>JAAXCT010000035.1:0-1480000 GCA_012490785.1 Eragrostis nindensis | reverse complement strand
GATCGCTAACTAATAGAATAGTACTACTAACTAATACTAATATATAGATAATCGAAATTGAAAAGAACTGTCTTTTCTGTATACTTTCCCTGTTCTATTGCTACCGCGGGTCTTATGCAATCGATCGGATCATATAGATATTCCTTCAACACAACATAGGTCATCGAAAGGATCTCGGACGACTCACCAAAGCACGAAAGCCAGTTAGAAAATGGATTCCTATTTGAAGAGTGCCTAACCGCATGGATAAGTTCACATTAACCCGTCAATTTTGGATCCAATTGAGGATTTTCTTCTTCCTGTATGAAACCAGCTTCAATGAGCTTTTTGGTCTCGATGACGACCTTTTCTTCAAGCTCTATTCTCATGCGGCGAGGTGCCTGTTTAACAGGCTGCACATTTGGATCAATCTTGAGCTTGTGGACTGTGGGTCTAAACCGGGCATTTCTTCGTAGCTCCATACGAAACAGTCAACATATTTCAAGAGGAGAGCTTTTAGTGACTCTCGTCTTTCTGGGAGGAGGGATGCGCTAACAAACTGATTATAGCTGGATTGAACTAGACTATTTGCTGAAGTTAGATATCCCTTCTTCTTTGAAACAATCAACTCCTTGGCCCCTTCAGATCTTTCCGCTACCTACTCACTTGCAGGGCAACAGATGATAGCGACTCGCCAGACTCGAACTGGCATAGGCGGATCGGATCAAAGCCTATCTTCCATCAACAGGAATCGCTTTGGTGACGGAAAATCGAATTGTTCTTCCGGTTCAATGAAGACTATGCTTACTTTCTTTTCTCTTACCGGTCTGTGTTCTATCATGGACCTGTATTCCGTTCCTCGAATCGAGACTTTCTTTGTCGAGGATCTCTGGTTTAGGGTACTCCATCGAGTTTCAGTTTCTTCTTCTAATGGCTGTGTCCGTCTAAGGTGGCTATTTGAGCGATTTAAGTATCGCGGTTGTCTTGAGCTCTGGATTGATAGACGGAAACCTGGGGCTGGGTTCGATTTCAACTCGGAGATAGCCGGGTCTATTTTAAGAGCCGCTTTGTGAACAGCATCGGATGACATAGCAAGGGTAGCCGCAATAGAGCAATTATGCCTTAAGCCCAAAACTCTTCCTTCTAGTCTACTCAAGAAGGGGAGTAAGCTGCAATTCCAGAGGCATTACAAGAAGAGGTTGTGTGACTGATGACTGTCCTGGATTCCTTTTATCTCTGATAGCCAATGAATCAATGAACAGAGAGAAATAAAACTTAAAGCAGCCTAAACTAGACCAATTTCGTATCACATGAATGCACTCCCCTTATGCCGAAGACCCCGTAGTTGCTAAGGAAGGGCATTGGCAAAGTTAGCATATGAAAGAACCGATAGTAAACTTCCCATACTTAAATCGCTTAGTACTCCAAGTACTCCAACGATAACTCGAACTTGCTCGAAGACAGAGGCCAGGCAGGAAAGACTCCTGTTTCCTATTCCATTTTTTCCTATCTAACTGGTGCAACTCCGGATGCTTATGCAATTGGCTAAGCAATTACAGCTTCCGGATGGCAGTAAACTAACACAGGCTGGATGGTAACTACTACCCTATCTGTACTCAATCCCCATCCTTCCTCAAACTCGATAAGTCAGAGAGAAGACTTTGATTGGGCAGCTATTCGCTTGACTTTTTATAAATCCATTAGCAGTAGAGTTTGAATTCCGGAGAGGTAGATAAGAATGTACCGATGAAGTGTCACGATTCCCATCCATCACTGAATTCGATCGTTCCTTGGATTCTTCCTCACTATCTCTCAAACTTCAAAAACTCCCCATCCCTTCCTTGTGCCCGCTCCTTTCCGTGGGCTTTCTTTCTGCTTTGACTTGTTCCTTTTCTTGCTTTCAGGAAGTCGTCCTTGACGAGGCAGGCAGCCCCTTTTTGGCTTCTTCTTACTTTGCTCCTTCCTCTATACTCTCTTTATTGGGACAAGTTGGATTTCTTGATAGATACATTTGGCCAATTCGGTTTACTCGACAGCATGGATTTACATTTATTTACTACTCCTTGGGAGCAGACTGAGGGACAATCTTCATATATCGATGCCACGGACACAGCTTCAGCGAAAGAGAACCACTCACCGCCCTTGTCACTGAACTAGATTGATATTTTGGAAATGTCTATGCCATACTTATTCTTCTACCCTTCGTGAACCGATGATCTTATGTTAATTTCAGTTTGGAGAAATATCATCTTTCCTGCTTACGAGCAAGGAGGATATATTCAGAACGTAAGCTCCATTTGGGCATTTTATCCCAGTGGTTATTCGTTCTTCCAAAGAGTTCCTACGATTTATACCGGTGGATACTCCTCATTCACTCGCCTATCAGCAGATGTGTCAATTTGCTATTGTCAGCAAAGTTCAAGACTCATCTAGAGGAGGTAAATCAATGGATACAGGTACGCCTGGTTGAAGCAGCCCCTACACTTCTATGGGTTGTTCCTTTGCCGCTCGTACCTCTAGGAATAGCTCTAGCGTATCCTGTGGTTAAAGAAAAATATTTCTCGGAAGCTGCTGTTAAGGGGGTAAGTGCACTCGTACTAATGGGGGTTAAATAACTTCTTTACTTTGCTTGCCCTGTCTGCCTTCGCTTCGTGGAGCCGAGGAGAAGATCAATTGGCTTAGCCATACCGTATCTACAACTGGATAATTGATTTGCCGAGGAATAGTATTATTTAATTGATTTGAGTCGTGCCCTTGTTGGAAACAAAGGGAATAGGTGTCTTCGGCCGAGGTGCCGTGACTGTGGGGAAAGGGCCGTACCCTTCTATGCATGTGGGGATTCCAATTCCTAATCCTAGGCCTCGCTCGTCCCTCGCTTCGTAGGAATAGTACGAATCCTGGTCATCGCTAAAGCTGTTTTGCCAACCAATCCTTCCTTTCGATCGAGCAATCCTTCCGATAAATCCGATTTAGCGCTGGAGGGCCGGACCTCTATTTACGATAATTGCTATAGGAGCAGGTGCCTTTTAGGATTCGGAAGTACCGTTGTTTCCGTAGAGGATTTCGCAGTGCCTGATACTAAGGTCATATACGCAGCAGTTGGATCCGAGGAGCAGTTTATCGAAGAAAGGGATCAACCTGCTAAACAACAACATCTCATTTCCCATGATGAACACATTGAATCAGTTCAAGTAGATAATTCTGATTCGGATGAGGATGATCGTCTAATCGGACCCGCCCCTTCCTTTTTCTTTGTCGCTATTGCGAATCCGAGGATAGAACCTTTTTATCGAAGTAGAGATGGGGCGCAATCGAAGTTGCCGTTGAAAACCTTACCATTGTAGGATCTACTGCCGTCTACTACTATACGAGAATTTCAATCATTTCTATTGGAATAGGCGAGAAAGCAACTACTACTATTGACTTATCAAAACCTTTGTCCCGGGCCTTACCTCCAGTAGGAAATTGAACCGTACTTCCGGACTTCGCTTCGTTGACTTCCGCATTGCCGTGCTCTTCTCGGCCCTTGTCTGCTTTGCTTTGCCGAGGGCGAGGATAGGAAAACCGTACCCACCTTTTCTTTTAACGGAAGCCGATGCTTGTCTCCGCCTACAACTAGATAATTTCTCGGATGACAATACAATACTACAAGCAGGATGTGTGGGGATACAAATCCTTTAGATTTCGCTAGTGCAACGCTCGTATTGACCTTTAGCTCGTGGGAATCAATCGTAGGACTACGTACGTAGTATTTGCGTGGGCCTCGCTCGTATGCAAGGAATAGGTTTAGGAATAGGGCTAGCGAAGGAAGGGACCAAGGAAGGAATTCGTAGCCCAGAACCTTAAGCAGGAGCTCATAACTACTACGAATGGAAAGATTCCAGCTATTGAAGCTTAAAAGAACAGAAGAAAAAGATAGAGAGGTTCAAGTTGATGTGAGTGATGCACAGGGGAAAGCGCTACTATGCTCCATTAATTTCGTATGAGTTAGTTATTGGCTGGCGGCCTGTGCTACAATGCTCTTGCTAGTGTGCTTCAGCGTTCGTTGCTATCCATCTTGTACAAGGGTATGAAGCCCGACCAGAAGGCACGGGTGAATGGAGTTGAGTTTGGAGGTCTCCTGAAAATTGGGTCGCACAACTCTACCTGCTGGTTTGAGCACTTTTCTCATGAATAATTATGATGCAACTACTTCAGAACTTGTTCTCCCTGGTAGAGGACGTATTGCTGTGAACGCCGACAGTGTTCATAGGGTGTTTGGTCTACCGAATGGTGGTGATCCTGTCCCTTATGAGTTTGATTCCACTGCGGATGCCTTTATTGATTCTCAGTACGGACTTACGGGAAAGCAGGTACCAACCATACAGGGAGCCAACTAACCACCTATTGTACCCCGCAGCCTAATTACCACATTTTTGAGAGAAGAAAGAGCTGTTGACTGCCGAACATATCTATTTGCATTTTGATACCATCTTCCCAAGAAGGTGTTGCTTACCGCCGTTGCTCCGTTGCCTATTGTATCAGGTAGACAATGATGGCCTCTTGCGCCTTTGAACATCTAACTCCACATCAAGGCCTACTTCCTGCTTTGAACTCCACATCGTGGACCAGTCATGAAACGAAATTGTTGTGTTTTGATGAATCATATCAATCCGTACCACCCATTCTGAAGTCAGTTCAATGTACCGTTGTGGTTTCTGGGATTGCGTATGAAGAAAGATGCAAGACGCTGAAACCACAATGACTGCACAAGCTCTTAAGTACCGGTGAAAGGTCACGGAATCAAGACTTGCTCAGTGGCACAAAACAACTCTCTGATAAGGAAAAGACTGCTTGGTAGCAGCAAGCAAAACAGCACATCATATCGGATGAATATAAAAACTGAAACAAGCAACGCAGGAAAATATGAAAATAATCCACAAGCGCTTCCCAGAATTCGAAATCTTGTCATTACAGACGGTGATACGGGTTTACAAAGTATAAGCTAGCAATATCCGGATAACTGAGAACAAGACGATGGACAATCAAGCCAAAATTTTCACTCAGCCAATGCCAGAAGCTAGAATCCACTCGTTCGGGGTGCAAAGCTTCGTTCTCTAGGCCTTCCTCGTTGCAATTTGAGACTCAGCCTGAACAAGAAACCCAACATGTCAGCATGAATCACAGAAGCGTTGGCCAGAATGCATAAACGTAATCAGCACTTCAGATATGCTTACCTCTTTCTTCACTGGCTCTTCCTTCTCCGACAAGATCAGCTCAATGTGGCACGGGGAGGACATGTAAGCTGCAAAAGAGCCAGAATGGTTCATGAGAAACATACAAGGCCTAGCAGAAGATAACAAAACTACATTAGACAAACTTACGGTTGATGCGCCCATGAGCACGGTAGGTCCTGCGCCGCTGCTTCTGAGCCTGGTTCACTTGAATGTGCGAAATGTAGAGGGTATCAACATCCAGACCTTTGACCTGAGTTTGCAGAAACTCAGAACATGAGTTACAATATAAAAGAGTTTTATACTCGTCGCCGGCTTCTAGAGATCTTGAAATCAAGGAAACACGGGAAAAATTGACAAGAGAAAAGGCTGGATTAGATACCTCAGCGTTGCTCTCGGCATTCTTGAGAAGATCCAGAATGAACCTAGCAGACTTTGCCGGCCAGCGTCCCTGCCCATTTGGCTGACGGTTCTTGGCCTGAGCAGTGCGCCCAACACCACCAGAGTACCTGCGGAAGGGAATGGCTTGCTTGTGGGCGATCACATCCTCAAGGTACCTTTTGGCCTTGGTGAGTGGCAACTTCCTCAGTGCAAACGCTGTCTCACGGGTGTTCTACAGATTTGAAAAGATAGCATAAATAAAGGCTGATAGCATCCTAACAAATGACATTTCACAGAAGTATAGCAATAGCTGCTCTAGTAACTTCCTACACAACAACGAAATGTATCATCATGGCGCACCTAAACCAAATAGAAAAGAAATGTATCATCATTTACTGAACCTATTGTCATGGAACGTCCAACACATGGACATGACCACAGGTTCACCCAATAACGATGAAGTCATATACCTAAAGTTTACGGGGATACTGCTAATACAGTACACAGCATCCTGCTTTTTTCTTTAGGATATTGAATACAAAGACAGTGTAATACACGAGATTCAGCAATTAAACTACACAACAACAACCCACAGGGTTCTTATGGCAGTTGCAGAATAATTATGTACTCTGAACTGAAGTGAACCTAATTTACTTAGCACACTAATGCCCAAATGCCCGTAATCTTTAAAGGACGTCACAAAGAGAACATGAAAATGCAAGGCATACAGAACTACTACATATGTGAAAATATATCACTAGTAAATTATGAACAGAAGTCACGGTTCAATTGGAAATGTGTTCTTTGCTGGGAGGGGGGCAGTTGCTGACCTTGAAGTGAACACGGAGATCCCGTCCCATGGCCTTGGCAGCTGCAACGCATCAGAGAGACACAAAAAACAATTAGAAACCTGCATATCCACATATCACACAGCACATTAAGGCAGAGTTTGTGTAGCAGGGAGCTTACACTTGGTGGGATTAACCGGCTCCGTCGAGTACTTCACCTGGAACCAAAAACAAGAATCGCACGACGCGTCAGCACATGACCACATGACCAATCCATCGGAAACATGCGCGGAGAGAGAGAGAGAGAGAGAGAGAGAGAGAGAGAGAGAGAGCTAACCATGGCTGCTGCCGGCGAGGTGACCTCGATGCGGCGGCGGAGAGGCGGCGGCGGCGGCAGGAGCAACAGCTGAAGAAGAAAGGGGCGGCGGCGCAGCGAGAGAACGCCTTATATAGGACAACGGAACCTGTAAGCAAAAACCCTAATGGCCTACTAATGGGCCGATCTGCACCAGCGGCCTTAAATGCAGGTCCATATCTCAGATTTGGATCTGGGTGCTGGAGCGGTTCCCTCTGTTTTTTTTTTTCAAGGTGTAGGTGTCCTGTCCTTCGGCCGAGGCCGGCCATGGAAGGCCTTTTCTTTTTTTTGACATGACCATGGAAGACCTGCAGGATTACAGAATTGATAAGTGCCCGCGTCCGGGTTACTTGGATTGTGTAACAAGCAGGGCAATAAGCATTTTGCACCGGGGACACTTCAACGTGGCAAACAGCTAACTAAACACCTCAGATCTGTTGCAAGCTGTAACTCGTTTTCTCAGTTGCCTCCAAGCTCCAACGACGTCCATGGCGGATTCCCCAGGAACGTCTCTTGCGCGTCAGGAGATGACGATGGGGAGGTCGACCTCGCGGCGCAGAGTCTCCCGCGAGGCACCTCGATGGCTGGGGTGGTGCCACTGCCATCAGCATCCATCGTCTCTCGTCCAAAAGTTCGTTCCTTTCCATATTCCTTGCGTGGATGAACCATTGTCAAGCTATCGCCGAACTAAATCCTTTTTTTTTTGTGTGTTTCAAGCAGATAAGCCTATACACATAAGCAAACTAGCATCTCTACCTCGGCAGTGCACTTGTAAATCGTCAGTCAGTACCGCTGCAGCTTCTCTCTTTTTCACAGAAACCAAGGATCTAAGAACCAAACTATAGAACAGATTTCATTTGAAACGAAAAATAGGCGCATCTTTACTTTATTATTTTGCAGAAAATGAGAGCTCCAGAAAAGATACACGGGGGCAAAGTTCTAGCAACCAGGAACGAATCCAGTACACAAACAAGGAGTCTCAAAATCTGCAGCTGCTCCAGGGAAGTTGTAGTATTGCGGAGGCGGTGCTCTGCATCCACCTGCAGACAGAAAGAGTTAAATTCATATCCACAATGCTTTTCAGCATGTACAGTGGGAGAGTGCATGTCATTTCAAGCTGTTTCCTGAGTTAATAATCTAGCTCCAGGAAAAATAGCAAGACCAGGGCCCTTATTGGAAGCTGGGAAAAACATTACCTACTTCTGAAGCTCACTAAGACGATCACAAGGATCCAAAAGCTCAGCTATTATTCAGGCAAAAGTAACAATAGTCTGCACGATTTACTGTGACACAGAACTTACGGTTACTCTGTATATCAGCCTCCAGTTTCTTACACCCTAAACTGTTTATGCGTCAATCTCACTACAGGCATGGCCAACGAAAAACAAAAAGGAAAGAAACTATAACAAAGTTACAATTATTGTTCAGTTTCATGAGACCACCAAAATATAGGAACCTATATTTTATCAGCATTAATATCTTGTATGCTGCATAAAAACAAGTCAAGCACAACAGCATAGCTGATATGCTCTCAAAGTATGCTGCTTACCATTAGTCTTTTGCTTATTGCATCAGGTAGAAAATGCCCGTTGACGCCTCTGAACATCAAACTCCACATCAATAAGGTCAGTGATGCCAGCTTTGATCTTCTGACCAACTCGGACAGGACCTACACCCTCGGGAGTACCTGCAAAGGAAAACGCGAATAACATCACAAACAGATACCAGATCCATCAAAATAAAGTGCATATAGATAAAAAAAATCATTACCAGTAAGTATCACGTCACCCTCCATTAATGTCATGATGGAACTGATGTAACTGATTAGGAAAGGAATCTTGAATATCATATCACTTGTTGAGCCCTTCTGCTTAAGTTCATCATCTACCTGGATATGAGTGCTTATCAACAGTAAGGATATGAAAATTTCTAATCGTACATCAGAGGTTACTTCAGAAAGCAATAAATAGATCACTATATATTTGCAAAGTTACCTTTAGCCAGAGCTCTAGATCATCAGGATTAGTGACCGCTGATTTTGGAATCTGTGTTGATGGAGAAATTCTCATGAATAACAATCAAAACATAGCTTATCACAATGGCGGGATAAAATTTCATGTAACTAGAATGGAATGACTGTGAAGAACATGGAGTCACAATCATGCAACAAAATATGAGGTATCACTTCACTTCCTCCATCCAACACTGCTTATTGCTTCAATGCAATATTTGTATCATGAATAAACAAGCCTATTGCACATAATATGAGGTGTAACTAAAAGAAACAAACACATATAAGCAAAAACTACTGTCCCAGGCCACCTAATACAACCAGTTCCATATAGTATCAAAAAACATTGCTTACTACTGCACTAATTGGAGTAAAGGTGTCCTGTCCTTTATCCAAAAAAAGACTGCTTACTACTGCACTAATTGGAGTGAAGGTGTCCTGTCCTTTAGCCAAAGTCCATGGAAGACCTGCAGACTGCAAATTCAGCTGTTAAATGAGTGCAGGAAATTACAAGGTGGACCTTTTTTCCTGAAAAAAAAAATGGTAGACTTCATAGTAGTACAAGTTCATCGTGACCAATTATGTTGCATACAAAAATAGATATTGAAACCATTTTATAAATGGAAGATAGTCGACCAATGGAGATACTAACCAGCTCAACAAGAAACATCTTACTGCTTCCATACTTGCTCAAGAACAAATAATTCATAAAACTACAACATGAAGTTTTTTGCTGAATTTACTCGTTTAAGTCATTTTATCTTTTAATAATCACAAGGGATGACAGATGGAAGTAAACAAAACAGCAAGAATATAACAAATAGTATAGTACCCCAAAAAACTACAGTTTATAGACCCACCCACCTTAGCAACAGACTGAAGATCCCTTGCTGTCATATCCAAAGCAAGTGCATAACCTACAAATCCAACAAGATCAGCTGTTATCTAGTATTAATTATTTCACTGAAATAACAAAAATACGTTTTGTTGCAATTCATGGATATTCTACATGACAAGTAGCCAAGCAGGAAAAAGTGGGCCTTGACTGCGTAGTTTCACAGGCACTAGGGAAAACTACATAAGGAACTACACATGAAAGCCTTTCGCTCATGTCCAACTTTTATGAAGAGCTTCGGTCACAAATACATTTCAGCTAATCCAAGTACCATAAATGAACACTTGGAGCACATCCAGCAGCCAATAGTACAGGAAAACACATTTTAGTTGAAGAATAAAAGGTTCTACTATAATAGATAACTTTGTTTGCCTGTCTATGGAACAAACAACAGCAGATGAAAAGGCATGATAGACGGAGCTTGCCTGTTCTAGTTTCTAATTCCAATTTGCAATTTTAACAAAGCTTGTCAAATGAGGATGGAATTTCTAAAAGGCCATTTGTTGCCGGGTTCTCATCACTCTTTCTTACTCTAAAGCAGTAAATCCCAAACTATGCTCGTCGTTGGTTCCAAGTTCACGGCCATATTCCCCACTGCTTTATTGGTTTGGTTCACAAACATATTCTAGTTGAGTGTTCTGGTAGATGAAACTATTAGTATGTGTAGATGTCTGCCACGCTTTGCAATCACACTGAATGTCCATCAAGAATGACAATTTCAAGCGTTCCTGTCGCATAGAATCAACCAACGATTGTCTGTTACCACATTGTCGCAACACACAGCTCAATTACCTCCGACGAAGTCCATGGCGGACGCCTCGGGGACGTCGCGCCCGCGCTGGGATATGACGACAGCGAGCTCGACCTCGTGGTGCAGCGACTCGAGCGGCTCGGGCACCTCGATGGCAGCGGTGGTGACCCCGCCGGCGTGGAGGAAAGACGAGGTAGGCTTCAGGAACAGCACGGGCTCCTGTGAGCAAAGCAACAGTGCGGGTGGCGCCGCGAAGACTGAATCAGATGCCGCGGAGGGAGAAGGGGCTGCCTTAGTGACTGTTTGGAAACACGTGCGTGTTTTCCGATGATGGGATCGGAGGGGAGGCGTGGGCGCGGACCTTCGGGACGGGGTTGCCCAGTTCCTTAGCGTGGGCGATGTAGTTGCGTCCGACGCCGATGATCTTCGTGCTCGCCGCGAGGAGCCTCTGCGCCGCCGCCGCCATGGCCGGCAAAGTCGCGACTTGCGCGTGGTTGGCGTAGGCGAGGAGGTGGAGGAGACGGAGAAGCAAACGGGTTCCAAATTGCGAAGTGACGGCACTGACTCGCTGCTGCTGTTTTCTGAGGTAAATGGGCTCAAGGTTCTGTTTGGGCTCTTACAAAGTCCAATGACATACTAGCCCAGTAACTTATGTACCTCGCCCACATGCAAGGCACTGTCGTCTCTCAAAAACAAATGCAAGCCACTGTCAATGTGAGCTGATTTTTTTTTCTGAAACAATGGGCTAATGGCTTTGCAGTGGTAACTAGTGAGGAAGATATTAGGCCACTCGGATTCTTAGAGGAAAAAAAGTTACAAAATTGCATTTATTTGATCTTACGCTGGTTCTATTGTTTTATGCAATTTGGTCTCTCAAAGAAAAGTTCAAGTTTGCAAACGAGCTGAAAAGAGAAAACTTGAACAATTAATTTCTTTCCATATGATGGACTTCGGTCACAAATACTTTTCAGCCAATCAAGGACCACAGATGAACTCTAGAAGCACATCTAGCAATCAATAGTACAAGAAAACACATTTTACTTGAAGAATCATATGTTCTACTGTCATGATGATACCTTCATCTGCCTGTCTATGGAACAACAGCAATTTGAAAAAGCATGATAACCAAAGAGCTTGCTATATATTCTAGTTTCTAATTATGTATTTGCATTTTCAACAAAGCTTGTCAAATGAGGATGGAATTTCTAAAATTAAGGCCATTTGTTCCCTGGTTCTCATCACTCTTTCTCACTCTAACGCAGTGGATCCCAAATTATTATTTTTTGTGTGAACCAAGTTCACAAACATATTCTAGTTAGTGTTCTCCTTCGCTGAATTGGTTCACAAATATATTCTAGTTGAGCGTTCTTGTAGATGAAACTATTAGTATGTCATATGTCAACCACGCTTTGCAATCATGCTAAAATTTCCATCACGAAGAATGAGAATGTTAAGCCTACCTGTCCCATAAGCACAGAATCAACCAAGAATTGTCTGAGATCACTTTGTTGCTACGCTCATCTAAATTACCTCCGACGAAGTCCATGGCGGATGCCTCCGGGACGTCGCGCCCGCGCTTGGATATGACGACGGCGAGCTCGACCTCGTGGTGCAGCGACTTGACCGACTCGGGCACCTCGATGGCAGCGACGGTGACCCCGCCGGCGACCGCGACCTCTTGCTGCAGCGACTCGGGCACCTCGATGGCAGCGGTGGTGACTCCGCCGGCGAGCTCGCCCTCTTGGGGCGGCGACTCGAGCGGCTCGGGCGCCACGATGGCATCGGAGGTATCCTCGACCTCGTGGTGCTCGAGCGGCTCGGGAATGGCGTGGAGGAACGACGAGGTCGGTTTCAGGAACAGCATGGGCTCCTGTGAGCAACGCAACATCATCGCAGGCGAGAATGAATCAGATGCCTCAGGGGAAGATGGGATCGCTGGCGTGACAGTTTGGAACACACGGGTGTGCTTAATTAAGTGTTTTGCGATCGGGGGATCGGAAGCGAACCTTCGGGACGGGGTTGCCCAGTTCCTTGGCGTGGGCCATGTAGTTGCGCCCGACGCCGATGATCTTCGTGCTCGCCGCGAGGAGCTTCTGCAACGCCGCCACCATGACCGGCAAAGTCGCGACCTGCGCGTACCGGGCGGAGAGGTGGAGACGACGGTGAAGCAAACGGGGTTCTGACTGACGACACGACTCGCTGCTGCTGTCTTCTGAGCTAAATGGCTTCGCCGTTCTGTTTGGGCTGTTACGTACGAAAGCCACAATTTGCTTCGTCCTCGACCCCTACCTGAGCATCAAACTATATCAGTACGTTTTCGACGCTCCCGTCCGGCGTGCAGAGACCCGACGCTCCGGGAATCAAACAGTGCGCTAGGCACGCTCGCTACACGTCGAAGCAATGTTGGAAAACTAGATTTTTGTTGCTTATTAATGCCACGGCAAATGGTGCAAAAATGGCCATAGAGAATTCGTATTACTCTTTGTTCCTTTTCAGAAATGTTGTACATGGACGTAATACTTGCCACGTCCAAACGCATGGCTTTCTTCTAATGGGATGGTAAATCTGAGTCAACCCGGGTTGAAACTGGAGTTTCTCTGCCTCCCTTTTCTTCATTCGCATTGTCGATCTAGAGCTCATCCTGCGGAGCAAACAGGAAGGAAGACGTCAAAACTGAACCAAGCATGGAAGTGCAAGTAACCAGAAAATGCTGGAGTTTGTATAGAAGTTCAACGGACATGTTTTTTAACTTCGTCAGAAGCCGTCTCCTTGCCGTCCTCTGGCTTCTTCTCATCAGTGGTGGTCTTGCCGTCCTCTGTTTTCACATCAGCAGATTCCTTGGCATCCTCTGCGGTGATATCAGCCATGTCATCGTCCGCATCATCCTCATCCTCCTGCCATGCATAAGAAAGCGCCATTTGGGGTTAAGAGAAGATCGGAAGATACTCAGGTACAAACGAAGTACAAGCGAACGAATCCTGAGCTTACATCGGCATCATCGTCTTCGTCCTTGGTGTTTGCGGATTCCTGATGGAGAACACGGACAATAAGTTAATACCAAACTGAATATATCTGATGTTCTTTACAAGATGGCTCATGCATTAGCAGGCTCGTGTAGTGTTTCTGCATACCTCCTCAAGCCTCTTCTTCTCAGCCTCGTCAAACGCAGCCTTCTCAGCCTGCAACAGATCATGTCTTAGTCCTGTGCAAAAGACAATGAAACAACACAAATAGCACATCATACCTCTTTGTTCTTGCCCCAGGTCTCCTCTGCGAATTTCTTGGCATACTCAGGGTCGTCAGTGATTAAAATGTTATCGAACAAAGTTCCTGACTTAACCTAGTGGACAGAATGAAAATTAGTAGTGCTTCAGGAAACAAAACTACTACTGGTAAATAATAACATAATGATGGAGCGAACCACTAACCTGCCATAACTCAATGCCAATGTGCTTCAAACTGTCAAAAGCATAGATGTAAGGATCGTCCTTGTATTCTGTGCAGACAAGAAAGAAGTTTAGTTGAACTTTCATATTAATGGTTCATCCAGAGGTGAATTGATCACTTTATACAATGGAAAGATGGAAATACCTGGGTTGTCAATCAACGGTGCCTTCCATTTGCCCTTGTAGTCAGGGTTCTTAATTTTCTGAAGCACATAAATTGATTCATGTCAGCGGTTATAACCTAGAATACGGCAGTATGTAGTTTCGGTAAGCACCTAGTCATGTTCTGATTGATGTTCATACCTTATGCTTCCATGGTCCCTTGTACTCGGGGTTTGGAATGGTTGGGGCCGTCCATTCACCATCTTCTTCTTCATCCCAGTCCTCAGGCTGCAATAGGTATTAAAGAATGTGAAATTGAGTGTTGGTTGATGTATCTGATAGCACGTTAATTGTGCAGATAAATTAGCAAATATATACACCTTCTTTGCATCAGGGTCAGGAATTTCCTTGGGAATATCATCATAACCCTGCAAGGAACAATCTGAGTCAGACAACAAACCACCAGAGATCCACAACAAGGACATAGCACTTAACTAATAGTACAACAGAGAAACTTATGGTGTATCATAGAGACCACAAACTTATTCATTGGAGAAACCGTACTAAGTGTCAGGTCATTGTAGTTTTAATCCACATGCAACCCTTGTAATATAAACTAGAAGCACAAAGTTTTTGCACCGTTTTGTGCATATCACGAAACTTTCATTTTGAGAAAGAGGTCACGGTACCACAAATATTCATGCCAGAAAAGCTCGGTAAAAAAAACATTGGTCAAAAAAAAAAAAACATTGATACCATCGGTATAGTGATAAAGCATCCAAAGTGTATTAGTAAAGGAAAAGGTACCTCAGGCTTTTTATCCTCAGGATCAGGAATGTATTCTTTGTCATCCCAGTCCTTTGGCTGCAGTCATTGATAACATGTCACATTAGCACCTCTGAAAAGAGCAAAACCAACTATAATGCAGCAGAGGCAGTAACCATTCTCTAAAATATCACCTCCTTGGCTTCAGGGTCCTTGATCTTCTTTGGAGGAAGAATATCCCAATCATCGTAAATGCTGCCAGACTGCTTCTCAGCGTTGTCGATCAGGATGCTGTATGTGGCATCGGGACGGATGATCAGAGTGTACACATGAGTCAACTGATCGGTCTCGCAGGGCACCTCCTTCTTGATCAAATGGTTCTTGCCGTTCTTGGTAAGGATTGCGTGGACCTTCTTGGTAGCATACCCACAGATATCCGGTCCAAACATGATGCTGCAAGGCGAAATTTGCAGAGAAGGTTTGATGAATAATCGATCGATCCAAAACACGCTGTATCTTAAAACACACACAAAGGGTAGTGGCGATTGACGAATCATCATCACCTGTACGGGGTCTCGCCCCCAAATTTCGTTGGGTCAACATCGCCACCCAGCAGTTTCACATAGCCGCCACCGCAGTCGAGCTTCTGCTCGTGCTTAACAGAGAACTGCAGCACCAGGGTCTTGTCCTTGTTGCTGAACTCGGGATACTGCGCCGAGATGGCGTAGAACCTGTAGTCTTCAGAGGTCTGGATGCCTGTTCGCCAAAATGTCGATGTAAATCAGGATCAGCACACGTACACGGACACAGAACAAACGGAAATCTGCACTGGCACTGTGTAGTGTGGATGCCTCTTCTCACCTTTGTCGTCAGCATCTCCGTTCCATTTGCCGGACGTGTGGTTCCATTCGCCGGCCGCGTTGTCGTCCTTCTTCCAGCCGGACTTCACCCACCGATCCCCCCACCCATCTGTTGTCAGTTTCAGACGGCATCAGAAAACATCAGGTTGCAACAGATCGCCCACAAAGGGCGAAATTCAGCAGAAAAAGCACACAATTGAGATGTTACAAGGAAATACGCTAGAAACAGCAAGATCACGAGCGAAAACAGCGTGCGAACCAACCAGTTCGACTCGAGCGCACAATGTCAAAACAAACAGCGAACGCTAGATTACACGAACGGCGCGCCGCTCTAGAGTAGCGAGCCCACCAAAAAACAGAAACAATCGCATTGCTCCACGGAAAAACAAGCGAATCAACAGCATTATCTCACGAGATACAGAGAACGCAATGGAACGGGAGAGATCCGGGTGTTTACCGTCGAACTTCTCCTGGAAGAAGACCTCGCCGGCGACGGCGGCGGCGGACGCCAGCACGATCAGAGCCGCGACGAAGCACGACGATCTCCCTAGGACGGCCATCACCTGCGACGGCGAGCGTACGCACACTACTGCACTACGTGGTTCTAGAACCTTCTGCTAATTCTCCCGACCTAAACCCCTCCCTCCTGGTGGTTAGAGCGCGCAACGGGCGCCGCGCTTAATAAAGAGCGGGGGACTGGGCTGCCGTCGCCCGCGGCGAAGTTGCACGGAGGGCAAGATCCGTGGCTGACTACTGGGGCCGGGGAAGGTGACGAGACTCGCGGTGTACACGTGTGGTCATGTGGCCCGCTGCGGCTGCCAAATGGCCTTCGCCGGAACGAGACGGGCCAATATGAAGGTGCCATGTGGAAAAAGCGACGTGCTTGGGGTCCGAAGGGAAGGAATGCCACCATGCTCGCCCTCCACCTTGGAATTAGAGCGTCTTTAATGATAGAGCTAGCTAAAGAACTAACAACTATCTCTCGCAAAAGATTGATGAGAAATAAGGTCCATATTTAAGTCTCATATTTTCCTTAAAGACTAGCTCTTAAAGAAGAGCTAACAAGCTTCTCTCAATAAAAAATTCTAAGAGTCAGCTTAGAGTCACCTTTTGAGGACGCTCTTATCGCTCTACGTACTGTGAGCGAATGTTCATCTGCAAGTGGGTCCCAGCACAAGCTGGACTCATATTGACCTCTTCCGATTTCCAGTTCCAGAACCGAAAATTTTGTTTGAAACATTTACAGGGAATGCCACTGCAAGAAGCAAACAACCGTGCCTGTAGGTCCGGACGTAACAAAGCAATCAACGGATATGCAATTTGTGAAGTTTCGTGCCTTTGAAGACACTTCACCTTGTTGTAGCTCATGGAACAAAGTGATCCCCTTTTTACAACCAAAAAGGGTTTCCTGTCTTCGAACATGCATCCACATTATGATCCCTTTTTTTTTCCAGGAAAAAGAATGTCTTGGTATCCGTAAGAACAAAATGTTAAATGCTGATACAGGACATGATATGAAACAGCGAATTTCCAGGTAAACATTCAGGTTTTTTGGTGGAAAGCAATGGAAACAAGTTTGCAAACATTGTTGAAGTTTTACATGGGTGCCAGCATGACCATTTTTTCAAAAACAGGTACAGTAAAATAGAGCTGCTTCCGATGTAGTATGGCCTGAAGGAGATCATCTGAATACTGCTAACTGTTGTCGGAATCAATGAAGCAAGGACCTGACAGCAGCTACAGCATCGCCTTTATGCTCTCGGAGTGTTCTCTCAGCAATCTTCTTGTCCAACTGTATATCCAGATATACTTAAGAACTGGCCCTTTTAAGACAATTTACTAAATAATCGGTCACTGAGATTAGGATTGTCACCTCAAGCTCATTAGCAATAATTTCAACATCAGTAGGGTTGATTTTGACAGCAGCTAATTCTTTCTCCCTGGTGAAGGAACAGATTAATGTCACTTATATTGTAGCTGTCATATGGCTTGTAAATTACACTTTCAGGAAAGAGAACAGATCAATTTATCTCAAAATGAAACAGATGACTAAGCATTTGACATGGGAGTTCATGTGCTTCAAATAAACAATAACGAGTCAGAATTGTAAAGTATCAACAAACTGCAAGGAAAACCTACTACACCAAAAGAAATACAGAATTGGTTGGGCGGTTGAAGAGAAAATTAAAGGTGTAATGACATAATTTGAATTATTGTTGACTTGCAACTTTACATGCATTCTTTCTGGTCATTTAACTCGACAAAATACACAAAGGGTGTATTTTTATTATGTACTGTAATGCAATAAGTGATTAACTCCCACACAAGTACCATGCTGCAGAAGCCACCATGAGGAAGGAATTACAACATTATTAGGTACCCTATAACAGTTGTGGACATTTTTATGCTAACCTCAATCTCATGGCATTCCAATCTGCCTCTTTGGATGAAGCAAGAGCTGCCATGGCCTGCAAAATAAAGACAGACATGTCAATGACAAACTTTTAAAGATAACTCAATTAAACAGAACGTATATCGGTTAATCTACAATTTACTTTTAGTTTCTGGATATCCGTGATTAAACCATTGAGTTTATAATAATATAGTTTAATTGTGCTAGGATGTTTCCATTTCAAAGAGTCCATCAACATAATACCTTCAAGATCAGAATGGATACATAAAATTGGAAGGTGAATCAAAAGATATTCTAGAAGCCCCTGTTGATTGTACAGTCATTTTTTCCCCCAAGTTCTATCTCTACCTGCAAAAATACATATTGTCTTGGATTGTACAGTCTAAGGGGAAAGGCCACTTTGACCACTAATTTCTATCACATGTTGGTAAAAAGCTATCAGAGTATAGCGTGGCAAAAGTCTTTATTTTGTAGGACAAATTCATTGGTATTACTTTCATTATGTCAACTCAGATATATTTGCTCCTATACTGGTTGAAAAAAAGGAAAAGTAGACTGCAACTTGTTTGAAAACAAATGCTACGAACAGACTACAAAAATGATTTATATACAAGCGGACTAAAATATTTTTGTACATTGTAAAAATCCTGACTTTCCTAATCAAATCCAAGAGGGAAAACTAGTGGGCATTGCAATAGGATCACAATTACAGATATTTGTCGTGCTTCAACTGAACGTAAGATATTATCAGCAGCCATCAAAATATAAATGGTACACAGATACAAACTACTCCTATTTCATTGTCAGATTATCTTCCAATACTAAAAAAACAATAAGGTTGAAACATTGATGAATATTCAAACAGAATATTCATGCTATCAGCTGCTATGCTTTCATATGTGGCAAATGGGAAAGTCAGCATACAGTTGTCCGGTTAATGTGATTCTTATGAATTACAGTGATGGTAGTGGATTCGGGAGTACAATAGCAAGAGCACTGGCTAGGGAGTTTGCACTGGACATTTTGTACTCGGCATAGAAGCTGTTTAGCTAATACTACATCATTATTCAGACAAAGTTCCTATGAGTGGTAAAATTGGTGGATCCAGGTTATGTAGGTTGCAATATATAAAATACATGCGATCTCGACGAAGTAGTAAATGGACCCAATCACTGCAGGTAATGAGTTAATAAAGTGCGATGCATCCAGCGAATCCAAATGTTCAAGTGCTCGATTGACTAACAGTGAACGAGCAGATTACCAATTCCTACAAGTATTGATGCAACGAGTACAGAGGATCTATAGAGGGTTGATACTGAGTTAATCAGAAACTTACGGATTGCACACGGGAGGAATCGAGCTGCCGGTCCTCGACATGGTCGGTGAGCTTGTCCAGCGCCTTGCTCTGCTGCTGCAGGTCCTTGGAGTCCACCGCACCCTCGCCCTCAGGGGCGCCACTCCCCGCCGCCGCGGCTGCCTTCTCGTCGCCCGCCGCACCCATCGGATTCTCCTGCCTCTCTCTCGCTCGCGGCCTAAACCCTAGCGAAAGATTTCCTTTCTGATTGTCTGCAACCCTGTTGTACGCCGATGCTTCAGATTCGTGCTGCCAGCGAGCAATCTGAACCATTCGATGGTACACCAGACACCGACCTGTTTTGACTTCGGCTCACAGAATGAAAACCGCGATACCAGTCAAACCGCTCCGGTCCGGTCAGCGGTTTTCAATAAAATAATATAAAAAAAATACCAACCTCTATTTCGTTTTACTTGTCACTGGCTAGTTACTGTATCAACTTTAACTAACCTTTTTTTCTATAAAATTTTGATAAATACTTCAAAGTGCGCAATGTTGTGAAAATATGTTTAGTGATAATTCTATTGATCAGAAAGTTTTAGGCATCGACGATGAATTTGTAGAAAAAGACGGTCGGTCAAAGTTGCTACAGTAACTAGCAAGTGACAAGTAAAACGAAATAGAGGTTGGTAAAATTTTAAAAACCGCTCAAAACCGAACGGTAGACCATGAGAACCAAACAATTTACAGGTGAAACCCCTCGGTTTACCGTTTCAACTCGTTTAAATTTAAAAGTTTGCGATTGTCTGTTTTTTATTGATTTTCGTGAAAACGACAAACAGACCGCCGTGAAGGGTTTCCTACCGGTTTTCGCAGCTCGATCGTTTTTGTCAACCCTACGCAGCACGCAATGTGTGTTTCTTTTTTCTTTTTTGAAACGCATTGTGTGTTTTTGCAACGTACAACCATCGTTTTTTGTTGAGTAGAACAACTTTTTTTTTCTGCCAGTGAGATGAGTACAACATATGATAGACTAATATAACTCTTTGAATTATACTCTGTGAGATGAGTAATTTGTAACGCCGTGTATAAGTTATCGATGACAGCTGATGACATGTTTCATAAAACCAAGTACACCAATATTTTTACCATTGCATTTTCTCTTTTTTTTCCTTCATAATATTTCATTTCTCAACAAATCATTTACAAGTAAAAGTAGTGTTAGGATCTTGATCATCTACTCCACGTCGCCGAAAAATAAAGACGTGCCCTTTTGTATAGTGCATTTCTTAAGTTGCTGAGGAGCTATGGTAAATTTGTTTTCAAGCATTCATCACAATTAAGAGGTAAGGAGGAACGCCATATCTACATGAATTGAATGTTCAAACTGTCAAAGGATACATCATGTGTTGTAACTAATAATGATCATGATTTCTTTTGTGGGTAAAAATGATAATGGAATATATTCCTGGTTTTGCCAAATCATGAATTCATTTGCTGCAAAAGTGTTTCAACATACCTTTTTCCAAAAAAAAGGTGTTTCAACATCATCATCATCGTAATGCAAATGTACATTGCTTAAAGAAAAGAAATCCTCGATGGAATTGGAGAGGAAGAAAGACTGAATTGAGGTCATAGAAAAACTAGGATAATCTTGTGCACCGAATCATCCACGTCGGCCATTTGATGCTCAAACGCGCATTCGGTCGTTACAAACCGAAGTCAAAAGTCTTTGAGAAATATGTGTTCAACCGCACTTGTCACAAAAACAAACACAAAGATGAGTGCTCTACTGCAGCGCACTCATGCACGGATAAAACCTGTGAGCACGTACGTGCTAGGTGCAACAGCGGCTTAACACGCTGACCGCACGACGCGACTAGTTTAATAAAGCACGCACGAAAAGGGGAAAAGAATTAAAACGGCGACGTCACTCCACCGAGCGAGTGAGTGAGCAGGCCGGGGGCAGGGCAGGCGCGCACCGCGTCGCACACCCAACCCGACACGGCCTGCCTCCCCTTCCATCCCGTCCCCATTCATTCATTCCCCTCCTGTTTTTTCTCGTACGCGGCCGATTGCGACCGCCGCCGTCGCCATCGCCCTCCCACCGAACCGGTCGCCGCCGCCGCCGCCGCCGCCCCACGCGCCCGCTCGTTCCCGTGCCGCCTACCTCGGGGACGCCCCGGTCGGCGATGTGGCGGGAGCATGCTGGGCCCGCTCCTCAGGCTCCTCTCGTCGTGCGGCGGCGTCTGGCCCACCTCCCCGGCCCCCGCCGCCGCGGCGGACGCCTCCGCCAGCTCTGAGGGCCGCGACGGCCTCCTCTGGTGGCGCGACCTCGCGCGCTGCCACGCCGGCGACGTCTCCGTCGCCGTCGCCCAGGCCAACCAGGTGCTCGAGGACCAGTGCCGCCTCGAGTCGGCCCCGCCCTTCGGCACCGTCGTCGGCGTCTTCGACGGCCATGCCGGCCCCGACGCCGCCCGCTTCGCCTGCGACCACCTCTTCCCCAACCTCCGAGGTAACCCAAACCCGAATGCGATTCGTCGTCTTCCTCTTCGGTGCCCGCGGAAAAGCGGATGCGGATTGAGGCTTTTGGTTTGATCTTCGCGCAGAGGCGTCCTCTGGTCCGAATGGCGTGACCGAGGATGCCATCAGGGAGGCGTTCCTGGCCACGGAGGAAGGCTTCGTCGCGCTCGTGTCGCGCCTGTGGGAGACCCAGCCGGACATTGCCACGGTCGGGACGTGCTGCCTCGTTGGTGTCGTGCACAACAGAACCTTGTTCGTCGCCAACCTTGGTGATTCCCGGGCTGTTCTCGGGAGGAAGGTGGGTCGCACTGGGCAGATTGCCGCCGAGCAGCTGTCCAGTGAACACAATGCCAGCCAGGAGGCTGTCAGGAACGAGCTCATGGCCCAGCACCCCGATGATCCACAAATTGTTGCACTCAAGCATGGGGTCTGGAGAGTGAAGGGTATCATACAGGTCGGTCTTATTTCAATCCCTGGCTTTGTGTTGCTGAAACTGGAGACTTGTATGTCCAGTGCATATGCTTATGTAGTGGGTGATGCAGGTGTCGAGATCAATTGGTGATGTGTACCTGAAACATGCGCAATACAACACTGAGCGGATCAAACCAAAGTTCAGAACTTCTGAACCGTTCAGCAGGCCTATATTGAGTGCCAACCCATATATCATCTCCCGTGATCTTCAACCGAGTGACTGTTTTGTCATATTCGCATCGGATGGGTTGTGGGAGCACCTGAGTAATCAGGAAGCTGTCGAGATTGTTCACAATCATCAACGATCTGTAAGATTCCACATCTTTTACTTTCCCCTCATTCACCCCGTTTTTAGGATTCTTAATAATATAGATTTATACTGTTTCATGTGATGATTTCAAAGATAAAAACCTGCAAAATAGGTATAGTCAGAATATTTGAAATCGTATTGACACCAAAAGTCTTTTATCTTTGTATAGGGCATTTTTTTTCCACATGGTAATGATTCTTTCATTGTAACAAAAGTCTCAGTGGTACAGGGAATCAGTGTTAAACCCTTGCCTAACCAATTTAATCCATCCATGGGACTAAATGTGGCTAAGATTGATGAGTTATTTAATACATTTGGTACATAATAAGCTGGTAGATTTCTTGTTTGCGATTTGGCCAGATATTTTTGAAGGGTAATGTTTTTAATACTGTATTAAAATCCAGTTGCGCTGTTTGGACAGCATCCTAATAAATTGTTCAATTCAGCATGTCCAGTGGTGTCGCTACATGACAATCAAGTAACTGGTGCTTTTGCACAATCTGAATCCAGTGCGAGGACTGAGTTTTCAGTGCTCATTAGGTCAGGTTGTTTTTATGTAACCGGCGCGAGTGTAAACTAGGTAGTGGGCGTGGCGTGCGTGTGTACTCCGGGTTTCTTTGTACCCCCGAATTCTTCTTCTCAACGCAATGATACACAGTTCTCCTGCGTGTTCGAGGGAAAAAAAATTGATCCACTGCACACAGTTCTATACTTGTTATGGTCCTCGTAGGGTTGCATGCTTGCAATATATCTCCCAGTGGCAGTTGTATACCCTTGATGGCTTTACTGTTAGGATCTTCCTGTTATGCCTATTGTTCGAAACACCAAAGCATAATCATATTGTATCAGCTAAGGAAAAAGTTGTCTGTGCCAATTGCGTTTTACCATATACTCTCTAGTAATGCTGCCAGGAGGATTGGGTCATCATATATCATCTGATGTTGCAAACTGCGTACTGGGTTATATTGTAAAAATATACTGCTAGCATGGTTGAATATCATTTTTGAGCTATGATTGGTGCAATACTGTGATTGAGGTCTATTTAGTTACTTTCTTGTGTTATTACTCGGGTGAATTTGTTTGTTCTGCTGTCTCTGAAGTCTTAACGACTCTCCTATACGCACTTTGCTGCCATGCTGAGACATTTTAATGCTGCATGTACCAAGTTAACACGTAAAGAAATTTTGCAGTTGACAATTTGGCATTCTAATTTGCTGTCCTAGTAATAGTGTCAACGTAGAAGGTCGTCAACTGAATAAAATAAATAGTGTACCGAAGTTTTGTTCATGTGACACATGAAGGATGGTGTTCATTTCTTGGCTATTGTCAAACAGTTAAAATGTGCTGACATGTATGGAAAATTGCCTTTTCTTGTTTTCATCAGTACTGTTGCTTTGATTATGACGGAACACTACTTTTTTACCAGGGAAGTGCGAGAAGACTCATAAAAGCAGCTATGCAAGAAGCAGCACGGAAGCGCGAGATGCGTTACTCAGATCTTACAAAGATCGACAAGAAGGTTCGCAGGCATTTCCATGATGACATTACTGTCATCGTGTTATTTATAAATTATGATTTGTTAGTGAAAGGCTCCACACAAGGACAACCCCTCTCCATCAGATGTGCCTTAGATTATTGACAGTGAGCCAGGTCATGTTCTGGCTCATACCCATCAGCAGCAGCAGTCTTCACTAAGATGAATTGTCAGCCGGTTGTGAACAATACACCGGTTATGTTATCTTCATTCAGATGACATCCTGGAGCAGCTTTCTTTTTTATTATCTTCTTTTGTTTTCATTTTGCACATAAGATTGACAACCTGCTAAATTGCGAGTTTTCCCCTCGGGAACAAAGTCGGATAAATGTGGATATTCTTCAGTTTTGGAGATACATGCGTAGAGTTTAAGGGGACATTATAAAGGATGCTGTAACTTATGATTGATTCATTATCTTGTTTACAGGCTAATTCAGCTATGTATTTAAAAGAATTATGAGCTCATTTAACCACAGCTTCTGAAATTTGACTGGTTTCCTACTCGACACACTTGCATAATTTGTTTGTCACATTCTTCGGGGTGGGTAAGTGCACCATGCACGCATAATCTTCAGTCTTTTCGTGCCCCCTGATCAGTTGACTTCTTCAGCCTTCTATATTATTGTTGTGTTCTTCTGTTGATTCGTGTATAATTCATATGAAAATTTCTGTCAACATTCCTCACAAAAAAAAAAAATCTGTTGACATCTTGGACGAGCAAATGTTATAGGCTTATTATAGCTACTGGAAAAAAGGTACCTGAAATTCTTCCACTTCAAACTGTCCATCAAAGTTCCAAGGATACGGCTATATGAGCTTGTGCTAGAGAAGCTTTTGACAAATGGTGTCTATGATTGTTATTTACTCCTCTGTTCAGAATTATATGACGTTTTGGCTCTAGAAATGGAGAAGTGAGGTGGAAAAGATAGGTGCGTAGAAAAAGAAGAGAGAGAGAGATGTATAGAAAAGAGAGAAATGTGTATTAGACTAATGAGAAGTGAAAGTGTCTTATAATTCTAGAAAACTGGAGAAAGATAAAGAGTCTTATAGTTTGGAATGGAGAGAATACTTGAAAAGAAAATGATCGTTATGATCATTATCTTAAAAAAAAATGGTCGCTTGGATGTGCTATCATTCGAGTCAGTCGCAGTGTGTGTGGTGTGGTGTCCTGCGAATCAGACTCATGTTATAGGGATCAAATTTTCAGAGAAAAGGAAAAATAAAATAAAAAACAAATCGGGTACGAGCAAAGCGAAAACCATTCCCGCCCAGATGCCGCGCTCGTCTTCACCCTGCTCTCCTTCCCGCCCTTTCCTCTCCTCCCGAGCTAGGGCTCCATGGATCCCGCCGCCTCCACGGCCGACGGCGGCGCCTTCCTCGAGTTTGTCGACTACGCTATCTCCGTCATCTCCTCCTCCGGTGGCGACGGCGACGGCTACGAGTCACCGGGGGACGGGCCGGCGCCGGCGCGGCCGCCCTGGGGGTGGGCGGTGGCGCAGGTGCTCAAGTCTTGCTGCGCTTACTCCAGCGGCGTCACCGCCGCCATCCTCCTCTCGGACCTCTTCCAGGTTTGTTGGACCAGATTCGCTTCGGGGGGTACTTTACTGCTTTTAATTGGCCATTCTGTTAGTTGCTCCATCAAAGTCTGCTTACTCGGGGTCGAGGGCACTTGCTCTGTGTAATGAATTGCCGAATTACAGCTCCACTAGAAAAAAATTTCCTTGAGGTTGTTGCCATTTTTTATTACGTTTCACGCTCAATGTATACCGAAGCAATTAGCTTAACAAATATCGACCTCTCATGTCTCCCCTTTTGCCAGGCTACGTTTTTCTTGTTATAATGTTGTAATTATGTTAGAGGGGTTTAATTTTGGCTTCTTCTGGTAGTCTTGGACAGAACAGCGTAAATCCCTCACCTCGAAGAGGAAGGTTGAGCTGACTAACCTTCTAAACACGAGGAGTAAGAGGAGGAGGCTTCCTAATACTATTACAATCGACTCAATCCATGAGAAGAACTTCCTTTCTCCCAAAAGCGTCCTTGAAGCTATCGTCGTTGATGTCTTTGTCCTTCCTGGTATGCTTATATATACTTATTTTTTATGAAGAAAAAAAGGTTGATGTTTATACATACTTATATTCTATGGAAAAAGTTGTTAATAACTTCAAGTTAGTTGAAAAACAAAGCAATTGACGGCTCTTTATTGAACTGGATGAATAGCACCTATAATTTCCAAAAAAAAAAATCATTGATATTATCAATCCATGCCACGCATTTATCCAACTCATATACAATTTTAACCTTTTCTTTTTTACATGACTAGTAACTTGGATTTTCTTGACTGTACCCTTAGTCGTTTGTCATTCTTCTAGGTACCAACATATACATGCTTACCTTGGGAGACATGTGGAGTGCCTCCACCATCGACCTATATTTACATCGAAGGTAGATTCTGCTATGATTAGTAGTTAGTTAATATTCGTCTTTGTTTATGATTGGCTACAAGTCAGTAAATAAAATTTCAGCATATTTGAATGGATCATTTGTTGCACTTTATCTAAAAATGGATCATTCATTGCAATCAATGTCTCTTTTCTAGTTGCCGGATAGTATAAACCTTTGCGCTTCACGGAAATTGAATAGTTGATTCTTTATCCTAAATTATATTTAACTGTTATAGCACCCATCCTCGAACACACACATAGAAGAAAGGGACAATTATCTTGTATTCTATGTAGTCTGTAATATATCTGTTGGGATTTATTTGTGGATTTGATATCTTGCTAATTTAATCTACTTTTTATTTTCATTCTTGGTATAAGTACCACTTACGAATTTTAGTACTGACATAAGTTTTACATCAGATACTATGACTATATAGGTGAACATGGTATATTAAACAAAGGTCGAGAAGTTATGCTCACAGGATGTTGTCTTCGTACAGCCATGGAGGGATCTGGTCATGCTCGTATTTTGCCAACAGAGTACATGGTGATATTACTTGATGAGGTATCACTCCAAATCTTATAGGTTTATAAGAAAAACGCTGCCTAGGGCACATTATTTACCAGCAATTTTGCTTCTCAAGTAAAACTCCTATGTCTTAGTTGCATTTTGGGTAACCAGAATGCTGCGATGAGCAACTAATTGACTGAACGTAATCATCAATATAAATGAAGCCACTTCCCTTTAACCGTAAATGTAGAACTATTGCATCCTAAAAGAACTCAGGTTCCCAATATTTCAATTGTTATCCACTCAAATAATTTCTCTTAAGCTGTTTAGAAAATAAATCTGGGCATCAGTACTGATCTGTAAACATTATTTCAACTCATATATGTTGGTACTTATGCAGGACAAAGATGAGGATGCCATGTTACTTGCTGCACAGTTTTGCACGTATTCGTTCTCATCTTTAGTTCTAGAGGAAAGTAGAAATGATGTTCCATACTCATTTTATGCCAGGTAAAGTGATATCTATAGATTATTGGTATATTTTCTAGGATATTTTACTGTTCAGTTTAATGTTTTTTTGTTTCCAGAAATTTGCAATTAGTTTCCTCATTTTGTTTACTATTGGACAAGTGAAGTTCTGGACATAATCATACTTAAGTATGGTTTGCCGTGGTAAAATATATGATCAATCAGGCATGTAAAGAATATTGTTTGCTGATGAACATTTGGGGATCTGGGACTTGCCAGTATATAACCTGCGTAAACAACTGCTTTGTCAGATAAAGTTTCAGAACAACCACCTCTTTTCTTGCAGGATTGAGAAGATTGAGTCTTTGGAACCTTTTAGATGTACAGAAAGAAAGCAGATTATACTTGTAGACAATGATGATGCAAAGATGAAATTTATTTTATGGGGAGAGCAGGTTTTGCTTGCAAATCTTTTCAGGTCCATTTCCCTCTGTACAGAAGAAACAAATATTTCCTTCTGACTACACTGAGCTTAACATTTTATTTCAGTGTAGGGAGCATGCTAGCACTGGACAGACCTTTTATTGCGAATGTTGTAGACAATGATCATGAGGAGTCTCAGGAACTGTCCCTTGAATATGGTAGTGCAACACAAGTTTACTTGGTGCCAATTGCTCAACAAGAAGAACAGGTTGGTTGCAAATCCTTCATAGTTTTTTCTGCATTACCCCAGTTGACCAATATATAAGATGTGTGCCAGGTGCTTCTTACACCTACTCAAGTGAGGAGCCAAGGACCTCGGCTGTCGTGTGTTCCGATGGACAACGTGGGCTCACAGATATCATTGCCACGTGATATGCATGGTTCGGTTGACTTCAGCAAATATCCATTTCGAGTATGTAACTTGATCATTATTCATTTGTGCTCGTTTCAGAATATAGATTTTTGCCAGTCCCTGTGTTGCTTGGAACATGATGACTTACCAATTTATCCTTCAACAATCAATTCTGCTGATGCTTGAATATGTATCGATTACTGATTTATGTCTCATAGCTAGTGATACTGTCATGTGTCACTTAACGTACTGCTGAACTTCCTGTAATCAATGGCATTTGATCTGTTATTACACATCAAATTTCATATATGAATATTTGGTATAGTTCTTTCGAAACGGCTTTGTGGATTTATTCCACCATGGAGTCGCGTTCTACTTGAGCACTTGGTGGAGCTGGCTACTTACTCACCACTTAGGTATTGAGTAGTGCGTGGCCGCACACGCGTCACTGTTTTTGGAACATAGATCCTCAGCATGCACATTTAATATTTTGCCTATCATCAGTACACCTATGAGTCAGCCCTTCATAGAAAGAAAAAACATACTTCTAGAGAAGAATACTTGGTGTCTCATGCTTTATCATTGTTTTGTAACATTTCCATGATTCTAGTGTGCTGTACTAGTTAAAGTCTTGTATGTACTAAACTTCTTGTCCCATGTTATATAATATGCCTAATTTTTAGGGATATGTAAGTGACCTTCATGATAAAATGGTGGGAGTTAGTCTGTTTGGCACTGTAACAAGTATTTGCAAAGCAAGTACATCAGGGACCACATTTTATTTGGAATTAGAAGACATAACAGGAGTTGTTCTGATGAAGCTCATCTTTACTGGACCCTGGTACCACTTTCTGTACTTAACTGATGACTACTTATTATTTTCCCATTAAGCTATATTCCTGTTTGACTGTTAGCATAAAGTGTTTTAATATTTCTGTTTGTCATGCTGGACAAGGTCGCGTATTTATAAAATGACAATGATGTTTTTTGTTTATGGTTATCCATACATGCATTAGCAGTTTGGATGATTTTAAATGTGATGTCTTAGGTACTTCAGGCTGATCAACATATCGGACAAAGTACACTGTGACAGTATTGAAACTGCTGATATATCAGCATGGTTCTGTGATATAAAGGAACTTGTCCAGTCTCTTCCTTCTTAAAATTTATTATTAAGTTCATATGACATCTGTTTGAGATTTTACATATTCATCTTATTGCCTGTGAATGAACTCCATTTTTGTGAAGGCATAGTGCATTAATTATTTCTAATTGATCTGTTGTGTGAGCTGATATGCTCTGATTAAAGATTCCATGTGAACTGTATAGTACTTTTAAGATGTTTTGTAAAGATATATTTTTGTGAGAATTAGCAGATGATAACTTGATATCTGATGCACCAGTGAAGTATTTTGCTACACTGACAGCCTGTAGGTTTTGAACTTTTCCCCATGTACATCAATAACCGTTGTATTGTACTTCAGTATTCTGAATTCCACATACCTGCACCATCCTTCAGATATATTTTATTTTGAAGTATTCTTTCTTCCCATGCCAATTGAATTGCTTATATGCAGCATGCGCATGAATTCAATAGCTTGTATAAATATCACTGCAGGTCATTAGGCAGAGTGGGAGTTGGTCATATGGTGTACATCTCAGGTTTGACTTGTACCTTGAGTTCGACAAGAATGTAAGGAGCATATTCCCTTATATTACATTTATTATCTATATGCCACATGGGGCGCAAAATTCTAGTTGGTGGCTTACTTTTTCTTTTGAATAGCCGTGAAGTCTCGTGGTGTGAAAAGGAGCCAGGGTCTCTGTTTGTTAACTTAAGTTTGCTTCCAGCGCTGCTGAATTCACCATGCCTGCATAAATTATCACTCTTATCAGATCTTCCCCATTCGTCAAACAGAACACATGTAAGTCTTTTTTACATTGTGAAGCCTCTTGAAAAGCATTTCAAGTTTATTTGAGATAGTTTTAGATAGAGCAAGTGATTATCATTTAAGAAACAACTGCCAGATAAACTTTGACATATTCTGATATTTAAAGGTATAATAAAGGGCTAACAACTGTCTCAAAAATTTTGAATTAGTCACAATATTCTGATACGTTTCTAAGAACTCCATTGCACTCGTCAGTTGTGACAAATTCTTTTAATATCCTGTACCTTTTATGTCTTCATGTCCAGATATGCCGTGTTCGACTGGATCACATAGATTGCAACAGTTTGAAGCTATTATTATTCCACAATATTTGTGGCTGCATCGTGAATGAACATTCAGATGGACGACAGTGTTCTTTTTGTAAGTGTGACTGTCAAAGAGGATGCATACATGGCTTTCGGGTGCACCTGACCATCGCCGATGACAGTGAGAAGATCTTTGCTTGGTGTGTTGGACAGACGGCTGTTGAATTCCTTCAGATATCTCCTGATGAATACCTGGAACTTCCCGAGGTACGGAGTGGGAAAATTCGCCCACTACATCATTGAAAAACACTACTTTTGAACTTGCCATTGCACGTAGGATATATTTCGTACATCGTAAATAGCATTGCTAGAGTTGCATCATGCAAGTTCTTTACTAACCCTTCTGATGATGACTAATCAGGATGAACGAGTAATGTATCTCTACACTCTCCAGAATGAGAGTTTCGTGGTTGCTATTGCAAATACCAGTAAGCGGGTTGATGAATGTGCTACGTATGATGAAGCTCTCCCAGTTTGGGAGATCACAAGAGCGCAAAAATGCGAATGACCCTGTTTCTTCACAAGTTCTGAAAGAATGTTCAAACGACAAATTTACTGTCTTTGCATCTGCATGCTTTGTAAGCTCCTCGAGAAAACAGATAGACTAGTGCATCTGCAAGTTGCTGAAAGGTGCTCCCCAGGGCCCCTCATGGACCATGATGATTCGAGTAATTACTATCTAAATTTCTGATGCATTTTTTTTGTTTTCTTTTCCTGGTTGCTTTCTTCAGGATACGCAACCACATGATAACAAGTACGGTTGACTATGTAATTTTATATACTTGCTTAAGTACCAAAGTTCCGCACATCGTTGGGTTGCGCTTCAGGCCACGTGTACCGCACTTAGGGAAGTTCAATCAAACAGAATAATTTACCCATCAATGCATCGTTACGCAATGACCAAGTGGAAAAAGATGTGCCGTGAGATCGTTGAGTCTGCACTCTGTAACGTCAACTGAGCAACAACTCGAGTGGAAGGAAGAAAATGTTTCAGCATCTCCAGCAAGGCCTCTAGTTAGGCTCTTACTTTATTATTATTTAGGAGTTTGAGCCAAAAAATCAACTCCAGTATAGACCTTACTTGGGTTTTCATTTTGCATGCCTTCTCAAACTCTATCTCCAAGCGTCCATTTCTAGGGTCTCCAATCCTCCCTCTTATTTATGGGTCCACTATTTTTTTACTAGGTCTCACATAAAATAGGGTCTTGGGTCACTTTACTGCTGGAGTTAAAGCTAGATTTTAGGCTTTTATTTTTGCATGCCGGTCTGAAAAATAAAAGTAGAGGCCTTGTTTTGAGGTCCATTGCTGGAGATGCTCTAGTTATAGAAACCAAATTGGAATGTAACTTATCCAAGGGCGTCCTTGCCACGTGGCTCCCGTCCCAGCGTCCATGTGTTCCCGTGGCGCTTGCTTGCCCACCACCGTTCGATTTGGATTCCAGAACCCACGGATTAGCAGCAGGCGGGACCCAAGTCCAACTCAGCAAGTCAAGCAGTATAAGGCAAAGCCAGAAACTTCTCCAAGTCAATCGCAATCACAAGGAGAGTCATCACGCCATACAACACGGATAGAGACCAGCCCGACGCCGGAGCGCAGCGCGAGTGACGACGCCGACGACGAAGCCGATGGCGCAGGCGGCCAAGCCCGCGGAGGTGGAGCTTATCCCGACGCTCTCCTCGCTGGAGCCGGTCTACGGCAAGGGCTCCCAGCTCGACGAGGCGCGCCTCCGCTTCGCCCGCCTCGGTGACCGCTTCGAGGCCGTCTACGGCGGCCGCCCCGCGCTCTTCGCCCGCTCCCCAGGTAGGCACCGCTTCTGGATTGCGTGCTCTCTCAGGTAGTGTGTTTGTATGTGCGCAGAGTCGTGATTGATTTCGAGTGTGGGTGTTGGTGCAGGGAGGGTGAATCTGATCGGGGAGCACATCGACTACGAGGGCTATTCCGTGCTGCCCATGGCCATCCGACAGGACATGATCGTCGCCATCAGGAAGTCCGACGGCGGCCAGGTGCGCGTCGCCAATGTCGAGGACAAGTACCCCGTTTGCGTCTACCCCGCCGACCCCGACAAGGTAGCAATGCCCTATATGCTCTGATCTTCCCTGCTCGATCCGTCAGAATCAGCGATTCGTGGGGGTTTGATGGGACTGGGATTCGATTGGATTCAATTTGGTCGGTGATTGGCGAGTGGTTGCTATCATGGGGAATGTTTAGGTGAGATTCTCAAACCGTGCGCCGAATTAACCTACACTTAACTAATTAACCTGGGGGAAGGTGGAGGGGAGGTACGACACGGGAGTCTTGTTCCCATCTTTAGGATGCGGTGGTTGCATGAGTTCCTATTAATCAGCATCTCGCAACAAAAAGCCCGTGATGCGGAACCTGGGCCTGTTCGGTGCCTTGCCTGTGAATTCAATGATTTTGTGGTCCTCGTTTGTCACTGAACTGTTGACCCTCTGCTTGCGGACTTGCAGTTCGTTCCCCTGCTTCAGCGCCTGTGGAAGCAGAGGACTAGTACAAGGACAGCAAGGGCTGCTTCATAGTACTAACAGTGAACTAGTAAATGTCAGATTGTCGTGGTGCAGCAAATGTGAATGTAGTCAGTGTGTTCCGAAAACTTCTGCTTTGTTACATGCCTCGATGCGTTTTTCAGAATACAAAACCGCATTTACAGTTACTGATTCAGAATTAGTAAGGGTACTACCATCTGTGCACAAAAATATGATATGCTTTTAGTGCCCTGTTTTTGTAATACCACTGGATGGTTTTATCAACACTAAGTGTTTTTTTTTTCGTACAGCAAATTGACATAAAAAACCACAAATGGGGGCACTATTTTATGTGCGGGTAAGTTGCACTCTTTCAATTAGTGCTGCTTAAACATGGATACTTATGGATTTATTGTTTCCCAATCATTTCTCTATAAAACTATCATATTTTTATTTATTTTTCTGAACGCAGGTACAAGGGGGTTTACGAATACTGTAAGTCAAAAGGAATTGATCTTGGCAAACCTGTTGGGCTCGATGTTGTTGTTGATGGCACAGTTCCTCAAGGTGCTATTCAGTGGCTTAAGTTGCAAGATCTTTTCCTTCTTGTCGATTGACATGTGTGTCAAAGTTGATTTTGCTTTTATGTAGGGTCTGGACTTTCGAGCTCAGCAGCATTTGTCTGTTCAGCGACCATTGCTATCATGGGAGTGCTCGAGAAAAATTTCCCAAAGGTATGTTACTTAATAGAAGTAATTAACTTCGCAAATATCAAGACATCTTTAAGGCTGGCAAGAAGCAAGTGCCTGTCACCTTCTATGCTGAACAGAAATTTTGTGGTGGACGTAGCAGTTGTGAACAAACTATTTATATCTGTATAATAAGTTGACTACCATAAATTGTATAGCCAAAATTGATGTTGGTCATTGCTATGCTGATGTATAGCTCCTGACATTGGGTGGACTAGTGATCAGATAAATTTTGACTTAATTTATTTTTTTTACTCTGTAATTAGCACAAAAAACTCCAGCACCTGATTCCTATTTATAGTAGCTAATATGTTCGAATCATGCAGAAAGAAGTTGCTCAGTTCACTTGTTTATCTGAGCGCCATATTGGAACACAGTCTGGAGGCATGGACCAGGTAATACAAAGTTACTTAAGGTGTTTCATTTATATTTTTGGAACTAGCCCGGATGCTAAGTAAAGCAAAATGCTTTCCTTAACGCACTGATCCTGTTCCTCCATTTGACAATTCGTTGTGTTTGTGCAGGCTATATCTATCATGGCCAAATCTGGATTTGCTGAGTTGATAGATTTTAATCCAATCCATGCAACTGATGTACAACTACCTCCTGGTGGAACATTTGTGATAGCCCATTGTTTGGCAGAATCCAAGAAAGCAGAGACAGCTGCAACAAACTACAACAACCGTGTTGTGGAGTGTCGCTTAGCAGCGGTAAGTGATTCTTGGGTTAAAAGACTCGCCTTAAAATGTGCTTGACAAATGGGAACACTTTTTTATCACATCGAAATGGATATATTTGACAATAAGCAAGTATTCTAGATACCTTTATGTTTACTTGCAAGCGATATTGTAACAGATTTAATTTCAACTTCTAAGGAAATATCACTTATGTTGTCTATTTTGGCTGTTGGAAAGTACGCTTGAGCACAATACTAGTCACACAAACAGAAGGTTATTCTTTGTCATTTCCATTTATCGAGTAATTTTGCCCCCCACTTTACAGATTGTTCTTGCCATCAAATTAGGAATGGATACGAAAAAAGCTGTTTCCTCTGTTACAACCCTCTCCGATGTTGAGGGGTTATGTGTTTCTTTTGCTGGGAATGAAGGTTCTTCTGATCCTGGAGTTGCTGTGAAGGTACATATTTTTTTAACAATACTTAGGCTATTGGTAAGAGAAATATGCTTTTCCTTATGAAGAATTTCAACTCCATTTTCATTGTTTACTCTTGGAGATTTTCAATGCTGGGTTGTCTTTTTCAGAACTTAGTGCCTAATTCTACCTATTTATCCAATTCCTTTAATAAGAACAAAAGTATCGGAAACAAAAGTCAAACTCAAAGGCTTCTAAAAAAACTCGACCTGCGGGGGGTAAGACAGCCCCCGGGCATTGCAATTAAGAAGAAGACCTTCTCACGCAGGTCGAGAAAACCCCCGAACCCCTGCCCCGCCTGTACACAGCGGCACCGTAGCCCATGTGAGACGACCAACGACCTGGGCTGGGCCTTAGACCTGTGCTTTGGATATGGGACAGACGAGGGGATTTTTTTAACCTCAACCTGAAATTCGCTCCCACCGGGAATCGAACTCAGGACCTGAGGAGTGCTACTGAGACCACCTAACCAGTTCAGCTAGAGGCCCTTTTGCAAACTCAAAGGCTTCTGACCAGTGACCACAGAAAAAAGGAAGTGATACTTTGAATAACATGTTGAAAACAGCCAACGACTGACCAACCAAAACTAAGCTCTTCTGTTGAGCCATTGATAGATCTGATAGTAGGCACCTCAGCATCTGAGTTGCTGTTGGTTCTGACCGTGTACTTACATTGCTGTGCAACATTGCAGAAACTTTTGCATGAAGAACCATATACTGCTGCAGAAATAGAGAAAATTACGGGTGAAAGCCTGACGTCTGTCTTCCAGAACTCTCCAACTTCCTTGGATGTTTTAAAGGCTGCAAAGCACTACAAGCTATTTCAGGTGGGTTTCATGTCTTCATTTGTCTTTTTGTTGCCATTCTATGTTTGATTGTAGTGTCTGACGATGTAATGTTACTTTCAGCGTGCAACTCATGTCTACTCTGAAGCAAGGCGGGTTTATGCTTTTAGGGATACTGTCTCATCAAAACTCAGGTGTGTTCCTTTATAATCATCCATTTGTATATGGTATCTGGACTAGTTTTTCTTTCCTTAAAGAGTTTTGGTCTAACAGTTTTTTTTTATTATCGGGATTGTGCAAGTCACAGTTTTATTTTGGAGTCTGGTTTAAATAAATCTGTATTTAGCCACTGTGACTTTATTATTCTTCTGCTGATGCTTACTGTTGCTTATGTGCAGTGAGGAAGAAATGCTTAAGAAACTTGGTGATCTTATGAATGAAAGCCATTATAGCTGCAGCGTGTTATACGAGTGCAGGTACAATCTCAGTGTGCTATTCAACTTCTGTATAATTGTGAACATAACTATGGCATAGAACTTTCTTTCCCATGAGCAAGGCTTCTGAAAAACTTGTGAGCATACTACTGACATGTCCATCTTGTCAGCTGCCCTGAGTTGGAGGAGCTTGTAAAAGTATGTAGAGATAACGGAGCACTCGGAGCACGGCTTACAGGAGCTGGCTGGGGTGGCTGTGCGGTCGCTTTAGTCAAGGAGCCCATCGTCCCACAGTTCATTCTCAATTTAAAGGTGAGTTGAATCATTCATCTAGTAAATATGATTGCTGACTTTGAAGCAGCAGATTGTTAGCAATTACATTATTTATAGAAGACACGCACCATAGTTATTGTACTCTGTTATACTCCCTCTGTTTTTTCTTCCCCTTGTCTGAAACGACAAGAATTTTTCAGACCGGAGGGAGTATATGTGTAGCCCTTCCTGCAAATTCACTTGGAGAAACACGGGATGTATTAGGATGGCTGTTGCTGTTCTGTCTTTCAGCAAACAGTAATATGCATGCAGACTCCGTTTCATCCATGATGTGTCACTAAATAGTATGAATTATGCTTTACACAGGAAACGTATTACAAATCAAGGATCGACAGGGGGGTAATCAGCCAGAACGATCTGGGCCTGTACGTCTTTGCATCGAAGCCGTCGAGCGGAGCAGCCATATTCAAGCTGTAATTAGGCATTCTTTCACCCGTTGTAAATCAACACTCGCCTCTTGACCGGAGATGGACAGAATAATTTCCCCTCAAGTCGCCAAGCAGGTCCCATAGTCTAGTCCCAGCTGTAAAACGTGGAATAAGCTGCCTGCATCTCTATGAACATCAGACCATATATATACACTGTACTAAGTTACCTCTAAGTCATGATGTGTGCTTTAATTCGTGTTCAGCCTAAAAGAACTGTAGCGACCGTGATGGCGTCATTGTGTGCCTTCGTGGTAGCCATATGTTAAAATCGAACTACATGCAGGTGGCATGAGACAGGTAACGCAGGCACCGTTGGTTTGCATTTACATTTGTCAGTCCTGTCATCTTTCCCGCAGTTGATACGCGCGCAGGGTACAACGATAAAAATGAATGTACTGTCTGACCTCTTTAGTGAGAACATATCTGGTGTTACAAGCGGGTTAGGTGTTACCGTGTTACCAACTTCAATAACGCTTTAAATATGCAACGAAAAATTACAACAAAAATATGAATGGATAGCTCATACAACGATCTACAATTCATATTTTTGTTTGAGATGCAATCGAAGCTCGTACAAGAAGATACAAAAAAGAGAAATCAGACGTTGAATAGTAACGGGTTGTGGGTTCGTGATGAACAGTTGCAACCCGCACTATTCACAGTCTGATTTCTCTTTTTTGTATCTTCTTGCACGAGCTTCGGTTGCACCTCAACCAAAAATATGAATTGTAGATTGTTGTATGAGCTATCCATTTATATTTTTGTTGCAATTTTTCGTTGCATTTTTACGGTGTTACAGTGATCGGTAACACAGTAACACCTGAAGGTGCCGTAACGCCAGATATGTTCTCTTAGTGAGAACATATCTGGTGTTACAAGCGGGTTAGGTGTTACCGTGTTACCAACTTCAATAACGCTTTAAATATGCAACGAAAAATTACAACAAAAATATGAATGGATAGCTCATACAACGATCTACAATTCATATTTTTGTTTGAGATGCAATCGAAGCTCGTACAAGAACTTGAACCCACCACGTGAACCCATTTTGCTTAATAGTGACAGACACGTGGCACCTTCCATTGCTGCACATCATTGGACAGTGGTAATTAGGGTGCACAGATGTACCGTGAAAGGGGTCTTGGCCTAGTGGTTAAGACATCCGAGTAACACCTCTCAGGTCCTGAGTTCGACTCCCTGTGGGAGCGAATTTTCAAGGATTTAACGGCATTTGTTCTTTCAGTGGTAGGCGACGCTCCCGTCGACAGCGAGGCGCCAGTGGTGACTTCGTATCTCTAGATTTGCCGGCTCAGTCTTCGAAGATGCTCATAGAGGTAGGGTTTGCGTACGTGTGTTCATAGGGGTGAGTGTGCGTGCGTTGTGAGTGTCTGAATTGTACTGTGTAATCTCTAAAAAAAAGGATGCACAGATGTACCAGTTCGTTTTCGGTTGCGACCTTTTGTAGTCTCTGCCGCCATGAATGCAGCTGTTGAAGCTCGGAATGGTGCGTCGGTCCAGAACCTGAAAACCCACGAAACCGGCCACGGGGTAGAGACATAGCGGCACGCATATGCACTTCCACATGCACGAATGTTTGTACATTGTATTGTACCATTCTAGAAGTACATTTTTTTTTTTTGAGAAACCGGGTTAAGATTTTATTAATATAACAATTTACACTGACAGCTTACAAGAACAACCCTAAAAGATGAAAAATTACAACCAAGTTCTTGAAGCTCTTTCCCGGTGATCCTCTCTGCTGGCAACCAGAGCCACCACTCGTCTCTCTCACGGAAAGGAACGGCGAGCATGTAACATGAAGCCGATCTCCAGCTCAACGAGGAAGCTTCTAACGAAGCCACATCAAAGTTTTTGGAACCAACCTTGGCACATGCCGGCACATCGAAAAAATCGATGTACACATGAATCGTTGAACGCTCAGAAAATCCTTCGTCGAGACGAAGGAGATCTAGCGCTCCAAGGACTGCCGGCGACTTTAAATCGACCAGCAGCGAAGAGACACCAGCCGGACAACTCCAACCCGATTTCTCAAGGCAGGAGTAAACATACCTCACCGATACATCCCCAACAGCAACGCCGCCACCAACGCATCTGCTGAAGCTGCTCAGGAGGGACAAAAGCACCGATGGCGTGGACTCACCTATGTCCACTATAGCCACCGGAAGACCTAACCTACTAACTAAAGTATTTAGCAGGAAACTTTACAAATCCGCCGCCGATCCGTCCGATCCCCTCCTTCTCCAGCGCCGGCAAGGACGCTAGAACAGAGAGGGCGGTCGAATCGGCGGAGGAGATGGAAATCGCTCTGGATTCGCTGTAGGAACTGTAGCAAGGGGAAGGAACGCTCGAGAAGAGAAGAGACTATACAGCGCGTTCCATTCTAGAAGTACATGAGCGCACTTGAAGTGGTGCGACCCACGTCGGGCAACAAAGCCCGCGGAATCGATCAGTCTCTCCAAGCAGTTGCTAGGGAAATGGAGATGATATATTGACTAGTAGTTCAGTTTTGCAATGCGTTCAGAATTTCATGTGCGGTCTGCTATTCGCAATACAAGGCGTTAGACGGAGATCAACCAACACCAATAAGTCACGGTTGCATACCACTTATTTGCTTGGCCCATCATATGATGGGTCTATCTTGCTCCGTTCTTGCAAGTTGCAACTCCGTTCGTCTCTATATGATCGCTGGTTATTTGCTTTTTCTACTTTCACATGATGGTGAACTACAACATGATATATAGTGATCTGTTTTTTTTTTCGCCTTTTCACCAAGGAACTCATGCCCGTTGGTGAAAAATACGCGACAGTGGTGGAATACATATTTCTTGGTGAGCAAAGATTTCGCTATGAAACATGCTAACATGTGAAAAGTTAACTGGGCTAACTTGGTTAACAAAAATCAGTTAATTAATTTGTGGGAATTGGACATGTTAGCAAAGCTATAAAGATTTAATTGATAAAAATTTGAGATGTTTTTCGACAGCTACAAATTTCTGACCTGACTAGCATGCTGCATTTCTTTTTCTTTTGGTAACCAGCGAATTAAACTAGTCTGGAATAAAATAAGTAAATAAAATAGGTTGGTGTTTCCCATGCTGACTTTGGTCAAAGAGGAGCCTTTGAGGTTCGGCAACTGAGCGGAATAATCGGATCGGAGGTGGGGGCGAGCTGAAAAAATCGGAGGAGAGGAGATTTCCTTCCTGAAAATAAAGGGAAGTTCCTTCTCTATTTTTCTTACAAATTTATAAAATAATGGTTCAGATTTTTCTTTAACTTCTTTTTTTTTGGGCAAGAGATTTTCTTTGACCTTTTAGTAGGTGTGTTTGTGTATATATAAGCACACACGAATGGCGCCTCCTCCACGGCTCCTTCAATTCGAATTACGACAACGCAACACTACTTGCCATAGTAGGCCATAACTCGCGCACCATCAGCTAGCCAGCCAGAGCCATGTCCAAGGCCTTCGCCAAGTCCCTCTTCCAGCTCAACAGGGCCCTCATCAGGAGGCTCAGGCCCCTCGCCGTCCGCGCACAGCCACCGGCGAGGCCGCACGGGCTCGCGGCGACGTTGGCGGACGCGCTCCCGGCGGACAGCGGCGGCGGCGTCGCCGTCTGCAAGGTCGAAGGCGGCCTGCTCATGTCGTCTTCTACCTTCCCTTACTTCATGCTCGTGGCGCTGGAGGCCGGCGGCTTCCTCAGGGCGCTGCTCCTGCTGCTGCTCTACCCCGCCCTGCGCCTGCTCAGCCATGGCCTGGCGATCAAGGTCATGGCCGTGGTGAGCTTCCTCAGGCTCCGGAAGGACGCGTTCCTTGTCGGCAGGGCTGTGCTTCCCAAGCTGCTCATGGAGGACGTGAGCGCCGAAGTGTTCGAGGGAGTGGTGGCGGCGCGCCGGCGGTGCGTGTGCGTGAGCGCCATGCCGAGGGTTATGGTGGAGCCGTTCCTGACGGAGTACCTCGGCGTCGACGGCGTCGTCGCGCCGGAGATGAAGGAGTTCATGGGGTACTACCTGGGCGTCATGGAGGAGGAAGACGAAGTGTTGCAACGGGTGAACGTGGAGGAGGTGATCGCGGGCGAGAAGGGTGGCGGTGACGACGTCGTCGTTGGTGTTGGTGGACTCGGGTGCTCCTTTGACAGACTCTTCCAGATGCATTGTAAGGTTAGCCACTTTTTTTTCTTTTGTCAAGGGCTAGTCACTGTTGTCATTCAATTCCATGGCTGACCTGAAATAAGTTTTTTCCGTTCGTTATATTATATTGTAGAATTCTTGTTTGTCACTTGTCAGCTTTTATCATTTGAAGGTGATTCCTAACCGCCTTCTTGAAATTTGTCCACTGAAATTGATTAAATAATTTAGACTTGGCACACTGGAACGATAATACTACTAGCTAATCGTTCATCATCAAAGACAGTGCTTTTTTTAATTAGTAGGCTCCCCTCCACAAAACAAGAAATGTTTGCATGCATGGTAGTACGCAGCTATCCCTCACATCGACAGCTGCAAAACGGTTCTGAAGAAAAAAAATAATTATAACCTACCACGTGGCATGTACTACAGCATTGAAGGACAATCGGTGACAAGAAACGAAACGCACAGATCATTGATTGAAATTTGGAGCACGTCCACGTCGTGTTCATAAATCATGATCGTGCTACCTAGGGAAGATTTGCAACCTGAAAGGCTGAAACTATGAGTATGTTGAAGGGAGCGTGCCTATGCACATGCAACAATATTGAAGGATGATGAGATGATAGTGATAGTACGTGTGCTGCATGCATATATATAACTAAGGGATCAACAAGCTTTTAAACAACCATAGGAAGCATCTAGCTCCTTCTTTCCAATATGCACATCACAGACTGTATTGCACAGTAGAGTTTGGCGTTATTAATTTAATATCACTGTTTGAAGCATGCAGCCGGCCTCATCTTTGGAGCCCCGAAGGGATGGGAGCACAATTAGGTCCAACACGCGAACATGCATGCTTGCTGAAAGCTCATCTCTATTGAATATCGTCAAGATTGATAATATGAAAATGACGCCATGGAAAAAATTGACAAAATAAACAATTCCTGCAAACAACAATTAATAAAATGAATAAAAGGATGCGTTCATCACTAATTGTGGTTTTATATGAAATAATTGTGGCTAATTAAACACAATGGTGAATGTATCTGCATGCAGGAGGTGTATGTGCCGACCGAGTTGGCGCGGCGGCAATGGCACCCTCTCCCGCGCCGGCGCCACCCCAAGCCCCTCATCTTCCACGACCGCCGCACCGCGTTCCGGCCGACGCCGGCCGCGACGCTGGCGATGTTCGTGTGGCTGCCGCTGGGCGCAGTGCTCGCCGTCGTCCGCACCGCCGCCTTCCTCGTCCTCCCCTTCTCCCTGTCCACGCCCCTCCTCGCCGCCCTCGGCATGCACAGCCGCGCCATCCCCAACCCCTCCTCGGCGTCCACCGATCTGTTCGCCTGCAACCACCGCTCGCTGCTCGACCCGCTCTACATCGCCGCCGGCGCCGGGCGCCCGGACCTCGCCGCCGCGACGTACAGCATCAGCCGCCTCTCCGAGGTCCTGTCGCCGATCGCCACGTTCCGCCTTACCCGGGACCGCGCGGCAGACGCCGCCGCCATGCAGGCGAGGCTGTCGTCGCGCTCGCGCCGCCGCGGCGGGCTGGTCGTCTGCCCCGAGGGCACCACCTGCCGCGAGCCGTTCCTGCTGCGGTTCAGCCCGCTGTTCGCCGAGCTCGGCCGTGACGTGGCGCCCGTGGCGCTGCACTCGGAGGTGGGCATGTTCCATGGCACGACGGCCGGGGGTTGGAAGGCGCTGGACCCCCTCTTCTTCCTCATGAACCCCGTGCCGGCCTACGTCGTGCAGTTCTTGGACACTGTACAGTGCGGCGGCGGCGGCGGCCCGGAGGCGGCAAAAGCCGTGGCGAACGAGGTGCAGCGGCGGATCGCGGAGGTGCTGGGGTACACGTGCACCGGGCTGACGAGGAGGGATAAGTACCTCATGCTCGCCGGCAACGAAGGACTCGTCGGCGTCGACCAGGGCGTCAAGAAAAACGCTACTTGTACTAGTAGCTAATTTGAAGGCGTCAGCAAAGGAGCCAAGTTCAAAGGCACTCTGTGCTCTAGTTTGTCAAATCACACCCGTGTAAGCTGAGCGTGTGTAACAGGTCCATCTTTTAGTTAAGTGTAAGCTTGTCAAAAAAATATAGTTGTTTACTTGTTTGCGCATCGAGCCAGTAAAAACAACGTGAGAGTGATCATTATGGCATAATTGAGCTGCTGCGGCTGCTTCTCTTTTTTTGTGTGTGCAAATGATGGCATAATTGAGCTCCACATTTAATAATTAATACTAGTTGGCATATGAATTTCACTTACTCCAAATGATTTCTAGTAAACAAAAGAACAAATTTAAATGAGAAGTTGGATTCTAGTTGTTTGCGCCCACGAAAAATGGTGCGATTGCCGCGAAAGAGCATGTAGCTTAGTGGTTACGAGCCTCATCTCAGATCGATTCAACTCACTGTGAGAGCGAATTTTTTAAGATTTAACAGCGTTATGCAACGATAGACGATGTGGTTGTCGACGGCGAAGCTTCAGTGCTTACGCTTCGTCAATCTCAAGAATTTGCCGGCTCAGTCTTCGATGATGCTCATAGAGGTGGGGTTTACGTATGTTCGTTCATAGCAATGTGCATGCATTGTGAGTGTCTGAGGTGTACTATGTAATATAAAAATAATAATACGATTTCCACAAAAGCTAGAGAATAAAGAAAAAAGCTACGCAAGTGACTGCTTCAGTTGTGTTGTCCGACCTTGTTTGGATCTTTGGCAGAACACGAATGAGACGTGCGTACGTATGCTACACAGTTCACTCCACGCATGATGTAAATGAAATGAAAACATACGCTTATCAGTGTCATAGTGGCAACGGAGGTACAACTCGTGTACGACACGACAGGACCTCTTTATCCTCGACGCAACCACATATTTCTGTAGGCAATTTATTCGTTGTAGCAAAGTCAACACAGTTTTGCTGTGTGAACTTGCTCTGCTAGTTCTGATGCCATAATCTTTTGGGATAGACAGCACATTTACTACAGAAAAAGGCAGGGACAAGGCAGCTCGTTATAAAATTCCTGCAATTCAAAACCCGCATTTTGGACTTTTTGTAGCTTATAAATCATGCGATGTTTCCAAGCTGAAGGAATATTTTCCATAAGAAACCCTCTGAGGTCAGGTAGTATCAACAACGGAGTTAGGCAATATCCACCAACACTGCAATGTTTCCACGCTGGACTAGTATTTTCAAAGGCATCCTCTGAAGGCAGCTAGTATCAACAATGGACTCAGGACCGACCTTTTCGAAGCTGTATTGCATAGCCAGTTACTCGAAAAGGTTTATTTTGTTTCCATTTCTACTGCAATTGGTGAATACCAACCCAACCTGCTTCACTTACCACTGTCTCTTGCCCTTCTTCTTTTTCCTATTGCCACTGTTACCACTACCCTTCGCATTACTTCCACTGCCAGGAGAAGGTGGTTCCCTTTGCCCAGGGAATGTAGTTTCAAACATGCCAGATTGCACGGCGTTCTGAAGCCACTCGAAGAACTCTTCCTCATCCATTCCTCCATCCACACTTGTGCCATTCGGGATCCCACCACCCCTCCCCTTGCCGCTCTGCTTTGCCACGCTGGCATTAACATGGAAGCTTGGCTTGTGAGTGTTCGGTGGGCACCTCATTCCCTGTAACAGAAACATAAATTTGTATGTCAAATCACATAGTCTAGTGCAGTAACAAATATATATACCTCTTCTGCATACTAAATATTATGGATAACTCCATTGGGCACCGCAGATTTGAGGCTATAGTTGCTCTCTACTGCCTTTTTTAGAACTCAAGCTACATCATGAAGAGCATATAGGAGTATTGTTTACATATCCACAATGCTAAAAGTTATCCAACGGACAATAAAAACCACTTGTTAGTTTACTGCAATCCACTAGTTATTTGAAAGATGCCTTACCCTTGTACAGACCAAAGACCATACCTATGACCATCAAAATATGCATTGTTTGATAACATGAAAGTACTTTCATGCAGAACAAGCAAATGTTTAACAGAAAATCTGAATCACCTGACAACTGAACCACTCAGTGACATCAAATATGTAGCTCTCAGCGCAAACATATGCATGGGGCAAATCTGGCTGCAAAACAGTACACAGTACCATGTCAGTCATAACATATCTGTAATGGCCAAATGATATCATTCAATAGGTACAATATAACTGCTCTAAAATATAGATAAAGGATGAACATATCATTTTCTTTTCCTGAAAAGAAAGCTGATAAATTACTGAGGTCAAGGGTTGGAATAGTCTGACATTTACCTTGTGCAGCATTCCAAACAGAATTGGTTGAAATGACTGTTCAACCCATCCATCCCCATCTTTAGCTTGATGAAACTCCTTGCAGTCCTGTGATATGAAGACCATGGCAGTTATTTGGAGATAACTAGTTTTTTTTTGCCCGTGCGTTGGTACCAAATATTAAGTAAATTATAAGGTTAAAAAATTCAAAGGATAGGTATAACATATTTGTGACAGGCTCATTTGCATAATGCAATTTTCTAATAATTATGTGAATATTGCATAGTCATTTACATACGTATCTTGACAATATAACGACCTTTAGTTCATTTTCCTTTTGTCATGGGATTCATTATGCATTCGAATTCAGTTAACCGGAGAACTTAAAAATTTAAATATAGTAGAGAAGAAATTAGCTGAACTTAAAGATTGGAAAGTTACGAAAAGGAACACAACTGATCTGATGATTCAGTGATCATCTGTCTTGATCTCAATCTATGGGCAACGGAGAAATTAAATCCACAGCAGCTAAACTTCTATCGGTTCTTCTTCTAGTAATGAAATGATACGCAGCTCTCCTGCATGTTCGAGAAAAAAAAACTTCTATCGGTTTCCCCTTTGCCCCTTTGTGCACGTGAACCTGTTTTCATGAAGTTTATCCATCCACGCCCAACTGATAGACAAAAGAAAAAAAAAACAAATGGGAAAACGGAAAAGAGGGGGGATATTTTCGAGTTCTTTCCGCAAATTGATTCATATCAGAAGAGATTGGTGATGATTAAGTGGAGGTACCCAGTTGAGAGGAAGTCAAGCGATCCGAGAGAAGTTTGGGGCTGAAGAGAACAGAATCGAGCCACCGTGTTCTTTCTCATGATGAGGTTGCCGCCAGGAATTTATGCGCCGCGCCGCCGCCAAAAAGGTCACTGGGTCTGACATTGATGCAGTCCGTCGCACCCTCCGCCAGAGCAACGGGAAGAAGCGCGACGCAGCACCTGCGACCCGTTGGCTCGATTCATGTCCGGCTGGCCGTGTCGTGCTCTATCACATTTGCCCTCACGTCACAATCGCCATTGCACAGCTTGATTATGCGGACACCTTTGCGCCGCCAGCTCCCTCTCTACGCGCACAGCCATCTGGGGGCCGGACGTCGTCTCCCTCCTCACGAGCTGCCTGGAGCAGCACGGATCTGAAGGTAGCCGGCCGGAGCAGCACAGATCTGGAGGTAGCTGAGGCACCATTTTTTTTCTGGAAAGAGCTCTGGGAGGAAGGAAGGGGGGGGGGGGGGGGGGGGGGGGGGGGGGGGTATAGTCGTCAGGTCGTGGACTCGTGGGGTGGCTGAGGTGGCTGAGCAAGGAGTGGCAGGCCCACCTGTCGGCACCAATGATCTGGGAGGGGAGGTCGGACCAACCATTCAGCACCAACTCCCAATTTTATGTATGGTAAAGATTACCAGTAGCATAGTATAAAACAACCATTATCATATGACAAAAAAAAAGCACCTGACACCATCTAGCTTGTGATTTTGCTCTCCCTGTATAAGCCCAAAGATGGAAATCACCGCATCTTTTGCAAGATATTCTTCTTGATAGACCATAAGGATCTTCATCAACACCTTCAGAAGGTCTAAACCCGTGTTGGAAAGTGCCATTTCTTCCATTCTAGTACAATTAGAGAAGTCACAGAAACGAAATCACGTCAACCAGAGCAATAAATTAAATGAAATCCTACCTAAGAAGGGTGATTTAAAGCAACAGATAAGTAAACTTGAAAGACTATGCCACTACTATCATAGTACTGTCATTGCAACCACTATAACAGTAGTGCCACGGTAAGTAAACAAAGGATCTTTCATAGTTTATAGACACTGTGTTTAGCTGTCGCTGTTCTTTAATGTGACACATCATTTTTCTTGCACAAACTTTGTGCATTTGATGCAGAGCTTCAATTTTAACTTCTTTATATATATATAAAGTACAAATGTCGTAGCACAAAATGAAAAAAATCCGAATAAAAAACCTAAAACAACATAGAACCTTTTGTGTTAGCATAAATTGCACATGGTTTTAAGAATTCATCCTTGAGCTACCATAAAATTCCAAGAAAGAACGTACAGGAAAAGTCTACCAAGGCATAAATTGCAACAATAAAGGGAAACTAAAAAAAAACCTGTTGAGAAACACCCTGGAACCGTCTAAAGTAGTTCAGAAGCTCCTCCCGCCTTAATTCATCATCATATGTCTTTCGTTTCAACGAATCAAGAAGGACCTGTGCATTTAGTTGGAACCTCATGAATATGCAGTATATTAATAAAAATATATTACGATCAGATCAGAGATTATCATGACAAGAAATAAATGTGGACCTCATATGCATTTTGTAACTTTTTAAATGCATCAGCAGCTTTATCATTGCCCATGTTCTTATCAGGATGGACTAACATAGCCTGCAAAATCAGTAATCACATAAGAAAGATTATTATGTCACAGCTTCTAAAACACCAACTTCAGAATAAAACAGCAATATGTAGGGGAATAAAATGCTTGTGCACTAAATTCATCTTCAGCATCACCTTTTTCTTGTACTCTCTCTTGAGTGACGATGCATCTATGTTTTCATATCGACGGAACCCTAATGCTGAATAGTGATCGGTGCAGCTCAGTAAACGTGCCACTTCATCTTCAGATGTCAATTCTTTCTCAGCTCCACTTGTTGAAGGATCACCGGGGCTTCTATCAGAGGCTGGAGCATATCCAGATTGCGAGGTGCTATCTGCCGATGATTGTCGGAATTCTTCGAAGATGTTGCTGGGTCTACCTGAGCTTTGCTCCGAGTTCTTTGAAGAACCATCTGATTTTTTGTTGTCTACTTTGTTCTTCAGAAACTGCACTAGAACATCACTAGAAAAGAAAGACAGGTTGAGGCTCAAAAGTAAACCGAGCCATCCAACGTAGCTTCTTGCACAATACATTGAATATAGACTGGTAACAAAGAGAGCTAATCGCTCATGTTTCAATAAAAAGAAAGCACCTGCATTTTAGAAAGAAAGGATATGAAAAATCAATTATTAAACTTACAAGTTGCTAAATTGAAGTAACTTTTATCCCAATAAAGTATGGATAAGTTATCGAATATGACCTCCGAGAACTATTACAGAACTTGTTGTCCAAAAGCTTCCATAGAACCACAAAATCACCACGGCGAGCACTGAGGTAAGCAGGATAGCAAAACCTAGACCAATAATAGCAACTGCAGAAGCAGCAATCACCTGAATTAAGAAAAACACATACGTAAATTGATAAGGCACAAGGTGTACAGAAGTTCTAACTCAAACAAGAATCACCATGACAATAGCACTAAACTTCATCATCAATTAAAATATGGAGTCATGGTATTACTGAAAGCAGATATGAGTCAAGACAAATATTTACAGAAACAGCATATACAATCATAAGAGACAATCAGATAGCATCACTCTCCAAAAGCAGATGCAAGCCTTTGATGTTTATGAAAAGCATATATTAGAACCAATCACAATGGAGATATAGTAGAATTAACAAGAAGGTATGGTTTGGATTTTTATAAAACGGGAAAGGCATAAATGCAGGATTATAAGACTTTGACTGTACATTTGAGTTTCAATGATTTACATTACTTGGCGAATAAACTTCTTTTTAAGATTTGGGAAATAATGATCAAAATCATGTGCTGGCTTTGCAGCCAGCCTCTTAAGAAGCTTAGGTAAACGAAATGTTGGTGGAGAACAAATTATTAGGAAGCTGAAAATGCTAAGAAAGATTATATGCCCGGTTTAATATGAGCAAGCAGATACTTGCACCATATCACAGTGCAAGTATAGCAATGAAAATAAGGTCTCTTGGTCCAGTTTATCTTGCTAGCAAGATGACCCTATCTACAATTTCAATCCTAATAGAACCGTAAGATAACATAAATGCACATGGAACAGATCAACGCACAAGCAAACAACCATATCAATATCAATGTTCATAACTTATATGATGACTGTATTGCCTAATCGTTGTTATTTATCAGCAGTGAAGTAAAAAATAGCTGTTGCAAATGAACAATGTCACCATCTACCTAGCAATATAATATCTATTGGCTGCATTGTGAAAATCTGTGAGAAATATCATACATTAGGCCTGCAGGAACATAAATTGTTGATATTCGAGGAGAGAGGCAAGAGGAATTGCTGAACCATACCATGAATATGAGCATTTTCTTTATCCCAATCATTGCAAAAATCGATAGCATGCTGCACCAAAGTACTGCAAGTAGGGAGTTTGTCCCCAGCCTAAGCAAAGAATCAAAGCCCCTTATATTGCAGTCTAACCAGACCGCCAAGAAGAGCAACATCAACCTTCCAGCATTAAGCATCCAGGATCGAACTATAGGATAAACAAACTCAATTTTACTGGAGGCATACGCACACCCTTTGTTTACCATAGCCATAAGAGCATTGATCGCTGGTCGATTTCTGTCAATGAATCTTTCAGTTTCTTCCATTACATATATCATGGAAGCTCTAAATATGGATGCAGCCATGCAAGCCATGCACCTGGCCTTCTCTAAAACATTTTCTGCCAATCCAGGCAACAAAGTATGCTCAACTGAAATCTTTTTATCAGAGACACGCCTTGAAAGTTTCTTGCTGCCATTTTTGTTTTTGATAGCTCTTGATGGCAAATCATTTTCTTCTAAACTGCTTATATCAAAGCTGGTATCCATTTGCTGATGTTTATATGAAGCCCGGTCATCTGATTTTCCCAAGGATGAGATGCTGCTGCTTCTGCCAGACTTTTTGCTGCCTTTCGCTTTCTTGTTGCTGCTTCCTTCAGAACCCTTAGATATGCCTTGAACAGATGAACTTGTATTTTCACTATCTGCTGCATCCCTTTTTGGTGTACTTAGTACATCACCATCAGCTGCATTCTGCCAGTTAGGTGAAGCATGGACGGGACCACTTTTGTTTTGAGTTCCTCGTCGCGCCATGATTTTACTCAAGTCTAGGTATACTGATCGCTTAGGTATTGATATAGGTCCCACAGAACACAGGAGGGCAAACACACATGTCTATCTTCTACACAAAAACATACCACAAATTAAGATAGATATGAAACAGGACTGGCAAATGGAATAGTAAGAAGAGAAAGTAGCGTGCTTCAGTACATCAACTGTAAATATGCCAGCATTCATATGCACAGCTTAGTTTTTATGAGAATGAGACAAAGTGAGCTTCATAATCTATCTTTTAGATGTAGAACACTTTACAAACTTATTGTGGTAGGGTAGGTAAAACAATCCTAGGGTTCCACTACTCTGTAACCAAACAGGGAGCAAAAACTAGAGAAATCCTGCAAGGCATGGTATTTGCATTTAACTTATTAGATGGCGGTAACAGAAGAAAAAATGACTACCTCTATACATATTTGAGAATAAAGCAGTTTCTTGTTGATCAATCAAGAGAGGTTAAGGAAAAATAAAATTTAGCAACCAGAGAAGGCTTGCAACACTGCACTTGCGTTCACAGTAACTACTTCATATAGGTAAATAAAAAAGGCGACCCAGGCTGTAGATGTTCAATATATATGAATGTAAATAGCAAATAGCTTGGCTCCAAAAAAAAATTTCACTACACATGAGGAAAAAGGTGTTGCCTTTCTTTTTGGAAACTGAAAGAAGAGTCGATATTGCTGGCTAATTTGTCGGGGAGTGGGAGCGAACATCTTTGCAAGCATGCATGTAGTATCTTTGAAAGCGGTGTTCCCTTACAGGGGGTTGGGATCCAGGCCCCAGATAACAGAGGCGGACCGTCCAATAGGACATCCTCGACCCCTCCGGAGCCCGGGATTCGATTCGACACAACCCCGCTACATCATGCCTAAATCTCTAACAGGAAAAAAAAAGAAAAGGGGGGGAGGTGAAGGAACAGGATTGGGGAGGAGAGCTCAGCTCTAACCTTCCGTAGAAGCTGGAGGAGTGTTCTGTCCGCGCTCGCTGCGGTGCACTGGCAGCAGGTGGTATGAAACCCTAGCTCGGGGGAGGGGGTGGATTGCCGGGGTGGGGGTCCACGGCGGGGCGAGCTGAAGGAGCAGAGCCCGTGGTTGCGGCTGCCAGCGACGGAGGCGGTGGTTGCAGGCAAACCCAGCTGCGCGGCCTCCGAATCGCCTCGGTCAGATGGGAACATGAACAATCGAGGAGTAGCAGCTATAGGAGTACTTGAGAGGAAGAAAATTTAATGTACTTGAATGTAAAATGTTCCAACTAGCAATATCTTCAGAGGGTATATGTGCAAAATGTATGAGGAGGTTATTTTAGTCGATATTCTGTTCACGAAATCGACGAAAACCGAATCAATTTTGCGGAACCAACCGAACTTATCGGTCCGATTCGATTGCTGAGTTCATCAGTTTTCAAATTTGAATTTAAAATAAATTTAAAAATTTAACAACTTTTAATCTGTTTTCACATGTTTTGACACCGGTCTGGTCCGGTTCTGTCGGCTCCTCAAGTAAGAAAAACCCTTATTCTAACCGTCCTTCCTCTATCAGGTATATGTGCATCTTCGGGAGCACGGTAGCACCGGAAAGAGGCCGATAGCACCGTAACCTTTCTCTGAGACTGTCTCCAACCGGAGAAGGTACCCAAAACACAAAATTAGTCTTCCTATGCTTAATGGTCTGGACCTAAAAACTTCAATCTCCAACCGACTCACCTTTCTCCACCTCGCTCCGCCGCAGCAGGTCCCACATCCACCCCGTCTCCCACCTTCACCGCCTCTTCCTGAGCTCGCCGGGCGCTCCGCGCTGCGCAGGTCGCGTCACCGCCGCGCAACGTTCTGCACCTCCCGTGCCGCCCAGCGCCGCCGAGAGGCAGGTCGCGGAGGCCGTTTGACGGCGGGGGAGGAGGAGGAGGAGGGAGGAGAAGATAAAGCACGGACGCTTGGTGGCGATGTATTTATACGTCGTGGGGGTGGGGGATGTTTTTACAATTTTATAGCATATTTTAGATATACGTGAGTATACGGATCACCGGTTGGACCTTCCAGCCTCAGCTCCTCTCAATCGCGAGTTGAATGAGACGCGCCATGCTATCAGCAAATTGGGCTCCGTGCGAATAAAAAGGCAATCGCACATGGTTTGAACTTTGAAACACCCAGCCCGATATTTTCCGCGTGCATTTTTTCCACATGCATTTTAATACTTTAATCCATCCACAGAACTGGATTGATCTACTGCCCTGGACATAACATTGTACTTGTTGAACCATACTACTACTCCCTATTGGTCCGGGATAATCGTCGGCGTGCAAGGCATGGAGAGAGACTGCATGACGTGCTTGCTCTTGCTCCAAAAGTTCAGAAATCATTTACATGATGCCTGGTGGTTGAAAGCCAGTTGACCAGGATTATTTATCTCACTGATGAGGCCCAACGATGCCCAATGATCCCACTGCTCGAAGCTTCAAATTGAACTACTCCACGCAGACAGGCAAACCATCGGCTCTGAACTCTGAATGGCTGTTGCAGCTGAAAAGATGCTTTCAGCTCTATGAACACACCAAGCGGACTTCACAGTCAGAGCCCCACTGCACTGGCAGTCATCGGCCGGAACCCGGAAATTTCTATATGTCCCCAACGGAGCCAAAAATCCGAGTCTTCCATAATCAGCAGCAACCGCCGAGATCAAGGAAGGGAGTCGTTGGCTCAAAAAAAAAAAGGGGAGGGAGTCATAGCAAATTAGCAATTGATTACTGCTGCTTCAGCCTCTGCTGTTCTTGACTTTGAGGCCCCAACTGTCTTGTTCTGAAACGCCGACATGGAGCAGGCAGCAGCACCGGTAGCGAGGTCAACAGTTTTCTTTTCTTTTCTTTTTTTTTCTTGACAGATCTAACGATAGCAAGCACAAAAATTTACTGCAAAATCATTTGACAAAGAGAGGATCACACCTTTCTCTAAGAACATACTCCCACAGTCCCACTAAATCCGAATTAAAAAGGGAAGACACTTGTTGCAGTGGGAGGATGCGGTTGTTGAGAAACTGATGAAGCAAAATCTTGCAAACTGAATTTTGGTTCTGAAATCTTACTATAGATTGCACCCAGTCCATTCTTTCTATAGAAAAATGGCGTCGCCTAGATTTTGCTCTTGAGGCCTGCTTTTTAAATTCCTTTCATGGGATCGCCACATAACGATCAGTAACGACGTTTAAAAAAGAAAATCAGTAATGTATACAGATGTGCCATCGCTGAGCAGTGCCCGGGGTAGGGGAAGCACGCCAGCCAGAGACGAGAAACAGTGCCCATGGCTGTGTCTGCATCAAAGGGTGCAATCTCCCATGTCCACCACATGTGTCTAATCACTGCTCCTCCTTCCATCTCGGGCTCTCGGCTCCACAAATTTATATCCTCTTCAATCGTCTTCCCCGTCGATCAACCCATCAAAATCCTAAACCATGATGGCACTAGTTCTCCTTTCATCTCCTTCAATCATGATTTCTCAATTAAGAAGCCAAACTTCGCTATGGGATGGTCCGAAGCCACCACTACCACCCTACCTCTACATTTCTCTTTTATTTACCCACCATTGCAAATGTTTTATTATAGATGTAAAGTGTTGGATAAATTCGTCGTGCTATTAAACAACTTGTTTGGTTATCTGATTCATGATACATAGTACCCTCTCTGATTTTTTTTTTCGACGTTCAAATTTTTTGAACTAATGACCATGTCCTAATGTCAACATTTTGCATATAGGCGCTTACTACTCGTTTTTCTTTTACACACAAAAGTCATATGCACGGGCCTCTGGTTAGTACCCCACACCACAGGACGTTAAAGAAATGCTCTATGAGGACGTTGACCTTCTGACTTTTTGCAGTATCCATCACAACGGGTCAATCTATTGCAAGGATAGTACTTCTTTTAGACGAACAAAATATACTGTTTACAAGGATATGGATAATGTAAAGAGAAGGTTGGTACGTGTATACTATTCTTTTTGTTTGCCCTAAAAGGAACATCGCTGCTTTCTGAAAGCACGGGCCAAGCTGACGAAATTTAAAGAAAATCCAGGAGGACTCGTTCCCTATATAAACACATCCACAGTCCATGCGCCAACTTGAACTGAGCAGCATCAAACATGTCGAAGCCAAGGTGAGTGTTGTTGTTGTTGTTGGTGAGTGTTGTTGGGTCGTATTCATTTTTTTAAGTTCCAGTTGCGACGTGCATGCCGCTCCTGCATTGACATGGTTCTGCGTCGATTGCGGGTGACAGGCTGGACGGCAAGGTGGCCATCGTCACCGGCGGCGCGAGCGGCATCGGCGCGGCGGCGGCGCGGCTGTTCGCGTCGAGCGGCGCCACGGTGGTGATCGCGGACGTGCAGGACGAGCTGGGCGAGGCGGTGGCCGCGTCGGCGGCGCCGGGGTGCCGGTACATGCGCTGCGACGTGACGGACGAGGCGCAGGTGGAGGCGACGGTGGCCGCCGTGGTGGCGGCGCACGGGCGGCTGGACGTGATGCTCAGCAACGCCGGCGTGCTCCTCCCGACGGGGTCGGTGATGGACATGGACCTGCGCGAGCTGGACCGCGTGATGGCCGTCAACTTCCGCGGCGCGGCGGCGTGCGTGAAGCACGCGGCGCGCGCCATGGTGCGCGCCGGCGGCGGCGCCATCGTGTGCACGGCGAGCGTGGCGTCGGTGCAGGGCGGGTTCGGCCCCGCGTCGTACACGGCGTCGAAGCACGCGCTGCTGGGCCTGGTGCGCGCCGCCGCCGGCGAGCTCGGCCCGCACGGGGTGCGCGTCAACTGCGTGTCCCCCGGCGGCGTGGCCACGCCGCTGAGCTGCGCGTTCATGGGCGTGGGGCCCGAGGAGCTGGAGGCCATGACCGTGCCCTTCAACGTGCTGCGCGGGAAGGTGCTCCGCGCGGAGGACGTGGCGGAGGCGGCGCTGTTCCTGGCGTCCGACCAGGCCGCCTTCGTCAGCGGCCACAACCTCGTCGTCGACGGCGCCACCACCGCAGTCAATCCCGCCGTTCTGCAACTGCAAACCACCGTCGGCCTCTGAATCTTCACATACTACTGATTTGGTTTCGGTTTGCTCCACCTTTGCAATACTGGATTTTTTTCTCGATTCCTGTGAGAATCGAATGTTTGTTTTGCTGCCAAATTTGTGCAAAAGTCTAGTGCTTCAAAGAGGCCGTTGCTTTTTTTCATACTCCTTGTTACGAAAGGTTCTGCATCAACGACGAATTCTTTTGCTCGAAATCTGAACTTTGAACCATGGGTTCTTGTATGTTCAGAGAACAGTAAAAAACAGCAGCTCATGGATACTCGTCCGAATTCATCCAACCCATCATGTTCCATCCTGTAATTTAACTGAACCGATCGACGTGGGGACGGCGCAGCATTGTGGGGATTTCCAAGTCTGAACCTGAGGCACTTTTGGTCAGCACACACATGAGGCCATCATAAAGTTAGCCACTGGTGGCCACGTGCTGCTGGCGAGAATGACTTGACAACTAGTCGTTGTGCTTGCGAATCGTAATCACTGCTGTTGACACTTGACAGGCAGAGAGATTTGTTTAACGAAGCCGTGTCTGAACTCTGAGGTCGTCTTGTCCAGGAAGGGGCTGACAATGACGTTTTGAGGGCACCGCTTGCTTCTGCTTGATGCCTAAAGTCATCGACCATTCGACCAATCCCGTTTTCTAAGATTATTAAATCGTGGTCTGTTCAGTTTTCACCGTCGAGAGCTACTAGAAATTAAGCAACCAAATTGATCCGAGTCATCTGACTAATATGACGACCCAGTCCTTCTACCTCTGTTGGACAACCTATAGCATTCTCTGCAAGCTGAAAAACTAAAGATCCGGGGTTCGTGAGATCTTCATGCTTTGAAAGCTGAACAACCTATAGCATTCTCTGAAGTCTGAATTCTTGCAATGCATGATACAGTCTGATATTCTGAATCGAAAGCTTTTGGTGACAATTCTGCTTCTACCTAGGGATACAACATTAATGTAGGTTCGCCTTTGCCATTTTATCCCGATGACTCTATGAAAGAAAGAAGAGCTACGAATGCGCCAAATTCGAATATTTGGCGGGCAGTCGTGGGCTCGTGGCCTCCCGCCTCGTCAAGAATGAAAGAGGATAGAATGTAACCACACTGGAGGATGAGGAACGAATACCTGAGGTGTAATCAGGACAGTTAGTGAGCCAGGCCTGGAAGCATGGCGAGCGGCGGAGGCTGTGGCGGCCGCCGGCGACTCGAGGAAGGAGAACGACACGCTGGGCCTTATTTGAAGAGTTTTAGGCTCTGTGAGGGCTCAAGTGTAAACTACCCGCGCCGCAATTTCCATTCACCTAATCTGTACCGCATATGTTGGATCGAACGGTATCCACAGGCCCAGTTTGGATCGCGACTAAAAATCGCGATCCAATATGGGGCTCGTTTGAAGGTTTTAAAACTCTGTAAGGGTTAAAGTGTAAAACTGCCCGCACCGTTCTTTTCTTTGCGCTCATCTGTACCGTTCAATTTGATCTGACGTTCATCATATCTCTGGGAGGGAGCTCCCCGTCCTCTCCCCATTCCGGCGCCATTCCTCTGTTCTCCCTCGCCGCCGCCGCGCCGCCGCCGTAGTTTGAAATGGGCCGTGCGCCGGTGAAAGGCCAGCGCTCTCCGCCGCCACCTCCTCCTCCGGGCCGTTGCCACCACTGGCTCCCCAGCAAGCGCCGCCACTGCGCTAACTCCCCCCTGCCGTCATCTCAGTAAGCAGCTTCTACTAAGCTTCTTCGCTCGTCAGCTTACCCCTGGGCCCTAATCTTCTTCGATCGTCATCTCAGGTACTGCGGAAACCACGTTCCCGCGACCGCTGCCGGTGCCGGCCGCCGCGTCCCCTGCCCCATCGATCCCTCCCAGTAAGCCCCACCACCTCCACCACGGCACCACTACCCATGGTTGGGTTGGCTCCAGAAGCACAGCTCTGCTCCGCTCACACTTGCATTCTCTTCCTCCACACAGCACGGTGCTCGAGGAGAACCTGGAGGCGCACGTCAGCAAGTGCCCCCTGAAGAAGCAGGCTGCTGCGCTCGCCGCGCAGCCCTACTACTCCAAGGGCATCAACTCCGGCGGGGGCGAGGCCGGCCGCGGCGTCACGTCGGCGGAGAAGCGGGCGATTGTGTACAGGCTGACGGAAGAGGAGTTCCGGGGCCTGCTTGTGAAGATCCGGTCGGCGCACGCGGCGGCTGCGGTGGCCATGCGCGAGTCCTACCTGATCACCGATGCTTGCGACAAGTGGATGAACGGGCAGGTTGATAGGTGGGTGAGTTTGGCCACTCTGGGGCTGTAATAGCAGGATTTTGTGAGGGTTTACCGGCGGGAGTGTTTCTGAACTCTGATGGCGTGCTGGACAGGAAGGTGCCGTACCAGGAGAAGCATGTTGCGCAGCAGGCGTCCATTGTTGGAAACATGGAGGCATTTGGGTTGCTGCGGAGGGGCGATGCTGAGGCGGTTGATGGGGAGGATGCTTCGGTGGGTGCGCAAGCGGTTGTTGAATTTGGAGCTGGGAGAGGGTACTTGACTCAGGTGCTGGTGGACTGTTATGGTATTAGGAATGTGTTCTTGGTTGAGAGGCGGGCATACAAGCTTAAGGTAAGTCAGTCTGCACAAAATTAATATATGATTAAGGCCTTGTGGGGTAGGAACCAGGGGCCTGGGCCACTTGATCTGCATTAGTGACTGGTATTGGTTACTCTTATTTAGCAAAATGTAGCTTAATTTGCTACTATGGAAATTAATTTTTTCTGCCCTTCAGTTCTGCAATTTAGCTCCAAACCAACTACATTGCCTCTCAAACTTTGCAGCATGATGTCTCGATGCTCCCCGCCTGTTGATTTTCATAGTTTAGTTATAGTCAATGGCTGCTAAGGCATCTTTCCTTGTATACTAATGTATATTTAAGTGTATCATGTATGTATATGTGGATTTGTTGTGATGTTAATATGTTATTTTTCTCTGACATTGGTGTCACTTATGGATAAATATGATAAGTGTTTTGTGCAGGCCTGAGCGTATTGTTATTTTTTTCCTTGATATAAGCAACTTCTTGTTATGCCACGTCTACTTTTAACCAGGATCGGTTATTTTATTGCTTCATTGTTGCCCTTGTTCTCTGTTATTTCTAGGCTGATCGGAGTTTGCGACAAAATGAAGCTGTTACTTTGGAGCGCCTGAGAATTGATAGTAAGATTTCCTGCTTCCTTTTTTACAAGCAATTTCTTCACTGATTTTTTCTATGTGAGAGTAGGTTGGCTCATTTCATCACTTATCTGTATGTATTGCTCTTTAACAAAGAGAAGCACTGACAAGAAACACAAATACGATGCAGTTGAGGATTTGAACCTGCATGGGGTAGAGGAGTTGAGTGGACTTAAGTATCTAGCAATCGGAAAACATCTATGTGGTCCTGCAACAGGTTGTTCTAAACTTACTTTATGCATGCATTTCGTCTTGAGATGTAGTGTTACAGAAATACATATAATAGTTGAATATATCTAAGAAATCTTTGTGTTACATATCCAGATATGACCTTGATGTGCTGTCTACATGAGCAGTGTGACCTAACAGACAAAAAATGCGATGGCAAACATCATCTCCAGGGCCTTGCTCTAGCTACTTGCTGCCACCATCTTTGCCAATGGAAGCATTACACAAGTAATTTCTGATTTCTCTCTTTTGTATGATTGGTAATTGCTGCAATAAAATTTTGTGGGGGAATGACATGTCAGTTGCAGCTAATTCACATTTTACTTTCTCCTCTATTGAAATTTATAGCAAAGCTTTTTAAACTTCTTTCCAGAGAGTAATTTGTTTTTATTACTGCAGATAAATCTTTCCTCTCAAGACTAGGGATTACAGAGGACGAATTCCATGCAATGACATGGCTTAGCAGCTGGGCTGTTGATGGTGACCACAGCTTCCAAGATTCCTCTGTGGAGGTTGAGGACAAGTCTTGTGAAATCAGGTAGAGTCAGTAATCAAGTGCCAACTATTGCATTGGTCTTGTATACATTTTCTTATATTGTTAAAAGATATTCTTTCCCGTTAAGCTCTGCCATCGAAAGCTTGACATGTATTTGATGCTGTTTCATGTTGGACTATGGTGCAGAGAACCCGAGAAGCCTGATGCAGAGGCCGTCGGAATTGAAAGAATTATCAGAACAATGCCAGCTGGCGAGAGGGCCTCTTTGGGATTCAAGTGTAAAGATATCATCGATGCCGGGAGGCTGTTATGGCTTAGACAGAAGGGTCTTGTTGCAGATCTTGTAAGCTATGTTCCATCTAATATATCACCCGAGAACCGTCTACTCATTGCAAAATGTAATTCCTGATCGGGTTATACGGAAAGCGTCTGTATTTTGGCTCAGTCAATCTATCCAAAACTTAAGAGTAAAAGATTTACATCGGCTTGAGGCTTCTAGTATCATTTCAAGAACAAACACCATCTTTCAATTCTCAACCTATCTACAGATACGAACAAGAGCTCAACATATCCATGATTGTTTTATTCTGATGGTTCCCAGGAGCTCGGCCAAGAATAAATTCTTCTACAATCAAAATGGGCTAATGGAACGGGAGGATACAATTCCACAAGTCAGCTGTAAATATAGTTACGGCATATTACTTATAGTAGCCGCGATTCTGCCTTTAAATACAAAGAAACCTTCTTCAGACGGTCAAACTTTTCTTTGATCTTTGCCACAACACTAAAGCTCTCAACTTCACAACATCTACGCTTATTTCATCCTAAAACTCCTTACATTGCTCCACGCTCCAGCAACTCCCATCTGAACGTGGGTGCGGCATAAACCTTGGGCATGGTGTGAAGAAGTATACCCACACATACACAAACCACAGCGACACCCATCATCGTCAGCATTGCTGGTCTGTACAAGAAGGTCCTCATCGCCGAACTTGGATACTTAAGAGCCTGACGGCTGCAGAGGTGGCACTTTGCCATTGGCAAGCTCCTGCAGATCTCGAGGCTAACATCGCCAGGCTTCACACCATCCTTTATTACAGGACACATACTGCTAGGCACACCAAGGACAACATGGCCTTTGCTGAGATGCTTATCAATCTTCTTCTGGACCAGATTCAGGTAAGCATCGTTACCCCTCTGGCGAGCATAGTCTTCTGGGGTGAAGCCTGTGCCATCCCGTGCATTTTTCCATGCACTGATTCCAACCTGGAAGGAGAAATAATATCAGAAATATTGGATATAACCATAATTTTATTGGTAAAACACACAAAATATATGCTCCCTCCGTTCTAAAATATATAACGCTCAGGGCAACCAATCTAGTTCAATTTGAACTAAATTAGCAAATAACAGAGGTAGTACAATGGACATGACAGCAAATAACTCGTCTGTTTACTCTTTAATTTATTAAAATGAATGTGTAATCTCAGAGCTCTAATTATAACGCCATTGCAATGCCTGTGTTATCTCTGCACTACTTAAAAGATCCAAAGAATAACAAAGTTACTCGGTTGCACATTGATATCTTGTTGTAAAGGAATAAAGCATTGATATATAGCTCAACATGGTGGACAAACACAGGCAACACTCAAAGAATTAGAAAAGAGAATACCAGTCCAGGATCATCCGTCAGCGCATCCAGTACATCCTCTGCGTCACAAGTGGAAGCTGCTATATGGAGGGGGGTAATTGTTGTAGGGCCTAGAGCATCAGGTCTGAATAGGTACATTGGCACAGTTCCTTTTGAGTTTTTATTCGGTTTGTATCTCAACAGAAATCTAACCATTTGGACAGACTTCCTTCGTACGGCAATGTGCAACAAATTTTCTGAAAGTACCACTTCCTCTGGAGATTGGGACCCCACATCAACAAGTCCGATAAATAGGAAATCTAACAGCATTTTGATTACTGCACACCACTCCCGCTCCATGGCGAAAATACCAAGATTCCTGAATCTCCACAGGTTGAAGGTAGCTAAAGGTGGTTCCGTTTTATCTTGCTTAGATATACTGTTCACTCTATGAAGAAGCCAACCCAGCTCATTTAGAAACTCCAAGGCTTGGTTCCTGGCAACATCACCAACATCTGCCAGTTCATGACTGGACGACTCAAATATGCTCTCCAGTTCAGTAACTTCGGAGCATACGTCCTGCTCAGCAATTATGAAAGGAAAGAAACCGTTGCTAAATCCACTATCTTCGACCTGAAATCGCAGGTGACATTCCAGGTAAGTTCAAATGTTTTGAAAGAAAAATCAAAACTACATCATAAGCAAAGCTAACTAATAAGTTGTACCTCTATAAATCCTCTTCCCCTTGAACCAGGGAGAGGACAGCAAAAACTGAGACATTCGGTGTCTCTATCCGCAAGCTCAGCATCATCCGCAACAACAGCTGTGTCTTCCTGGAATAAACAGCGCCCTTCAAATGAACAAATTACCCTGCATACAGGAAAGGATGGTAGGTAAATGTAAATGAATAAGTGGGAAGGACACAACATGCTTTCCTAGTATCTTCTTCGAGAATAAGCTTATGTAAATTCAATGTGACAAAATACCTTGAGGAAGCATTGATTAGGTTAATGCCTTCCACTTTGAAATTCACTGCTGCTGAATAAGGAACGGCAACTGGTTTGACACCCAAAATCCTGCAGTAATGATAAGAGCTGGGCGCCAGCGGTCTATCCAACATAACCCGACCTGCAACGGCAAGAACACAAGGCTGCATTAAAAACTTCCTACATAAGCATCATTAAACTCAAACAGTGTAGCTGTATAAGAATAGCTAAGCGCCTGGGCTTGCTCACCGTTGTACATAAAAGCTAACTGGTGCCGTACCATCACAAGTACCAAGCCAGATGCCCAAAAGTTATCGCTGGAGCTATTCAAAAGCTTATCCAGGTGCGAGCTCATATTATCAGAGAGCTGTAGGTGAAAACATATCAATAACCAAGCAAAAAAGGGCACTATTGTGACATGAAGCAACTACGAAAGGAAGCATACCTCTCGCCATGCAGACTCAACTAATCGAAGATATACTGTTAGGATAATACATCCAGGTCTAATATAGCTTTCTATATCAGTAGGGCTACTGGACAGCCAACCAAGAATCTGAAATTCAGGATTTAAATGTTAGATTCAGGACACATTCTTTTGAGCCATGCTGAGATAACGCAAAGTTACCTGTGATCGCAAAACTGGAGGTAAATCACTAGGAACTTTCTCGAAAAGCTTGAACACAATCTTATCAGTCCGACACTGCAAGGAACCATATAAATGAGAGAAGGAAGGATGTCGTACTTGCATGGCACTTTGTGCATAACAGCTGAGACTATTGACATGTCTGCTTAAAGTCTGTATCTTTTAAATTAATTGTTTTATTGGTGCATGAAACTTTTTTCCTTAAAAGTTTGGATCCCGGTGCTTGAATGGTTGTTTTGTGCACTGTTCCATATAAATCACACTCTTGCAGATTTTCCGTGCTTTACTTTTCATTCATGATGTCTATCAGAATTTATAGTAGGGTTATCATTAAGGTACATCTATCAAAGCAAAGCAACCAGATTCACAATCTAGTCCCACATAAACCAAACATATTTCACATGCATTCCTTTAATCCAGAGCACTTAAATTCTCATTGTAACTTCTAAAAACAATTTTCAATATTCTCTACCAAAACAAGTTGTTTGCTGATAAATAGTTTGACACAGATGTTTATAGAGTATTCCAATAGCATATATGGCACATAGTGAGATGTCAATTTCCCACTAAACTTTTGTTTTCATCAATATAGAAGTTGGTCATTACGTATATTGTAAGTCATACAAGAACTTGCAATGAGCTTTTGAGCCTTTTTATATGATGTTGTTGCAAGGAACCAACGACAAACCTGAGCATCTCCATTTGAGCTTGACAATGATTGTGTTGATGTCGAATCTGAATTGCCACTAGTCTGTGGTGGGCTTTGAGTAGAGTCTTGCTGCATCCATGATGGACAATTAGGAGAATCAGCAGTCTTAAAGGCAGGTGTAGGTGAACCTTCTTCCCCATTCTCAAAGCCTTCCATATCATCGCAAGTGTCATTCAGATCAAAATCCTTAACCTTACAGGTTCTAGGCTCTGCGCAGGCAGGGAAAAACTGTGAGCTGAAATGTTCATTGGAAAACATTTTCTGAAGATGTAACAATGGTTATACATCATACCAGGAGTTGCCACCATGGTAGCTTTTGATTGTACAGGCATAGCAGATGACGATGCCTGTCCACACTGATTACCATTCATGAAAAGCGGCTTAGAATTAGATGGCCCTGCAGCCTCTGCTGCAGAATTATTCACCAAAGCATTAGCTGTTCCAGAGGTTCCAGCATTTGATCCATTTTGCAGGCTTTGGCATGCCTCCAGAAGTTTATTGAGTTCTTTTGGCTCCAGTGATTTAGCAACAGTCCCTAGGTTCCTCAAAAGATTGGATAGCAACTCCTGACCGCTTGAATGCTCAGAATTGCCAGCTGCAAGTACAATTCCAAGGAATCATGTCTCCTCCCAAATACAACAATATGAGTAGTTCTACAGACATGTGCTGATAATAGATTAGTTTAGGCATGAGCATTAAATTAAAGAGACAGTCCTCATGGACAGCAAGACTGGATGCAGAACAGTTAGATATTAATTTGCACTTTTTGAACTAATGGAAAGTGCCATGCATTATTTTGTTGACCCTAGCCAGTCATCCTTGCTGTTTGCCCTCGAGAAATGATAAGCTAGTGAGCAGAGATAACATAAGGTCAAACAACCAGTAAGCATTCTGCTGGTGGAAGATGCAGAATATGACGAGCATAATATATGCAACTGGTGGAGAAACTTCCTATTAGCAATGCTGGAAATGAAACACAGATAAACCAGTACATGGAACTTCCAAAAAAAAAAACAACTGTTACATTACCCCCGTATGGACATATGGTCCTAGAAACTATTTGTATAATAGTAACACCAACCATGACTCGTGTACTGTAAAGCCACATACAAGAAGTAACTAGGACATGGTCGCAAGTCTTGACCTAAGTCTTTACGAAGTGAATTTTAAAAATATCTACATAACTTCGTAAGGCTGTGAAACGGTAAAAAAAAAAAATCCTACTAGTATCAGAACCCTACATGCAGGACAGACAAGACGATATGGCACGTTAGCAAACTTACAGTTCAAATTGGCACAAATACCAAGAAGACTCAACAATAGATAATTGCTGACTTTGTCTTCGATTGAAGCAGTCCCACCAAAACCAATGTCAGGTCGGGTTTTCCGCCTCCGTCTATTATGTCCTGCTAAACGCCGACGGCAACTTCTCTTCCCTTCGTCAAATTCTTGAAGAAGGTGAAATCTGTATAAAATCATGTTCAATATTTAGAGAGAATTTACCATTGTCCGAGAATCGGCACCATCACACTATCTAACCATTCAGCTCTAAGAATGAAACCATTTAACCACATCTACTAGAATCATCCCTCCCTAACAATTATCACTTAAATCTTGATATTTTTCAGTCTACAGGAGGTAAATACTCCACACCCCCCCCCCCCCCCCCCCCCACCACCACCACCCCCTATCCCTCGCTCTTAAGAGTTGTCTGTTGTAGCTGGTGGTGATTCTCAAATATCAAAGGTTGGGAAACATCATCATTGAGTGAGTCATTGTGAGAGACTGCACATGTCTCAAGTCTGTGTCTGGCTGTACTAAATAGAGCTTGCATGAGGTATTCCAACCATTCTCGTTCCTTTATGAACAAATTGTCACACGTATGTGTGAGGTAATAGAGGTGAAATAGTAAACTAACCTGCTACATTGCTGGCAGAACCGCTGGACAGTGTTCCCAACCACGGCAGTACTGGCCTTAGCATGCATCTCGCAGACCTTGTGCCGCCGATGGTAATCCTTCGCTGCAGTAAGATCCGCCTCACAGCCCTCAACTTGGCACGCCGGCCCGCTTGAGCTGCCTCCTTGCACCTTGATCTTCTTTCCATTTCTCTCCTCCTCGTTAACACCTCCGTTCTCCACCGTTCCAGTGCCAACAGAATCGCTGCCAATTCTCAAGTTGAGAGCACCGCTGCCGTTCCCCATTAGGTCCTGATCCTCAGCGTCATCATCGTGAATGACCACCACCCTTTTTCTTTTATCAGAGTCACCTCTAACTGCACCATTCCTAGCGGCCTCGGCCTCGGCTTCTTCTGATGAGGATGGCGAGCTATTTAGCGCCGAGCCATTTGCCACTAAGGTGGGCACCGGTGTTGCGACAAAGCGCTCGCTGTCCCAACTCCAGTCGTTGAGGTCCCAGCCGAACACCCTCTTCTCACGCCTGTTCAGGTCAAGCTCAACCAGCCCGCCGCCGTACAAGTGGCTGCTCTGTGCGCCGAGCCTGGCCGCCTCCATGTCCCCTCACCCCCCAAAACCCTTGTCAACCTCTCTGATCGCAGCTAGCCTTCCAAACTCTTCGAAGAAGTGCGGCAACAGCAGGAGCCGAGAGATCTAGTCGGCTCCCCTCCTGCTCTGGAAGTCGATGAACGTGACGCCCACGCAGCCCCTGATCCAGACCAGAGAAACCCACATGCCCACGCGCCTCAGCCTCCGGCGAGCAAGAATTCACCACCAACCCGAGCTCATATGGCGCGAATCACCGAAAATTGCCAGGAAAAAATTTACTGAAGTGAATCAACAGAGCATCAAACCGGGAGAATTGGCGGAGAGAGACGCAGCTTCGAGTACGAATCGAGCTTCGGAGGGGACGAACTTCGCAGAACCCGCGGGAGATTGAAGAATTCGGGGTGTGAGTTTTGGTGGGAAAGGAGCAATGGAGTCGAGGTGGGGAGCAAGCGAGGAGGGGAAAGAGCAGAAAAGGCAAAGATGGGGATGGGATGTGTGTGTGACTGACGGAGATGATAGATGGGGACGCGTAGCGGGATGGACTCGTAGAAATAGGTACGCCACAAATTGCAGGCGGCACCCTACGGCTACACAATAATCTGCATCGGGCAAGGAAAATCCGAAAATGAAACAGTCCTGCGGTTTGGCCAACTTTTTCAAAGGTTTTGAGACTAACGTGTCAAATTGTACTTAACTGTGGTCCAAAGGTTTAAGAGTGCAACTGAGAGCGATTCAAGTAGGTACAAATTATGATTTTTTTTCTAGACTAGTTATTGAGAGCAAAAGGAATAATGTAAACAAAATCATTCAACTGTATACGACCTCGAGCGGATATGCCATGAGGTATATTGAATTTAACCAAAGTATATAACAAGCAATACCTAGTGAATAGGAAATGAGTGGCCTTTAAAGTTGCACGGCGGTGCCATGCACCATAGTAGCTACTCCATCCGTCTCAAAATATAGACATTCCTTCCATTCAAAAGTTTTGCCCAAATATAGACTTTTTGAGTTCCAAATACATCTATATCCTCTTATCCCACTTTCCAGTGCATCGCGTTTCATGTGCATCTCTATATCTCTTCTCATTCACTCCTTATCGTTTCATGTGCCCATCACGCTTTTCACATCTTCTTAGTTACCGTGTCCAAACTCAGAACTGTCTAAATTTCAAAACAGATGGAGTACATGGCAAGTTTAAGCGGCAAGATACACATACCAAGATACTATTTCCCTTAATCTAAAGTCTTATTGCAACAACTCTACTATATATATGCTTGTTGAATTGGCATGTCTAATAACCGCTTTTGCAAACTCATAGAGATTACATGAACACGAAAGTTGATTTGGTAGATATATTACAACCGATACTTTGATAACCACATAAATATGCCTCATGTTCATTTGTTATTTTAAGATTCATTTATCAACTGCTAGTGACTTCTCTGTGTAAGTTAATGAGATCACTTGAAAAAAATTGTGAAATCTTTGTGTAGTATAACCACATTCACCTTACCTGCGATCGATGGTGTGAAATATCATGTTTGCCACAATCAGTGCGCCACCATAGTTGCCAATGCCATCGTGGCCTCAAGATTATTATAACGTTGTGATTTTGTGCTATGGCAAGTTGTCGGCATCATGCGCAATGACCGATCGTTGCTTAACATGGCATTGGCATCTCTCGTCATCCTAGTATGTGATCAAGAGTCCAGAGAGTCCAGAGTCAAAAGAAAATCATTATTAATCAGTAACTTCGTGGTGTAGTAGGTATAGCACTGGAGTGTGTTTTTCTGGGGCAGTATATATGGATTTTAACCGACATGTACATACAGGTCCAAAGCTTCTAGCTAATATATTTTTTATATACTGGTAAAGAAAATGAAGACTTTATCAGGCGGTTTTGTAATAATGTTATGATGATACAGTCGTTATAGACCCATGTTATGAGGATTTAGGAACACGTTTCTATGGTCTACGTTGTCTTCTCTTTCTTTTTGACGGAAAAGTCTACGTTGTTGTCTTGCCCATGCATGCATCATCTCCGCGTTGGCTCCTCTCTTCTCTTCAAACCGAGTAACAAGAGATCAGACTTTGACCACCTATTGACTCGTTGACTTCCCTTTTCAGTCCCTTGAGAGTCCATTTGGAGAGAGTACCTCATCTAACACTACTGGTGCAGCTATAATCCTACAAGTTTCCAAGTCTTGAATGATTTTCTATTTTTCCATCTGCGAAAAAGGCATGAATCTTTTTTATGCACGGGCGTTTGTAAAATTTGAGTCTGAGAACAAGCGCCTTGGATTTCCGTGCAGAGATTTTGTTTCCTCTGATTAGTTGTCAGTACATTGCCTGGTGTTTGTCGGGGGAGCCATCACTGATCATCCTCGTGGGCTGCTCGTCTCTCGACGTGTCCAGTTGCTGACTGGTAGGCCATAGCCAGTGATGGGTCTACGCGCTCGTGGGCCATGATGGACTGTTGGGCACACGCAATCAGAAACGGTGGTCAGAGCGGCAGTCTGTTTCAGAAGCTCAGACCTCGCACGCAGTGGATTTTTTTTTCTACAACCGCTACGAGATTCTTTTGTTTCGTTCAACTGTTAATGGAATCATTTTCGTTTTCTTACATGGTTAATTGTTGCAGTAGATGCATACCGCTATTCATTTTATACTATCCAGTTTGGACTTCGGAACCATAGATTCTTCCGAGTCTTAAGTTTTTATATTTTTTTAGTATTACACTGCACTCTTGAGCTGTAGCATATCGAATGGAAACCTCGCATCTGGTGGTGCCCAGTTTGATACTTATTTCGATCAATCAGACATGAGATATCAAAAAGGTTACCTCACTGATGATGCTCCCAAATCAGATATCAAAAGATATTTCTCTGATTATTCCCCATAAGAGAAACTATGCAAGAACACTGCGGGCCTGACCTGAGCAGTATCCAGGCTTTTCATCATAGAACTAGAAACGTTCTTCCTCACAAAGCACTAGCCAATCCCATGATTAATTGCGTTGTAGTACAAGGAGTAGTTGGAGCCGGCCGGTGCTGTTACTAATTAATTGCGATGTTTTTCTGTTCACGGGAGAGGACAAGCCGGTCGCGTTGGAGATCCGTGATTCCAGTCTGTGTGTCGCACGTAACGGCGACCTAGCTAATTGTTGCTAAGTTCTGCATGCTACATGCTCCGTGTGTCAAATCATCTATCATTCGCCGTATGATTGCAGCGATGTGTTCATATACAGTAGTAGAAACTATGGAAGCACCGCCACGACGTCGTGTTCTGCCACATGGAACCCTCTCTACCACGCCTCCTCCTTTCCTGCCGGGATGAAGCAATGCTCTGGCGCTGTCGCCTGCCGATAAATGACCGTAGTGTGGTTGATGATTGGTGTATAATGTTTCAAATGTAATCTACCCCTCTCCCTCTGCTGGTAGACATTGTGTAAAACTCAGGTGCCTTGCACCTTCCTGTCCCGGGTTCTCCTGGGTTTAATGGTAAATTAATCAGGTGGGGACGCTCATCCCCCCCGTTGCCCCGTCAAAAAAAAAAAAATATATATATACAGTAGTACAATGTTAGGGCGGTGGTATGTGTCGCTTGTTCTCCCGTATGTTAGATGGACTGAGGTAGTACGTTATAATGGAGGAGAATCTACCACAGCTTTCTGAAAAATCGAGAGATTAAAGACCGGAGGAAGCGGAATGGAAGCTCACTGAGAATGTTGCTCACATGCTGATCAAGTTCTGAAAGGCAAGCCGCATGTGGTAGTACGTAGTACGGTCGATTCAAAAGAGATGGTTATTGTTTTGTGGTAAAATCAGTGATAATATTAGGTTTGAATCATGTTGTTACCTGGCATAAGATATATGCATAATACTCGCGCTCCAGACAATAGGTAAGAATTCCTCACATACATGAACTATTTGTCGATAGAGTGAGTGCTAGTACACAGTGGGCGGCGGTTGATTTTCTTAGAGGAGAAGCTATAGCCAGGAAGGTTTGTCCGAAACGGAGCTGGACCACGACGCATCGATGGTCCAGTGGTCCGTCCATACTCGCCAACACCATGAACGAGGACGACAGAGCAGCTAGCACAGGATGGATAGAACGCCGACGAGCAGCATCCGCGAGAGGTGGCTATGGACCATCCGATCGACGGAGACAGAGAACAGAACAACTCAAAGCGCATGCGTGCAGTCGTGTCTGTACTAGCTTAGGCGCACCAGAGCTGCTGGTCCATCGTTCTGATCAGGCAGTACGCTGCAACGTCACTCGTCAGGCACAACCGCACAAGCGACTGCAGCCACGAACTCGATCGAGCAGCATGCAGTAGTAGGCCTTTCCGTCGACCCGTCTGTTTCTCCGGATCGATCAAAGTTAAGAAGAGACATATGCCGTTCGTGCAATAATGTAGTAACGCGAGAAGCTAGAGAATATGTCTCTTATTCGTAATTGCACTTTTCTGGTGGGAGCTGTTGGTGCTCTTCCAGCTACGACCAGGAGCGAATATACACACAAGGAATTCTTCAGTTCTTCTGGCACGTAACGCACGAGCTCACGAGCTGCTATTTTACACCACAAATTATTCGTAGGCAGCTCTGATTCATCACGACGCCGAGAAAAGCGCGCGAGTCGTGTTTTAGTCGTCAGCGCAGCGCACGCCGCCCAGCTCGTGTGACAGAGACCGATGCCAACGACGCAAGCAAAATCACTCGGGCCCGGCGTCTCGTTTGCGCGCGCAGGCCGACGGCATATTGAGTTGGGCCGAGATCGCGGAACGGGAATTACCTGGCCTGGACAGCAATACAGAGGCCCGGTCCAATGGGGAGCGTGAGGTCGGTTTGCACCCTGGCCCATGCAGCCAATTTCACTCGCCCCAGCCCGGAGGAATCAAAAGCCTTCCACCATTGGCGTCGAACAAAACCAATCTCGTCGGCGGCAGCGACTCGACGGCGACGGCGACGCGGCCGTCTCCCCCTCCGCGTCCACCCCGTCCGGTGCTCGACTCCTCGCCGGTAAGCTAGTTTCTCTCCTCCTCCTCCTCCCTTTCCCTCCCTGTCTCTCGTGCTAGGGCTCTTGTTCTTGCGGTCGAGGTGCTCGGTTGTTTCTAGAAACTCCTCATGTCGTATCTTGTTGCTGAGGCCGATTCGACGGCTGCGGAGGCATGAGGTGAGAGACAACTAGAGTTTGCTTCTGAACACCAGATAGTTACGTCAACTTTATCTACTTTATCAAGGAGGGGAAAATATTGCCCGTCCCTGTTCTGATTTATTAATTGGAGATGGAGGTGCTTGCCGTGTTTAGACTAGATTTTGAATATGTAATTGCCCAAGTATTTTCGTCCTCACGATGCTTAGCTAATTTGGTTAGCTTAGGTTTATCAATTTGGTAGTGGGAACAGATTCGCTACTGGAGTCAAAATGGTTGTGCAACATTTGTTAGCTTGCAATTGCATATTGCTTACGTTTAGATTGCCACTGCTATGGGTGGTCTTGAGTGGCCCTAGTCTTGCCGAAATTAAAGCTCCGCTACTCTTTATGTAAAAAAAAAATTGGGGCCCATTGGAACCCAGATGCCTACGTTTGGTTCGCTTCTGGATGTTTGCAGTTCTAGGTTTTCTGTAGTTAGGGATGAATTTCGGCCCTCATTGCTGTTTTCTGAACCAAACTAAATGCTCCAAGCGGAGGGCTTGGTTCTATACCTTATTTTAAGTCTGGGCAACATGTTGTGTATTACAATTCACCACAGGTTTTGCCTTTTTCTTGCCTCCATAGTGGCCAGCGGCCCTTCTACAGTATTTTTTTAGTATTATATTTTGAATTGATGTATTTCTGACAGTCCCTGTTCTTCCACTACAAATAGGCTGAGGTGTCTGATTATCTGGTTCGATAAAAAAAAGGAACCAATAAAAAAAGGGCCAACCGGGAGCAACATCTGAACTTCTCTCGCTAGACCTAGTTTCGTATCCCGTGCTGCTACTGCCTTCTGGGAGCCCTTGTTCCGAGATCATGGTAAGTTTATTTCCTCTCCTGTTAAGTATCTTCTACTGTAAAATAGCATTCCTCTTCTTCCATTCTCGTTTATCTTATTTTTCTCACATGCTACTACAGGCAAGCCTTGCTGATTCTTTTCTAGCAGATCTTGATGAACTATCAGACAATGAAGCCTACCCTGTGAGTTAATTTCCATTTCATTTAACCAGTTTCTTTATATGTTCTTTTGAAGGATTTACCGACCTATTGTAAACAATTTCAGGAAGAAGACAATGCTGAGGCAGCAGGCATGGAGGAGGATGGTGATGATGTTATGCCTGACCTTGAGTCTCTTAATTATGATGATCTTGACAGTGTCTCAAAGCTGCAGAAGACTCAACGGTATAGTGACATAATGCAAGTACGTTGATCAAACTCTTCCCCAATTTCTTGAAGACGTTTTTCTCCTTTATATATCTTTTGCTGTGATTTGTTGATATTGCGATTGCGAGCATAAAAACCGAAGTAATATGGTTAAGGTTGCATCATGTTTTGCACCAGAGCATTGTTTACTTGTTTAATATGTATCATGTCCAAGCACTGACAGTGACACATGTATCGATACTTTGTAGTATACTTAAAGTTACAAAATTGTTTTGTGCTAACAATATGATGCTGCCAGTATTTGAATATGCATGTAAGTCTTATTCTTCCGTGTGTGACACTGACATCAGACATCTTTGTTTCTTGTTTGTAGAAAGTTGAAGACGCCCTCCAGAAAGGCACTGACTTCTCCAATCAAGGTTTCATCCTGGAAGAGGATCCAGAGTACCAGCTTATTGTTGATTGCAATGCTTTATCAGTAGACATTGAGAATGAGATCATCATAATCCACAATTTCATACGTGACAAGTATAGATTGAAATTTCCTGAACTGGAATCCCTTGTTCATCATCCTATCGACTATGCCCGTGTTGTTAAGAAGATTGGAAATGAGATGGATATAACACTTGTAGATCTGGAAGGCCTTTTACCTTCTGCAATTATAATGGTTGTCTCAGTTACAGCATCAACAACAACTGGGAAGCCTCTTTCAGAGGAGAACTTGGAGAAAACCATTGAAGCATGTGACAGAGCCCTTACCCTTGATGCAGCAAAGAAGAAGGTCCTTGATTTTGTGGAGAGCAGAATGGGTTACATTGCACCAAACCTTTCTGCCATTGTTGGCAGTGCTGTTGCCTCGAAACTGATGGGAACTGCTGGTGGTTTGGGGGCACTTGCAAAAATGCCTGCTTGTAATGTTCAGTTGCTTGGTGCAAAGAGGAAAACTCTTGCTGGATTTTCTACTGCCACATCTCAGTTTCGTGTTGGTTATCTTGAACAAACTGAAGTATTTCAGAGCACCCCTCCTGCTCTGAGGACTCGTGCTTGCAGGCTTATTGCTGCAAAATCAACCCTGGCGGCAAGGATTGATTCAATTAGAGGCGATCCAACTGGAAAAGCTGGGAGGAATTTGTTAGAAGAAATTCGTAAGAAGATCGAGAAGTGGCAAGAACCACCGCCTGCAAAGCTTCCAAAGCCGCTTCCTGTTCCAGACTCTGAGCCTAAAAAGAAGAGAGGGGGTCGTCGGCTTCGGAAAATGAAAGAAAGGTAGCCTCTTCTAATCTTGTTTGTGGATAGTATATATTCAACAGTACTAGATATACTTTTTTATTTATTAACTTATCATTTGTGTTACATTGTTACTTGATTTTGCAGATACGCTCAGACTGACATGATGAAGCTTGCAAACCGAATGCAGTTTGGGATTCCAGAAGAGAGTTCTTTAGGTCAGTATTGACGTAACTGTTTTAATGCCATTTTTCTCTATATTTCAGCATGCCTTAAGCTGGAAAACAGTTACCTTTTTGACACAATCTTATTTTGCTGTCACAGGTGATGGGTTGGGAGAAGGATATGGTATGCTTGGACAGGCAGGAAGTGGCAAGCTACGTGTGTCAGCTGCACAAAGCAAACTTGCTGCTAAAGTGGCCAAAAAGTATGATATCTTTGTTCTTTCTCCAGTATGATATTTCGTGTCCTTTAGTTCGTTGGCGTTTTTATACTACTAACCACGGCACTCAACAACTACATTAGATTATTTCTATCGCAAAATGTTCTTTTTTGCTCTATGTTTTATTCCCGCATGGAGATTTTTTTTCTTGTATTTAATGCTTTCTATTTGTTATAATTTCCTGTCTGGTTCACATTTTTATGCTTTGGAAATCTTGCTTACTCATGCTCACCATCAGGTGGTTCTTTACACATATGTCAAGTTAGATACTGCATGCATTCTGTGTAACAGGCACCACAACTACGAACCAGTTCTAGTAGTGCAGACGGTAGGCATATTATGTGCTCGTAATTTTTTTTACATTTCTGCACAACGTTTCTTCTATTTTTGCAATTTTTGTTTTTTCATTTTTCCACATTCATGTACTGCAATCTGAATTTTGATTGTATAATAATAATATCAGATTCAAGGAGAAGAGCTATGGTAGCAGCGGTGCAACTTCAGGACTGACATCTAGTTTGGCGTTTACACCAGTTCAGGTGAGATCTTGTTTCTTGAGTTTTCTGCTTGTCTTCTTGTGGGTCTCTTAGCTTGCTGATCTATTAGGACATGAGAATGATAGTATATCATTTTTTCACATCCCACCTTGATTCAGTGTTGGATAGCTTCTATTTTAAGTCGCCTTGATGTCTCTAGTTAACACCTTATTAGCTCTACACTATGCTACTTGCATACCTTCCATGAACCCCATTTTGCTGCAAAATCAGACAGTGTAGGAGTAGTTTTGTAGGCTCTGTAATATGTACCATGCACCTTCTGTTAATTAGGTAGACCAGACTAAATTCTTGTGCATTTTAACAACATTAAAAGTTTGCTTTGACAGCCCTGCATTGTTTACTTTCAAATAATTATAATCAAGTACATGAAAGGGTTCATGCCATCTCTTCATCTCTGATGTGAACATTTCCTCACGCAGGGAATAGAGTTGTCGAATCCGCAGGCCCAAGGAAACGTTCTTGGGAGTGGAACTCAAAGCACCTACTTTTCTGAGACCGGCACATTTTCAAAGATCAGGAGGACCCAATAGAAGCTGGTTACTTGTTGACCACTGCATCGTAATTGCCTTTGCTCCAGACTTGTCGTAATCCTTTGGACGTGCTGACAAAAATGCATCTCAATCTTGTTTATGAGCTGAGTACAAATTCCGGTGTAATACGCTGCTCTAGGCGGTACTTGCATGTATTTTTGAATCTTCAATCATTTGCAACCTTAGCCGAAGTTAAATATATTGCAAGTTGAGTGTTTTCCTTTTTACTTATTTGCAATTTAATGGAGAGAGATTTTTCATCTCGTGGTTTGTACTCTCCAATCCTGATATGCTGACGGAGTTATAGGCTCTAGCATACGATGCTATGTATATATATCGAGTGCCAGTACGGGCGACGCTAGCTGCCTGGCTGCTTAGTTATTTACCATTCTCATCTGAGAATTCTTGAAGAAAAGATACCTGATCTGAGCTCGAGATTTGCAAAGTGAAATTTGGAATATGGTGTGGCAAGCCAGGTACATGGATCCCTATTCTAATCGTACTATAGTTATACGTATTATTCAGTAATACGCATACTAAATATTAGTAATGTTTTCACTAATGAGCATGATTGATAAAGGTGGGATGGCTTCGTCCGACCCATTTTAAGGGACTTCTTCATCCAGAATATTCTTAAGACTGATATTTTTGCCTCTACTTGAACCAAACAGCTGCAAAGCGGATGGATCCCCGTCGGCTAGCTTTTCCGCGGATCCGCATCCATCCGACGTGTGCGGTGCGTGCGCGTCGCCTTTAGGCCTTCACCTTGCATGGCCGCGCGCCGTCGGCTCGCCATTGTTTAATCACACGTCGTGCGTGGGGTTAGCTTACTCGTACCACCACTTACACACTTGGCCTTAGCTGTTAAGCAAAGCCTCCTCTCTGCTGCATGCTTGCTCGTCGAGTCAATCTACGATGCGAACCACCAAACCTGGGTGCTCCATACTATCGAGCTATTGGGATCGCTTTTTGGGTGAGGGATTGACGTTACAAATCAGCAGCTAGATAGATACTCCTACTCCTAGTTGAGCGGCACGGAGGATAATAGTAGGGTCGTGGTCATCAGGTCATATCCAATCTGCATGCCATCATCATTGCCTGGCTGATCGTTCGTCAGGTTTGTACTTTGTAGGTGAGTTCGAATCCAGTTTCAGCTTAGCAGTTTCACCATCTTTTGCTAATTTCACTAATTGCAGACTTACATTGTTGTTACAGCGGCATATATATACACAACCAAGTCTGAGTTTCGGATAAACCAAGAGAGGAATTAAAGGCCACTTCCTCCTATTTTAAAATTAAAAATGACGTTATGGCACATTTCTTGATTCAATTATATGTAAAAATTGGATACAATTCACTTGTTTACTTCTTCCGGATTTCATGTGCAATCAGATCGGGGTCTCCCAAAGATACATAAAGCAGATGCCCGCGATCGCTTTAGTTTTTCATATACAATCGCTAAAGCCTTTTCGTTCAACTTGTTCATACGTTTATCACGCACGTAGTGCTCCATAAAAAGCCGCTCAAGAAGCCGTTGTTTCCTTGCCAAAAAGCATTAACGCATTGCATCACCCTTCCTCCTCACCAGCATTGTCTATTCTTCATCCTTTTGTGATAAAGCATTTCTTTTTTGATAAAGAAAAAATAATGAAGAAGCATGCATTTATCAGCAGTTTCGTCCTGGTTTTATTAATGCCAGTAGACACTCATGCTTATCATGTCGTTAAGATAAACGCGCTTGCAGGATTGAAAGCTAGTTTGTTTCCTTCCATCATAGACATTTTTTTTCTCGCTACAAGATAAATCAAGCGAATTGACGCCTTTTCGCTAATAGCAATTGGTCCTAGATTAATTCTGGTACCGTTCAAGTGCAGTCCTCTGGTGTGGCCATTACACTCGGATCACATTCTTTACTCTTGACTCTTGACATGGTTGCGTTGCTGAAAAAAGAGGTCCTACTCTTATCCACCCTTTGCAGAAAGCACAGCAAAATAGCTCAAGTCAAGCCAACAGTGATATGAAATGACTGCGACGAATGCAGAGAAAGAAAGAAACTGCGATGTATCGATTTCAGGCACCGGACTGAAATCCATATCTCTGCACTTCTTTCTCATCCTGTCTGCTCTTTTTTCAGCCCAATGATGATCCGGACAAAGTAGTCCAAGCCCTGAAAATCGGCCCCTGTTTTCCATCTCAAATTGATGCGTCACAAATCCAACCATAACTTTATTTTCCACCCTCCTGAAGATGCTAGTTATTTTTCTGCCGCATGGTATGCTAAAGACTAATGTCATGTATCTGCAGAACCAGTATTTGATGTCAATAGCCAACTCCTAGTACGTCCTGTCTTTAGGAACGAGTATCAGAATAATATATTCCTCCAACACGCAGATTCCCTTTGCTTCACTCTTCATGGCTAAGCCATGGCAGCTTGATCCTGCACTGTCTCAACTGAATGCATGTGTGAAGGAATATATCTGCAACTCTCAACCAAATGATCCAGAACCCAGACAAGGATCTTTCGAATGCACATGGCATGAGCAACCATTGGCAGCCTTTTGGAGGGTCATGCTTGCTCCCATCTGCCCCCGTTGGTACAAAAGTTCATCGTTCAGTGTTCTTATCATAGTACAGTTTTTTTTTTTTCGCTCTCAAAAGGTAAGTCTAGTCACTATAGAAAGCTCTGTCAGACAAAACATAATAACACAGTCACGCATGGTCTGACAGAGTTGTGTAATAGCGTCATTACAGGTGAAGCTACCTAGTGTGCCGTCTATCCATACTCAACGCCTTGTGTAGACATGCATTTCTTCAGAATACTAAAAAAATGTATGGTATCGCAGCCTTCAGAAGCATGATTCAGGAGGTAGTCATCAGAGGTTATACTATACTGTATTTTGTCCGGGCAGGCCATCAATAACAAACCAAAATAACTTCGTCACCTCAAATGTGTTGATACCGCTCAAAGTGTTGCAACAACTGAAGCAAAATGACCACCAAACTCCCAATGCAATAAACACTGAATAAAATGCACTTAGTTTGGTAGCAGTTCCTTAATTCCAGACATTTCTACTCGACAGGGAAAAGGATTATACGTACTTGTATATTGTTTGCCTATTTCAAAGTGAAAAAGGAGCACAGATTGCATCCTAAACCAATTGTTATCCGCTTTGCCACTTTTTCCCTATTGCTTATGCTTTCCACTTTGTATCATACAAACTTTGCCTCCCTGTACTTAAATTCGCATTGCCCTCCTTTCTCCTACTCTTCCTTTCCCACTGGCCATTGGCTACCACCAGCTCATTCCCTTCATTTGAGGCTGCTCAGCCCAGACACACCTACGCCAAGAGCTCTTACCTCTTCAATGGCCGCTGCTTGCCATCTTGCTATCGCCTTCTTCCTCTGTTCTATCCTCCTCCTAGAAACCATCTGCACTTCAGGTAAGTATTCCTTTTTTCTTTTCTTCATCATTCCCCTGATATTAACCTCTCACTTGCCCATGGCATGACTGTTCCATTGATGCAATTGGCATATGCTTGTGCAAGAATATCTGAAGAAATATACGTTCACTGAAGAAAACTGTATTATTCTTTCAGGAGCATTTCTGGATTTCTCGTACGATTCGAAGCATGGCGTGATACCGTCTAGCTCAGTGACCACCGAGTACAGAGTCTTGGTCACCGAGAAGCAGCAGGCCTACATCTTCCTGAAGCCGTTTGAGTGCGGGGCAAGGCCATGCAGGACAGAGCATCTTGCCGGCTCTCTCGTCAGAGAAGTTCTTGTGCCCAACCGGGACCTCAACTTCAGCAACGTCATCGTCACGGCCACCGACACGCAGCTCGGCGCACTGCGCCGCACCTTGCAGTCCGTTCACGCTTCTCTCGGCGCCACAGGATTGGGCGTCACAGTCTCGCCGGAGCTCTCGCTGTCTTCTCTACGGAACATGGCCAAGAATCGTGTGCGCAAGAGGCAGTGGGGTAAGGTCATGGAGATCGTGAGGAGGTCAGGCTCGTTTGTTCAGGTGGAGACGGAGGCAGAGGTGAACGATGAGCTCGCCATAGCTGCGGCGATGCGAGAGGCCGTTGCTGACGTGGCTGCTCTGTCCGGCGCGGACGCCGGCGCAGTGCTCCGTCTCAAGAGCCGCGCGGCTCCCCCGAGCGCGGCGGAAATGGCGAAGCTGGTCGGCGAGATCAGTCGGGAGAAGAGGATCTCGGGCGTGCTCGTGGACGCGTCGTCGTCGCCTCGGCGGGAACTCGCCGAGGCGAGAGCGACGAAGCGCGACGACGTCACTAACCCGGTGACCGTGCCCGCCACGAACCCGACGACGAACCCGATGTCCCCGGGCATCGTCACCGTGCCGTCGACCAACCCGCCAGGCATGGGGTTCGCGAGCAACCCCAACCTCCCGCCGCTGTACCCCCAGCCGACGCCGACGCCGGTGACCATGCCCGACCCGACGACGACGATGCCGTCGCCCACCATGCCCGACATGAACCCGGTCACCGCGCCGACCATGCCGGGCAGCTTCACCAACCCCACGGCCCCGGTGACCAACCCGGCGACGACGCCGTCGACGCCGGTGACCAATCCGGTGACCACGTACCCGACCCCGCAGCAGGGCGGCGGCGTGGGCGTGGGCGTGGGCACCGGCGGCATGCCGACGACGCCGGTGTACCAACCGCCGGCGACGATGCCCGGCACGGTGCAGCAGCCCGCCGCGCCCGCCGTGGCGGGGCAGACGTGGTGCGTCGCCAAGACGGGGTTGTCGGACATGGTGATGCAGAACGGGATCGACTACGCGTGCGGCATCGGCGGCGCCGACTGCTCGGCCATCCAGCCCATGGGCAGCTGCTACAACCCCAACACGGTGCAGGCGCACGCCTCCTACGCATTCAACAGCTACTTCCAGAGGAACCCCTCGCCGGCGAGCTGCGACTTCGGAGGCGCCGGCATGCTCGTCAACGTCAACCCAAGTGAGTCCCTAATCCTTGTACCATTTTTTTTTCCGAAATCCCTAATCCTTGCACTTACTTCTGCATCCACTGCTAAAAAATGTATCTAACGCTCGATCATATTTACTACTTGTTAACCTTTACAGGTTCAGGAACTTGCATGTATCAGACATCAGCAGGGTAAGTCCAATCTCAAACTTTTTTTTCTGCCATTAGCATGATCAAATCAAGCATGCCATGTCGGCATGATCAAATCAGTGCGTGTAATCTGAATGCATCCATTTGCAACCTGTGCAGTTTCAGCGCTGGTAGCAGCCCGGGGGTGACAGGCACCGTGCCCGCCGGCTACATCCCTGGAGTGACGGGCGCTGGGCCCGCCGGCACGGCGACAGGCACGCCGTTCGGCGTCGGCGGCGGCACAGGCTCGACGGTGCTGAACGCGAACAACCCCGGCGGGAACTCAATGTACGGCGGCTCCGAACCAACGAGCTTGACCGCCGGCTCAGCTTCCCTGTCCTGCGGCTGGGCCCTTTGCCTCATCTGGATGATCACCTTTGCATTTGTAAAGGAGAAAGTGTAGGCTCCTTGTGCTGCTGCTTAACATTGCAACACTGCCACATGTTATTCTTCAGTTTGTGTACAGATGAGTGAATTTATAGTAGGGGAGAAGAAGACTACAGTAGATGTTTTGTGTGTACATGGACTCAGCTGAATCTGAATGATGCTTAGTCATACATGTTGTAGGTGAGAGCATAGAGCTGTTAACTTCTCTATGGACCACACTTGGTCCAGTGCATGATAAGTATGATTCATCTCACTGGATACTTTCCTGCTATATATCATTTCCATGGTCTACCCATTGTCCAATGGACCCTTTGATCCGACATGAGTAATCTGCTGTAGTTGCTTCTGAAACCTGACTGGCAGCGTACCCTGGGGAACTGTCCGTCCCCAAACTTTCTGAATTCTTACATACTTCCAGGTGAGGGCCTGGAATGCTAGGGACCAACAAAAAGTCTAGTTCTCAGGGAAGAAGAAACAAATGAAACCTTAATGCTTACAAAAACATTTTTCGTGATCCGAAGTCCAAACATAACGCATCTTGTTTGCTTGTCCGTGTCCGCTTGTTTCAGCAGATGGAACCAGGAAAACAACCGATTACCGGTATGGTAGAAAATTGATGATACGGAATGTTTGATCAGAGATTTATTTAGTACAAAGAGCGTAGATCATTTATCTGATACAATAGGATTCTCATGCACCTGAAACAACTGTTTCAGCAGCGAAATAGCATGGGAGCTGAGGTCTAATGCCACCATAGGCACAAAATCCGCACCCAAAGACACAAAGGTAAACACATTTTCTCAGAAGTCTCTAATTGGGTATTCTGCTTTGCCTCATTCCTTTCCTCCAGGTAGTCTCCTTTTGGTAGTTCCTCCTTACAGCAGATCTTGTCGTTGTCATAATTCAGTGCCCATTAGTACAGGGTTCCACGAGCAAAACATAAGGACACCGCTTATTTGAGGTAGCAGCCAATTCTAAGAGAAGTCTCTACCTCGGTAGTATTTTGATTTATCTTGTTCCTTTCCGGCAGGTTGTATCAATTTTGTAGCAGTGCTGCCCCTGGTTATCGCGCATAACGATGTACTAATTCTCAGCAAAGAAAACAGATTTCGCAGATTATACTCGTACAATATAACCAGAGAAAACAAGAATATATGTGCAATGGTGGGATAGTGGTGGCAGCAAGGAATATACTTGGCAAAGAACACAGCAAAGAATATACTTGACTTTGTTTTAGAGCCAGGGATGAACACAACACAGCTTCAAAGGCGATGGCCGGGACAAGAATTCCACCACATTCCACGTTAGTTATTTGATGAGCACAGTCGGTGAGCTTGTCTTTCAGGCTGATCGCATCAACATCGAATTCTTGAGCCCGACGCTTCAACAGCTGCAAAGTTCGCCCTCCATGTTGATGCACTTGAGGTCACCATTCCACACACAGTTTGCGCCCGTTAACAGTAGAAGGCTACAAGCAAAGCGGGACAACAAGGTTGGAGCATGGTGAGGCGGGAAGATACCGAGTTGACCAGGGCAGCCATGCCATTCCCATCGTCTCCGTTGAGGCTGTAAGCATTGCGTTTAAAGTAGAGGGGACGTGAAGCCTGTTGGAGCTGGCAGCTGATTCTTCAGTCGCCGTTTTTCGAATATCAAACTTTGCTGCTTTCTTTTTTTTCTTTTTGAACCTCTGACATCTGAATATAAATGTAGTATCTGTTCATGTACATTCGAGAAAACTTTGCTGCTTTCGTTGGAATTTTGGAAGGAGGGACGGTGAGGGCTGAAATCCGGGAAGAACGGCCCGTTTTCGGGGTCGGTGGCTGGTGTGGGCTGGATATTGGGTGAGGTGGGCTTTGCTGGACCAATTTCGCAGCTTCCTGGCCTTAAGCCCAACCGTATGTGCCAAGGTAGGGGTCTTCTCTAAACTAAACTTCTATTGATCTAGATTCTACTGGCAAAGGGTAAAAATATTAACAAATACCACCTTGCAAGATGGCATCTTTTATGCCGCCCAAAAGACCAAGGTGGCCTTGGCATCATTGACTTGGAGGTCCGGAATAAATGTCTGTTAAGTAAGTGGTTATTTAAATTGCTTAATGAGGATGGTATGTGGCAATCTTTAATTCGAAATAAATATTTAGGTTCTAAGAGTCTGTCACAAGTCGGGATCAAGCAAAATGACTCTCACTTTTGGAGAGGGCTTTTAAAGGTCAAAGATGAATTCTTCTCATGCATAACTTTTAATGTGGAACAAGGCATGAATTCTTCTCATGCATAATTTTGGGAAGATGCATGGTGCGGAACAAGGCCGTTTAGTGAGTTATTCCCAATCTTTACAATGTGACCTATAACCCTCACGATTCAGTGGCTCAGGTTATGGGGGGGTGAGTCTTATAATTTGACTTTTAGACGCCCCTGGTAATAGTAAAACTCACAGAATGTAATGATATGCTAGCTAAAATCTCAACTACTAGATTATCAGGGGAAAGGGACACAGTGTCATGGAAGTTACATAGAACCGGATAGTTTTCAACTCGCTCTATGTATATGCTTCTTATGAATCAAGGCCCTCCTTTCCGACATAAGCTAATCTGGAAGTTGAAGATCCCGACAAAGATCAAAATCATCCTTTGGTATCTGTTTAAGGGTGTCATTTTAACTAAAGACAACTTAACAAAGCGGAATTGGTCAGGAAGCCAAAAGTGTTGTTTTTGTAACTGTAATGAAACGATCCAACACTTGTTTGACTGTCATCTCGCTAAGACTATTTGGAGGGTAGTTCAGATAGCTACAAGTCTTAACCCACCTAGATCAATAGCCCATATTGCGGGGGATTGGCTTGCTCAGAATTCAGACAAGCGTAATATTATTCTAGTGGGTGCGGCTGCCATGTGCTGGGCTATATGGCGATGTAGAAATGATCTTTGTTTTGTTAATGTAAAATATACATCGTTTATGCAGGCACTGTTCAGAGGAGCTTATTGGTTGCGGTAATGGGTGCTGCTGCAGCCTGAGGAGGTTAGAGATCACATAAGAAGGGTGAGCGCAGATCTGGAGATTGCTGCTTTGGATATCTTTTCTTCTTATAGATAGAGATTAAATAATAGACTTGAGCCTCCTTAAAGTTTTGCTTTTTATGATTAAGCTGTTCTTGTCAATCTGGTGATTGACTTTATTGTAATAATGAAACAAAAACAAAATCCGGGCTGCGTGCTGTGCAGAGGCCAGAAACTCTTTTTGGTTTGCATTATCTAAAAAAATATATGTGCCAAGGTAGGTGAAATAATTCGGCCAACAAAAACATGAAGGGAAAATTCCTTCTATGGCCTCAAAAAAGATGGTGCTTCATTCTTTGGCCCTTTCTAAATCGAACTTCCCTATTAGGACCAAACTCATTTTTCGTTTCCTTCCATGGCCCTTCTGTCAATTTTAGCACTTAACGGTGTTTAAGTGGAGGATAAAAAGACTATTTTACCCCTGATATAAGATATATTTTAACTTATTAAAAATATTATTGGAATAAGACTATTATTTTACTGGTTGGTTTTTATTTTAAAATTACTAAGTATGTATATTGTTAATTTTAAATTTAATCACAATTTGAGGTTTTTCCATTCAAATTTCATAATTGTACAAAGAGATGAATTAAAGTTTATTTATATCGGGGGTAAAACAGTCTTTTTATCTTTCACTTAACGTCATTAAGTGTCAAAATTGACGGAAGGGCTAAGGAAGGAAACGAAAATGGTTTTGGTCCTAATAAAGAAGTTCGATCTAAAAAGAAGCACCATATTTTTTGAGGCTATAAAAAGAATTTTCTCAAGCATGAACCGTCTCTTAAAAAAAAAGCATGAACCTGACGCTCAAAAAAAAAAATGCATGAACCGTCCAACTGTATGTCAGTATATGCTATTGCCAAGGCTCCTGAGAAAACTCTGTACTAGGCAATAAGGCAAAGGCTCCTGAGAATACTGTGTGTGCAAAATTGCAAAGGCTGGAAAATTTTTGTGAGTCCATTGCACAGGAATGTAACCTGTAGGAAATCAGTTAGGATTTACAAAAAAAATTTGTGAGTCCATTGCACAGGAATGTAACCTATAGGAAATCAGTTAGGAGTAAAATGTATTTTTTGGCATCTCCCAGTAAATCGGAGCTAATGACCAGACTCATATCCTATGGTCAGTCCCCACCAGAGAGAGAGAGAGGGCAGTAGCAGTAACTCGCTTCATAGCCAGCCATGTGCCAAGAGTACAGTTACACAGTCTCCAAAAAAGAGAGAGAGTACAGTTACACGGTCGCATGCAGCTCTAGCCGGACATTTGACGAGTGCAGCCAATTTGACGATCTGCACTTCTGCAGGCCGAGTACACCTTGCTGTTTTTTCTTCCATGTACTTGCAATGGGTTTTCAGTACAGAATTCAGTCATTTTCTCCCCTGCCCCGTGATATTCGTGTTGTTCTTCCTTAAGCCCCGGCTCAGGCTTAGAGATTACACACAAGCTACAATTTTCCGTCACAGCTGATGAGCTACCATTCAAATTTACTTGCTGAAAACAGTTCGTATCCTCTCCAATTCTCCATGCTTTCATGTCGTTGCTGAAGGCATACCATGCAGGTGAGTAGGAGACGCTAATCCTATACTTGTAGGATGGCTCCTAGCATCAGCATCATCCGTGGCCACTGACCATGCAGATAATTGCAGATGCACAGCATTGCTATGGTCGTAGCATTCGCAGTGCAGAGGTAAGGATGCTGAATGCAGGAACATGCATGGGAGGTAAGGATGCTGAATGCAGGAACATGCATGGGAGATACAGTTAATTAGTACTGATTCAGAGGACAAAGCTGCCCTAGAAAAGGAAATTCTAGCTAGCCTTATATAGTAGTAACAGGAATACGACAATCCCTTGAAGATCAGCATAGGATTCTTTCATGATCCAGATGAAATTAAGGTGGATGAACAATGCCTTATCTGAAATCTACACCTCTAGTACATTGAATGGATACAACTTGTATTTCAGTGTGACTTGGTCTCTGTCCATGTTCAGTACAGATTGAATTCCGTGACTTGACGAGTGTGTTCCTGACAAGATCTGAAACAAGCTTCATGTGCCCTTGGCACCTCCACAAGGCGTGGCTCCATGCTACACGGCCAACAGTTGCATCCATCCATGCATGCACGAGAGAGAGACGCTTCTTTTCCCTTTCAATCATTGCCGCCCTTCTGTTAACCTTTCCGATTACTTCTAGATGCATGTTCATTAATGTGTAGAGCCTACCTCTTGTCTGCTGTGGTGTAGTTTTGCCGGTAGGCCACACACTAATAACTATTCTTCTGCTCAAAGGTAATGTATATATACAATGCCAGATGGATCTCAAAGCAGTTCTCCTGCGTGTTAAAGAAGAAGAAGAAGAGAAAACAATGGCGGCAGATCGATCTCGACCGATCCAAAACAGGTTGATCCATCATTCACATTAGGTACGTACGTCCTCATGTCTAAAAGGTAATGTAACAACAAAGTGCCATCTTATTAACAACTCTTCACCTTTAAGACTACTACTTAATTTTATCGCTGCGTGCCTTGCTAATTGATTGGTTGCAATCCTTTGCAGTACGCAGCAAAAGGGACCCCAGTTAGCATGCATAATGGCCATGCATTGCGCGTACATATGGTCAGAGCTTAACTAATCGGCCGGCAAGGGTGGTTCTACTACTTGACAGTTGACACTCGCGTGCGCTGGGCCTGGGCCCCTGCTGCTGCTTCGATCGGGTTGCAAAAGTTTCAGTGCCTTTGCTCGACGCCGGCATATGCATTTGGCTATCTGTCCAAGCATTCAGATCAAACACCTTTCGACGCCTGCCTGACAGACAGCGACGACTTGGAAATTGGAGGACCAGAGGCAGAGACCAGGATTTGCATTTGCTTTGCGATGCGACCATATGAGACACAGGTGCCGGACAAGCAGGATTAAAATGCCAAGAAGAGGTAGCAAGTCCCATGAATAGATTAGGTTTGTTAAGGTTCTATCTCTCGTTGTTTTCTATACATGCGAGCTTGTCTGCAGAACAACGAAGAATCTAATCCTGCCTTTCTTCCAACCTGCAAGACAAACAAACGAGACACATGTTTTCCTTTTCGTTTCCTTCTTATTTCTTTTAAAAAAGATGAATGCGTAACGCTATAACTTTAGTATTAGGCCGGTGATCATCCACGCGATCGTGACGTACTCGAGAAGACCAGGATCATCTACGAGGGTGTATCATCCACTATCGTTTTCCGAAGCGACGAGGGTTCTATAGACTTCGCGAGCATGTGCGTCCGTTGCATACGGAGCGGGTCAGAAGAATGTGGACATGGCCGTGGCTGTCGATAAGACGGCCGTATTACTTATCAAAATCTGCTGTCTGAGAATGTTCATTGCCATGCCCTCTGGGTCAGAGCTACCACCACGTAGCAGCAGCGACAGTGACCATACACTGACACTGACAAATGATTGCTTTTTTTTCAGTAAAATATCTGGAGAAATGCTTCTATACATGTGTAAAGAACTGTTGGGCCGGGTGATATCGAGCATCAAGCCATACCTAATCACGCAATTGCAAAAGAGCATGTTAGCGTGAGTACAGGAGAAGTAACAAGACGAGCAGGTTAACGAACACCGGCCGGGTACCCCTCCCATATTCTGCATTTCGAGTCATACCGGCCAGCCCTTTTGGACGCTCATGCCGTCGGAATCCAAGACGAGCTCCCAAGAAGATTCTCTCTCTCCCCCACTGGTAGCATCGTCTCTCTCTCGTGAGCCAAGCCAACAGGCAAGCGACCAACACCATGGTGCATGCAGGTCTGTGCTGTTGGCGCCGTTTTCAGCGAGGTGACTGGGACGACCCCCAAAAGAGGCACACCACGTTCGCTCATCGGCTGCTATTGGGGGACTGACGAGCAGCCGTTGGACCACGGCCAGCAGCGGCTGACGCGTGGGCCTGCGGAGACATGGTCCCGCGTCGCCGCAGCATGGGTTTCCTCCTCTCGCGCGGGCCCGATTAGTCAGACGGGCTCTCGTTTTCCTTGTCACCACCACTGTTTCTTTCTTTCACTGCCACTGCCAGCTCGTCCTGGCTGCCATAATGGACATTAATCCGAGATTGATGAGAGCGATCAATTGCGAAGTCTTCTTTGGTCAGCAACACGACGATGAGGACACGAGAAGGAGAGCAGGACGATGGTTTCAAGTCGCATTCGTGTTGGATTGTTGAGCTTAATCATCTCCTCCTCCTCTTACTAATGTACAATCAGGGCCGCTTAAACAAGAACGTGAAGAAAAGATTAAGAAACAGTGTCGATGGATGCAGTGATTGCGATGGCCGGCCGGTTGTGTTGGCACCTTCTTCCATTCCTTCGCGCTGCCATCCATGCCTCTCGCCCTCTCCGGCGCCACCGGCCTCCCTGCCCTCCTTCCCCGCTCACTCACCAACCCAGCTGCAATGCGTGTTTGGTAGGCTGTATCAGCCCCTGGCCAGCTCCGGCAGATGCAGGCTATCAAGTTTGGTTGCCTGACCTGCACCCACAGCTTGCACCAGCGCATGCAAGATTCCCTTCGGGGCCTGGCTCGCTTCGTACGCAGAAAATGAGCTTCACTCCTCAGCCTGGCTCGCATGGTGCAGCTTGTGCATACGCGGGTGACAGACTCAAGCCAAAATCCACTGGTACCTGCACCCACGCATACAGCTCAGGCCAAAAACCAAACAACCAATCACGCGCTCTATTGGGACAGGCTCGGACAAAAACAGGCATCCAAACACACGAGCATGCATCTGTGCATGCTGGCTCAGCTTGGCCTGCATCCGCCTCTTAGCCAGGCCCGGGCATATGCAACTAACCAATCACACCCATAAAGCGGGGAAGGCTCACTCCTCTCTCCCCTCCTCCCCTGCCCGCCTCGGCTCTGCTCCTCCTCCACCATTCCCGCCACCATCCATCACCACCGTCCACAGGGCTGCAGCCAGCAATGGGTCACCCCGCCCCGGCCCCAACGGCGCCAGCCACCCACGCTGCCGCGGCACTGCACACCGTGGCATGATTGGGTCCCTGCCCCTCGCCTCCTCATCCTGCCCCCTTTTCCCCTGCACTCGACTCTGCTCCCACTCCCACTCACTCCCTTTTGCTCGCCCTCTCTCCTCCCATCCCTCCCTCCCTCCCTGCCACGAGCTGGAGGGCAGTGAGGAGGACGCGGCGTCGCTGATCCCGGCCGATCGACCTGCGCCGTGGCTGGCGCCGTGTCGTGCCCTGTCCTGTCCTGGTGTGGGCGGCGAGGTCCTGCTCACCCGTACTACTTACCACTGTTCTTTGCCGTTGCCGCTGGTTCCGGGCTCTTGATGGCTTTGGTGGGTGCGGTTCTTGCAGGCCCGTCCACCACGGCATTAAAGCCCCGCCGGTCTTGTCTTGACCGGAGTTAATACGCGCGGGGGAGGGCCGCGGCGAGGTGGAAGAGGAGCAAGATCTCGCCGGGGAAGATGAGGAGATCTGCGTCGGTGAGTGCCCATTCCCCTCCACCTCTGTTTGCTCCTGTACTGCTCTCTTCATCTCCCCGGGGAGGGGAGAACAGAGAGATGGATGTGGTTCTTGTTGCGTTTCTATTCTTGCCGCTGAATGATCCAAGTGCCATACGCAACAGGGAACTGGAATTCCAGTTCCTTGTGTAATGGCATTGTCCAAATGGCCAGATTGATGCTAGAAACTGAGAGTGCCTGATTGATCCTTCATTCCTGAATGGCATTGGGCATGATCCATCAGTCTTGTTGCGTTAACATCAGCATTTGGTGCCTCATACCCAAACTGCTCACGCTTCTGTTATTACCCTTGAAATGTTGCTATCATGTGCAGAAACTTGACAGGACACCCTAGTGAAGGCTCATATGATGCCCACTGTCTAGTTCCTCCTCCACCCACAATTTCACTGTCGTATAATACTGAGCTAAACAGGTCGGGCTGCCTTGGATGGTCTATAGATAATGCGATAGAATTAAATTAGATGGCCCTGTTCAGCTTGGTGTAGAGTTCTGATGCTATAGAGACCGAATTGTTTTAGATTTAACTAGAATTTTGTTGTCAGATGCATTCTGGTCAATTTGCATTATGCCATGCGTCCACAGATGAAAGTTTCTTAATGCTATCTGTTTTATTGGTAGCTCTTGTTATTAGCACTAGGGAGTGATGGTTACTGAATTCAGTTTTTGTTTGGAGTTTCTGCTAGTTCTTTCAAGTCCTTTTGGTTTTCACAACCATGGCTGGGACCCGATGGTCGAACGTATCCGGCACATATTGCAAGGACATGTCTTCAAGTGTATATCGACCTCATAGTGTCACGATAACTGAATTTGGCGCTGTTGGCGATGGTGTGACTCTCAATACAAAAGCATTCCAGAATGCAATCTTCTATCTCAATTCGTTTGCGGACAAGGGAGGCGCACAGCTCTTCGTGCCTGCAGGAAGGTGGCTGACAGGGAGTTTTAGTCTTATCAGCCATCTCACTTTGTCACTAGACAAAGACGCAGTAATAATTGGATCCCTGGTAAGACGGCTGCAGATTTTGCGCATAAATTATTTATATTATAACGTCTTTTTGACTTGTATGCTTACGTCATGATGCACATGAACTTACATTCTCACATCTTTTGATCTAACTTTCTATAGAAACATAGTAGGAGCAACAGAGAGTCAACTGCATGTCTTACAGTCTATAGATGCTCTATGATAACCATTCTTCAAAAAAAATATTGAAAAAAATATTTTCTTGTTAAATATACCAGCTTTCATTGACGATATACTTTTGTTATAATGCCTTGAATGTATTCTCTAGGACTCATCTCATTGGCCGGTCATTGATCCTCTTCCATCCTACGGGCGAGGTAGAGAGCTCCCTGGAAATAGGCACCGGAGTCTAATTTTCGGATCAAATCTGACAGATGTAATTATAACTGGTTAGTACATATTATATATTGTTCAATCACTCATCTTTGAAAATTGTTTTGTTATCTTGACGATATTAAAGGGTTTGGTACTCCTGGACAGGTGCTAATGGTACCATTGATGGTCAAGGAGCTATTTGGTGGGGTTGGTTCCACAACAACACACTGAACTATACTAGGCCTCATCTTGTCGAGTTGATGTACTCCACCAATGTTGTCATATCTAATTTGACTTTCAAGAATTCGCCGTTTTGGAATATCCACCCTGTATACTGCAGGTTGGTTTTCTAGATCATCACTAGCTTTCTGTTAAAGCATAAGAATTCATTCACAAATGCAAATATATTATCTGGAATGCTTTTGCCAAATAAACAGCCAAGTGCTTGTCCAGCATCTCACAATCCTGGCGCCTTTGAATTCACCGAACACGGATGGCATTGATCCAGGTATTATTAAGCTCTTAATTATTTACTGCTCTTTCCGGCCAGGTTATTGATGATGGATTACATGTACTCTGCTTTCCTCCACATGTAATTCTACACTAGGAAATTATTCCCGCATATACCATAGGAACGATGCTAGAAATTTTGGTGATTGAAATATGTTCTTTGACATGCTATCTTGATTTTTCTTTCTGTACCCTTTTGCCTTCCATTTTAAAGCTGAGATTCTGATACAGTGCACAAGATAGTTAACTTAAGGACAAAATGTCATGAGATGTAGATGGTAGTTCAAAATATACGTAATGTCATGTATCTATACTTAAGGCCTAGTCATTTGATATCTTTAATTCATAGGTGACTTTATCCCAGTCTAAATTTTCTGATACACCAGTAGTTAAAAAAATTGATTATGGAAATATAGTCATGTGTAGCTTGTATCAGCAGAGAAAAGTTGTTTATCATATTTGCATCTATGTATGTACTAATGCAACTCAAAATCCATCCAGATTCGTCCACAAACGTCTGCATCGATCATTGTTATGTCAGAACTGGCGATGATTCCATTGTCATTAAAAGTGGGTGGGATGAGTATGGCATTTCATTTGCTCATCCTAGCTCCAATATCAGCATTAGCAACATAACAGGAGAGAACCAAGGTGGTGCAGGAATTGCCTTTGGAAGTGAGATGTCAGGTGGCATATCAGAGGTCCGGGCTGAGGGCCTCCGCATCGTCAACTCCCTACATGGGATCAGAATAAAGACAGCCCCAGGGCGTGGAGGTTATGTGAAGAATGTGTACATAGCTGATGTGAACATGGACAATGTTTCAATGGCCATCAGGATCACTGGAAACTACGGTGAACACCCTGATGACAAATATGACAGGAATGCTCTCCCCATGATAAGCAATATCACAATCAAGGATGTTGTTGGTATCAACATTGGTGTTGCTGGTATATTGGAGGGCATTCAGGGGGACAACTTCAGCAGCATTTGCCTGACCAATGTTTCTCTCACTGTACAATCTCCACATCCATGGAACTGTTCGCTTATCCAAGGATATTCAAACTCTGTTGTCCCCGAATCATGTGAACAGCTCAGAAGCAATTGTGAACAGACTCCAGTTTGTTATGATGGTAGCAGTTATTCAGAAATGCGTACACAGGCGCCAACACATAAGTTGAGTACCAGCCGATTGCTAAATCCTTTACAGAAATTGGCTACCCTGTAGTGTAGGTAGAAACCTGCTTTGCAAAAGGGCTTGGTTCATGGAATGAGCCCTATTAGTCATGTATATCTGATTCTTGCGATCATTTGTGCTTAGGAGTGCTGCTTGCTTCTTGTATATAGCAGTGAAAATGACTGTTTCCTGTTTTGTTCCCATTTTTGATATGTGAATGTGATATATTTCTTTCAGAGCATTGTTGAAACACAAACACCAGGGCTACTTTATGATTTGGAATATAAATTAGAAAATACACAAGAAACTAATCTTCCAGTTTCTTCGAAACTTCGAATCATGGCTTTTCAATATGGAAATTAATTCAGAATCTGAAGAAATATGCTAACACTAGCACTAGCAAGTTGTCAAACCAAGAAACCTTATATTTTTCAAGGCTGCAGCGTTCAAAATATGCTAACACTAGCACTAGCAAGTTGTCAAACCACTTGAAGTCACCTTATATTTTTCAAGGCTGCAGCGTTCATTTCTTTGGTAATGAGTACGCCCAAAGGAAATATCTCACGGTCAGATAAAATCCTAAATTAAGAAAGAAACCTTTATCCGGGATACATAGGACCAAAACAGGAAGGCAAGTGCTCATTAAACAAGGACAAAAGGCATTCTTCTTTGTCAGTGACTGAAATCACAATGAGAAATCAAATATACTGAAATTGCCCATTTATGGCACATCACAAATGACTGGAATACAAACGTTACATTATTCTTTTTGAACATCAGAGAGCAGTTGCAATGTTAAATTCCACCAAACACTGAAATCAGTACATTTGGAACTTCTCCTTAGTCTTCTCGAAGACTTGTTCAGCAATCAGGGCTCCATTTCCATCTGCCTTTTTTATCTCCATGCTGGCCTTCTGGTAGTACCCAGTTCCTCTTATAGCATCAGCAATGAAATCATCAAATCCAATGGCAATAGCAGCTTCTGCCTTGGCTCCATACACCAGCCTCTGCAATTTAGCATTGGACAAGATTGCTCGTTAGCAACATATATCATATATGTTCTATCATATGAAGAATAGTAAGTTAAGAAATAGACCTTTATCCGGGATAGATGAACAGCACCAAAACACATTGGGCATGGTTCACAGGAGGCATAAATTTCACAATCTGACAGCTCTATTTTTCCAAGCTTTTTGCAAGCCTAGTGTACAAAAGAAAAATGCCATGACGACATGCCATGAGAAATCAAGTTAACCAAAGGAGGAAAGAAGCAAAACTTGAATGCAACAAACACTGTAAATGAAGAAAATTTCAGCATGTAGCTCCAAAGTTCAGGCAGACCATAGAAAACACCGTTGTGGTTTTATCTAGTGATACCACATCCATCATAAAACTAACTGTCCATAATCTGTTGTAAATGAGAGAAAATTAAAAACAAAATTATGAACTAATAAATACTAATTCTCCACTTTTAACTTTTCATGGGTACCTACATAGATTTTTAGGCAACTATCGAATTATTTTTCTTTGCTCACTGCACATAATCATCTTAATAAAGTGTGTTGACATTAACAAAAATTAATCTAATGAAGCCTTTAACCTTTTTTGTAGCAGAAATTAGTACTAATAAGGATAATTCAAATGGAACATTAATGGTTCAAGATATTTGGTTTTCAGTACACAAGCAGAGATGCAGTACACCAAGTATCCTACCTCTCTTATCGCAGTTACTTCAGCATGCGCCGTTGGATCAGTGTGCTTCAAAACCATATTATGGCAGCTAACTACTACTTCATCATTACGGACAACAACGGCACCAAAAGGGCCTCCATCTCCACAATCAACTCCTCGGTATGCTTCTTCAACCGCCTTTGATAAAAACTTGTGGTCCCTGTCTTGTACAGCTGTTTGATGGACCAAAACTTAAAATAAGAAGCCTTTTTAACAGTTCAAATATAACAGTATATATCAAATGCTGAAATGCATATCTAAGTGGCTGAATGAAGAGTCCAGAGGATGAGAAAACAGTAATGTCACCTTCCTGATGACCAGCAAATGCAGAAGCGACTGAGATTGTTCCGTCCTTGGACTCCACAACTATGATAAAATAGAACAAGAAAGATTAAGTGTAGGCCAAAATAATGCCGACATAACTCCTAGGTCGAATATATAATTAAGATGAAAAGAACAGCTATTATTGTTCAGAAGAATGATGAAATATCGCTAATGTATTACTAGGATTACATAAGCTGGCAATATCCTCTTGAAGGTAAGGCCCTACGTACACGCTAAGGGCATATAGGACAGCATACAGACTATTTTAGCATGGCATTTCGCTATTCCACAGCTGCAATCTATTGACAGCAAGACGAATTATTTTTCACAGACGGATACATCTATGGCGTATAGCAGACTGTAGTTGAGAAATAAGAAGAGCATGGCACTCTCTGCTAGCTTAGCTGCTCAACAGTCCACACAAGTAGTCATTCATCCATATAATCCCGTGCAACACTACTGAAAATGAGCAATTGTATGCGTGCCAGTACTGCTACTGCAATCCTAACTTAAATGTAGAGCCCGGTTTAACATTTATCGGCATCCAAATACTTGACACTACAAGGCTAAGAATCTCTAGTGACTCTGCTAAGGGAAAGAGAGGCCATTTTCAGTATGTATGAGCCTAGAGCTAGACCGATTGACGAGCTGGTTACAAGAACACGTGACAGGCGACAGGAGAGGAGAAACAGAAATAATCCCCCAGATGAACAGAGTATTGAGCTGACCAAATTCCATAGACCATGGCAAGCCGCCACACCGCCCATTATCCTATAAGCACACAGGGTCACAAAAATTACACTCCTCTCACTACAATTACACAACAGAACTTTAGGAAAGGATGGCATCAAACGCCAATTTTGCAAGTTCCTATACTTTAATCATGGCACATCCTGAAAAGGATACCCAGAATCCCCCCTCCTACTACCAAAGATCGAACCTCGAAAAAAGCGTCGCAAGCAACAGCAGCAAGCCATCCCCAACCTCATGATTTCCACACTTGTTGGATCTCAATTATCCTTCGGCGCGAAAAGAAAATGGAAATCGCAATCGCAGACCGTAACACAACCACGCCGAAGCGTCTCACGTACCCTTGGCCTCCTCCATGGCGGGAGCGGGAGCGGGAGCGGGACCGAAGGAGATGGTGCCGCAACTTCCGACGGACAGATGCGGATGCCGCTCGTCTGATGGAGAAGGAGAGGAGAGGTGCGTCGCGGCTCGGGTGAGATGGGTGGCCTGGGTACCTCCTGCTTGCAAATAAATACGGGCGCGCGTAGTCGCCTCCATGTGGGCCCTTCCGGCGCCTTCGTGAGGACGGAAGGCGGCGGAAAGGGTGAAGAAGTGGGGCGCGACAGACAGGTCACGCGCGGCGGGGTGGACCGTGGACCTGCGAGCCTTTTGGCTGTTGGGTCGGTGGGGCCTGCGAGCCGCCTCCGTACGGTGCAGCGGGAGGGGCGTGGACCTCCGCCACGTGGTGACCGCCATTGCAGCGCACCGTCGCCGTGCTTGTCTTGTGTGCTCGACCGACTTGGATCACGTGTGTGTGCCTGTAAAGAGTGTGTACATCGTGGAAGGCTGGAAGCTTCGTAACGCGCACATAATGTCACGTCATCCATCAAACGTCACTAGACACACGTTAATCGCGCTCTCTAATTGTCATCGGATTCTCCTTTCGCCGTTTCATGCGATCACATGATGCACTTCACACGCTACCAGCGTTAAACTAAGAGTGACATGATCGCGTTTTCGTCGGTGGATGCTTGTCAGTAGTGGCCGCGTTCGGCGTGCGGCAAAGCAGCCGGCTGCTGCTGCTGCTGCTACAGTCCACTAAATTGCTACAGTGCGAGATTCCTCCGCTACAGTATTCTCTCTCACTATTCAAACTGCAACTGCAACTGCATCCTTCAATCGAACACCCCGAGTATTCGAGCATCCCATTTAACAACTTGACGTGCATTGCACACACGGCGGAATGTTTATAGTACTTTTTTTTTTTTTGCGAGGAATGTTTATAGTACAACACTATGCACTGCTCCCTATATAAAAAAATCGAAGCATCTTGGAACGGAAAAGGGAAAACAAAAAGGAGGTGGCCCGTGGCCGCGTCCTTTGACTGACTTCACACTAATGGCGAGATTCCCTACTAAATTCAGCTTCCTATGCACCGAACGGCACGACAACCACCACTGTAGGTTCCGTGCAAGTCATGGCAAGTCGCAACAATCATGGAGAGAATAATGGTTACCCCATACTCCCTCCATCTCTAAATATAGGACTTTTTAATATTCAAATACAAAAATAGTCTAAGAGTCAAAAGACCATCACATCCTTCATTTTACCTCTACCCATTGCTCAACCAACCCTCCCCACCAACCCTGAAGTTTGTCCTATCCTCAAAACGCTCTATATTTAGGGAAAAAATCGAACCTTCAAAACCCCCTATAAAAAGGGACGGAAGGAGTACATGATTCTTATAACCTTGTCCACATATGGAGGAATGATAGTATAATACTATTCCCCAAGCTGCATCAGGGCTGACCAAATATATTTAGAAGTAGAGATATATCTTGCTCGAAAACCAAAACATGATCTCCATTTCATCAAACCAAACGTTCAGATAGTCGATCATTCATTTAGAAAAGTACGTTTTCACTTCAAAATAATAGGATCAAGCATTAGAACAATCTCTCCATTAGTTCTCTTCAAAATAAAATGAGAAAAGTCTAATTTGCCTCCCTCAACTATTGGAGGTAGCGTAATTTTCACCCTCAACTATAAAACTAGGTATCCACAGTCTCTCAATTGTATGGGTGGGTACAAATCGACTCCTCAGACGGTTTTGAGAGCGGTTTTGTCCTACGTGGCACAGTAGGGCTCACATGTCAGGTGCCACGTTATTTTTTCTTTTCTTTTTTTTCCTCTCTTCTTCTCTCTCCCCGACGGCACACCTTTCCTCGCGCGTCGCCACCCCTCCCCACGCCGCCTTGCCCGGCAGTCTCCCCCGCGCCGGCAGTCTCTCGGCCGGCGGGCCGGGGCCAGCACGCGCACGCGCACAACGCGCCCGCCACGGCGTAGGCGGCGGCCGCCTCCCCGCCGTGCAGGCACACGCCGTCATCGGCGACGCTCGATCTCCTCATCCTGCTACTCGGGGTCCAGCCGCTCGCCTTCCTGGTCACCTCCTCGCTCGCGCACGTCTCCCGCTCGCTCGCCCCGCTGCTCTACTCCCCGCCCGTCGAGGCCGCGCTCGCCTCCGTCGCCGCGGCGCTCCCCTACCTCGCCGCGTCCGCTGCGCTCCTCTCTTGCCTTCGCCTCCTGCACCGCAGGTGCCGCAACCCGCACTGCCCGGGCCTGCGGAAGGCGCTCGAGTTCGACGTCCAGCTACAGACCGAGGAAGTCGTGCGCACCGGTGCCGGGAGCACCATCGGAGGTGCCGACGCAGCCATGTGGCGCGAGATCGATGCGCTGCCGTGGAAGGGTGGTCAGGGAGGGAACAACCCCGACTATGAGTGCCTCCACGTCGAGCTCCGCCGGATGGCGCCGCCCAACGGCCGCGCCGTGCTGCTTTCCGCCGCGCCGAGCTCCGCCGGATGGCGCCGCCCAACGGCCACGCCGGACGACGTGTTGCCCAACGGCACGGCGCTGCGGGCGGGATGGGCAGCGCGGAGCAAGGAGGGGCAACGGCGCGTGGTTGGCGGTGGAGGCGGCGGTGCGCGAGGAAGAAAGACGGCGTGTCGTTGGGGAGAAAGAGGAGAAGAGCGGAAAAAAAGGAAAAGAAAAAGAAAAATGACGTGGCACCTGACATGTGGGTCTCACAATGCCACGTAGGACAAAACCGCTCTCAATACCGCCCGAGGAGTCGATTTGCACCCACCCATACAATTGAGGGACTGTGGATACCCGGTTTTATAGTTGAGGGTGAAAATTGCGCTACCCCCAATAGTTGAGGGATGCAAATTAGACTTTTCTCAATTAAAATAGTCATTTGCGGAGTTGATGGGCCACAAAATTTAAACGACAGACAGAAAGCCCATTTGCGGCCCGCAATGCTCCTTCATTGACTCATTGTCAACAAGAAGGGAAGCAAACCGCGGCCCAAGCCCCGAAGCTCTATCCACTTCCACGACTCCTCTCACGACGCCCGAGGCGGGAAAATACGAGGGCCGGTGAGAAGCGGCGGCCGCTCGCCGCGGGTGGATTGCGTTGCCTACTTCGCCGCCGTCCGCCGTAGCCTCCATGGGAATCAAGGTGCTCTCCTCTATATGTGGTCCGGTTCGATTTCTCCTGTGAGCTCCCTGTGTAACGGCCTCTCTTTCCGTACGTGGTGCGCGCTAGGGCTTGACGAAGTTGCTGGCGGAGCACGCCCCGAGGGCCGCGGTGCAGCGTCGGGTGGAGGACTACCGCGGCCGCGTCATCGCCATCGACGCCAGCCTCAGCATCTACCAGTTCCTCGTGAGTCGTCGTCGCGCCCTCTCTTCTCGGATTGTACAGCCCCTTCGCTTCAGTCGGCTACGGGCTGCTCCTCCCCTAGTAACGTCGCGTGTGGGTTGTCAGCAGTTGGGTTGGATTTCGTTGAGAATGTGTTAGTGTAACTTGGGGATTGGTTTCAATGTAAATTTGTCGCGATTGTGCGGTTGATTTCAGTACTTCGCTGTGGTTGGTAGCAAGCACTACTAATTGGGGAATTAATGAGCTGTGCCGGTTCTCAGGAGAGCATGGTGGCATAATCCCCGTAATAGTCCTAGCGAAACGGCAGCGGCCTGAAAATTTGGTATCTGCTATGGTTTGTCCATTCGCACCAACATGATGACCTTTTGTGTTTTAGAGGTCAATGTCGTTGGCAGAACTTGATTTTACAAAGTTACATCCCAATTTTTTATTTCATCAAATCTAGTGTAGTATTAGCATCCATATATTGTTGTGTTTTGTTGGATCAAGGTATCAACATACCACTGGATTGAGTTGATTCATATGGTCATATCTATTTTGTGGTCCATTTCCACAGATCGTGGTTGGAAGGAAAGGAACAGAACTTTTGACCAATGAGGCTGGTGAAGTCACGAGGCAAGAAATATTACTTCCCCCACTTGTGGTCTGGTCACTGTAGTTCGACTTATTTAATTTTCCGTATCTTGTGAATTGTATAGTCATCTGCAGGGTATGTTGAATCGGACAATAAGAATGTTAGAAGCAGGGATAAAGCCTGTGTAAGTTTGATACATTTCTGTGGTCCTTGTCAATTCTTAACAATTATCTTACTTTTTGCTTCACTTTTGTGGCAGATTTGTTTTTGATGGTGAGCCACCCGAAATGAAGAGAAAGGAGCTTGCAAAAAGGTATGCTTGACGTTATTCCCAACTTCACATGAAGAGATACAATGATACATGCTTTCCCGATCTTTGTTATTCTTTAGGTCCTTGACAAGGGATGCTGCTGCCAAAGATCTAAATAGAGCTATAGAGGTAATTTGCTCTTCAATATAATTCTAGAGCTTCCTTACTGGCCATGCTTATCTTGTTCATTGTTCTTTCAATCCTTTTCTTTTGATCTCTGAGGTGGTATTTACATGACAGAATGGTGATGAGGATTCAGTTGAAAAATTTAGTAAACGGACTGTCAAGGTAATCATTCTACTGTTTGAGGAAAGAGGCAATTAGGCCTTTGTAAGAGTGTTCTTGAATAATATTACAGATTAAGAAACCTTTCAGCACCGTGAGATGTGTTGTTTGGAGTTCTATCTGAAAAGACTTATCTGTCATTTGAGTTTTATCTCCATAATACATGTAGCCTTCAAAGCTGAAAACTTAACGAACTTTTCATCAAAACACACGGTCATTCTGAGCACGTGTCGAATTTCTTCCTTGTCTTTCTAGGTCACGAAAAAGCACAATGATGATTGTAAGAGGCTGTTAAGATTGATGGGTATCCCTGTAGTTGAGGTAACCATTGATCCTTTCTTCTATCTGTTGCTCAAGTTTGTTTTTACTGTACTCTTCCATTTGGATAAAGTAGTGCCCCTTACTGATGTTTTCTTCTCTGTGCCTTTGAGGGTCAGTAAAATGTTGAGAATCCATTAAGGTAGAAGGACTTTGCACTGGATAACATAGGTTGCTTTGGATAGATAGGCTTGACTTGAATCCTCCTAATCAGGGTCTATTAGAATGGATTATCTGACAAGTTTTGAGCTATATCTTAGCTCATGAGGACTTTAGAAGGTTAAGCCACACACATACACCCACCAACCTGACCCCCATGTGCATTGTGATTCTTCTATCTGAACATGCTGTACCTCCATTGGTGGCAATGATGCTTGCTGAGATCATGTTATTATAGGAAATCACTTTACCCGGCTGCTTCTGCAGGCACCAGGAGAGGCAGAGGCACAGTGTGCAGCACTTTGTGAGAATCACATGGTAAATTCTCTAAAATTCTTTGCTTTAGCATGACAATCATATTTTCATTCTGAGTTGTGAATGCCAGGCCTATGCTGTAGCTTCAGAGGACACGGATTCACTGACTTTTGGGGCTCGAAGGTTTCTTCGCCACTTTACTGACCTTGGGTTTAAGAAGTCTCCTGTGACAGAATTTGAACTATCAAAGGTAATTCTTTACAGTTTCCCCCCATTGTATTTTCGGGGTAAGTGATTAATTCTTCATGCATTTCCAGGTTCTGGAAGAACTTGGGCTCACAATGGATCAGTTCATTGACTTATGTATCCTCAGTGGATGTGACTACTGCGAAAATATTAAAGGTTTTATTCCACCCTGTGTCTTTTGTAATGCATTTTGTATTATATTGTGCCCATGGTATGCTTCGGTAATCAAAGCTTTCCTAAAAAAATTGCACAGCTCCGAAAATATTAGAGGTGGCTTTATTGGTTGCTCATCAGCTCATTTCACGGGGGCTCTAGACATATCAGCTATTCCAATTATAGCAGCATAAGCTGTGGGAACGTAATGCCCAGGCTTGAAGTCAATTATCCTTTTTGTAGAGTATGTTATGGACTAGAGGCGGCCCATGGCCCAGCCGGCTACCCAGGAGTCCAGGAGGGTACTGTTCACGCCTGTGAACAGTACCGGCGCTACAGTAGTAGCGGGCCCACAAGTGGTGCCTTGCCCATTAAGTTAGTTAAGAGTCTTTCGGATTGTAATAGATTACTTAGTGGTCAAGTCATAGATTACTTAGGGGTCAAGTTGTACCTCCTCTATATAAAGAGGGGCAGTCTATCAATAAAGGGCAAGCAATAGTTAAAGGGTTAAACCCTAATCTCTCCAGCCTCCATGCCGCCGCCGCTCCCTTCTCCATGCGCCTAGGACGGCTAGCCCTAGGGCTGCCGATCCTCTCTTTCTCTTTCTCCTCTCAATTCTCCAATCCCTCTCCTATCTGATCGTGATCATAACAACTTGGTATTCAGAGCCAATCTGTTGCCTCGCTATCCGTAGCTCGCAACAGCAATTTCGATCCCCACCACCACCAAATTTTTTTTCTACACATCACCAACATGGGTCGGCTTTCGTGGAGCTCAGACGAGGATCGTCCATGGGAATATCGTTGCTGCCCAAACTACAAGAATTGTACTCACGGTACTGTTCATGCTGTGAATAGTACCTGCGGTACTGTTCATGCGGTGAATAGTGCCCGTGGTACTGTTCATCCGATGAAAAGTACCCGTGGCGCGGTTCGTCCTGCATATGGCTCTGGCGCACAGATCCAATCTCCTCTACGCGGGCATCAGACACATCAAACGGAGGCTTCACGTCGGGAAGCGGCCTTCCATGCGGCACAGAAGGCTGCGGCCGCAATCTATTCATCCTCCAACATACCGGTTACAAAGGACTTCATTGCTGACATTGCTCGTACGGCATTGGATCAGATTATCAAGGAGACAACTACAACATCCACCGCCTCTGCATCTGCCAACATGCCCGGTACGAAGGATTTCATTGATAACTTGAATTGTACTGCATTGGATAATCTTTTCAACCAGAAAGCTGTGGCATCCATCTCGTCTACAACTGCAATTGCTTCACCAATGGATTCTCCTTCCTCTACACCGGTGCCACCTTCATCTACATGTCAACCTTCTCCGTTGCGGGGTGTCGGCATTCTTGTTGACCATCATGTGGCTGCGTCATCTCCACAATTTTCAGAGGGGGAATTCCAACCATCTATGGAGCAAGATATCTCAACACCAGCAGTTGATGCCATCGAGGTGGCCTTCATCAACGATACAACAACAGATGACACAAGCGGAGGCCTCATCGAGGAGGCATTCTCACGGGAACCATCTGCAGTGGAGAACACAACGGTAAAACTTGATACTCCATTGAAAATTCATCTACCAAGTGCTCCTTTGTCTATGCAGATGAAAACACCTCTCTCTGTTGATGTTCCATCATTCTTGGGTGGGCACATCAACAAAAGGATAGTGATGTTCGACCCTGGTGGTTTGGGCATTCTCGGTAAACCACCCATCTGCAATAATTCTATGAGCACAGGATCTTGGGGTTCTACAAAAGGCGTGCTTGCAACACCACGGTTTCACCGTCATCAATCTTCATCATCATGCAACAGCCAAGGTCATACACGACGATCTCCCCCTCCCCAAGTTAAGGGATCAATTCTTGGTTCCCCACCAAAATTTTGTCGGCAGCTTCTACTTGCACCATTAGTCAATGATGGTGTCAATATCACTCTTGGGGTAGAAGAACCTTTGGCGCCAGATGTTATCCTGACTACAACTCTCCCACCGCCGAGCTCAATCTCGCCCCAACAGTCATACACCAAGGAGTCATTCGCCAAAGACATCAAGCCTTGGGTAGGAGGTCCTCTGGCGATTGATATTTATTATGCCACATTGTCTACCCACTACGGCTCACCATATGACTATATCAACATCTTCTCCAACATTCGACTTGTGGATATCTATACAATGCTTTTGGCCACAACAACTCAACCTCCGGAGTATGGTAACGACAACTGTGGTACCCTCATCACGACGACTGGGGCAAGAGGTTCTATTACATCTCCACTCATTCAGGATTCTGAAATTAATGGTTGTGAGTTTACTCGTGCTATTAATTTTTTGTTGGAGCAAGAAACCTTCTTTATTGGTTGCTCTGAGTCGCTCTTCATTTTGCATAATGTTTTCCTGGGAGTTTCTTGGTCATGCTCTTCTGCAATTATTTCCTGGAATTTCACATTTGAAGTCATCCATTTTCGATGCGATTATTTTGAAAGAGCAATCCATGGGAATGTCACCTATATTGGCCACATAAGTTTTCACTATAACTCTCTGGGGACTATAGTGCAACTTTTGGTTGGAACTTTGGACGACACTTGCGACAGTATTCTTAAGGAACATTTGATGTTCTGCAAGTTGCAACCTACTTTTGCAAATCAATGGAGCATTATGAATGAATTTCTCTTTGCTAATGGCTATCTATACCTACAATCTAGTTCCACTATGCCGAGGGCAATTGATCCTGGTGGAGTTGAGATTATACCTCTTCATGATGGAGGTCCAAGCATTTTTTCTGCTCCATCTTCTAATCATATTAAGGAGGAACCCCGACATTCAGCTTGTGCAGGCATCGTCTACAAGGGTTGCATTTTTCACCAGGGACAAGTTTTCAGCTACCTCATTTCCTTTGGAATATTTATAATCTTGATATTTTCAACAATCAAATTTCAAGGATGGGCTCTCGATCATATCAATATTGGTTTCTGTTATGGGGATTCCGCACCATACTCATGTGGCGTGGATATACGGATTGGCCCCGAAAACTATATATGCTCCTTCATGACTTATGACCCAGGTGGACAATATGAAAGTTCCAATATTTTTATTAATGGTCTTCCTCAGAAAACTGTCATTGGCACAGGTCAGATCTTGCATACATACATTATTTTTCAATATACTGACTATTTATGCGATGTGCCAAGAAAGAAAGGAGAATTGCCACTCAATCTCGACGATCTCACTTCCATATCATGGCACTTTCACAAGCGAGTACCATGGCTTTCATTTGTTGGGAAGATGATTTTGGCAGAACCTTCATTACATGGTCCTTCAAGACTACATCGGCGACAACAATTGCATCGTCAACATACATTGGGAGCTATTCGACCATCAACTAGCCTTCTTCATCAAGTCCAGGAGCAACACAGGAGCATTGGTCGTTCATCAACATGGGGTCTTTTGGGACTTCAACCATGGCCGCCCCCTAACAGCTTTAGGATCCCCTATTCCGCAGCTCGAGGACGAGCTGCAAGTCAATGGGGGGAGAGATGTTATGGACTAGAGGCGGCCCATGGCCCAGCCGGCTACCCAGGAGTCCAGGAGGGTACTGCTCACGCCTGTGAACAGTACCGGCGCTACAGTAGTAGCGGGCCCACAAGTGGTGCCTTGCCCATTAAGTTAGTTAAGAGTCTTTCGGATTGTAATAGATTACTTAGTGGTCAAGTCATAGATTACTTAGGGGTCAAGTTGTACCTCCTCTATATAAAGAGGGGCAGTCTATCAATAAAGGGCAAGCAATAGTTAAAGGGTTAAACCCTAATCTCTCCAGCCTCCATGCCGCCGCCGCTCCCTTCTCCATGCGCCTAGGACGGCTAGCCCTAGGGCTGCCGATCCTCTCTCTCTCTTTCTCCTCTCAATTCTCCAATCCCTCTCCTATCTGATCGTGATCATAACAGAGTAGTTTCTTTCTGTAGTTTAGAGCTTATGCTTTTGTTAACTATATCATGAATTATTGTTACTTGAAGCTCAGAGTTGATTGCAGAGTGCTCTTGCTTGTAGTGCCCGAAAGTTACGTTCTGAATACACTATCTACAACCTTGAAAATCTTCAGACCAATAGAATTCATTACAATTCTGTAACCTATTATGAATTTAAAATTTCGTACTCTACTTTTTTCTGGAATAGGTATTGGGGGACAAAGGGCCTTGAAACTTATTCGTCAGCATGGTTGCATAGAAGAAGTTCTGCAAAATCTTAAGCAAACAAGGTATATTTGATGAGGCTTTCATTCTCTTTTCTCATGCTGTGTTCGCTTAAATCCTCACTTATGATTTATGTCAAGAGGAGTACTAAGAAATTACTGGGCCCTCCTTTAATTGACAATTATACACATTAGCCGTACCTTCTCAATGGTGATGCTGAAAGTATGCATACCTTTTTATGACAGTTCAATGCGATTTGTTCGGATTTTTGAACCATATACATAAATTTTGAATGGTAATATGTTGGGTTAATTGTATTCTTGCTGAAGGGTTAACCTGGAGGGGTGCACTACCATGTCTCCTGTAGCCACTCTGAGTTCTACACGGCTTCTGTTGCCATTCTTCTCCTTAATTCTGCTCCTCCTTTTTCTTTAGGAAATAGTACTTGCTCCTATTGTCAGGCATCGTGCTGTTTCACTATATGATGCTGCGGTAGACATCGGGCATGTTTGGATGCGGGCCGCCGCGCCACGGCGGCTTCGCCACAGAGTGTGGCGCCGATTTTTCGGCGCCACACTCGCCACAGCACGGCAGGCCAAAGCGGTGAAGAAATTGTGTGGCGGCCATACAGTTCGGTAGAATCCAAGCACGGGCATTTTTTGTCTGTGGCTGCCATGTCGGTCGCGTGGCGAAGTGCGGCTGCAAACCAAGCAGACCCATCATACCATCCTATGCTCATGCAGTTCACATGCCACTACGCTTATTCGTGCGGTCCTGCTCTTTATTACCCTTCGTACTGCCTACTGCTGTTGGAACGTCACTCTTTGCACCCACCTTATGGCTTATGGTGTTTCTGCTGCAACTATTTTAGCATGTGTGAAATCATAAGGCCACTATGAAGGGGGGAAAACGGGCGATTTGCATGGACAGAAAGCTGCTAATTAGTTTTTCATGTAGTTGCTGATTGTTTTTATGCCTGACATTTCTTTGACTAAGTCTGCTTGAATGACTGCCTGAAGTAATGCTCAGTTGTATCTCAAATGACTCCAGGTTGTAATGCTCAGTTTTTTTAATGTCATATACTTTGGATTTTTTAACTATTGAATTGCATGTCTTTTCTAATTCATCATATTATTCTCTTAGTATTCTTTCAATGATAGACTTATTATGCATGTTTTTGTTTGATGTGTAGGTACAGTGTTCCAGAAGACTGGCCTTACCAGGAAGTTCGGACCTTGTTTAAGGAACCTATTGTTTGTACAGAAATTCCAGAATTCCTGTGGACCTCACCGGACTCGGAGGTTTTAATTGATAGCTAGCACATTATTTATATGGTTCCTATTGTTTCACAGGCCAACAGTTCTTGCTTCTGTGTTCAGGGCCTTATGAGTTTCTTGTCAACAGAAAACAATTTCAGTTCTGATCGAGTAGCGAAGGCATGGGATAATCTTTTGTTTTGCTCCCAATTTTTTATTTTTTATTGTTACACAAAAACGACTGACACCATGTCATAACCTGTGCCTTCATTCATTAGGCGGTGGACAAGATAAAGGCTGCCAGGGATAAATTTTCCCCAGGGAGGTAAGCTGCAGTCTGCCTGTTATCTCAAGGAGAAATATCCATGCACATGTCTGAATGCCCTTTTTGTTTGTGTCAGGTTGAAGCTTTTGACACCAGTTGCTAGCTTACCAGGATCTGTTACACAGAAGGTGCAGGTCTAAATTTTTATCATTGTTTCACATGGTTTTAATATTCATCCCTTCACTTGTCTTTTTGTTGCCCCACTAATAAATGTGCATTGGTACTGCAAAAGACATGCTTTGCAGATTAGTATTTGTGTAACTTTATTTACCAAGTTCTCAAGACATCCTGTATATCCCAAGTGAAGTTTCTGCTCTTGCAAGTAGACAGTAACATTTCAATTGAGTATCTTCAATTATTTGTTTGGATAAAATTAGAAGGATCTCCTGTTAAAGAAGCCTGTCCTCCAGTCTTGCATATCTTATTCTTTGCTACTCGGTAAGAATCTTGTCTGGTGTGGGCTAGTGGACCTGGAGTATTACATTATTGTTGTATAATTCTCACCCTATTTTTTTCTATGACTTGAATTTTCTTTAGCTACCTGATTGTGTAAAGTTCTGAAAGTAAAGAAAGCATCGTTTTCTAATTCATTCATATTCAACTGAATCACAGGAACCCAAATGCATGTTAGGTTCCCCAGGACACAATTTGAAGGTCAGGTCTGCTCTACAGGCATGCAAGGGCTCAACCTCATGTCTCAGTTTTGGCAGCCCAAAGCCATTTATGCTCGGCAGGCAATCAAGATGTCACGGGGCACCTCATGCTATATCTTTCATCTAAATCTATAGCTACTTCCAAGAGCTGACTGGTCGAAGCTGTAACTGCAGCTACATGAAGAAAGGATTATCACTTGAAATATGAAGGGGGTTAATGTCATGTCAGGATTGTAATAAAACTAGCTATCAACTGCGGTATTTCATCCTACTACCTCCGGTTGCAAGTTGATGTCGTTTCAGACACAAATGCTAGTTCATTTTGCACTAAACTTCCTTGTCGGAACAATATCAAAAGAAAAATGGAGGGAGTAGTGCTCAATCTTTCCTTTTTGACTTAAAAAAGTTTGGTCACATTTTGATAATATCCTCATGTTTGGGATGTGTTGTCTAGGAACATGACGAGAAAAAGGGTCTAGCCGAATTTGATTGACTCTGCCACCGCATCACCTGACATTTTATAAGAAATATATTCTTCCTGTAGCACTGAGTTAAATTAATTTGGACGAATTTTAGGAACTTTCCCTTGCTAGCACGGTGGAACAAGATCCCTTGGTAGCATGGAACCTATTTTCAGTTTTACGATAGAGCCACGAGATTGGAAAAACAAAACATGGCCAGTAAATTTGTTGAAACGCTGAAAAAAAAACCTGACAATAAGCTATGGCTCAACTGGAGGAGCAGAAGGCCAGAAAAGTCGTGGGCTACGCCTGTATCCATTCACTGGAACGCCGAATGCTGCGTCTCTTCCACTTATTGAGTGAGCCCAAAAGAAAAAGGACCGCAAATATCTGCCGTTCTCTTTAAACAAAGACTAAAATCTATGGGTCTCTTTATAAAAAAAAAAAGGAGAAGGAATCGCCGCTGATGGTCTGTCTTTGGCACAAATTACAGGAACCATGAGCCAAGCAAAGGCAGCCGGGACTTCATTCTTTGGAAAAGAATCAAATTAAAGGGCCGGTGCAGTGAGAAGAAGCAACTAATTAAAGGGCCCAGCTGGCCATTCTCCCTTCTCCGGACCTACTACTGCGGCCAGCATAATACCGACCGAAGCAACACGCAAGGAATCGAACCAAAGCTAGTGCTTTTGATTGGAGAGGAGGGCAGCTTCGTGTGCATGGTTTCAGTTTGCAGGCCATACATGCATACAGTCGATCTCCTAGCTACGTCTGGATCCCACCCATATCAGCTTTGGCTTCCGCCATTCTATGTTAGAGCCCGCGCGAGCGTGCAATGAACCATGCGTTATGACTAAATCTTGATCGATCAGTCGCAGTCGCAATACATGGATCGGATCTAGTTCGTCAATTCTAGGCTTGCCACATCTGAAGGAAGGAACATAAGAGGTACGTAGGTGCTCGACCCGATCTGATCCTCTTCTGCGTTCTCGGATACTCGTTATTAATTGATTCTCTCGTCATCAGAGCGCGGTATTGAAAGTCGAAGGTAGTGGACGCATGCATGCAGGAGTTTGCTGCGCCTGCCTTCGATAGTCTTCGGTCTGTCGATCTGTGGTTGATGCTCTACGACAAGTGGATTACAAAATGAAACGAAAGGTACTTCTTATATTTTCATCATGGCCCTTAATTTGATACTGAGTCATACAATATTTTTCTTTTGTTTTCAAGCATTTTTCCAAGTGACTTGGGTTTCACGTGATTTTTCGACTAGTGACCATAATAAAAGAAAAAATTAACTGAAAGAAAATATGCTGCACCGTTCCTTTACATGCTGAGAGACATACTGCCTATCACTATCTATTTCTCACAACTAGTTAACGCATGCTACGCCTTAAGCAGCAATACTTTTAATTTAATCTAAAAGAAGTGTCTAGCACAGTTAAGAGTTTTCTTCTCTCTCTCTCTCTTTTTTACTGTGTGCCTCCATAGTTTCATACATTCCTAAATCAAAGTAAAAATTAGAGATTAACTGAAGACGCAACAAATTAAGAAATAAGATGGTCTCACATTCCGTACTACTCACTCTTACTACAGTATATCCCGGGGGACAACGTTTCTGATGCTGCAAGGGAACTATTTGACCTCATCCTGAAAGAAAGAGACAAAAAAGTCATCTATTTCCATGGTTGGAGAGGCTTTGGGGTGACCCCGATCCTCAGATCGATAGTACAAAACCTTTCATCTATGAAATCGCGTGCAGAATTAAGCCATCATAGATTGATTTACATAGACTGCTCAGAGTGGAAAAGTATAAGGTCGCTGCAGCGGAAAATAGCAAAGGAGCTAAAGTTTGACCAGACAACCATGGATATGTTTGACAAGCAAGATGAGGAAGATGATTTTAATGGAGTGGACCAAGCCTCTAGGGATCTGATAATAAATGTCTCTATCATGATTGAAAAGACCCTGAGGGAACACAACTTTGTGATGTTTTTTCTGAATGGAAGTGATGAGGAGATTGACTTAACTAATATTGGTGTCCCATCCTTTTCATTAGTATTTGCCAACAACATAATGATATGGAGCTTCAAGAAAAGGTGTCTGACCATCACGCAATCTGATTATACTCATAATATATTAAAAGCCCAGCTGAGATACACTCACCTTTTTCTTACGTGGTGGGATACTTACATATTGAACACTTCAGAGTTCAGTGATTTGTTGCATGAAGAGGCGGCTAGCATAATTGCTCGGCACCCATGTATCCTGGGCCGCATCGACCTAACAATGGTCAGAGATTGCTGCCTCTACGAGATGTTCTTATATTATAGTTTTCATAGAACCACTGAATTTGCTTGGGCGGCACATGCTTCCAACTACTGGATCTCCGATGGGATCATTAAGGGAGATCGTACAATGGAGATTAGTAATGCATTGCATCCGGAGATAAGGTGGGAGTGCGATGCTGAGTTGCTTGATCTTGTGTGTAAAGATTGGATGAAATTTCATCAAGATGCTTCGTTTTTGGTAATCAATGATGACACAGTTTCTATTTATAAAAAGAAGCCTTACAGATGGGTTGCACTTACCTCCAAGGATCTGAAAGTACCGGACCAAGATATGAAAACTATAATGGATAAGGCATCATCTTTATTTGTAGCATTTGAAAGGGCTGATAACACACCTGCTGGAGGATTGCCAGATGGATTGTTCAAACATTGCAACAACCTTGGGGTACTGGTTCTCCTCTGCTGTGCCTTTAATTTCGCGTCACCTCCTTTCCTCCAGTGCCGCGGACTGAGATTTCTCGGGTTAGATCGCTGCACAAACGATCTAACAAGGGAAGAAGAGGGATACTGTATGGATTGGGTATTTCTATGCAGTTTGTGGGTGCTTGACCTACGTTATACAGATTGGGATGAGATATTAGCAGAAGGAAAGATAGATCTCATGGTTAACCTCGGAGAGCTGAGCATAGAAGGACTCAAGTGCTGGCAGTACATAAGTCAATTAGAAACAAGACTATCAAACCTGCACAGGCTCCGGATAATCAGACCCATGCAGAAGGCAAAGATATCATCAGATGACACCATCAACTCATTTGTGGACAAGAAGAAGCTAGAAGTACTTGACTTGTCTGGCAATAGCGGCATGAAGAAACTCCCAACAAGCCTATCAAACGCAAGCCAACTTCAAGTGCTGATTCTTGATGGTTGTGATGGGCTAGGAAATGTTGATGCGCCTAACGAGCTTCCTTCTTCACTCACATTATTTAGCTTTGATAGCTATGGACCAGCTGCATCCCGGAGGAGATCATCTACGGAGTTACCTCCGGAGAGTTCCCGTCCAAAGCGTCCATCCGATCAAGATACAAAGGATGTCAAAACCTCAAAGATTTCACTACAAGGTTGCACGCAACTTAGCAATTTATTCTTGCGTGGCTTGCACAATCTCGTGGAGCTAGACCTCTCGGGAAGTGCACTAAAGGTACTTGATTTTGGATCTATGGTGGTGGATGTCCCGAGGCTAAAACGACTCTTTCTGTTGGGATGTGAGCACCTTCGTGCCATAAAATGGGGCTCCCACATGCATAATAATTGGGAGTTGATCTGCATAGATACACGGCCTGGGACATGGACTGCTAAGCCACCACCTGCTCAGCATGATCCTTCCCGCCGTTTTCAAGTGCATGCGGTCCTTGCGGACGCGAGGCTGGCTCGGTCGTTGTGGACTCCAATTGCTTACAGGGATGGATTGGGTTTTCATATCCACGTGCCCTCTTCATGTAGTCATACTATAGTCGAATGTGGAACAATTCAACAACCTGAAGCAACCAGCAATGAGATTACTGAACCAGCTAATGAACTAGAGCGTCACTGTCTAGCAAGCCAGTACGGCGACTTGCTCACTAAGATGGGAGATGCCCCGACCCCGATGGAGGCTTTCCCGGACCCGGAGCCTCCAAGTCCCGCGAGCCGCCGGTTGGACAGGCATGTAGAGATCACCGGCGGCGGCCACATTCTAGTAGACAGTGAATTGCACCGACGTCTGCCTGATATGGATTTTGATGGTTTAGCTGCCCTGATGATATACAGTGCCGAGTCCCTGCATGTGCACGACGCCTCCATCAGCGCGAGCATGCCCGGGGGATGGTGGAGGACAAGCCTCAGGTGGTGCCGCGTGGAGAGGTGCCCCAGCTTGGGGCCCACCCTCTTTCCTTTGGATGTGTATGCGGGTGGCTTCAGCGATCTAGAGGTCATTTGGGTGTCGGAGCTCGCGATGGCTCGCCACCTTTGGAGAACAGGGTGCGACTTCAGACGTCTGCAGCATCTGCACCTGCGCTCCTGCCCAAGGCTTCAGTACGCGCTGCCGCTGGGGGCCAGCGTATCCAATTGGTGCCCCAGCCTCAAGACCATCCACGTCGTCCACTGCGGCAACCTCAGGCACATCTTCGTCGTCGCACCCGACTACGACGCTGCAGGCACGAGGTTCCCGGCGCTGGCCACCATCTACCTGCACGACCTGCCGATGCTAAGGGGGATTTACGAGGGGAAGAAGATGTTCGCGCCCAAGCTCGAGGCCGTCCGGATCAGAGGGTGCTTCGGCCTGCGCCGGCTGCCGGCCGTCGTGGATGAGGATTTGGAGGAGCCCGAGCGAGGCGTAAGGTGGACGAGGCCGACGGTGGAGATGGAGAAGGACGTGTGGGACGCGCTGGAGTGGGACGGCATGCGCGCCCGCCACCACCCGAGCTACTACCAAGAGCCGCCCCTGCACTCGCGCTACTACCGGAGGAGCCACCTCCTCAGGGGCACGGTCCTCAGGTACGTCGCTCCTCTCGTGTTCATTAATTGTTTTTGATAAGGCCATCCATACATCTTCAAGCATTCTTATTCTTGTCGTTTCTGCTGTTTGATTGTTGTCTATTATCGCATTGCCTGCAGGTGAAATCTTTCAGAAAAACTACTGCGCATTCATCCATGATGCTACAGTACGTGAGAGATGATGAATGGATGCTGCGTTCGTGTGATGTGTGCCCGCGTGGCTGCCTTGCTTGCTTGCTTGCTTCTGGATTTCTGTAAGGCTGGAGCTGCTCCTGCCTTTACTTTCAGTGTGCATGTGTGTGTGTGTGTGTGTCCCTTGCAAGGCATGGAGGCCTCAGGATGAATGGCTCCTCTGCGTTTGGATGCCCGAGTTGGCCAGCGTTTGATGTGTGCTTTCTTTTTTTCCTGGAATAAAAACGGCCCCTGGTTTGCGCCTGTGCTCAGGCATGGCCGTTGCGTGTGGATTGCAAACAGCAGCTTGGTGTGCCTGCTCTGCACCTGCTGCCTGCGTGTGTTTGGTTTGATTTCAGTGCTTGCTTGGTCTGCTACGCCGTTTCAGACGGATCGAGTAGCTAGCTGGAGTACCAAGCAGCTGCTGCATTTGTGTGCCTGGTATGTGAGATTGTCGCTGCTCATGGGAGCAGCGCCATTTCTATGTAATAATCTGATGGAACGGCTACCTATCTGTGCCTGTCGCCGGGCTGTTGTGACAGAACGATTGTTTAAGCTGACTATCTATGAAGTTGAATGCTGGTGTATGATGATTTTATACTTGCGATTTTGCAAAGCATGGGAAGGTACTGATTGCCAGTGCATGAATTACATGTTCCTTGGTCTTTCGAAAAAATTACATGTTCCTTTTTTAAAAAAAAAATGAATGGGCAAGGAGATTACTACATATTTTGATGCATCTCGTGTTGTGAAAAGGATTCAGCATGCATTGAACTGCTGAAGTTTGTGACTGGCATTTGCCATCCCACTCTGCTAGTTTTGAATCTCATTTGATCAGGGATACCCTTCCACATTTGCAATCATGCATGATGTATACAATCGTTTGGTGGAAAGCTCTGTTTCCTCTGAACTTTGTGGTACAGCTGTTTGGTTACTATAAACTCCTGCTGCATTTTATATGGCGTCTTAGGTTTCTGAAAAGCCAAACTTGGGTAGTGTAGGTTTACATCCGGCGCGTGTCCTCTCTCATTATACACACTGACTAGAAAATTGTCCTTGGTAGTTGGTACTAGAATATAGGATCATTCCTTCCAATCGATTTACCATTGGGCCGCACAAACTAAGAAATGACGGCATGTGCTCTTGAAGCCTAGGAAGTGTCCGATTCACGATATTGTTTAGCTATTCTTATTTGTTGCAATCCTCTACGATTTCAACAGAGGCTGCTGGTCTGCTGAATAAACAACAGCACTTGGAATGAAGCCAAATACTACCAAGTGAACTTATTCCTCAACTATGCCAAATCCCAGGATAATTTAAAACAGATGTTGTAATATTCTTTGATCCTTTCAATAGGTGCCATAGATTCCCATGCCACTGTTGTAGGAACCTGCCATGCGGTTCCGACTTCTTTTTTTTTTTTTTTGCATATGTGGCGGCCCTTCAAGGTTGCACACGGCCCCTTTTTCTTCTGTCAAAGGAAAGAGACAAATTGCCTCTGGAACATCCGTATGCTGCCACTAATCTATCGAAACAACTGTGCCTTGGCCTTCTATAAGTACAGCACCAGACCTACCAAGCTTCAACACCGTTCATCGGAAGGCTTCAATGCTTGCATTTTTTAGGTGTCTGCATTCTCATTGTCATACCTGTTATTCTGGTTTTACCATCTTTTTTTTTTCTTTTTGTCCATGCTACTGAAACTGGGGTTTTTTCTCATTGCGCTTAGGTATTAGCAGAATATCCCCTTGTGTAGTAACAATGGTGAGGTACTGAGGTGTGATTAGCAATGCCTAAAACAGATGTTGAGCACTATGGTATTATAATGGAGTTGTTACTTCTCAGGATTCAGAGCCAAGAGAGTCGAAACAATTGTTCAGCAGTGTATTAATCTCCGATTAGTGAAAATATAACATGGTCTTTGAATGTTGAGTTTCTGGCCTAGTGGTCTTACGGCTTCGGTTCGATTGTTTGTGTGCCTTTTCAACTTGCAAAGGCTTGCCTATCAGTCCTTTCTTTACCTGGCATGTCCCAGAATCTGTTTCGTTTTCGTCTGAGTCTCATATGGTCGATTATACTCCCTCTGTTCTTAAGAAAAAAAAGTTCAGGACAAGAAATCTTATGCAATTTGAACTAGATTATCTGTCCTAAATGTCATATATTTAGAACAGAGTACTTCATATATTTAGAACAGAGATAGTACTAGATATTAGTTTTTCAGTTTACTCGCAACAATGGTGCCATTTAATTTAGCAATCTTTTTTGCAGCTATTGATCATTGAGGATGGGGGTTATTGCTAAAGCACCGAAGTATGAGTGCTTGATTTTCGGTACGTCTTATGCTTTAAGAACCCAAAGAAATCGTTACTGCAGCTATTTCTTTATTGTGTTTTGCACAATTCAATAAGTATATCTGCTATTTCATAATCAGATATGGATGATACTTTGTATCCCTTCAGTGCTGGCATAAATCTAGCTTGCCGCAAAAATATACAAGGTGAATAATTATACTGATATTTTTCCACAGCTTCATGCTTTATGAAGCATTTATTGTTCACAAATGTGAAATGTTGGAAGAGACTTCAGTTTTTTTTTTTGGCAACCAGATTACATGCGTCACTGTCTGCAAATTGAAGAAAGCCAAATTGCAGAAATGTGCCTGGAACTGTACAAGGAATATGGCACCACAATGGCTGGTCTTAAGGTACAAGACATCTTTCTTCTTCTTCTTCTTCTTCTTCTTCTTCTTCTTCTTCTTCTTCTTCTTCTTTTTGCGAAGGATAGAAATTCATATTTCTTCTTCAGAGCTAGTGAGCCTTTAATATGACTTTGCCCTTGCTGTGTCTCCTTTCTAGTTCCATGACTACTATTTCTCTGCAGGCATTAGGCTACGACTTCGACAATGATGAGTTTCATGCAAATGTTCATGGTACATTGCCATATCACAATCTGAGGCCCGACCCTGTTTTGAGGACCCTCCTACTTTCAATTCCGCAGAGAAAAATAGTATGCGAAGTCACCAGTGTTTTTTTTTATCGTGCTCGGGGATAACATGCTTGGAATAATGATTGTTTCATCCCTTTAACTAAACCTTATTTTGGTTACTGCAGGTATTCACAAACTCTGACAAAAATCATGCGGAGGAAGTTCTGTACAGGCTCGGTTTACAGGGTTGCTTCGATGGTGTGATATGCTTTGAGACACTGAATCCTTCCAAAGGGCTATATGAGTCCCAGGATTGCATGATGTTCTCTGACGAAACATCTCCCAACTCGGTTGATCTGAATGAATCAAATGGGTTCAGGCCCAAATCACCGGTCCTCTGCAAGCCCTCCATTGAAGCCATGGAAGCTGCAATTCGGATTACAAACGTTGATCCCAAGAAGACAGTAAGCATGCTCCTCTCCAAAACAAAAGAAACCATGGACAAGTTCTAATAACAAGTAATAAATGACAAGCTGGACGTTTCAACTTTCATTTTTCAGTTACTTTTTGACGACAGCGCTCGAAACATAGCTTCAGGAAAGGCTGCAGGCTTCCAGACTGTGATTGTAAGACGACCTAAATAGTCGAAAAATTCCACATTAACCATCCTTTATCTTGATAGGAAAAGGCTTAGATAAAAAATCTTTCTTTTGCAGGTTGGCAGATCGACACTCGTCCTAGGGGCGGACCATGCTCTGGAAAGCATTCATAACCGGGGTGTTCGGTTGGAGGATGCAGTTGCAGTTGCAGTTTGAATAGTGAGAGAGAACACTGTAGCAGAGGAATCTCGCACTGTAGCAATCTAGTGGACTGTAGCAGCAGCAGCAGCAGCAGCCGGCTGCTTTGCCGCACGCCGAACGCGCCCAACGTCAAGGAAACTTTGCCGGAGATATGGGATGGTCAAGATTGGTTTGAATCTGATGTTGCTCGTCCTTCCGCCACTGTGGAAGCTGCTGCTGTTGTGGCCTGAATGTGTTACTCAGTCTGAATAGTGGATGCCGAAGATAAGATGCTTCTTAATCCTAGATTAAAAATAGCTCCAGCTATTAGTGGAACTCTATCAGTTAGAGAAATGTGAAATGGAGTTAGGGCACAATATTTGCATTAATGTAGCATGCTTTGGTGCACCATTATCTGTGCACGCTATTTCCACCTATATGGACAAAAAGAAGTATTCGAAACACAAAATAAACAGTACTCCAATGTGAAAGAGAAGAAATTTGTATTTCTTCTGGATTCTTGTGCACATTTTTCACCCAAAAATAATGGCCGACCAAGCATGGCACAAAGATCACCCTTTCCTGTGTTTTCTTTTTCTTTTGAGTTTTATTGTCGTGTTGTTGAAATAACTAAAACAGAAGGGTCCCCTTGTAATTTCTCCAGGCTTTTAAACACTGCACACCGGATAGGATAAGGTCATAACCAAGACGCCGTAAGTGGCGCGACGAAGAAAGCGAGCGAGCAGCAGAGTCGCACGAGGGAGCCATGCTCGCCTCGCCGGCGCTCGCCGGCGCCCACTCCTTCGCCGCATCCGTGTCCGGCAGCCTCCGCATCCCACTACCTTCCATCCCTGTGCCCTCGCCCGCGCCTGCACGGCGCGCGGCGCTGTCCGTCATCGCCAAGGTCAAGGTGTCCACGCCCCAGGCCGACCGCATTGCCCGCCATACCCGCCTCCGCAAGAAGGTAGAACCTTCTCAACGGAACCTGTAGCTTCTTGCTCCCATTTTCTGCTTGTTAATGTGCATGAATTCTGGTGAAGACGTAACCACTCTGCGTTCAGTTAGTCGAGTGGCGAGCAGGCAATGCCTCGCCTCCGACTTGTTCGATGAAATGCTTTTGTTAGAGCTGTAGAATACAAACCCTTTTCGAGTTGAGTTTTGCCTCTTTTTTTCTGCAAAATTGGCATTCAACATGTCGGAATTGCAGTTTTGCTTGACTGCTGTACTTCTCTCCAGGTAAATGGCACGACAGAGAGACCAAGGCTGAGTGTCTTCCGCTCTAACAAGCATTTGTATGCTCAAGTCATCGACGATACAAAGCAATGCACTTTGGCTTCCGCTTCAACCATGCACAAATCTCTCTCCAAGGAATTCGACTACTCAGCTGGGCCAACAATTGTAAGTTTCCATTACCATTTCTTTTGCTGGAGAAACTTTGTCATGGTTGAAATATTCATGTCATATGGGAAACAAGAATTCAGGCCCGTCGATGGGCATGGGCAGGGTGGCCGACGGCCCAGGGCCCCAAAAAATTAGGGCCCCCAGCTCAAGCTTCCCTTGTGGCCGTCGTTGTGTTTAATTCGCCTGATGCAGTATGTAGTTTCGAATTTGATTGATAGGAGCAAGGGAGGAGCCAATAATCACTCCATTTTGCTTGTTGATTGGGGTCGCGGCCGACCAATAGAACTCTTATGGGAGCTCCCATTGTCAACAATGGTGGGGGTAGATAGAGAGAGCGCTACTGTCTGGAGGATGAAGATGGCTCTGGCCTGGGCCAATGTGGGCTGAAAATTGGAGAAGTACCGCCTGGGCCGTTTCATTTTTATCCTATTTTGCACCCAAAGAATAAGAGGAGGTAGTTAGTAATTGGGGGCCCCATTTTGCATTTTGAACCGGGCCACCGAATTCCTTGCGACGGCCCTGACAAGATGATGAACTATATAGTAAGAACTAAGGACTCCAATATTCTATGCATGACCCTCTCCAATGTGGAACTCTGTTTGATTGCTGAATCATCATTGGGAATCCAAATTACATTGCTTGAGCAATTTATAAATGCTACACTTATGTTTGATAGCTTGGACTACAAGTACCTAATGACCTTTATGCATTCCCCTATGTACACGCTGGGAAACACATGGTTGCTGTCCCAATTCATTTGTAAAACCCTGGTTGCAGCGAATTTGAACAGATACCAGATTGTAAGAAATGGACAGACATCGTAACCTTCATTATGTTCCTACTTAATGCAGTGCTTGTGCTATTCACAAATGTGTGACGTCCACCTTTTTAATAGTCTACCAAATGATGATACTTCCTAGGCACTGCAATTTTTTTGCGTACCAGATTTGTATGCTCAATTAAATTGGCCCGGTCAAATTCAACATTCTCAACGTGTGCCCAGTCTTGAAATGACCATATTTGCAGTAGGCTACAGTGGCTTCTGTCTAGGTTCGTCATTGAAATTGCTGGGAGCCTGGGCACAACACACCACTGATATCACTTAAGTGAACCTTGGAGGATCCTACTTATCCAAATACAAAGTTGTTTAAAGTTGCACGCTCATTTTTTATGGCCCTGTTGCATTTATTTTCCATGCTGTTGCATTGGTATTGAATTGTGGTTGCATTATGAGTTAAAGTGACAGACTGAAATGTGCATTTTATAGATAGGCTACAATTTGCTTATGATCAAAGTTCATCCCTTTTTTTTTTCTAATGTTCAGGAAATAGCACAAAAAATTGGTGAGGTGATTGCCAAATCTTGCCTGGAGAAAGGAATTACCAAAGTTGTATTTGACCGGGGTGGTTTCCTCTATCATGGCCGCATAAAAGCTCTGGCTGATGCTGCTAGAGAGCATGGACTTGAATTCTGAATCTTCCAAATGTTTGTTCATATTTCCAGGATCACATGTAATCTTTTCTTTTTTCCTGTATGTTGAACACAGGTCTTTTGTAGCCATTCGCCTTGTCCTGCAGAGTGCGGACTTGGCCTCTTGTTAATGTTTCAGATTTTGTATCAGTCTTGCGTTGGGAAGCTTCTCTACCTTGTAGTATCCATATCATACATGATAAGTATGATATGGCAAACATGAGAGCTGAAACAGGAAGATGTAAAATTTGCTCTCTTCCTGACTACCGTGTTGGTTCTGCTAGAATGATACTTCTCTACTTCAGTTTATAGTGGTTACTCTACAACAAACTTAGTCTGAGGTATCATCTACAAGGTATTGCTATTGCTATCACTAAGAAATACACATGCAGTTCAAAATACACTGATCAATCACCTACAATAGTCCAAGGACTTCCCTTTTAACTATGGATAGGAACTTTACCATTCATTTTTAGAAGAGAATACTGCAGCATCGGAAGGAACAGGCCCTAGATAAAAATACAAACTAATATGTTCTCGGATATCATACCACAAAAATGACAGCTCAAACACATTCCAAGTACACCCAAGCATTATCAGGCTGATACACATTAATGTGATGTGGAGTTGCAGAGAGTTATCTGTACTTGGCCTCATATTGTAGGAAACATATCAAAGCTGACGCTCTGGCTTTTCTGTTCACGGCGTCACCGGCTTCTCTCAACGACGTCCTTTTCTTTTCTATTCATCAGTAAATGCCACTCATATTATTAGCATTTCTGGTCATGTCGCCGGTGTCTTTCTCAGTAATGGCAACAACACATATGGCTTGTGCTGATCTGAGTGGTTGTACTTGTAGTGAGACCCATTTTTCGATCACATTGCCCTGCAGCATTTGAACGGATTAGGTCGAAACACCATTTTATTTCGGTTTATTGTACGAAAATGCTGCACACTACTGATTTCCAGCCACAGATTTGTTGATTCGGTCCGCTGTCGGTCAGATTACTGAAAACAAGGTTAAAGCTGGTTGAATGACTCGATCAATGGGTAGTTTGCTCGTGCTGTCGTATTCAGTTTGATTTCTAAAATTTCCCAGACTGGATGGACCAAGACGAATCCTGGGAATACAGCGACTTGCATCAACATGAAATTATTTTTTTCATTAAATTTTTTTAGGACAAAAAAACTCTGGGTCCTAACCGTGACCTCTCTGTTTTTTGAAGGTCGTAGTAATAATCTGCGAGTGTAATCCTTTTTTTTTTGTCTCTTGACTGCTTTAGCCCTCGACGACTCTGACAGTTCATCATTCAGATAAGATTTTCTAGAAGTGAAAAAAAATAACTGGGAAATGAATTGCTTCGAGTGAGACGGGTGTGAATTAAGTGGCCGGCGCATGTGTTCTGACACGAGAGGTCCAGCTCCCCTGGTTCCAAGAGATCGACAGGGATGTCTCTGATGAACCGAATGGTGGTGTGCCAAACCCGTGTACACAAGATTGACACGATCCTTGCGCGGAAGTGCTTCCTGCCCGCCGTGGCCAATGGCAGAATGGCTGCAGCCACCGCCAATGTTTGACGAAGATTTGACTGGACAAATGGCATGCACGGGTCTGAAGAAACGTTCGAAGCAACCCTGAAAAAACGTCAGTGGCTTGTGACTTCCAGTTATTACAGCGACGCATGTGTAGATAGAAAGTTATAGGTATAGCTGGCGCGAGCGCCTCACATCAGTAGCAAGATGAAGGCTTTGGTTTTGCCGACTTGCGCTTCTTCTCGAGCCTTCGCCAACTGATAGACTCAAACGACTCGACCAAAAAAAGCCCGGCTTGGAAACGTTGGGAAAGGTTTTTAACCACTGATGAGCAAAGGTGCCACCAGGTAAGTAAAAGGCTCACATCGAGCAACCTTTTCAGGGCTCTTTGAAAAAAGGAAAATCTTTGCGGACGGCAGGCCGAAAGCGATGAGATTCATCAGAACCTAGCTAATAAATTAACTTTCCCCCGGCTTTAAAGACTTCCGTTGCGGCACACAAGCACCCAGGAATCCGTGCGAGGAGAGCAAGGCCCCGTTTGGAACGCAGGAATTTCACAAGAATTTCACAGGAAACAGTTTAATTCCCGCAAGAATAGAGATGGATTCTTCCATTCCAAACAGGGCCTAAAGGTTTGCTGATTTCATTTCACCGGCCACTCACTCAACTCTCCGTGACAGGACGGGTTGAAATTAAAGTACTTATTATATCCATATTTTGTCCCCCCTGTTTCTTGCGAAGATGGTTAAGGTCAGTGTCTGCGCTGTTTACTTACCGAGTTACGTCACGGTTGAGGGAGGAAAGCAAAAAAAAAAAAAGGAAAAAGTTACCGTCGGTTGGTCGGTGACATGAGTGTCATTTTCGGCAGCCCTGTGGCATCGCGGTCACGGACGGCCTCGCAGGGTAAACCGCGCGTTGATTCTGCGCCGGGATGAGATCGTTGAGAAGCAACCAGATGAGAGACCCATCCGTGACTAGGCTAGGTACGAAAGCGATGTCTCTGAATAGAAGGAAGTATACTCGTAGTCGCTTGGTTCAGTTGGCCTCGAACTCCAGGAGACGCTACCACGTCGATCTGATCAGGAAGCAAAGCACTCGATCAGGTAGGCACCCAAGCCAAGTTTGGGTTGGCCTTTGCATCGGTCGAGCTCGATCCAAGTTGTGCAACACCTGGCAGCGCTGCTGATCAGGTTAGCATGCAGCAGCTGGCCGGCGCGAGAGCCGCACCAGACGGACGCTACGTGTGGCGAGCGAGCACGGACACGAAGAGGGCGCGCTGATGTGCGATGTCGGTGCGCGGCGCGTGGCCACGCGAGTTCGGCACAGTGTGGCGGAGCATAGTAATGCCGATTGCGATGATGAGGCCTCACAGTTGTAGTATTATGGACGATCGAGACGAATTGATGTGCCGCGATCCACCCAGAACACTGTCATTGTGGGTCAGTGACTGTGGTCGACCACATCTGCCGCCTGGCACGACCAAGACGATGGCGAGGTGCTAGGCTAGGTGAGAGCGGCTGGCGAGAAACGAAACAGGGCCTGCTGCTGCTGTTCGACCGCACAACGTTGTCAGGCGCGCAAGTGTGGGATCTCGCGGAGCCAGCCCCGTGTGTCGCGACGCTTGTAACGCGACGCGACTCCTCCAGGGGAGGGGCTCCACGGGGTGCCAGACCGCGCGCGCGCGCTACCCCCATGCCCCAGCAACCCGCTCGCCGCCACCAAGCCGGCCAATCGCGCGCACGGGTTCCATCCATCAGGAAAAAAAAAAAGAAAAAGAAAAAGAAGCTTGAACCCGCCCGCCTGCTGATTCGCCTCGCCTGCACTGCACGGCCAGCAGCGAGCGGATTCCCCTTAGCTTGTTGAGGAAATCAAGCTTGTTAATTTGGCTCCGGAGTCCGGACACGAGGCTTAATTTCGTGGCTCTACTAGCTTGCTTGCTTCTCTCGGCGGCCACGTCGATTCGTGGAGTAGTAGAACGGCAGAACGCGCTGCGGTGGCGGTGGCGGTGGCGGACTCCTCGCGATCGCGTAGCGTGTGCGCCCTCTCCAGCTCCCTCCGTTCCGTTGGCGGTTTTCAGTGTTACGTGACAGGACTAGCCACCTTGCTGGAGTAGTACGCTCGGTCGGTACGGTACGGGACCTCGTCAAGGCCTAAGCCCAAGTCAGTAGAGAATGTCGTCTTCAATCTGGACGAAGCTCCACGAATCTCTGTCTGAATTGGCTGGCCCGCGCTCTCTCCTCTGCTTGCCGTCCGTCGTGACTCGTCGATCCAGTAACAACACAGGCTCCCTCACAGGTACAGCAGTGCGTGTCCAAGAGGAGGACCTGGCTGGTTTAGGGCCATGGATAGAGTACAGGGAGTTAGGTTTCGGTAGGGCGCGCGCGGGCGGATACGGTTTAGTAGTAATACAACTTCGATCGAGTATTCAAATACAGCAGTCAGCGTCATGGATGGATGATCTGGAGCGCGCGCGCTTTGGTCAGGTTGTACACGTACGTAAGAACCGAGGCGCGCGCCCGCGTGTTCTAATCTAGGCGATTCCCCGTACTACTGCAGCTTCCGGCTATCGGAGCTCATCTATATATGCACGCGCACGTTAACTTGCATTTTGCATGCGATCGGCCACCAGCAGCCGGGGATCGAAACCATACAGCTAGGCAGGCACCTAGCTACTACTGCAGGTGCAGCACATCGAGCTTCTTCTACTTACTCTGGTAGCTCCACGATCAATATATGGTGAGGCCACGGCCGGCTCTCGCGACCCTCCTCCTCTTCCTGGCCGCCGTGCCGTGGCTGGGCCAGGTCACGGCGGCCGGCGGTGAAGAGAAGAAAACGGCCGGCGGCGAGAAGAAGATGGTGGGCGTGGACGGGACGCAGTTCGTTCTGAGCGGCGGCGGCACCGTGTACCTGAGCGGGTTCAACGCGTACTGGCTCATGCTGATGGCGTCCGACCCGGCGCGGCGGCCCAAGGTGGTGGCGGCGTTCCGGCAGGCGGCGGAGCACGGCCTCAACCTCGCGCGGACATGGGCCTTCAGCGACGGCGGCGACACACCGCTGCAGCTGTCCCCCGGCGTCTACGACGAGGCCATGTTCCAGGTTCGTGACCTCTGGCTGGCGCTTGTTGTTGCGTACAAACCGATGCAAGAACGAGAGTGGTGCAGTTGTCGTGCGTGTGGATCGAGTTAAACAACATATATACGGCAATTGTATAAAAAAGTTGGGATTTCTCTTGCTTGCTTGCACCTGCAGGCGCTGGACTTTGTGATCGCCGAAGCTGGGCGGCACGGCATCTACCTCCTCCTCTGCCTCACCAACAACTTCCCCGACTTTGGCGGGAAGCGCCAGTACGTGCGCTGGGCGAGGGCCGCCGGCCACCGCGACGGCCTCGCCACCGCCGACGACTTCTTCAACAGCACCGTCGTCAAGGGATACTACAAGAACCACGTCAAGGTACCTACCTACCTATTACACGGAAGGCAGGCATCACCGCTTTTCGATCCGACGTAGTACGACTTGTCTCCATGCGCGTGTCGCGGCATTTCCTTCCTCCATCTGGTAGCTAAGCTAGCTTAGTTCCATCTCGAAACGACAAGTAATAGTTTTGTTGGCATCCACGCAGACGGTGCTGACCCGGGTGAACAGCATCACCGGCGTGGCCTACAGGGACGACCCTACCATCTTCGGCTGGGAGCTCATGAACGAGCCGCGATGCGACGCCGACCCGACCGGCGCCATGGTGCAGGTACGTTCTTACGGTGCACTACCTCCCTCCCTCTTTCAAAAATACACCCGTGGCAGCCGGCTGAAGTGAGAGAGATCGAACTCAACCGCCGATCGATGTCGATCGCGAGCCACATGTCCAACCGACCATAAGCTAGATTCTAGTCAATGTTCTTTTTTATTTACAAAAAAAAAATTAGTTCGATCGGTTTTCTAATTAATTATGTGATGATGATGTTGGGCTGAATTAATATTAATCTGACCTCAGGCGTGGGTGGAGGAGATGGCGCCATACGTCAAGTCCATCGACGGCGCGCACCTGGTGACGGCGGGTCTCGAGGGCTTCTACGGCGACGGCGCGCACGAGAGCAAGGACCTTAACCCCTGGTCCATCTACTACGGCACCAACTTCATCGCCACGCACCTCGCCGCCGGCGTCGACTTCGCCACCATCCACCTCTACCCGGACGTCTGGCTCTGGGGCTCCTCCGCCGCGCGCAAGGCCGCCTTCTTCCGCAACTGGACGCGCGCCCACCTCCTCGACGCCGAGCTCTACGTCCGCAAGCCGCTGCTCGTCACCGAGTACGGCAAGTTCCTCTGGGACGGCGTCGACGTCGACAGCAACCGCACGCAGCGCGACCGCTTCCTGGCCACGGTGCTCGACTCCATCTACGACTCCGCCAGGGACGGGGGCCCGCTCGTCGGCGGCGCCTTCTGGCAGCTGCTCGACGACGGCATGGACACGTTCAGGGACGGCTACGAGATCGTGCTGCCCGAGGACCGCCGCGCCGCCGGCATCATCGGCAACCACTCGCGGCAGCTGGCGAAGCTCAACGGCAGGGACGCCGAGGAGATTCGCCGCCGGAGAAACCAACGTATACGGACTCATACTCGTGCTCGTTCTACTTCGCATAGGAAGATACAAGTAGGTTCTGGTACTAGTAGTGATACTGATGCAGTACTGCCGCAGTTCCGGATACTCTTGGCTCGTTTCGTCTCTCTCCTCCGACAACAGATTTCTTCATTCTTTCCACTAGTATTGTAGCATGATAATATAGACTGAAAATACTGTACAAAATCAGGCGACACATTTCTTTAGATATGGAATTACCGCTAGAAATGAGGGGCTTCAGTCAGAAGAGTAACTACATAGTATGTGTAATTAACGCCAGTGTAGCTACCCTTCTGAAGCGTAGCGTACATATGAGTAGTCGTAACATTTCTGGACAAGAGAAATATTCTGTACTATACTACCAGACAGTACCACATCATTTTGGATGTTTTATTGAGCATGTACTTGAGGAGGAGGTTTTCATGGGTCATGCGACAAGGATCAGCCCGTTTGACCGTTTCTGTCTGGTACTCCTATCGACGGCAACATTTCTGGGCACGCTCTGCTTTGCCGAGAGACCAGGGCCGGTGGCACTCTGTTTCTAGGCTCGACGTCACACTAATCAAGATGTTACTGTCAAGGATCGATCACCCATTGAACAATGCTATACCTTTCATCAGCCAATTGAATTTATATTTAAGAAGCAGGTCCCTTTCCAAAGAAAAATAAAAATAATAACAAGCAGCTCGTTGCTCCACGACAGGAGCCTGACCACCCCTCAGCAGGTTTAGTACTACTCAAGTCAAAACTGCCTCCTAGATGGCCAATTATCACGCGGTTCAGCAGAAGGGTAGTGCCAATATGGCTCACGCACAGGCCATCTGTTGACGTATTAATAAAAAACACTGAATTATTTGTTTGAAACAAATAAGTAAATAGCAATGGTATGCATCATTTGCTTGATGAAATAGAAGTTCCCTTAAGCAATGGTATGCATCAAAGAATACATTACCTGTTTGGTTTAGGTTTGTCCATAGCAGCAGCAGCAGCAGCAACAGTCCTACAAACAACCCAAGACATATCCAAATAATTAGAATACTTTCAACAAAAACCTATGGATTGGGCAACTCAATGAATCTTCGTAGCATGTCAGTTTAACGAGATAAGAAGGAAACGACAGGTGTGGACCATAACGCTTGCTTCCTCTGATCTCTAATGAAAGTCCATCAAGTCGACTAAATATATCAATAAAAATATATATTACTTTAAATGGGAAGAGTTATGTACTGTGAAAAATACTTTTCATGCATAATGTCAACTTCATGCTTCTGTCTAAATGAACATGTCAGGGATCAGAGATAGTAGTTATTAAAACTAGCTACTTGCCATACCACGTGATATACGAGACGTTAACTTACTTGGGTGACAAGATTTCAACTGGACGTTACCAACCTACTTAAGAAGAGGACATGAATCATGCAACATGAGTTCAAACCTAATGTCATATGATCAAACAATGCTTGAACTATAACACTGAAATGGTTTAAAAGTGAGACCTTATACATGAGTTTGAAGCCAAGTAGCAAGGACCAGGATAGAACAACCAAACTGATGTAGATTAGGTTGCATGCGGAATTACAAGTTCAAGATTGGGATAACAAATATTTAACTAAAAATATGGGAATAATCGCACAAGTCTTTTAAGACTGCAACTTCCTTAAGCGAGAATGTTATGCAAATTAAAAGACCATACAAAGTAATAAACTATACAAATATAAAGACATACTCTTTTCCATCAAGACGCCTCAACTGCTCCAGAATTACATTTCTTGGTATATAAGGAGTTCTTTTCACACCATAGAAGTTCATACCGATGAAATTCCCTCTAAAATCCATCAGGGGACCTCCAATCCCAGCCTAAGACAAAGGAGGAAAAGAAATTCACGAAGGGATGATATTTTTAGTGCCCTAAGTGACATATTAATGTGGCTATAAAATTCCACCGTAAGAGAAACCAACGCAGCGTACCTTGGTGATTTTACAAGTGGAGAACGCAAGCTCGTTGCAGTCAAGTTCAATTGATTCCGTAGTCAGCATCCCACTTGTTGCCATTAATTTGCCAGTTTCAAAGGTACGCCCTATAGCTACTACCCCGTTATGAGGTTCAACTGGTTTCTTGATGTCGATTTTTACTGTACGACGACAATGATAACCCCTGATGGTGACGACTGCGATATTGTATTGTAAATTATAATGTTTCAATTTTCCCTTGACACATCGCTTGTTTGGAAGGTATACTTGAATCTGTGTTAATGACAAAGTGAGAATTAAGAAATCCAATGAATTAAGAGTACAGAGTGATTTGCAGTACAAACCTCCAATTTATTATCAATGACGTTTTCCTTAGCAATAGTAACCAAACTTGCTGAAGTCAGAATTCTTGTGGTGCTTTTGTGGCGGCCTATCAGTACACCAGTACAAGCAAAAACCCTTTCTTTATTACCTGTAAATAAAGATAATGTTATTGCAATCATCGTTAGTGGGGGAACAAAAAGAATATGTGAAAGTAATGATCCAATAACAGTACAGTCACCCTTGAATGAAGCAAGTGAAACAACACTTAGAGATGTATTGTAAGCAACTTTCTGAGGTAGCTTGTTCCATGTATCTCGAGCAAATTCTTCTTCAAAACCGTAACGCAAATGCATGCCCTCTGGTTCAAGAATCAAGAACAACAATTGAGACACTAGAAAACACTAGAAAAATGTACATGGAAAGAGTGATCAGCAGAAGCGGAAGCAATGGCTCACCATCAAGCGTTATTGGCACAGGATAACCACGGGAGTTTAGATCATTAATCAAAGCATTTGTGAACTCTGGTGCAAAAAGGTTAGGTGATTAATAACCATGTGAGGCTAAGGCTAGCAAAACTGAAAGTAATCACTCACCATTTTCTGGCAAGGGATGAAAATCAGGGAACTCCTACTCAATTTCTGGTACAACAAGAAGGCGACACTCAATAAGTAACATTATCGTGATAGCATTAATAATTATAATGTAACAACATTGACCAGCTATGATTAACCTTGTGATGATTCATTCTCTGAATCAATTTCTGATTCACTTCCTAAATCTCTTTCTGATTGACATCCTGAATCACCTTCTAATTCACTTCCTGATTCTCCTTCTGGATCACTTGCAGAGGACACAGAAGTATTCTGAATCGAACTTTGACTCTTCTCATTTGAGCTACCTAAAAGAAAGGGGAAAAGAAGAGAGGAATGAGCAGAACTACACATCAGCAGTAGATTCTCATACAACATATCAACGTATTTTTTTTGGCATAAAGCAGTTAGCGGGTAGCACAGACAGTATTTCACATTACAAAATCGGTAAGTACTTTCCCCATCTCCATAGCGCTTATTTTCGAATAGTTTCTGTTCATACATCAAAATAATAAACGTGTAGGCTGATACAGTTGTAACCCTAACAAATATCCAGTTTTTGCAATGTGATCACATTTATACACTGAGTAATAGAGGTAACAATTAAGGGTATTTAGTAATTTGAACGTCTATGAGAAATATAAAAATAATACGCTAAGTGGAAGATTTCTACATATCTCACCTGTGCTTCTTTCAGTTGCGTGATCACTTCCTTGTTTAACCCTAATAACTCTGCAGCAGAATGTAGCTAACTCAGTTAGTCAAATCCACAGAGCTATGTTTTATGAAGAAAAAAGATCAGCTAAGAAAAAGAAATATAGTTCAAAGATAGAGCTAGTAATCATGGGTATCGTTTTTCACAAGAATCCATAAGGACAAAAGACATGATGACAGGAATGCAACGCGGGCTGTGGCTGTGGAAAGAATTTTCTGAAAACTGTAAGTTTCCAAGGGGAAAGAAATGGTGCCAGAAATAAGTTCAATCCCTCGAACCTAAGTACTATAGATGATTCTAAGGGTGATCATTCATGGACGGACTGCAGGCTTGAAGATAGTGGTAAACACCGAGTTTCAGAGCCTCCCATGTTTGAACAGGTCAAAATTTGCATAGAAGACAGACATACCTTGGTATACCGCAAGGCTCCAAGCACTTGAGAACTTTTTCCTTTGGCACGAAATACGTACCTTCATTAGTGTTATAAAACACGTTTATGCCAACAAAGTTCCCATCAAAGTCAAAAAGGGGCCCTCCAATGCCAGACTATGAAAACAAATAAATAGTTAAAGTCATGCCAAGCTTAGCACAAATAAAGTCACACTGAAAAGAATTACATATGAAAAAGTGATTTATTTTTGGCGCCCAACAAAGTACAGTTTAGTGCATATAATGACAGATTCAGCCACTCAATTATTTGTTTCCACAGTGTTAGGAAATAAGGAGAGAAATCAGCAGTGCACCTCAATAAATTTACATGTGGCGATTATGCTTCCACCATACGATTCGCTTGATCTGTCTGTCACTGTCCCGTTTGAGTATGTTAAGTCCCCTGACCCGAAATCACGTCCTAGAGCTACCACATTGCTATTATATCCAGATTGAACGTGATGATCCATACATGCTTCTCTGAAACCAGGGACGGTCCTGAAGTTGATAACAGCAATGTTGAGATCATAATCAATGTCTCTCGTCCATCCAAATACCATTTCATTATTTGGAAGCAACACATAAGTCTGCAATGATAAAGTGACAGCACGTCTACAGAATTATTAACGATACATTAAATAGGCAGCAACAGAGCCGAGAAAAAAAAAATAGCAGCACATACCGAAAAGTCTTCCATCCATCTGCTGTGTTCCGAATATCTCATCACATTTGCTGAAGTCAGAACACTAGTAAGAAATGGATTTATATCAACAATGGTGCCTGAGTACGCACAACGAAACTGATTTCCTGCACAATCACAATGTCAACTTCAGAACTGAACGCTCAATGCAAATACAGAAAGATAATTTGAATAATCACCCTTGTATGAAGCGAGGGAGACAACATTTTCAGATATTTTTGAAACAACTTCTTTGCTCAGTCCACTACAGGAACCTTGACCGGAATCAGCAATGCGGGCCAGTTCTTCATCAGAAGTATTATCCAAATGCAAGTTTCCTAGTTAAGGAGTAACACACAACTGTTATTGATAGAAATAGAGTTGTGTAAATACATACCAAAGAAAAAGGATGAGTCAACAACTCACTTGCCACTCCAGTACTACTTCCGCAAGCTTTAGGTTTTTCGTTTGAGCTAGTTGCGCAATCACCTGTTGGCTCATTTGCCATTTTTTTTTTCAAACTGAAAGCAGAATGAATAAAACCCAAATGTTGAGTCATCACTAGCAGTGCAATTCCAGTCCTTCTCTTAGAACCAATTACAAAATTTGTGAACTTATTATTGATACGTTAGGGCCAAAAAAGGGAACGCCCTAAAAACTACATAAAGGCAACAAAAGTAAAGTAGAATTCGCACAATCGATTTGACGCTTGGCTACTTGAGCTCTAACAGACAACAAATTTGTTAGATAAATAGACGTATGGCCAAAAAAAAAAAGTTCTAGGGTTGCTGTTACTGGAAGATGCAATGGAATTGTTTCGGTTTGTTATGATTTGAGACGATCAGATTCCTTACCTAGAGAGGAGGGATGCAGGGGAACCTATACAGTTCTGTTGGTCTGTTGCACGCCTGCTCTTGCACCAGGGCGTGGGGTAGGGTCAGGCGCGACGGAAGGCGAGGCGGAGTACCGACCACCGGCGAGTCGACGCCGAATAGCCGCCGCTGCAGTTGTGCCGCCACAGGAGAGCAGAGCACACAGCAGAGAGCGTTCATTGTTCGGTGACTTCGGTCTTTACTCCTTGGAACTTGGAAGCGTGGATCGCAGGCCGGACTCTGGGCCCAACTGGAGTGGGCTTTGGAGTCTAGCGCATTTGGAGTCCAACTCGGAATCTCGGATGCCGTTAGACTCGATTGGGTTAATTTCCATCGGTTTCTTCTCTGGTTTTCGTTTCGGCCCAAATATAAATCCTCCTTGAACTTCTCGCAATCAGGGACAGGATTTCTCGTTCCCGAATCCCGACCTCCCATGGAGGAACGCCGCAAGCGACACGGTGCCATCCTCCTCGACTCTCTCCTCCTCCTCCACGAGGGTCGTCGCTCGTACTCTTTGGTGAGCAAATCATCTCCCTCCATCCTCCTCCCCAAATCGAGTTTGATTGATTTTTGTTTGTGTTGAGTGTTGTTCCCAGTTAAGTGGTCGAGGAATGGCGGGGAGGTATTGGTGCTGTTTGAGACGCCATCTGGCTTTGCTCTGCTGAGTTTCAATGGGATCGAACTGTTTCGCGAAAACGCCTTGAAGGTATTTGCTTTGTCCTTTCTCTTTTTTTTTTTATAATATGCTTGCTTGCCTTTGTCGTCCTTGCCATCAGCCTCTCTGTATCCTACTGCAGAATATTTGGGCAGACTTAGTCATGGAGTCCGATGCGGAAGAGGTCAGTTCCCGTTTCTTATTGCAACCAAGCAGGGTATTCCATTGTTTAGTTGAAGATAGGGACCATTCTGAGTTACACTGCAACAAATGAAGACTTAAATAATCCTAAATTTGTCCCCCCTCAACTCACGGTCGAGAGACATGACGGAATGTTTGAAATGCTTTTCCTTGTTTTTGTTTTTTGATGTTGTCAACACTGTTTGCTTTTTCTATAAGATCGTCTCCCTCAGAGAATTTCAAGTTTTCGAGGATAAGGCCAACGCCATTAAACACGACACCGGTGTGAGTGATCAGCTTGCTAACATGATCAGGAAGCATGCCCGCCCTGGGATGAAACTAGCCGTTGGAAAGCTTGAGCACAAAGAAATCATAGAAGCGAGCTTGGTGAGTGAGACTTCTGTTCATTGGTTACGTTTTTATATGGGTAATTTTGAGCACCAATCTTGCTGCGGCTTTAATTTTTCAGAGAATATATTGCCTGTTTCATGAAGTCGTGACGGAGGTGATGTGGGGCCTCAAAAATCTCATGAAGAGTCTAGTGCCCGAAGAAAAACTGGAGCTGCCGAAGGAGGACCGCCTCCTCATGAGTCATGGAATGAAAATTGTCCTGGATCGTCATGGCTTTCATGTCAAACCTGAGATGGTGAGCTTGTCATTCCCTTCCCCGTGTCATCTGACAACTCTGTTTCATTCCGCCCTCTCTTGTATTGTTACACTTTCAAATAGTTTGCGCAGTTTGAGACTTAATTTCACTAGCTAATTAAAAAGCTTTTCATTTGATTTGAGGCAATAGTTTTACAGAAACTCCTGCCTATTTTGTTGCTGATGAAGCGATCCTTCTCGTGTGCAGGTTAATAGAGATATTATTGAGCTGGCACTTGCATTCGTGTGATTCATGTATGGACCACCATGCTGCGTTCTTGCGGCGTGGCGGTGAGCACCTTGAGAAGGTATCTGGAATGAATTCTCAGAACTGGGATTCGCTGAAAGTGGCAACTGCGCTCAAGTTAATATGCTACCCTGAAGAGGAAGTTGATGTCACATTGACTGCTGATTCTCAAGAGGTAAATTAATCATAATTGTTGCAATATATACTATTCAGCTTCAAGCTGTGCATTAGTCGTAAACTTTTTCATTCAAGTAATGAGCCCACGCGCGTGTTTCTGTCAGGTGTTGTCCGTAAATGAGGCGAGAAAATTGATGACCGACGCACCTCTATATGAAAGTAAGCTCGATAAGAGGGCTTGCTTGACAACCTATAAGCAAATTAGGCATGCTCATGGAGTTAGGATTAAGGCGCTACGACCGTTGAGGTTCTTCCTCAATGAGGCCAAAGAAGCATATGAAGCGGAAGAAGTTGTTGGGAAGCCACTAGTGGACATGAGGGCAGTCTGATTGGAGACAGGTGGATCTGAAGTTGCCGCCAAGGGGGCTTTTAATTGATGTGCATGTGCATGTGTGTGTGTGTGTGTGTGTGTGTGTGTGTGTGTTGTGTTTTTTTTTTTTTTTTTTTTTTTTTGGCGAGGGAATGTGCATGGTTGCAGTAAAGACAGGCTAGCTTTTGTATATCAGGGCAATGTGACTCTAAGCTCGATTCTCTGCTGCATGCTCAAAATGAATCGATTCCATTGACTTGTTTGACTTTTCCTGCTACTACTTTATAATATTGTTATTACGATATAAATAAAGAAGGCAGCAACCGACTGCCGATCGATCACATCCTCCTACACAGACGCCCGGCCTCTTCGTCCCCATCAATTGTCCTCAGTTCTCCCCATTTCGGCATTTCCCCAACAGCACAAGTACCGAGAGCGAAGGCTCCATTTCTAGCTCGCGCTAGGAGAAGAGAGACTCCATCAGCCGCTGCTATATTTGTCCATCAGGTGAGAGTGTGTGAGAGAAATACTCCTAACTAATTAACTGACCACCCATCGAGCACTGTCACACGTGTGGAGTAGGTTCCTTAATTATATTTGCACTGCCCGGCGTCTCGTGCTCGCGCTCGCTGAGTTTCCTCCGAGAATCTTGGCCGGCCGGCCGGCCTTCCTTGTTGCCGGGGCGTGCACATGAGGATTCCTCTTCAATTCTCGGCTAGCACATACATCATCGATCTTCGTCTATGCCGTCGCACGTACGTAACCACGGAAGCAACGACGAAATCGATCGGCGGGTCGAGGGATCGGAGATGATGATGATGATGACCGCCGCCGGCGCCGGCGCTGGGGATCAGGCGGTGTGCGTGCCGATGATGAAGGCGACGTCGGAGGGGGCGTGGCAGGGGGACAACCCGCTGCGGTTCTCGCTGCCGCTCATCATCCTGCAGGTCTGCCTCGTCCTCGTCCTCACCCGCGGCCTCGCCTTCGCGCTCCGCCCGCTCCGCCAGCCCCGCGTCATCGCAGAGATCATCGTAAGTTCTTCGTCAGCTCCATGCATGGATCGATCACTAGTTACTTCTATTGATCTATGTTCCGTTAATTTCTATATCCATCGATCCCGCATGCAGCTCTGTTCCACGTCCCGAATTGAAGCTTAATTTGCTCGCTAGCTCTTCGTTGCATTATCCATGATGCATGATGGTTTTTTCTTTAAACGTCGAGGACATGTCCCCACCTGATTCCATTCATATAGAAAAATGGAGGCTTATACAAGCTAAGCCAAAGTTTTTACACATGATTTCCAGCACAAAGTGAAAAAGAGTTTTACATGGGGGAGGGGGTGTACATTTTTGTACAACCAACGAATTGTGTTTTAGAATGGAATTTGGTTTTTTCTTGCATAGGAAATCAATTCGTTAATTTCTCGTAGAGAAAATATAGGCCGGTTTCATTAATAGAAAGCATAATTCACATATTATATATATCCAAAATTCAAAACATCTCCAAAGACAGCAAGTGAGAGTTGATGTATCAAAGATTTTACACCCAAATTTTAGAACATCTCGAGAGCAAGTAAAAATATGACAGTAGCAGTTCAAACAAAATCTTGCATTCCAGGCAAATCAGCCGCAAACTAGACTAGTATGGGTGAAGTACATGGACGAGGTGCCCATAGCTCTATGCTGGGCCACCGACACATGGCCACAATTGATGCCATGTGGCCACTCGACCCGATCTCCCTATTCACCTCGCCCGAGCCAGGCAACAGAACTCACCACACCTCGGTCCTATCCCTGACCATGATAAGACTGACTCCAACAGACGCGAGGCACTTTCGAGAGCCAAACGTGATATGCATCGTGTACAGAGAATGTATTCGTCGCCGTCTCCAACAGATGAGAGGCAAAAAATGTGGTGGCAACCCCTGCGGCTCGCGCTCGCTGTCGCGCCGCGCCCGGCGCCGCCTTCGCCCGCGCGCCGCGCTCGCCATCGCCCCGTGCCGCGCTCGCACTTGCCTCGCCCCGCGCCGCCTCCGCCCCTCCTCCGCCACGCCGGCCGAGCTCAAGCTCCCCGTCGCCTCTGCCGCAGCGAATGCATTGCCGGCCGAGCTCGCCCTCCCCGTCGCTCCTCCGCACGCCGGCTGGCGCTCGAAGTGCTTGGTCGTGTCCGCGCTCCCCACGCGCCCGCGCCGTCCTCGCCCTGGGCGCCCCGCGCCGCGTCCCCTACTCCGCCGCCCTGCGCGCCGCGCTCCCCGACGCCCGCGCCGTCCCACTCGCCACCGTGCGCAGCGAAGCCCGAGCCCGCCCTCGCGCACCGCCCTCCTCGCCTCGCGAGCGCCGCTCCAGCCTCGAGAGCGCCTCAGCCCGCCCGCCCCCTCGCCGCCGCAGCGCTCGCGCGCGCGCCCGCGCGCGCGCCGCCCGCGCCCGCTCGTCCCGCCGCGCTGCGCGCTGCTCGCCCCGCTCGTCCTGCTCGCCCTGCTCGTCCAATGGCGACGAATCCGCGAAATTGACGGCGCAAACTATGAAATTGACCAAATTGATCACTGAATTACCTTCTACACTAGTTAATCGATCCATTTTGCCGGTCAATGGCGACGAATCCGCGAAATAGCCGCTCGTCCCGCGCCACCGCCTGCTCGCCCCGCCGCTGGAGCTGCTGGTCCCGCGCGCCCCAGCCGTGTCTCCCAAATGCATTCGGAGGAGAGAGGGAGTCTATTTTTAGATCGTCTCTCTCCTCCTCATGCAAAATGGCTCACCGAATGCATGATCTGTTGGAGCTCTATTCCGCCATGCACAGTGCCGCGAGGGAGCCATATATGCCTTTGCATGTCGTTGTTGAAGTCAGCCTAACAAGTCCAAAGAATGCACACCGTCCTTTGGTCTTAGTTCCTTCCTATAACTGGAAACCATCACCAAATCATGCGCCTACAATACATCATCACACCGCTTGGAATGTGCTTACAGCCTTGACACTACCTCGAGCAGCAGCACGAGGACTATATGTTTCTGTTTCGTCACAACGGAGAACAAAAATCACGGGCTTTTGCAACAACAAAACAAAACGGAACAACCCAACAACCAGGATCACAAGATACCCACAGGCAGGACACAAGCCCGTGTATTATTGTTAGTTTACATCAATCCTTCATCCAAAGACAGACGCATCAATCACAAGGTCCCAGGAGCATTATGCACCCTCCAGAAGAGGAAAAACCTCAAGAACCTTTCCAGCCCAGCAGCATCACTCAGCATCCATTCCTGGTGAGGAAGTCGTGACTGCCGAGTGAGGACTTTTTCCATTTCAAGCAGTGAAGGGATGGATGCGGCGCTGCTGAATATTCCAACACCTACCATGCCTGAAGTGGAACGATGTGGCAGCTCCAGGACTGTACCTTTCTCACTTTCTCAGATCCAAGTTTAAATCAGCAGATCAGATGCAGAGTAAAAACAACCAAGCATAGTAAATCAGATCATCATCAGCAGGTCAACTATATGACGCAGAATCAGCCACCTCCGCACACATCAGAAACAACCATGGCGTCATCGCCAGTGGCCACTGACGGGATGAAGCAGCAGGAACTGGAGCATCAAAAATCGGCATTTCCGGTCACCATTTCAGCAGATGCACAGGCACAGATCATGGAGCTACAACTGCTCTCTCGCAAGAACGGATTTGATGGATGGATGATCATAACCTCTTCTTACATCGCAAGGTTACACACGCTACTAACACACTACTACCAGTAAACATCACACTACTACTAGGCAACAGCAGTAACAGTGACACGAAGAACAGCTACTACATCATTATGCTTTGATCGAACTAATTAGCCGGAAAAAACTACGCATAGTAGTGCCAGGGGAAAACGGTAGAGAGAGACGCGTCTCTCTGAGCATGCATGTCAAGCAAATCTTCCTCTGATCTCTTCGTTGGTGGGTGGGGTCAGGCGTAGACGACGCCGGAGAGGGCCATGAGCAGGATGGCCGCGCGCTCCTCCTCGCCGAGGCGTCTCCTCCGCCGCATCCGCCGCCGCTGCTTGAGCACCACCTCCTTGCCGAAGCCCACGGTGCGGAGCTCAACGGTCACCTCCCCTTCCTCTTCCCTCTCCTTCTCCCGCTTGGCCTTCTTCTTCCTTTGCTGCTGCTGCTGGTCGGCGCCGCTCTTATTGGCGTCCAGGCCGAGCGCCTCCCGTCTCTTCTTGCGGTACCGGATCCCGCACGCGTTGCACAGCGACTGCAACACACAGATCGGAGCAGATTAGCCAAAAACGCACAGATCGGGAACGGAGGTGGGCCCAGCACGGCGCTAGGGTTCCACGAAGCGAGATTGGGACTCACCATGGGGCCGCAGGGACCGCCGCGCCAAAGCGGCGTCTTGGTGGTGTGGCACTCGGTGCAGGCCTTGGGCTCGCCGGCCGCCGGGCGCTCGTCCGGATTCAGCGACCCGTTCCCCTGCCGCGACACGAAAAATAACCGATTCAGACCCGTAACCACCATTCGGACCACAAATCGAGCGAGAAAACCACGGATCGGAGCTCACCTTCTCGACCGAGGAGTCCATCTCCGGCGCCATGATCGGCGGATCTACCACCGTGGAACTACACCCTTCCTCCACCTCCGAGCTCGAGCAGCCCCGGCGCTCCACGGTTCCCACGCCTCGCCGCGGATCGGGAGGCGGGAGCAGCTCGATCCGTGGGAGGAGGATCTCCGCCGCCCGGATCTAGCCGCTGGAGGCGGCGGCGGCGGTGGCGGCGCTAGTGCAGGGGAGTAGGGGTTAGGAGCGGGAGAAGCGTCGAGTGGAGGGAAGCGGTGTGAAGGGATGGGATGATGGAGGGGACACAAGAAAAAGGGAGGGGATCAGGTTTTGATCTCAAAATGGAGGAGGGAAGAGGGGCGCGCCTCTGGAGGGAAACAGAAAACCATGGAGGGAAAGGGGCAAAAATTGGGCCGTATTTGTACATCGCGCACGGCTCGTGCAGCAGCTCTAGTGACGGGACAAGGGTAATTTGGGACTAGGGCTAGATCCTAGCACTTTGTTTTCATAAGACTGTGATTTGGAAGACTTTTAGAAGTATAAAGATCCATTTAACTATATTCAACATGTTTTAGAATGAAATTTGGTTTTTTCATGAATAGAAATCAATTCGTTAATTTCTCCTAGAGAAAATATATGCCGGTTTCTTTAATAGAAAGCATAATTCACATATTATGTACCCAAAATTTGAAACATCTCCAAGGACAGCAACTGAGAGCATCAAAGATTTTACACCTAAATTTCGGTACATCTCCAAAGCCAGTAAAAATCTGACGGTAGCAATTCAAACAAAATCTTGTGTTCCTAGCAAATCAGCCGTAAACTAGACTAATATAGGTGAAGTAGGCGGCGGCGGCACTTCAATCTCAGGCTACCAGCTCCACCTCGCTCCCTCTCACTCTTCAAGCGCATGCGTCCCAGATGCCGCGACCGTTGGCTTGGCTCGCACACGCCCACTCACGCGCGACCGCACTGCACCGGATCAGACCAGACCGACAACACTAGAACCCAAAAAGAAAAATGCAAAGCCGCCCGTCTCGCTGCGCGTCTCGGCGCGCCAAACACCGGCGCGGAGCCCACATCCCGTCTCGCTGTTTGCTGTCTTGCTGCACGAGTGGATCCGCGCAGATCGGGTTGGCGAGCCGCGGCAACCCTCAATTCTCCCGCCCTCGGTGAATTGACGCAACTCCCCCTGCGTATTTTGACCGATTAGGCTACTCCCAATGCGGTATTTCATTTTACCATTTCCAAAGTGCCACATCATTTGAAACTGACAATGAAATGGCCCTCTCCAGTGGTAAGTTTCGTTTGTAGTTTCATTACCAAATACAGCATTTAATTCATGCATGTGATGATGTGATTAAATGTACCAAATAAATTATGTAGCCTCTTGCAAATTATGAGCCACACGAAATGGCCACAGCTTGCTGCTGCATGGGATCCAGTACATGCATGGTGAAATGAAACCCAAGCCTCCAACGCTGTGTCACTTTGTTTCAGTTTTTTGGAAACGCTGCAGCACCGGTTTCATCCGGATGAAACCGTTCCCCTCTCTCTCTTAATAAAACTGATGCCACGTCATTCATTTTGCTGAGTTGGCACTATATTAATTGAGAATGAAACCAGCGTTGGGACTAGCCTTAGAGCGTCCAAATCTGGGCTCGGCTCAAGTAAGGCTTCTGGAAAATATCGCCGCCGCATGGACCTCATCTCTTGCCCGTAGCTTATGAAGGAAGGTCTCATTAGGGTGAAGTAGATAGCAAGGTTCAAAGAATGGGTTCACACGAGCAACAATATAGGCCCGCCTTGCGAGATGAGCAGCACTACACGGGGCCCAGGGAGCCTGGCCCATGGAAACGAGATAGCGTATTAAACCTCCACACTCGTATAAACCCTTCTGGAAAATATCGCCGCCGCATGGGCCTCATCTCCTTCGTTTGCCCATTCGCCTCACATTAGTTGACAGAAGATGTTCAGGAGACGCCGAATAGGATAAAATCTCCCACACTAGTTGACAAAAGTCGTCCTTAATAATAACATCAATATGTATGTATACATGGCAATGCAGGGCGGCATCCTCCTCGGCCCGTCGGCTCTTGGCCGGAACAAGGTGTTCCTCAGCAGCGTCTTCCCTACGGAGAGCCTCACCGTGCTGGACACGCTGGCCAACGTGGGCCTGCTCTTCTTCCTCTTCCTGGTGGGCCTGGAGTTGGACCCGGCCTCGCTCCGGCGCACGGGCCGCACCGCCCTGGCCATCGCGGTGGCCGGCATGTCCCTCCCCTTCGCGCTGGGCGTGGGCTCCTCCCTCGCGTTGCGCGCCGCCGTGGCGCCCGACGCGCCGCGCGGCCCGCTGATCGTGTTCATGGGCGTGGCGCTCTCCATCACCGCGTTCCCGGTGCTGGCCCGCATCCTGGCCGAGCTGAAGCTCCTGACCACCGACCTCGGCCGCATGGCCATGTCGGCGGCGGCGGTGAACGACATCACCGCGTGGATCCTGCTGGCCCTGGCCATCGCGCTGTCCGGCACGGGGTCGCCGTTCGTGTCGGTGTACGTCCTCCTCTGCGGCGTGGGCTTCGTGGGCGCCGCCGCCATCCTCGTGCGCCCGGCGCTGGTGTACATGGCGAGGCGGTCCCCCGCCGGCGAGCCCGTGAAGGAGTCGTTCGTGTGCGCCACGCTGGCCATCGTGCTCGCCGCGGGGTTCGCGACCGACGCCATCGGCATCCACGCGCTGTTCGGCGCGTTCGTGATCGGCGTGCTGGTGCCCAAGGAAGGCAGCGCGTACGCGGGCGCGCTGACGGAGAAGATCGAGGACGTGGTGTCGGCGCTGTTCCTGCCGCTCTACTTCGTGTCGAGCGGGCTCAAGACCAACATCGCCACCATCTCGGGAGCGAGGGCGTGGGGGCTCCTGGCGCTGGTGACGGCCACGGCGTGCACGGGCAAGATCGGCGGCACGGTGCTGGCGTCGCTGGGCATGCGGGTCCCCGTGCGCGAGGCGCTGGCGCTGGGCCTGCTGATGAACACCAAGGGCCTCGTGGAGCTCATCGTGCTCAACATCGGCCGCGACCGCAAGGTGCTCAACGAGGAGGCGTTCGCCATCCTGGTGCTCATGGCGCTCATGACCACCTTCATGACCACCCCGGCCGTGACGGCCGTGTACCGCCCCGCCCGGCGCGGCGCGTCGTACGAGCACCGCACCGTGGAGCGCGCCGACGCCGACACGGAGCTGCGCGTGCTGGGCTGCTTCCACGCCAGCCGCGGCATCCCCACGCTGATCAACCTCGTGGAGGCGTCGCGCGGGACAAGGCGGGGCAAGCTCACCATGTACGCCATGCACCTCGTCGAGCTCTCCGAGCGCTCCTCCGCCATCTCCATGGTGCAGCGCGCGCGTCGCAACGGCCTGCCCTTCTACAGCAGCACCAGCCGCAGCGGCGAGGTGGTGGTGGCGTTCGAGGCGTTCCAGCGGCTCAGCGCCGTGGCGGTGCGCCCCATGACGGCCATCTCCGACCTCGCCACCATCCACGAGGACATCGTCGCGTCCGCGCTGCACAAGCGCGCCGCCGTCATCGTGCTGCCGTTCCACAAGATGCTCTGCCACGACGGCACGCTCGAGCCGGTGGATCGGGCGTACCACCAGGTGAACGTCCGCGTGCTCCGCGCCGCGCCGTGCTCCGTCGCCGTCCTCGTCGACCGCGTCCTCGGCGGCGCCGCGCAGGTCTCCGCGCCCGACGTCTCCTACGCCGTCCTCGTCCTCTTCTTCGGTGGGCCGGACGACCGCGAGGCGCTCGCGTACGCCGCGCGCATGGGCGAGCACCCCGGCATCGAGCTCACCGTCGCCCGCTTCACGGCGGCGGCGACCAATAGGCTCAACGACGACGAGCTCGCCAAAGACGAGGAGGCCCTGCAGAGATACGTCTCCAGGCCGTCGAAGTCCGGAGACGGGTCCGTCAAGTACGACGAGATCACCGTGACGGATCGGCTGGAAGTGACATCGGCAATCAAGGTGCTGGGAAGAGGGAAGAACCTCGTGGTGGCCGGGCGGTCGGCGCCGACGACGCCGCTCGTCGAGAAGAGCGACTGCCCGGAGATGGGGCCCGTCGGGAGCTACCTGGCGACGCCGGAGTTCTCGACGACGGCTTCCGTGCTCGTTGTGCAACGGTACAACCGGAGGAGCGACCCCACCTGCTGCAGGCAGGAGGGAGACGAGGAGGACGTGGAGGAAGCCGTCGTGCCAGTGCCGTCGCCCAACTACACGCCCACTCGGCCGGACGAGTCAGAGTCGTCGCAGCACGGTACCTGAGACGCGTATGGCTTGGGGGCTAATTAGTTTCTTAGCAGTGGTTATCATTTGTTGTGAGCCTGGGGTGATTGTACAAAGCAGCAAGTAGGAGCAGTGTGTAACTTAGGGATACGTTTGGAGATAGGTTTAGGTTGTCTGTCCTAGCCGGGGGCTGAAAAAAGTGTTTTGCAGATATAATCGTTCAGTTCAGAACCAGTTGCAGGGTACAAGTGTGTTTCTTCGTACTAGCGTACATGTTGATTGATGGCCCCAGCTAATATGGTGGATCCGCTCCTGATTCTCTGACGACTAACCAAGCAAGTTCTGCGATCACTTTGTACAACACCTTTTTTTTTCCGAATCCACTATGTACAACACTACTTCCGTGTCATGGCCCATCATTCCTCTGTTTCGGTAAATACCAGTCTAGATGTTGATAGCATTAGCGACAATACCAACTGTGCCGTGCGATTGCGGCTAAGTAAATTCCTCACTCTAGCATATGTCTCCTTTTTTTTACATGATTTGAGACAAAACAAGAATGCTATTTTTTGTAGAAGCTTGATCAAAGCTAAAATAATTTAAAATATTGCAATAGGTTGTACTCAAAGTTTAACCTACTTAGAATTTTTGAATGCACAAATCTACATCGCCTAGGCATTCTAGGAGATAATAATGCCTGAATTTTCAACCATCAGATCTTGTTTTTGTGGATGAGATTTAGTCTCACATGGTAGAGAACAAAAATTCAGTCATTTTAAAGGATCCTAGCGCCTGAATTTTATTTACACCATCTATACTCAAGAATTACACCAAAATAATCACTGCAAATATGGTATACGATGGGTGTAACTTTAATAAATATTGGTTGTAACTTGAGATTAGAAAAAATTCAGGTATTCCAGTCCTTAGAAATACTTGGATTTTATTTTCTTACACATTCATGCATGAAACTAAAGAAGAATATGTTCGAAAGAAAATATGGGCGCTAGAAAGCAACGGAATGCCTAGGCAATTTTTAGCAAAACACATAAGATTAATGATGAGGATTAAGAAAACAAGTGACAAACCCGAAAAAGAAAAACAAGTGACAAAGAAAACGAAATCACTGCTTCGTAAAATTGGGCTTTTGCAGGTTACAGGGCCCAATCTTGGCCTGTCTGATGCCAAAGCGTTTTTCGGACGGATTGGAAGGCATTTTGAGGTCCCGCCGCAGACTCTCCCCATTCCGCATTTCCGCCGTCTGGGATCTCGACAGCGATCGATGGGGCATAAGCGAAACAAGCGTCGCCCTCCACCTCCGCCTCCATCTCCGGGGGCATCGCTCGTCGAAATTAGTAAGCTAATCTAACAGCCCGACGCTATCCTCCTCCTACCAGTCAGGGTTACCTTGTCGGAAATCCTAGGGCCGGAGCCTGACCTTGTCGGTGTACATGCATGCCGCGTAGGCAACAGAGAGATTTAGCGTGGCAATTCTTACGAAACTAGTTTAGACTCGATTCCACAGAATTGAAAGCCTCCCACCATCTGCTGGTTAGGGATTTGGTGAAGCCAGCGTCCACTCCGGCGGTGGCTTCCCCTGATTTGCCGGTTGGCATTAGGGCGTTGCCGATAACACGAGCAGTTGCAGAGGCGGGGTCTAGGGCCTTCAGCCTCTGATAGACTGCCGACTTCACGCTTGGAATCTGAATGTACCATTTGTTACGTGCGTTTTTTGTGTGTAATCTTGGTTGCCTGATTTTTGCTTCACATGTATGCTCGCAGTGGAGTGGTTGGGACAGTGTGGACGTATATTGGTGCTGTTTGAGACGCCCTCTGGTTTTGCACTTTTCGGTTATGATGGTCTCAAACTCTTCCGCCCAAAAGCCTTGCAGGTGCTTTCCTTTCCTGTTCCTTTGTTCTGCTGATGCGACTGCTTTCCCTTGTCATCAGCCTAATTTTTCTTGCTTCTCTCTTGTCTAATGCAGGACATCTGGGTAGACTTCGCCAAGGATTACATAGCAAAAGAAGTAAGTACGTAGCAGCAATCTTGCACGATTCATTCTTAATATGTTTTGGAGGAGTATAAACACAAGTGCATCGGCCATTGTTTGTTAACCAATTTAGCGAACTGAAAACACGTTTTTTTTTATGCATGAAGTTGTTTGGAAGCATGTAGTGTTGCATTGTTATGTGTAAGCATGCACGCTAAAAAACTGTCTGTCTGAAAGGGTCACCATGGGCAATAAAATTTCTAGAGAATCAGTTGCATGAGTTATTAAATCCTGCAGGGGTATTGTTACACACCAATCTGACTAGCTGCTACCTAAAGATGTTTGAGGCTTGTATGGGGAATTCTACTAAAGAATGCACTGTATTTTGAATTCTACTAAAGAATGCACTGTATTTTGTTTTCTAAGCATCACATTACCTTAGCACATGAACCTATTTTAATTACACAGTATAATTTCATAAACGAAGACTTAAGTAAGGCAATATCTTTAATGTTGAGGTTTATGTTCGAGGTGCATATCTTACTGAATCGTCGGCCTTGATTCATGATTGAGGAACTTGGCACGATATTTTGATTGATTATTTTTCTCCACTTTCAATGTATTCCTTGTCCATTTCTATATCAGAAAGTCTTCTTAAAGGAATATCAAGTCTTTAAGGACAAGGCCAGCGCCATTAATGTTGAAACTGGTGTTAGTGATCAGCTTGCTAAGATGATTAAGAAGCACATCCTCCCTGGACAGAAATTAGCTGTTGGAAAGCATGAATATAAGCTAATCGTCGAAGCGAGATTGGTCAGTGGAAAGAATCTCTTGTTTCTTTACATATGCGAGCAATTTTGGGGCCAATTTTTTTTTTTTCTAAGGAACTGGAGGGGCAAGCCCCTACAGATAATTTTTGGGGACAAATTTTGATGTGGATTCTTTTCAGAGAATAACCTGCCTGTTTGATAAACATGTTATGGAGGTGATGTGGGGACTGAAGAACCTCATGAAGAGTCTAGTGCCGCAAGAAGAATCAGAGCTAACAACAGAGGACCGCCTCCACATGAGTGAAGGATTGAAGATAGTCTTGAAGGACCATGGCTTTGATGTCGAACCTCAGATGGTAAGGTCATCACTTCCTTTTCCATATCAGACTTGGAAATACTGTCTGCTCTATTTTTCCCTGCCAGCTCATGAATCAGACGATTTTTTTTATTTGATGTTTTTTACAGAACCTTTTATGTCTTATTCACTTCTCTATTCGTGATGAAGTGATGCTCTTGTCTTGCAGGTTAGTGAGCGCATTATCGATATGGCACATGCTTTGTATGAATTTGACTTCTGTGTCGACAAATATTCTAGGCAATTACGCAGTGCTGGTAGCATAATTCAGGAGGTATCTCGGTTTGATACTCAGGATTGGAATATGCTGAAACTTGCTTCTGCCCTCAAGATAATATGTTCCCCTCTAGAAAAGCATGACCCTGAGGTAAGCCGTAATGTTTTTGCAAATATTCTTATTGCTGTGCATTTGACGGAAAAATTCAAATAATTGGCGCATGCTTGTTTCTCTCAGATGTTTTCAGATATTGAGGTGTCGAAATTGCTGGCTGGGTTATCTCAATACCAGGAAAAGTTCTTTAAGAATACTTGTCTGGGAATCTACGAAGAGATTGTATGGGCTAACGGAGTTAAGAATGAGGCAAAAGGACTGCTGAATTACTTGGTTAAGGAGGCCAGAGCTGGCGATGCATAAGAAGCTGGTGGAGCAGAGTCGCCTGACAAGAACCAGTAGCCATCTGAGAAGAGAACCTCTGGGAAACCATTTTTCTGCAAGGAATGCTAGCAGGGAAGTCATTTTGCTGCACGGAATGTCTAAATAATAAAAAAAATCGCGCGGCAAAATGGCAAGCCGGCCGAGCTGATCCAAACATGAGCGGATGAGCCGCGAAATCGCGCGACGAAATGGCAAACCACTTTGGCACGCATATGGCCGAATCGTTTCTAAATATGGGCTGTTCAGACTCGTGCACTGTTGGAGATCGCACAGTTGTCCTCCAGCTGGTGCTATCTACTGCGTCTCCATCCGAAACCAAGCCAGCCTGCGAGCCAGCGTTGTTAACGGTGCTCTGTTTCGCGAGTAGGAACAAGTGATTTGGTCCCTCCTGAAATCCAGCGAGTAAATTAACAACCCGGGCCGGAGCAGCAGCTGCTGCTGTTGTTGGGATCTATGCATTGCTTGCCGCTGCAGGCTGTTCGGAGGCGCTTTTTTTTTAGATGAGAGAAATTTTTTTTACCGTTTAGAGTACTAAACAAAGTCTAATTACAAAACTAACTGCAAAATCCCTGGTCTAATTCGCGAGACGAATCCAACGAGGGTAATTATGCGGCGATTAGAAGATGGTTACTGTAGCATCACTGTTCCAAAACATAGATTAATTAGGCTCATTAGATTCGTCTCGCGAATTAGAGGGGGGTCGTGACATGAGTTTTGTAATTAGACTTTGTTTAGTACTCCTAAATGGTAAAAACATTTTCTCTCTCATCTAAAAATAATAACCTCCTAGTATGCAGGATTCAGGAAAGGGCGAGAGCTAGGTGAGCTTAATTACGCGGTTTCTTTACTCTAGTGGTCCGTAACTCTGTACGAACGAACCATAAGCACATACTTCCCTCCCAAAAAAAAATACCATAAGCACATAGTACTAGTAACAGTGGAAACTAACATGGTGGCCACTAGCACGGATTCCAGAGAGGCACTTGGTGCACATTACTCTGTCTCGCTTCATCATGACTCTAAGGTGGTGTTCGGTTCACTTTAGAGGCATCTAAAGGGGTCACATCAAAGATGCTGGCAGTATTTATGTGTACGAAACAAAGTCAAATTACAAAACTAAGTTCAGGACCCCTTATCTATTTCGCGAGACGAACGTAATGAGGGTAATTAAGCCCCGATTAGACGATGGTTACTGTAGCATTACTGTGTCAAAACATTGATTAATTAGGCTCATTAGATTCGTCTCGAAAAATAACGCCTGTCTGCAGAAAGATTTTGTAATTAAATTTTATTTAGTACCCCTAAATAGTAAGATTCTCTTTTATTTTAGAGGGGTATAAAGTTTAGAGGGGTTTTAGAGGGGGAACCGAACGCGCCCTAAATCTCACTTTCAGTTTCGTCTCGTCAATCCTACCACCGGTAATATCTTGGACAACCATAGTCGCTAATACCAAATATGCTTGTGAGTGTGAACTAACATTTTGATTGTAAGTTTGATTTTTGCATGACTTAACGCGGAAGATATTGCTGTTTCAGCAGCAAACATGTGCCTTTACTCTGTATACTCCTTTTCATGTATGTTTCTGCAAACGGAAGAAAGAAGTTACTATAGTGCTTTTGCATCCTTGGAACTTCAGACGCCAACGCAGCGTAGGAGAAACAAATGTGCAGAACACCAACGCAGGGGGCTAAGCATTCCCATTTCTCGCTTCTACTGCCTAACATAATTACAGATTGTAAAAAGCAGTAGCTCACCCTAAAGCTAGCTGCAAGCAGGCTTTGTAAAAATTTGAAACTCACAAAAGCAAAGCATTGCAGCACCGGACATTTCAAACCGGACGCCTTTTCCCTTCCTTCCCAGCTTCTGGATTCGAAATTTGTCTCTGTTTGGTTCTCCAAACCTGACAGCTTTAGCCACCAGGGTAGCTGAGCTGAGCGCTTCTAAAGCAGCAGTTCAGTCACTCAAAACTTTTTCTCATAATTTGAAACGTATAATACGGCAACATTTCATCAACACCAAAAATAAAAAATGCAATGCCGGTTTCAGTTGCTGCTCGAACTCTCTTACCAAAATCCATATCAAACAATCCGATAATGCACGTATCACATCATGCAGATCACAAAGGGAATGTACAGTGCATGCATGATAATGCAAAAGAACAGCATATGCAGGACCATTATCCGATAAGCATAGGCTCAATCTCATCATCTCACTGCTTACGCTAGCACATACCGTAGGAGTACATATCGATCTCAGTGCTAGATGCATCGTTGATTGCATTGGGAGGACGCTACTGCGACTGCTGCTACTTTAATAGACCCCAAATCAACTTGTTTAAATACCTCTTCTGCTTTTAAATTTGAGTATGGACCGCAACAATTAATCATGGTGATCAATTGATCATGACTGAAACTGAACCCACTGGCCTTCAAGGTGTAGAGGAGTAGCATAAGCAGGCACCATACCAGGTTCACGGTTAAATTAAAAGCACTTGATTTAAGACTTGATTAGTACTTGTACGAGTATGATATTGCTGCAATATGGTATACCAATTACCAATTGCTGCATTAGTTCTTGAATTTACTCCATTCCGGTACAACATCGTGCCACCGTATAAACCATAAAGTGGTTATTAACAAATTTTCAGACCTGTACTGAAGATAACCATTACACCGACGAATGAAGTTTTACATGCAGGGGATCGGTTAGCAGACAGGTGTCCTGATCCCTCTTCATTTCTCAGTTGACAAGCGGCTGCAATACTGTCTTTTGCATTTGAAGCTTGTCACTTGACAAGTGGCTGCCAAAGAAAAATACTCGCAATATTCTAAGCTGTCGAATGAAGACTTGTGTGGTCTTGAACCCGGGAACTTTTTCGATTTTCAGTTATGATAAGTCCTGTCCATGTACTCGGGCTAATCAGTGCTGAACGCAGCCAATTCAAGCACGAGACTTAAGCATTTGCAGACCGGATGAGTTCCCAATCTGTCACGAAATTCACTTTGTTAACGGGAAAAAAAGAAGCAAAGGCTATCATGGAAAGGGGCACAGGGAAAGGAGTGGCGAAATTCGGAGCTGCATTGGCAATTGGGAAACCCTTCTTCTTCTTCTTGCTCATCCTTGTTGCCGCTGTCTTTTGACCGCGACGCGCACTTGAAATAAAGCTGGCACACGAAATGTGGCTTGCCTCACCAGCTTCGTCAAAACTAACTGCTTTATTAGACCTGTGACCCTGGACTCTTTCTTGGTCCCTGCAAAGAGACATCATTCGCCTCATCTTGTTTACATGATTGAAGGCTTGAAGCTATCCCAGCCGCTTCAAAGATTTCACGCTTTGTGGATAAAAAAGCGTGATTTTGATTTTTTGATTGAGTGGCATCCACATGCCGCCGCTCGCATATACATGGGTCCCAGATTGTACAAGCATCACAGAATTTTTTACTGCCAGTGACATTTTATACAAGATTAAGGAATGGCCAGGGGCATCTAAAGAAACAGAGCAGAGCTAATACACAATTCAATCGTAGCGGAAATATTTAGTAGAGTGTACAAGATACCAATCGAAAAGGTAAAAAAGAAAGAAAAAACATGAACACCTCCTTAATCCCCTTAATTAACCCTCTTTATCCTCTACTAATTAGGCAATACTACTAGTAAGCAAGCACTCCATCTCCAAGGAACAGAAGTGTCAGCACCAGCTAATTGTTGTCTAAGTAAGCTAGGCTCTCGCTTCAGAATTCAGACGCTAACCCAAGGAAGCAGAGCTGCCGTTGGCATTTCTAGGTGGCTCTGATCCTGCTCTGCTCGGCAGCGAGCTCTACCAGAAGCACACGGACGCGGCCGTCGTCGTCCGGGCCTTGCTGCCGGCGCCGGAGAGGCGGCCGTAGCGGAAGCCGCCGGCGGCCCTGCGGGGGGAGGAGCGGCGGCGCGTGGCCCATCCGAAGCAGAGGCGCAGGCGCGCGCGGAGGCGGCGGAGCCCTGTGGCCGCGGCGCGGCGCAGGCGGCGCAGCCCCGCCCAGACGACGCGGCGCGCGCGGGAGCGCGGCGAGCGCGGGGCGTCGGCGTCGCGGGAGAAGTGGTAGCTACGGAGGAAGAGCTGCCGCCGCTCCACCTGCCGCTCCCACCGCGCCATGTACTCCACGTACGGCCACGCCGCTGCCACCCCCGCCGGCCGCGCCGGCCCCATCGCGGCCGCCACTTGCACGGACATGGCGGTTGTTTCTTGGCTGCTCTGCTCCCTCCTCCCCTGTCTCGGCTGGCTCTCTCTCTCTTGCGCAAGAACTGACGACGGCGGCGAAGAGAAGCGCGCGCCGCAAGATGGCGCAGGCGCGGCGACGCGAAGAGGAGGAGGTGCGGCTTGCGTTGCGATGCGATGCTTGGAGTGCGGAGTGGTGGTGGAGGAGGAGAATTAATAGGGGTGGCGCGGCGGCGAGGAGGCGGAGGGGTTTGGCTGCTGTAGGATTGTAGGAAGGCAAGGGGAGATGGTTTTTTTTTTTTTTTTTTTTTTTTTTTTTGATAATACGTATCTGTATTTCTAGATAAGGAAACAGTACAAATCCCCGTAGACAAATACGTACATACAAGGCCGGATACAGTCAACACCACAGCATACGCGCACAAACCGAAGAGCAGAGCTCGACCCGCCGGAGATCGTCGCCGCCAACGCACGCGCCGAACGACGACGAAACGGCCGGCAAGCCCCCATCCTCCAGGTGAAGCAACGCCCGAAAGCTTCAAAGGCCGAAAACCTTCCCATCCACCAGAGAAGAAGACTGAACGCACCGGGGAAGGCACGCCGGGGACACACCCCACGCTTGGCACCCAGAGGAGGGAGAGGAATGGCCGCCGCCGCAAGCCGGACGAAGAAGTCGACGCACCAACCTTCAGATCCGGGCGCCCCACCGCCGCGCCGTCGCATCCAACCTTCAAAAGGGTCGCCGGCGCACATGGAGGACCACGCCGCCGACGAACAGCACCTCCTGACCGGAGACCGAGACACCCCGGCCTCCACCCTCACGGACCCCTTGCCGCCGACGGAGGCACCGACGACAAGGCGGGGAAAAGGTCGGAGGGACCGAGCCCGATAACGACGCCGACGAACCCGCCTCGCCGTCGCCGCCGGGACAAACCTAGACTAGCTAGACCTACAACTACCCGATCCGCCGGATCCGCACCGTCTCCCGCGCCCACCAACACCCAGACGGGCGCCGGCGACGAAGGAGACCGCCGGATCCGGCGGCGGAAGTTGACGCCGCCGAGAGCTCTCTTTTTCGCCTCTCCCTCCCTGTAGCAACGAAAGGATTGGAGGCGTCTCCAAGGGGAGATGGTTGGAGTGGGAGGGGAGGGTGGGCGGCTTTACGGTTTCCTTGGACGTTTGGCTTCCAACTGGGACTATTTCTATGCAGCAGCAGTAGTATTTTTTTTTAAAAAAAATTAAGGCGGTTTTAGAAGGGTTTGAGTTTTGCAGGGACAATCATGCGCTTTTTGATTGATCGGAAAGTGACGCCGCCATTTTGTAGCTTGTGTTCTGCGTTTGCTGAACGTAAGACTTGATGCAGCGCGATGGCTTGTGTTCTACTACATGTCGTTGTGAAAAAATGGATGACGATGCGTGAGGAAACGATGGTGTAGACGAATTGGTGCAGAGGAAAATTGATGCTTCTATCACATGTGAACCTGATTGCTACTACCAAAACTTCACATTGTTTTCACGTCCGATAAGAATGACGCTAATCCATCCAGTGTGAAATGGCGCGTGAAACTCATTCCAAACACGCAGAAGCAGCACGTTCCGGTGGGTCCACCAACCTTGTAATGAGACTAACGTAGTACGGGTTTTTTCAACGAATATTGTGATTACAAATAAAGTTTAATTACGAAACTAATTTCAGGACTCCGCTCGAATTCGCGAGACGAATCTAATGAGGGTAATTAAGGCGTCATTAAACGATGGTTACTGTAGCATCACTGTAGCAAAACATAGATTAATTAGGCTCATTAGATTCGTCTCGCGATTTAGAGGGGGGGTCGTGACATAGGTTTAGTCATTAAATTAATAAAATATTTTTAAATAGCAAGATTCTCTTTGATGTGATGGGTGCTAAATTTTAGAGGGGGTTGCCGAACGGGGCCTATGACCATGAGTTTTTTAGTCTCCGATCTTCCTTTTGGGTGTAATAAGCCGTAACGTAGTACGGGAGGTGAAAGAACCGTTGGATGGGACAGGGTTTGACTCTCCCCCACATGAGCTGACATGAATGTCCTGCGCCTCGCCATCTCCCACTGTCATCTGACATGCGTGCCTGCCTGTCTGAAAACGCATCTGCAAATCAGTGCGGTGCGGGATTTGTGCACCAGAATCTCAACAGCGACCTCTGGTTGTTCAGAAAAAGAATTTCACCTCTAAATTTATGCTTTTTGTTTCTGCTGGTACGGGTGCTCATAACCGTATAGTCCGATGCAGGGAGGAATAACAACGACAGAGACCAAACGGAATCTGGCATTGACACAAGGGCCCAACAGTTAGAAACTTACAGGAGCTTGGATGGCAAGGCTGTGGCGGCGTGCGCCGGGCCGTGCTACGGGGTGGCGAAAGATACACGAGTGGACGACTCACTCCGCTGTACATCCCGTGGCTGCCTGCGCGCAGCCAATTAAGCCGCCGATGCGAATTGCGAAGGCGATGGAGTGGATCGCAATCCGCCATGCTCGTTGTCACTACGATTTTCTTCGACTTTACTGCGCGGTGCTATGGTCAAGTCCAACGAGGACGATGATTACCGAGGCGCGCGCTGCGGCGGAGGTTGCTTTGCTTGCTTCCGACTTTCATCAGAAGAGCACAAACCACGACGTGGCCAAGTAATGACGGGTTCCTTCGGTTTCAAGATCAATTTGCTTGGCTCGTCGCTTGTGTCCGAGCATGGCGTCTTGTCTCACACTTCTCACAGCGGCAGCAATTAGTTCCTTAGCACAGTGTATAATGATACGATATGCTAAATGATTAGTCCATGATGGGGAGTCAAATGACTTGGTGGCCTTGATGGCGGCAGTTCTAGCCTCTAGGTGCTGACAAAAAAATGGGCAGCTGCCTTGTAATAGAAGACAAATCTGTACTCCTCATGCTATAATAGTGGCGTTTCCACCACTTCTGCATTGCTGGTTTAATGTTACACAAATCTTACGGCAGTGCTCCAACACTTGGCACGGTAAAAAAAAAAATTGTCTCATGAGGTTCTCTTACTTGTAGGAGTAACTAACTTCTGCTTCAGATAAGGGCGTAAAAGGCTTTTTCACCTTTCTGATCAACTGCTGCGGACTGGGCGGTGAAAGCTGAAGCTTTGACGGTTGCTGAAACACGAGAGAGTGCCGTGCCTTTCCGTTAACCTCAGACTCAACGATGCCGGCGATAAGTCAGAGCATGCATGCTAATCTCGACCGATCGGTCCCCAAGTGGCAGCCGGATGCATGACACCTAGTACTATAGTAGAAAAACAAAAGTCGCGATTCACCATGATTATGACGTGACTGGGTGACAAAATTAATCAAATATCCCTCTTTCTCAGGGCCTCGTGCGTCGGAATCTGCGAATTCCAGAAAACCTAGTAGTAGAAAATAGTATTTAAGCAGAGTTTGTCAAAACGGGGGGATCAGAATCAAATGTACGTGCGACTCGCCTATAATAATACTCCTTTAGTAACCCGTTGCTGGACGAATGCTGATGGCCAGACGCAACGAACAGCATCAATTCGATCGACGAGGAACGCGTGTACTGGATGAGACATGAGGCAAGGAAATACTACTGTAGGCCTCGTTCGTTTGGCTTGGAATGAAACATATTCCACATAGAATGATTGAACATGGAACTACTCTTAATTCAACTGGGAATGGCCGTTCGGTTAGGCATGGATTGGTTTGAAACCCAACATGGATTGGTCCATTCCATGACTCAAAGAGCTAGCATAAAACCATGACTTAGACCTCATGGAACGAAACCAATCGATGGATTCATTCTTCACTTGGTTTGAGTGCCACATATGGTTTCACTCAATCCATGCCTTGAAACTAATCCATGTGTATAATCATTCCATGCCAACCGAACAAGGCCGTACTAGGAACCATCCCAGCAGTACGTTCCCCGTCAACAGCGCATTTCAGTGCATATAATTGATCTGATTACTTTGCAGGTGCCCGTGTACGATTCTCAGCCTCAACCTAATCTGGCTGTTAACCCAGCTCGAACAAAGAACAGCTCTTCGATCGGGTACTTGATAAACTATTGGTGCGGTCGACTAAAGCAACGAGTACTATTCTAGACGGCTGCGTGCGTGTGACCGTGTAACGTCAAGTACGTCTTCCCCAGAAATTCGATTCCACATGTCTTGCGCGCAACGGCAGCTGCAGATCCGAAGTCAACCCTTGTTAACATACTACTAGTACTAACCGCTAATACTGCTGTTAATGTAGCTTTCTTCGCACTCCTTGCCTACCTGTGCCACGCATACGTGTGTTGGAGCCTGGAGAGAGGAAATACGGAGGGTCCACATCATGTGTATCTGCATCACGATGACAGTCAACACACATTTTTCATGTTTCTGGAAGAGAAAATTTTGTCTTGTATCTTGACGATTGTGCGTGATGATGCATCTACTTTTTTTTTTGACGGTCATGATGATGATGCATCTACTTGACTCTCAGCTCTACACATGTACCTGATGGTTATCCTGATGCTTGCGCCTCTTCAGGAACTGTGATTCTTACCGATTGTTACTTGTCCAATTTGACACGTCGTTTGCATTGGCCTATATGCTAGCTGGTATCGACGTGGATCGGACATACTTGGGTGTAAGCAGTTCTGCAGCCTTGCGCATGATGGATGGACGGCTGCACGAGCAATCCGTGAGAGGAGAAGAGGTTTCCTCCATGCTGGGGCCTGGCCGGCCGCAGCGAAAGATGACGCGCACGGCCGGCGAGTGGTTGCGGGCAACCTTGCCGCGCGGTACGATAGAGACGGCGCAATTTGCGTGCTCCTGTACTACTGCCGAAGCATCTACTACTTCTATACCGATGCATGCAACAGGCTCACGAGTCACGGCTCGCGGCTATCATTTCGGGCCGTGAAGCTGTCTGGCCTCCTGCTCATTTCGTCTTAACTGGATGGACCTGTTCCTTGCACAGATGCACGCGGATCCTGCAATAAAAATGACCAAGAGATTTGGTTTTCGGATTTATACGCAGACGCGCTAGATGTAATGGTCGTAATGGAACAGCGACTGTTTGCGTGGTCATACTCTGGTCTCTGTGGTCTCAGCCGCGTGTTTGCCATGCCAGAATGCCAAATCTCTGATGAGTTATTTAGTGTAGCGGCTGAATCTGAATATCAATTTGACGTGACGCCATAGTTCGGTATCGTCGCCAACCACCCCACCGGCCAGCCTTGCCTTTTCCCAATACCTGAAGCCCTGCTGCTGCAAACTGCGACCGCGTCCAAGCCCCAACCCTCGCACAGCACGAGCGCGCATCGTGGCACTCGTCACCTTGCTGCAAGCAACACATCGATCCATCGTACCAAGCAACATAAAATCGTTTGAATTCGGTTCCTGGTGTTAGCTTTGCCGCACTACCCAACCTTCAACAACCAGGTTGAATTGATTCAGATGTGGTTTGCTTCAGCAGTCGTACTTTACGCTGCATTGACCAGATCCGTAATAACTTTGTAAAGTCCATGTCACACAGAGAAAAAAAAACAAGGCGGCCAAATATTTCTGCAACAAACTCTGATATTTCACCAGACAGCTTATATAAAGTTGATGAAAGCACAACAGTCACTCTAATTTGCGTGAACAATTCCGACAACATCGTCTGTCTGACCCAATGGTGTAGCAGCAGCAACTGTACACGAGTGGTTCATGTGGTCTGGTGTTAACATTTCTATCGAGATCTTTCAAACGGCAACAAAAAGGAAAACATATCACTGTAAAAAACCTGCGTTACATGAATAAACTGAAGCAGCTCCTTTGGTAGTCAGCGCGCCAAAATCTTCACGATGTAGTGACCACACAAAACTGAAGCTAGGATAAGGTTCGTGTCATGCAGTAACATCGGGCAGTATGGATCAGCTGTTGTGGTGTGGGCTTCAAAATTTTTTCTTGGCGTGCCTTCAGTTGCCCATCCACTTGTTGGCAGCCAATCGGGCCCGAATGGAGCGAACCCATGCGGCCGAGAAGAATGTCATTTCTGCCATCTACTTGTTTGGGCAGTCTGATGCTCGGTGCCCTGATTCACCACAGTTGAAGCAAGCACCGCTGAAGCTCCTGTTACTGCAAGTGGTGGAAGGTCGTTAGTTATAGAAATAGAAAGATCATCATGCAGAGTGGAAGTTAGTTCTTGGATCTGAGAAAAATGTAGAAGTAATTTTCGATCATGATTTAGGAAGGGAAAGAATATGCTGCGGCAGAATTAGCTAGCTGACAAACCATTCCACTGGTCAGCACTAATGAAATGGTTAACAGATGGAGAACTTGGTTTCCTATTCTCATAATGCATCAAATAATGAAATGAACATCATGTATGGAGGAGATTCGGATAAATGTATCCTGATTGTGTGTTAACTTCTGAAAGAAAAATCATGTAACTCAAAATGAATTACCTAAGAACTATACCAAAATAGTGCGCATCTAGAATAGCAGTTTGCTATGTTATTTCAGAGGTCTTGAGAAGCATACCTGTCCCTACTCCCAAAGGATGATGAGCGGCCACCAAAGGATGAAGTGCCACGGCTACTGTAAGATGATGAGCGACCACCAAAGGATGAGGAACGGTTCGATTTTCTCCCACCACTTGACCAGTCATCATCACCAAAGGATGAGGAACGGTTCGATTTTCTCCCGCCACTTGACCAGTCATCATCACCTGACCAGCTATCATTATCAGACTTGAAGCTTCTTCCACCACGGCGAAACCGGTCTTCACCATCGGAGTTCCAACCACCCCGCCCTCTTGTGCTACCCCTGGATTGTCTATTCCTCGAACCTTTGTCCGAGTTTGAAAAGCGACCGTAGCTATCAGTGGCAGGGCCATCATCTTGCAATGCAGGGAGCTGAAAGCAGGAAATAATATCAGTTATCACGCTGATGATAGATATTACGAGACACAACCTACGAGACACAGCCTATAGGAGAAAACTAGGCAGTTTTCATTACGAACAAGAAATAGGCACCCAGAACAGTGTGAGGCTAGAATTTAACCCCTGTTGATCTCGGGCAGCATTTTAGCAAAGATTGCAAGTGTATGGCAAAGCAAGCCATCAAAAATAAAGATCTGAATATATTTCATCATGTATATTCTCCATCAGTCCATGACAAAGTCAGGACAATCGAGCTGCAAAATTACCTTCATAACTTTGGTTATGGTGTTTCCTGGGGGCAGTTCCATTGAAAGCAAATCCTTTGCAATCTCTTCAGGTAAATCAAATACAGCTCCTTGGACCTGATACAACCAGCAACGCATAGACCAGACAGTTAAAATTCATTAAGAGCAAAAAAAACCTATATAAAAGACACTTCATACCACGATATTAGTTAAATAATTACACAAGCAAGATCTGTTTCATCTAGAAGAAAAACTTAGACAAAATATCAGTACAACAGATAGCTCTAGATCCCATAACCAAACCATCTGTAGCAAAAAAATTATGTCATAAACGACCCCAAGCAGCATACATGACTCCTAAATAAAGCTGCATTCTGCCATTAAATATGGTGCAATTATTTGCTCAATCAAAAGGTCCTCGTCAGCTCGTCTTATGACTGCTAGGAAAATTATGCCCAGTTTTGCACAGATAAAGAGCAAACGGCAAAGGATAAAGAGAAAACACACACAAGGAGTGTCTAGAGTCTAGACGTGCAGAAGAGGGCAATTATATGAGAAGAGAACACTGTATCCATAGTGATCTGCACACTACTAGACCCCATGCACGTCAAGGTGGAGAAGATATGCATGCTACGGAAGTGGCACCAGCCACCATCTTTAAAACTGGATGCTTATGGACAAAATGGACACAAGCAAATGACTGAAAAATTAATATACTCGGCAATAACTCACATTTTCATCTGCTGTTAAGTATATTTTGCCAACTTCATCTGCAGCAGCTGGATAAACATCAGACAGAAAACCAGTAACAGATCTGGGAGAAAAGAAGCCTCTTCCAGATCCCAGATCTCTAGTTAGTTGCAATGTCACTGATCCCTGCATTTTAGAAGAGAGAGAGAGAGAGGGCATGTGAGGGTGTCTGGCTTAAGAACAAAAGTACAAGAAAATATAAATGCAAAAAAAAGCTATGGAGCTTTTCTAGATGAACATTTGATGGTCTATAACAAATTCATTTCATAATAGAGGATAGATCCTCCAAACTAGAAGGCGGAAATCAAAACAACTGGGTCAAACTGATCGAGGAAAAGGTGCAAGTCATGCCAACTAAATTCCTGAACGAGTTGAACTAAATAATTAATTAGAAAATAACGATGCATGTGCAATTTCCTTGTGTCACTTCTTACCTGCTCATGAGTTATCAGTGAACGTGAAGAAGGCGGTTGAGAAAATCCACTCAGATGTGCCAGTGCAGAAGCAAGAGCATGAGGTCCCAATTCTTCTGTTAATCTTTCAGCTGGTCGAAGAAAGTACTTAATCGACTCTGGGTGCACCCCTCGCAAAGTAGCAATGACATGCTCTGCAGACGACTCCAGCACTTCTTCCATTGATGGAGGGCTTATAAACTCAAACTTGCAACCAACATCACGCTCAAGTGATCTAACAGTCCTTTTCTGGCTGCTTGTATGCATCAAGATTGCAGTGCCTTCTTTCCCAGCCCGTCCAGTACGTCCAGAGCGATGAACAAAAGTCTCTGGATCATTTGGCAATTCGTAATGGATAACCTGCATAAAATGAAAGTCTCTCGTTAATTGACCTGTATTACACCTCCAGGTTTGTTTCAAATAGCACGATGAGGAAATGCAATTAATATCAGATAAGTGAAAAGGATTTGTGAACTCACCAAATCAACATTCGGTATATCAAGACCACGAGCAGCAACATCGGTTGCCACTAGTACAGTAAATTTCCCTTGACGAAAACCATTTAGTGTCCTCTCACGCTGATGTTGTGAAATATCACCATGAAGTGCCTCAGAAGCAATGCTGTTTGTCAGTGCCAATGATACCTCGTCTGCATCCCGTTTTGTTTTAGTGAAAACAATGGTTTTCCCACCTTTTGCATACACCTGACAAAATATTTTGAGAAGTTTCGTCAAAACATAAAATATAATTGAGAAGCATGACATTAATCAAACAAACGACTTCTCATATGGCATAGAGATTGTGAGAGTGAAATCAAGGCTCGTTGAAACAGACTGGCCCTTAAGAGAATAAATGTTGATTGTGAGAGTGAAATCAAGGCTTGTTGAAACAGGCTGGCCCTTAAGAGAGTAAATGTTGATTGTGAGAGTGAAATCTAGGTTCGTTCAAGTCCTGGAAAGAGCCTCTTGCAGAAATGCAGGGAAAGGCTGCGTACAAAAGACCCAAAATGGTCGGACCCTTCCCCAGACCCTGCGCAAGAGGGAGCTACGTGCACCGGGCTGCCCTTTTTTAGACATGGACGATATATGAATGAAATTGTGTTTTCAATCAGACCGAAGTGAATTATGCCAGCCATTTATAAGCACAACAATACGTACACATTGCAGCATTAGCTGGTGCAGATTATGGTCTATTTGTTTCTTAATTCCATGAGCCAGGACTAACCATCACAAAGCCAGGAACTCAGCTGATTCAGGACTAATCAAGCCCTTAATCTTTCAGTAACCAGAGCATTAAAGGAATGTACATGTAGAAAAATATAATCATGGGGAAACAATCAACACACGAGTAAAATGTTTTAATCGCGTGCTTGTGTTTCTGTGAAATAAAATAAATCATGCATGCCTTAACCCTCAATTGCTTTTACCCCAAGGGTTAGAATGAAGTTAAGCCAAAAGAAGCGAAGAGAAGAAGCAATAGGGGGAGCTGCATTAACATACCGTAATTAGATCACTAAGAATGGTGCGCTTTGATGTCCCTGTGAGTGGAATAGCATAGAGTTTGATTCCTTCTGCAAGTTTTTCATCTTGATCACCGACCTAATTTAAACACATGAACAAATCAACTAATTAGGGCATAAAAGGGATAAAATCAAACCATAATGTATTCATGTGCCATAAATAAATCTCACAAATAGTCAACATGGATCTTCAATTGCAAGTACGCTTAAAATGCACAAGACCAGTTGTAACATCTCCGATGACTTCACAGGAGCAATGAATAAATAATGCCGGGATCTAAGCGTACAAAAATACTTCTGACCAACATCCGAAATATATGCATGTTAACAGTAAAATTTGGCAGTTAATCCTTTGGTCAGTCAAGAGAAAGGGAACAACTAACTTATTGCAGTTTGTGCTGAATCATCATCAATAAGAATTAAATCCAATAATTCTTTGCCTGACATGTGGCATAGCAGAAATCATATCATGGGTTGCATGGAGTGTTCAGGACAGAATGGTATTAAATAGCAATGCAACATGTATGATCATGTAAGCCCAAATGGTATGTGCAATCACATGTAAGAATGTTCCCATACTAGATGACACTGATTCCTGGCCTATGTTTGTTCAGTTTAGTACCAAAAGAAGGGGGAAAAACAAAGATTGAATAAGGGACCCAACCCCACATGATATACAAACTCTGGAAGAAACAACAGGAACAGAAAAGGAGCGTGAAGGCCATACCAAGTCAATTGTCAAAGGATTGTTCAAGTATCGTCTTGACAATTTCTTCACCCAACTAGGCATGGTCGCAGAGAAAAGCATACTTTGCCTCTCCGCTGGAAGCTGTTGTAATATTGTCTCCACATCTTCCTCAAACCCAACTGCAAGCATTTGGTCCGCCTCATCAAGGACCAAATACCGAACTTCTCCCAACTGAAGGCTTCCGCCGTTTATCAAGTCAATTATGCGACCCGGTGTTCCAACAACAACATCGACACCACGTGAAAGTGCATTCTGCTGGAGATTATAAGAGACACCACCATAAACACACACTGTACTGAGCTTGGGTGCCGATTCCTTTATTTCCTTCTCGACTTGTTTGGCTAACTCTCTCGTAGGTGCAAGTACCAAAACCCGGGGAGTACGACCTCGCCTGCCAAAAGAGGGATAGATAGAATAGTTAATTTGCATGTTATTCATCAACTCATGTGAAGCTGCAAATTCAGCCAAATGGGTACCTCATACTCTGTCCATCATCCTCAATTAATTGCTTGATCATGGGTATACCAAAGGCTAGTGTCTTTCCAGTTCCGGTTTTTGCTCGAGCAATCAGGTCACGGCCCTCAAGAGCTGGAATCAATACAGCCCTCTGGTGGATATAAAGCAAGTCAGCAAGATACCAAGCACAAAAACACCTTCTATGTGAGATAAGGCGTGCACACGACTAGGAATACAAACTTATCTGCTATTTGCACGACTGTTATTACATATTGTGAGATGGTGATTGTGTTATCGTAACTGCCGGTGAACAAAAGTAGGACATGAAATATGTTTCTACATTTTGGAACTAAATCAAATGAAATGGTATAACTCGTTAACTGTTCCCATTCCACAACAATGAAACGAGAAAGTGACACTAATTAGCAGCAAGGTAACAACCGGGACATTTTAAAGTTGCAGCCAAATTCAAAGAGCTAAGCACTGTAAATTTTCAATACCAGTGGCGGTTAGCACTGTTTCTGATTTGTTTTTCAGTTCAATTCCCAGGTGCTAGCTAGGACCGCAACTTTGTCTAGCGTGTAGAATAGCTCCAACTATCATGTACTGCTAACTACTAAGCCCACCACTTCCGAAAGCACCAAGACATTTCCGGAAATCCCACTTCGACCTCCCTGACTCCTCTCACCAGCAACTCATATGGTGCACACTTAAATTGCAACTCACATGGTGTGCGATTAAATTGCAACTCACACACAGCACACTTCAAATTATCCAAAAATTAGAAACAATTGACTTCACCTGGATGGGGAAGAGGTGGGTAATCCCACGCTTCTCGAGCGTGGCGACGAGCTCGTCAGGGAGGCCGAGCCTGGAAATGGCAAGCTCCTCCTCGTCCCCCTCGAACCCCGCCACGGCCTCGCCCCCCTCCTCGCCCTCGCTCCCGTACTCCTCATCGTCCTCGTCGTCGCTGCCGAGCTGGAGCCGCTTGAAGGCGTGCTCGCTGAGCACCGAGTTGGGCGAGGCCACGGCCGCCACCACGCCCCACCCGCGCCGCCGGAGCTCCCAGCAGCGGAAGGCGGAGGCGCGGGGGAGCGCGCCGGCCGAGGCGGCGCCGGAGGTAGGATTGGAGAGGGCGAGGGCGGGGACGGTGAGGAGCGACGCCATGGGAAGGGGAGGAGGGGAAGGAAGGGGAGAGGGGATAAGAAATTGAACGGATGGCGCTGAGAGGAGGATGGAGGAGCAGGGCTTTATAAGGAGGGGTGGATAGGGGCAGAGGGTTTGAGAGGGTTTTGGGCTCGCCGAAATTGGGCGACGAGGAGCAGTCTCGTTCACAGGATGCTGCGATTTGCTGTATCTGAATTCTACTCCCGCGGTTGGATCCCGCGGTTGGATGTGCTGTCTGTGAGCCTGTCTATTGTCTTTTCCTTCTTCGATTTTCTCTGAAAATATCTGCCTCGAGGATTGGGATTGGGATAGGCTGCCGATGTCCTAGTCGGCTGGTGCACTCTTCTTGCTCATACGTCGAGGCGTGCATATGCTCTTGGCCTAGGGGGCAAAGCTAACACGAGGCGACCATAAGAAAATTCCGTATCCATATATTGGGTCCAAATTCATACTGAAATGCAGCAGAAACATGGCGAGTATAGTGATCTTTTATTGAAAATCAGTAACATGTTATACATCACGGTTTGCTGAGTTCCATCCCCCACCCCCCCCCCCCCCTCAAAAAAAAAACAATCATGGTTAGATGAGGTAATAGCTTTAACAGTACAGACAAAAAAAAGAAAATTTTAGCAACTATCATTATGTTCTGTTTTAGATTTCTGCGAGTGCACCTATACAGCTACGAAAATGTATGGTCATTAAGTTAGTTTGTCTTTCCAGCTACTTAAAAGGCAAAGACAAGTATTGAAAATCGTAGTAAATACTAAATGAGCCAGGAGTTTACATTATGTTGTTCTATCATCCACAAGAATAAGTAGCCATGACAATTTGAAAGAGTTAAAAATACAAATATCCATCCACAATCCAATATTTTCCTGGAGTCCGTACGTCACCACTGTGGTTTGGGTGTTGCTCCCATCGCTCCTTCCGTTTTCACGCCAGCGCCATCGTGTTGCCTGGTGTTGCCCGATCCCTTGAAAACGCCCCTTCATGTTGCTTGACAGATCGCAACCACCAAACGCCGCGGCCACCCCTCCTGGAAGCAAATCGCCGCCTGTCACTCTGATCGCGGCTTCCGTCATATGTGTGCATGGTGATGGTATTAATTTATAAACATCCAAATCAACAACATTGCTTGGCTTCAAATGACTATAGCCAACTGATCACTTTGTCGGACAATCATGTCAACTAGTGGCGGGGCGGAGGGAGGGTTGCCAGGGGCCATGGCCCCCCTATGTTATGTCAACTCTCATCTCTGCACAAAAAGACTCATTTCTACACAAGAAAAATCGCCACATAAATATATTCCAAAAACTATATTTTGTCTCTTGATGAATGTTTATTATTATTTACCCTACCCCCTTAAAAATGCTCCGCCACTGCTGTCAACCTTCAGCATCTCCATCTCCTTGAGCAGCCCTTCCCCTTCTGTTGAAGCATGAAGATATACTTGAAAAAAAGATATCAATATGTTAGCTTGGTCCAGTTGAAGGCAAGGCAGTGCCATGTTTTCAAGTCGTCTAGTGATTAATTGTAATTAGTCGGACGACATGAAAACATGAAGCTAGTGTGAGCCAAGCTCATAAGCAGGAGCAAAGCTAGGTTAAAGGTCCCGAGTGCCTTGGCACCAGGGGAAAATCGACAAATGAGTGATAAGTGTCTCATTTGCACCATGTAGGCACCACCTGGACTGATTCACGTGCACTCAGTGGCACTCGGCTCGTCCAACAGCTAGCTTCGCCCCTCCTTATAAGTGTCCACGGGCCACGGCACAACAAATTACATCATGGTGTATTTTAGATCACTGGTGCCATAAATTCAATGTGGGTTTGCAGAAAAAGCAATTACCCTGTTTGCCTGTCACAATTGTTCTTCTTCACCTCTAGAGCATATGACTCGAGCTCCATTCCTCACGTGTGCTTGCTTTTTCATCCACCAATGCACACAAGGAAGTCCTGCAGTCACTTTATCATATCCCATGTAAGTATATGTTATACAAAAGAAGCTGAATGTGTCGATCAGACTCATTTTGTAGGATTTGATTCTCGCTAACCATCTCAACATCTCAACGTACGACCAGATAGAAGAGCCCATCACCCTGATGAGTGTTCCCTTAATTTTCACATGAACCCTCACTCCTAAAAAAAGACCTACCTCTCTCCACTTACTCAGCAGTTCTCTCACCTACTAAATCAAATATACAAAGAAGGAGAAGAAAGATTTAGTAAAAAAAAAGGACTTGTTTTGATCAGTGACCAGTCTCTTGCCCACACAATTAATGTTGCGTGGCTAGATCAATTATATTATGTTTTTGCTTTTGCTATTAATATTTTTTGCTTTTAATTTTCCTAAGATATAAGTAAATAATCAATTAGATTTTAGCATAATAGTTATGAAGTAGGAGTATCTTGTTACTGAATAAAATCTTACGAATGGAATATGCGGTAATCCTGAGCAAACATATAATTCAACTGTTATTTGTCCACTGACCATTCAACAAACCACCCCACATTTTTCTCTGCTAATCCACATGCCGTCCTTTTTTCTTATGTGTGTTCTGCTGTACATATTTCTTTCATGCTTTTCAATGACATAGTGACTTGGTTTCAATGTAAATTCGACATATTCTTTGGTGTCATTAATTTATGTAAATTTTATTCTGATGAAATGTATTATTTAGCTCCACCATTTCTAAAGATTCTGACCAACATTTTATATCTAAATGTTTGGAAGTTTCTCAATCCCAAGACAAAATATTCCAAATTAGAAAACATCGGATGGCCGATTTGTCAGACTGAAACACTGAAAATACATATTACACCTGATCATGTACCTATCCTCCGATCATGCCAACAGCTCTCCATCCATCTTCTTCCTGTCACCCTCACACCAGGATGTGCCATTTCTGTAATTTGGAGTCAACAGCAAGTATCAGATCACAAGGGACAGTGCTTTGAAAAATTCTTCTCAATAACCATCTTATTCCTCACATTCCGGGTGTCGCAAAAGCCACAGTTGCAAAACAAAGGATGCCAAAGATACACGTCATCTAATCCGAATGAGATCCATGAAGATAGTCCCTGTGGCTATCCAAAAGTTTCACAGAGGTGCAACACACGAAAAATCTACATAGCGAGCCCTTTCAGATGCACCAAACAAAATGCAAAAGCCTTTTCTCATTCTAATATGTTCATCATTTTAAAGTACGGGCGGATCTAAGACTATCTTGAAATACTTGCCACAAAAGGAGTCTCCTGAAGACAACTGAACCGATAACCTACATTTTATCTTCATTCAGTTCAGCTCTTAGTCAGTAGGACTCAACTGCTACATCAGGAACAAAGGTAATTTTCAAACAGGAACAAAAATGCTGTCAAAACGGGAAATATTCAGAGTTTCAGACTTGCAGGGCTACTGAACTTTGGAGGAAACATATGCACAGTCGCACAGAACATGGTATGATTTATCTGAATCAGCAGTTCGCACATAATAACGACGGAGAGGCCTGCAGCGTGGTCGGAGGAGGTGATCCACCAAACATTGGGGAGGACTTGATGAAGATGAGACCTTGACAAATGGCAACCAATGCCGCTGGAAGATGCAACACGCGCCGGACGGCGACTCTCTGCTTCAGACATCAGCCGCTGAACTGAGAAGCCCCCGCATCCAAACGCAAGACCGTCGCTTCGTCACCGGGGCAGGAGGATGCGCTAGTGCCGTCAAATTGGAGGATGAGGCCGCGTCCGCATCGCGAGTGGCGTGGCCTGACTGGCGGACGAGAGACACAGCGGCGGGGATGGACGGGGTGCGGAAGGGAAGTTTCGGCGAGGGAGAGTCGTGAGAGGTGGAGCAGTGGCTCGTTCGCCATCGACGTCGTGAGAAGAGGCGGCCGTCACCGTCGCCGGACAGGGAGGGGAAGCTTGGAGGCGGAAAAGGGGCTATTTAGAAAGAAGCAATTATAAAAAGGGGGTTTACTGCAAAAACTTGGATCGCGACTATTAATCGCGATCCAAACCAGAGGGGTTTATGAAAAATATTAGGATCGCGATTATTAATCACGATTCAAATCAGGAGGCTATCTGAAAAACTTCAGGTCGCGATTAGGGAGTTTTCTAGAAAACTTGTTGCTGCAGCTCGCAGCCGCTGGCCGCCGCCGGGGTCTCCTCGCCGGAGCCGCCCGAGACCTCGCCGCGGTGGCGTTCATACCAGACCGCGTCCGTGACCCGCGGTAAGAGGACCCGCACCTTCTAGCCATCCCGAAATCCCCGTCACTGAAGTGAGAAGAAGGCAGGTGATGGATGGGTTGGAGGCGGCTAGCTGCGGCCGGCCATGGGCTTTGCGCGCCGCCACATCCAGCCGCTGTGCAGCCAGCGCAACAGTGTCCGTTCCATGGAAACTTGCTCAGGAGAAAACGAATGAGCGAGGATACAGCTTTCTTCACCGGGTTATTAGTTCATCGTGTACCTCTGCATTCGCCTCGATTATTTCTGAACGAAACAAACAGTTGTCGAATGGACGCTTTGAGTAAGCAACGGATATCTTCGCCGACGAGCTGGCATGCAACGGAACCAACACATCCTCAGTCTGTCACTGCATTATCTTGCAATTTCTGTAGAAGAGCTCACAGCCAGCGAAGCAATGTCCTACACGCGCAGTTTGTCGAAGCCAATCAGCACTCTCGTTTATCAGTACCGTTCGGCGCTAATAATAATCAAAGCTAGCAGGTGCCCCGTATCATTCAATCCAAGCTGCACGAAACTGTAACGGTTGCCGCAAAAGGAATATTAAACCAAATAAATATGCGGATGCTAGTACCAAAACGAACAGCCAGATGCCAATATGCCAGCCGCCCCCAGCCGTATCGGATTCCAGATTGCAATAATCTGATTGTGACGTAACTCAACTGTCGGCTCAATCATCATCCAGCAGCAGATTGTTTGATCATCTGATGACGCTGATCGCAATACGCGCACACTACCTAACCCGTCCATACGGAGTAGGGAGAGGTAGCAGCAGCAGATGCCTGAAATTTCCGCGTGAATTACAGCGAGATTGCGTGGATTCTCACGTAATCGCCGTGATATCCTCGCGTCGAGCGGAAAGGGGAGGGTTGATTTGATTCCATTCTACGTTTGACGAGCTGAGAAGAAGAGGGAAAAGCAATTCTGAAGCTTCGTGCTCCTCGACCACCGGTCCACTTCAAATCATCAGAAAAATCAGATCAAACCACTAAACAAAAATTAAGCGGAAATCGGACGCGAAGCCCGACGCTATTAACGCCTCCCTGGGTCGCTGACTGTTAACCCCTTTCTCTTTCCTCTTCCCCAACCCAACCACCCCGAACCAAAACCAAACCAGAGGACGCAGCGCGGCCAATCAAATCAAGCGCGTCCGTCCATCGCTGCTGCCGCGCCGCCGTGGTGGTGGTGGGACCGGGAGGGCTGCTGTCCGCCTCGCCTCGTCGGGCCCGATGGACTGGGCGGCGGCGGGGTACACGGCGGCGGCGCTGGTGTGCGCCACCGCGGCCACCGTGGTCGCGCTCGGGCACATCTACCGCCACCTCCTCCACTACGCCGAGCCCGTCTACCAGCGCTTCATCGTCCGCATCATCTTCATGGTCCCGGTAATGCAATCCGTCCCTTCGACGCGTATGCCTAACCCCCGTGCTCAGCTCCGCCGCGTCAGATCTGTCGCTGAGCTCGCGAATTCCGAGGATTGTTTCGATGATTTTCAGGGGTTCTCGTGGTCGTACAAGTAGTTTTACGTAGATTCGGGACCCGGGACTGCAAGGCCTCCGATTTAGACCTGGCTCTGCAATTGGGTTTGTTCAGCTAGAGGTCCTATCCTAGGCATTGATCGCGGACCAAACTGGCCGATTTTTCTGTAGCAGTGATTGGAGTTGAAGACTTTACTAATTTACTAGAGCGACCCTCGTTGCATTCACGTGGTTTAATGTTGTTTTCTCCCAGTTTGGAAGTATATTAATTCCTGTTCTGATTGGAACAGAGCTGCACTTTATCTCCTGTTGTTTTATCTTACTACACAAAGTTAATTCACTGAACTTACAGAGTTCTGATAAGGACGTAGCTGTTTCCTATGGTTTTTCCAAGTGAACTTTTTCTGCTGTTGAATGTTTTGTTATGTGGAAAGGGGGTTTGATAATGTTTTTATAGTTCACGCAAGTGTTTGAGAATTTAAGTGAACTTGCTGATGCTACAAATATGATATCAACACTTGTAAAAAATGGAAAATGGTAGCACCTCTGTTTTGCACAGTAGACACAGTGACAGATTATTATTCTACACACATATAAACTCCATCCATTGTCTGAAAAGCAAGCATTTCACCCTCAAGGGTGTTATTTTGCCTACAGTTGCTCCAATTTTGCAGTTCAGCATACTAACCCTTGGGACATGTTTTCCAGGTATATTCAGTGATGTCATTTCTTTCCCTTATCTTCCCCAACAGCGCAATATATTTTAATTCTATTCGAGAGATGTAAGTCTTCCTTACCCTTGAGACATCTCTTATCCCTTCTTGTGAATTGTCTAGCTCAACGTGATTAATGCTTTCTGCTTTTGCTAACTGTTGAGGCGTGTATTTACAAACAAGAATAGGCAGAAACTTTTTGTTAGTTTTTATTTAATCTACAATAGCCAATATGAACACATGGTTTTCTGTTATGACATACATTCATCTGGTATGACATCCTCATTGGTGCATGGTTATGAAATGCTGCTATATGACATCACTAGGCACTTGTATTACTTGCTTGTATTGTTATATCTATATGCACTACCAACGGCCATAAGTCCCTCTGTGAACTCTCTTGTAAACAAACAAGCTAGCGCTCATGTAGTCATGTATCCAAATATCCAGGCAACGGTCTGATCCCATGGGCATCGTCATAGACATGTGTTATACGGAGGTGATTCTTGCTACTGTTAGTCTTTGAGTGTATTCATAAGAACAACAGAGACATAAACAGAAACATGGTGGCGAAAATGTTAAAATAGTCTCCTGGTGTGTAAAGCACGATTGTCACAAGTCATAAACGCATGCTATAAATTCTTATTGGACATGGTCTAGATTCACACTGAATGAATGGTCTAAAAATAGTTTGAACATGTCATGAGCAAGGACATTTTGTGCAATTTATCGTCACTTTTTTTGTTTGTGAGATTGCCCATAGGCTGTTAGCTTTTCTTACTGCAGTTACGGAAGTACTTGAACTAACCGTTGCATGACCAGCTTATTCCGAAAATTTCCATCTCATCATGTTTCAGCTATGATGCTTGGGTCATCTACAATTTCCTTTCACTATGTTTGGCATGGGTGGGAGGTCCTGGTGCTGTGGTTGTAAGTTTGAGTGGCCGAAGCCTGAAACCATCATGGTTTCTGATGACTTGCTGTTTTCCAGCTATCCCTCTAGACGGGTGCGTAAGTATCCTTGGTACATATTAACTGATTTATTAAGTTAATATCGTATCAGTTGTTAATACTTTCATGTGCTGTCACCTAATAACGTGGTTTGTGAAGCGGCATGAGTGCTAGCACTGATGGAAAAATCTTGTATCCTTGAACAGGCGTTTCATACGAAGATGCAAGCAAGGCTGCTTGCAGTTTGTGATTCTCAAGCCTATTTTGGTTGTTATTACCTTTATACTTTATGCTAAAGGAAAATACAAAGATGGAAACTTCAGTGTCAACCAATCCTATCTGTACATAACCATAATATATACAATCTCATACTCAATGGCGTTATATGCCCTTGCACTATTCTATGCGGCATGCAGAGATCTACTTCGGCCATATAATCCTGTCCCAAAATTCATCATTATCAAATCAGTTGTGTTTCTCACATATTGGCAGGTATGCATAAGACATCAACCAATCTTTTTATACTATCTTCCAAGAGTACTAGGGAGCCAACTGTTGGCTAACTTGAATCTGAAACTGTTTCAGTTTGCAGTGTAGCCTTGTGTCATAGGTAATTTGAGTTTCTTTTTTTTTTTTGGTTGGCAGGGTGTCCTGGTTTTCCTTGCTGCAAAATCTCGGTTTATCAAGAACGCTGACAAGGCTGCTGATCTCCAGAACTTTGTATTGTGTGTTGAGATGCTCATTGCAGCCGTCGGGCACCTATTTGCCTTCCCTTACAAGGAGTATGCAGGTGCAAATGGCCGTCCTTCCCCTGGTTTCAGAGAAAGCCTTCTTCATGCTTTGAAATTCAACGACTTCTACCATGATACAGTTCACCAGGTAACCAGGATCCTGCGTACCCATTCCCATAGAACATTTTAGTTTGCCTTTCTATCTAATCAACCCCATTATCTTGCAGTTTGCTCCTACTTATAACGAATATGTGCTCTACAATCACAACGAGGGAGACAACACACAAACAAAGGATCCTTCAGGGAGCGCCGTGCCAAGTGGGCAGAATGTGGAGTTGGCTGGCATCACCGTAGTGGCTTCAAATAGTCCTGTGACATCAAGCGTATCGTCCAGCCAGGCATATCAGGAAGAAACAATGACAACCCCTATCAGGGACAAAGTCGATCCTCCCGGAGGACTCTATGACCTCACAGACTTGCTCGATGTGGACCTCTCTAACTACCCTGCCAAGGTTCCTGCAATAACTGATGTAAGAAAACAATGATTGATGATGGGCTATGTGTAGGGTTGCAATTGGGGAAAATCGCGATTTTTACTGGGTCATAGATAACAGTGTAAAGATGTGTGTATTATGCTTCTCTGATCTTTTCCCCGTTGAAGGGGCTTATTCATGTCAGCGCAGCTGTCTTACGGCCTCTCACCCTGCTCTTGACTAACTGTACGCATCGTGAGCTGTGAACTGAAGTGACAAATGAAGTTATATAACACTGCATTTCTGATGGTACAGATTTGCATTCACTGTCCTTTATAATGCAATTTCTACAGTGTGAGGTAAATAATCAGTTGAGCTAATTGACGTTCTTTTTGTGCTGGGCATCTGCGTGAAATAAATGGCGGGATACTGATCAAGTAGGCATTGAAAAAAAATCAAGAGGAAAATTGCATATTTCTATGGAGTCCGCTAATGATTACATACTTTCTGCCAACATGCTAGCAAAACATGGTACGAGCAACAATTCATGCCTCTGACGGCAAAAAGATACTAATATTAGGAAGAACACTGGCGTGCGTGAGTGTGAGTAACTTAAACGATGGTTACATCAAAATTATTACCATTTATACACTTACAGACGGTTAATGAACAGTACGTGCAAAGACCAATTATTTATCTCGTGGTTCGCCTTCTGCATTGCGCTCCCTTTGAGCAGCGTTCTGCTCCCTTGATTGCACCTCTTTATCATCCTTTTCAGCATCCTGAATCTGTGAGTCTGTTGAGGATTCTGACAGTGAACTCTCAGAAGTAATGGCCCCTGAGCAGGCTTCGCCGTCCTCGCCATTGAAGAACCTAGACAAAGACAGGGGGTTGTACGTAGAACTGGCTCTCCGAAGGCCTTGTATCGCTTTCATTGCAGCGATTGTGCTTCTGTACACATCTGAGGTTTCCGCATCACAAGATGATGTCGGATCACAGCCAGCCGCGTCGTGCAATTCCAGCTTTGCAGAGGAACCAGGCTCAAGTACTTCGGCTTCGATCGGGAAAAGGAGTTCAAGATTAGCTTCACATTCTCGAACAAGCCTTGTCAAAGGTTCAGTTGTGAAAAATGGCTGGTGGCGGGCACGTTGAGTGAAAGGTAGGCTCAGCACACCACCTGTTCTCTTGTCATACTTCTTCAGTATCTTCACTAGTCCTGCATTGCATGCACAAATCAGGACACATTGGATGCCAAACATAATACTGCTAAAATACTGCAGATTGGCCAGCTTGGTTGATGTGCTCACCAGCAAAATTAAGGGAGCTGTAGGTTTGAAGAAGAATCATTTCGCCATGTATGATCACAAAATCTTTACGTATTTCTAACATCTCTTCAGTAAATTCGCTTCTTGATCTAAAAGCATCATTCTTCTTAGCTTTGACACGCTCAATCCTCTCCTTGAGCACCTTTGAAAAATAATTGGCCACCACGTGAGCTCCAATTTAAAGAAGTGACTATGGCAAGTGATTAGTGAAGGGGTGAAAAAAAAAAGAGACAAGTCAGGGAAAACGACAGCTTTTTTTTTTTCAAACATAGCAATTGAAACCCCTCCTGTGACAGTGGATTTATTAAAAATAGTAAGAAAAAACTGTACAACAAAGCAAATGGCTTAAGGCTCCAGGAAAGCACCGCAAAAAGAGGACAAAGAAAAGGAAAGAGGCCTGAACCAGACCCAACTATCTGTACAATTCAAAAAGATTGAGAAAAGATTGTTGTTTTTCTTGTGACATTCTGTTTGCCTGTAGTGTTGCTTCTTGTATAAAGTTTTCTTTCCCAGAGTGGAAAGTTGGCAGGCTTAGTAGATTTCTTCCAACGCTCATATTCTAGAATAATAGAAACGTAGCCAATGCTTTAAATACAATCTTCCCATTTTAAAAGGATCAAAAGTTCTTAGGTCTATTTGTCAACATTTTTGTTCTTGATGTGTCCAGATTCCGGAAGGGGAGCCCTGGAGCAGCGGTAAAGCTGTTGCCTTGTGACCATGAGGTCATGGGTTCAAGTCCTGGAAACAGCCTCTCGTAGAAATACAAGGAAAGGCTGCGTACAAAAGACCCAAAGTGGTCGGACCCTTCCCCGGACCCTGCGCAAGCGGGAGCTACGTGCACCGGGCTGCCCTTTTTTAATGTGTCCAGATTCCAGCACCACGAAAAGGACACATATTCACAGATTCTTTCATGTGGGGTTTCAATCTAACGTCGTCTCAAAAAAAAAAATTTCAATCTAACAACCGTCATTCATACTCATACTGATCACGCCTAAGGAGTAAGGCCAATGTTTAAGCATCTCAACATTAAGCATAGACTAATTTACGATTTCTGGAAGAAATAGGAGGACAACCTCAACTTAAACAATCTACACAGCCCCGTCAACTTTTCTTTGGGGGGTGATCCATGTAAAGGATAAAAGGAAATGGTAAATCTAGTTCCTCATGCAAGTATTTTGTAACGCTGAGTGTTGACCACTATATGCAACATAAACAGTTTATCATGGTAAACTCGTGTTCCTTGTGCCAGGTGAAGGTCAGTTGAGGGCTATTTTGCTACCGATATGACAAACATGACCATCTAGCGTAGTCTAGTCAAGTAAACTCACATTTTCAGTTCACTATATGATCATGTTTTTCAAATCTGGTGCTACTCATATACCAGAACACTTCTGCACAGTCGACCTCATAGCAAACAAACCTAAATCGTTAACATTTTTGCTGCACCTTTTGTTAATAGAGCAGAAAACGTGAAGTAGTCCATATGAATTTGTTGGTGTCGCAACAGAGAACTGCTACCCAATACATTCATTAATCCTAATGTAGGAATCAAGATGTTAACCATATAGCTCTCATTAGTCATTATGAAGACATAAGGAATACTCCCTGTGGCATAACTTGTGTTACTGTTGAAGTGTTAATAATGCTGTGTGGCTCATATCAGTCATTTTGTGTGTTTTGTTGTGCCTAAGCCAACACACCTAAGTTGATTTCACCTTACAACATAGAGACCATTAGACCATTGCACACTACTGCAGAACCAAATTTAGAAGAGTACAGTTTTGATCGTTTCTATGGCCAACAAATGCATAATGAACAACAAAAAAGCCTTTGTGTCCTGCCATAACGGACAGTTACCCAGTCACCTATTTCATTGTGAATGAAGAGAAGACATGCATGATGTAGCTACAAACTTAAAAATTACAGTCAGACTAACTGCAGTTCACCACTCACACTTAATCATCAGCTGGTCATTCATTCCAAATTGAACCACAGGCAAGTAATCAAGGATGGAGGCAACTACCTTAGTACTAATTCAGAGCAATCCTTCTTAGACAAACTTCCAATTCAGCATTTCTCTAGCCCGGTAAAGCACAGAGATAAAAACATATAAAAAATTTCTAATTTAATCATTCCTACAAGTTGACTGCACAAGTTCAGATCAAGAAATCATCCAGCAATCACACCAACATCAATTCGACGAGCTAAGGATCACAAAGCCTAAATTTTCATCCTTCATTGACAACGGATCACAAACACAAGAACCAATAGGACAGCGGGCGTGGAGATGAGCAAGGGCAAGAAAAGAAGGGGCGCACCTGGAGGCGGATGACGTACCACTCCTCCCGTTCCATGTAGAAATCGTTGAGCTTGTTGAGCTCCATGTCGAGGATCCTGGCGAACCAGTCTCCCAGCGCGACGTTCCCTTGCCCGATCCCATGGCCACCTCCTTCCTCCCCCTCGGCGGCGGCGGGGGCAGGGAGAGGAGGCGGCGGCGGAGGAGGAGGGACATCAGCTGGGGGAGGCAGTCTCTTGATGAGCTTCTTGAGGGCCTTGTAGGCGAGGTACTTGTCCCTCCATGCCGGCAGCGTCTCCTCCAGGTGGTTCCGGAAATCCTTCCCGAACTTCATACTCTCTCACACACACAAACACACACCCCCACACGAATTTCTTATCAGGCAATTGGATTCTCTATCTCTGGTTGGGAGTGGGGGAATGTTTTGGGGTTCGCGAGCCCGCGATGCGGAGGAAGAAGGCGAGGGCGAGGGCCGGGGAGATGGAAGAAGAGGTGGAGGATGATTGGGCTATGTGCCACTGTTATGTGGGACCGGCCGTGGATTGATTGGGTGTTGGGTCGCTGTCAGGTGGAGCCGGCAGGGGATATTCGCCTCGTGGGTCCCTGTCCTCTTCCCCTCGGCGCCAGCGACGCCCTGCCGCTTTGCTCGTATTTTTATCCCCTTTTAGAGCATTTGTTCGGTACAATGGCGTCTTCTTCTCCAGCCTCATCTTGCGTAGAAATTTCTTGGTCGATGATGCCATGACGAAGCTTCCATGCACAGGTATAATATACCCATTTAGAAAAAGAAAGATTGAAGACTATTACTAAGTTGGGCCGTCGGATAAAGAAATCATCACGAGAAAGAGAGGGAGAGAGATCCAGAAGACCAGAACCGATCGCGCTATTTTTTAAGTTCAGTGTCAGTGAAGAGACAACATTGTGTAGCACAGAATAAAGGGCCATACTACACCAAAAGATTGCTAGCCCGTTCGGCTGCTGGAATTTCAGCCGGCGGCTGCTGTTTCTGCAGCTACAGTAAACGCATTGCTACAGTGCCAGATTCCTCCGCTACAGTGTTCTCTCTCACTATTCAAACTGCAACTGCAACTGCATCCTCCAACCGAACACCCATGGCATCTTCATCTTCCAGTGTCAAATGAAGAGACAACAGAACACTGCATTTCATCTTCAACTTTTATCCCAATCCTACAATTTATTAGAACAAACTACCAAGCATGATGTGTCACGCGGAGATGCCCACCAGGGCTCATCTTCATCTTTGCGAAATGCTCGGAAAAACTGGAAGATGCCTGGTTGGCAGGTTCTTTTCTTCTTTCACCAAAACTTTGGCATCATTAGTGCTTGATGGCGGTATTCAAATCTTTCCGAGGCTTCTGTGGCCCTTGCTCACCGCATTGAACAGCTTGACAACCCCATGGGTCGCGATCTTCATGAGCTCCTTCTCTTGGATGTCAAAGTGGTCGTCAGGCAAGAAGACATGGCCCTTCTCTGCCGCCGCACGTTTCTCCTTGCGAGCCTTCCCCTTGGGCTTGTGCTCCTCCACTGATTCGGCCAATTTGGCGGCGACCAGTTTCTTGCGAGCTGACGGAGCTGGGTCCCGCGGCTCGTCTGGGAACTTCGTGGTCATGATCTCGAGGAAGGCGACGCGGAACGCTCTGCAGCCTTGCTCGAATCTCGTCACGCCGCCGGATTCGTCTCCGGAGATCCGGGCGGCCTCCTCCTCCTCATCCACCGAAATGGCATCGTCGTCGTGCTCCTGCTGCTGGCGGTCGTCATCGTCGGAGTTGTAATCGCGGACGCGCTTCCGTATGAGCTTCAGGAACTTGGCGCTGGGCTTGTTGGCGCGGCGGCGGACGGGCTCGTCGGAGCGCGCGATGGTCTTCTTCTTGCTCTTGCTACCATTGCCATTGAATGGCCTCCCGCGCCTGTTCGGGTTCGGGGAGGCGGCGGCGGCGGACGGCGGAGCCGATACAGTTGAAGGCGCGGCGGCCATGGAACGGAGGGTTCGTTTAGGTTGGGCTTCTTCCTCCGTCAGCCGTCAGATAAGTAGCCCGTTCGCCGCGTGAAATCGGCCCGTTTGTGGCCTGCTACAGAAAAAGGGCCCATATTCCCTGCCGGGCCGGTTCCAGCCCATCTCTCGATCGAGCGCCGTATGCGTACAAAGAGGTGTCTGATAAGGACGAACAACTGCAGTGCAGGGTATTAACGCATCGCGCGGCAGGAATTGGATGACGATCATAGCCGCATGGGCACACACATGCATGCATGCACTGGGATACAACGCGTCGTGACGCCGCGTGTGCAAATTGACAGGTAGTTGCATGCTTGGTCGACATGCATGACTCATGAGAGAGAGAGAGAGAGAGCATTCGAACTTGCAATAATATCTGGAGAATTCAGATGTGCATTGGTCCAATAAATTTGATGTATCTTTTCAAGCGAAAGCTGTTTTGGCGCCGTCTATCTCCGACCAGTACTTCTATCTATAAAATGGCCACCTGAGTTATCATCACTTACATCAGTATGATAGCATCACCATCGAAGCGTCGATCATTCGATCTCTGAACTGAAAACGAAAGCAGTTTACGTTACCGGAGAGACCGTAGAGATGGGTTCTCTGATGTCTGGTTGGAGCTCACCCGTGCTGGGTGACAAGAAAGGTAGTGCTCGTGTTCTGTTCATGCACTCTCGATGGACCAAGTTTAGTACTGGGTCAGACTCGTTCGTTTAATTTTTTCAAGACAAGTTTTTCACTGCTGCATGCCTTCTTCTACTTCCTAATCTTCGTATGCACATCGACGCATCAGTTCGTCTGATGAGGAACCGGTCGCTGACCAAGGAGGAGGTGGATGCGTTCTGGAGGCAGCACGGCAGGACGTCGGAGAGCGGCCAGGGCTCGCCGCTCGGCTCTCCGCGCGTCTCCGACGCCGCCATCTTGCCGCTCCCGTCTCCCCGGCGTTCCGAGATGCAGCAAGATCAGAGCCCGTTCGAGGCCAGGCGACTGGATGGATTCAGGTCCCTGCCGTCTCCGCTGGCTCGCGGCGCGGGGTCGTCGTCTCACTTCTCTGCCCGTAGCGAGCCGTCGTCGCCGGCGGCACGCGCGGCGGAGAGCTTCCCCGAGAGCGCCCCCGCCGACAGCCCCAGCACGAGCTGCGACTGGTACGATCGACTGATAGCCCGCGCATATAGAGACAGTAGGATGATTTGATGCATGATTTAATTTGTGGGTGCACACGTACGTAGGTGGACGAGGAGCAGCTGGGCGTTCCTGAACGAGCCGCAGCAGCAGCAGCAGGAGGAGGAGGTCGGCGTGTCATCAGGCAGGGCCGGCAGGGCGCACAAGGGCTACGCGCTGGATCAGTTCAGCGTCGCCCGGATCGTCACCGGCAACGCCTGAACCGACTGCACCGCCGCCCCCACCCATGCATGCATGCTGCATCGATCTATCGCTCCACTCCGTGTGTGTATGTGAGGTTGCTACCTGCGCCACTACCGCTTTCGGTCGTGCCAGCTTATCGATCAGGCTTGAGTAGATGCAGCACGCGAGGGGTGTTGCCTTTTTGATCAATCTCCCTGTAAACGCACGTATGTGTAGCAGTTGAGAGGTATGTAATAGAGATGTGATGTGGCGCTTGAACGATGCATCATGCATGTAAATATGATGATAAAATAAAGTTTTCCCAAGTACACGCTGTTAGTTCGGTGTTTGTGTGTTAGTTGTTTGCTGACAGCAATTACTAAATCTTGTAGCAACTCCACTTCTTGTTAATGAAACGCTTGTCAAGCACGTTCTCGCAGCAATTTTTTACTGCGTTAATGCTGTTGCTTTTCAAACAAATTAAACCTGGAGTAACAACTAAACACACTGTACATATTGCATGAGGTACTGTACCTTGGTTAGTCCGGAACCTGGAACTGGAAGACATCTTTTCAGTGCAAATTCACAACATTAACAATACTATGAAGCCGCACAATCGTTTTGCTATATTTTGATACCCACACACCAAACGACACTATTAGTTCAGTTCAATAAAAACGACATGAACAAATCAAACAGGAAAAAAAAATATATATAACATGATTTGGCAAACATACATAAAGTTCCAGATTTGCCGCTGCGACTACTACAACTCCCCTTTGCATCTCTACGGAGTATCAAAAATAAGCGGAACAGAGTATGTTCACTTCAACTCGATCATCATCAACTTCTCGTTCAAGACTCCTAGTTCCACGGGTGAACTCTAGACTGAATTTTAAATTCTTGTCCTCTTCATGGCTGTCACAGGTTGTGATTACTGTCAAGTCCACCTCTATGTGGAGTTTGAGCGGCCGAGAACCTAGCACGGCAATCCTAGGCGGGCTCAGCGGAAGAATGGATGTGGAACCAGAGGGAAGGGACAAGCTCCTCCCTCGTTCACAACTAAAGAGGTGGACGCTTTTGTTCCTGTAGACTCTGGTGTTTGCCTTGATCTTACCATACACAACGCGGCTTCTAGAACCCAGGTCTTTGAGCCTCAACCTGACCTCAAATTCAATCATATTGGCGTCAGGAATCACCAAGTATGTGATCTCCAACGTGCGGCCAGGGCCTGCACATATGGTTTGTGTGTATTCCACAGGTTCATCTTCATCGTCGCCAACATCCCACTCCTCTGTAATGGAAGCGACGCTACTAGACCCCTCATTGCCGGCTGTAGTAGTGAAATAGGCAACTCGCACGATGAAGAGGGAGAAGGCACTGAGAATTTGACAGGGTCCAATGGGCACCAAATCGACCATTTCATCCTGCACGTGCAAGCATGAATGTGAAGGGTTTTAATTTATTACAATACATATCAGTATGTGCAAGACAAAGCCTATGGTACATATAATATAAGGTAGCTAGTATATACCTCTTGTTCTTCCCCCTCATCGCAGAAGTACATGCACATGGGCGGATTAATACCCGCATCGGAGCCGAAGATTGCGCCGATAGGGAAGTTTGCACGAATGGCCAACGATTGCACTGCGCTAAGGCCTGGTGGCAAAATTTCATCATCGCTATCCTCCGAGGACTCAGGACCACTACTACCATCCTCAGGGTCGTCCCCACGATTAGGATGGTAAGAATCAATTTCCTTTCTGAAGCCCGGGTCAAATTTGATCTCCTCTTCCCAATTGGTATCATCTCGACATGAATTCCTTGCACTATCTGGTGCTTTTCTTTTGTAGTACTTTTCCATTGTGTTATTCCTAGCATACACAGCAGCATTTAAATTTTAATTAGTTACTAAGATTGCTTACATAAATATCAATTAAGAAACAAAAATCGCAACCCTAGAATCTGTACAGCGAGCGCACAGCAACAGAAATTGATATCATTTGATGACCACGCTGACGCAAATTGAAAGAAAATAATATATAGACAATCTTTGAAGTTACTTACAGTGATTAAGTAGGCAGAGAGGAGGGGGCTGCTGCGCGGCAACAGAACAGGAGGGAGGAGCCGAGGAGGTCCTGCGGCACTGCGCTTTGCTGCCACGATCGTCGCGGCGTCGCCTCGGCTACTCGCCTACTCGATTCGCCAGGCCGAACTTCGTTTGATTCGGAGAAGGCGAAACGATCAAGGCAGAGGGATATAACTGGAGAAGGCGAAACGAAACGAGAGAGACGAGATGCGATGCCGATGCGTAGGATCTGCGGAAGCGAGGTGTGGGCTGCAGTGTGCCTGTGGGCTTTCTCGAGCTGGGCTGTGGGTGCAGTTATTTGGGCCAGGGGGTGCGAATACGGTGAAAGGCTGAGCAATATAAGGTATTTCGCATCTGGCCAACATGGATCCGCCCCCAGCGTCAAGAACCCATCCATCAAACTTATTCAGTTTAGTTCCTACAATTTCCAATCCCACATCATGCCCCTGGTCCTTCCAGCGAGCAAAAGGAAAAGAAAAACAAAACAGAGAGGTTAGCAAATTCACTACAGAATGCCATCAATCACCACAAAGTATTCTGGGACTGGCAATAGCTAGTACAAACACCAGATGTGCTCCATGGACTTTTTCGATGCATTGTTTGGGGAAATCGATCAAAACCTCGTTAAAAAGTTACTGCCAAAACGCTTCCTTTCCCCCCTCCTAGCACTGTAGTCCAAGCCTCTCGTGCTATTTGTAAGAGACCTAACAACGGCTAGTGTCATTTCCTCAGTTCTTAATGTTGATGAGGTACACAAGATCACCCAAATGCTGCACCTGCAGGCCCGCCTCCTCGCATCCTGTGAAGAAAAGCGATTGGTCCTTGCCGATTCTTCTACGCCAGCTCATCAGAAACATTGGAGTTTTCGCAGGTACTTGTGTTCCTGTCAGTTAATGGAAACGTAAGATCCGGATATTCTTACACAAGGGACATGTTAGAAAGTGAAATATTCACCGAGTACCTGATTTGTCCGTGATGGTTATACAGCTAGCTTTCTGACCATTCTGCTTGTATTCTTTCAAGAGAAAGGACACTGTCTTTACCAGATTTTCATACTGTTTAACATCTGAGAGCGACAGATTCATATAATATCAGAACATTACACTGCAGTAAAGTATGATTAGGATACCAAGATAGATACTATACACTTACAGAGTAGAATGTCACTGGCAATAACAATGTCCCAATCTGGTCTGGAAACTGGAAATGGATCTCCCCATGTGTCTAAGAGTTCGAAAGAAACATCAGAGAACGAGGCTTCTTTCAGTTGGTGCACTATACATTAAGCTGACAGGTGTATTTGCCGAAGGAAAAAACTACAAGAACATAGCTTTTGCAACAGGTGATAAGATAACTCACGTCTGATATGAGGTGACACATCCAAATTATTAGCTCTCCAGTTGTAAGCAATATTCTCTTCAATTTCCTTGTCATTATAATCAGATGTTGTGATATCCACTCCAAATGCTTTCCTCAGAAAGATTGCTAGAGCTCCCGTCCCACTAAGTATCATAAGAGGAACAAATGATCAAAACAGAGGCAAGTTGCAGAAAATTATCGTGTGCTTGCAATTACATTCGACTAGAGGAAACAAAATAGAACTCTTTTTCTTGTACCACCAAATCAATGTTAAACTAGGATACTGAATTAAACAAAAACTCATTATCATATAGCCCAATTAAATGTCTGTAATACGTACGCAATGCATGAACGTGTCACTTGGTATGTCATCAGTCTTACAGTGACCATACACTTATTGAGGTGGTCAAGAAAGCAGGACAATGTAGAAATAACATTTCACACTGTAAATCATGGTCCACATACCTTCCTAATTCAAGGATCCGTCGTCCATCCAAAATCGATTTATTTTTTACCAGCCAATTAGCAAATGAAAATGTCCCAGGCCATAGCAGGTTGGCGTTTAGCTCATGGCTCGAGAATTCCCTTACACACAATTTCTGTATTTCATTATTGGAAATGTGTCCATCAGATAAATATTCAAACAAGAGGTAAAATCTAATCTAACTTTTTATCATTTATAAGTTCACAAGATTGGCTGCAAGACACGTTTAGGAAAGCTATAAATTTATAATATGGAACTGCTTATTCAGGTCTGTAATGAGCGAGGAAGATAGCACTTGTCAGTTTACTGGCATTACTGCTATGAATAAAATCAGATCCAACCAGTTCAAGTATCATATGAGCCTTTCCTCTTTATACCTAGCATACGAGCCTTTCCTCTTGATATTTAGCGTATGAGCCTTTCCTCTTTATCAAACTTTTCACAATTACTGTTTACTGATGAGACCTCTTGTGGGAGCATTCCTATAAGGTTTGTGTTCCTTTCAGCTTCGGCTCCATCATCGGTCCAAAATTACAGCAAGGATTACTTGTACAACAGGTAAGTAACCAGTAGAACTAAGATAGAACAAATCTGTGCTAGCTGTAATTCAACCTATCAGAATCTAGTAAAGTGCAGTTTCAGATGCCAAACACAAACTTTCCAAAGTATGCTAACCCAAATGTGAAGGACCTCTCGAGACAATAAAACCAATCTAGAGCTACTCGTCAGGCATGTACCAGCACGAATTCAACCCTTATGCTTAATGAGCACCATTCTAACTTTTTTTTTTTGACCCAAAAACTGTGAGGAAGTTCCCCACAGTGCATGTCTCACCATTCTAACTTTGTTCTAGTTTGCTGAAATTGAGCCAGCAAAGATAAATGTAAGGAAGATTAGTCGTCAATCCGATCATAGGATTCATAGAAAGTGTTCTCCTAGTTACATATCCTGCTCTCTGTTGTCCCCCGCCCCCTTCACACGAGTTCCACATAGAGCGCCAATGAACCTGATTAATGCACACAGAATCAAAGAACCTAGTGTTTTGGTGACAAAGTCTCAGGGTGCTGCGTGCTCTCCATGCCTACAAGAATACAAGATACTGGGACTATTGGATCCCAAGTAGGCGAGAAACCTAATAGTAGTTCAAATCCCGGCCTCACCAGAGAAGCATGGATTCCTACAGACGCGAAACTAGACAGCGGAGTCACGGAACCTTACCATCCCAGGGAAGTCATGGCCTCTCTCCACATACTCCAGTGCCTGTTTCTCCCCCTCGGCGTCCACCTGCATCTCATCTTTAATGGAGCAAAGGAAGACGGCGCCGGCCATTAGGATCAAGCGGTACTGGGCATCGGATGAGGGGATATAGGAAAAGGAACCAGGTCGTTTTGCTGGGGCTCACCTCGGTCCTCGTCGCTGTCGTCGCCGTGGAAGAGGGAGGCGGCGGAGAAGATGGCGGTCTCCATGGGTGGACGGACTCTTGCTTCGCGCGGTGGGCGTCTGGTGTGGCTCACCGGTGCGTGAGAACGGAGAAGAACTCGTGGTTTTTTTACAAAATGGACCTTTTAGTTAAAGTTTTTCGCATTTGGACCCCTAGCGCAAAGATTTCCAAGAATTGACCCTTTTCTAAGCGCCACGTCTGTCGGCGCTCAGGTTGCACGGGTGGACGCCACGTCTTTTGGCGCCCACTTATGGGACCTGGTCGCCAATGGTTCTGACGCTCACCATGTCAGTTCAACATTCGCGCGTGTGACTGCGTCCAGGGGTGGGCGCCGTGTCTTTTGACGCCCACCTATCTGACCTGATCGCCAAAAGACACGGCGCCCAGAAAAAGGGTCCATTCTTGTAAATCTTTTTACCAGAGGTCCAAATACGAAAAAATTTAACCAAAAGGACCATTTTGTAAAAAACCACATCTTTTTTTTGAGAGGAAGAAGAACTCTGTATCTTTTTTTTTTTTTGAGATTACACAGTACAACTCAGACACTCACAACGCACGCACACTCACCCCTATGAACACACGTACGCAAACCCTACCCCTATGAGCATCTTCGAAGACTGAGCCGGCAAATCTAGAGGTACGAAGTCACCACTGGCGCCTCGCTGTCGACGGGAGCGTCGCCTACCACTGAAAGAACAAATGCCGTTAAATCCTTGAAAATTCGCTCCCACAGGGAGTCGAACCCAGGACCTGAGAGGTGCTACTCGGATGTCTTAACCACTAGGCCAAGACCCCTTTCACAGAAGAACTCTGTATCTGGGCTCGGCCTGTCCGTATTGGGCCTTAATGTGCTATCTTAATGGGCCTTCCAAAAGCGGCCCTAAAAGGGGAATCCCAAATCGTGACTTCGAGTTGATCCGTTGGTACGTGCTGCTGATCAGTCAGTTCGATCGAGTTGGACTGCGGTGCAGGCCAGCTGGGCTCGTGAACCAGGAGCACGGGAGCACGCATGGCGGAATTGCAGAATATTCCCGGGAATTCTCGGTCCTTGCCCGACAAGGTCTGAGCACGAGGGCTCTTCATGGCAGTCTGAGCGGAACTTCGAGCAGGGCCCCTCATGGCAGCCGCTGTGGGAGGATGAGGAGGTGGAATCCATCCCTATCTCCTCGTATGTGGTAAAACACACTGATTCACCTCCATTTTTTCCCCGACCCGTTCTCCCTCCTCCCACCATCTCCACTCTCAATCGATTCTTCAGAGCCCCCATCTCTTCGGAGAATTCGATCTGGAAGGGCACTTTCACGGGTGATACGAGGTCGTTAGCCCGTGTGGTGTCGGCTGCACCGGCCGAAACAGCGCCGGCGGTGATGGCAGGAACCGGATGGGGTGACCGACGAGGAGGATTTGGTTCGTCCAGATTTGGTCGCGGAATCGAGCGCACCACCGCGAGACCTGACCGAGGCCGGGGTCCCGCCGGTGGTGGTTATGGTCGTGGAAGGGGATTGGGGAATCAAAACCCTAACCCTAACTACCATGGCCAAGGGCATGCTGAGGATCACGGCCGCGGCGGTTTCGACAACCGTGGCCGTGGCTACGAGCAAGGAAATCAGGAAGATACCCATGATCCAGGGTGGCAAAACAAGCAACAAGCAGATTTGGACCCATGGGAACAAGCGGCAGGAAGCGGAGATCATGGCAGGTGGGATCACCGCGCAAAGATGAAGCAAGAAGGCAAGCAGCAGTGGAGGGAGAAGACAACCCCCACCATCAAGAATACTCAGCAACCTGCGAGTTTTGCTTCCAGTCAAGGTAACAATCAGGCTCAACCAGTTGGCAACAAGGGAGTAGAACAGGATTTGGCTTGTTTCGATTGTGGCTCAGCAGATCACAAGACAACTGAATGTCCTTTTGCTATGTGCCGTCACTGTGGTAATGCAAATCATGGGATAAAGCTGTGCCCGACTAAGAATCCATGGGATTATGTGGCTCCTTTATGTGGTGCACAAGCAGAAGGTCAAGGCTTCTTTGTGATTGAAAATATCCCAAACACTAGTGCTCTGAAGGATAGGGCGTGTACTGCTTTGATCACAGTGGTTGAAGGTTCAGCAACTGCAAGGCAGATTGAACAAGAGTTACAAGCTATCTTTTCAGCTGGGTGGCGCTGTCATGTGAAGCAATGGTCTGAGAAGCAATTCAGCATGAGGTTTCCTAATCCAAAAAAGATTGAAGAATGGGCTCATTTTTCCAGTCTAAAGATGAAAAATGCTGATGCCAGCATTAGCATCAAACAATGGAACCCAGCTGTAGGTGCAAAGGGCGAGTTACAGAAAGCTTGGTTCAGGGTGAGGAAAATACCACATGAGAATAGAACTGGCCCTGTGGTAGCTTATGTGGGTTCTCTCGTGGGGAAAACTTTGGAAATTGATGAATCTAGCATGCTGAAAGATTATGTCAGGATCAAATTTGGTTGTAGAGATGTGACAAAAGTCCCAGCTGTAGCAGAAGGGCAGATTGGCGACTATTTCTATGATTTCTTGTTTGAGAGGGAGGTCCCTGCAATGGAGGCTAATCCAAAGGACGCCACAACAAATACTGTCCCAAGTGACAAGGATAACCAGTCAAATGAAAGAACTCCAAAAAAGCCAAGAAGAACTGAAGGTGAAAGTGCTTCCAACCCAGAAATCATCATCAGTGGGGATAAGAAGTATCTGAAACAAGCTTCTTCTCTTATTTTGTTATCTGCACCTCCAAAGTTTAACACCACCAAGACAAGCAACCCTTCTCTGAAACAGAGTGGGGTCCCTTCTGGAAAACTAATGGCTGGTGCAATGAAATCTGGATCCATACCTTTCGGTTCTTTCAATACTCAAGATGCTAATGAAGGTGACGACACAGACACTATTGATGCTCTGAAGGAATAGATGATAGTGATGATGAAGAAGATTTGATGGATGACAACCTGACTGTCAATATCCCTCCCAATTCTGAAGCTGGCAGTTCAAAAGGTGGGGGCTCCAATCAGAAGGCTTGGTTGATGGGTTGCTCTAACCTGAATGACAAGATAAATGCCGAAATTTTCAATGACAAGAGCTGTCAAGAGATATCTCTTGACAAGTCTTATGAAACCATAAAATCCATAGGGAAGTCTCATGGCGACCTGAATGTGAATGCGGATGTGCAAAGTACAAGTGAGGGTGGCGATAATACGCAATGTGAAACAGTGATAGGAGTCATCCAAGCTGTCCTGGGAAAAGCTTTCGAAGTCAAAGAAGCGAAAGAGAAGGAAGCTGCTGAAGGGAAAGCTGCACAAGATATTACCCCGGTTCGTGAAACAAGACTTGAAGAACCAAGAAGAAGCTCCAGGAATGTTCAAGGAGGACTGACGGTGGAGGAAATAGCCAAAAACAGGGCTAAGAAGCGGAACTTGGACGGTAATTCTGAACCTCATCCCACTGTCAATTCTAGTAATTCTTTTGCTGTTCTTTCTGATGATTGTATCAAGCTGAAAGCTTGTCATATGGGTGCTAGTTTATCTTCCAATGATTTTGAGACCATAAATCTGATTAGAAATTTGGAGGATGCTAGAAGTTTCATCCAATCTAAAAAATTTTCAAATCCTGCTGATATCATAATAGAAGAGGAGAATCTTGATGACAGTTCTCCCAAATTAATCGATTGGATGGCATCTGAAGAGATGTCTGAGGACTCTGATTCTGGAAATTTCATTCTAGTACAGTCAAAAAAGAAAACTGCCAGAAAACCCTCTGTAAAAATTGGCAAATGCAATGCCAAAAAAGGATCTCTGATGTCAGGATCCAATATTTCTCAGCCAAACTCACAGAGACCTGTGAGGGAAGCTAGAAGGAGGGGAAGGCAAAACTTAAAAGATTAATTAAATGATAGGAGTTTTCTGGAATTGCAGGGGTGTGGGCAAAAAAGGAATGTCCACTTTTCTACATAATCTTATGTCTGAGCATCACCCTTCTTTCTTTTGTTTCCAAGAAACGATTAAAAAAGACTATTCTGATGCTTTTCTCAAGAAAATGGATCCTAATGCAAATTACAAGTGGTACTGGGTTCCATCAAGAGGCAGAGCAGGTGGCCTCTTGAGTGGGATCTGTATTGATACACTTGAAATGGAGGATGTCAAGTATGGCAAATATATCTTGCAAAATATTGTGAAAGATAAGTTGAGAAACAAAAAATGGGTAATCATGAATGTTTATGGCTCGCCACAAGATGAGCTCAAAGAAGAGTTTCTGGCTGAAATGACAACTTTCTGCTCCCACACATCAGAACCAATGATTATGGGAGGGGATTTCAATATTTTAAGATATTCTTTTGAAAAAAACAGAGAAGGGCCACTCAATCATTTTTCAACACTTTTCAATAATGTCATTCACACTCATGAGCTGAGAGAACTCAACATGAGTGGGGGCATTTTTACCTGGTCCAACAATCAAGACCCTCCCACCCTGGAAAAATTAGATAGAATCTTGATCAGTAAAGAATGGAAGATGATGTGTCCTTTGGCAACTGTACAGAAAATTGTAAGAGACCTATCTGACCACAATTTGTTATTACTATCCACAGAAACAGAAAAACAAAGAAAGCCTAGACAGTTTAAGTTTGAGCTGTCTTGGCTAAAAGATGCCAGATTCCTACCTAAGGTGAAGGAATTATGGGATATCCCTACTGGCAAGAATAATTCTGTGGATGTAATACAAGTGAAAGTCAAAAGAATTAAGAAATATTTCAAGGGATGGGGTTTTAATATGGCAGGACAAGTGAAAAAGAGAAAAAATGATTTGAAAACAGAACTTAGTAACCTGGAATCATTAGAGGAAGTAGGTCCTCTTAGTGATGCACAGGCTCGAAGAAAAATGAATATTCAAGTGGATTTGTTAAAGATGGATGAAGATGAAGAACTATATTGGTATCGAAGAGTCCAGTCTAACTGGTTGCTCAAAGGTGACAGCAACACTGATTTTTTTCACAGAATAGCTAATGGTAGGAAAAGCAGAAACACCATTTTTAGCCTCTCAAATGGGGACGAAAAAATAATAGGTGATGAGGCTTTGTTAAAACATGCTTCTGAATACTATAAAGAGTTGTTTGGGAAGGCTCCCGGCAACTTAATCCCTATCAATGCTGATATGTGGAATGATGATGAAAAGTTATCTGCAGCTGATAACAATCTGTTAGATATTCCCTTCTCTGAAGAGGAAATAAAAAATGCTTTATTCGACATGGAAACTAATAAGGCTGCAGGCCCTGATGGGCTACCAGTAGAATTTTTTCAATCATGTTGGGAGGTGGTAAAAAGTGACATAATGGCCCTGTTTGATGATTTCTATGAAGGTCGACTTGATGTCAGTCGACTGAACTATGGAATCATAACACTACTACCAAAGGTAGCTGGTGCTGAAAGAATTCAACAATTTAGGCCAATATGCTTGCTAAATGTTATTTACAAATTAATCACAAAAACAATGACCATAAGGCTGGAGCCGGTTATGGGGAAGCTAATTGACAGATGTCAGAATGCTTTCATCAAAAACAGAAATATAATGGATGGCATTCTGACTTTACATGAAATCCTGCATGAAACAAAAAGGAAGAAAGAAGTAGGGGTGATTCTTAAGCTGGACTTTGAAAAAGCTTATGATAAGGTAAATTGGGAATTTCTCTTCCAGTGCATAAATATCAAAGGTTTCAGTGATAGATGGAAAAAGTGGATTAAACAAGTTGTATATGACGGCACACTGAGCGTGAAACTGAATAATCAAACAGGGGCCTATTTCTCTAGCCACAAAGGGGTCAGACAGGGAGATCCACTGTCCCCCTTTCTTTTCAATCTTGCTGCTGACTGTTTAACCAAAATGATTCACAGAGCACAGCAAAACAATCTGGTTCAAGGCCTGGTACCACATTTAGTTGACAAAGGGATAGCTGTCCTGCAGTATGCAGATGACACTATCCTGTGTCTAAAACATGATGTTGAGATGGCCAACAACATGAAACTTTTGTTATACCTATATGAACTAATGTCTGGTTTGAAAATAAATTTTCAAAAAAGTGAAGTCATAGTCCTTGGTGGTGACAACAACACTAGGGAATTATATGCAAACTTATTTCATTGCCAGGTTGGGGATTTCCCAATTAAGTATCTTGGGGTACCAGTTAGCCCAAGCAGGCTAAAGGTCAGTGATTGGGATCTGGTCGAACAGAAAATATGGAAGAAACTTGATGTCTGGCAAGGAGGATCACAATCTATTGGTGGCAGATCCATTCTTGTAGACACAAGTCTTTCGAATGTACCTACCTACCATATGTCAATGTTCCTTATGCCTAAAACTGTGAGAGAGCACATTGACAAGGCAAGAAGAACCTATTTTTGGCAAGGAGGTCACACAAAGAAAAAATACCATATGGTAAGATGGCATCAGATTTGTCTTCCTAAGGAAAAAGGAGGATTGGGAATAAAAAATCTTCTAAGGATGAACATCAGCTTACTTTGTAAGTGGTGGTGGAAACTAGAAAATGAGGAGGGAATGTGGCAAGAAATTGTTAAAAAGATGTACCTGTCCAGAGATTCTCTCATGACAGTAAAACATAAAACCACAGACTCCCCATGTTGGTCAGACCTGTTAAAGGTCAAAGATATATATATGGCTGGGAGGCAGCTGAAAGTAGGCAATGGCAAATATACTAGGCTGTGGGAAGATAGTTGGCTTCATGAGAAGTCTCTGGCCAATATATACCCTGAACTCTATGCCATATGCAATGAAAATAACATTACTGTACATGAGGGAAAAGAAAGAAACTGGAACTTGTCCTTTAGAAGATGGCTCTCGGAGCAGCAACAAGGTCAATGGGATGATATAATAAACAAAGCAGTTTCATACAATTATTCACAGAGTGATGATTGTGTGGAATGGGCATGGGAAAAGTCTGGAGTCTACTCTGTTAGCTTCCTGTATAGTTGGTTGATGAAGGAGGCTCCAAATCAAAACAAAGAACACATCTGGAAATCGAAAATTCCGTTGAAAGTAAAGATCTTTCTCTGGCTGTTGGAACAGAATGCTGTTCTGACCAGAGATAACATGATAAAAAGGAAATGGAAGGGTGATGGTGTTTGTAATTTCTGTACTCAACAAGAGTCGGCCAAGCATCTTTTCTTCACTTGTCCCATTGCTAAGGTGGTATGGGGATGCATTGGTATATGTATTGGTGCTAACTGCATCCCTTCCTCGGTTGATCAGTACTATGTATGGATTAACCAATTCTTACCGGGAGGAAAAAAGCTGTATACAATGTGTTTAGCAGCTGTATGCTGGGCTACTTGGAAAGCCAGAAACAAAGCTTGTTTTGAGGAAAAGATGATCAATGACCCTCGAGACATCTTATATCATGCGTGTGCTTTTTTAAAATTTTGGGCAGAGATGCTTCACGGCCTTTCCAAGGAGGACCTGATCAAGGGCGTGGAAGAGCTGCTGGTGTCTCTGGCAGCGACAAACAACCAAGGTGGAGGACCCCCGATGCATCTTCATCAACAATTTCTTCTGCAGGATGGGCTGGCAAGTGATGCGGACGTGACGGCATCAGGTGAAGAGTGAATCTCGATGCTATCCTAATAGTTGCGCAGTAAGTGAGAAGCACCGCTGAGATTCGAGTCGAGTGGAGTATAGACATGTCAATCGATCTTAGTCTTCCTTTTGTCTGTTCTATCTTTTAGTCTTGTTGCTGTAAGTCACTGTCTATCTAATTCCGGTCTCAGGTTCAGTTGATCTGTAAGGTCTCGTAACAAGTTCTTGAACAAATTCTTTCCGTTTATAATGAATGGAAAGGGGCAAGACCCATTTCGAAAAAAAAGGCCAGCTGGGCTGTGCCCAACCTGCATCACGCAACACCGTTACTTTTACCTTCGTTCAATCCCTTTGCTCTGTCTATTCCACGTCACTAGTACATTTTGATGATAAGTCAGTAATAATGCAAAAGCTTCTGTATGATGAAGCGGTCTCACGACAAAACTGAAATGATCGATGAACAGCCGCCCACGCACACCCAACCCAGCCGTCCCCTCTGTAAACGTTGGAGCGAGCACTCGGGCAGGAATACGTCCACTCCGCTTGCGATAGTATACCACAAATGGAATTGTGGCACTGCTTGCTTCTTCGTTAAGTAGTAGTACACCTTTATTTGTTACTGTAGCTTTCAGATCGGAGCGGACACCTTGTTCAGTTTTGTTCGATACTTGAACCGCTTCATCATACAGAAGCTTTTGCTTGCTTCTCTCTCGCTCAAAGAATATATCCCAGTGCAGTGAAATGATCCATCTTTTACCAGCGCTAATCGAGCTCGATCGACCGGGTGCGACACGTCCGAACGCAGGTGAGCTTGTGGTGGTGGGACAGTACCTCTTTATGTGTAGCACTAGCAGGTGAATTGAGCTGCTCGATCGCCTTCTTTAAACAGCTAGCTTCAGGTACCTCGCTCTCTCTTACCCTGTTCAGCCAGCCAGCCTGTGCCTGCGCAAGGCCTGATCGTCACCTGCACCAGCGAGAGCCTCCCATCCGACCCGGCCGAGAGGTGAGTCTTCTTCTTTTTCTCTTGTATGACTAGCTCTCCTGCTTCGATTTGTATTCTGGCTAGTTGATGATGATCAGGATCTCATGTGCCGCGTGCACGTACTGCTGGAAGCTAACTTGTTGTAACCGAAGAAAGCAGTTCACTAATCCCCCTTGGATCTTGTTAGTAATCTGTGCTCGTCAAGACCCGTACATGCATCGATCGTTCCATTAGTTTGATGAGTGAGAACAGGAAGGGATGAGAAAAAAAGAGAACTGACCCTGAACTTGTTGGTGGTGTTCTGCAGCACGGTCAAGATGGTGAGCCCTCAGCAGCCGCTGCTGGTGACCCCTTGCGGCAACCAGAAGAAGCAATCGCCTCTGTTCCCGTTGGTCCGCATCGCGACCAGCTTCGTGGCTATCGTCTCCGCCTGCTTCTTCATCTTCGCCGCCGCCGACATCCTCTACGGAGACACCTCCTCCTGCCCTGCGCCCGACAGCCAGGTAAAAAAATTTCAGCTCGATCGATTCGAAACCCAGCTTCATTAATTAATCGTCCGTTCAATGCGTGGACGAAATCATGGTTGCTGATTGTTAATTACGTTACGTGCAGGCCGCCGCCGCCTCGCCGTCGTTGGGCAAGTGCTACGAGCTGCCGGGCGCGGACCCCTTCCTGCGCGGGATCATGTGGCTCGGCCCGCCGCAGGCGGTGCTGGCGCTGGCGCTGCTGCTCGCCGGCGGCGGCGGTCGCCGGAGCATGGGTCTCGCCGTCGTCACGGTCGCGGTGACCGCCGCCAACCACGTGCTCTTCGCCAGACTCCTCGTCATCCTCTGCGTCGCCACCTCGACGGACACCATCGAGGCAGCGGTCGTGTTCGGCGCCTTCTTCTTCGTTGCCGCGGTGTTGTTGCTCGGCCTCCTCGGCGTGCTCGCCTCCCTCCTGCTGGGAAGGGAGAAGGCCGAGTAGCTAGAGAGCCGGCAATCATTTGCCAGCTGATTGCCGATCGATCGTAGTCGGGATCCTTCGGTGCTCATTACCGCTGCTGCCGGCAAGACTCAAGATTCAAGCAGAGCTCCATCCTCCGTCGATCAGCTTGCTTACTTAACTAGCGCTTCGCGCAAAAAGACTGATCAGTAGTAGTATTAGTAAACTAGTAATAATTAAGCTAGGGAGAGAGAGAGAGAGCATGTGTGGACTGTGGTCTGATGATGATCTCAAGTCAATAATGTAGTCTTTTGATGCAGCATTATCCAGCTATCTAGTCTAGTATATATATAGTTTTACCTGATGAATACTAATACAACGCATGTATATTTCTGGCGTTGAGACCACGCATCATGAATATGGTTGAACCGTGACCTTCAGCTCAGAACGTGGCATATATTCCAACCGTCTACTTTTCTCGCAGGGCTCTCCCGTGTCGTGTCGTCGAAGAAAAATGCAGCATAGATCATTGGTAGACAGGTGCGCGCGTTGCTGCAGATCTGTACTCGATCGTCATGCGCAGTGGCAATTATCAAAAGATTTCATATATTTCGATCTTGTTCTCTTGGACCTGATGTCCTGATATATATGTCGAGGCCTACTTGAACAGATGCTGGATTACGTGTAGAGCAGATGCGCGTCGATCGGCTGGCCTAACTAAAACGGTCCATGAACAATCGCGCACGCAAACCCAACTCAAATTTGAGCCACCTTTTGACAGAAGACCGACCCACTGAAAAACGTTGGAGAACTCAGGGAGGAACATTGGTAGGAGTAGTATAGATACCAGAAACGAAATGGTGGAACTGCTTGCTTCTTGGCTAAGTCCACTTCACTGCGATAACATTGGTAGGAGTAGTATAGATACCAGAAACGAAATGGTGGAGCTGCTTGCTTCTTGGCTAAGTACACCTTTATTTGTTACTAGTATAGTACTAGCTTCCGGATCGGAACAGACATTTTGTTTGTTTTGATCGAGACTTGAACCGCTTCATCATAAAGAAGCTTTTTTCGAATACGCGGAGCTTCTTTTGTTTTGACCGGCTGGCACGGGCCAACTGGTGGTGTGGTGGATCGATTTGCTGGAGTGGCAGCTACCTACAGTGTCAGTAATTGCCGAAAACGTCGAGGTTGCTGAACTGAACCAGGCAGCCAGCTGATCACGGGTCACGGCCGGCCTCTCGCTCGCTCCAGGAATCCCACGAAACCGAAACGATCCCCTGCTTTATTACTGCTGGCTTGATCAGGCCCGATCAGCCGCTTGGGACGCGTCAGCAGGGGAGGTGACCTTGTGGGTGCAGTGGAGGGACCTCTTTGTGCGTCAGCGGATCAGCTCTGCTCGATCGGCTACTTAAACAGCTTCAAGCCCCCTAGCTCGGTCACTTTCCCTGGCCCCTGCTCAGCAAAGCCCCTCGATCGGTGCCTGCGCAAGAGCCTCCGATCCGACCCGAGAGGCCGGTAAGCCTGCTCCCGTTCACTTCTCTACTGCTAGTTCATTTCGTTCCTCCTCCACTCAATTTCAATGTTTAGATCCGTGCTTCGAGTTGCTGCTCTTTGTATTATGTGTGCCGTTCTATCTTCTTGTCAGTATTTTGCACGGCTAGATCGATCGTTTCGTTCCTCTAATATTGTGATACAATACAACAGAACAGATCGGAAAAGAACTAACCTCGATCTGCATTAATTTGTTGATGTCCAAGCTAGAGAGAGACCTAGAGCGCGGCTCCAAGGTGGCGAACGCTCAGCCGCTGCTGCAGGTGGTGTCCCCCGGCGGCGACCAGAAGCGACCGCCTCTGTTCCCGATCGTCCGCTTCCTGACCAGCTGCTTCGCCATCATCACTGCCTGCTACTTCATCGCCGTCGCCGCCACTATCCTCTACGGCGACCCCTCCTGCTGCGCCACGGCGCCCAGCACCGGCCAGGTACCAACCAGCTCCTAGCTCACTCATCTTAATCTACCATTCGCTCGATCGTTCAATCACCAGTGCAGTATCATGCATGCTTAATTAACACGTTGGTGCGGGTGCGTGCGTGCAGGCCGCTTCCTCTTCCACGTCGTCGGCGGCGTCCGTGCACGTGCACGTGCACCCCGCGTCGTCCTCCTCGCCGCCGCCGCTCGTGCCCAAGTGCTACGAGCTCGTGGGCGCGTACCCCTTCGTGCGCGGGCTCATGTGGGGCAGCCCGCCGCAGGCGGCGCTGGCGCTGCTGCTGCTGCTGCTCGCCGGCGGCGGCCGCCGGACCAGCAGGCTGGGCATGGCTCTCGCCTTCGTCACGCTCGCGGCGACCGTCGCCAACCACGTCCTCTTCGCCAGGCTCGTCGTCATCTTCTGCGCCGCCACCTCGGCGGACACCATCGGCACCGTCGCAGCGGTCGCGTTCGGCTTCTACTTGTTCGCTGCCGCGGTTGTGTTGCTCGGCCTCCTCGGCATGCTCGCCTTCCTCCTTATGGGAGGGGAGCGCGCCGAGTAGCTAGAGGCCCGGCAATCAATCATCCATCCGTTCCGTTCGGTGATGGATCATTACTGCTGCGAGACTCAAGGTCATATGCATGGGAGGTCCATTGATCAGCTTACGTAGTTAACTTGTGTTGAGCGCATATATGAGAGTGATCAGTGCTCAGTAGTATAGCTAGAGGACGAGCACGTGTGGACTGTGGTCTCAGACTGACGAACGATGACCATCGTGATCGAGTCGAGTCAATAATGATGCAGCCTTATGTATCCAGCTATCTTGTTGCCTGATGAAAACTAGATCGAGTACCCTAATCGCGGTGTATGTGCGCATGCGTATTTCGCGTTGACAGGATCGGACGCCAACACATGAAATGTTTGAACCGTGACCTTCTTCAGCGGAATGCTAGCTAGCTTTGAGAAACGTGGGATTCAATCGTTTACTTTCCTCTCAAGGCTCTCCTGTGTCGTCGTCCTAAGAAAATGCAGTTTCGGTCATTGGTAGAGCGCGCGATACGCCCGCACGCACGGTAGTCAGGTGTGTGCCTTTTGCTGCAAATCCGATCTGGCATTGGTTTTCTGCGTTAAACTGTTAATTAGTACACACATGTGCAGTCGCAACTAGTAGCTTTATAATTATCAAAAGATTTTGATGTCGTTTGCCACGTTCATGTATTTAATTTCTTGGTCTCTTGGACCTGAGATGTAGTCCTGATAGATCGAGGCCTTCAGAAGTTGAGATAGGTAGCCGCTGCCCACTGCTGTCATTTCTGAACTAACCAACTGGCATATGAGAGGGACATCCCATGGATGCATTAATTACCCAGATCGAGTAGAATCTGAGAGCGTAAATAGGCTGCCCACATGTATAGCAGGAGAGTGTTTTTGCCGAAATCAGTGAGCACGGTGGTTTCCGCGAAGCTTCGAGCCATGAATTTTGGGTCAATATGTGCAATGCGTTTTTTATATATAATGGCAAAACGAAACTGCTTAATATAACAAGAAGATAGCGTGTGCTTTCGCGATTGGGTTTCCTGGTAGAACATTGCAATTCCGTCCCTGGTACCATACGGCTGGCAGGCAGCATATCTAGTTTTGTGATCGAGTAATATAGTTCCCACTCACCCCTTTACCATCAGGGTTCAAGTCCTTATAATTGATCCTCATAGATCGATCCTTTGAATTTCAGTAATAGAATTAGTCAATAATCGTCTGAAAACAATAGCGTCTTATTTTGGTTTATCTTGTGGAACTCTTTGGAGTTCTTTGGGTTGTAATAATTAACGTATGGACAGCTATATCCATTGATCGATGCAGATGCTAGGATATTCAAAATATATTCTTTTCTTTTTTTTAAAAAAGTCCATCCTTTGAACACTTTTGACTCAACGACGGGCTGACAGCTTAACAGCCTGGATATCTTTGATCGACCGGTTATCGGCCACTGAACCCATCAAGGCGGACGCGCACCATGAAGATAATACACTTTGGGCGTGATTGGTTTCTTGGCCGGCGTAGCCTGACTCGCATGAGGGGATACTAGCCCCAACAGACCAGGCTGAGCACGTTCAGAGCATTTTGTTTGGTTGGTGTCACGTTCAGAGCCTTTTGTTTGGTTGGTGTTTCCTGTCAGCCTGGCCAGCTAGAGAGTCTAATTGGTTGCCTAGATGCTGCATGCGCTAGCAGCTTTTTCTCTCTTGCGTGAATGCGTGTGCGCTCGCCCTGCACCAAACGAGCCAGGCTCTGAAGAAACGAGATCGAAATCCATCTCCCGTGAGCCTGGCTGAGGAGCTCGTTTTGCACCGTTCGGACCTGGCCCATTCGTGCCTCCAGGCATCCAATCAACCCGAACTTGCATCTGACGAGCCTGGCTGGAGGAAAACCAGTTAACCAATCACGCCCTTTGTGTCTTTTGCTGGCGCCATTGTTTCTTCTTCGGAGCCTGTAGTACGTGCACACTGAAGATGTTGCATTTTTAATTCACAAACATAAGCAGCATCTTCGGATATTTCTACATACACGTACACATCTCCTCGCTCGCCACTCCTGCCACAAGCTATAGCACGCATGCATGCATACGGATACGGACCAGTGCGTATATACATATACAGACACACAAAAGTACACTAGGGAAAGTATAGACTAGAGGGATCCACGCCATCCCTTCCCATCGAGGAGACCACGATGATGAGGTGACTTGGCTTGGTTTCCACATGTCACTCAACGATGACACACACATGTCATGTGTGCGTGATGTGTTGAGGTTAATAATGGTCTTGTTCGTTTTCTTCCTTTTTAATTTTTAACCTGTCACATCAAAGAGAATCTTTACATTTAGAAATTTTTTAATTAGTTTAATGACAAAGCTTTTTTGACAGAAGGGTGCTAATTTGCGAGATGAATCTAATGAGCCTAATTAATCTATATTTTGCTACAATAACCATCTTCTAATTGCTATTTAATTACTCTCGTTAGTTAGACAGGGGTTTTAGAATTAGTTTTATAATTTGACTTTGTTTAGTATATATAAATAGTAAAATTCTCTTTGATATGACCCCTTTAAAATTTAGACATCTGAAAACGAACATACCCAATGGCTTCAGGGTACTGCCGGTGCCGATTCAGGCGAAGTGGAACAGTGGCGCGTAGCTCTGCGCCCGTCCAAAACGTCAAGAATTAGAGAACCGGATGGAGTAAGCTAAGTAGCCTAGTTAAGTCATACTGAAATATGCAACTATATTCACTCCCACTGTAAAGTGATTTGTTTTCTACCGAGCTAAACAGTGGGAGTGATGAAAGTTGCACTTTGCACCAAGTGAATCAGGCAACTAATTTGGTCTGCGTCTTTCAATGCAGTTGCATATTTCAAGGTTGATAGTGTGTCATATTGCACCTAGGTTATTATTGTGTTGATGCTATTCTTAAATCTGGTTTGATGCTGAAAATTTAAGCTCGACTGAGCCACTAAACTAAACTATCTGATGTTTTCCACCACTACAAGATTTCAGTTAATTCCCTACAGTGATATCAAAGTGACCGACAGTTTATAAAGTTTAGTGTATTTGTTTTGAGTGGCTGACAATTTAGTAAGTTTAGTAGTATAAATTTCTATATTTCCCAATAGTTTTAGCAAATTTTCCACAAACTCATTCCCTGCAGTTTTCAAATCTATTTAACAAATACAACAAAAACTGTCACCTACTTGTACAAAACTGTAGGAGATTGTTAGAAATCTTGTAATGACCATAGCTCTGCACTGGTCAACATCCATGACTCTGTCCTCAATGTCTTAATTCTCATTGCCCTCTTCGATGCCCAACTTAGCAAGCGGCGCTACGCGCGCCGCTGTTAACACTAGTGCAAGCAAAGGAGTCAAGGACTTGATGCTGTTCAATGGCACAAAATTTGCAGAAGGAGAGGTTGGATGACTTGTGCGGGCTTGCTACCCGGCAGCTGAGTCAACGGGACCTGCAGAATGCTGCTTCCAGTTGCATCTCTTGTTGGTGATAATCTATTTCTTGAGTAGGTATCATGACCGTATATGATTATACAAATAGTGAAGGAATATGGTCCAAGGATATGCATGTGTTTCTAGTGGAAAATGGAAATTCTGACCAGACAGGAAGACTAGAACTTCGGTGCTGTCATGGTTTCGTTGGTCCAGACTGGGGATGAAAATGGATCGGAGCGCAACGGATAATACGCGGATGCGGTATGGATACGGTTTTTGTCGGACATGGGACGGATTTGGACCGGAAGCGGATCGGAAGCGGGAATTTGAATATCGGATATAATACATCTATGAGTAAATTAAGGAAGGAACATGGTTCTAAAAAAATGCATGCAGTCACGGGCTATATCATGGATCGATGCTCAACATGCTGTATAGACAAAAATTCAAACTTGATCGCTATGGAAGGAGGAAAGGTCATCACTGGGTGCTAGCATCTGACGAAGATGATCCTTAGCGGTGACCAGCTCACGCCATTCTAGCGTGTGCCGCGCTATGGTTTGTGTTGCAAAGTATTGGCCGCAGTGCATTGTGTGATTTAATTACATGTACAGATTTAATTCATTAATGTATAGGAACGCTTGTTGGCTATAAGATTATATGAATAGGTTAATATTGTCGGATAATTCTATTTTAAACTTCGGATAATCCGCTTTGATATATCGGACAATCCATATCCGTCGGATTTTGCTACTCCTCCCATATCCTAATCCGCATCCGCATGCATCGGATTCGGATCGGATCGGATCCGCTAGGATCAGGGATTACAATCCCGTTTTGGCCGGTCAAACCGAAAGACCGGTCCGAAAACCGGACAAAATTCAAAATCTCAAATTTGAATATAAAATTTGCAAACCGACCGGTAAACTGGACCAATTCGTCGGTAAACCGGACCAAATTTCCGGAAAACCGGAGCAAAAACCGGAAAACCGATGCGGTCCACTTTTGATCCTGCTCGTCGGTTTTTTGTTTTAAAAATCATAAAAAATTAAACATTTGAAAAAAATGAAACAAAAAATATGTAAAAAACTAGATGCAATTTGCAGCGCAAAGGTGCAACAACAACACGAAAATTCGATTTTTTTTTGCTTGGTGAAAAAAATAAAAGAACTTTGTTGTTCAAAAAAAAGGTTTTTTATTTTTTTCCTTCCTTTTTCAACCCAGAAATCTTGCTTGATTTTTTTGACCCATCAAACGATCGAATGTTTGTGTTCTTGTTCCACCATTGTGCTATAAATTTCATCTATTTTTTATATTTTTGTTTCAATTTTTTTTTGAATTTTCAATTTTTTTTTGAATTTTGAATTCGAAATCCGGACTACGGGTAAACCGGACCAGACCGGTTTTTTTGTTTTTCGCGAAAACCGGTCCGGTTTACCATGGTTTTTTGAACCTTGGCTAGGATATCAAAAACGCTTCTCAATATCCTTAAAATTCGGATTCAGACCGGATCGGATCGGATAAATATTCACACCACTTTCACCCCTAGTGCAGACGTAGAGGTAGCAATCAATATCGATCAGATTGAATACTGCCTCAGTTAACAAATGTTAGCATTTATTTACTTTCAAATAACATATTTGATCATTCGTCTTATTCAAAAAATTAATAAATATATTATTTTTTACTATAAATTATTTTATCACTAGATATATTTTAAGTATAATTTATTTATTTTAATATTTTTATAAATTTTTAATAAAATGAATGGTCAAACGAATGTAAGTCAACAATGCTAAAACTCCTTTTACGCGACCGTGCGTTCGTTTCGGAGCCCGCATGCTCCTGCTGTGCGAGGGCCGCAGCCCATGTGGGTGGGCCTCAGGGTGGGGCCGTGGTGAAATTTTTTTGAAAATAGTTCTCTTGAAAGTTGCAATAAAAGTTTCGATGCACTTTTCAGTTTCCACCAAACGTTACATGAAAGGTAGATCAGAAGTTACAAGTAAAGTTTCTAAGACAAAGTTCCAGGATAAGTTGTACCGAAACTTTTCAAAAATAGAAAGTTGGTAGGAGCGAAAGTTTTTTAAAAAAAGAAAGTTGCGGGCCTGTAGGAGGGAGTGCGCTGGTTGCCCTCCTAGTGCACACACGCGAATTAACATTTGTTAACAAAGGAGAAGTAACGTTTTCTTGAACTATCGGTTGCAGGATATGATAAAGAACTTTGATTCCAACTCAACAAAATTCTTCATCAAAATTAGGTAATAAACTTCTGCATTCAGTTCAGCTAAAATAGATAATTGCATGCGGAATTTTCTGTATGTGAAATTTTCTGCCCCTGATTGGTGGCAATTGCATGCGGAATTTTCATTCACGTGAGTACTTTCCAAATCAAAAAATAGAAAATGATAACAATAGTTACAGGTGAATCTCATGCGTCGAGATCTATGTAAGTTGATGGCACACATTTATCTGGAAATACTGTAAAGATGTCCATCAATTTTATTATGATGTGTTATAAATTGAAAATTTCAATGTCGCACAACCTTTTACAAGGTAGAGTTCATTGCTATTCCGTGCCATGGTAGACCTTTCGTCGTCGATTGACTGGACAATGGAGGCGGGCACTGAGGATTGCAAACGGGGCAACTATCCTGGCACTGATCCAACGTGTAGTAACACAACTCCTTGGGAGCTCTATTTATGCAGCAGTAGCAGTCTTTCCACGGTGAACCACACTTTGCCTGACGGCAAAATACCAGCACAACTTTGCTCTCATCATTTGCTTCCGTGTAACTAGTGTTGCTAAGGCTACGCAGGTATCTTCTTGTACCTCCAGCCTTCAAATGAGGACTACCTGCTGCAATACAATTTTGAATTTATTATATATCAGCATAGATCAATGAACATTAAGATAGCTAAAAACTAGAGGACCCGGCCAAGGGTGGTCGATATATTAATATGAATCAGGATGACAGGATGAGCAGTAAGTTGGAACAATTGCAAATAGGAAACAGACATTCTATATAGCAATGTCTGAAACCAGGAGAACTACAGCGATCGCTTACATACCTATAAAGGTAGCGAGTAACACAGATATGAAACTATCTTATTATTACAAGGAAACGGAGAGACGCATGCAGGCTTACACTGTGCAGTTGTTGTTAAGAGCCCGAAGAACAGGAGAATAACAATTGCACACACCAGGCCATCGTAGCACCTGCCTCTCATGTTGTATCTCAAAATTAAGCTGTATCAAGAGTGGGGTTGATGTTGGCTCCAAAGCAATGACTCACACAATTGGCTTGGACTGCAGGCGTATATATAGAATAGGAGCTAGATGTATAGATGGGAATTACAATTATGACTACACATACACGGAAGGATATAATTCTACCTTTTACTAAAATATAGAATCAAGTGATTGTAAAAGTTAGAAATATGCATAAAAGAGATATCCACAGCACGGATTTACTTATACAGTCAAGATCACAAAAGATACACATGGAAAGTCTTTTGAATGAACCACATGGAAAGTTCATTATGATTACAAGAGGCGTACATGGAAACTAAAGACAATTATTATTAGATGAATCGGCATAAAAGTGGAAATATAAGAGGATCACTTCCTAAAATTCTGAATCATGATTACACACGATCTATTATATATATAATAATCTAAACTAATAAGGCACGAGTCAGGCAACCAATGATTCTTCATCTAAATATTGTGCACCCAACCATCTAATCCACCATCCATCTAATTGGGCCCGCAACATTTAAACGATGTACACCGTCGATCGTCGAAACCCGCGTGATGCGTGACGCCCCCTGCGTGATGCGTGATGCTCATTGTGTTGAGATTGTTTACGGTCCCACCGCTTCGGATGATTTTTTCTTACCGGTGTTTCTCGCTACCCGCCCATCCCGACTCACCAGCGTATTTCCCGTCATTTGTTCGGTAATGCGATTATGGTTTCCAAACATAGCGATTAGATTTTCCAAACTTAGCTCATGCCTCCCGATGATCGAGCGCGGCGATCGGGCTTCATCGCTTCGCTTCGCTACCAACGAGAGTCGCCAGCATCGCCAACGAGAAGAGAAGACGAGGACCAGCCTCCCAGTCGAACCTTCCTGCGCGGCGATTGAACCCGGGGATCGTCGGCCTGGTGATCGACGAGGACAGCATCGATGGTGTCTGCCCCGACCTAGCGGTAGGTCTCCATCTTCAGGTTTCAACCTTTCCCGCATTGCCATAATCTCACAATCTCTGCCATTGCCGAACGATCTGCAGACGATGATGGCCGTTTCCCCTTGCTCTTTGCCACTACCCCTATCATCTAGATGTGAAGCTCTTAGGTGACGGGATGCGGCGCTGGTATGGATCTCCAACATTAATTTTGCTCTCTTGTTCTTGATAGTCAATCGTGAATAGGTCCAATAGGATGAAAATTTTTGGACAATTTCCAAACCAATTTTCCTTGTCCTTGCCCGTGAAATCAGCATCCATAGAGCGTATCGCAACGTCAGATCCGGAGGTGCTCGACTGCTCGCCATCGCGTCTACCTCACCGCGTCCGGAGCCCGACAGTATTCTCCAGCATGTACGGGCCACCCAGGTATTCTAATTACCCTACTCCAGTTTCCTCAGTCCGGCTCCATATTGCAGGAGGTACACGAATGAGTCCTAGCTCTGGACGATTCCTTGCAATTTTCCTTCTTTTTTTTTTTTGCCTTTTTTGCATGCCATAGGTATATGACATTTGTATACAGATCCGATTAGCATGAGGCATTCGTAATTGTGGATTGAACAGATGTCTCATAGGTTCAGTAACACACAATGATTAGCTGTGTATTGATCATATATATTGTGTGATGCTAATTTGCTCCCTCCTTTTGCTATGGATTTTCCATAGGCCGCTTGTGGTGGCTCATATTCTTATCAGCTTTCCTTCATTAAAAGGATATAAGAGAATCCCTAATTAGTCTCATGCCTTTTCTGATTCTTGCTATTGTTACGACATGCAGCCTCCACGCTGATCTGCCTTCCACGAAGGACACTTTAAGTACAACTATATTGATGCATGCCAGGAGCTTAATAAATTACCAGTAGATTAACATGGCGTCAATGTATTCTTCTATTTCTTGTGAACTACTAATTTTCTTGATCCCTTTACATGGCTGTTAGTCAAGTTTTTTTTTTGTGTAAGCTACTTTAAAAAACTTGACCCATTATGTGTTTTTGCTGAGCTCAAAGGGCAGGAAGAATGAGAATTATACTAACAAGACCTGTATGAGATTTCATTAGTTGAGCCTTCACATTTAAACTTTTGAAATAACAATATGGATGATGTATGATGTGCAACAATCCTAATTACAGGACTGATTTGTACTCCGTATGCTTCAATATAGATTCCAGATTGATGATGGTAAGGGAGAACCCATCACCACGACGCGGATTCATCGTTTGTGCCTCACTAACATCAGCAAATCCCATCTGGTCTTCAAGGTAACAAAAATATAATCTTTCAATTGGCCCTGTATGTTGATTCTCTCACAGATCGATTTTCTGGTGGTTATACTACTGCAAGCCTCCAACCCATACAATGATTCAGCTGGTGCATGGCAATACTCCATATATATTTTGGTGCCCCTCTGTTCTATGTGAGAAAAAGATATTGTTTTTATAAAAGATGACTTTCTGTAAGCCTGACAATTTCTGTCATTAAAAGGATTTCTGTTTTTGTAGAAACTGATAACTGATATTTTTTCTATTGAAGCAGTCATGAACAGCTAAAGACGACTATTTAAGCTGCATTTCATCTGGGTGCTTCCCCAACATATATCGCCAAATTGTTAAGGCTTATGTTATTAAGGCTGATGAATGCCCAAATTATTTTTCTCAAGTATTCCTTATTTTTTTTCCGTTGGACAGTTCAGGAGTGGTAAGAATAGCATTTAATAACCTCTTCAGTCTACTTTTTTTAGCATTGCTATATATTTCAATACAACTATTATGGGAACCCATAGCCAGAAGAGACATGTTTTAAATTTTGTTAGCTGCTAGGGGCGTTACACTTTGAACTTTATTTTACTCAAGGATTCCTTAGTTCCTTGTGTTCCATGTAAAACTAGGTTGTTATTTTAATATTTAGGGGAATATAATATGCTCGAAAACATATTTTGTGAGATTGTGCTTCATTTTTCATCCAGGATGGCTGATTAGACATTTCGATTTTAGTTGATTCTTATTTGAATCAAGATGATCTCTATAACTCTATTTATCTAAAAGAAGATGATTTCTATTTAAAGATTCAGACTGCAAACCCCCTCGCCCTTATGCTTGCTGCTGTGAACCATCGTTGGGAGGTCCTGATTTTCCCAGCAGGACACGTGGTGTGGAGGTGAGGAAGTATAGCAGCAAGTTGATGCATCCATGTTGTTTTTTTTGGGTTAGAAAAAAGAGATTTGTCCACCTTTTCTTTTTTGTGTATAGCATACCTCATAGCATATATGTCTTTATCGGATTTTGATGCCTTTGTTAAGATTGGAACATTAATTCTAACCACTTGAGTTTGTGACAGTGTTACTCAAGGTATTCCTGGTCAATTGGTCATCCCTACAGGTTTCAAAGGATGTCAGGGTTGAGTTACCACCACACCAGGGTGTATGTTTTTCATTGACCTAATAAACATCCGCAAGGGCATTGTTGACACAGAATGTGGGCTTAAACACCATTGATGCTACATGTGTGTGCTTTTCTTGCATAAAGAAAAATGGATGCTAAAACCTACTTTAGTCTGGAAATTGTTATTCAATATCTTCCAAGAATCAGTATGCATGAAGACATGGTGAACTAAATCAAGATAGACCTATGCAGCACCTTAAGATAGACCTATGCATCTGGAATAATGCATGTTTTTTTTTTACTTTCAGAAGGTGAAATATTTGGAATTTTGAGATCCGTAGAATGTTAGCAGTTGGGTTGTTCCCAGATAGTTGTAGTTCCAGAGGAGGTTCTTCATGAAGCTTCCATGTAATTAGCATCTGACTTTTTCTGTTAATGATCCTTTTTGTTTTCTTCTATTCAACTCAATAAAATTATAATTTTTGTTTAAATAGTTTTTCACTTAACTAGAAATTTACAGATGCTGAGTATTAGTGCTGGTAGTTTGAAACTAATCTGATATAAAGAAATGGACCTCCTAATTTACAGGTGCCTGAAAACGTAGAAGATTCAGCCGACGAACTTGAGCTAGGGAAGGCAGGTGGGAGGTATGGGAACACGCCGTCGAGTAGTGTTGCCATTTTTGAAATTCAAGATAATGATTACTTTTGGCCAATTTTGATCTCACAAGACAAGATGGCAATAATTATAACTTTTTTTTACGAAGCACAAATATTATAACTACCCATTGGGTCTTCTTTGTTCGTCTTTTTTATTTATCATGATATCATAAAACCATTTTAAAATATATTTTTGTTATTTGTGATATCATAAGAACACGTCAGATATATGCCGCATGGAATATTATGTGAATGTTTTGGTTTTCTACAATATATTAAACGATCTTTGGCTATGTTTGCTTCAAAAATATATTATACCATCTTATAATTCTCTGGGTAAAAACAATAAATAATATCATATTATTAATGTTTCTGTACAATGCCATGATGTTTTGGGATGAACAGTATATTGAAGTTGTGTTTCATGCCCGTAACGTCGCGTGGAACAATACTTTGCCGTGCGTGTCGCACGGGTTTAGTAACTAGTTGATAAAGAAAAGAAGTCTCCACGTTCGCTCTTAAGGTCTATAAATTCTCACATTAATCTAAAAAAATAATTTAAAAAAAAAGAAATTGCCCACCATTGACATTACAAAATTTTTACCTAAAATACCCTTAGGCATTGTACATGACCCACCAAATACAATAATAATTGACCTCATACCTGATTGATTGACAAACCAGACAGATCTATAAGATTACTTATGAACACGGATCTATTCCACATAGGCTGACGTGATTAGCTAGGGGCAACACGATTCAATGGATCTAATCTGCATATACTCCATCTAAAAAAAATCTGCGTACTCTAATGCTGCTGCATGCGGCAGGGAAGATAGGGTGCCATGGCGGAGGAAGTTTAAGTACGGATCCAAAGACGGAGGTGAGTTCACATGGTAGATACGCAGCTATTCGATTTGTGCTGCCGCTGCTCCGGGGTTCAAAGGTACGATGCTGTGCATGCATGGTAGATGCTGCAAGTACGCCACATCAACTTTATTTATTCATGTGCATGCATGTGTGTTTGATCCCAATGCCTCATTCATCTTTTTCAACACACACAGATCATTAGCTCCCATGTAAAGACATAAAACAATTCTTTTTTATTCTCAGTATATGCGAGACTATTCAAGAGTCACGAGCTGTCACATAAAGCAAGACAGGCTTATGAAGGTCCTTAATTGAGATACGACTGGACATCTGCCTGATCAGGGAGCCATGCAGAGAACAATCCCAGTTCGTCGCTGGCCTGGTGTGACAGATGGAAGCAGAACAATGATGCGACAACAAAGATGATCGATGAAGAGCCACGAGCACAATGCCTAGATGTCAAAATCTACCGCCTAATCGAACGCCATGGACGAGCTGGACATTGCGGACTCGAGTCCAATTGTTAAGAAAACAGACAAATTTGGCGAGATGGACTCAGTCGGATCCAACAGAACTTTATATTTACTAGAGTACTCAAATTATTAGGACAACAACGATCTCATCTGATTTGCAAACAATTAATTGAAGGAGAAGATCCACCATCCGGCAATGAAAGCTTGATTTGCGTGGGAAGAGCTAGCCTAATGGTGCGCAAGTTCAATAGCAAAAGATAAATGATAGCGTCATGCAACGGGACGATGAACAACATACTGCGAGCTCCATAGGTTGGGGCAGTCTAATGCAAGCAAGGACAGTGGTTGAGAAGTTGCGCAGTTCAGGAAAGTGGATGCCTGCCCACCGTTTTCGTGTTTGAAAACAACAGTGGTATTGATATGGGGAACTCTTCTATTTCTTTTTGCCATGATACCATTCTGCTAACAGCCTACTTTTAACACTGTGTTACTATGTTAGAATTGTTATGTCTTGTTGCCGTATACAGTGAGTGGTCAGGCACGAAGCTTGTTGTGCTAGCAAAATTGGCTCCGCTAGCTGTCAAGATAAGTCCATCTCAGGTTCTTGATTCTACTTTATTCAAATTACTCTGCGTAGTTACCTCTTGAAAAAGTTTTTGATTTGAAAAAACACTTAAAACATGTGCTTGAACTACGAAACCACAAAAATATGACATGGAGATATCATCATGATTCATTTCTGTATGAAGTACTAAACGAGAACGAACCATTTCGGATGTGTCCCACATGCACACCAAGGTGTCAGTGGCCCAACAAGATTAAGTTTTACAAGTAATATTAAGCTTAGCATGATTTTAGCATTTCTTTGTGTATGATTAGGAGTGAGAAAGAGAAGTTCTGGATCGCTCCTTCACTGATACGAAAAGGCTATTTTGTACTCCCTCTGTCCCACAAAAAATGGCATTCTAGTTTTGTACTAAGTCAAATCATTTGAAGTTTGACCAAACTTTGATGAAAAAGTACTAATGTTTATAGTTTAAAATTAGTATCATTGGATTCATCTTGGAATATATTTTCATATTATTCCTATTTGGTGTCACAATTGTTGATACTACTCCCTACAAATTTAGTCAAAGTTAAGATTGTTTGACTTAGAACAAAACCAGAATGCCATTTTTTCTGGGACGGAGGGAGTAGCAATTTTGGCTGTACTAGACCTTGGTCTGCTCTCTTTCTACTTTAAGCAATAGTCAGCCAAACTGAAACGGCATGCCCATTCGAAATTTGAATGATGGTTCGCACTCTACCAAAGTTGCCTATTGTTCTTGTCATTGCATTTTTTCCGTATTACAATAATGCTGATTGTTTTTCTCCTTATAAGGAGAAAATGTGTCTGCCAGATTTGGGTCAGGGCTAATGGGAACAAATATGCTCAACAACCAACTAAGGTACCATGCTACATGTAAACATGTCCTACACTTATTAAGACACTTACCATTGCGACTTTAACTGGAATTCCACAATGCAGGAAGCTTTAACTTCATTCAGGAAAACTTTCCTCTACGAACTGATGGGTATTAAGGGGACTAGGGGACGCCTCCCAGATGTTTATGTCCATGCCATATCGGATCAAGTGGGTCAGAGGTTCGCAGCATTTATTTAAGCTGCACGCTGTAAACAGAGTGACTTTTTTTTTTTTTGCGAGGGTAAACAGAGTCACTATGATTATAGGAAATTCACGAATCTGTAATCTTTTGGGCCATAACATATCGCATTAGTGTCCAGGGAAAACACACATTGTATCTATGATTTGCAACTCGCAGCTTGAGCATACAAAAATTTTGTCAAACACTTTCCATCGAAGACCCTTTCATCGAAGCTGGAATATATTCCAGACGAACCACTGTAAAAAATTAAAGAAGTGTACATACAAAATGAAGAGATCACACAGAACTCTCAACGACAAGTAGAAACAGAACGATCTGTCAGCTGTCACAGTTAACACCATCCACCTTCAAGAATTACCTACTCCAGTCAGATGGTGGAGTGCACATGTTCACACACTGCACCATTCCTTGATGTAATCTTTCTATATTTTCGTTTGTTCTTGATGAAATCTTTAATTTTCCATACAACATGTTCACATGGTCTATTATCATAATTGTTCTAGATTGGAAATCCCATATGTAAGAACTCCAACTAGCATCAGCAAAACTGGAGCAGTAATCTGTATTCCCTCTCGTAGTGATTGGCCATGGCGTATGTGGGTATTCCCTCATCCAGAACAGCATTTGCAAGGCAGGCGCGCGCCATTGGGTTGAGCAGTGAGGCTTCCCATCCCGAGAGGTATTTGTCTGGCTTGGCGATGAGTCAACTGAATGCAATCGGCGTACATGGAGGTTCTTTCTTACCAGACTCATGTGGAGATGAACCTACCAGCTCTTTGGCCATATTTTTTGTCGAGTAAACATCTGGATTTGAATTCTATGTGTAAACCAGCTAGTCATTGTCCTAGCATGTTGTTTATGGTCATTTCTTGGCGCTAGTATATAGTATCTGGAATGCCTGTTCGTATAAGCTTGGTGGTTGTGTCGGTCAAGTGACGGATGGGAAGCGATTGCCCGTGACTGCTATTACTCGTTCATCTAGACCGTTGATGGCGGGCTCGAACTGTTTGAAATGGGACCGGCTCTCCATGTCGCGGCTGTCACGAAGCTGAGGCAGTTCAGCATCCGTCAGCAGAGCAGCGGAGATCGCAATCCTGAGATGGTCCGGCGCGGAGTTTCCCACGGCTCACACAGAACGGGCCGGGTTGAGCTCGTCCGGCCCGGCTTGTCAGAGTCCCAATCCAATGAGGCCGCATCGTGTCGCGGTCCCTCCTCGACGGCATGCAGCGCCGCGATTGGCTCTCCCTCCTCGCGGGCGTGTGCACCTGTTGTCGCCACTCGCCACTGACCCATCATCAAACCATATTCCGTCCCCCAAGGTCTTACAGCTAGCTAAATGTGCGTTGTGGTTGCCCTAAGGCTACTCTTAATGGGAGTTTCATTCTCATTAATTAAGGTGCTATGTCACCATTTTAGATGATGTGGCAAGAATTAATAAGGAAAGAGAAGAGAGTGGTTTCATCTAGATGAAACCATATGTACACTGTTTCCAACACAGCTTGTGTCTTGCATGTGTTTCTAGGAAACAACAAAATAAAATCTTGCATTGTAAGAGGTGTTTCATTGTTCAAACAAATGCCTTGTTGCTTATGTGGCAGCTTTGGAAACAACAAAGTGAAACCCACCATTGGGACTAGCCTAATGTGAATCTCTTTAGATGTTGTCCTGATAGGTCAAGTAGAAAAAGGTGTTGTCTCATAGTCCGTCTCATAATCTTCAGACGGTTTCATCAGACCACTTATACAATGGGTGATTGTTTTAGTTGTCTCATAGTAATTGCATCTTTTCTCAATTTGTGTGTGAGTAAAGGAATATTTATGAGTTGCATGGTAACTATAACTCGTACAATGGTGTGTAAGCTGTCTCATACTTTTAAATTCTAGCGCATGAGGTGGTTGCCCACCTATTTTTCTCACCAACCTCTCTCTCTTCCACCTCATCAAAAATTCTATATAAAGTTGCATGAGACGGACTATGAGACTGCTTACATGTAGCATTGTACCTGCCCTTATGTGGTATGAAGCGGCAAAGGATTGATCGATAATTGCTACTTGTCCAAACCAAATTTCTAGACCTAATCTTGTAGGAATTTCGAACGATGGTAAGAGAGTCGGACTCTATGTTGACACAATTTATGCTTTTCTATCAGTAAAACTATAAGATGGCCCGCGCATATTGCGTGGCTAGAGTCGTTATAATACAATGCCCGGTGGTTAACATTATTTCTAATAGAATATGGGAGTCAGGGGCTCTGATATTTTTGACATCAATACTAACGATCTTTATTCAAAAATATAGATTTAAGATATGTATCAATATTGAAAGACATGGAATAGAATATTGGTATTAATTTTAGTCCAATGGTTAAAAAAAAGACATGTCATGAATTCTTTTTGAAGACAAAGAGAAAAGGTCTAAAAAATAAAGAAAATATCATACAGATTAAACTAAAGAAAAAACAAAATTATTAGACAAAGAGAAAAGGTCTAGCATATTGATTATGCTGGCCTATTATTTTATTTTATTTTATTGACAATCTGGCCGATTTTTTGAATAGCTGCATGTGCTTGCTTGCTTATGACATAGTGCACACCGAGCCTTTGCCATACCGCATACCGAGCCTTTGCCATGTACACGTGCTTAACCCAAGGCTCTCGTCCGCTTGGATGGATCATGGACATGTGACTTGCGTCGTTAGATTCATCCTCAATTCGTCAGCTCGATGTGTGCCACACGTGGAATAAACTGATCGTCCCCATATATTCCATATGGTTTCTTCGTCTTTCCCACGCTCAATCTGCCATGCATTACGAAAATTTGCTTGATGATTCCTTCGGCTAAACGAAAAACCGATCTGGCTGCGTCCATTGGTACCAAAGCCAATGCAGTCTTAGCGCTCGGTTGAACAACTCCAGATTGGCCACACCAAGTCCCCCTCGATTCAATGGTTGTCCCCCTCGATTCAATGGCTGTTGCACTTTTGCCCAACGTACTTTGCACTTCCCACCATGAAGCCTTTGATTTCCGGCCCATAGGAACCGACGGCGGATATTGTCAAAATCTTTGTAGAACTTTTTTGGTGGTCTGATCGCCGTTAGGAAGTAAATTGGCTGGGAACCCAAAACCGATCGCACTAGCTCCCTTCTCGGCCGCCACCCAGGTTAAGCAGCTTCCCCTCCCAACCTGACATTCGGCCAAGTCTGTCAAGAAGTGGTTGTGTGTGTACCAAGCGTAGCCGGCCAAGGGTGAGATGTATACCCAGGTAGGTTAGAGGGAAACTAACCCTCGGTCCGGCAAAACCTGCTAAAACCTCATCCAGGTTTACATTGTCACAGCGTATTGGGGCGACTGAGCTTTTCTGCAGGTTGACGCGCAGACCCGTGGGATCACCAAATTTTTTCATGATTTCCAACACCAGGTCAACTTTTCATGCTTTACTGGATTGACGAACACAACGGCGTCGTCCGCGTATAGGGACAGGCGTAGACGTGCATGCATGCCCCGCAGCGGTGATAACAGTCCTTCATCCGTTGCATGCTCAAAAACCTTTTGCAGCGTGTCAATCTCCCTGTCGCACGCCACGCTTATGCTGAATTGTTGGGCTTGGCACACCATTAACAGAAATAGTAGAACTCTGAAGACGTACGCCATTGCCATGCAGAGCTCGCTGCTGCGGCAGACGTGGTCCTTGCTGTGTGCGTGCCCTTCATCGGCAGTCACAAAAGGATCACTATTGATAGTTCGGCTCTAAATGATTCGTCATCAGTTCTAAATTGCTAATTGCGCCACTGTCACGAATCAATTTATTAATGGCCATGTTTCTGTAGATTTGTAATCAAAAGAACGACTGAACGAGCCTATCAATTTCATTTCACTCGATTTAGATTCTGTATGCAAGATTCAATTTGTTTGCCAAGTGCGCATTGACAAGAGTTGTGCTCATATTAGAAGTAAAATTATCTCATCCGATTCACTTAATCTCATGCATATCGACCGGGACCGCATCACAGTTACAGAAGTGAGGATCGATTGAACTTTCGATGCGTCCATACGGCAACGAAGATCTGCTGCGTTGATGGCGGAAGGTGGGGGCATGAACGATTGGCCATCCACAGCCATGCGAAGGAACCGGTTGGATCTACGGATGGCCATGTCAGGCCAGGAGAAGATGGAAAGGCTATAACACGGCGAGATATGCTCAACAGATGGTGTTATCTGAATTAGCGATGTTTGTCCTGCTGCATCGGCGGCGACAGTAATAACAACCTTAGGCCAAACGATGTACACCTAATGACCCCAAAGGGTATGGGCAAGACTAATTTCACAAAGCAGTAGTAATTACACAATAGTGCCATGCATGTTGAATTGATGGTTAGACTGTATGCATGATACCTCTAAAGTATCGGTATCATGGTCTGTAAAAATGCTCGTCTCAATCTTTTTCCTGTTCATACGGCGCTCGGCCGAGCAACGTGGCCCCATAGCAGCCACGCCATAGTGCATCCTATTTTGATGATATGAGGTCCATTATGGCATGCTCAATGAACCTTAGCCCCGATAGGATGACGCAGCCCGGTAGTCAAATCACGCGCCGCAGCTGGCCAGTGCCGGCCTAACGAAAGAGTGGAAGAACACAACGCTTTACTTCGAGCGTCCTTTGGTTGTCAACCGTAGCATATCATCAATGGAGAGACGAGTTCCAGATCCATCTTAATTGAGGTGAAGATCATAGTCTGCACTGCAGAGTGCTAAGGATCAGATACCGTAGGCGTGAATTGTCTTGTTTGAGAGCAAAGCTCGTATCAACCCTGGCAAGTTTGGAAAATCAGTTATCTGCTTAAATGGCCTAGATGGCTGTTTTGTTAGTGATTTTAAAGTTTTTCAGACTAAAATCTACGTCACGCATGCAAAAGCTCACAAACAGGGGCATGTACTAGTGGGATCGGGGCACAGTAAAACTCCCTCTTAAGTAATTACTTTTGGATAGTAATATCCGGCCGGTGCAAGATGTATTCCTCATTTGCATTTCGTCTTCGTTCGTGTAAGAGTTTTTATAGAGAGAAAGAAAAGAACAGCGAGGTGGTGTCAGGCCCTCTCCTTAGGTCAGGTCCATCGAGATCCTGACAGGTGGCACCACCAAAAGGTGGTCCCGGAGACTTCCCGCCTCCAGTATAAAACGGCCCCTTCGTCCTCGGCTGATCCATCACTTGGCACAGCGCTTGCTCACCGACCCACACCACCATCCCAAGGTGAAAGAAGCTTGCGACTTGTTGCAAGAGTGAGATGGCAAACATTTCCTGGTCTCCACCCCCCTCTCCCCCGCCGGGAAGCCCGGCCTCCACCGCTGCTGATGTGCTTCGGGCGGTGGGTTTGGCCCTGCTCGCTCTGGTCGGAGTCCCTTTGGCGGTATGGGCCGGTTGGACGCTCTGGCGTCGGCGCGCGCAGGTGCTCGGGTCCTTACTGACCTGGGTGCCGTGGCTGCGCCGGCGACGAGGACGAGAAGACATTGGAGCCCGGATCCACCGTTTCCTGGAGGCCTCCAGCAGCAGCACCAGCACCAGCTCAGCATCGTCTTCCCCGAGCTCGTCCGTGCAGCTGGAGCTGAACGAACTCAACCCGTCAAGCTCCAGGCCAGCTGAACCGCCCCGTCCCGGCCACCTTCTTCCCCTTCGGCGCGAGGATCCATTCCTCCTCGGGTTGAGCCCTGCGCGGCTCAACCGAGTGCAGAGGTTTCTCAACCTTCCCTCTGACGCGAGCACACAGGACCTCAACGACGTCCCGTCGCCCGTACCGCCGCCACGAGGTATCAACATTTCGTTCCCGGCTGGCCGAAACGGTACCTCAGTTCGTCGATCTGCCGTACCACCACTCCCTCCTCCTCATCTTCGTCGTCCCGGCCTGCCGCCGGCGGTGCTTGCTCCAGGACCACCGGGTGAAACAATTCTTCATGAGTACTACGACTACATTTTCTACTCTGATCGCTATCCGTCGCCTGCGAGACAGCCGTCGTCCGAGTTGCCTTTGCCTTCGCCGTGTCAAGAGCTAGCCGATTATATTTTCGGCCAGCAGGATGAAATAACGATGCATGTGTGATGATTGTCTGATCTGATAGATATGTGCGTACCGAGGAGTCGATGTTGTGTATCTTAATTGGCAGATGCTTAATCGGTTGTTTCCTGTTACATTTCTCTGTATGATGTGTTAAACCGTGTGTATGAGCTGCAGTACATGTACCTCTCGATCTATGATGTGCTGGAGCAAATGGATGATTTATGGCCATCAATAAAATCTTTCACAAACCAATCACCTGTACCATTGCTAAGCTGAATTACCAGTTTGATTTGTGTGCATTAATCAGGTTGATTGGCGCTCTATATATGTGGTACTCTTGTCAGGGGGGGGGGGGGGGGGGGGGGGGGGGGGGGGACAACAGAGCAAGATATATGTAACTAGGATAGCACTTGCAATGAATCGTGTGTCGGATTGACGACTGACTAATCTTCCTCACATGTATCTTTGCTGGTTCAACTTCAGCAAACTAGAACAAAGTTAGAATGATGGTGCTAATTTAGCATAAGGGCTGAATTCGTGCTGGACTGGTATAGCTTACCTTACAGTGTCAGTAATTTGCCGAAAACGTCGAGGCTGGTGAACTGATGAACAACCAGGCATCCCTGATCACGGGTCGGTCACGGCCTCTCTCTGGCACAAGGAATGCCGCGAAACCGAAACGATCCTCGTCTTTTAATTATCACCAGCAGCCTGATCAGCCGCGTGGGACGCGTCAGCAGGTGAGCTTTGTGGTGCAGTGGCGGGACCTCTTCACGTGTAGCAGAAGGTGCACAACCTCGATCGGCTACTTAAACAGCTTCAAGCCCCTCCGTCTCTTTCCCTGCTCAGCAAAGCCCCTCGGTCGGTGCCTGCGCAAGATCACCTGCTGCACAAGAGCCTCCGATCCGACCCGGGCAGGCCGGTGAGTCCGCTCCCGTTGACCTCTCGAGTGCTAGTTCAATTCGTTCCTCCTACACTCGATTTCAATGTTTAGATCGGTGCTTTGATCGAGTTGCTTTCGTATAATGTGTGTCTGGTTGATCATCAGAATCTCGTGCGCTGCAGTGCGGTGCTGGAACCTTAATTAGAAAGCAGTATGTGTGCCGTTCTATCTTCTTGTCAGTATTTTCTGCGGCTAGATCGATCGATACAAGAATCGTACTACGTTCCTCTAATATTGTGATACAAACAGAACAGAACAGATCGAAAAAAGAACTAACCTCGATCTGCATTAATTTGTTGATGTCCTGGCTAGAGAGAGACGACCTAGAGTGGGGCTCCAAGATGGTGAACCCTCAGCCGCTGCTGCAGGTGGTGTCCCCCGGCGGCGACCAGAAGCGACTGCCTCTGTTCCCGATCGTCCGCTTCCTGACCAGCTGCTTCGCCATCATCACTGCCTGCTACTTCATCGCCGGCGGCGGCCGCCGAACCAGCAGGCTGGGCATGGCTCTTGCCTTCCTTACGCTCGCGGCGACCGTCGCCAACCACGTCCTCTTCGCCAGGCTCGTCGTCATCATCTGCGTCGCCACCTCGGCAGACACCATCGGCACCGTCGCAGCGGTCGTGTTCAGCTTCTACTTGTTCGCTGCCGTGGTCGTGTTGCTCGGCCTCCTCGGCGTGCTCGCCTTTCTCATCATGGGAGGGAGCGCGCCGAGTAGCTAGAGGCCCGGCAATCAATCATCCGTCCGTTCCGTTCGGTGATGGATCATTACTGCTGCGAGACTCAAGGCCATATGGGAGCTCCATTGATCAGCTTACGTACTTAAGTTGTGTAGAGCGCATATATGAGAGTGCTCAGTAGTATAGCTAGAGGACGAGCACGTGTGGAATGTGGTCTCAGACTGACGAACGATGACCATCGTGATCGAGTCGAGTCAATAATGATGCAGCCTTATGTATCCAGCTATCTTGTTGCCTGATGAAAACTAGAGTACCCTAATCGCGGTGTATGGGCGCATGCGTATTTCGCGTTGACAGGACGCCAACACATGAATTATTTGAACCGTGACCTTCTTCAGCGGAATGCCTAGCTAGCTTTGAGAAACGTGGGATTCAATCGTTTACTTTCCTCTCAAGGCTCTCATGTGTCGCCCACTCGTCCTAAGATAAATGCAGTCTCGGTCATTGGTAGAGCGCGCGGTACGCCGCACGCACGGTAGTCAGGTGTGTGCCGTTTTGAAAAGCCACGTTGACATGTGCCATGGCTTGGTTTGTGATGAGTAATTGACATTGATTACTTCTTTGTTGAGCTTAATTGAAAATGCATCTTATGGATCGAGAAAGCAAACCCCCGGACTATCCGGTAGATTACCGGACCTTCCGGTACCGGACCTTCCGGTCAATTCCATTGCTTGAAAGATAGCGCTATTTGAGGGGGAGCTTTACATCAAGTTATTCTGCTCTGACTTTTTCTTGAGTCTTTTAGGATCTTTGCGTCGATGAGCCGCTTTCTTCGCCAACTCTTGGCTTTTGTGATCCTTTGCTACTAGATGGTCGTTTTCTACCTTTTACCTTGGTTTTGGACCATTTAGTTAGCTTCTTTTGTTTCGCATTTCAAGTTCAATTTCATGTGCTTGGTGTTGTTGTCAATGTACTCATCAAGGGGGAGATTGAAGAACCATGTTGAGATGTGCCATGGTTCTCGATGATGATGAGTAATTGACAACGAGGTTGAATTGAGATGGACATGAGTTTGTGTTTGAAATGCGGGATTTTGAGGGTTGTATAAGCATATGCATGATTATGTTTATGGCTAACCGGAGTTGGTGAAGGTGTTGAGATGACTGGCGGAGAAGGAGGAAACGTGTTTTCTTGTCTAATGATGTGTAGGTCAATGGAGTCAACTTAATGTTCAACGGCGAGAGGATCGGGAGGAACAAGCGGGAGGCTTGGGTCCGGGCGATCGAGAGGCCAGGTGAGGTCAAGGGTGATCCACATCGTACACGTGGCGGACAAGAAGTACGGAGGGTTTCGCGGTTTGGCCTCAAAACCGTGGAGGTGATGAAGACGGCGTGTTGACCAGGGTCAAGGCGAACGGGAGGCCGAGTCAAGTGAAGGTCCCGACGGGCAGGGACGAGGAGGCTTGACGGCGTGGTTCGCGGGACGAGGTGACACGCGTTGACATCGAGATGGTTTCCCGGTTTGGCCTCAAAACCGGTGGGCGACGGTTTCCCGGTTTGGCCTCAAAACCGGCGGTGGACGGTTTCCCGATTTGGCCTCAAAACCGGCGGTGGACGGTTTCCCGGTTTGGACCTCAAAACCGGCGGTGGTGGTTTACTGATTTGTGCCTCAAAGCCGGCGGTGGACGGTTTCCTGGTTTGGACCTTAAAACCGGTAGCGAAATGCTTTGAGAAGCGTGTAAGGCGGTTTCCCGATTTAGGCCTCAAAACCAGCGGCGATGGATCGAGGTGCATGTGGCACCATCGTGGAGGTGGCTTCGAGATGAAGCTACGGTGTGAAGGCCCCGACGGCGTTCGGGCGAAGGAGAAAAAGTTGGACGGAAACGCCCTTATGTGTTGTATAGATGTGTTGAAGTGTGGGGGGCATTTCTGGGATGTGGAAATGTCCAAGAGGATAAGGTGGAGGGGCAGGTTGGCTGCCTACCTTGGCTTTGTAGGTGCCTCCTATTTGTGTGTGTGGGAGAGGGCTTGAGAGAGAGGAGAGAAGAGAGGGGAGAAGAGAGGAGATGGCTCTTTGATTGAGTTTTTTGTCATTCTTAGTTTGTGTGTGCTAGGGAGTGGCTTGACATCTACATCTTGGAGTAATACATAGCATCAATTCGTTCTTAAATTGTTCTCCTCTTCTTGAATCCCGAATTTCTTATTTTCCCCATTTCCGGAGCCGTTTTTGGGTGATTTTCAATTCGCCTTGTATGCTGCATTTTGGGATGGATTTCTCAGATGAATTCGATGTTAGGACGTGTGGGAACATGCCTTGAGTGATCTTGCACAAGATCTCCCCACGAGCAATTCGAATTTGTGGATTTTGTCCAAGAACTCCCAAACCCTTGTTCTTCCATTCGATCCAAAATTCATGTAGTTTTGGTTGGGTTTTTGGTATGGATCCACTTGGATGAGGTTCCCCATGTTGTGACGAAGTTATGGTTCAAATTTCGTGAAGTTTGGAGGTCGTTTGATTGGATTTCAAGATTTTCGGGTGAGTTTCACGCGTGCTGTTCTGGAGCTGTCGGAAGTTCCGACATTGAAGGAACTTCCGTCGGAAGTTCCGAAATTGATCAGAAAGTTTTTGTCGGAACTTCTGTGAGTTGTCGGAACTTCTGTGGCTGTTCACTCCGGGACATCCGTAACATGTCGGAACTTCCGTGAATGATCAGAAAGTTTTTGTCGGAACATCCAAGACTTGACGGAACTTCTGTGAATCCATTTACACTTCTCATCAGAACTTCCGAGAGAGGTTCGGAACATCCGCCAAGCCTTTTGGGTCGGTTCTTCCTCGCTTGATTCCGCTTTGTCCAAATTGCTTCCGCGTTTGTGTGTATCATCCTTTAACCATTCCTAGGATTAGCACATCATCTCCAATTGATATGTGTGATCTTGGTGGTTGCAAGAGAGGCGCGTTGGGTTGTAATCGGGACATAGGCCGAGTTCTTTGAAAGAATTTTTATCGGCTCCCATTCACCCCCCTCTCATCGCCTTCTCGGTCCTTCACGTTTGCTGCAAATCCGATCTGGCATTAGTTTTCTGCGTTACACTGTTAATTAGTGCACACATGTGCAGTCGCAACTAGTAGCTTTGTAATTATCAAAAGATTTTGATGTTGTTTGGCATGTTCATGTATTTCTTGGTCTCTTGGACCTGAGATGCATGTAGTCCTGATAGATCGAGGCCTTCAAGTAGGTTAATTAGCTGCTGCCCGCTGCTGTCATTTCTGAACTAACCAACTGGCATATGAGAGGGACATCCCATGGATGCATTAATTACCCAGATCGAGTAGAATCTGATAGCGCAAATAGGCTGCCCACATGTATAGCAGGAGAGTGTGTTTGCCGAAATCAGTGAGCACGGTGGTTTCCGCGAAGCTTCGAGCCATGAATTTTGGGTCAATATGTGCAATGCGTTACCCTTTACCCACTGGTACAATGAAGGACTTTAGTGGCGGGTGTTTTGGACCTGCGGTGGCGGGCAAAGCGCCCGCCACTGCGTCTGCGCCACTGGAAAAAAGAAAAGAGCGGTGGCGGCCGGACGTCCGCCACCGCTAGCCATGCCAGGAAACAAAAAAAAGGGAAGACGGGCTGGGCCAAGCCCAACCCGCCCCGGCGTCGCGCCGCCCCGCTGCTCCGCCGCCGAGACAGATCGGTCGCTGTTGGCGGTCCTTAACGACAACTTTTTACCGCCAACACCAGCTTATAAAAGCCATCAATCAAGAATAAAATGAAATTTCTTTATGGACTAATGGCTTTCCACAAGTTTTGGTGATATTTTGATTGCAGGTACAATTATTAAGAAAAATCACCACAAACTATAAACAAAGAGGGGTTTCTGCCATGAAGATAATTTATCCAAATAAAACATTTGATATCTCCATGTGAAAGCCCTCGAAAAGATAGTCAAAATTGACTTTTGGTTCACTCAATTCGGAGTCCGGGAGCAGAAGTTATGCCTCAACGAAAATTGCAGGAAATGCTGAAATTCCCTGACCGGCCGGCCACCCCCCTAGGCCGGCCGGCCTACTTTTGTCTCTAATGGACCCGATCTTCCTCCAGTGGGCTATACACATTGCAAAACATCAAGCCCAAGTGGTCTCCATGGTGGATGAACAACCGACATCCGGACGGTGGGCTTTTGGGCCTTAATTTGATGATTTCTGCACTTCTGCCGCCCCCACTCGAAAACCGACTTCAGAACCGACCTTGGGAGGCAATCTAGGACGTCCACGGCGAAGGCGGTGGCCATCCGGGACAATGGATGGCCGGCCGGCCAAGGTGGGAGGCCGGCCGGCCTGACTTTTCGGCAAAACCGCCTCACCGACTACCGACGTGCCGTGACCGCCACTCTACCTCACTTAGGCCTATAAATAGGTGGTAGCTCCCACGGTAGAACTCGCACCTTAGTAGAGAAACACTTTGATAAGTGAAGTAGAGAGTGAGTGAGAGGAGGAGGAAGGGCGGAAGCTCCGGAAATGTCGGGGTTCTGCTTCCTCGGTGCCTCGGGTCTATACTCCGCCTGGGAGTAGTCGCTATAGTCTTCCAGGCCGGGTAACATGTAAGGTACTATTTATTGAGCAATAAAGTAAGGTTTTCTTCTTTATTATCTATGGGATTCAGGTGTGTAGTAAGTATTTCTTATTTACTGCATGTGCTAGCTCTAGGAAATTGCTAGTTGCTGGTATTAATGATAGGTGTAAACGTGGTGTTTATACTTTGATTTATCCTGAGTTGCCCTCAACCCCACGGGATGTTGTGGTAGCCGCGAGTGTAGGTGACAGCTACACCGGTCTCTGTAGTCCACCACGTTCGGGTTGAGTGTGTAGGGCCTAGACGCGGTCCGTTGACCGGATACGTTGAACCTAGTTCTCGGGTTGCGTGTCTTGGCGGCGGCCGTGCCCCGAAGTAGATGATATCGAAAAACCCTTATCGCATTGTTCAGTTATTTAGTATCTTGCATTAGATTACCTGGCCAGAGGACTATCTTTTTACTGTATTAATCCCCTGCTTAGCGTGTCTCTTTTTACGGATATTCTGCATAGATCTCGAGTTTAGTACACTGTTCGTTCCCTGTGGATTCGATACCTTAGGAATACTCTTGGGGTGAAAGCTGCATCGGTATCCGTGCGCTTGCGGATTTATTTCTGTTAGGCCTTAGGACTGCCAACAGTCGCTGATGACGCCGTGCTAGATCCGCCGCCGAGGACACCACGCAGCTCCGCAAACGCGCCAGATCCGCCGCCGAGGGAGCAGGACCGTGGTCGACGTTGCCGCCGGATCTGGTCGGCGCCGTGGTGGCGCCCGTGGTCGACGCTGCCGCCGGACCTGGTCGGCGCCGTGGGGGAGGGGCGGCCGCCGCGCCGTGCCTGCTCGCGGAGAGGCTGCCGGAACCCTAGCTCCATTCGTCGAGGAGAAGGGGTGGGAGGCCATCAGAACCCTAGCCGCGCCGGATCCGCGAGGCGCCAGCCTCGTGGGGGCGCGTAGGGACGTCGCCGCGCCGAGGTGGTGCCCCGTGGTCGACGCCGCCGCCGAATCTGGCCGGCGTCGTGGGGGAGGGGCGGCTCCGCGCCTAGAAGAGGGAGGGCGCCGACGTGCCGCCACGCCGTGGGGGAGGGGCGGCTCCGCGCCGGGGGAGAGGGCGGGCGCCCCCGCGCCGTGGGGGAGGGGCGCCTCCGCGCCGGGGGAGAGGGGGAGCACCGTCGCGCCGGGGAGAGGAAGGAGTGTCGCGGCACAGAGGGAGAGGGAGTGAGAGGGAGGAGTGTCGCGGGGGCGGCGGAGAAGAAGTGAAGTGTAGGAAAGGGAGGGGTGTGGCGGCTCGGGACAGAAGTGAGGAGTGCTAGGGTTAGTTGTGTTTATATATGAAGCTTCTGATTCGGGCCGAAGCGTGCCAAAATGGGCTCGCCCGCCACTGCTACGTTGATGACGTCAGCCGAACCGCCACTGCTGTCGCGTTTCCGGCGGCAGTCGGCGCTGACGTCATCATGCCCGTCACTGATTCGTCCTCCAAGTACTGTAGCGTTGCTGACATCATCAGGCCCGCCACCACTGTCTGCTACAGTACTTCGCGCGAGGCTGTAGTGACGGATCGACCTGTGACCGCCACTGCTATTTTTTAGGCTCCGTCACTGCAGGCTCGTTTTGTACTAGTGACCATCAAGGTTCAGAAGAGTTTACCTTTTATAATTGATCCTCATAGATCGATCCATTGAAAACTTTTGACTCAGTGACGGGCCAGGTACTCGATATCAATCATATGCGTGATGTGTTGAGGTTAATAATGGCTTCAAGCGTGGCCGGTGGCGATCCGGGCGACGTGGAACCGCGGCGCATAGCTCTGCGCCCGGCCAAACGCCTCCTCCTGCGGCGGCTCGTTCAGCTGCTACGACGCCGTCCACCAATCGCGGCTCTTGCTGGGGCTCTCGTCGCCGAGGAGGAAGGAAGCCTAGCTTCCACGCGCGACGCCTGCGACGCCGGGCTCTCGACGTGGAGCTTCTTTTGTTTTGACCGGCTGGCACGGGCCAACTGGTGGTGGATCGATTTGCTAGAGTGGTAGCTAACCTACAATACAGTAGTGTCAGTAATTGCCGGAAACACACCTTTCATTCTCTCTCGAAACCTCTCCCCCGCTACAGTTGAGAGAGGCGACGCGAGAGGATCTCGTCCCCGCCGGCGAGGCGGGTGGTCTCCTCGGCCTCCGGTGCCCTTCGGGGTGTTGCGAGGTGGCGGAGACCGCTGGCGCCTCGCCGGCTGGTGGAAGTTTAGGTCCTAGTATAGTATCTAGGGTTAGGGTTTCGGCGGCCGGCGGTAAGGTGGCGGCGGCGGCGGCTTTCTGTCCGAATCAGTCCCTCCGAGCTCGGCCGTGCCCCGCTGGCGCTCCTCTCCGGCGTCGGCGGCGAGCTTGTGGGGGTGGAGTTCCCGTCGAGGAGTTCCCCTTTAGGAGTCAGGCGGTGGCGCATCTTCCTCTTCGGCTTCGGCGAGGTAAGATGCAAGCCGTTCTTTTGCGACAAGGAGATGGAGGCTGTGGGTTGGTGGAAGATGGGTGGTTGGATCCTGCTCGAGGTTCCGCGGTGGCATCCGTCGTCGTCGGCGAGCGGGTCCAAGCTGGGAGGTGCTTGGGGCGCGTCCTCGGCCGGAAGCTCGGTTGTAAGGATCGTGTGACCGAGAGGGGGGGGGGGTGAATCGGTGCACTCTAGAATCTATTTCCAAACACTTACACCCAAGCAACTCCTAGCAAGTAGTTCTAGTGACAAGGTAAAGCACACTAAGGAGTATCCTTAACCTATATAGCTAGTGCATATAGATAACACAATCACACCACACTAGCAACCTAGCACAAGATAGATAGATAGCGGAAGACTTAAGCTAGGCAAGGCAAGGAACAAGATAACTAGAGACAAGGCAACCAAGATACTAGGCACACTAAGTAGAGTCCTTAGAGCTATTAGATAGGCTATAACGAGTAAGCACACGAGCAAGGCAATCAAGCAAACCTAGTGAAGCTAGTAGGTACCAAGGTAAACACACAAGCAAGATAAGAGCACAACTCAAGTACTACAAGCAATCATATGAAGTGCGATAAGTAAATGCGAGTAGTAAAGGAGAAGGGATAGAGAATGCTCATGATGTTTTCCCGTGTTCTCGGAAGGATGGCGCCTTCCCCTACTCCACGTTGGGTCACTCCCGCCGGAGTCTCGACCCCGTCCCTCCGCTCGATGGCGATCCCTCCTAGAGCACACTTCACCCTCCGAGTGAAGTCGCGGGCACGTCCCGTCGGGCTCGATCTCGGGTACTCTTCCGGAGGTAAGGCTCCGCACTTGATGCGTGCCAAAGGGCGCTCCACTAGTGATGCTTCTTTCGCACGGGAAGCTCCAAGACCGTGTACAAACTTGTGTCGACTTCCACAATCTCCTTGGACAGCTCAACACCGACGCCTAACCGGTCTAGGCCTTGCCATAGACCAAGAGTAACAGCCCTAGATGACTCTCTCAAGCCCACACTAGCCTAGAGATCAAAGGATGCAACTTGCTACTCTCTCAAGCACTAGGATCACTCCAAATCCCTCTCAAGTGCTTCACACTTCTTCTTCTTGGCTTCTTGGCAGCACCTCCCCTTTTTCCTGGGTCCAAGAGCAACTCAAGGAGGCGAGCAACCAGCTATATATAGGCCACCAACCTCAAACTAGCCGTTGCCCAAAAGTGTCCAGAAACCAAGTCACCGTAAATATCACCGTATGATACGGTGACTCTGACCACCGTATCATACGGTGACCTCCACGTCACCTGCCAGAGCATCTCCATCTCTGGACTTCCATCTTCAGGTATCACCGTATCATACGGTGACCCCCACCGTATCATACGGTGGCTTCATCTTCTTCAGCTTCCAGCAACTGCCAACTCTCTGGAAACCATACGGTGACCACCGTATCATACGGTGACCGCATCACCGTATCATACGGTGACTCCAACTTCTCTGCCAGGTCAACACCTCATCTGGACTTCTTCTTCTTGCAGTCACCGTATCATACGGTGACTGGCACCGTACCATACGGTGGCTCCTTCTCTTTTCTGCCAGAAACTTCTCCTTCTCTGGTCTTCATCTGCTGCAGTCACTGTATCATACGGTGACTGGCACCGTATCCTACGGTGGCTTCTCTTCTGCTGGAACTCGACCACTTCTTTGATCCTTGCTTCCAACATCTTCAAACTTGGTTCCTTCAAGCCTCTTCTGCCACCCTAGCCCCTGAGAGACTCACCATGCATCCAATGATCTCTATAACTAGTGTGTACTAAGAGAACCACCTCGAACCCTCTTGATAGTCCGGTTTTTCCTATGGACTCAAGCTAACATCTAACCAAGCAACACCCGCTTGGATCTAGCATGTCCTTAGCCTTGATCCATATCTTCTCCGCGACTCCATCAAGTCCGTTCTTGTGTCGATGAAGGCAACCAATCATCCTTTTCATTAAGTTCATGGTGTGTTGGCGTTCACCACCAATGGACGGAGCTTTCTTCATATGTGACCTATAAGATCTTACAAAGAGTGTTAGTCACATTCTTGGTTCTCATCCTATCACCAAAAACATTCATACCTTGGGGTTTCCCTAGCTCCAATGGTCATGAAGCTAACAATCTCCCCCTTTTTGGTGATGGATGACAACCATGATAAAAATGATCGAGAAGATAAAGAATGTAATGACAAAAGCCAAGATAAAAGCGCAACTCGATCAAGACACTAAACAACAAGTATAAGATAGAGAGATAGTTACCTTGTTGATTAGGTCGAGGCAAGTCATAGCTCAAAAGAAGTCACAAGTTAGAGCAAAAACTCATATCACAAGTGAATGAAAGCCCATGGAGCTATGACAAGCAAAGATTGCAAGGAGTTTACCTTCATACTTACTTCGTAGAATTCCGCTCCCCCTTGACACGTGCACCAATCTCAAGATTGTGTGAAGATCGATCATCTTGATCACTTGATCTTCATTCGCACACACTCCCCTTGAGACGGCATTGCTTCTTCTTCATCACCTCAAGATTGTGTGAAGATCGATCGACTTGATCACTTGATCTTCATTTGTACAAACTCCCCCTTGAGGTGACATCTTCCAACTCATTGTAAGTCCGAACTCTTCTTCCCAACTCTTCTCCGCTCGCTCGAACTCTTCTCCCCCATATTCTTGCTCGATCATTAAGCCCAATTCTTCTCCCCCTTTGGCATCTATCACCCAAAAAGAAATCTTCCAAGGGAGAAAAGGTTAGTGTAAATATATGAGACGAGTGGGAAAATGAGTTACTTGATTTGGCGTGAAGCTCCCCCTTGATCCGTGATTCTCCATCTCCCAACAATTATCCCTACACACATTCTCAAAAAGAATATTGTCTTGAAGTACATAGGGGTTAGTTGATGATGATGGAAATGTATGAACCCTTAGACTTTGAGCCGCGCAAGTGGATTTAACCTTGGAGCTCAAAAAATCTTGGTTCAATGGGCATGAAGCTCATATAGCATTGCTATAAATTCATCATAGGAGGTCATATACTCATATTGTGAATAAGCAACTCCTCCTAGATGGGTGCTCGGCGCCGAGACACTTATGCAAGATGCATGATGCGAATGCAAGGAATGATAAGTGTACAATGCATGATGCTATAAGGGTAAAACAAGAGAAAGCTAAGAACGAAGTTACCAACAACAAGTTTGAGCCCTCCATGAGCTTGATCACAACGAGCCATTCTTCAAAGCCTCGGGAGCCAAGTGCCACCAATCCCAAGCTTAACCCATGCTCATTGCTATCTCAAGTAGGTTAGTCGTCGGTCCTACAAAAACAAGAAGAACACACAAAAACAACAACACAAACAAAAACAAGCAAAGTATATATACATATATACATATGTAAGCTCAAGGATATCAAGTGAAGTCGAAGAGGTCGAGAACATTAAGTTCTCCCCGGAGCTTACAAAAGGTCTTCTTGTCAAGTGGCTTGGTGAAGATGTCCGCCAATTGTTCATGAGTCCGAACACCAATCAATTCAATATCCTTCTTGGCCACATGATCTCGAATGAAATGATGCTTGACTTCAATGTGCTTGGCATGGCCGTGATCACCCTTGTTGAGAGCCATATTGATAGCACTTTCGCTATCACAATAGAGAGGTACTTGCCCATAAGATAATCCATAGTCCAATAGGGTTTGCTTCATGTATAAAAGTTGAGCACAACAAGCACCGGCCGCCAAATATTCCGCCTCCGCCGTAGAGATAGCCACACAATTTTGTTTCTTGGAACTCCATGAGATGAGTGATTGTCCAAGAAATTGGCATCCACCGGACGTACTCTTTCTACTCACTTTGCATCCGGCGAAGTCCGAGTCCGCATAGCCAACAAGTCCAAAGTCCGAGCCTTTTGGATACCATAGGCCCATTGTAGGAGTACTCTTGATGTACCTAAGAATTCTTTTCACGGCACTCATATGGGACTCCTTGGGGTTAGCTTGATAACGAGCACAAAGGCACACACTAAACATGATATCCGGTCTAGATGCGGTAAGGTAAAGAAGTGAACCAATCATAGAACGATAGAGTTTAGGATCCACCGGTATACCTTTTACATCCACATCAAGAGGGACACTTGTAGCCATAGGTGTGTCGTAGGACTTGGAGTCTTCCATGCCGAATCTCTTAAGAAGATCCCGAGTGTACTTCTCTTGGTAGATGAACGTGCCCTCCTTCATTTGCTTGACTTGAAAACCGAGGAAGACATGAAGTTCACCTATCATGGACATCTCAAACTCTTTCTTCATAAGAGCACGGAACTCATCATTATAGACTTCGTTAGTGGAGCCATAGATGATATCATCAACATAGATTTGACAAACAAAGAGATCATCACCAATATGCTTAGTAAAGAGAGTGTTGTCGATACTACCGATCTTGTAGCCTTTGGTGATGAGATGATCTCGAAGTCGTTCATACCATGCTCTTGGTGCTTGTTTGAGTCCGTAGAGAGCCTTCTTGAGCTTGTACACATGGTCCGGATGCTCGGGGTCCTCGAAGCCGGGAGGTTGCTCTACATAAACTTCTTCATTGATTAGTCCATTGAGAAAAGCACTTTTCACATCCATTTGGTGAAGTTTAAAATCAAAATGAGAAGCATAAGCAAGAAGTGTTCTTATAGCCTCAAGACGAGCGACGGGGGCGAAAGTCTCGTCAAAATCGACGCCTTCAACTTGAGAGTAGCCCTTCGCCACAAGTCTTGCCTTGTTCCTCACGATTGCTCCCTTCTCATCTTGCTTGTTCTTGAAGACCCACTTAGCGCTAATGACATTGGATCGCTTGGGCCGCTTCACCAACTTCCAAACATCATTCCTCTTGAAGTTGTTGAGCTCCTCTTGCATGGATAGCACCCACTTGTGATCTTTCAAGGCTTCCTCGATCGTCTTCGGCTCTAGGGTAGAGACAAAAGAGAAGTTCTCAACAATGTTAGCTTCATCAACATAATTTGGTTTATATTGACTTCTCCTAGTCTTTATCCCTTGAGAAGGACTCCCAATGATGAGATCACGTGAATGATCCCGAGCAATAGGTTTGTGCTTCCTTGAAGGTTCTTGTCGAGGAGGAGGAGGAGCCGGCGAAGTGTCTTGCGCATCTCTTGCGGCTTGCTCCCTAGAGATGTGAGTGTCTTGTTGTCGAAGAGGTGAACCCGAGCCATCATCTTGGGTTGAAGTAGATTGTGCTTGTTTTTGATTGCTCGGTGAAGCTTGGCTCGTAGATGCATGAGGTAGACTTGATGGCGCTTGTTGCGGTTCATTTGGAGTAGCTTGACTAGAAGATGCTTGTTGCGGTTCACTTGAAGGTGCTTGATGTTGTTCACTTGAGGGAGAGCTTGGATTCACTTGAGATGTGCTCGTAGAAGGTCCGCTTGATGAAGTTGTTGGAGGAGGTGTCGGAGGTTCATCTTCACGAGAAATAACTTCACCAATAGGCATGTTCTCCAAAGCTTCCTCCACGGGTTCATCACCTACAATATGAGAGGAAGGAGGGTCTTCTTGAGACCCGTGAGACTCATCAAATTGCACATCATAGGTTTCTTCAACAAAGCCGGTAGAGGTGTTGTAAACCCGATAAGCTTTGGCCGAGCCCGAGTAACCGACAAGAATGCCCACATCGGTCCTCTTCTCGAACTTGCCAAGTCTTTCCCTCTTCTTGTAGATGTAGCACTTGCAACCAAACACTCGGAAGTAGGCAACATTCGGTCTTCTCCCAACAATCACTTCATACGGAGTCTTGTTTAGCAACTTGTGAGGATAGATCCGGTTGGAGGTGTAGCATGCGGTGTTGATAGCCTCCGCCCAAAACTTCTCCGGAGTGTTGTACTCATCAAGCATAGCACGAGCAAGAGTGATAAGGGTCTTGTTCTTCCTCTCAACAACACCATTTTGTTGAGGAGTGTATGTAGCCGAGAACTCATGCTTTATGCCAACATCATCACAATAGTCTTCAATGATAGAGTTTTTGAACTCCGTCCCATTATCACTCCGAATCTTCTTGATGTGATGCCCATACTCATTTTGCACTCTTCTAGCAAACTTCTTGAATATCCCAATTGCTTGTGCCTTGTTCTCAAGAAAGAATACCCAAGTATATCTTGAGTAGTCGTCCACTACCACCAAGCAATAGAGATTCCCACCAATGCTCACATAAGTTGTAGGCCCGAAGAGATCAATGTGTAAGAGCTCGAGAGGTCTTGAAGTTGACAAGAAATTCTTGGATGGATGAGGTGAAGCCACTTGCTTTCCGGCTTGGCATGCACTACATAGCTTGTCCTTCTCAAAGGTGACATCCTTGACTCCTCTCACTAGCTTGTTCTTCATCACATGCTTGAGTTGACCCATACCAATGTGAGCTAGCCTTCGATGCCATAGCCAACCTAGAGCGGACTTAGTGAAGAGACAAGTGCTAGGGGCAACAATGTTAGTCTCAAAATCAACAACATATAGATTATTATGACGAAAGCCTTTGATAGTGAGACCCATAGCATCATTATGAAGAACCACCCCATTAGCATCAAAGTTACAAGAAAAACCAAGATCACATATTTCAGCAACGGATAGAAGATGGAAGTTTAGGGACTCAACAAGCAATACATTAGAGATAGAGAGGTCATTTGAGATAGCCACCTTACCAAGACCTCTCACCTTGTGCTTGGAGTTGTCCCCAAATGTGACCTTGTCATGATCTTCATTTTCTTCCAAGTTGGTGAAGATGGATGAAGTACCGGTCATGTGTTGAGTGCACCCACTATCCAACACCCAATGTTTGCCACCAATCTTGTAGTTCACCTTGGAAGTAGCCATCAAGCAAAGAGGAGTGTTAGTATCATGAGAATCAATTGACATGTTATCTACCTCTTTCATGCTCTTGATGCTATTGATGTAGGCCATGGGAACTCCATTGAGAAAGTCCAAATCCAATGCATTCAAGACGTCAATCATTTCCTTGGTGACTCCATTGTGTCTCCACTCACTCCGATCATATCCCAAGTGTAGGACATGGTTCCCAAGAGGATAGGCTTGAAATCTTCCCACTTCATCACTTCCATTGGCGTACTCAAGGATGTTGTACATTTGATGCTCATAGGATAAGGCAATCAAGATAGCTTCCTTGAGAGGCATCCGATCAATATCATCACCAATATCATTTAGGACATAGATCTTCCGATGATAAGGGAGGAGAGACAACATTATCCGTATAGCACTCTCATCACTAACCTTCTCCTTCCCTTCAAAAGAATTGACTCTTGCAAACAATATGAGGAGCCTCTTCCAACACTCAAGCCAAGTCTCTTCTCTTCTCTTGTAGAACTCATCATACATGTCAAGGAGAAGGTAGTGAGCTCCACCGGCAAGACCCGGTTCATACATGTTGTAGTAGTCTTCATAGAAAGGAGGTAAGAGATCTCCATCCGGGGGATATTCCTTGATAGGCTTCGGCTCATCATCACTAGCACTTGAATAGTCATCATCACAATAGAAGACGGGAACTCTATCATCTTCTTCTTCTTCCTCATCATCACTTGGGGTCTTGAATGTGTTAGAGAGCAAAGAGCGAGCCCTTCTTCTTGTGACGATCTCAATGACTTGCTCAATTGAATATGACTCAAGCTCAAAGCTCTCAAACTCAATGTGATCACCATACTTATCCTTTGGAAGAGCATCAAGAAACCTTCTAAGACCTTGACCCTTAGTGACTATCCAAAGCTTGTTCTCATTTATCCTCTTGATGAGAGAATCCATCCGAAGAGCAAACTCAACAAGATCTTCATTCGGCTCCATAGAGATGTGGTCCAACTCATCACATAGCTTGAGATATCCATCCTCTTGATCCCGAGAAGAAGAACCTTCACCAACACGAGATGATGATTGAGCTTGAGGTAGAGGTTGAGCTTCAATGTGTTGATCTTCACTTGCATGAGAGATATCCTTGCCCTTCTTGATATCCTCCTCAAGAGAGGAGAGAATAGCAACCACCTCATCATAGGGCATGTTCACAAACTCATTCACTCGAGCAAAGGCAAGAATACCAAACCGCGAGAGTGGTAGAGATCGAATAAGCTTCTTCACAACATGCTTGTGCATAATAGATGGATAGCCTCGTGACATGAGTTTCCTAGCAAGAACATACAAGCGAGATGCGAAGTTAGTGATATCCTCATTATCATTCAAAACAAGCTCATCATACTCATCACGCACACTTAGAAGGAAATATCATTAAGCACACAATCATAAGGCTCAATCAAGGTAGAGGCGATGGAAGTGTTAGAAACGTCATCATGAGTGGACTCCATTTTCCCACACGCAATCCCGGTCACGACTCAAGGCGGTAAGGCCCCAATAAAGAGCACTTGGCTCTGATACCACTTGTAAGGATCGTGTGACCGAGAGGGGGGGGTGAATCGGTGCACTCTAGAATCTATTTCCAAACACTTACACCCAAGCAACTCCTAGCAAGTAGTTCTAGTGACAAGGTAAAGCACACTAAGGAGTATCCTTAACCTATATAGCTAGTGCATATAGATAACACAATCACACCACACTAGCAACCTAGCACAAGATAGATAGATAGCGGAAGACTTAAGCTAGGCAAGGCAAGGAACAAGATAACTAGAGACAAGGCAACCAAGATACTAGGCACACTAAGTAGAGTCCTTAGAGCTATTAGATAGGCTATAACGAGTAAGCACACGAGCAAGGCAATCAAGCAAACCTAGTGAAACTAGTAGGTACCAAGGTAAACACACAAGCAAGATAAGAGCACAACTCAAGTACTACAAGCAATCACATGAAGTGCGATAAGTAAATGCGAGTAGTAAAGGAGAAGGGATAGAGAATGCTCATGATGTTTTCCTGTGGTCTCGGAAGGATGGCGCCTTCCCCTACTCCACGTTGGGTCACTCCCGCCGGAGTCTCGACCCCGTCCCTCCGCTCGATGGCGATCCCTCCTAGAGCACACTTCACCCTCCGAGTGAAGTCGCGGGCACGTCCCGCCGGGCTCGATCCCGGGTACTCTTCCGGAGGTAAGGCTCCGCACTTGATGCGTGCCAAAGGGCGCTCCACTAGTGATGCTTCTTTCGCACGGGAAGCTCCAAGACCGTGTACAAACTTGTGTCGACTTCCACAATCTCCTTGGACAGCTCAACACCGACGCCTAACCGGTCTAGGCCTTGCCATAGACCAAGAGTAACAGCCCTAGATGACTCTCTCAAGCCCACACTAGCCTAGAGATCAAAGGATGCAACTTGCTACTCTCTCAAGCACTAGGATCACTCCAAATCCCTCTCAAGTGCTTCACACTTCTTCTTCTTGGCTTCTTGGCAGCACCTCCCCTCTTTCCTGGGTCCAAGAGCAACTCAAGGGGGCGAGCAACCAGCTATATATAGGCCACCAACCTCAAACTAGCCGTTGCCCAAAAGTGTCCAGAAACCAAGTCACCGTAAGTATCACCGTATGATACGGTGACTCTGACCACCGTATCATACGGTGACCTCCACGTCACCTGCCAGAGCATCTCCATCTCTGGACTTCCATCTTCAGGTATCACCGTATCATACGGTGACCCCCACCGTATCATACGGTGGCTTCATCTTCTTCAGCTTCCAGCAACTGCCAACTCTCTGGAAACCATACGGTGACCACCGTATCATACGGTGACCGCATCACCGTATCATACGGTGACTCCAACTTCTCTGCCAGGTCAACACCTCATCTGGACTTCTTCTTCTTGCAGTCACCGTATCATACGGTGACTGGCACCGTACCATATGGTGGCTCCTTCTCTTTTCTGCCAGAAACTTCTCCTTCTCTGGTCTTCATCTGCTGCAGTCACCGTATCATACGGTGACTGGCACCGTATCCTACGGTGGCTTCTCTTCTGCTGGAACTCGACCACTTCTTTGATCCTTGCTTCCAATATCATCAAACTTGGTTCCTTCAAGCCTCTTCTGCCACCCTAGCCCCTGAGAGACTCACCATGCATCCAATGATCTCTATAACTAGTGTGTACTAAGAGAACCACCTCGAACCCTCTTGATAGTCCGGTTTTTCCTATGGACTCAAGCTAACATCTAACCAAGCAACACCCGCTTGGATCTAGCATGTCCTTAGCCTTGATCCATATCTTCTCCGCGACTCCATCAAGTCCGTTCTTGTGTCGATGAAGGCAACCAATCATCCTTTTTGTCGTAACCCATATTTTCAGATATTCCCGAAGACTTAGTTTGGTATTTTCCGAAGACTTGTACCGCACGAAAGGAAACTTGTAGATAGATTCCGAATCTGTTACTACAGATCGGAAGTCTTGTAGAACAAGGCAAGGACTCCTAGAGGCGGTAACTAGGACTATAAATATACATGTAACCCTCCGATGAGGGGAGATCGAAAGATATAGTATACGCACCACCATATTCAACACGACATACACTAGACGTAGGGTTATTATCCTTCGGGAGGCCCGAACCAGTATAAAAACTCTCTGTGTGCCCTAGATTGATACCTCGATTGATCGTTGTTCCCCGAACCAAATATTTGCCGTTCCCTCGATTATTTGAGCGACGATAGAGGCGCGCCAGGTAGGGGGGCAGCGCTGAGGATCCATCTAGAGCTTCAGATGGCATTGGCGAACAAGATGAAGTTCCCGGCGGGCGCCGAATTCAAGTTCGGGTCTTTCACGTTCGTCGCGGACAAGGAAGGAAATCTCCACGAAAAGACGTCGTTGGTGGCGCAGGAGGCGTCCCCGGCGGCCATGAAAGCTCCGTCCTCGTACAGATCTGCTGAAAAGAGCTCGTCGGCGGCGCCGCGTGTGTCACCGGCGGCCCTATGTACTACATTCGGGCTACGGAATTCCGCGGCCAAGTTCCAGATCGCTTCGCGGGTATCGGGCTCTCCGTTTGGAACCCGCCTAGAAGACGGATCCACCTTGGATCCGCCACCTAGCTCTGCCCTAGAAGCGAGAATGCAAAAGATCGCTCTCGACATCACCGAGGGGCGGTATTTTCCTGGGTTCGGGCTCGGTTATCCTAATTACGAGTCCGACTTCAGCGATGATGACTGCCCTGAAATCGGAGATCCAAACCAGGGTCACAACCCGGCCAGAGAAGTCTTCATGGCGGGACGTGACGACGAGGCATCCAGCGATTTGCGCACCATTGACTCGATCAGATCTCGATCGGTTGCGCCATCCAATGTGACGCCAAGAAATCTCAACTCCGACTTCGACGCCGTCCGGTTCCAAACCGCGTTGGATTCCCTCGCGCGTATGGCCCCTGACGGAACACCACTGGCTCCGATGGTACAACAAGTCGTGGAACTTGCCGGCCGCGTGATCCCACTGCAAGATCAGGAGGTTGCTGCGCCGGCCAGGACTTCAGTACACAGACGCCTGGGGGCTACCCACGATCAGAGGGCCGATTCATCTTCGCATGGATCATCTTCCGATCACCCTAATCGACGACGGCGTAATCTGGAGCCTTCGGATGCAAGACATCAGATAAACCAGCGGAGGAACCAAACTGGCAATCCCCCAAGGGGGGAACCAGACCAACAAACCCCAGGCGCTCCAGCTCGTAGAGGGACGCGCCCAGAGACGGCTCCTAAGCCGCCCCCGTATAGGGCTCTGGGTAGTTATCTCCGAACTGTTGAGTGGCCAGCCAAGTTCAAAGTGGGGTCTATCGACAAGTACAACGGCACTATCAACCCAGAAGAGTTCTTGTCGATATACTCCACGACGATAGATGCCGCAGGAGGAGATGAAAGAATCAAGTGCGCCTATCTACCCACCGCCCTGACCGGAGCAGCGCGGTCGTGGTTGCTAAACCTCCCGGCATATCACTTCGACTCCTGGGCAGAACTGTGCGAGGTCTTCAAGGGAAATTTCCTTGGGTCATACAACCGCAACGCAACACCAGAGCAGCTCCGAGGTGTTAAACAGAAGGCTGATGAGAATCTTCGAGACTACATCAAGCGCTTCTGTCTAATGAAGAACACAATTGCAGACATCTCCGATATAGAAGTAGTCATCGCCTTCCAAGAAGGATGTTTGGATGTGAAGATGGTGGAGACCATAGCGGAGAACGAGCCAAAGACTACTGCAGAGCTGTTCCGATTGGCAGAAATCTGTGCCAAGGCTGCTGATGCTCGTGCTCGCCTCTCCGATGGCCGGGGCAAAGCTCCGAAGAAGAAGTCAGAAGACAGAGAGGTGAATGCGGTCGATCGATCGGGATCGGATCGCAATCACTTCCGTAAGAAGCGAGGTCGTCCCGAAGGCGTGGCTAAGTGGTGTCCGATTCATCGCTCCCCAAACCACGAGCTAGAAGGGTGCTTCGATTACCTCAAGCTCGAAAAGAAGCGTCTAAAGAGGGCAAGACCTCACGGACGACCAGAGAAGAGGATCGGGGCCGCGAAAGCCAAGATCGAGAACACCGAGATCGGGAGCACCGAGATCGGGATAATCAGGATCGTGGGCGCCGTGATCGGGAGTACCGAGATCGGGAGCTCAGGGAGCGCGATGACCGGGATGAACGCCCACGCTACAGAAGTCGCAGAGATCACAACGATGACGAGGAGGAGAGGTACCCTGAGATCAACATGATCTTCGGAGGAAGCTCCGCTCTGTCGTCCAAGAGCCAATACAAGAAGCTGCAGAGAGAGGTGGCCATGGCAGAACCCTGTTCTAGAAGACTAGAGTGGTCGGATACCCCGATCGCGTTCAATGCCGATGACCACCCGAAGACTCTGCTGAGCAACCCAGAGTTGCCCTTCGTCGCCAAAATCATTATCCACAGGAACAAGGTCGCGAAGACGTTAATCGACAACGGAAGCAGTCTCAACCTGTTGATGAAGAAGACGTACGATCAGATGGGCCTGCCGATCACCGCTCTCCGACCAGTTGAGGAATCATTCCATGGCATCTTGCCTGGGGTGTCTTCGCGTCCTCTTGGGAAGATAGAGTTAGCAGTGACAGTGGGCCCGAGAGAAAATAGGAGAACTGAAGTCCTGACGTTCGAGGTGGCTGACTTCGAATCTGCCTACAACTGCATCCTGGGAAGACCGTTCCTGTTCAGGTTCATGGCGGCTGCGCACTTTGCCTACGCCATGCTCAAGATCCCAGGACCTGCCGGTGTTATCACGCTGTGCGCCGATCAAGACCAGGCCGTGAGATGTGACGTCAATGCGCTGATCATCGCTGGCCACTTTGACTCGAAAGATCTTGACTCGCAAAAGCAGCCAAAAACTTCTCGAGAAGATCAGAGGCAGATAGCAGCAGTTACCGACACGAAGGCTTCAGATGCGGCATCTCCGTCGACAGCGGTCGCTCAAGCGCCAGCAAAGACTGTCGACGGGCCAAGCACGAAAGGAGATAAGCCTGCTAAAAAGGGCAGCAAGCCGATTGGCCTCAGCTTCATCGACCCCGGCAAAAAGACCAATGTCGGGGACAATCTCGACCCTAAATAGGAAGACGCGCTCGTAGCCTTCCTCCGGGAGAATATCGATGTGTTTGCATGGCAGCCATCTGATATGCCCGGGATCCCCAGGGAGGTGATCGAGCACAAATTGGGGATCGACCCGGCTTTCAAGCCGATCAAGCAAAAGCAGCGAAGGTACACGCCGGATAAACGCGACGCCATACATGAGGAGGTCACTAGGCTTCTCAAAGCCGGGTTCATTAGAACGGTAGACTATCCTGAATGGCTAGCAAATCTTGTACTAGTTCCTAAGCCAGACAAGTCCTGGCGCATGTGCGTCGATTACACTAGTTTGAATAAAGCTTGTCCTAAAGATGAGTACCCTCTTCCGAGGATAGATCAGATTGTAGACTCTACGTCTACTAGTGAGTTATTAAGTTTTCTTGATGCTTATTCTGGATATCACCAAATTAGCCTCAATGTCGACGATCAAGAAAGGACGGCCTTCATCACGCCGTTCGGAATATTCTGTTACATTACGATGCCCTTCGGGCTGAAGAATTCGGGATGTACTTATCAAAAGTGTGTCAACATAGTCTTCGAGGATCAGATCGGGAAGAACGTCGAAGCCTACATTGACGACATTGTTGTCAAGACCAAGAAATCCGATGATCTCCTGGCAGACCTGAAGCAAACCTTCGACAACCTGAGAAAGTACAAGATGAAACTCAACCCGGCCAAGTGTGTCTTCGGGGTGAAGTCTGGGAAACTACTGGGGTACATGATTTCCGAGCGAGTGATTGATGCGAACCCAGTAAAAGTTGCGGCTCTAGAAAAGTTGAAGCCTCCGAAAACCAGGCGAGAAGTCCAGAAGCTAGCAGGCATGATGACGGCCCTGAACCGGTTCATATCGAGATCGGGAGAGCGAGGTATGCCATTCTACAAGATATTACGCAATCAAGACGGCTCTCAGTGGGATGACCAGGCAGAAGAGGCGTTCAAAGAGCTCAAAGCTTATCTCAAAAATATGCCCACCCTGAAACCCCCACAGCCCAATGAAGAACTGCTCTTATATGTTGCTGCCACAGATTCAGTTGTTAGCGCTGCGCTGACAGTTGAACGGGAAACAGACACTGGGCCCAAACAGTTCGCTGTTTATTTCGTCAGTGAAATATTGAAAGATGCCCAGACACGTTACCCGATGGTGCAGAAGCTCTTGTACGCAGTATTGATGACATCCAGAAAGCTGAAGCATTACTTCTTAGCTCATCCAATCAAGGTAGTATCGGATAGACCGCTCCAGACTGTTCTGCATTGCAAGGATGCCATCGGCAGAATTGCTCAATGGTCTGTAGAGCTTGGTCAATACCAGATTGAATATGTCCCTCGAACAGCCATCAAAGGACAAGCTCTGGCGGATTTTATAGCAGAGTGGACCGATGATGGTGATGATGACAAGAAAGACCTAGATCACTGGGTCATGTATTTTGATGGTTCCTTCACGTTGAAAGGTGCCGGGTCCGGAGTTGTTTTCATATCTCCGGCAGGAAAAGTATTGAAGTATGCCATCCAGTTGCTCTTCCAAGCTACGAACAATGTTGCAGAATATGAGGGCCTTGTGACAGGTCTCCGCATTGCCAAATCTCTCGGTATCAGCCGACTGCTCGTGAAAGGGGATTCACAGTTAGTCGCCCGGCAGGTACAGAAAGAGTATCAATGCTCTGATCCGAAGATGGCCGATTATCTTGAAGAAGTTCGGAAGCTGGAAAAAGGGTTCGATGGTCTCGAAGTACGGTACGTACCACGACTGGACAATCGTGACGCTGATCATTTAGCTTGCATTGCTTCATCACGATCTCCAGTCCCAGATGATGTGTTCTTAGAAAAGCTCCACAAGCCATCGGCGGCAAGCACGCATGACGCAGTGGAGTTGATGGTTATCGACACGGGGGAAGGCTCTGTCGAAGACTGGCGTATACCAATTCGCCTGTTTCTCGAAAACAGTCCTATCCCAGATGATGATGCGGCCACGGAGCGGCTGGCCCGCAAGTCCAAGCATTATGTGTTGATTGACGACGTGCTCTACAGAAGAGGTCTCAATGGGATTCTGCTGAGGTGTGTCTCTACGGAAGATGGTATTCGACTGCTACATGATATACACGGTGGGATCTGCGGTGCACATGCGGCTTATCGCACTCTCATCGGCAAAGCATTCAGGCACGGATTCTACTGGCCCACGGCGAAGCAGGACGCCATTCACCTCGTGCAGACGTGTAAGTCCTGTCAATTCTTCAGTAGGCAAAGTACAAGGCATGCTCAAGAGTTGCATACAATTCCTATCACATGGCCTTTTGCCATCTGGGGGGTCGACATATTGGGACCGTTTCCTAAAGCCAAAGGAGGGTACAAATTCTTATACGTCGCCATTGATACTTTCACCAAGTGGATCGAGGCAGAGGCGGTTGTGAACATTACTGAGGTTGCTTCTGTCAAGTTCTTGAGGAGTATAGTCACAAGGTTTGGAGTTCCCAGAAAGCTGATATCAGACAATGGTCGCCAGTTTATCGGTCGCCGGTTTGAGAAATTTTGTGCCGATCATGGTATCATTCACCCGACATCTTCGGTGGCTCATGCTCAAACCAATGGTGCCGTTGAGCGAGCCAACGGGATCCTTATGAAGGGGATGCGTGCACGAGTCTATGAGAAGCTAGCAGCTAAAGGCAAGAATTGGATCGAAGAGCTACCGACCGTTCTGTGGTCAGCACGAACATCTACAAGTCGGGCTACAAAGGAAACTCCGTTCTTTCTAGTCTACGGCGCTGACGCAGTACTACCACCCGAGATTCACTTGGGGGCTCATCGGGTCACCAATTTCTATGAAGACGACCAGCAAATCTCTCGAGAGGTTGATCTACTGCTCCTCGAAGAAGAACGCAACACAGCACTCCATAATGTGGAACATTATCAGGAAGTTCTGAAGAAGCAGTACAGTCGCAAAGTGGTCGGTCGACATTTAGATGTGGGAGATCTGGTGATCAAGAAGGACATCAAAACCAAGGATAAGCACAAGTTGTCTTCTCCATGGGAAGGACCATACATAGTAGTTGAGGATGCTGGCATGGGGGCTTATATCTTATCCCATATTGACGGCGATATATTGCCCAGAACATGGAACACTGATCAGCTTAGAAAGTTTTATGTGTAATCCATTGTTTGATGAATAAAGTGTGTTCAGTTTCTCCAACTACTGTGCAAGGTTCCAAAGGCTGACCAAAGGTCGGTCTACTAGTTTGGCTGGTGTCTTAGCCACATGAGGGTTATAAGGCATCGGTACGAACAGCCTCTTCAGGCAAGATTGGTCATAAGGCTTAGCCACACTGTGGTTCATAAGTTAATTGACCCCCATGATGTTCTAGCGAGGGACCCTTAGCCCATGAGGTTAATAAGTGGCTCTCCCTAGGCCGGTTGCACGATCAACCACCCAACAGACTGCAAGTCTTATGCCATATGGTGCTACATGATAGCTTGGCCAATGGTTCATAAGTTTCGTAAGTCTCCCCGAGTGTCTGAAGTAAGAGCCTTAGCCATCGAGTTATAAGTGCCAACTTCAGACCACGTTGCAAGATCAACACCCCCACTACTTAGCTTGAAACATAATTTGCCATGTGCAAAGTCAAATGTTATACAGCTATTATGAGTTCCAGACATGGAGCAATTTCAGAAAATTAGTTCAAACGTAGCTTGTCACAAGCAAAGATAAGCGTCACTGAATTAATATGCTTTCTTCTATGTTATTTAGATTGTGAATATTAGTGATAATGCTTTCCTGCATACAGTTAAAACTGTATTCAAAAAAGCAGGGGGCTGGGCTACTATGCATATCTAAATCATATTAACAGGAGCCTGAGCTCCAATCTTGCATCAAAATATTGTCTGATTACAGGGCTTTATGAATAATTCAAGGCCGCTCCTCATCAGAAGGAGATACATCCAAGTTCAAGTCCATGATGAACTTGTCGGCTGATTCCATCAGACCATCAACAAGTGCATCACGTTCACCTATACTACAAGTAAAGCCTTGTTCTACAACCTTCACATCCAATTCAGGATGACGGTTCTTCAAAGCAGCCAAAGCAAAGGCACAGCCATTGACTAAACTATCAGCCACCTTGTCAACAAGTTTGGCCTTCTCTGCGGACAGGATCTTGTTGGCCTCCTTCAGCTTCTTCGTCTCCATCTGCAGAGTTTGGATCACTTGGGTCTTGGCTGTGTTCTCGGTGCGTAGGGCTTCATTTTTGGAGCTCAAATCTACAACAGAAGATATTAGATTACTTCAGGGATATGCAGAAGGCAAAAAGTAAACAGCATACGACAGGGAAAATTACCCTCCGCTGTCTTCGATAGAGCATCTCTTTCCACAAGCAGATCCTTGAGGTACTCCTTATGTTCAGCCTTTAGATCTGTGATCTCCCTGATATGAGCTTCCTTTGCTTCGTCATGGGTCTTGTTCAAAGCAATGAGAGCCGCTTCGAGTTCTCGAATTCTATCATCCTTCCCAGATGAAGCATAGGCAGCCTCAACATCAGAAAGTTTCTTCTGAAGAGCGGCAAGTTCTCCATCCTTCTGTTTGATTCTGTCAGTAAGGCGCCTGCAAGTTCGCAAATGCCACTCCCTGGCAGCAACGACCTCCTGGCTCAGCTTGTCAAACACTAAGCTTTCCCCAACTGTCCCGGATACGGAAGCAGAAACAGTTAGGGCCTGTTCGGGCGCTGACGATACGTTCAGGGCCGGAGGGTTGACGGCAGGGACAGGTTCAGCAGAAGAAGAAGATGGAGCGCTACAACATGGTCACACATCATAAGATCGGACCAAAACATTTCAAACAGCAAGAGAATTTGGTAAGAATACTCATGAAGTATACCTCTTGGTACGGAAGCGTCTTCTCTTGGCAGCAGGGCTAGAAGCAGATGTCGCCTGGGAAGACAAGACTTGAGAGATTTTAGAAAATCCTTTAAAGAGACTGCCGAAAACTATTTCGATGGGTACCTGATCGCCGGTACGAGGATTGGCGACGCGAGTCGGAGGCAGTTCAGGGACATCGGAAGCGACAGTTGCTGGAGTTGCAGGAGTTGCTGATCGGAAACGCTTGCGAGTCGTTGTCTTTATCTTCGTCCCAGCTGGGGGCTTCGAAGACTCGACGGCAGGTGGAGGAGGACTAGTGGCTTCGACACCCACCGGAGCGTTACCGGACGTGGGATCGGTAGCAGGTCCAGGCCTCTCGGTATCTCCTGGTGCCTCAGACTGCTCGACAGCGGCAACTTCAGCCACCTTTCGCTCAAGAGAGCTGGTGTCGTCATCGGCAACGGCAGTATCCTTCTCCCGATCACCGTTGTCTTCTTCATCACTGTCCCCGATGACTATATCAACATCAGGTTGGACATCGTCGGGGCCAGGTTCGTAAAGGTTCTACAGAACACAAGGTCAGTGTGGCAGAAAATATGACTTCAATAAAATCGAGGAGATTTACAATCAACATACCTCGGGAGGTGGATTTTCTGCACTATAAGGAAGAGGTACTGTCGAAGGCTTAGCCTTCGGTCCGGTACCCATGATATCATACACCCTCTTGAAGACATCGTCTTCGGAGAGTTCGACAGCTGCAAATGAGAGAAAAAGATGGCATGCTTATCAAACAGAAATTAGATATCAAGTATATACTGGTATGTTGATGAGTGATGGACATCTACCTCCAGCTGGTAACCAATTAGGTTCGCCAGGACCTATATAATGCATAGCCAGTGGATCACGCTTCTGAAGAGGGAAGATGCGTCTTCGGATGAATTCTTCCACGACGTGCTCTCCTCTCAGGCCCAACTTGATCAACTCGTTGACCCTGGCTATCATCTTATTCAATCGAGGAACATAGGTCGGAAGACCCTTGTCCCATTTCTCATGGTTTGGCATCAAGCCCTCCAGCTTGATCACGGTGTTCTTTTTCCCCATGTCCAAGATCAGATATTTGGTGTCGTATCCGCTCCAGGAAGACTTGTACTGATACGGGATGAACTCAGCTTTGTTCCTAAGTACGAAGCCTACTGAAAACACCATCATCTGACCCTTGTAGTACCGGGGCTGGTGATAATGGCGCCACAGATTCAAGCAGGGGGCTACGCCCAACCAACACTCACACAAGATGGCAAACATGCTAAGCATCATCACAGCATTGGGTTTGAGTTGAACAAGCTCAATATGGTAAAATCTACAGATCTGCTCAAGAAATTTGGAGGGCGGAAGATTGAAACCACACATGAGATGAGCTTCAAATACCGGGAGTTCTGTGGTGTTGCAATGATGGTACTCCTCTTCGCCGGTGTTTCGTCGGGTCAAGAAAGCCGAGATCATCCCCCTTCTCTCCAGTTCATCCAAATACTCCAGGGAAAGAGAGGATTTCTTCCAGTACTCCTGGAGATTCGGGATTTCTCCCTTCTTCATCTTCTGCTGCGCCTGGGTGAGAGAAATGTTGGAGTCGTGGGAGTCGGAGGATTGATTCTCGTTGGGATTGCCGGAGATTGTGGCGGACGAGGATGCGGCGGCCATGTGAAATGTTTAGGGTTTGAGGAAATGGAAAAGAGTGCAGACTAAAGGATGGAGGAAAAAGAATACGGCGTGAAGGGTTTAAGTAAAACCCGGCGTGACGGTTCGCCTCCCCATAAATGCGGGATTTCCCTTCCTTGGGTTACGTGCGGAATATACCGAGGTGATGCTCTTTTCTGTTATTAAAATAATGCATTTGGATTTGCGCCTGGTTTTTAAGGATAACTACATGGTTATGAGGGAAGAAGTTGGAATATTTTCTGGGATCAGTTGCCCCGAATACTTAACAATGTTCGATTAACGATCCGGATCGGAAAGAGCCTTCGGTGCGTGAAAAACGTATTGAGTAATACTCCCGAAGAGTTCTCGACCAAGTGATCTGTTAGTTGCTACGAAGACTCGTTTCATCGAGGCACATCGGAGAAGTTAAAGTTTAGTTATCTCGAAGACTCATGCAAGGTACATTGTCGAGAGAAAAAGAAAAGCCAACATCACAGATGCAATATCATTCAAAAGTTATAATCTTGGATTGAAGGCAGCCCTTGATGTCTCCAAGGATGCATCCCGGGACGACCTCAAGAAGGCCTACCGGGAGGTAGCCAAAAGATATTACAAGCAAGACATGCAGAAAACTATTTAGGTTCCACTCTCCGACCTGCTTGACAGAAGAATAAAACAGGAGAAGAAGAAAAAACAAGAAAACCGAGACTACTGCTAAGAGAATGGCATGATAGCCATCCCCTTATCCTTAGTTCCGCTGATCATCAGCGTCCTCAGGAGCTGTAACAGCAGCATCAGCATCAACCTCGTCCTCCTCATATGTAATGAGGGGAGAGGAGGCTTCGGCAGCAGCAGCAGCAGAGCCTGCACCTACGCCGCCCTCACCATGAGTGATGAGCGGGAGGGGCACCTCGGTGATGGAGAGGGTAGAACCCTCGTTCAATGCCATGACCGGGTTGATGACCTCGGTAGGAAGAAGAGGATCTTCTACGGCGACGGGAATGGAGACACCCGCCTGACTGGATCCGGCTTGAGCGCTCGTCCAGGGAGCCCAACCAGGATTGTACAGGACCATGGCCTTCTTCTTGCTCGGCTCGTCGTCGTCGCTGTTGTCGTCGTTGTCGTCGTCGTCATCGTCGCTGGAGTCGTCGAGGAAGATGGGTTTGGCGTCCGCCGGAATCCCGCGTGGCCCCTTGTTCAGGGCGACGTGGAGGCGGCGCGCGAACTCTTCATCTCCCGCCGTGTCCGCCTCTAGGTCTACGACCTGAGATGGATCTGGAGGGGGACTCGGAGGAGGGAGCCCGTAATCTTCCGCGGAGAGCGAAGGAGGAGCAGCAGCTACCGGCGGTGCGGCGCTAGCGGGATGCGCGGAGGAGGATCCCGACCCGCCGGCGAGCTCGTCGTCGAACCACTTCATGAACTGTGGAGTGGTGGGTCTTTTCTTGCCCATGGTGGATAGTGGATGCGAAAGTGATACTTAGGGGCTTCGCCGTCCTAATCATTTATAGCCAAAAGGTGGCCTTTTGAAAACCGAAAGGTCAAGTGCGAAGTGGATTTTTTATGTTTCTTCCTGGGGAACCGTGCGGCGACGCGGTGGATCCAGAGGATACCTTGGTGGGCTTAGTTTGGAGAATAAGGACAAGAATCGAAGGGTCGTGTCAAAGTCTTTTCAACTCTGAAGCGGAACCAATGCCATGGCTGGACCGAAAGAAAGAGATAAGGATGGGAGTTGATTAATATTTCCTCCAAACCCTCTAGATTGACGGTTCTCTTAAAAGACCTGGTGTTGATAAAGTTACTTGAAGGAAAGGTTATTCCGATCACTCAATGCGGTTGCTATTATTCCGAAGACCCGATTTGTTCAGTTGTTCCGAAGACCTGGTTCAGATAGTTATTCCGAAGACCTGTGCATCCGGTTGTTCCGAAGACTAGGTTCCGGTTGTTCCGAAGACTAGGTTCGGTGAACTGTTCCGGTGACTCAAGGATTGAAGATGAGAATATCTGAAGTATGTGTGCTCAGTGAAGAACATATCCCTTGTCAGAAGTTCGCATGAAGATGAAGATCTCTTCGTATCAAAGACGAATCAGCCAAGTGACATGTTCGGGGGCTTATGTCGTAACCCATATTTTCAGATATTCCCGAAGACTTAGTTTGGTATTTTCCGAAGACTTGTACCGCACGAAAGGAAACTTGTAGATAGATTCCGAATCTGTTACTACAGATCGGAAGTCTTGTAGAACAAGGCAAGGACTCCTAGAGGCGGTAACTAGGACTATAAATATACATGTAACCCTCCGATGAGGGGAGATCGAAAGATATAGCATACGCACCACCATATTCAACACGACATACACTGGACGTAGGGTTATTATCCTTCGGGAGGCCCGAACCAGTATAAAAACTCTCTGTGTGTCCTAGATTGATACCTCGATTGATCGTTGTTCCCCGAACCAAATATTTGCCGTTCCCTCGATTATTCGAGCGACGACACTTTTCATTAAGTTCATGGTGTGTTGGCGTTCACCACCAACGGACGGAGCTTTCTTCATATGTGACCTATAAGATCTCACAAAGAGTGTTAGTCACATTCATGGTTCTCATCCTATCACCAAAAACATTCATACCTTGGGGTTTCCCTAGCTCCAATGGTCATGAAGCTTACATCGGTCAGCTTTTGCTCATCCCGGTCTGCGGGTGTCTTTCCCGGCTCTTTCAAAAGCCTTTGGGCGATGGAGCCCTCTCCGGCGGTGGGTTCGTGGTGGCGGCGAGATCTGCTCGCGCTGGTGGTAGCTGGCGATGGTGGATTTCGCCGTCGATGCCGTGCTGGAGGTCCAGGGACCTATGTGTAATTTCTGTTTTTCTAAGGGCCTCTCTGCACTATGGGAGGGACAGCTGTCCGTATCCTTGTATAACGTACCTGTATTTATATGTATGGTTGTATTTTCCTTAATATGAATATATAGGTATGTTTGATCAAAAAAAAAAAGTAATTGCCGGAAACGTCGAGGTTGCTGAACTGAACCAGGCAGCCTGCTGATCACGGGTCACGGGGCACGGCCTCTCTCTCGCTCAAGGAATCCCGCGAAACCGAACCGATCCCCTTCTTTTTTTTTCTTTTTTTTTTTTGGAACAACCGATCCCCTTCTTTATCACCAGCAGCTTGATCAGTCCCGATCAGCCGCGTGGGACGCGTCAGCGGGTGAGCTTTGTGGTGCAATGGTGGGACCTCCTCACGTGTCGCAGAAGGTGAACCGAGCTCTGCTCGATCGGCTACTTAAACAGCTTCAAGCCCCCTAGCTCGGTCTCTTTCCCTGATCCCTATTCAACAAAGCCCCTCGATCGGTGCCTGCGCAAGATCACCCGAGATCATCTGCACGAGAGCCTCCGATCCGACCTCGGGCGGCCGGTGAGTCTGCTCCCGTTCACTTCACTTCTCTGCTGCCAGTTCATTTCGTTCCTCCTGCACTCGATTTCAGTGTTTCGATCGGTGCTTCGAGTTGCTGCTCTTTGTATTCTGCGTGGTTGATCATCATCAGAATCTCCGGTGCTGCGGTGCTGTAACCTTAATCACTTGTAACACCTGAAAGCAGACTCGTGTGCCGTTCCATCTGCATGTGTCAGTTACTTTGCGCGGCTAGATTTTTTTCCTCTAATTCCATCTGCATTTGCTGATGTCCTAGCTAGAGACCTAGAGCGTGCGTGGCCAAGATGGTGAGCTCCTCTCAGCAGATGCTGGTGTCCCCGGCCGGTGGCAACCAGAAGCGACTGCCTCTGTTCCCGGACGTCCGCTTCCTGACCAGCTTCTTCGCCATCATCACCGCCTGCCTCTTCGTCCTCGTCGCCGCCATCATCCTCTACGGCGGCACGTGCTCCTCCTGCCCCGCGCCCGCCACCGGCCAGGCCGGGTAACGTACCAACCTCCTAATTAATAGCTGATTAGTTTCCCATTCGTTCGTTCAATCTCAGTGCACTATCATTCATGCAACACGTGCGCGCGCGCGTGCCGTGCGTGCAGGCCGCTTCTTCCTCGGCGCAGGCCGCTTCTTCCTCGGCGGCGTGCGTGCAGCAGCCCGCGTCGTCGTCCTCGTGGTGGGCGGCGCTCACGACCAACAAGTGCTACACGCTCGTGGGCGCGGGCCCCGTCGTGCGCGGGATCATGTGGCGCAGCCCGCCGCAGGCGGCGCTGGCTCTGCTGCTGCTGCTCGCCGCCGGCGACCGCCGGACCAGTCCGGGCATGGCTCTCGCCTTCGTCACGCTCGCGGCGACCGTCGCCAACCACGTCCTCTTCGCCAGGCTCGCCGTCATCATCTGCGCCGCCGCCTGGGCGGACGCCATCGGCACCGTCTTGGCGGTCGAGTTCGGCGCCTACTTCGTCGTCGCCGCGGTCCTGCTGCTCGGCCTCCTCGGCGTGCTCGCCTTTCTCCTGCTCGGAGGGGATCACGCCGAGTAGCTAGAGACCCGGCAATCAGCAGCTGCCTTGCTGATCGATCATTAATTACTGCTGCGAGACTCAAGGTCATATGGGAGCTCCGATGCATCCATCGATCTGCTAATTACGTAACTAGTGCTGCGAGTATGAGACTGATCAGTAGTATATATACGAGCTAGAGGGAGGGGCATGTACATGTGGACTGTGGTCTGAGAGACTGATGATCAAGTCAATAATTCAGTCTTAATTAATTTGATGCAGCCTATCTTGTTGCCTGATGAAAACTTAATACATGAGCATGTGCATATTTCTGTCGTTTTTTTTTTTGACATCGCATATTTCTATCGTTGACATCAACGCATCATGATCTTCAGCGGCTAGCTCGAAATAAATGTGGGATTCAACCGTCTACTTTATTCCCATGGCTCTCCTGTGTCGTCCACGAAAAAAGTATCAATCATTGGTAACGCGGTACACCGCGCGGACGTACGGTAGAGGGATGCGTTAACCGGCCAGTATAGACGTGCACATTTTCCATATCAAAACGTGTGTGTACCTGCAGAGTACACATGTGCGGTTGGCAGAGATTAACTATCAAAAGATTTGTAGTAGTCCGTATGTTGTTTGGCGCATGCATATGTTTCTTGGCCTCTTGGACTTCATGTCCTGATAGATCGAGGCCAAAGGTAGGTAGCCACTGGTGTCATGCATTATTGAACCAACAAAGCGGCATATGAGAGTTACAGCCATGGATGCATTACCCAAAACAGGCTGCCCGCAAAGGCATAGCTGGCCGTCGATGGTTTCCGCGATCAGATATGAGAGTGTGCTTTGCCGAGATCAGTGACCCCGGTGGTTTCCGCGAAGCTTCGAGCCACGATTTTTTGGACAATATGCAATGTTTCTGTATATAATCATGTTGGTTATGACTGACGGAACTGCTTAATTTAGCATGAGATAGTGTGTGCTTTCATGATTTCAGGGCACCATGCATAGGCATATATACGGCCGGCAGCACTGTCTAATTTTTTTTCAAGGAATGTTTTGTAGCACATGTTATTTCAATAAACAGTAGCCTAGTACTCCACTCACTCCTTTATCAAAGTCTAAGTTTAATTTCTTTTAGGACAGAGTCTATTTTAATTGACTCTCATAGATGGATCAGTTGAACACTTTTGAGTCAGTGACGGGCCGTTACACAAAAAAGGGAAGGGAAGTTAGTGACGGGCCGCTTGCGATGAAGATGGTGTCAGGGCGGGCCGGGGGCGAACAATCACTCGGATTGTCTTTTATCGACCGGTTTTCGGCCCACTGAACCCATCAAGGCTCAGTGAAGACGGTCACGTTGTTATTGTTTCGTTCAAGTTCTGGCTATCGCCATTGTTTCTTCTCTTCGGAACCTGATCGACAGCCTGTAAGTACGTGCACATTGGAAATCTTGCGTAAAGTTCACAAACGTAATAAGCAGCATCTTTAGATATTTTTACATGTACATACACATATACACCTCTCGCTCGCTCGCCATACCATGCTATAGGCTACAACACACGCGTATATACGGACCCGTGCTTAATTACAGACATACGGACATAGTACTAAAGTACTCGTATTATAAGGGCACAAGAGAGATTCAGGCCATTCCATCGATGAAACGACGAGGAGGTGATGAGTTGATCGCGCGCAAAGGCATAGCTGGCCGTCGATGTGCGTGATGTGTTGAGGTTGAGAGCCAGGCTGGGTTTCATTCAGGCGTTGCCGGTGGCCATCCCGGCGACGTGGAACTGCGGCGCGTAGCTCTGCGGCCGGCCGGACGCCTCCTCCTGCGGCGGCTCGTTCAGGAACGCCCAGCTGCTCCGCGTCCACCAGTCGCGGCTCTTGCTGGGGCTCTCGCCGGCTTCGACGAAGCCTTCCACGCGCGACGCCGGCGACGACGGGCCGCCGCTGCTGGTCTGGACCTTGATGCCGAGTCGGGACAGGGGAGACGACGGAGACCTCGCCTTCTCCAAGCTCCCGAACGGACTCTGCTGCCAGTTGTGACCATCAGAACACTCGGTCTTGGAGGCTGATGCATGTACAAGAGTCGACCGGGGACACTGTACGTACCGTGCCCGGCGAGGTGAGCTCGCCGCCGTCCTCCGGCTTCCGGCGCTGCTTCCAGAACGCCTCCACCTCCTCCTTGGTCAGCGACCGGTTCCTCCGCGCGCGAACTGATCAAGACATGCACAATAATATCAGGCTTGCACAGCAAAGTAGGAGTATACGCGCAAAAATTTTTGCCGGCGGGCAAAACAACAGCAGAGCAGTTACTCGATCTTGCCTACCTTTGTTGTCGTCACCAAGAACCGGCGAGTCCCAGCCAGCCATCAAAGAGCCCATCTCGATCGCCTCCCCTGTATTCGCAACTCCAACAACAAAGCGACTTCTGACGGACGGTGCTTTTAGCTATCAGGACTGTCGCAGGACTTGTTACCTGTGGCAAATTGCAATAAACTGGATGATTGATGAGTATGGAGCGAGAGTAACTTGGTGGCAAGTCCCAGCTGCTGGTCGTCCTTTTATACATGCAGTGGGGGCTTGGCTTTGCAGGGTTCAATTCAAGGCGGCTAAACAGATGCTGAGCGCACTGGTTTATTAGCAGCGCACACAGGTTCGTAACGATGTCTCTGGATATCTTTCGAAAAAACGATGTCTCTGGATGAAACAAGACAGGTTGGTGCCTATGTGTCCCTATCCTTTTTTTTTAATGATTTTTAGTACCTAAGGTTGCTTTCTTGATAGTGTACTACTCTTGGTATTACTGTATGACTCATCAAAGGCCCTTGCAAATTCGACCCTTATCTGCAGGAAAGAAATAGAGAAAAAAAATTGTAAGATGATCCGTCAGCACCTAACTTTGTCAGGTCCATTAGTGCCGGCTGCCTGCTAGGTGCCCGGTACACTGACGAACTCAACAATCTAATCCTTGGAGAATTATCTATCGGAGATCATCATCTCATTCTCACGGACGGGTCTCCAATCGATTCGGATTTGGGACACGGACAAACCAGGACCAGGAGCGCAGGCACGAATGAAGTTTGGCCCAGTGGAGTGTGGAGCAGGGGAGACGTGGATAGACAAGGGGATGGATAGTCGTTATCCAGTGCCTCGTGTCAGCGCCCATGCGGCTTCGTATGAGCATCTCCAGCAGAAGACTTAAAATTGAAAACCTAAAATCAGTTTTAGGTATAGGAGAGAGAAGATTTCTTAAAAAAATTTAGCCTCCTCTCCAGCAGCATACCTAAAATTCACTACCTATAAAACTTTCTAAAATGCTCTAAACTTTAGGGGGCGGTTCATAAATTTGCCAAGACACAGAGAAAACATGAAAAATTACATCTTTTGGAGAGGGTTTCTTTGCAAAAGCTCAAGGTCATGGCTTTATCCACACCGACGCCATCCATCTCCGGCCACCAGCCACAAATCCCCACAGAGGCGACGCAGAGGGGCGCTCCCCGCCGGTGTACTCCGCTCGTCCCCCACCTTGGTGCCCTCCACCCTGTCGTCCTCCGCTCCTTCCGCCACCACTAGCCCCAAATCCTCACAGTGTCAAAATCGATCCGCCATGGAGGGTGGGGAAGATGGTCGTTGTGGAGGGTGCCGACCCCGCCCAGCTCCAATCCGCCATGGTGGGTGGGGAAGATCGCCCTCGTGCTCGCTTAAGGTGGTCTGATTCGTGAGAGGGGCAGCATCGCGCAAGTGAAGGAGGAAGGCGGGGAAAGGCAGTCGTTGCCGATCGCGCTCGCCCGCCTCCGCTCAAGCCCCTACGTGTCCTCGCCTCGGCTGCGTCGTCCTCACCTCGGCAGCGCGGCGCGTCGGGTCTTGGGGCGGCCCTCGTCGGTCGTCGCCTCGGCAGCTCGATGCGGGATGGAGAGGGACGACACGTAGGACGGAGCTCGACGACGACGACGCGCAGAGGCTCTGGAAGGGCGAAGGTAGGTGTTGAGGTCGTTGGCCCCAGGTTCCGGTGGGCGGCGATGGCATCCGGTTGTTGGATTCGCGGCGGCGGGTGAAGATTGCGACGACGCGGTTGGGCGATGAAATGTCCGTGGGAGCGGTTGGGGCGTTCCCGCGTGTGATTCCAGGTTTTAGGTTTCCAGTGAGTGAAAACCCAAATATGAGTTCAGGAGAGAGAAATTAGGTGGACACTAAAAAATTTTAGGTTTTGGTATCCGTTTAGGTACTCTGCTGGAGTAGTTTTTTAGCTGTTTTGATAGTTTTTAGGTATTGGTGTCCAGTTTAGGTCTTCTGCTGGAGATGCTCTAATCCTCGCTCCATCGCCAAAGTCACGGACCCCGTCGCCCCAAATGCGGATTACTAACGTGCAGCGGTGCAGGTCAACCTTTATCCTTATCTCCTAATCCATGATGCATGCCTCGCTGCATATGTGACGAAATGTCACTGCTAACCGATTTGCCTATGACACTATCACTACTAGAAAGGGAGCACATACAGGGGAATTAAACACGTAAAGCATGTACAATAAACAATTACTAATGATTCTTTCGAGAGAAAAAACATTTACTAATGATTGTTGATTGCGTTAGCTTTAAAGAGAAGAACGAGAATATAGAGCATGATTGGAGCAGTGATCTTTCTCAGTTTTGAGCTGACAGTGGAGAAGTCCCACTCATATTTCGTCTTCGTAATAAATAAACAAATTTTGTTTGAACTTGTGATTTTTTATTTTTTATTTTGGAGGAACTCCTGTGATGTTTGGCTTTTTTTTTTTTTGAGACAATCCTGTGATGTTTGGCTGGATACCTAGGACCTAGTTGGGCCTCATGTGAATGTGAATCCATGATAGACATACAGATAGGCCGAACTGGGTCTCGGATCTACTTGCGGATCAAAACTTTGACGAGGCCGACCAGCGCAATGTAGTGGGCCGGACTCTCTGTCTCTTGCGCCGGCCTGAGCTGGCCCGTGGTCTCGAGCGCTCACGATTATGCACGCGACCGTTGTGTTCTAAAAAAAATAATAAAAAAAATGCACGCGACCGTTGGGATGCGCCGTGCGCGGCGGTACACGGGCGAGCCGACACCGGCTGGCATCACCGCGGCCGGATGATAATAGGTGTAAATCACGCCTAATTTTTTTCCTCAAAAAAAATCTTGCCTAACTATTATTATTAAAAACCATCTCTATAACACGAGTACACTGTCGATTGGCCTATGTCGACTGTTATATATACATGCCCCCCACCGTCGTAATCAAAGCATACTGGAGTAGTATACCACAACTTAATCCCAGAAACGAAAAGGTAACCAAAGAAAAGGCAACTGGAATGTCGACGCTGCCCTGGACCGGCAACTACTCGGGCACGAAGCGGCCGCTTGCCTGGGAGCCAGCGGAGGAGCAACGAGTCCCCAAGCTGCGCAAGAACACCAGTCCGCCACCCGTGGAGACCGTCTCTCTCTTCCACGGCGGCGACCGAGGTAAGACCTGCGGAGCGGCTCTTCTTCTCCCCTTGTATCTCGAGATCTTCCGCTGCACATCACGTGCTCCTCCTGACGGTTGCTTTCTTTCTTTCTTTTCCTCGCGATAGCGGATGGGATTCTGGTGGACACCGAGGGGGAGAGGCTGGCGGGGATCTCCGAGGGGAGAATCCACGATTTCCACGGCACGGTGAGTGCTCGCATTTGTGCATTTGTGCCGTCTGATTTCGTCGTTGTGGGAACTGTCGCTGTTTTGGAATCAAGAAAGGCGCAATCTGTTGGTTGTTTCTTGGGTTGTTTTGTGTATATAAATGTATAATGGTTTCTTGGGTTCTTGTGATCCTAATTGGATGTTCAGGAAGAGAAGGGACCCGTTGATCTTCCTGCCTAGACTCATGAAACACTGGCTGTTTTGATCTCCTGCGGAGTTTCTGGGGTTTCTCATTCATTCTGTAAGGTTGCAATCTTATTAGAAAAAAAAATGGCGGATTTTATCTGATTCCGGAATGAGGTGCATTACCGTAATCAGATGAATACGTAGGTAGAAATTGATATAATTTTAGATCCCTCACTGCCTGGAATTCAAAAGAACGTGAAACTGCACAGATAGAGCTGGATCCTTGCTACTATTATGTATCTGAATAGCGATTTTGTTTGGTGTGTAGGTTCGTTTTCTTTAGTTGGAATTGGAACTTTAGGCATCTGAAACCACTTGTGGATGCCTGGCTATTTTAGGTACAGATGAGATGCCATTGATGCGAGGTTTTGATGTAATGTGTTAAAATCGAGTCATTTATGTCTTTCTGGGTAAATCATGTTTCTTCTGTGCCAAAATTCAGCAGAGAATGGATGGATCTCTTTTTGTATCAATACCAAATTAACAGGTTCACACAGTAAATCTTACAAGTAGTCCAATATCGTGTGGACATCTGATCTTATCTGCTTGAACTACTACCACGGTACCACCTAGCCCAGTGTCCACATGCTTCTATGGATGGCTATTAAAATGCTACTTCAAAAACTTGTCTACCTCTTGTCATAATTATTCTCGTTCTACAGTAGCTGTAATGATACGATATTTAAGAGTTGCCACTTCAGTTTGTTACTGCGATCTGACATGAGGTATTATCATGGAAGAAACTACAACTGAATGTTTTTTCTGTTGGTCATGATATAGTGGCTTAAAATAATTGTTCAGCTTGCGTTATTTTATAACTTATCTTGCAGCACTTCTTTCTTGATCTTCCTATGTCAGTGAAGTTCAGATACACTCATCTCACATTTTTTATATTCATCCCTTCTATGAAACCAATGCAGGTACTGAGGTTAAAGGAATTCTCAAGTCATGCTCTAGATAGTAGCGTGCTATTGCATGGGTCATTTGCATTTGATAAATGGCTGGTTCAGAATAGACCAATTTTTTATGGACGACGGGTCCTGGAATTGAAAAGGTATAAATGATACACTATGTTGTAAAAAATGTACCCATTGTTTTTGTTATACTGATCAATTCGTAGAGTTTGGCTGCTATGCCTAACACTGATGACTAAAGGCTCAATTATGTAATGCACGCTATACTAGGATCCTAACAAATTCAGAAGATCAATATGTTCCTGGTTCTGCATTTTTTATAAGCTTTATACTTGTTTTTTATTTGATGCCATCACATGTGGTTGTATGATAACCATATTAACCTTGCCTGTGCTTTACTGACTGAGTCCTATTATATCATACCTAGTGGGACAGGAGCTTTGGCCATTTTCTTGAGAAAGGCACTTGGAGTGGATGTCACAACCTCTGATTTTGATGACAAGGAAATTGAATACGGAATAGCTTACAACTGCAAGATTAACAATCTGCCTGTGTTACCTCATGTCCAACGTGAGTTCTTTTCTCACTTTGCCTTTTTTTTTTGTTCAATTCATTGGTTGGAATGAACTTAAATGCCGCGTTATAGGTCACCAATGAATTTACCTAGCTCATATGCTGATTAGCTGCTTTTAGGAGGTACTTATAATTAGCTTACCATCCTATTCTGGTGATAAATTTCCTGGGTAAACGATTTATGCTTTCATTGCAGGTCAGTGCTGTTCATCTAATGTAGTTCAACCCTGGTACCGTTCAATTCATGCTTTATAATAGAGCAATGCCTAGTTTTGTTTTAGATATCTTTTTTTCATTCTTATCTTCTTTCGTCTTTTGAAGACCTCTGTTTCTACATTGACCTCTGTTTCTTATCAAACTAAATACGACTTTCTTGTACCCCTTGTCCCAAGTTGTATGCTTTTGGATTCGTATGTGTTACTGTGCATCCATTCTGGTAACTGACCCTACTATTTTCGTGGTGGATATGGTATATAGAGGAAACTAACAGACCATCACAAGATTTTCTACATTAAAAGCATATTACTTTGCGTTAGTCATGTGCTGATATTTTTGGCTGCAGTTAGTTTATGGTATATATAAGAGACTAAAAAATTGTCACAAGATTTTCTATGCTGGCAGCATATTACTTCGCGTTAGTCTTGTACATGCAGTAGTTGTGTTATATATGTCTATTGGCTGCGCGGAAGATGTGACACTGGAAGATAATTTCTGATGTTTCCTTCTACAGATACATGGGGAGATCCATTTCCAGTTTCCAGACCAGACTGGGATGTTATTATTGCCAGTAATATTGAGCCGTGTAAGTGTATATAATGATCTCTCTGAAATTCTAATTACATTTTACAACAATGGCATGTGTATTGATATGAGAAAAGTTGTTGCTTTTAGATGCTGAGCAGTCTGCCAATCTTGTAAAGACACTCTCCTTTTTACTGAGGGAATACAAGCCAAAAGGTCAGGGAGCTGGCTGTACAACTATCACTAACAGATCGGGTACTTACAGCTTATTTGTTTATGTTATTCGGAAATTATGTAAGAGCATTATAACTGAATGCTTCCATTGGCAGGAACACAAGTGCCTGTCAGATTTCCCATGTCCCTGATTAGCTGGCGTCGAAGAATTGATCCGTCAGTTTTGTTCCTGGGATGCGAAAATGAGGGTCTGGAAGTGCAGCATTTGGGCTATCTTGTGTATCTCATCCAGAAGAAGAACTGAGATTTTAGGCAATGACGCATAGGTGTTGTGCTTGCTTTCAGTCACAACAGGAAATGGCAGGAAAGGAGATTTGTGGATATTGCGTGGTTTGTGGGAGATACTTTGCTCAATACGTCCTTACCATTGTTTTCATGAATATGGGGGGAAGGAAACGTGGTTTTTCAGTAGATTTTGTGGGTGATATATTTCTGTATCCACCTGTCCATTGTTTCATCAAAAATGTCTTCAAAAATCACATCGTTTTGCTGATTTTGTTGAGCTACTCCACTGTATTGTATATATCTTGACAAGGAAAAAGAGCCGGAGAGTTATCCTCCTGATGTTTTATCACATTTTTCCCGAGAATGTTATGCTATGTTACATATTTCTGGGTGATGTCAAAGAACCATCAGCGATATTTGTTCAAAGGTGGACAATATGACCATGTGGAGTGTGCAGTTATGAGATACTCTCTCCGTCCAGAATACTTGTCATTCTTGCTATATACCAGGTTCTGAACAAAGCGTCTGTCTAGATTCATAGAACATTCTACGAGTATGGACATTCAAAAACATAGTGGAGCTTGTTGCTTTTAGAATTGCTGTGCAGTGTACTAACGTTGTACAGACATTCTCCTTTTTCTGAGAGAACAAGCGAAGTTCAGAGAGCTGGCTGTGCATTTACTGACGTGACAACATTGTAACTGAATGTTTCCAACGGCACGAAAGCAATTTCCTGGCAGATTTCCCATGTCCAGGGCGTGGCACGCACCAGAGCGCCCTCCACCACTTCACATACCTCCAAAGTACACTTCAGGCCACTGGCCACAGAACAGGATTATTGCCAGCGGCGTCCATGCAGACGGCGTCGCTGGCGATCAAAGGAGATCCCTGCAGCTTTGCGCCGGATGGCAGCTGGTGCCCAGGCCCCTCGACATTACCTGATGGAAGCCGTTTCTTCTAGATTAGGTTTTGCATTTGCGTTTATTGATGACTCGTGAATCAAGGGAAAATGAAACAGAATTATTTTTCTGATGCTCTGTTACATCTTTCGGTATGACTAGGAAGAACTCTGAACATTATGTTGTTTGTTTAGGTAAGAAAATCCAGAACCACGTATTCAGATAAGTGAGTGAGAATCATCTAATTCCTCACCTCACACGACTCCAAGCAGAAGTACAATTCCAAAATAAGCAGTTTAGCCCATCATGTTCCTGGTGTCGGACAGATTAATGCATAACACCCAATTCGAACTCTAAATAGCATGTGCAAACAATTAAGATTCAATAGCGTCAAACCTTCCAAAGCACAAATGAAGATTTAGTTTAGGTAAACATATCATAAATTAACCAGTGCAGTTCAACGGCTTAACAAGCAGGTACAGTACAGAGCTGAATAGGCACAATTCCACAATGCTTTAGAATCCCCTCAGATTATCCAGAAGGGAAACTTTTACATATATCAGATATCCTGGATGATATCATGATACTTGGACCTACTATCTCAGTTCTATCTTGACAGTCGGCCAAAGAGCAAGCCTGAGATATCAAGTATCATGCTGTCTATGTACAAAACCATGTTTGAGATCCACAGATTACAACTGCTATCATAGTTGCTTCACAACAACCTACACATGTGGTCTTAGAACATCATAAAAGAATCCTGACTGATTGGCAGTTACCATAGAGCAAACCATGATGCAGAAGTTGTGGACGAATTCCAGAACAATCTATTAGAGTTCAGATGATAAACCAGAGGACATTGCGGCTCTACTGGTGAGAGCAGGCCTCATTGTCACCAAAGCAGATTCATTTGCACCAGCTCTAAGAGCAATCCTACCAGCTTCCAGGAACCTGGCGACAGCATCCTCCGCATAGCGGTTTGCTTCCCCTACAGTCATGGTCCTGCCAATATCTGGATAGGTGTTGAGTACATGGTCACCATTGAGCTGAGAGGCGAGCTGGATCAACTCCACTTGAAACTCTGAGAGACTTGAATCTTCCTTAGGGCCAAACGGCCGCAGTGACTTTGTTACCTCTGGGAGTTTCTCTGTTTGGTGGAAAACGAAGAAATGACTAGTTAGGATCAAGGATACATCTTCTTAGGTTCCTAGTAGAATTAATCAACTTAGTTGTCCCCATCTCCATGTTCACAAGTTTTTGTGTAACAAAACCTCCATTTTAATTTCCCATGGAGCTCCATTGATTAAAGCAGGTATATTGTCAACAAAAGCCAATATATATGTTCATTGACGCAACATATGTGTGTATCTACATACCTGGGCAATCAGTTCTTGGTGTCTTCCGGATTTTGAAGTAGTTCTCAAAGGTCCCAGCCCATGCATCTCTCTTTGTCAGGAAGTTAGCACGTAAATTAAATAGCTTCTTCACCGTTGCAGGAATGGATGAATGCTCATATTGTGAGCTTTTTTGTGGACCATTTGGTTCATGGATCACTGCACAAATGAAAAGGAAGGTTGTTCATACCGCAAACTAAACAAAACAGAACACATGCATATATTTCAGCGGTTGCATGCATGCAGCTCATTAATTCCTCCAATACACAGAAGCGTAATTTCTGGGTGAATATTTGAGAAATGGTTCAAGCCCCTACTTTTGTAAAAATTTCCCAAGTATCAACAAGCTCAGAAATCACACCAGAATAACATAAAAGGCAGTTCCAACCTCTTGAAGGCATAGGTTGCCAAAATGCTATTGATATGAAAAGCTGTCCACGTGGATTGCTACTTGCCAGGAATATAGACCGGATGCACGATAATACAAATAAGTTGACGTAGAAAACCTAGTAGATATTATAAATTATATAACTGATAAATTCTTTGCAGTGCTACATCACATGTATAGTAACAAAAATAAAGAATCAAAGGATAGCCTATTTGGTGAACGTCAACTATTAAAAGCAAGAAAATGAAAGGATGTTAATGGTTCAGAGTCAATGGATACAAAATTATTTTTTCGATGTTAAAAGACGAATCCAATAATAGTAACATCTTTATGCTATCCTTCGCATAAAAATAAAACACAATCTGACCTTAGAAAATTTGTGCTTCCTAAAGCTAAAGTTAGTCATAGTTCCTACTTCGAGATATCAAACTTTCAAAGTCAGTTGCTTCTTAATGGCCCATGCTTATGGACATGAGAACTGATAACCCAATACCAGAAATACTCACCAGTGCCTTTCTCAATCCATGGTGAGATGAGGAAGGAGGGCACGCGTACACCAAGTCGATCAAACTTGAAGTAGTAAGGGTCAGGCCCAACAATTCCATCAGGCTGGGGAACATCCTTAACCGGCGTAGGGACATGGTCATAGAATCCACCATGCTCATCATATGTGATAATCAGTGCCGTCTCGTTCCACTGCGGACTGGCCCTTAGTGTCTCGTACACCTCTTTGACGAACCTCTGCCCCCTTGCCACATCATGCGAAGGATGGTCATCGTTGGCGGGAAACATCTCACAATCAAAGTACCTCTGCTCAATCACCGCATAATTTGGCAGCTTTCCCAACTTGGCGTGCAGCTTGAACTTGAGGCTGTATTGGTGGAACTTGACGAGGTGCTTGAGGCGGCGAAGGCTTTGATAGAAGAGCGTGGCCGGGATGTTCTGGTAGTAGATGCCAAAGGACAAGCCGTCCTCCTCGAGGCTGTCAAAGATGGTCTTTTGCGGGAAGCCATGAATGAGGTCCTTGCGGGCGTTGAAGGTGAGGCCATGGGAGGTCGCCGAGTGGACGAACAGGCGGTTGGGCTGCGTGGAGGTGGGCACGGAGGCGAACCACCGGTCGAAGACGGCGAACTCGTCGGCGAGGGAGGCGTACACGGGGACGGACTCGGGCTTGAATCCGCTCATGACGTTCTGCGGCATGCCGAGGCCCATGCCGCGCGCGTTCTGCGCGAAGCCGGACATGGGCGCCGGCACGGCGGAGGTGTCGGCGGAGCCGAAGATCTGCTCACGGATGTCCTCACCGTGGCCGGGGTCGGAGTCGACGTAGCCGGCCTCGTCGGTGACGAAGATCTCCGGGGAGGAAGGGTCGGAGGCGTTGAGGTGGTTGGACTCGCGGCCGGTGAGCCCGTCGATGTCGGGGCGGGTGCGGCTGAGCCAGCCGAGGATATGGTCGAAGCTGCGGTTCTCCATGACCACCACCACAACCGTCTTGATCGGCGAGTGGATCTCGTGCTTCCGGCGCCGCCGCTTTAGCCCGCGGTGGTGCGCGTCCAGGCAGTGGCCGGAGACGACGAGCGCCAGCAGGAGGAGCGCCACGAGGAGGCGCGCGTCGCGGCGCCGGCCCGCGTGGGCGGCGGCCATCGCGCCGGAGTTAGGTCTTTCTCGACGGCGCGCGTCGGCGCGGCGGCAAGGGGTAGGTGTTCTGCTGTTTACTCAACAAACTGATGAGTCTCTCTCCCCCCCCTCGAATTTTGCTTTGATTTTGCGTGCGGGCGGCGGCGCTTTTTTAATCCCGTGATTTTACGCGTGTGGGTGGTCGGGGAGGTGGTTAGATAAAGCTGACGAGTGGGTCCATATAGGAGAGTCGTGTGGGACCACACGTCATAGAGATAAAAGTCTCCGTGCGTGCACGGCGCTTGCTGTCGAACCTGGTGATACATGTGAGACCGTTCCGCGGGACCAGAAGATCGTGGGGCCCATATATCATTGTAGGCAGGCTCGCTGTTTGGTTTGTCTGGAAACGCTTTACCTAATGGGAAAGCATATGCTGGGAAGAATCAGCTTCGCGGGCAGATTTTTCTCGTTTTCCTTCGGGCTACGCAAATGCGTCAAGAACCACATGCTTCGGCTCCTCTTGCACTTCTACATCACGCACTAGCGTACTTATCAGTAGTTCAATTTTGAAAGACAAATTGCGGTAAGACTGTTTACTTCTTTGCAGTTAAGACTTTTTCCCCCTTTTGAGACGTTCCAGTTTAGGATTTGTAGCAAGTGGAGGTGTTATTTTAGTCTTAGCACAGCAACTGATTGATGTTTTATCTTCTTATTGCATTCACTATATTCTAAGATTGTTCTTCTATAACGGGCTAGAGAAAGGCTAAGTTGTTTTTAGGAAGAAATGTTATATGCTTGTTACACAACGAGCTCGCACCATAAATTCATTCCAAGATGGCTCAGCAATCAAAATCATTCCAAGATAGCTCAGCAATCAGAATCAGAGTGTATGAGCATGTGAGGTAGTAGAGCTAAAGTTGAATAATTATTTTCTTAAACTTGCCTTCTAAGCAATTCCCTGCTCATGGTTGCTACCACTCTATTTTGCTTGCAAGCAAATAACAATTTAGTTGCTCTAGTTCCCCAGCATTTGTATACTAATTAATTATAAGTATACTTAAGCAGCAGAAAGTTGGCACTCCAATGTCTGTTCACTCTCAGGAAGTTTTATTGACATTGGCTGATAATTCTATAATTTCTATTCCATTTTTTTCATCGAGATAGAACTAGATGTACCCTGGTCGATTCGCCATTTTATGAGCAAACAAGAACATTCTGCTTTCTGCACTCAGCAGCTAAGATCTTACTATTGAAAGATAAATGAAAACAGTTGAAGAATATAGTATTATATACATGTCATCCCTACCGTCGCCCAGAGGATGCTAAGCAGTCGGTGCAGTCATACATGTATCCTGCCTAATATAACTGCCACACTGTTGCATTGATAAACTTCCAATTTCTTTATGTTCTGCGATGCTTGATTATTCGGTCTGTTCGGCAGGCTGTTTTACTGTAGCCCTTGCGCTGTTTTTCTGAGAGAAAACACTGTAGCCGCTGGCAGCAGCACTGTAGCCACGTGAGTGGACTGCAGCCGCAGCCGGCTGCAAAGTAGAGCAGCCGAACGAGCTGATTAGTTATTACAAGAAATGCAGAACCCAGCAGGTGTCTTCCTTTGAGCCCCACCTACAGTTTTCTATCTGCAGTGCTGATTGCTGAAGAACGACGGGTCAGAACTTGGAAGACGTCGCTTGCAACCAATAAATAACTAATCGCCTGCTGTTTAGCTTCGCACGGCAAGATGACCTTCACTAATCGCCTCGAAAGTGACGCGGAAAAATCACTGAAAAAACTACTCCAACCACAGAATTAAAGAAGCGTCAAAGGCATATGCCACTGCCAGGCAGGCCGGGTCCAAGTTCTTATGAGCAGTGACTGTCGATGCCCAAATTTTTCTACCAAAACCATCAGTTGTTCGGTCAGCATGGCCGGTAAATTAAACAGTTTCGTGGAATTGCTGAGAATACTTGCATTGGATTGGATGAACGCTAGCCCGGAAGGCTGCGAACGAAGATGCTCCTCGTAGCCATGAACAAGCAGCGATCATTGACGTCACTGTCGTTCACGGCGACTTTTGCTCGACTGGGTCACTGTTCTGTGGCTGATATCGAGCCTAGATGCAATTGCTGACTGGGTTAACTCAATTTACAAAAGGAGGAAAAGGCTTCGTGCGAATGGGTGTTTATGCTTTTGGAAGATTGAAGATTCCCTCGTAGCTTAGCTCGTTGCTGCTAGATTTTTTTTTTGAGGGCCTTTTTTTTTTAGCAATTTTTGAGGAACTGTTTTTTTTCTTTTCTTTTTTTGAGCAATTTTTGAGGGATAAGCTGAAATTGTTCGTGCCGCCTGCGTGCACTTGTTCGGGCTGAATGGTCGATCTAATCGGGGCTAGAAGTACGTCGTGACCATGGCATGGCCCAGGTTAAATCTAGGGATGGCAATTCGGGGCCGGGTAACGGGTACCCGCCGGGTACCCGACCCGATGGGGCCGGGCATGGGGCACGTTTTCTACCCGTGGGTGGCGCCCGTACCCGCCCCGACATGAGTCGGGTATGGGGCGGGGATTGAAACCCGCCCATGGGGAACCCGGTGGGGACCCGAAAATTTAAATTGATTAGAAATTTGACAGCCCAGCCCACCTAGCCTAAAGAATGCGGCCCAGCCCACCTTCCATCATCTAAACCCTAGCCTTATCCCCCACTTCCCAATCCCCTGTTCCCCCAGCCGCCACTCCCCGACGCCCGTCTCCCGCACAGCCGCACGCCGGCGACGCCGCATCCCGCACGCCGCGCGCTCCGGCAGACCACGTCGCCGCCGGCAGCCGCGTCCCGCACGCCGCGCGCTCCTGCAGTCCCGCCACCACGTCGCCGCCGGCAGCCACGTCCCGAGCACTCGCCATGCCCGGCCTGAGTGCCTGACGCCGCCGCCCCGAGGACCGAGGTCGGCCTCACGACGCGGCGGTCTGGTGACGCGCGCGCGTCGTGCCTGGCTGTGACGCGGCGGATCTGCCCGCAGCCCGTCCCTCCCGGCGTCCCGCAGCAGGCCAGCACGAACCACGACGCCATCACCTCGACGCACGACGCCATCTCCTCGACGCACGAAGCCACCAGCTCGCCATTTCCTCTACCCATGGGCGACCCGCTACCCGCCCCGATACCCGACGGGTACGGGGACGGGTAGGGATTTTCACCCATGGGTACGGGGACGGGTGGGGATTTCTACCCGCAGCATGTGTCGGGGCGGGTATGGATTTGCTCTACCCGCCCCGAACCCGCCCCATTGCCATCCCTGGTTAAATCTGACCAGGACATGATGAAGCGGAAATCTACACGGATAACCCCGTAATTCATGGGCTCTTCTCGGGTGGGCCGCAAAGAGCCGAAGAACGACGGAAGGTCCATCTCAAATTCTCAATCAAATCAGTCAGTCACCGGGTGGGTGTTTTGCGTACAACTTGCCGTTCGAAGATGAAAATTTGAAGTTATCGTGTATGCACATGTATGCTGATTCATAACACAGACATTGTTGAGAATTTCTAAGGTGAATTTTGACGGTTCAAATCTCAATTATAATTGTTTGGTGCTTGGGAAAGGATGGTCATTTTATTGGTCACAAAAAAAAAGTTCATTTTTATGACGAGGAAAGGACCGATATTCCTGATATCGTAATTAGTTTATTTACTTATTATATTTTCACATGTTTTGAGTGAATTTTCAACCATGTCAACTTTGTGAATTAAATTCTTTCAACGTATTTCATTGTACTACGAGCACTAATTTATCTTTGAAGTTTCGACTACAAAAATTGCAATTGTTTCGACTACATGAAAATAGGGAACTTATAATTTGCCTCTCTACTTAGAGTTGGCACTTTTTTTATAAAAAAGAATATATTTTAATACTTCAGTCTCTACATCGATCAATGCATATATAGCCAGCACTTTTAACACACATGTCAATAGCTGCTTGTGCCATACGTCGAATAAATGAGGCGGAGGATATAGACAAATATCAATCAACCTCAACGGTTCGATACGAATCGGACGGAGCATTTTGTTTCTTCTTCTTCTCGACGGGCCACTTTCTTCTTCCTCGCGACGTACCCGCTTATGGGCTTCTCTCCTCCATTCCGCCCTCCTCCTCAGTCTCCGGCGGCTGCTCTTGGACTAAATTTGTCATTATCAACTGTAGGACATAAAACTGGTGGTTTTGTACCACCAATTATATGACTATGGTCTCATCCCATCCTTAGTCGGCTCAAGTTGAATTGATCATGCATTCAAACTATTTGCCATTTCAATCCACCAAGGAGGACATTTGGGGGAAGAAAAAAAAAAGAGAAAAAGGATGTCATTTGTACATACTGCCGCATTGTTCTCATCTGGGATGAGTAGGCTTCAAAATCCATCCTAATCGAACCACACACACATCACCATATTCACCCACCATGGCCACGAAACTCAGGTGACCCAAGGGCGCTGCCCAAAACTCGTGCGGAAACGTAATCCGTTTTGGCGGAGAGCACGGGGTCATGCGCGCGAGGCCGCATCACCACGCCGCTCGCCAGGCGTTCGACGAAAGCCCAGCCGGTGCCGCGACGTGTCCCACGGTGGCCTCCGGCCGAGACGAGCCTCCCCCGCGCCGCGCCATTTAGGAACACCGTTTAAATGCGCTTCGATCTGCATTCTCTCAACCACCCACCGATTTCTCGTGCTCGTCTACCCTCGTCTCCATGGCCGCCAGCATCGCGCTCTCGTTCCGCTTCGCGCCGTCGGCGCCGCTGGGCCTCCGCCGCCCCCGCGGACGGGTCCTTGTCGGCCGCGCTACCACCAACTTCCACCAGCTTGACGCCGTCGGTGAGTTCTCTTGGCGTCTCGCCTGTTCACGTCTCTGGTTGCCACTTGGTTGATTGGTTTCTCGTGCGCGCAGCGGCGGAGGAGGAGAAGTCCCGGTTCAAGACGGCGGGGGCGCAGGGGTGCAATCTCCTGCCGCTCAAGAGAAGCATCTTCTCCGATCACCTGACGCCGGTGCTCGCGTACCGCTGCCTCGTCAAGGAGGACGACCGCGAGGCCCCCAGCTTCCTGTTCGAGTCCGTCGAGCAGGGCGCCGAGGGCACCAATGTGGTAAGATCCGTGTATCCAGATATCCGCCTCTAGTCTAGTGGCACTGAAACTGTTCCGGTTGGAGTATTTCATCGAACACGTCATTCGCAGGGGAGATACAGTGTCATCGGGGCGCAGCCCGCCATGGAGGTCGTGGCAAAGGCTAACCACGTGACTATCATGGACCATGAGACGAAGTCAAAGAGGGAGCAGATCTCCGCTGATCCCATGAAGATCCCCAGGGCCATAATGGAGCAGTGGAACCCACATATTATGGAGAGCCTCCCTGATGCATTTTGTGGTATTATTTTTATTACTCTGGAAGTCAGAACGAGAAAGCTTTGATTTTGATATCTTTGTAGCCTTCATAGTGTCATCTGTCACGGATTTATGGGCTCCCTTTTGAGATTATTACGATTTCACGTTTGCTGCTTCGTTATGCCTTGTGGTGCAACGATGCTATTAATACTCTCATGGTAGGGTCTACTCCTATTCTTTCTGTTGTGGTGCCTTCTATATTTTGCCATGTCCTCGTTACTTGCCATGACGTCTAGTGAAGCAGTGACCTGGTTGCTGTGCTCGTGGGGCATGGGGTGGACACTTTGTGGGCTATCTTAGATGGTTGGGCCCTCCTTTTATTAGAGATCTTCTTTTCCTTTTCAAGGTCAACAGAATGATGAAACTGTTTGTTGCTGAACCATATGATGTTATTACTTGTCTTCAGCTGCCAGAATGATGCGGTGAATGTTTCTTTTGCTCTCTGTAGAGAATGTGTGGGGATTATGCATTATTGAATAATAGTTATGCTCAAACATTATATAATTGTCTTTCTTGGAGAAATTTTCTTATAATTGTACTCTGCATTTTCTTCTGCAGGAGGATGGGTGGGGTTCTTCTCATATGACACAGTGCGTTATGTTGAAAGAAATAAGCTTCCTTTTACTAAGGCACCACATGATGATAGGAACATTCCTGACATCCATTTAGGCCTGTATAATGATGTAATTGTGTTTGATCATGTTGAAAAGGTACACGCAAGATCCATCATCCTTCTATGCATTTGAATTACGTGCATAATGTTATGTCATGTAATTCATAGGGTTAACATTCTCAAACTGTATGTGTGTTGCTTTCTTCTTCCCAATATGAAACTATTTGTATTGCTATAATAGTGTATACTCCAGTTAAAGCTACTTTCCACCATCCCAAATATTTCTTTGTTTACTGCTTTATGCCATTATGAATTGTTTCTTTTTTGTCTTCTTTTCAAGGCAATGGGCGGTTGATCGGCTAACATCTTTCCCATCTTTTATAACATTTTCTGTTTTTAGCTTATTGAATTGAGGAATCACTCGTGCCATAATTTCACAACATTTCTGAATTAGCCACAACAGCAGGTGGCGATTTTGGTGCTGAAAGGAGTATTAAATAGGTAACAGTGAACTGTATGGAGACAGTATAATATTTAAAGGTTCATTGTTTTGTGACTCTTTTGCTTGGAACTTACAATGACTAGCTCACAGCCAATCTGAGTGCATAAATCTTGTTTATTTCGAGCATTGACCTCAACCTTTTTATTTCTGTTTGTTGTAGACCGCGCATGTTATTCATTGGGTAAGGGTGGACTGTTATGATTCTGTTGATGAAGCATATGAAGATGGAAAACATAGGCTAGAAGCTTTGCTATCAAGATTGCATTGTCTTAATGTGTGAGTTATGAGGCCTCGGCAAACTTTTTCTCAAGCAGAGCCTTGGGAAGCTCTGTTTTCCATTTCATTACTACTATTTTATTTATTTCATTATTTCTTATTCAATTATTGATTAATTATTGGTGTAGCCCAACACTTTCTTCGGGTTCTATCAAACTTAATGTTGGGCACTTCGGCTCAGCATTGAAAAAATCATCAATGTCAAGTGAAGACTTTAAGAATGCTGTTGTTCAAGCCAAAGAACACATTGTGGCTGGTGACATTTTCCAAGTTGTTCTAAGCCAGCGTTTTGAGAGGCGGACATTTGCTGACCCCTTTGAGGTGTATCGTGCATTGCGCATTGTAAATCCTAGCCCATATATGGCCTATCTACAGGTGATTTTAATATATGTAACCTTTCAAATTCAGTTTTTTATGGTTGGTTTCTACAATATGTTGATCGATATGTTTTCTCCCATGGCATCACCTCAGGCACGTGGTTGTATTCTCGTGGCATCAAGTCCTGAAATTCTTACTCGGGTGGAGCAGGTGTGTGAAGTAGCGCTTATCTTCATTTTATGGGTTTCCAAACCTACTTATAAATTTAGTTTTCCTTGGCCTCAACGCCCGTGTTTAGTTTCACCCAGCTTTGTTTTGTATAGTTCTGTTTCTTTTTCTTTTTTTTTACTTTTTTGCAATAAAGCGCATTGGGAGCCTCTCCTGTTGTATTTACGTAAAAATAAACCTACTTATAAATCGGTCCAAATGTGTAGAGGCTGGTTCGTCCGTAAGGCTCATATAATAACGACTTACTTTTAGGCCTTTCAAATAGAGAAGATGCATGGAACTTTTGTTGTGATATGATATGTCAGTAACATGTACTGAGTTTGGAACTACCAAATTTGAGTAGTTGGCAATGTCGTTGGAACTAATGAGCTTTGGCGTATCTGTGCCTTCTATCCGATGCAGGGAAAGAAACCCAAGTTCTATTCATATTTCATGTCGCGTGAACCTATGAACTAATTTCTTTATTTGTGGCACTGCCGCAACTTTTGTCATAAACTATAACAGCAAAGTGAACATCACAAACAGCTGTTCTTATTTTTCAGGCAACAGTCATCAACCGGCCACTTGCTGGAACAATAAGAAGAGGGAAGTCAAAAGCAGAAGACAAGGTTTTAGAGCAACTGCTTTTGAGTGATCAAAAGCAGTGTGCTGAACATATCATGTTAGTAGATCTTGGGCGAAATGATGTTGGAAAGGTTTGCCTTTTCATTCTCCATTTTCTTTTCCTTTGTTACTTGATTCCTCATCCAGCACAATTCATAACTTGCCAAGTTAAGGAGGAGCTGTTGTGCCCTATATATTCTGTAATTCCTCCATAATCTGCTAACAGTAAAAGCTAGTATCTGTTCAGACTGACAATTTTCAGCGGTGTTGCCTTCTTTCCGTCCACTAAAATGAAGTTCCTTTCTACAAAATATTGGACCATCTTGCTCAGTTCGAATTTCCATTCATTCTCATAGAAAAGGATTGAAAAAACAAGAGGCAAATTTGCCAGCCAAACCTAGCTATTGCAATTGAAGCCTTTTATCAATGGCCACTAAACAACCGGATGCATTATTGACAACAATGGGTTGGATTGGTGAAAGTGTGATGTACTAGTTATATGCATATATGGCACTATGGTCTAATTAAAACATTTAGGTACTTCACTACACTGCTTTTACTATATACTTTTTTCTCCTATGAACTTTGCCATCTTTACAGGTGTCCAAACCAGGTTCAGTAAAGGTGGAGAAGTTTATGAATGTTGAACGATATTCGCATGTCATGCACATTAGCTCAACGGTAAGTATGCTTTTATGAGACAAAACTACACTAATATCTAGGATGTTGATGTATCGTTAATTACAACAGTTATCATCTATCGTGCAAGTTGTCAGCATTGGGCCTTGGCGGCTTATCTTGATTATTTCTGCTTTCTGAATAATTAGGCTCAATGTACGAAAGTCATGTTTATCAGATTTTCTTATATATTCTTCGCTGAACTGTTTATCAAGGACAATAGCATTTCTGGTAGTTTCAAGTTTATCAACGAAATTTCGCATGTTTTTCCTATCAATATTTTTTACAAGGCACCGACCTATTTTTGAATTTCTATAGGTTACTGGGTTACTACGTCATGGTCTTACTTGTTGGGATGCGCTGCGGGCGGCATTGCCTGCTGGAACAGTTAGTGGTGCTCCAAAGGTATCTGTTGAAGCCTTTCTATTTTTTCTCAGACTTTTTAAATTCCTGTAGGTAGGCATATTAAAAAAAAATAGTCAGCTGAGCCAGCTAGCATTTCCACTTACTTTTTCAGGGTTCAAAACAAATATTATCCTTTTCCAATATCTTGGCTATAAATGCAATATAAATTCATGAAGTTTTCCAAATATTTCAACGCATGTAATTCTCAGTCATTTCCATCAAAATGACTGGCAAACCATCTTCATTCGTTCCCCATCAATCTACTGCCATAAATATTTTGCCAATCATTTTTATTTTTGCTCTATGTATTTTGTTGTTTCCCTGAACTCAATTTTTTCATGCCTGTTTATGACCAAACCAGGTGAGAGCAATGGAACTCATTGATCAGTTAGAAGTGAAGATGCGCGGGCCGTACAGTGGTGGCTTTGGAGGGATTTCCTTCCGCGGTGACATGGACATTGCTCTCACTCTTCGCACTATCATCTTCCCCACCGGATCTCGGTTTGACACAATGTACTCCTACAATGAAAATAACACACGCCAGGAGTGGGTGGCTCATCTCCAGGCCGGAGCTGGGATTGTGGCTGACAGCCAACCAGAAGAGGAACACCAAGAGTGCCTGAACAAGGCTGCCGCCCTTGCTCGTGCCATTGACCTTGCCGAATCTACATTCCTAGACTGGTAATCTAGTCGCAGTTTGGGACATCGCTGTTTCTACAGTATATGTTTCTGTACTCTTGCTGCCTGTAGCAGAAACCCTTTTCCAATGTATGATGTAGAAGCTTCTCTGCACTAAAAGGTTTAATAAGTTGAAATAAATGTTCCAGATAGATATCATATCCTGAGGAATCATGTTGAAATATGGTGGTAGGACAAAACTGCCTGTTTCTGATCGCATAACGTGAAAAATATGCATAAGTTGTACAAAACTCAACAAATCATTCCACCCGAGCAACCAAATCCTGCCTAGATGGTGGCTCCTCTGTTCTCTTCATGAAATGCATCCGACTGGGTTGTTCGACCCACGTCCGAGTCTGCTCATTCACCAATACATACTGAGACATGCGCAGCTACAATAGTGCAATAGGTGGAGATAGGTCAAAAGGCATTGAACCGAAGTTTACAGAAGGAATTAATTGATATGCTCCAGACTCATCCATGGGCCATTACGTCCAAATTTTTCTCAAAAGAAAACACCAACAGATGTAAACGGCAATCATCAAAGAATAGAACACATCTTACGTCACATGGTTGGTACAAGGAGTCAAGTACAAACATCTATCCCAAAAGTTTCCTGCATTGCTTGTACTCTTCACCCTCTTCTTTCATGGCGTTCACTATCTTTGTCGTACCTTGACCGCTTGCGATCTAAGTCGTCACGTTCTGCATCATATTTGTATCTTTCTGATCTGTCTTCTCTCCGATGAACATACCTGTCATCGTTTCTATGCCTCTCACTTCTAGATCTCTCAGGCGATTTGTCACGCCTGTATCTGTCATGATCGTCTGGCCTTCTATCATCATGCCTATTCCTAGAATCTCGATCTCTAAACTGCTCTGATCTTGATGATTCACCATCCCTAGAACTCCAACGAGTGTTTGTGTTTCTCTGAAAGCATAAGTCAGCATCAGAATAAGATGCTACATGATTACTCTATAATTACAGAGAACGCTTACTGACAAATAAAGCCATTATAAGAAGACAAAAATTCTAGCTAAGTACAAACAGAACTGCATGGATCATCTTGTGTTACATTTATCTATTGATTTTAACGTTCAAAGAAGTGTATGTGTGTATGCAATGATCCCTGAAAAATGTAGCATTGCAAAACTAACATAAATTTATCACAAGTGTGCACGTTTGCATGTAAGAACAAGGGTCAGCATTTGTTTTAAGACCCGGCACTTGCAATTATAAGGTTCTATCATATCTTGAAACAGGGAGTCAGGGAAACATGGGTATGCTTGCAAGAAGCATTGGCTAAAATTGACATGATACTCATGTTCCAGCTAGAAATTAATGCGAGGCTATTTCATACAGACATGTTACTGCGAGTCAAGAATGTTCAGTGTTCCAACTCTAGAATGATTAATGGAGGCACCTATGATACTTACCTGCTCATCATGGGAAAATCTGCAGGAATCTCCACGGTTACAGTCGCCTTTCTGGAAGGCATAGCATATGCCACGGGCCTCTCTTTTCTTCTTCTGCTGCTCCTCATCTTCTTCCTCCAGGGCACCAGGGAAATTTTTGTGGCTCTTTGGTGGTCCACGATGTTTATCGTGTTCCCATCTTGCGCCGCTCTCCTCCTTAGAACCCCAACCAGTATTTGCATTCCTCTGAAAATATAATTCACGAACATCAGAATTCCTAGGATAGGAGTAATAGCCAATAACGAAACAAGCTATTTTGCAGCTAAATTAGCAATTGTCATCTGCACATGTACAAACATGAATGTTTGCAAAATCCGTAAAAAGAAACGTTGCAAAAATCAAGGATAGGCCAGTAATCTTTATGGGTTCATCCAGATAGTGGGCAATGGACATAAATAAATCCTAAAAGTCCCGAATAGCCCCCCGCTCCAATACCCCCTCTCATTTTTCTAACAAAAAGGAAATTCACATATATATGCCATAGAATTCCACAACAGAGGACATAAACCTCACGGAATGAAAATATAAGTGTAACCTCATTAGGTTATTCACCGATTCAACTAGCTTGGAGGTTAAGCCATGTTAATGTAAAGGACAAGCACATTTCAGTCAAAGGTTAATCGGTAAACTTCACAAAACCCTGGTTGTGGAACTACAGGATGCTTCATTTGCTAGATGTCAAATTGCCAAACAACTGATATACTATATTGCTCAAGCATATTATTGGTATTAGTTTGCTTAGTAAACATTCCTACTGAAGAATCACAGAACAGCCTTGTTAATGCATACACAGCAGTGACAGCACACCGACCTGCTCATCATGGGAATATCTGCAGGAAGCTCCACGGTTGCACTCTCCTTTCTGGAAAGCATAGCAGACTCCTCGGGCCTCCCTCTTCTTCTGCAGCTCCTCCTCATCTTCCTCCTCCTTCTTCTTGTACTTGCTCACATGGTCAACCCTTATGATCCTCCCAAGAACTTTAGCTCCATTCAAATTGTCTACACCAGCCACAATTATCAATGGAGAAAATGTTAAAACGAGTAACTAGTCGATTGAAACTGAAGACAGGAGAAGAAGGGGGGAGAAGGCCTCACCGACTGCAAGAACCGTGCTCCTCTGGTCCTCGTACGCGAGGAACGCGAAGCCCTTGGATTTCCCCGTGCCCTTATCGCGCACGAGGTTCACGTCGACCACCTCGCCGTACCTGCGGAAGGTCAGAGCTTGTCAGATCTCCCTGCCTCCGCAATTTCAAAGGGAGAGCAGCGGAAGAGAGGAAGGCGTGTATTGAGGGGGGCGAGGGCTTGCAACTCACTGCGCAAAGACGGCGAGGAGGTCGCCCTCGGTGAGGTCGAAGGGGATGCCGCCGACGAAGACGTAGGCGGAGTCCTTGAACTTGGCGTGCCACGACGCGTCCTCCCCGATGCCGAGGAGCGCCTCCTTCTGGTTGATCACCTGAGTCCTCTTCACCTGCGTCAGGGGATTCATCGCCGCCGACTGCGCCGCCGCGGCTGCCCCGTCACAGCCGCCGCCGCCGACTGCTCTAGAAGAACCGCGAGGACAACAGCGACGGATTAGAGAGAGGTCGGTATTTCGAATCGGAGCCTCGGAGGGGAGAGGAAAATTCTTATTCTTCGGGGACCGCCCGTGAAAAACAGCCAGTGGAGTTTTATGCGGGCCGCTGATTTCAGATCGGACGGCAGGATAGTGTCTTCGTCCATGTTCATTCAACGAAAACCATTTATGACCAAGAAGAAAAGGGAAAAAATGAGATGCAGTGCTCTTGTCATATTTAAATATGAGTAATAGAAATTATTAGGAAATTTGTTTATTTGTAAATTGTAATAAAATTATTAGTTTAAGGCTACATATGACTTTATATTGCTAGTTATAATATGTTTTTATGGTAGATTATGTCATTTTTTGTATGATTCTAAAGCTTATCCTCAGAAACTAGCTATTTTTACATTGGGAATGCCGTGTGCAATGAAAAATGCAAGCATGGCCTAGGGAGGGAAGAATGAAAAAAATCACTAACACGTGAACTCAATTCCAAACCAAATAATACAAACGCCAGTAATGTAAAGAGGGAACAAAAGGTTGGTTGCACATGTTGAAATGTGACCCGTTTCTCCAGCCATAGTCCAGGTCGAGGCGGGTGACTTGAGTTTGACTCCAACATTCCACCACACCGACACCGAACATGCGTGAAATCCCGCGCATTTTGACCAACGCCTCTCCCGCCCCGCCGAGGCCAAGCCCAAGCGACCTCCCTTCCGCCGCACGCCGGCTGCCTCCCTCCTCCGCGCCCCGAGGCCGCGCTCGCGTTGACCCCCGCGCCACCTCCTCCTCCTCCTCCTTCGCCGCCGCTTTGCCCTCCGTCCACCTCTCCGATCCAAGCCCTTTGCGTTCTCCACAAGCCCCTTCATGCCGTCGAAAGGTATCTCCTCCCCCCTTTTAGCGCCCACCGTCCCCGTCCTCCTCCCGCCACCGCCCTCTCCCTTCCTTCACCCCAGGCTACCGGCGTTCTGTTCTTCTTCTTCTTCGCCGCCGGCGGTCCCTTTCCAGGTAACAACAGCAGCATCTCGGCAGAAGGTTTACTGACAGGGCTGGAATTGGATCGATGAGTTTTTCTTGGCTCGCAGGTGCGGCGTCCATGTCAGTGGAGTTCAGGTCCGAGTGCGATGACATCGAGGAGGCCAAGTCCCCCAGCAACACCAGCGTCGCCGCCGTCGCCGTCAAGAACGCCGACGCGTCCGTCATCAAGATCATCCACGGCTACCTGAAGCAGAAGAACAACTCCATCATCAAAGTCGCCACCAATGTTGCCAGGAAAGCGGCTTCCAACAAGTACGGCACCGCCGATTCAGCATACCTCTCTATTTCTGTAATCTGTGCCAGAATTTAATCATGATGAAGGAATGAATTGGAAAAATAACCCACCCATCGCGCTTGCTTTGTGTCCAGGTTATCGAGGAAGACCTCTGATGTTTTTGACACCCTACTTCAGAAGCAGCAGAGCAAGTGGGGAAACAAGACAGGGCCATTGCTTTCGGGGATTTGTTACTGCATCGCTTCCTGCAGCATGATACTGCTCAACAAGGTGGTTCTCTCCAGCTACAATTTCAATGCCGGTATATCACTGATGCTGTATCAGGTAATTTGGTGCGCATTCGATGTGCAGTGAACAGTTTCAATTGGCAATTAAGTCATCACCATTGACCTGACCAGCGCTTCTTTTATGGTTCAGAACCTTGTATCTGTGGTCATTCTTCTGATACTTGAGCTCTTCCGTTTAATTTCAACGGAGGAACTCACATGGAAGTTGATTAAAATCTGGATTCCGGTGAATCTTATGTTCATCGGAATGCTAGTAACTGGAATGTATAGGTACGTGCTGCCTCACACTTTATACACCTTAACCGAATTGGACTGTCAGGGCAAATGTGACAATATCAGTTGGAGTACTATTGACTTAACTTTTTTTGGGGCCACTTTCCAGTTTAAAGTACATAAATGTGGCAATGGTGACGATATTGAAGAACATGACAAATATTTTAACAGCTATAGGAGAGATATATATTTTCAGGAAGGGCCAGAATAAAAAGGTTTGGGCTGCACTATTTCTGATGGTATGTCCTCCATTCCTGTTAAGAACTATAGGGGAGATATATGTACTTTCATACATTAACTGATGATTTGGTTATCGACTTACTAATATGATTTGTTGATCTAAGCAGTTTATTTCTCCTTGTTTGTTACTTGCAGATTGTATCAGCTGTATGTGGAGGGATTACCGATCTCTCTTTCCATTTAGTTGGTTACACGTGGCAGATTCTGAATTGCTTTCTGACAGCAGGCTACTCGGTTAGTTCATTTTGTGCTAAGAATTTTACACATTACTACCTCTGTTTTTGTTTTACACACATAGGGAGTACGTCCGTAATCCCTTAACACTGTTAACCAACTGCGGTGCCCAGATTGCTACACAGTTCTAATATATCATCTCTCTGTAACAGATTACACTGAGGCGCTTGATGGATACAGCTAAACAATCAACGAAATCTGGCTCTCTGAATGAAGTTTCAATGGTGCTACTCAACAATGCCCTCTCAATTCCCTTTGCACTCATTTTGATTGTTATTTTCAATGAGTGGGAATATGTTTATCAAACGTAAGACTCCCTCATATATTGTTTTCTTAATTTAAAAGTTTGTGTGGCGCTAAGTAACCTGAGTAGTATATTGATGTTTTCTTTTAACTTAAGCCTGAGCACTTTAGAGTGGTTATTAAATCTGTCGCCTAGATTAAACATGTGCCGTTAACATTATTTTTATCCATTTATGCAAGTTACGTCATAAAACCACTTTACTCAAAGTAGAAGCTTTAATCTTTGTAATCAACTTAAATATGAACTCAGCTGAGGTGAAAATATCACATGGTGGTGGCTTCTCGGGCAGAACAAATAACTTTTCATCTGTGTTTCTCCATTTGCACACAAGCCTGAATTTTCTTTTGATTTGCAGCGAAGTCATCAGGGACCCTATGTTCTGGGTTTTTGCAACAGCTAGTGGCTTGCTAGGTTTAGCGATCAGCTTCTCATCAGTCTGGTTTTTACATCAGACTGGTCCAACAACTTACAGGTGGGCTTACACTCCTAACTGCTCCTTCTTGAAGTCACCCATAGCAAATGTTTGCATTACTGTGACACCCACAAAGTTCTTACCTTTGTTGCTATATTTTTCAGCCTTGTTGGTTCTCTAAACAAGATACCCATTTCTGTTGCTGGTATCTTGCTATTCAATGTTCCTGTGAGCGTCGAAAATTTATGTAGCATAGGTTTCGGTAAGTACTTGTTTCAGCTGTTCTCTTTCTTTGAGTCATTGTTTACCATGCTATCCTAATGAATGCATGACACTTCTTTCCCCATATGTTCTGACCAGGTCTTTTTGCTGGGATATTCTTTGCAAAGGCAAAGATGTCCTAATGTGTTCGATCTTGGCCTGATTGTAACATGACAAGATCCCGCGGAAAAATCAGCCTATCAACTGTACAGTGATGAACAGAGTTCATTTTGTTTCCAATGCCGGGGCCGTGGATCGTATATTCGTTTTCTCCATTCATAAGGTGCAACATGTGTGTATGTATGCCCTCTCCCTGAGTTTTGTACCATAACAGTAATCTAAATCTGAAATCCCACCAAACTCTCGCTCAAGAAATTCAACAGAACAATTGTGCCAAATAATAGAAGATTTTGCGCTACCAGTCTGGATTATCTGCCAACCAATTTCCAGGGGATCATGTCACAAACTTTATACAAGAAAGAGGTTGCAGATTTTGTTGATCCAAACAATTCCCATTAGATCTAGTCTTTCTTTCTAGAGAGATATATATAGCTTGGCAAAACTAATCAGTATTTGCGAGTTATGTACTTGTATGTAAGATCGGAGTTAAACTGAACAAGATCAGCTTCCATGTCATATTAAGCTGAGGGGAAAAAAATGTTGCGTGAAGCATCAAGTATATCACTTATCAACATCAAGAATCAAACGTATATATACGCGATCTCTCCAAAGCACACCAGCTTGGAGTTTCAGAAATTACACATGATCGATGCACGTACGTTCAGTCTTTCTGGCCGAACAGGCCGCCAAAGTTGAAGCCGGCGCCGCTGTTGTCGCTGCTGCTGGCAGCGGCCTTCTTGCCGGAGGTGGTGCCGCCACGGGTGGTCCTGGGGATGGAGCTGCGGGGGGCCTCCACCTTGTTGAGGAGCGGGTCCGTCTCCACGAGCTGGTTCTCCTTGTAGATGAGGCCGAAGATGAAGTCGCCGAAGCTCTTCTCCTCCTTGGCCGCCGCCGCTTGCCCGGCCCTCGTGGCGGCCGGCACGGCCAGCACGGAGCGCCGCGGCCGCCTCCCGCCCGCGACCGACGACGACGACGCCGGCGCCACGGCGGCCGCCACGCCAAACCCCACCGACGCCATGCTACTAGTACGTACTGGCTAGAGCTTCGTGGAAGATAATCAGCTGGAAGGAAATGGTGCGGCGCGGCAAGCTTCAACTTTTCTTGCGGCCGTGAGAGGCCGGCGGTATATAAGCGGGGGGTGGTGATTGGGTGGCGTCGTGATGCGGAGGGCGAGGCGGCCACAAGCGGCTTATCCGCAGCGCGCGCGCCCACCACCGGCCGGTGGGGTGCAGACGTGCCGCTGCCGTGGAACGGAGACGAACGGGCCGTGGGGAACGACGGAGGAGGTGGACGTGCTTGGGCCACAGGCGTCAGGACTCGGGGCCCTCCTCCTCTCACGGCCTTTGGTGGCGGAAACGGCGATGCGGCCCGGGCCACGCGCGACATCAGCATGACTACGTATTCGTAGGGCCACAGGCTTATTTTTCGATCTGTCGTCTCGTTCTCAACTTGAAAGCAACACGGCGATTTTGGGAGAAAGAGAAATCCGCTGCGTAAACCACTATCCAATCTGATCTAAGCTGAGTTACAAATATCCCCTTGATAATTTAGCTGAAGTCGATTCAAAATAAGAAGAGTAGTAATAAGGCATTTCTAGCAACTGTTTTACCAACTAGCCACACAAGTACATCGTTTTTTTTTCCCATGCCACCAAAGTCTAAATATTTAGGAGATCAAAAAAAAAGTCTAAATATTTAGTGGACTGTTTAATTTCTCACACTTCTTTTTATATGGAAGTCTAAAGAAAAAATCAAATAAACCATATAGGGCCACGTCAAACTTTGATTTTGATGACCCGTTACACAGAAAAAAAAGGGTTAAGTTGATGGTCTCCACTTAATTTTTTAGCTACTTTATTTGTTTATGTAAATTTTTTCGCAATTTATGTACGTTGTCTGTAACAGATGTCGGTTACAATTGAGTACATTAAAGTTCTGCAAACGCTAGCGACAACTATTTGACCTGCAATTATTGTATCAAGATTTTCTATGACCAAACAAAACACACGATACTATAGGTCACCATTGTATACCATATAGCTAAGTTCGATCCAAGTAGCATGTGAATTTTTTTTGAATGGTTTGTTTCACTCTCCCTTAAGTTGAAACAAGTATATAGAGGAAACATAAGATACTAACTATCTCGACACCTCGAAAATGGACGAGACAAGCATAAAATCTAAAAATCAATTTAGAAAACCAAACATTTGCCTATGTTATAATAGACCCTAAGGCACTCCATTTTGTTGTGGATCATGATGGATGTTATTCTAACGTTTCCTTTGCAAGTATCATCTACTATGATACACTTCATGTATGTCAAAAAAGACAATCAAAATCATCTTTTTAGAAAAAAAAAAGCAACAATGTAGAATCAACTTTTCGAAAGCCAAAGCTCCAACAAACAAAGACACACTTTTAGTGTATCTGTAACAGGATAAAGCTGATGACGGCTGCTATGGACTCGCTACATTTTCCCTTCACAATGCAAATCTAGTGCTTCACGAAAAATAAAAAGAAACACAAGATGAGCATTGTGGCTCTACATAGACACAAGATGCACTCATGACCTACCAAATATCAGTAAAAGCAACAATTATTCCAACTATAAACCCTAGGAAATGGGTGGAGAGGTACTTGTCATGCCGGAGCCCGGAGGCACATGGTGACTGGTGAGACTATCTCCAACCAGGAAACCCAAAATTGGAGACCAAAACACCTGAATGGGTGGTGGTGAGGGTGAAAGGGTACCTGCCAAACTTGCCGATCTCCAACGGAGCACCGAAACACCCTAGACCTTCTTCCTCCTCCAGCTCCTACCGCTCCCCCACGCCGCGCCCCCGGCCCCGCGCCGCCGTCGCGCCCGCGCACCCGCGCCGCCGTCGCACCCGCGCCGCGCCCTGGCCCGCGTCGTCGCCGCGCCCGCGACCCCCCGCGCCGCCCGGCCCCGCATCGCCGCCGCGCCGCGCACCCGCACCGGAGCAGGCCGCCGCGGCCTCCCCCCGCGGAGCAGCAGTTCAACCTCGACGCGGGGGCGGGGCGGCGGACGAGGAGTAGCGCGAGGCGGCAGGGCGCGGGCGCGAGAGGAGGAGAAGGAGGAGGAGGGAGAAGCGGCGCCGCGCGGGAGAAGGAGGAGGGAGAAGCGGCGCGGTGCGGGAGAAGGAGGAGGAGGGAGAAGCGGCGCGGCGGCGGAGGTCCTCGTGACCGCAGCAGAGGAGACCGGCGACGCCTCCCGCGCCGCCGCGACCCCCCGCGCCACCGCGGACCCCTCCCGCGCCTCCGCGGCCACCCGCGTCCCGCGCCGCCGCTCTCCGAGGTCCCCAAGCTGCCCTGAAGAAGAAGCAGAGGGCGAGCTCGTCGACGACCGGGTCGAGCTCGGCGAGGAGGCCAGGTAGGGGAAGGTGGAGGGGGCGACGCGCGCGGAGGCTGGCGCTCGATTGGGTCGACCTCGGCGGCGCTCGAGCTCGGGGGCGACGCGCGCGGAGGCGGGCGCTCGAGCTCGGCGGCGCTCGAGCTCACGCGCTGCTGGAGCGGCTTCTGTTCGTGGAGAGAGAGAGAGGAGGAAAATAACGGTTCGAGGATTGCGTCGCCGAGCGAGGGAACTCATTCCTGGGTCGCGGGGGGAGCGGTTCGCAAAATGGGTGCGGTGTTTAGGTCGCCCGTTGGAGATGTGTTTTTCTGATTTGAGGACCCATTTTCAACATAAAACCCAAAATGGGGCAGCCGTTGGAGATAGTCTGAGCTTGCCTATTTAGGAAGCCAGCTACCAAAGGAGCGCCGTCTTTCACAAGCCCTCCCCGAACAGAGCAACCCCAAAAGAGAACGGACACCAACCCGGGCGCCAAAAAGCCTTCTCCAAAACCGCGCCGCGCCGCAGCATTCCCGCAAACTCCCCGCCGGCGGAGGCGGAGTCCCCGATGGCCGGATCCGACCTCCCTTCCGGCGGCTCCGGGTCACCTCCGAGCGCCGTGTCGCGGCCCAGGAAGCGCAAGCGGGGCGACGCGGCCGCGGAGGACGGGACGGCGACGCCGAGGCGCGCGACGCGGAGCACGGCGGGGACGGACGTGGACGGCGCGGTGCGGTGGGCGCGATGCGCGGCCGCGGGGGCGCTGTGGGCGGTTCGGGGGCGCAACCGCGGCCTCGATGACGAGGAGCGGGTGGGGGCGGTGATCCTGGGACTGCGCCACGCGCGCTCGGTGCTCGAGCCGGGTGATCCCAAGTCGCCGTACGCCAAGGTGAGCGTTCTCATAGCATTCGAGCTCTTGGGGGACATGCGTAGAAAGGGATCGCTGTCCATGACGAGGTTTCTTGGCGCACCTAGCTGTTATTCTTTCATGAATCAAGATTCGTGCCGTGTAGCAGGGAATCGCGACATAGCGATGGCTCGTCGTTACCACCATTGCATGCGCCTGTGCTGTTTAGGACACGAATTTTCAGTTGTCTCAACTGTTTCTTTGGTGCGAGATTTGCGGCCATTAGGGTGGAAAGTGGTTCTTCAATGCCAATCTCTCAAATCGATTTTCTATTTGCTAGGATTCTTGTCCTAATTCCGGGCATTTTGGTCAGAATTGGTGCGGTTCTTGATGTTCATGGCTGTGAGTTCCGTTTGTGTTTGATCTGATGGTGCTTCTTGGGAATGAGATTAATGATGATCAGATAAGGTGTGGTGTTACTAATCTATGACGGTATCTTAGTTGCCCCGGCTCTCATGTCCAGATGGAATCTTACTTTGGATGATAGTTTAATGACTGGATGTTGTGGTCATTAGTATGTTGCAGCAGGACTAAATAGTTGCCGTTGTTGCCTCAAAAAATTCTGCCATATTATTAATTTTGTTATTAATAATGTTGTTTCACTATCTCCTCGGTTCACATTTCTTATGATGCCACAGATAGACTCGCTAACTGGTTGTAGATAGTATACTGGGACACGATTCATTGTTGATTTTATTGCCACTCTCATGGTCAACACTGTAATTGGGCAAGATATGCGCTGACTGTAGGAGGAACAGAATTTTACATTAACTTGCATATGGATTTGTTTATTTTGTTTTTGCCGTCATGTTTTCATTGGTTATCTGACAAAGGGATTTTGCGCTCAGCATTGTCCGTGGGGAATTGATTCTTATTATTAATTTTGTGTCTCTTTCATGATGGTTGCATACTGGTGAACGTGGATAGAACACAAACGGGGTTTGGCAGTGTAACAAACTATACTGATCGTTATCAATCAAAGTTCCTTTTAGTTAGTTCATCAGAATAGATTATGGCACGGGAATACCCATAACAATAAGGAATTTGACAGGTCAACAGATGATCTAGCCCTGTGCCATTTGCTGCTCATTACATTAATTGATTTTTTACAAGCGTTTGCATATGTTATTAGTATAAAAAGATACATACGTGGTTATGCTCTGGGAAAACAGGAATAGCTGCGGGCTAGGGCCATTTGCATCCAGGACTAGATTGTTCATCTTTTAGTTTGCTACACCAACTTAAAACATTTATCATCGGTGGGTCACTTCTGACAGGGAAGAAAAATATGTGCGAAATTAAGTGATGATACTGAAACAATCCGGTGCCTATCTTTGCTGTGAAGAACTGCAATAAAATTCCTGTTGTTGCTGCAAAGGCGCTCGAGAAACATTTGTGCCGTTTTTACCTCTTGTTTCACATTATATTGTTCTGGAGTTGTAAAACTACCTTCCTTTTATCATCTGTCGTCTTCTACGCATGACTTTGCTCAAGTGGTTGTCTAATTCACATTTGATGCTACCTGGAACAGAAAAGGATTCAGAGAAAAGGCATGAGGAGTTCTCAGAGGATAGCTGGTGAGCTGACTCACTTCTCAAGTTATCTATCAATGCGGAAACATATTGGAATAGACCCAGTCCGATATCAAGCTTCTGTCCCTGAGTGGAAAAATGCCCCCTCTGAGGAGGATAAAGCTGACTACAAAACTGATAACGAGACCTTGCAAAAGATGGGCACAGTAATCATGCTGCCATTCAATGTGGGTCCACGGAGGACAAGGAAAGCAGTGGATGACAAGTGTAGATGTTCTCATCCTGGATCTGAGGCATGCGTAGAAGTTCATGTAAAAGTGGCCAGGAGCAAGGTCAAATCTCAATTGGGTGAGAAAGCTTTCAGAAGCTGTGGACTTGATGCAATGGGTGAGCAAGTTCTGAAGTTATGGACTGCAGCAGACAAGAAGAAACTCAATGAGATTGAGAAGTTGATTCCTCAGAATAAACATGAGAACTTCATGAAGATTGCCTTGAAGCAGTTCAGCTCTGAGAGGAAAACTGATTTGGCCAAGTATTACTTCAACATTTTTCTTCCAAGAAGATTGGCGAGCTTGACTAGGGCAGAGGCTACAAATGCTATAGATGTAAGTACAGATGATGAAGGCCATGATCAAGATGATGAAAACAATGGAGTCTATTCTGAACAGAAGAGTGGCAAATCTCGATCATCATCTAAAAGGTATTAATATTACATGATGAAAACATTTTAGTTCCTGCAACATGGCCTATCTATCATAATCTATCATAACGTAGAATTGTTTTTTGTAACATCAAGTAATCTTACTGTGTAAGCTGGGTTTAGTCATAAAGTTCTCTGGGTCTCCATATTGATATTGCTTTATGTCCTAACAGACAGGATGCTGAACACACGGTTGTTTTTTTATCCTGTATACTGTTTTTCCTCATTCCAAATGGTCATTGAATGTTTCAGATAGGGGCAGAGGTCCTGTTGGTAATACCTTTAATCAATCTAAGGGTTTATAGTTCCCTCAAAGATACATGAAGGTTTGATAAACGTATGGAACTGGCTATGCTTTCTGTAATGCTATCCCTTAATCACAATAATGATTTGTTACATGGAAAACAAGGGTATGAGGATCTACATTATTGTTCTATTAATACCCTAAAAAATATGCCGATACATTACATTACCTTTTATTTTTATTTTTGTACAATCATCTATTTATATGTTCATATTGATTGGTTACATCCGCACAAGAAACCCACCTGCCTGAACTTCATACATTTCTGAGCAACAACTACCCAAAAAAAAAAAAAAAAAACTGGGCTGCCGCAGGCTGTTTTTCAGGCCAAGAACAGCACCCGGTGCATGCATGGGTGAGATAGGGGTGAGGATGAGAGAGTAGATCTATTGTGATGGTACTGTCTATTGTTGTTAGTGTTTTCTCATCATCAAAATGGCAGTCCATTGTGACCTTGTTGTTCTTCTTTTTTTAAATGGCTTTACTCTTTTGAGTGCCGCAATCTCATTTTAGCACTGTTTTCCTCGACAGGTCCAAGAAGTAGGAGAATCGGGAGGGGCTGACTTTTTGTCGAAGAGGAAGAAGTAGGAAAAACCTTGATTGCCTGGTCAATTGAGCTTTTGTTTCTGAGTTAGAGTTGTTGTTCGTCTTTTGTTGCAAGTTGCAGATTCTGAATATATGCAGCTAGAGCACTTTTCACCCGTCGGAAGTGAATGATTCCTAGGTACTGAGAACTGAAGTATAAGCAGGTTAAAGACATGTTCATGAGTATATGCTTTGCTCCAATTTTTTTGTAAGGATGATGATACATGATACCAGACAGAGAATGAAAGACATGGAATAGAGAACTGACCACAGATACCTTGGTCACAGTTTAGGAATTGTTTTTCCATTATCCTCTCCTGGAATTGAAAATTTGCCGTGGCATCTTGGCGACTGCTCGAATCATAAGCTTGTTGTATTGAGAAAGCTGTTCAGAACGGCTTCATGTGTTGGAGCAGAGACCCCAGTTCCATCTCGTGGATGCAAACGACGGTGGCCTTTTCACGGCCGGTGCACCTGCGCAGCAGTACTGCATCCGTCGTGACGAGGTTGAGCTGGACGAGGTCGACCCCTCTTATCTCCACGATCACGGTGCCGCTCCTGTGCCCGAACCCTTTGAACCTCATCTCCCCGATCGCGCCCAGCCCGATCTGCCCTTGGATCCTTGACCTGCGGATCACCACCTGCCGGCTCCACGCGCTGCTCGAACAACCCGCCTCCTCCTCCGGCGCCGGCAGCGTCCACATCGATATCGCGAAAGCCTCCGCGACGACGAGGCCCAGCCTTCCGTGCCCGGTGGCGTGCAGGACGAGCCCCTCGGCACGGCACCACCAAAGGGCACTCCTCCCTGAGTTGTCAGCCGTGTGCGTGCATCTCTTCATCCTGCGAAGACAGCGCGACGGCAGCTCGATCTCCCTGCCTTGCGCCGTGTCGTCGTCGGAGTGCAGGTCCAGGGCAGTGACGAAAATGTCGCCGTCGACGCACGCCTCGTGCGGAAACGGAGCAAAGTTGTACTTGTTGCTGAGCCAGTGGACGGTGCGCCCGACGACGGCGGCCGGCGCGGCACACGCGTCCTCCGAGCGGGACGCGGCCCACCGCAGCGGTGGGCCGACATGACGGACGTCTCTCCACTTGCCGTCGTGTGACGAGAAAATCTTGGCCCGCTCGTACTGGTCCATGACGAGCAGCTCGAAGGACGAGCCGTCGACGGAGAGCAGCGCTGGCCGGTAGATGCCGCGCGCGAGGTCTGGGGGCGGAGGGAGGGAGGTGACGTGGCCGGTGAATGTGTTCAGGACGCGCAGGTCAGTTTCATGACGAGCTGGCGGAATGCCCCGGAGGACGAGGAGCCCGTCGCGCGAGGACCATGGCTGGAACGGCTGCGAGAGGAGGTCGCCGCCGCCGAAGCGGAGGCCGTGGCACGACGGCCTCGACGTCTCGACGAGGACGCAGTCGACGGCGGCGGGGCGGCGGTAGCTGTCGCTGCTGCGGACCCGGTAGTAGACCGCCGCGAGGAGGCGGGGTTCGAAGCCGGAGCCGGCCGCGCCGCCGCGGTCCGCGAGGCGGCGGTGGAAGGCCGGGTCGAGGATGGCGCGTCGGAGGGACCTGGATGCCGCGGCGCAGCGGACGACGGCCGCCGCGTCGTCCGAGCGCGCGACGATCTCGAGCAGGAGGTCCTCCGGAAGCGTTCGCCGCGGCCGGGAGCCGCCGCGCGCGTTCGCAGGGGCGGACGCGCCGCGGCGGCGGCGCTTGCTGGTTGGCGCGGCGGCCGCCGTGCGATCGCGATCGCGTCCGCGTTTTCTGGGCATGGTGATTTGGGAATCGCGCGTGTCGTGTGGGTGCAAAAGTTTGTACGCCGGGGTTTATCGTGCAAAAGTATTGCGCGTTTTCGAACGCAAAACTAATAATGGAAGGAATAGAATGAAACTCCCATGTATTTTCCAGTTTTGCGTTGCAAGGACTCTGAAACAAAAGACTGTTTGAATTCTGTGTACGTACAATGAACGGGAGAACTCTGTGTACTTCAGAAAGGCTTCAGAACTCTGTGCCCTTCCTCACCTTGCTCAGCCCGTCAAGGGAAAGGCCACTGTGCCGCTCTATGCACGAACCCTCTTAAGTCCGAGGCATGGCATGGCGTGTGGCTGTTTTCAGAAGTAGCTACCGATTCTGAACTCTGTTGTAGCTAGTATGTCATTGGTTTGGCAAAAAGTGCCTCATTCCCCTGTGGGAAATGGACCCGTTTGTTTATTCCTTGATTTTAATCAAGAATTTTGTTGAATTGGACGGCAAAGTTCTTTGTCATATCCTGCAACTGGTAGTTCAAGAAAACGTCAGGAGTATTCAACTTCAACTAAGATGTGGACGGCAAAGTTGTTGTCTGTCATATACTAGTTGACTTAGCTGCCGGGCAGCAAAGCCAGCGTCGCCATACAACCTCTTCAAATCTTGTGACATTGAACACCGAGTCCTTGCTCCGCATACTATTAGTATAGCGCACTTCCAACCTGAGAGAAGGAGCAAGCAACAACACCAGATGAGAGCTTCGCTACCCCTCATGGCGTCACCTGCACCAAGGAGCAGGCAGTCCAGCTCTCGCCAAAGCTTTGATCATGGGCATCAACCGTTGTCTCCTGACGTCCACAGCCGGCAGGCTTCCTCATACAGCGCCCGATCTTCTCGGGTGAGCAGGAGCGGCTGCATCAGGGCTGCGGCACAGTGGGTTCGGCAGCTGTTTCGTGCCTCAGATTCAGATCAGAACTCAGGAAGATCAGGACGAGAGCAGCGTTGCGGATCACCATGTCTCCACAGATTCAGGTAGCATCAAGTAATCTTTACATCTTTTTTCGATAGGTTCCTTGTTCAGTCTTATTTGTGCTTCAATGGAATCCTATATAGCTGCAATCAGGCAAACTGCTTTGTTTGTTAAAGCACCAAATCAGTATTGATTTTTTTTTAAAAAAAAAAAAAGAGGCAGGAGCACTGCCATTCATTAAAGTAGAGGAGAATAACATTATAAGATTATATAACTTTTAAAAAGAAGTAACTAGAAAGGAAACCGGCAGGCACAAACTGACGGAGGGGCAAATACAGGAAAACTCTGAATTCAGTTGTTGTCTGACGCCGGGCATAGTGCTGCATGTAGCAACCTAATTTCATCCAGAATAAAGGCTGCAATCCTGGTTGCCGGTTGTTCTTTTTGATAAAAAATTCTTCTGTTTCTCTCTTTCCACATGTGCCACCAGAATGTGAAAAGTATTCCCAATTTTCTCCTCCTGATTTGGTTCGTACCATCTTTGAGCAGGGAAATGACCCATTCAACTGGTCCCCCATGACTAAGTGTTTCATGATTAGGTAACCCAAAATCGAGTGGCCACTCTGTTCCACACTGTCTTAGTATATATGCACTGCGTGAGAATATGTGCCGTGTTTTCATGTTCATCATTACACAAAGGGCATGTCCCATTGCAAGACCAATTGCCCTTCATCTTGTTATCTGCAGTGAGCACCCTGTTATGCATGACAAGCCAAGCAAAAAATTTGCATTTGGGTTCAGTGCGTGCCTTCCAATTATTTCTGGCAGGGAAATAAGTTATGGCTCCTCTGAATTGACATTCATATGCTGAAGCCACTGAATATTTGCCGTCGGGTGTCCATTTCCACCAAATCTCATCTCTTGGGTCTGTCAGGTTCACTGTCGACAGAGCCATGTACAACAGCACAAATTCATCCAGCAAGGATGAGTTGCTAATTTCTTTTAAGTATTGAAAAATTCAGATAAATAATAATCTTGTTCTTTGGAGTATTGACAAATTGGGTGCAGCAGGATCAGGGCAAGAAGAAAATAGGGTGCTCACCTTAGTTGATATAATCAGGGCGGTTTTAATTAACGGGGTGAGATATGAAATAATAAAGCGGGGTTCCTCAAGCACCATTTACAAAGGAAAGCTGAGGGATGGTTCTCCGATTGCCGCCAAATTTGTCAAAAAGGTCAGGAATGAAAAATGCCATGCATACTTCGGATGATTTATGAAGTGTGCTACTGTAAACCTTAGTGCTACGGTGCTACCACCTGATTCGTAACTGGCTCCTCTGTTGCACGCAGCAACTAAACGGGCAGTATCTGACAGATGAACTCAGGAGGGAGCTCGAGACTCTTCAGAAAATGGAGCACCTGAACCTTGTGAAGTTCCTCGGATTCTTCGAGCGGGAACCTGACTGTGTGATCGCCGTCGAGTACGTCGGCAACGGCTCCTTGAGGGAGCACTTGGATGGTATGAATTTCCATCAAAGTTTTTGATATTCAGACATTCGAGGAGACTGATTCTGAATTCCCAATGTGAAACACTGTAGAGTTCTGAGGAAATGGTTTAGAACTCGCGCAACGGCTCAACATCGCGATCGACGTTGCCCATGCCATCACTTACCTGCATGAGTACAAAGGTATGAACTCAATTTGATATGTGTTCTCCAGATCAAAGTAATGAGTAAGTGAGATCATCGGTACCAGTCTGCCACACGTGGCGATAAAAATTGGTTACCTAGAGGAGGAAGAAGCGAACCTCATGCTTTGCTTTCATGTGATTCCTGTTTCTTCTTTGCAGCCCTCTGATACACTCCCCGCGAGCTGTGTGTTTCTTTCATATGTGGAGTAGTGATATACTCTACACTATTATTAGTAATAAACAACGAAATGTGGTGTTGCCTTCGCAGCCCCTGCTCGATTTTTCCATCTCACTGGTGTTTCGACCATTCTGATCAAGGTACAGAATGCCAGTCTGAAACTGACGAGGCTACTGGTGCACCGATCATCCACGGGGACATCCGGTAGTCGGGGGTGCTGCTGACCGACGCGCTGACGGCGAAGGTGGTGATCGGCTTCTGGCTGGCAGGGATGGCGGCGTCAGGCTCGGAGGCGACGCCGGTGAAGGGCGCCGCCGGGTACGTGGACCCGGAGTATCTGCGGACGTACCAGCTCACCGACAAGAGCGACGTCTACTCCTTCGTCGTCCTCCTCGTGGAGCTCGTCACCGGCCGCCCGCCCATCGAGCGCTCCCAAAGCGGCGAGCCCCGGCTCACCACCCAGTGGGTAAGAAACATTGAAAGAAGATCATTGCAAGAATTATCAGTAGCCAGTGGGTGAGATTCTCACAGCCATATGCCGTGCAGGCATTGCAGAAGCGCCGAGGAGGAGAGCCGTGGAAGCCATGGACCCCAGGATGTGGAGGAGCCCGGCGTCGCTGGCCGCGGTGGAGAGCATGATGGCGCTGGCAGAGCAGTGCGTCGCGCCGGCGAGGAACGACCGGCCGTCGATGCGGCGGTGCACCGAGATCCTGTGGGCCATCCGCAGGGACTACCACCGCCAGGAACAGCCGCAAGCCGACGCCATCGCTGAAGAACGTGACGATGTGATCATGTAGTCTGTAAACACAGGCCAGGGCAGAGGCTAGTATGAGGGAGAGGCTTTGATTGATCGGTTGGTTTCGGTCTATAATAATTTGTATAGCCGAAGTGGCTGTGATTTCTAATCTAAACTTACTCCGGCTTGGCATTGCTCAAGAGTTGGACAGCAAAGTTCTTTGTCATATCCTGCCACCGGTCGGTTGAATAAAACGTTATTCAAATTCAACTACGATCTGACGGCTTTCTGATTGCTACCTCTGCACCAACCGAACCATGACAGCACCCAGTGCTAGTCTTCCTGTGTCCTGGTCAGAATTTCCATTCCCCTAGAAAACGCTCCACGCAAATGCATATCCTTGGACCAATATTCCACCAGGCCCTTTGTATAATGTCATGACATATTCCCAAGAAATAGTTAATTAGCACCAACAAGAGATGGAACTGGAAGCATCATTCTGCAGGTCCCTTTGACCTAGCTGCCGGGCAGCAAGCCAGCAACGTCGTCCATTCTCTGCAAGTCTTGTGCCATTGAACAACATCAAGCCCTTCCTAGAGATGGAGTAACCAACAACACCAGATGAGAGCTTCCCCTCATGGCGTCACCTGCACCAAGGAGTAGGCAGTCCAGCGCTCGCCAAAGCTTTGAACATGGGCATCCACTGTTCTCTTCTGACGCCTACAGCCGGCAAGCTTCCTCCTACAGCGCCCGATCTTCTCAGGTGAGCAGAAGCGGCTCCATCAGGGCTGCGGCGCAGCGGGTCGCCGGCGTGTTCGGCAGCTGTTTCGTGCCTCGGATTCAGGTCAAAACTCAGGAAGATCAGGACGAGAGCAGCGTTGCGGATTACCATGTCTCCACAGATTCAGGTAGCATCAAGTAATCTTTACATCCTTTTTCGATAGGTTCCTTGTTCCAGTCTCATTTCTGGTTCAATGGAATCCTATATACTAGCTACAATCAGGCAAAGTGCTTTGTTTGTTAGAGCACCAAATCAGTATTGAAAAATTCAGATAAATAATAATCTTGTTCTTTGGAGTATTGACAAATTGGGTGCAGCAGGATCAGGGCAAGAAGAAAATAGGGTGCTCACCATAGGTGATATAATCAAGGCGATCATAAATAATGGCGAGACGAGATTTAAAATGATAAAGCAGGGTTCCTCAAGCACCATTTACAAAGGAAAGCTGAGGGATGGTTCTCTGATTGCCGTCAAATGTGTCAAAAAGGTCAGGAATGAAAAATGCCATCCATAATTGGATAATTTATGAAGTGTGCTACTGTAACCTTAGTGCTACCATCTGATTCGTAACTAGCTTCTCTGTTGCATGCAGCAACTAAAAGGCCAGTATCTAACAGATGAACTCAGAGGGGAGCTCGAGACTCTTCAGAAAATGGAGCACCTGAACCTTGTGAAATTCCTCGGATTCTTCGAGCGGGAACGTGACTGTATGATCGCCGTCGAGTACGTCGGCAATGGCTCATTGAGGGAGCACTTGGATGGTACGCATTGCCATCAAAAGTTTTTGATATTCAGACATTCGAGGAGACTGATTCTGAATTCCCAATGTGAAACACTGCAGAATCCCGCGGTAATGGTTTAGAACTCGCGCAACGGCTCAACATCGCGATCGACGTTGTTCATGCCATCACTTACCTGCACGAGTACAAAGGTATGAACTCAAGGTGATCTGTGCTCTCCATAATCAAAATAATGAATAAGTGAGATCATCGGTACCAGTCTGCCACACATGGCGATAAAAATTGGTTACCTAGAGGAAGGAGCTAACTCACATAGCCGGAGGCTGTGGATTAAGCGAGGTGTGGTGGGATGGGACATCGTGAGCCCGGGAGAGATGAAAGGCGGCGTCGCCGCCGCGGAAGGGCGGAGGGCGCACGGAGGAGCGGAGGGAGGGAGAAGAGAGGAGACGGGACCAGGGGGCTGTTCGCGAATATTTCGATCGCGATCCAAATTTTTTCATTTAACCCCTTAATTTGGATCGCGATTAATAATTGGGATCCAAACCAGGCTGTTTTATGCAAATATTTGGATAGCGACTATTCATCGCGATCCAAACCAGGGGGTGTTGTGTAAATGTTCCGCTCCGGCATCCGTCGCTGGTGGCCGGGTCGCGCCGCCGCCGGCGACCTCCGCCGGTCCTGTCCTGCTGCTGTGTGTGCTGCACTCCTCACCGCCGACCTCGACTCACGCGTCAAGACGCTTCCTCCACCGCCGCCCCCAAAGACCTAGATTAGCTGCTGGCGCCGCGACTCCGGCGCGGCTAGGGCGCGTTTGGTGGCCGGCGACGTCGAGCGACCATGTCGTTTGCCCCATTGCCCCGCGCGGCGGTGCCTGAGCGCGGGTGAATACGGCGCCGGCTGGAGTAGAACGGGCGGCCAGCAGCTAATCTAGGTTCCCTTCTTCACTGACTGACAAAGCTCACGGGGCTGCTTCCTCTGCTTTCATGTGATTTCTGTTTCTTCTTTGCAGCCCGCTGATCTAGTGATACAGTACTCTACACTGCTAGTAGTAAACAACAAAATGTGGTGTTGCCTTCGCAGCCCCTGCTCAATTTTTCTAGCACTTTCCATCTCATTGGTGCTTCGACCATTCTGATCAAGGTGCAGAATGCCAGTTTGAAACTGACGAGGCTATTGGTGCGTTGCAGAGCAGCCGATCATCCACGGCGCCATCCGGTCGTCGAGGGTGCTGCTGACCGACACGCTGACGGCGAAGGTGGCCGGCTTCGGGCTGGCAGGGATGGCGGCGTCGGGCTCGGGCTCAGGCTCGGAGGCGACGCCGGTGAAGGGCGCCGCCGGGTACGTGGACCCGGAGTACCTGCGGACGTACCAGCTCACTGACAAGAGCGACGTCTACTCCTTCGGCGTCCTCCTCGTCGAGCTCGTCACCGGCCGCCCGCCTGTCGAGCGCTCCAAAAGCGGCGAGCCCCGGCTCACCACCAAGTGGGTAAGAAACAAGAATTATCGGTAGCCATTGGCAAATGCACGGTGCGATTCTCACGGCCATATGCCGTGCAGGCATTGCAGAAGCGTGGAGGAGGAGAGGCCGTGGTGGCCATGGACCCCAGGATGCGGAGGAGCCCGGCGTCGGTGGCCACGGTGGAGAGGATGATGGCGTTGGCAGAGCAGTGCGTCGCGCCGGCGAGGAATGACCGGCCGTCAATGCGGCGGTGCACCGAGCTCCTGTGGGCCATCCGGAGGGACTACCACCGCCGGGAACAGCCGCGCGCCGACGCCATCGCTGAAGAACGTGACGAGGAGTGGGTGATCAGGTAGTCTGTAAACAGAGCCGGAGCAGAGGCTAGTATGAGGGTGAGGCTTTGATTGATCGGTAGGTTTCGCCAGTCCGTAATAAGTTGTATGGCCGAAGTGGCTGTGATTTCTGAACTACCTCCGGCTTGGCATTGCTAAGAGTATTGGCTATGATTATACACCCGATGTCATGCACATACTGACATACGCGTGTGTATACAAAGCAAACTCATGCATTAGAACTTCTGCACCTGTGACATGGTTGAAGAAATACTGTCGAGTATAAATGCCTAAGCATTTACTCCCTCCGTTTTTATTTATATGACACTGTTGACTTTTTCATTGAACTTTGACCAACAATATAGGTTTAAATAATTACTTTTCGAATGTGAAATGAATATTATTGAATTCATCATCAAAAGCACTTTAAGGTTAGCTTATACACTTAACTATTTACACAAAGATTTATAGATAAGACGAATGGTCAAAGTAACGGATAAAGTCAACAGCGTCAAATAATAAAAACGGAGGGAGTACTTTTGTTTTCCGGACAGTGTAATGCGCTTCAGGTAACAATGTCATTACATTTGGATGGCCATGGCGAACACTTCACGCGGCCATGGAAACGGCGAACAGAATACGTCCATTGAACCTTCCCAAGGCCTAAGAAATTAAGCATTCAGACAGGGAGAAGGCAACAAAGCACTTTCACTGTACCTCTTGGTTTCTATCACGATTTCATTTCCTTCAGGACCATTCAGCATGAAACCAGTACAATACATGTAGCTCAGTTCAACTGAGCTATGTGAGAAAATAGGCTCAGACGAACCAGTAACCACCAAAGTATCTACAAAATTCTGCTGCAAAACTGAATGTTTCTAATGTAAATCTATAATCCCTGGAATGGTTAACTGTTGGGGAGTAACACGTTGTGGGTTTCTGTGCAGATTAAACTCCCCTGTACACTACGTTGAGCAAGTCCCGTCATGGGAGATCTGGGAGTACTCTGGAAGTCTTGATTTGCTCCAATGCGGCCCTGGAATTTCACCATATGGATCACTAATCAATATTCCGTGAAAACGATGGCAATGGTGCACCTTCTTGAGGCCGTAAGATGACAAGAACACCAAACATCCCCAGCATTGGCAGTATCACAAGCCATTTCAGCAGCTTATAGTAGTGCATGTGGAAGGTAAGTGAAAACTCGTCAGAGAAATACAATCCATTTTTGTCAACCATCTCCACAAGCACAGTTCCCGTGGTTCTAACAGAAACAGTGGGGAGCATCATCCGTTGCTTCCCAGGCTGATGATACATGCCACTGACCACGATGCGCCTATCACCTTGATAGTTTCCAGGAACAAGTAAAGTTACCTGAAATTGAAAAGTAAAATGGAGATAATACAGGTTAGCTCAAGTAATTAGCTTGTTCATCAGGTGAGACTATAAGCTGAGACAATATACCGTCACATTATAAGGAGCTTGATTCCCATAAGGAACCCTGTACTTGTCAACAATCTCAAACTCTACCCAGAAATGCTTGCCCTCTTCATCACGGAAGGTCCTGGAACCATGCTTAACATAAATACCCTCACGGTTGTACCGATATGCAGCATTATTCATTCCCTGGTTTGACGATCTCCATTCCTGCCATCAAATTAGAATGCCAAGTTACCTCTTGCTCATCTCGATATTTAAACATCCAAAGACCCAACGAATAAAATTATCGAAGGAAATATGTCATTCTGATGCAGCAGACAAGATTCAAGCATAAGTTGTAAGGGACTATCAGAAAGATCTATGATCTATCCTAGATAACATGAGGCAAAATAAAGAAAGCTACAAAAACAAATATTTTACCTTGAGTGGATGGTGTGGCGAGGGAGTGGAAAAGCAGAAGACATTGCCATTCATAGTGGTAACAATAAGATCAAGGTCATCTCCACCATCCACATTGTCAGCCAAAACCATGGTGTACCTGTAAGTGAAGAAAAGTGAGCCCATTTTGTTTATGTAAGCACAGTACCTAATCCTCAGAAACAGCAACTATATCTTGCAAAGCAAAGAACAAATGCCATACGAGGTCTCGCCAATGTCAACAACATCTGCACAGCCACTTGACCCCTCAATCAAATACAAATAACCATCGAAGGATGTAGTAGCAAGAGTTAGCCCTTTTGCATTTTCGCCATGTTTGCTCATGTCAAGCAGTAAAACAGGACTCATGATCCTTCCATGTGCTCTATACGGGAAGGGTTGAATTTTCGAGCCATCCTTTCCACTAAGAACATATATGTTCCCTGATACAGTCGGGACCACAACATCAGTGTGGCCATCTCCATTGACATCACCAACGGTAGGTCGCTGTCATCATATTATGATAGTAATAATCAGCTTGCATGTTAGCAAAGGCAGCTAAGTAACAGAAAAATATAAACCAAAGGATATGATGTGGTGAAAGCATGTGCCATTTTTGCTTAGACCGAAGCCAAGTCAGTTGAAGAATAGGGATATAATGAAAAAATATAAGATGAAGCCCAGTTTGCACAATCTTCGGCTATTAGAATCCTTAACATTCTAAACAGGATCATGGATAATAAATAGGCTCCAGCTCATGTCGCATTTCAGGGCACAGATTGCCATAAGACATGTACTGCTTTGCCATATAGATAGACAGGGAAAATGACAGAGCAATCTGTCAACTTCAAGAAATAATAAATGGACAAAACTTGCCTGTGGAATTAGACTCTTTAGATGCATTTCCCAGATTTCTTCTCCCTCTGTAGTCCATGCTGCTACATTGCCATGGGCATCAGCAGTAACTATCTCAATTTTTCCATCATCATTGATGTCCGCAGCAATCACTGGTGCATGGACCTCAGCCATCTCAAGGGGAAATTTGTTCCTAACCTTACCTAATTGACAAGAACAAACATAAGAAAAGCACAACAGTTAGCACTGCACCAAAGGAATAAAGCATACGAGATAGTGGGAGTTCATTGTATTCTAGTAAGGACCTCAGTGAATTACAGTCAGATTTCCAATGAAAATAAAAATAGCATGGTACAAACTGATTACCATTTTTCACGCCTTTTATCGACCATCATTTTCCATACAGCGGCAAAGCCTGATTAAATTTAGGCCACTAATTCTGTTTATTTATCTTCTGTTTTCTGAGAAAAAATCAATCCTATCTTTTGTAGCAACAAATCATATTTCTTACGAAGCGGTAGCACAGTCAGGAAGGCAGGAAGCAAACACAAGCCAATGGCCTTGGTGCTCTTATCCTTTACCAGAGTTGATTACTGCCCCATTATTCGCAGCTAAACTAATATCACACTATTTTTGTCAAGATGTTATACTATGGGAACTAGATACATACACAAGTACACAACACAGAAGGGAAAAACAGATCAGAAAAAAGCTGGTTTTATGATAAAACACCCACCACGATGATCGATAGCATAAACCAAGCCATAGGCAGTTCCAACTAGGATGTCCATATTTCCATCACCATCCAAATCAACCACAGTTGGAGAGGAATATGCATGAGCACGGAAGGTTCCATTATCGGTGCTCAAATCAAGATCCGCAGTCCATTTAACTTGCCGTGTGTCAAGGTTAAAGACAACTATACTGCTTGCAATATACTTTTCAAGGTCGATCCCTTCTAGCTCTTTTGCATGTTCTGAATTATCGTAATACCTATCAATAAAACACAGCCAGTCAATGGTATACAAGGCACATCAACAAAGTTAGTCACAAACAAGAATTCACAAAGTGCTCAATCCTCATAGTAAGTCAATGTTCCAATCGTAATCGCAAGATAAACAAAAAACCATGTATGCACATTATTAAGCACCAAAGATAACACACAATATTAGCAACACCTAGTTTGGCACATTTTTCATTTAAACCAGCATGACAATACTTCGCCAAAAATATGTGCCCGCCAATTTCGTGACGGAAATAATTGGGAACCTTAAACGACAGGCCAGGAAGCAAAGGTTAAAACCTTACATCTGAATAGACCTAAACATGATGATGGATAAATAAAAGGGAGTTCATGTTTTTGCTATTGGGAAACAAAGGTGGTGCTTGCCACCACAGAAATAAAAAAAATACACACTCCTAAGTAAAGTTCCTTTCTTGCGTGCTAACAAATTATTCAGAAATCATATGAAACCTGCACATGATGTCATAGTAGCAAAGAAAGGAGCCTTACTCGCGATCAAAAAAGTAGGATACAGCAATCACCATCTCTTGTACACCATCTTTGTCAATATCTGCAATCACCTGTAGAAATAATGTGCATAAATAACTCCAGCCCATATAAGGAATGAATAGAAAAGCATAAGCATAAAACATAAGCACTTACTGGAGTGGATAAGATGTGAGCATCTATGCTCACATAATCTTCTGCTTTCTCATGCACTTGTTCTTTCCATTCCTCATCTCCCCACATGGTATCATCAACATAGTCATCATAATCATAATTGTACTCATCAGGCAGATCTTCTACATCCCGAAACAAATCAAATGACGCATCAGCATCATCCTCTAAAGCCTCATTATTTTCAACATTGGCTGCTCCTATTGATTCTGTATCAGTTTCATGAGTTTTCGAACTTTCTGTTTGACCATCACTTTTATCAGCTGTTTGAAGTAACCTCCTCTGAGTATGTGATGTATTCTCAGTTGTAGCAGTAATATCGGAGATGCTCCCAGACTGAGTGTCATTTATATTGTTTGACACCTCCACATTACCTTGTACTTGAGTAGAATTAGGTTTGGCTTCAGCTGAGTGCTCAGATACATTTTTCAGGGCCTCAGTTCCCTGCATACTCCCTACAATATAAATAAATAATATCAAAATGGATGCACCCTACATATTCCTACACCCACAGTATGCTTAATCCATTATCCGCATCAGTTCAGTTCCGTGCGTGCCATTAGAACAGTTGATACTGCGTGCCTGCCATTCCTTTTATTTTAAAATCATTTTCCATTTTCAGCATGGTGACAACATACACATTCTAATCTATGGAGTTAAATGACTAGCAAAAAATAAGCTTTATAATGAGGCAGGAAAAAAAAAGACATTTGTGTCAATAAGGCAGTGAACTGCAGCATTATAACATAACGTACGAGACTCAGTTCCGTTTGAAGATTCGATTCCTGATTTGCCCTGATTTACTGGAGAAGACTCCTTAGAAGCAGCCCCTTTTCCAATTGAACTGTCATGAACATCTGGATGGGAGCGGTCAACTGGATCTGGGTTTAGCCCAACATACCAGTTTTTACGTACTTTCCTACGAGGTACCTCGAGCTTGTCCATCATTATATAACCTGATATCCTACATAGCAAACAACGATTAGTTTATGTAAAGAAATCATAAAGTAGTTTTACATTCAGTACTTTACCTAAAGAAATTCACTACACCATTGTAAGTAGCCAAAACTATTTCACGTACACCATCCTTGTCGATGTCATATAGAAGAGGACTTGAATGAACATTTGACTGATGAAATGCTGGCCATCCTGCGGTGCATGAACCAATTTAAAAATGAAACAAAAACGCAGCAAGCTTAGATGCATGAGAAGCTCGATTAAAACATTTCGGGCGCTAAACGGATATTAGCACATAACAGACAATAACAGACAATAACACAGTACAGATGACCTTCTAGAATCTGTAAGAACAGTCCTAGCATTCAAAATGGTAAATCCGCAATGAACCCACACCTGGCACTTTGTCTCCATCAGAGCCTTCAAGAACTTCTAAGTAATGAACAAATGATGGCACCACTACTTCCAGTTTTCCGTCACTATATAACAGAAAAATGTACATTAGAATTCGTCCATGATGAAACCTTATTAAGAAGAAATGCGCCGACATTCACATTTCACAGTACTAGTTCTTCAACAGGGAAAAAAAAAATAGAAGATACTAAATAATAAGGTAATGGTAATGCTGTGCTTTTTTATTTTCCATAAAATACTAATGGCATAGTTAGAAATTAATGTTGTTTTCAGTGCATGACTGCATGGTGTGGTAATTTCATCCTCACATAAGAAAAGGAATATCAAGAAATAAAATGATTAAGGTATCAGCAACAGCAGAGGACGGAGAGCAGGAGCTATGACACTGGTAACGAGAAGGGTATGATGCTAAAGAGAGGCTGAACATGTTTTACCTGTTGATATCAGCAATCAAAGGAGTTGCATAAATGCTTGAACTAACTTCAGTCTGCCATCTCAGTTCCACATGCTTCGGACATTTGGTCTTCAATAAAGCATCTTCATCTCTACAAGATAGCATATCTATAATCTTATTGAACATATAAAACAATTCATTAAAATGGCGCAGTTGAGGTTTCAATTTTCAAAACACTTAGGGATGTCAGATATCCTTACGAACTCATGAAAGTACAAGTGAAAGCCTAATTAAATTTGAGTAATGCCACACGTCTGACCACAGCGTACTACCCACGTAGGACCATGTACTCCATTAACCAATCAAAGCGCAGGGCAGTTCTTTTTTCATTCAAGTGGCCTAGATATTTACATGTGCAGATGTGAACTTACTTGAAATTATCTGTAAACATAAATATACTTCGATGGCTACAGTAAGGACCAAGCTCTTCAATCCTTTGACAGATAAAAAAAAAAAAAGTTGCCCTAGCATTAAACAACACAATTTGCTCCTTACCTGGTTTGATCATACATATGTATGCTATGCAGAAATTTTGATTATTTAAATGTGAGTAAACTCTGATAGCACGAAGAGGCACGTATGATATCAAATGTTGCTAGGTTGAGATCTCCAAGTACAGACTATAATAGATTTTTGGAGTTATAGAGAAACAGAGGTACAACATCACAGCCTCACAGGTTCACTCATAAACTTACTGATCAATCCACAATCCTTGAGCTAAACATTTACTCTGAATAGTTATAAGATCAGCTTTCGCTTAGCTTCAGACATGCTGTGGGGCTTAAGTACAAACGAAAACTTGTCAGTTACTACTTCTATTTCTCAGGTGGTTTGATGGATGGAATTAGAGGTGCACAGTGAGTATTGCAGCTCATCTCTTTTTGACTATGAGCAGAGTAAATAGCAATTTCAAGCAGGTCACAGCCATAATGCTGGCACCAGACAGCAGTTGTTTGTTTCCAGATACCAAATGTCCATTCATATGATGTTTACAACTTTTAATTTCTACAGATTAAATGGCAATCTGAGACGGTGCTACTCGAACGAATGAACCAACAGGTGATCACTGGACATTTTCAACACCTAAACCAACGTCAGCGGAACACTAGTAAAGCAACCTTTGAGTTCATCAATCGAAGCGACCCCGCAAGAGCCCACATGAAACTACTAATCATCCAGCCGATCGCTCTCGGTCCTAAGGAAGGATCCAGCAGCAATTCTAAATCTAGCGCCACTAGAGAAACCACATAGGGAAGGGAGAAGCGCGCGGTACTCACAGGTGGGGGTATCCGAGCATGTCATCGCTGGCCTCGCGCTGCCGGAACTTGTTGGCCGACTTCGCCTCCTCCCCCGCGGCGGGGGCGGCCGCCACGACAAGGGCGCACGCGGCGGCGAGCGCGAGTAGGCGCCGCATCTGCGGATAAACCCTGAGCCCTGTGGCTTCGCGGCCGCGCCGTACTGCGCTGGGATGCGGGCGCAGGGAAGGGGATCTCGCACGACGGGCGACTGGGGTGGGGCTGGTCGGAGCGAGCGAGCGAGCACGAACCAACTCGAAGCGGACGGGGGTGGAGTTAGCGAAATGTCAAAACAGACAAGGGGTTTAGTGCAAAGTAGCGGGTCAATTCGTTAAATCGATCGACGTGGCCGCTGGCAAGTGGGTCCGAGGCGGGGGCCCCGCGTGTTGGACCCGGTGCTGTTGCGGTGGACCCTGAAGTGGGGCCATGTTGTTTATACTGAGGTTTAATGCGTGATTAGCCCTGCAATCTCCGGAGATCGCGTTGAGTGTGACTAACGGAGATCCAACGGTACCGATTACATGGCTGTTTTGAGCAGATACGGGTGGGTCCAGCTCATAAATTTTCGCAACGATCTGATGATTTCGACGGGTTTGAATCAAGGTTGCAAATAGCGGGCTATAGAGTTTAGCGACACGCTCTCAAAAAAGCTATAGGAGCGTAGCTATAGCGGCGGCTATTGGCAATAGCGGTTCGCAAAATAAATCAAATTTCTGACCAAAACATTAGTAAATTCCTCGATTTCAGCACCCGTTTAGAAAATGCATGTCATTGTTCAAGCATACTATCGTCTTAGCATGTATTTGTCATCTTTTCTAGCGGGGAAACGGTTCACAGAATTAAGAAAGAAAGCATCATTTGAACTATGAACAAGAAAATTCATCACTCGCTTGTCTTATGATATATGAATCATAAATCAAGAATCATAAGTTCATAACTCAGTTATAGCGGAGTTAGCAGTTAGCGGGGCTATTTAACCTTAAAGCAGAGTTAGCGGCATTAGCGGTAATATTTGCAATATCGTCGTGGCATCTATCTCTTAAGGCAAAATTGTCTGGAGCACACTAATAAAGTGTGGCTTCGTCCACAACACACTGACAAAGTTAAATTCGTCCGAGACACACTACGATTTAGTGGCTATTGTCTGGAACACTCTGAGGCCACTAAAATAATATTGAGACGAGAGCAATGACCGTTTTACCCTCTTCTTCCCTAAATTCACACGTGCAACTAAAGAAGAGAAGGAAAAAAAAATAAAAACAACACAGTTCCCCACCATTCTTCCTCCCAGCGCACCTCCCTCATCTCCATGGCTCTCCATCCCCTCATCAATTCAAGTCTCAGATCCTTCAATCGAGTGGAAAGAAAACCGATCTGGATGCAACGCAATGGAATCCATCGTCTGTGGGAGAATGGAGATGGCCTACCTCTGACGCGCTGCCATGGATGAAGCAGCATACTGTCTCTTGCCCGAACTAGACCTTCTTCTTCCTCCCTTTCTTCCTGGCCTCCGGCGGCGTCGTTCAGCCTCGCCCAACGTCGGCGAGGGCGGACTCCACCTGCGCGCCGCCCAGGCCTCGCCGGCGGCAGCCGCCCCGCGCCCCGCGCGCCCGGGCCTCCCTGGCGGCAGCCGCCCCGCGGTGGCGCGAGCTCACAGCCGCTCGACCAGCGCGGCGGTGGAGCGACGACGGGGGTCGGGGGAAGCTGAACTCGAGCGCGCGGCGGCCTGGGGCGGGGCGCGCGGCGGGACGGCGTTCGAGGCGGCGTGGGGAGGCGGCGGCGACGGCCCGCGGGGCGGCTGCCGCCGGCGAGACCTGGGCGCGTGAGGCGGCTGCGCGCGAGGTGGCCGGCGCGGCGTGCGGCGGCCTGGGGCGGGGCGCGCGGCGGGACGGCGTCCGAGGCGGCGTGGCCGACGGATGGCGAGGGGGAGGCGTGTGTGGAGGCGGCGTGCGAGGGCTGGCTGAGCCGCGCGCCAGGGGTGGGACGCCGCGCTGAGCCGTGGCTCCACGGCCGAGCAAGCTGGGAAGGAGGACATCGACGCCATGGCCGAGCGCTGTCGTCGACAACGATCAGGGGAGAAGATAAACAGTGCAGGGGCATTCGATGTCATTTACAAAGTATTCTCTCACCTATTCCATCCAAAAATAATATTTTAATAGTTTCGGTGTGTTCCAGACAGTAGCCACTAAATCATAGTGTGTCTCGGACGAATTTAACTTTGTCAATGTGTTGTGGACGAAGCCACACTTTGTTAGTGTGCTCCAGACAATTTTGCCCTCTCAAAAAGTTATAGCGAAGCTATAGCGGGCTATTTGCAACCATGGTTAGAATAACAACCCATGAATGTGATCTATGCTAATGCACACAAAAGCCAAATTTTTACCTGGCATACAGAGGAATGTAGTTGAAGGCAGGCCTCTAGTAGGCCACTGGCAATAAAAAACCATCCCAAAGCATGTTTACACTGTTGCGATTTGCAGAGGACCGCCAAAGCGCACCTCTGACAGAAGATCACATGTCTAACCGTTTGATCCCGTCTAACTCATCACATGTCATGGCTCATGCCTGAGTTGACTTGCCCCATGATACAAGGGAAGAAGCGATCACAGAAACAGAAGTAGGGGAACGTGAAAGAGACTGGAGATGGAGGTTGTGTCACAAGATATAACATGTGAGCACACCGAGGAAGAAAGTTAGACAATGAATTCGTCCCCCAAACATTGGAATGGGAAGTTAAATCCTCAACTTTACTAGCCCGGCATGGCATCGAAGGAATAGATGGTGTCTGTAGCCAGGCTCCCAGCTCGGTGTCCTTGTCTTCTTCTAGCCACGCTGCATTCCACAGGGCATCTGTCTCATGAATTCAGCTCCCGTGTCCGGCTGGCCTCTTTAAACCCACGACCCACCCACCATTTTTGGCGCACAGTGACGCGGCATCTTCCGCTGCAGTACATCATCACTGATCACACTCCCTGAAAGCCGCCGCAACCCGAGGTCAAGGAATGGCGAGCAAGGCTGTCACCGTCGGCGACCTCATCCACCGCGTCGCCTCGTCCTGCCTCTCCAACCGCCTCCCCTGCAACTACACCCTCGGCGACTCCGGCGACAGCGACCTGGAGGACGAGGACGACGACCCCTTCGCCGACTTCGCCGACGCCGTCTCCAGCAGCGAGAAGTGCCGGCGTTCCCCGTCCGCGGCGGAGGCCGAGGACGAGGGCGCGGACGACGAGGAGGAGAAGCTCAAGATCTGGGAGGAGGGGGAGGAGGAGAAGAGGAAGGCGGCGTCGGCGGCTAATGGCGCCGAGCACGCGCGGGACGCCGAGACGCTGATGGCGGAGGTGTTCGACGCGGTCTCCGGCGTGCGGCGCGCGTACGCGGCGCTCCAGGGCGCGCACTGCCCCTGGGACCCCGACAAGATGCGCACCGCAGACGCCGCCGTGGTCGCCGAGCTCCGCCACCTCGCGCGCCTCCGCGACCGCTTCCGGCGCTCGGCCGCCGCGGGCCACATCCCGCGCCCCAACCCTTCCGCGCCGCCGCTCCGCGACGTCGTGGCGCCGTACGAGGCCGCGCTCGACGACCTCCGGCGCCAGCTCCAGGCCAAGCAGGCCGAGGTCGACGGCCTCAAGGAGAAGCTCGCCGCCGCCACCAGCCGCCGCAACGGGCGCCACCACGCCTCCAAGCAGAACGGCGCCGGCGGCACGCCGACGGCCGAGCTGTTCGTCTCGTGCGCCGAGCAGGCCCGCGCGGCGACGCGGGCGTTCGCGGGGCAAATCCTCCACCTGATGCGCGCGGCGGGGCTGGACGTCGCGGCGGCCACCCGGTCCCTCACCAAGATCCCGGTTTCCTCCCAGCAGCTCGCCAAGCACGCGCTCGAGGCGCACGTCACCCGCATCCTCCTCGGCGGCTTCGAGCACGAGTCCTTCTACCTCGACGGCTCCCTCTCGTCGCTTCTCGACCCCGCCGCGTTCCGGCGGGAGCGGTACACGCAGTTCCGCGATATGCGCGGGATGGAGCCCGCCGAGCTCCTCGGCGTGCTCCCGACCTGCGCCTTCGGCCGCTACGCGGCGAGCAAGTTCGCGTCCCTGCTGCCTCCCAAGGTGGAGGAGGCCATCCTGGGCGACGGCGAGCACCGTAAGGTGGTGACCGGCGGCGCGCACCCGCGGACCCCGTTCTACGGCGAGTTCCTGCGCGCGGCCAAGGCCGTGTGGATGCTGCATCTGCTGGCGTTCGCGCTCGAGCCACCGCCCAGCCACTTCGAGGCCGGCCGCGGCGCGGAGTTCCACGCGGAGTACATGGAGAGCGTCACCGGCGCGCCACCACACGCCGGCGCCGGCATGGTCGTCGGGTTTGCTGTCACGCCCGGTTTCCGGCTGGGGAATGGCGCCGTCGTGCGCGCCCGGGTCTACCTCGTGCCGCGCGGCGGCCGACCATGACAGAGGCGCGCATGAATGGCGCACCACGGATCACACCCGTGCGTTGATCGGCGACACGCCGGAGTAAGCAGCAGCTCATTGGAGCAGAACAGCGAGAGTTCAAGTATTAGCTCCATAGATTATTACTGCTATTAGTTTGGTTGCTTCTTTACCTGAAGCACTAGCCACTCTTAGCCATGTGTAAGAGGGTCGGAGTTGAATTTATCATCTTTCGTTTAGCAATAGTACCGTTCATTCCTAATTCATGACATGATCAGTCGTGCAACAATAGAACTAGTAGTTGTATCATACTCCGATGCAGGTGCGTATTTGACTGTGAAGGTCGGAGGGCATGTGGACACGGGGGGTTGCTGCTTATAGTGTGTGATGTTGTCTGTTGTGCAATCAAGGGGGGTTGCTGCTTCAATTCTGCTCAAAAGGACACGGTCAAGTGTAGGATATGGCCATGGGATAGTCATCTGATGATTGAAATTGTCAATTTGATCTCATAAAAGGCATTTATAGTGCGTGATGTTAATCTGTCTGAAGATTAAATTGATCTCAGAAAGGAGATGTGTCTTATTCACAACATATTCCTCAAACAGCTTTCTTATTTTCAAATCCACGATGATGACCATGATAGGGTAGTTAAGAGTGAAGAGAATGCATATTTCGTCTTTCCTTTACCCCCAGAATAGTCCTTTGAGAACAGATCTCCAGAAACTGTCGGGAAAGAGAAAGTGTAAAAGCATAAGCAGGGATTTGTTCCTAAGCTTTTGGCCTAAGCGAGTTTGGGTCTCTTTCTACAAAGCCACCCCTGTCTGTCATCGTTCAAGCAGCCAGCGCCCATCACTTTGGCTGATTGCAGTTGAAGATTCAAATACTAAAAAAAGCAATCTAATTGTTTAGCTCTATTTGCATTTCAACTTGTTGTAACATAACGATAATGACTATCGAAATATGAAAGAAATTGCCTACATAGCTGAAAACAACAACCTAAAAGTTGGAATATTGCTTTTAATATGACAGAGTTAAGCCTGGACGTCAGTGACCTCCCAAGTTTAACATCCTCAGTTCCTCATTGTTGTAAACTTGTAACTCCTGTCCGAAAGGAAAAATGGATCACTTCTTCCAAACCATGAAAGCCCTCTCCTCTAAGTAAACAAAAAAGTTTATTCAAAAAACATGCTAGTGGACTCAGAACTTACTGCTTAAATTTGTCAGCAGCTCATGCCCTAACTGTTTGTCTTGCTGGTAATTCGGTCTTCAACAGTCCACCCTCTGAAAGGCCTGCTTCAGTCACTCAGGCCCCAGCTGAACTAATGATAAAAGCTAGTGATACCGTGACACACAAGACGCCTGATCAGATATGAAACCAAACATGAGAAACCATAAGATACACAGGGCTTGTTTGCTTGCTGCCCTGTCAGGCAGCACGCCGGCCAGGCAGCGCGCTCAGCCGCAGGCGTCCGAAATGGGAGCGGTGCCTGAGTCAGGCACATTTCTCAGGTCTCAAAACAAACACGCCCACAATGCCTGATCAGATATGTTATATCACAATGCGATAACAATCTTAAAATTTCCTCTACTAGAGCAAGTTTGGAGGAGCCACAAAAGGTACAGAGAAGCAAAATGATATAACATGTAGTCCTGCCATTTTCTAAAATAATGGCAAAACACTTAAATGTGCGACCCTAAATAAACTGATATAAGATGTTCAGTTTATCACCTGATGCAAGCATAATGGGCTACAACAGATGTTCAGATTTGGGGTCCTCATCTTTTGAGATTTTTCAAACTGTTACTTCATGATGCTATTCCCAACAACCATAGCATGTTGATAAATTATTAAAAAAAAAGGACTAGAAGAATGTTCGGACAGACCTCATGAGTTGCTACCATTGCCGTCCGCTTTAACTGCTTCAATTTGATCAAAATCTAGATCAACAAAGCTCTCTTTACCAAAAACTGACAATTGGACAGTGGCCTACGAGAGAGTACACTTCTCAGAATGACCAAATAATACCAGAAGAAAAAAAGGGTCATAAAAACAGTCATATAATTAGCCACAACGATGAAGCTATCCTTGGCCTAACCTTCTTATTTTTGCTATTCACTTCCAGGAGAGATCCAGTGAAGCCTGCGAAAGGCCCAGAGAGAACATGAACACTAGCACCTGGTGTAAAAGCGCTATGGCTGGTGCTACTTTTCGAGGGTGATTTCTTAAACTGCTTTTTTATTTTGTTCATTAACATAAGCTCAGAATCTTCAACAGGTTTACTGAATGACTCGACATTTCCCATGTTATCCATCTCGTCAAATTCTCTGTCAGCTCTCTCTTGTTCCTCCTTTTCTTCTTTGATAATTGATTCAACTTCTTCAATTGGAATAGGCTTTGGCTTTTTAATCTGCCTCTTGCTGCACAGTAAAAACATTGGTATGAAAACAGGCACTGAAGTGCTGATCATAGAAGAGACTACTAGCTGATCATAGAAGAGACTACTAGAAGACATGATCTACTGCAAAAGAATATATAAGGTGTCTGTTACAGTTAAATTAATCAATAACTGTCATAATCATTTTTCTTGCAAACGGATAACCAGATCATCAAAGAAGTATCTTACTGTTTTCAGTAAATTCTTAGCGGAAGGCAGTTTAGGCTAAAGAATGGTGGTCTTTTCTCTGGTTCCTTTTCTGTTTTCCTTTCTTAATTTTGTACATTGGTTTGTGCCGGTTCTTTTTTTTTTTCAATAAAGCGCAGTGGGAGCCTCTCCTGCTGTTTTAACCGTTCAAAAAAAAACATATATTTGTTTGGACATAGTTACCAAATCCACAGAAACCTCTATCGTCCATCTGAGTCTTCATTAAAAATTTGCAAGATGAGATGCTACCTAAGGTCCAATACTCCAGTGTATAACCAACAACTGTATAATTTCAAAAGAAATATGATAGTAGCCACCTAAAATAAGACTCATAAAGATGCTAACTAACAGTGCGTCAACAAAAAAGGAACAAAATCAATGAATGGAAGAAACCAATGAAGTACTCACATAGACCCAACAGTAGCTCCAATAAAGCCATAACAGCCCTCTGTGTCTCGAATGAAGTCATGAAGCTCCTTGTTTAAAGTGCAATGCAGAAAGACTAACCCAGGATGCAATGGTTTTGATTTGACACTGATTGAGCCACTTTTCAGTCTTCTCTTGACTCGGATGGATGGATTATAAATCTGCAAGTAACTCTTATGAGAAATATGGTACAAAGAGACATCTGTGTGCAATTGCTAAGTTATTCCGTGGACTTTTGCACTAAGCCAGTTTCTATAAGGAATGATAAATAGGAGAAGGTCAGGATGATCGGATTCATATCAGATCCCGACACTCAAAATCTGACCCCAATTAATTTGTTTAAGTGGACCGCACATTAGAGTTAATATGGTTTGCCACAGTAATATGCTATCCACAAACATGGCTATCCAACTAAAAGAGTCACAGTTTCAGAGAGTTTAAGTCTATTTGGACATGTTACTAATCCTCAATCATTTTCAACACAGTAAGTATTGCATGTTAGATGTGAATTTCTAACAGTCGCAGAATTACTGAGCGTAATGTTGCTCGTAAGATAAGTGCATCACACGAACATGCTGTGACAGTCTACAAATAAACATGTTCAACAATCAGTAAAGTAGGTTCTATCCTATCCGAAGCATCAGGCTCATGCCTAAAGTGTCCGGCCAAAATGCTCGTGTTTAATTCGTGCAGCACGTACGCAAACGAACTAGTAAAACTAGGAAACAAGTACGAAGCGATGATGACCTTGAACGAGACTTCTGGGTAGCGGCGGGAGATGGCCTTGGTGAGGAGGTCGACGTTGTCGGTGCCGGGCGCCATGGAGACGCGCACGAGCCACCACTGCGGGCCATGCTCGGCGAGGAGATCGAGGTTGAGCTCCTCTCGCCACGTCCTCTTCGGAGGCTTCTTCCGCCGCCTCGCGGGTTCGTGTATGAGACGGTCCTGTACCTCCTCTTTCCAGTCCGTCGCCAGCAGTTCCCGCCGCTGCTGCCGCCTCTTCCGCGCCGTCAGCTCGCCATCGTCCCCACCTCCATCTGCGGTAGAAGCAGAAGCGGACAGGGATACAGAAACGGGAAGCGGAGATGGAGAACCCAGCCGCGGCGCCGCCGACGCCGCGAGCGAGCAACGGCACGGGAGGCGGAGAAGCGGATAACCCAAGCTCATGGCTGCTCCGGGGAGGACGAACAGAGAGAGTGAGCGGCTTCCGCCTTGCAACATTTGACCATTAAAACATATGGGCTTACGTGTGGGCCCGTATTTCGTCGTGTTACCTTTCGGGCCAAATGATCCATTCGGATGCGGCCCATGTGAGAAAGCCCGGGCTCTCTTCTCCGTTTCCATCGGCGGCGGCGGCCTCTCTCCGACGGGGAAAGAGATAAACCCTAGATAGAGTTTGACGACGGACGGTTGCTGGTCGCGACATCGAATCTCAACGCCGCCGCTTTCACTCGTAAGCACCTGCTTTCTCCTCTTCCTCTCTAGTCTCTACTCATCTCCTTTGGTTGATTTGTTGGGAATTTCAGCTCTGCGTCTCTTGTTGCTCTGTTCTTTGCAGTTGAGGTGCAGCAATGGCAGCGAAGGGCGGGCCGACCAGCTTGGAGAAGGAGCAGGCATGTCATTCACCTTGATTCCCTTTTTTGGCTTTTATTTTGGGATTTGTTTCTCGTGCTGAGATTTGCGCGCGCCTTCCGTTGGACAGATGTTTGGGATGGCGGAGAAGGAGATGGAGTACAGGGTTGATCTTTTCAATAGGAGCGTGATATGTTCTTTCTTGCCTGAGATCACCAGTGTTGCAAGTAGACCTGTGTTTAGACGGTTGCAAATTAGTGATCATCATTACCTGAACAACAAAGAACTTGCTTGCTCTTGAATTATAGTGTCACCTAGAGCTCTTTGCATCACAAACTAATACCACTAGAGCAATATTGTAGTATTGTACAAAATTGTGGGCCTGATGATGTTTGATGCTTCAGTTATGCTTGTGTTACAATGTAGTTTCTCTTAAGATATGCCAAATGTGTTGCGAGTGCTCTGCCTTATTCCTTGTCACCAACTGTCATCAGAATCAAGTAAAAAAAAACTGTCATCAGAAGGTGTTCATGAACAAATGTGCATATAGAATAATTAAAAGACATATGGTACGCTGTATCAGGATGCTGTTAGCACCAGCAAGTCAGCATAGATGTGCTTCTCACTATTATTGATCCATATTTGGTTCTCTGATTCCAAACTCACCGAATTAGTTGAAATATTGCGCTTTTTTTTCCTTACCAAGTTGTATATGCCTTGCATAGTTAAGCTTGCATCTTCCATAGACACTCGAATATGATAAGGTAACTATAATTTTCCTGCTCTTCTGAAATGTGTGCCATGTTTAATAAACGTTAAACATCACTGCCCTTATGTCACTCCACTTAGTCCAGTTTCTTTACTGGAGGAATGACTTAGGTTGTCATTTGATATATGATTGTTCTGATACAGTGTAATTTGCTCTATACAGGCTTACGCAGACTTGTTTTGACAAGTGCATTGAGAAAAGGTACAGAGATTCTTATATGTTCTGAAAGGCTATAAATCTTCAAATCATTTTTTGTGGTCTCGTCAGCACATCCTAATTTTTGGTTTGAATGGATAGCGTTCTCACCTAATGGATTGTATTTGTGTCTTATTCTCTTTTGTTATATGAGAATATTTGAATTTGGCTATAGTGGAAAGGATAGTGAGTTCGGATGCATAATGTCTCAAGCTGGGAACTTGTGACACATCGTTACTGACAAGCAAGAAGATTTTATTCTCTACATTGAATCGTGCTTTTTTCTTCTGAATGGTTTTATTTTACTCATCAGGTATAAAGAAGCCGAGCTCAATATGGGCGAGAACAGTTGCATCGATCGATGTGTTTCTAAGTACTGGCAGGCAAGTTTGTTGAGTACTTTTTTCCCTCTTTGCTGATTTGACTTTTATGTATGCTCATTGGCTTAAAATGTTTTATAGCTAGGCTAGACTATGTTTTATGATACTATGTTATACCATGACTGTGTGCATGCTTTATATTTTTAAAATTGTCCTTGATGGTGTCTTTCCAAGATTCTATGATCTCCATTCAAATGAAAAAATAAGAAATATGTCTGCTTGCTCCATCTTTTAAATGTTAAATTTGATGAGTAGCCCTGACCCTCACTCTAAATCTGTTTAAAAAAGAACATGTGACATTCTAATATCTTGCACCTAAGGATGCACAAGCAATGCACAATAGTTTTCTGACTGATCTTTTTCCCATGTCTATGTGCTGGCTTTTGTTTTATGTTCGATTTTAGATGCTTGCTGATTTGTTCCTACTTCATTGCTATCATTTTGTCTCACCATTTAATCTGACTCTGGACCATAATTTCAGGTGACAAATTTAGTTGGCCAAATGCTTGGGAATCAACCGCAAATGTGAGCTGAGAAGCACTAGTTGCATTTTGTAGCAGAATCTTGTGGCTCTGTTTCTTCATTTTGGTTTGTTTTAGAATGTTGCACTAAGTACACCAGTACAGCGCCAGCCACTTAAATCATGGACCGCTCCAAAGGACATCCCTGTATCGTACCCTTTCCAGTGATGTACCTTCTCTATGAATCATGAACAGGGAACATGCCTGTAATAATGTGATGCAGCTTGCGAGCATGATTTTGTTGTGAAAGTTGTTCTTAGTTTGGTAGTTGACTGCATCGATGTCTTTATAATGACATAATTTCTGAGCTGTTCACAACTTTTGCTTGCTCGAGTATGGCAGAAGGGGGGGTCATTTGTATTGAACCTGGTGGTCGGTGATCTCACTGATCCATGACATTATTTTTAGTGGAGTACTTAACAATCCGAGGGTAATCAGAGCGCACCTTGTCTCACGAATCGTATTCTCATTCACTACTGTATGCTAAGGCCCTTACATTAACCATTACTGAACGGGTGTAAGAGGTTGAAAAACATACAGTTTTACATTCATACCGAGCCCAAAAGATGATTTTGATCAGTGGTTTATAAATATATGTTTGTATAGTTTTACAAAAGCTTTTTGATGAATTTACATTTATCATTCACATGAGACATATATTTGAAGTTCGAAATAACTTTTGTTGATTGCACTTGCAACAACTCATTTTCTTATGCTTAGAAACATTAATCTGGTTTGAGGAAGGCCCAGCCGTCCGACCAGTTCAAAGGAACAGCAAGAGTCATGGTTCCATGGCCAGACTTTCCGTTTGAGGAATTGGATGGTGAATGTATCATATAATCTTAATGATATGGTTTAGCACTATTAGCTGGTTAAATGAAAGAAATACAGCATCACAGCCTTTTTTTCACGCCACATCGCATCACAGCACGATTAGTTGGTTAACCCACAAGAAATATCACCGTCTCACCAAAATTACAAGATTTCATGATGACCAACTCATTCTAACATGAATTATACATATATATATTTTTTTGTTAAAACTTTCTAACATGATTTGGTTAAATACATGATTGATTTATTTAACTCCAAGCATATATTTAAGTGCACCTTGCACTAGAATAGTACTCTAGGATTAACCATAGTGACTTCGATGATGATTATTGAATGCAACTTTTAACTATGATGCACAGAAATTAAGACTCCACGTGTGCCTGATTGCTCAAATAACTAGAGTTAATAAGCCTGAACTTTCTGAAAGTTTGTATGTACATGAATTTGTTGGAACAAAATGAAAAATTGTCACTTTACAATCTCACATCAACAGAATGCTATTGCAATACTAGTTGCCCATTTCTGTATGCATGAATATATTGGAGGTGTAATAACAGCCAGCCTAGGAGTTTTGACTTGTAAAACCACTGGAAATACCGATACAAGTTAGGCAATACCAAAAACAGCCCTACGGGTGGCAAGCGTTGGAGGCACCCAAAATGCAGGCGATCTAGGTACAAGACATTCAGAGGGCTATACAGTTCTAGCTCTACTATTTCTTTCAGCTTCCAAAGCGGTGGCTTTCCTTAGCGCTTCATGACTTTCAGCCTCCCTTCCCAGACCAAGAAGTGCCATCGCTTGCAAATAATGTCCAATCGGCCACCCAGGTGCTATGTCCTCAGCCTTCTTTGCATCCTCAAGGGCCTCCTGCAGCTTCCCATCCACCATGTATGCGAAGCATCGCCGTGCTAACATAGTTGGAGACACTAGTGCACCTGTGTCGAGAAACTGTCAAACATTCAACACCATAGATTAGTGACCTGAGGGTAGTAAAAAACCATATCAACCAAAGATAAACTGGAAAAACACTCTGTTACGGCTGTAGTTTAGAATGCAGACACTGCGATATATACACTGTTCAGAGTTTTGAAGTTTAGGTCATTGTTAGTGGAGTTGGAGATGAACCCAGCACAGCTAAATTCAACCTACCTATATAACACAGCAGCCTGTATCATGAGAACACAGAAAGCTAAACCTATCTTTGAAAGGTCATTTTGGGCTCCGGCTCAACACAATAAAAAAGGCCTTGGTTCAAAGAAGACATGGAAATTTAGCGTATATGTACATTCAACTTATGCCATGACTCTTAAAGGACTGATTCACGCCTCTCACATGTATGCCAAAAAAGGCAACTGTCCTAAACATAAGTGCAACAGCGCTAATAGATATGGCATCACCATTTAGTCACAAAGCTACCTGACTCAGACCTCAATACAGTTCACCGTAACACATTTACCAACTGACATACATGTAGCAACCCATTCAAGAACCAAAATCAGGACATCACTTCTTTACATGCCTAGTTGAATAAAAAGGAAACTAAAAGTGACAGAAAACAATGAAGCAGCAAGGATTTCAATATGAAATTGGAGCAAAGAGATACTCTTGAATTATATTGTGTATCGCATGATAAATACAAAACATACCCTTGAGTAACACTCGAGTGCAGTTACAAAATCCTTGGACTCAAAGGCACTGTCCGCATTCCTCTTAACAACGAAACTCTCCGACAGTTGACCAGTCCATGATTGGAGAGATATCTGCAAGTTCCAACAGCAAATGGATATGAAAGACATAACACCACCATCAAGATTTCAAAAAATGGCATCTTGGGCTGAGGTTGAAATGCACGTAAGCTCAATCGTATGTCACATGCAGAACACGTGAACTAAAGAATGGTACTGATATTCTCACAAGATCACATCAGAGATCATTAAGATTTAACAAAGGAAAGATAACATCCTTATCAACCATATTCATCAAACAGAACAGTGAAAATAACGAAGGAACCAGTGTATAGCATAACTTGACCATGCAGGACCATCAATGTCGCAATATATCCTATCAAAATATGGCCTAGGAATCAAACTTTATTTCTCTATGATATCCAATACTAAGCAGGCTCTTAATATCTTCTTGCATAATTGAAATGATACTAGCTTAAAGTACAATAGTACCACAGTAATGAGTATCCTAGGAGAAAGGTTTACTAACAAAAGGGTATCTTACCTCAGAACTCGCCATGTCATCCTCATTATATCCGTCATCCTGCAGTATCTCATGCACCATATTCAGGTCTGCTTGAGCAAAAGCTTCCCCAATAGAGGATAAGGCAAGTTGATCGGCCACTTCGTTATCATGCTGGATGCCTAGCAAAGTGCGCGAAGGAGTCTGCACAAAAATTTAGTAAGAATCATAAAGCAACGAAGGCTATGTACATAATGAAATAAGTCAACATTTAGATAATGTCGAAAGAAAGGACAACATAAATGTATGGCACACACGACCAGACTTTGTGTTCTGAACATCTATAAACTAAGATATCAAAACATATCAGATGTGCCAGTTGGAATTTGAAGAGTCAAACAAAATTTAATAGGGAACAGTTGCAAAATCAGTAGCCAATGTTGTATGCCCCCCCACCCCACGTGCAGGTCGAGGTTTTTTTTTTGGTATGAAACTCAAAATATTGGCATTAGATTGTGAAAAATTGCATCGAGAAAGAACATTACAGAAGCATCTTTCTGAAGACTTGCAAGACCAGACACTACAGCTTTCAAGTTCGGCCGGTCTCGTGCTTCATATTGCAAGCAACGGGATGCTAATCGCATCAAATCAGTTCCATCAGAGTTGGAGACATGACCTTCCAAGCAAGAATCCATCAGCACCAGGAAATTCTTCCCTTTTACAAGGTCGAGTGCCTACAGAAAAGAAAATCGGAAGTCATGCTTTCTCTGGATAAAATCAACTAATGGCAAAAGCCATATACACAAACACCCCAAAGGACATAGGCAAATTCCATTATATCGTTGATTATTAGCATGAGAAAACAGTAAGCAGAAACTTACATGGCTTGGTGGAATGTGTTTTCCACTCAGGAGATCAAGCAAAATAGTACCAAAACTGTAGACCACACTCTCTGGACTTACTCTGCCTGCAGAACAATTAAGAAACTTAGTTAGAGAAGCCCAGTATACAACATTTCAATAACAGGATTTACACTGAAATATACATAAAAAGGTTGTAGCGGCAAGTGCCATGTAGGAGGTTTATGTGTATAACATGTAGAGAGTGTGTGTGACATTTGCAAGTGACATGGGAGGTGTGTGTGGGGGTCAGGGGGCACACTTGCCTGTCTTAAGGTACTCTGGAGGCGTGAATGCTAAGTTTGTACTGTAACTCTTTCCATCCCGGCTGTTCTTCATCAGACCAAAACACGATAGTCTAGGGTTACCATCCTACAATTCAGAGTCCAAAACAGAAGATTAGTTCTTTTGTATGCACGGCCTGAGACACAATAAGGCGAACATGTAGGGACTCACCACATCAAAGACAACCCTATATGCATGCAGATCATGATAAAGCGCTCTCCCTTTGCTACTGCAGTATTCCAACGCCTGTGCCACATAAAGTGCAGCCCTCATCCTCATTGCCCAATTCAATGGGTTATTCTCCCCTGCCACGCATAACCACAAATTACAGAAAATCGTACATGCTAAAAGCATTAATTGTCATACTCCGTGCAAGCATGATCCGTGATTAGAATGTAAATGCTTTCCAATATGATTAGAATTCATATAAGTGGCAGACACACATCCCTGAGCCAGGGTCCCAATTTTACCACCTTGATGCTGCATTCGTACTATTAGTCTAGCACCACATCAGAAATAATTATAGCAGAGCCTCAAACATACTAATTGCAGCTCTTGTAAGAGAATACTAACCAAACATGCAGTACAAGAGATACTTTCCCAGTCACCACTTTGATGCTACATTCGTACTACTAATCTACTACCAAATCAGGGACAACTTCATCAAAGCCCAAATGTACTAATTGTAGGTACCGCAGTGCAAGAGAATAGCAAGTAAGAGAAAAACGAACATACAGTGGAAGAGATGCTTAGCCAAGGTCTCGTGCGGCATGAACTCGGCGACGAGCAGACGCTCGCCACTCTCGCAACAGCATCCAATCAGGTTGGCCAGTCGACCACTCCTTAGCTGCCCAACAGCCCTCGCCTCCTCCTGCATCCACAGGCAAACAAGCATTCCGTCAGACGCCACAAAGGCTGCAGGCATACAAGGAACGATCCATGACAGGAAGCAAGCCACACGGACCAAGAACTGGCGGGAGTCCGGCCAGGCAGAGCGGCCGAAGCGCTTGATGGCGACAGTGCGGCCGGAACTGAAGAGCGTGCCGCGGTAGACCACGTTGGGCGCCTTCTCGCCGTGCTCCGACACGATGCGGTCGGGAGCGAAGCCGTCGGTCGCCGCCCGGAGCTCGTCAAGGCTGTACTCGGCGAACACCGGCACGCCGGTGCCGTCATCCTCGGCGGCGCCATTCTCTGCACAGGAAACCAACACCGGCGTCGGATCAGGACCAAGAACACGACATCAGACACATCAGCATCACTCAGAATCAAGAGCAAACATTTGATTAGCAACACATTGCCCTCCATCACGAGATTATCCGAAGACACACAGAGAACTAAACGCAAGCAAGCCCAGAATCTTGCAACCGAATTTGTTGAGCCGCGGACAGAAACACGAAGGAAATGCGCCAAATCAGCGAGCGAAGCAAGATTCGGATCACTCTGGCACGCCCAAACAAAACAACCAAATGGATCGGGCCCACACGCAACGAATTCCATCGAGATCGACGGCGCCACCTCGGCGAACCAAACCACCCACGCACGCGGAAACGAACAACCAAAACCCCTGAAAAAACGCAACAAAAACAAACGCGGCCGCCCCAAATGCCGGACCAACTACACCCCCACCCAAGAATCACAGCTGAAGCAGCAAGCGGAAGAAACCATCAAACCCAAATTGAAATCACCAAAGAAGTACAGAACAGGGGTGGCAATGCGCGGTAGGTAGGTACCAAGCATCGGCGATTTGAAGTGGGGTGGCCACCAGCAGACGGAGAGCTTGGAGCAGCGAGCACCCATGGCGGCGTTCACCTAGATCTCGCGCGGTTCCTCGTAGCGAGCAGCGGTTCCGTCCGCTCCACCACCACCACCACCTCTCCCCCCGCCTGCTACTGGTAGGACTCGAATAGAGTAAGACTAAAATACTAAGCGAAGTGCGAGAAGAGGAGGAGAGAGGAGAGAGAGAGGAGGGGAGGGACTGGGAGGAAGAAAGGACCGGGTGGGGTGTTCCGGTTGTGGATCCAAGGAAGGTGGTGGGCTTTTCCCTGCTTTTAGCCCCCTGCTGCCTGCAGCCTGTTTGTTCCTCTCCTCCGCCTTTCTCCTCGCCCTTTGTGGCTTTCTATACTCGCGAATTCTTATCCCTTTTCACCGGAAAACAGGAGGATTTGCTCATCTTTTTAAAACGCCCGTTGCGACAACATTGCTGATTCGACATTCATTTTTTGCAGGAATTATTTTGGGTTTTTTTATGTAAACATTTAGATTTATATGCACTAGCTTCGAATAAAAGAAGAAACGCAAAAGAAGGGTTAATTTTTGCACGATAATCCACGCGCACGAGCACGTACAACATTTGGTTGTTGTTGGTGGCATTTATGCTCTGCTGAATGTTGTAAGCATTTGTTAGTTGGGCACACGGTTGTCACATGTACGTTTGTTGACACGCTCTATGCATTGATGGATGGTGACTTGTCTTACCAAATTAAAGCAGTTACTAGAAGCGCTTGTGTTAACTGAGTTACGGTTTTCATAAAAGACACCACATCGTACACACGTGTGAGTAATAATGTCACAACTCTCTTCAGATTTTCAGAGTTTAACATTGTACCCGATTATAGTTATATAAATTTTTCTCTGCATTGTAGACACCAAAACGTCCACGTGTGAGTAATAATGTCACAATTCTCTTCAGATTTTCAGAGTTTAACATTGTACACGATTATAGTTGTATAAACTTTTCTCTACATTGCAATTATGTGCTTTTTGAAGACAGATCGCGATCTCGATATGAAAACAGGAGCCACTTGGCTGTTTCCTTATGGACAAATTACTTCAAGATAAATGTAGCTAGCAAAGCAATTTCAAAAAGATGTGTGGTCAAGAAGATAACATTTCAACTTTTCAATGCATCTATCAATGATAAATTCGATTAAATCAGTAGGTCCATATTTCATTACATATTGATTTCCACAAGATAGCTCTGATTCCAAACCAGTAGGCATTGGTTTATCATATATTAGTTTCCTTCTTGTGATTATTTCTAAAACAGCTCATGTACAGTCATAGCAACTTTTATCTAGTGATGATAGTGTGCCAATTCAAAATGGGTTAATTCTTTGTAGCGATTGGATTTTAAAATCTAAATCTTGATATGTCATTGTTAGTGATTGTATAATGTGCCCATACGTTACGGACGCGCCAATGACAAGTTTACTAGGCACACTCAAGCACGTTCACTCAAAAGATAACTCCTATCCAACAGTATAGTCATTTGTTTTGGCACTTATTAAATACCCCCTCTCCGTTACTTCCTTTTCTTAGTTCATTCCTACTACAAGAGGAACGAAATCAGTTTTACGAAAAAATATATATAGATGTCAATGATAGCTCCGGTTAAGATGAGTACGCAGGACTAAAGCTTACGTTCAGACTAATTAATGGGAGCACGAAATCGAAAAGATTTGTGTTTGGTCTATTATAACTCTTATTAATTAGACATTTGTCTGTTACATCATTTTACGTTTGAGCCCTTCAGAGGCAATGCATTTTTACTAGCTAGACTATAAAGTTTATCGTTGAATCTTGTGGATAAAACGAAATTAGCAATGTGAACTTGCATTAGGCACTGTTGAGACCGCGGCGCAGGCGCGTTGTCTGGGTATATAGTCGTTGGGCACATGCACGCGAGCGCTACGAGCGAGGAAGTCGCCGTCAGATTACGATACAAAGTCGTCGTTAATTAACGGATAAACACCACATGCAGGATGGTGATGGTGGTGCCGCTAAGCAACGATCGCTTTGACCAGGACCAGCGGTAAAGACGACTGGTCAGCATAAGTTCACTCCTCATCATACTCTCAGTACTTAATTAGCAAAAGGGTTATCGCCTTCGGCTACAAAGGTTGGCTAGTTTAGCGGATAGACAGGCTTAAAGCCGGCAAAGTTGATGCGAAAATGGCGAGTAAACAAATGGAGTTAGGTTAAAGTCCCCTCCAAGGGAAACCTTATTAGTTGCTCACTGCACGAAGAGGAACTCACTCCATCAGCTAGAGTACTAACCCATTGGCAGGAAGAGAAACAGTGCATGAGTTTGACAGAACTTGAGCACCAATTGGCAGGAATTTTGGTTCACGCATCGCAATATCGCATCAGCTGTTGACATGGAGTGCCAGGACGAAGTGCATGTGCGTCACCGCGCGAATGACTGCTGACTTGCGTTACTGGGATTATAGTATAACAATTCAACAAATGATGAAAGAGATACGAATACTTTAGGACGGAAAGAGTAGATATTTTGAGCACTAAGAGACCCCAAGTTTGTAAATTAGTAGCAATCAGAAGAGGAGCTTTCGCGACCGTATATCAACCCCGGAATCTTATGACGCGGTACAGAAATAAGAATCGAACCATCACCGTTTCAAACGGGATTCCATACCACTCGCCGATGTTATCCAGCGCGCAGCCCCATAGCAGAGCTACGAAAAGGACCCCGAGGAGACGAGCAGAGCAGCATCAGCCGGCAACACGAGCAAGCAAACATCGGTCCATGCTCGTGCAGACGGCCGCACGCACTGACCGCTGCATCACGGGCCGGTCCCTCGTGAGCCGCAGTGAAGAATCCCTCCTCCATCGATCTCACGTCGTGACGCCCGAGACAGCGTAGCATCGCAGCGGCCTGGGAGTATCGAGCGGCACGGCGCTGCGGACCCCCGCGCGCGCGCGTGCGGCCGGCCAGCCGTCCCCCGTGCGCGGACGTACGGGCGCAAATCTTCTTTTGCTGGCCTGGCCTCGCGCGGCTGGCTGGCTGGCTGGGTCGGTCGCGCGCGACATGACCGGAGGCGTAAATGCCCGGCCGGTCCCGTACGACGCGACAGCGCCCACGGGAGTGGAGTGGATTCGTGTGTGGTCGCGCCGATTCAATCAATTCGTCCCGCACGCACGCACGGCACGAGGGGCCGGCCGCATCACTTGTCCGTCCGTCGTGGCCTTCAATCCCCTCTGCTTTCATCAGCGGCCGCGCGCCCGTGGCTCAGCTCGCGTTGACATTGTGCATGCATGCTTAGCTAGGAGTACTACTAGCAGTATAGCACTGCGATGTGTTGATGGCGACCAGGGTCGTAGGAGTAGCACTGCTCCAACTCTGTTGCTGCACTGTTCCCATCTCGCATTATGATTCTGCCTTGGCCAATGCCCCATTCTGTCGATGCCCTTGGAGAACTTGTCGACATGTGGTCACGAACAATCTGCACTCTACGGCCGCAAAAGATACGTTTACGCGTCGAAGCGAATCGAGAACACCAGCAGCGACAGCTCGCCCGAAGAAGAAAAACCCTTCGGTCCGGCGCGCCGTCCGGTCCTTTCCTCCGCCGCCCGTGTAGTCCTGCACCGCACCCGACAGGCCGACACGGCGTTGGTTCGTTCGAGCGGTGCCATTGGGTTATCCTCCTCACCAGCTTGCGCGCGGGCCGTACACCACGCGATCTCATATCACTGGCACGAACGAATCCGTCGGACAAGGTAGCGGTGGCAGACTAGCAGTACGTGCGCACAGTGCCATGGAATTCACTCCACCTCCGCGCGCGTCACGTCGTCGTCACTCGTCGTCGTCGTCGCGGAAGCAAAAGAGAAAGGGCAGGGTAGGTGGGCCGGCTGACGACGTCCGCCTGCACCGGCCCACGCGCATGCGCCGCTGGACGCAGCCGATTGGGTGCTTGCTCCACCGCGTCACGCCGTTCTGTGCCAGTCTACTCTGGCGCGACAGGCAGGCGCCTCGGCGGACGACAGGGCGCTCGCTGGCGGGATGTGATCGACGACGAATTGCCTCTCCGCGCACGCAACGCCCTCGGGAGTTGAGGATTTACCCGGCGCCGCAGCGGCGTCGCTGGCTGCTGGCCCCGGCTGCAGACGTGAAGTGGTGTGAACGGTGGCGAGGCTGGGTTGGCATTGGCGTGCAATCATGGCCGAGGGAAAGGCGGGCCGAAGCGCTGCGGAAACCCACTGGCATGTCGCTCTGTCCTGCTTCCCTGCCCTGGCCTGTATATTCCAAAGCAGGCAGGCACACAATATTCTACTCCTGCCGCACCTTGGTACAGTACGAAATCTCATGATGCGGCAAGATATGTTCGAGATCTAGCTAGCTGTGTGAGTCGGATCACGGGGCCGCTGCTGCTGGAGCCGCTTCTTTTTCTTCTTTGATTTTAATTTCCTACGAAAGTTCAATGCCCTTTATTCTTTTGCCCCGGCATTTAGAACAGGTCTTTAAAGCGTGATTTTTTGTGTTGTGAATATACTCTGTAAATCGAGAAATGATCCACTCCAGCCACCAGTTTGGGACCAGTATCTTGTGATCAACCTTTGCATGCCAGAACACCGCGACCATGGGCTTTGATGCAGAGCTCGGTAGAAAGATGGAAGCTGCTTTTCATGTCGTTTATGTTATGCTCGATCCAAGGGAGGGGACAGAGGAAAAGGGAGATCTCTGTATCAACCCGCGACGTCCGTGTTGGATTCCTTCCAGAATTTTTTATCTCGTTGCAAGCAGAAAGCCACTACAGGGAGGCAGCGATGGAGCAAGGAGGCAAAAGGAAAGCGAGCAAAGGCGACGGACGGAGGGGAAGAAAAGAAGGCCGGGCGGGCGTGTTCCCGCGCCGTCCCGGCTGTGGGGAGCACGGCGGCAGCGCAACGTGCGCGGGCTCGTCCCCACGGCACACATGCTGTCCCGTCGTGTCGCATCCAACCACTTTCCGAGCTGTATCTCGCATGTCCAGCTGCGACGATGGGCCCCTGGATCATGGGCTTACATACAACTCATGGGCCTATGGTACCAAACTCAGCCAGAATCTGAAAGGTGTGTGCTGCTGCTGCACTTTCGTTGCATAGTATCCGGCCCAATACACCCAGCCTATGATGGCCAGCATGCGCCCAGCCCAGCCAGAGCGCCGAGACGAATAAACAACATGGTCTGATTCCGTTGCTTAAGCATGGTGATCGTGCTGTCTGTCCCCGACCCCTTCGTAGGCGGCGGCAAATCGTCGCATCCTTGTAGGAGTAAGCCCTAATCCCAAACTCGATTCCAGTCTCCGTGCCTACCTTCCACGACCGTCCCCAATGGCGGCGAGGTCCAGTCGACGTCCCAGTGTGGCTTCCTTCTGCCCGCCGACGATGCCCGAACCTGCCGAAGCCGACGCATCTCTTCAACGCCCGTGGGTCCTCGTGGACAAGAAGGCGTACATCGCCAAGCGCGAGAACGCGACCACCGCTTCGGCCCCCTCCAGCGGCGGCCACAAAGTCCAGGTGACGTTCTGCCTCGCAGACCCGCCGGCCCTCTCCTACCTGTGCGTCCACTGCCCTGGCGTCGAGGGTCACCGCAGGGACGGGGGCTTTTCCAGCGAGCCCGTCGTCGCTGCCGCGGAGGGCGCCTTCGTCCTCATCAGTGTCCGGTTCAACTTCGGGCCCAGGCCGTTCTGCTACGACTCAGGGACCCGCGAATACTTCGTCTACAGAGCAGGCCCCGGTAAGCCATGGCTCGGCAGCCTCCCGCAGTACATTCAGTCTGACATCAAGCCCTGCGAATTTGGCATACTGCCATGCGGCAGTGACGATGGCAAGAGGGGCTTCGTCGTGGCAGCTCTCGTTCCCATGATCAAACCCGGACACGTGCCTGTGCCTGGGAAGCCGTTGGAGCTCGTCCGCTTCTCGTCGGCCATGAGGAGATGGCACACCATGGCGCCCCGTCTGGATCCGTCTTGCGGAAACAACGATAAGGTCTTGTCCCATGAGACCGGCAAGGTGATCGTGCTCGGACGAGGTTTCCTGGGCTGGGTTGATCTCTGGCGGGGCATCCTTGTTTGCAACGTGCTTGATGAGCATCCTGAGGTGAGCTTCATCCCGCTGCCCAAACCGACGGTCCCCAAAGTGTGGAAAAGTTACCCGGGGTTGATCCGGGACGTCACTAGCTGCAACAATTTGCTCAGCTTTGTCGAGATACAGTCCTCAAAGACACCATATGACGATCTCCCCCCGTTGTTCTCGGATTCTGATGACTCGGATTCAGATTCAGACTTGGACGACGCAGGCGTGTCCCCCCGTGGCTGGAGGGCAACCAAATGGGAGAGGATGTTGTTTACCAGCGACAGTAGTTGGAGAATGGATTGCAGTGTTGGTTCTGCTGACACCTTGGTTGGTGACCCCGGCTGCTCTGTTATATTGCCTGATAAGCTGCGGGATGCCAAGACAGGGAACATGACCCTGGACAATCTGACCAGTGCAAGCCCGGTCCTCACCATGCATGATGACGGTGTTGTTTACATGATGTATACACTGAACAACACTAATGCCCAGGAGTCATGGGTGGCTGCTTTTGACTTGAGAAATAATGCATTGAAAGCGCTGGCTCCATGGCCTGCCCGAAGGACGTTCTGTGTTGATGCCACCTGTTGTACTCCGTGCTCCTTCTCCAAGTACCTTGTTAGGGTTGCAGAACCTTGCTAGAGTTGCAGGTAAACAAGATAGCTCAGCTGATTCCAAACCAGTAGCCATTGGTTTAGCATATACTAGTTTCCTTCTTGTGATTTATTTCTGAAACAGATCATATACAGTCATGGCCACTTTATCTAGTGATGAAAGTGCCAATTCAAAATCGGGTAATTCTTTGTAGCGATCGGGTAAAATCTAAATCTTGGTATGTCAATTGTTAGTGATTGTAACGAGCCGATATGTTATGAACGCACCAATGACGAATTTACTAGGCACACTCAAGAAACTTGGCGCGTTCATGCAGAAGACTAACTCCTATCCAACAGTATAGTCATTTGTTTTGGCACTTACTAAATATCCCCTCCATTACTTCCTTTTCTTAATTCATTCCTACTCCAAGAGGAACGAAATCAGTTTTACTAAAAAAAAAAAGCTGTCAATGATAGCTCCGGTTCAGATGACTAGTTACTAAAGCTTACGTTCAGACTAATGGTCAAGGTTATAGAAAAAAATATTAACATATACAATGCTGAATATATGCGATATACATACTATGATCGGCTACTCTAGTTCAGATAGAGAAATGTGAAGTCTGAACATAGCTCCTTTTCGAAACGAAGACCAGAAATGTAGAGTGAACTCCGAAATAACGATGTGGGCTTATCCAATATGTGTTTACATTAAAAAGAAGGCACACAAATTTGAGTTGAAGAGGACTCAGAATCGAGTGGTTTGGATGCATGAGGACACCTCCTGTCTGAACCAGTTGGGCGACGCTCACTTCCTGCATGGTCACTCTTGAGATTCTGCAATTGGACAGGTGAAGCAGCTGAACGGGTGGAAGACAAAGCACTATCCTGGTATCTCACTGCATCACTATGGAAAGCAAAGGACGAGCTCCTTGAGGTTTTCCATGTTAGCACAATTGCAACTGCAAATCCAAGACCAAATCCCAGTCCAACACATAGGAACAGTACAATGTCTACTGATGCCTTCTCTGACTGATGTAGCACCGTGCCTGGTGACATGTTGTTGCATGCTTTGGACACTTCAAGTCCACATAGACCAATGTTCCCTAGAAATGAGAGATTAGAGAACGTCAGGAAGTGGGGAGATTCAGGTATCCTTCCCTCCAGATTATTGTAGGACAGATTCAAAATCGAAAGAAAGTCCAATGATGCCAACTCTTGTGGAATCTCTCCTGAAAGACCATTTGAAGAGGAGGAGTTTTACTATCCAAAATAATGGCCATTAGTTTGATAAAACTAATGGCCATTAGTTCAAGGGTATATTTGTAATTTACACTATAATTAAGAGAAATTTATGTTTTATGTCACGAAAGATAGCTACCACGCCATACAAAATAATAATAATGATGAACAAATTATTTACTATATTAATAAGCATTAGGAATTAATTAGATTACGAGTTTGACTTTATTTATAAAAATATTATTGCGTATTACAAGTCTACCATTATTTTTTTTCCCGATATTACCCTCAATTTGATAAAATAATGGCCATTAGTAGTGGATCTTTAAGATCAGATCTAGACCGTCGGATCAAACTAATGGCCATTAGTTGGGAAAAACTAATGGCCATTATTTTGGACATTAAGGCTAAGAGAGGTCGAGTGACTCGAGTTGATGTAGCATGCCAAGCTGAGATGGGATCTGTCCAGTGAGGGCATTATGTGACATGTTTATTGCACCGAGTAGGACAAGGTCCCCAATTGACTGGGGAATGGCACCATAGAATGCATTATCTGAAACATCTATTACTACAATAGTCCTTAATATTTTAGAAAAACTGATATCTGATCCTTTGTATGTGATTGCAGTGGTGAACTGGTATGTTTGGCCAAGCAGATCATATTGATTTTCCATAACCAATGGCTCATTGACATCTTTAGTCATCATGGATTTCATTGTTCCAAACCATTCATTTTGCAATAATCCAGAGAAATTGTTTGAAGCCAAGTCAAAAATCCGAAGTTTCATAAACTCACAACCATTTTTATCTCCAGAAACAGAAGGTCCCGCATTCCCCGTAAACTTGTTGGATTTTATGACAAGGACTTGAAGTTTAGGAAGAATACTCATCCAACATGGAAATGTATCATCAATGCGGTTATTACCGATATCAAAAGCCTCCAAGTCTTTACAAGCAACTAGAGATCTCGGTAACTGTCCTTCAATCCGATTGTCACTAAAATCCAATGCCCCAAATGCACAGTCTTGCTTTATGCTATTTGGTAATCTTCCATGAAGTTGGTTTCCTCTCAAATTTAATACATTCAGGCGACTCATATTCTCAATTAAACAAAAAGGTATGGAGCCAAGCAAATCATTGTTGGAAAGATCAAGGAGATTAAGGTTTGTAGCTTCACAAAGTGATGGTGGAATTTTTCCAGACAGCTTGTTTCCAGAAGCCATAAGAAGGGACATACTGCTTAAGAGAGAACCAAAATTGAATGGTATGGATGAGAATAGATTGTTTGAGCAATCGAATAATTGAGTCTGGGGTCCTGGTATAGGTATAGGCCCTTCAAATAGGTTATAACTGATATCAATAACAAACATATTAGCTGAAATGACAGAGCTATATTCTATATTGCTACTAAACTGGTTGTGTGATAGGTCCATCAGGATGATCGAGTCAATCCAGTTATGCCACGCCCACTGAGGTACAGTGCCATGGATGTGATTGTTTGAAAGGTCAAGAACTTCAACCGAGTGCATGTGCCTCAATGTATCAGGGAGCTTGGATATGTTACAAGATGCTAGACACAGAGTATCGAAGTCGTGGATGGATTCCCATGAAGAATTGTATTCCCCTTCTACCACAGAAATTTTATTGTTTGACAGATTCAGTATAAATAGATGGGGCAATTTAAAGAATGAGCTGAGTTCCATGGTACCAATGAAACTGTTGGAATGAAAATTCACGACTCCCAAATTAGTTAGATTAAACAGATGTGGAGGTAATTGACCAGAAAAATTGCATGCGTACAATTTTAATGTACTTAGTTCCTTGAGGTTACCTATGAAGGAAGGCATTTGACCAGATAAGCCACAGCTCGAGAATTGCAGAATTTCCAGAGAAGTTAAATTTGCGACCCAAGATGGAAATTCTCCTACTATACCAGCCCCAGAAATTTGTAGCGATGTTAACGATCTGAGCTCACCTAGTGAAGAGGGAAGCTCTTGGTGATAGCCAGCTGCTGCTGCTGCAATACCTAATCTCTTCAATGATTTGAGATTGCTTATAGATCTCGGAATGGGACCAGAGAAGTTAGTGTTGCTGCAAACCAGTTCCGTCATGACACTATCCGATGAGAAATTGGGCAGCAAACCTGACACTTTGATGTTGTAACTGATATCCACAGCCGTCAAGTTTCTGTTTTGGAAGATCCTTGGTGGAAACGGTCCTTCAAGGAGATTATAGCCAAGTCTCAGAACACTCAAGGAAGGCACGTCAGCAAAGGACACTGGAATCTGGCCATGTACTTTGTTGTACATTAGGTTGACCTCGGTCAGTGAGTGAATGGCTGACAAGGATCCACAAATCGGAGCATTGAGGTGGGTGTTTCTTAGCCTGAGAACCTGAAGCCGAGGAGTGGAATTAGCAAAGGCATCGCACCACGCCGCCCCGTTGCCTGACAAGTCCACATTGCCTAGGTCCAGCACCTTGAGGTTGCTAAGGTTAGCGACCAGTGATCCAATGTCTGGCTCTACGACTGGCCATCGTCCTTCGGCAAGCGGCAGGAAGTAATCGTTGTCTCCTTCAACTAGGTAGATCCAGTTAGAGAAGTCCAGATGCTCCAGTTTGCTGAGCCTTCGTATCCCATGCGGAATCTTGCCTGCGAAATCGGTGTAGGAGAGGTTGAGGTGGGTGAGCTCGGTGAGCCGCTCGAACCCGACAGCCGGGAGCTCTGACTCGCTGAGGCTGTTCCCGGAGAGGTCCAGGTACCTCAGGGACGTGAGGTTGAAGAGAGCAGGGTGGAGGCCGCCGGCGCTCTCCAGCCCGCACCCGCCGAGGTCGAGGTCGGTGACGCGGCCGTTGGCGGCGCAGGCGACGCCCGCCCAGCCGCAGCAGTCGGCGCCGGCCCGCCACGACGCGAGGGTGCAGGTGGAGTCGTTGGTGGCGGAGAAGGAGCGCCCCAGCCGGAGCAGCGCCGAGGCCTGGTCCGGCCGGCACGGCGCCGTCGTTGCCGATGATGACACGGCGGTTTCGTTGCCGTGCGCGGCGAGGGAGTGAGAGAGCTGGATGGCGAGGAAGAACACGTGGACGAGCAAGCTCAGCAGGAGCTGACGATGGAGCTGGCTGCAGCAGGAGCCGGTGGTGATCATTGTTGAGGACTTGAGCTAGAAATTTCGAATTCTTGCCGTTCCTCACGCTCTGCACCTCGTATGTAGGGACACGCCGAGGATTATTACTAGTAGCGTCGCTTCTTCTTGTTTCTTTGCTCTATGTTCTTGCAAGTATACGTCGACACCCAATGGTGTTGTCTGGGTCAAATAAATCATTAAGATGACATGACATCTTAGTTCATTTCTCCTCCTAAATTAATTGCGCACAATGCCTTTATCAAGCAATTAACTGTGGCTTTGTAGTTTGCATGCCGTGCACGCACTGCACAACTGCACACTCGGCAATCGGGTAGTCGGGTGACCGAGTCCTGATGCGACCGACCAGCCAGTCTCCGTCGCGGCGACCGAGTAGGACTTGGAGTAGGCGAGTGATGGACTTGAGTAGAATTCTTTGTGTTTTCTTTGACAGGGCATTCGACGGACTCCACATAGATTATACCGTTTTGGTCAGGCTCATCTGCGCGTGCCCAGAAAATGGCGACAGCGACAGCTTATGTGTTCTCACCCCGATCAAGAGCTAGGTAAGCAGATTTTTGATCGGGCTACAGAAGGGTCGTCAGTAGTAATCCCTCCGTCCCTAAATATAGACATTATTAACTTTCAAATATCACGTTTGACCATTCGTCTTATTCAAAAAATTTATAAAAATATAAAAATAATTATGTTATATTTAAAGTATATCTACTAATGAAACAAATCATAACCAAATAAATATCATTTTCATAAAGTTTTCAAATAAGACGGGTGATCAGACGTGATGTCTGAAAGTCAACAACGCCTTATATTTAAGGACGGAAGGAGTACTCTTGTTGTTAGGAGTACACTCCCAGGGCTGTAGTGACAGGTGCAGGCTAGTTTACATGATGTCTACACCGAACACCACCAATGCCCAAGAGTCATAGGTGGCTGCCTTTTGACTCCAGAAAGAAAGCACTGCAAGCTCTAGCTCCATGGCCTGTCCGAAGGACGTTCTGTACTGATGCCACCTGTTGTACTTCGTGCTTCTTCTCCATGTAGGAGTACCTTGTTAGGGTTGCACAACCCTCTTAGAGTTGCAGGTAAACACCATGAAACCTTAGAGGAGATGTATGGATTTGTACCGTTCTGCATGCAAAATTTGTGCTGTGCTGGAATTTCCTCGCGCATAATCCACGACCACAACTATTCACAATTGCTCAAACGAAAAGAAAAACAACGAATTTGATAGATCTCTCTTACATAAATATTCACGACAAGTTCCGATTCTTTTTCTAAAAGTGATATCAGAAACGGAAAAACGTGGGCTGGGGATCTTGTGCCACACTGTCTTGTGTACCAAAGCAACCTGCTGATTGCTGAAATGCTGAATCACAATCTCTTCCGACTTGTTGCTTCGAAGAATCCTGGTCTAATGCACCAGCGCAACGACTATCTTTAATCCTGCAGTACATATGTGATTAGCCTGTCTCCTTCATGCTCTGTTCCGTGGCTTCTTGCCTTTAAACTGCCAATAGTGTTCGTTTTCTAGTACGTGCTGTGTCTTTCCTAAAGAAAACGGATGTGTAATTTGTTTGCGGTGTCTAAATTAAATCGTTGCTGTTATTTTCTATATCATGCTTTGTTCTGCACGACGCCGCCACCATCCCCGTCTGTGCGCGGTCGCAGTCTCGAACCCGTCCGGCAGCTGGTGCGCGCCCTCGCGGACAAAAGCCTGCCCGGACCACACAGAGGAACGGGAGACGGCACGCAGCTGTCGTCGGTGACGCCCCACGCAGAGTTTACAAAACCGGCGGTAAAACTAGATGAAATTGTAGCAAAATGGTAGAATAAGAACACGAAAATTCGATCTTTTGATGGGTCAAAAAAAATCATGCAAGCTTTCTGGGCTGAAAAACGAAGAGAAAAAATAAAATTTTAAACTAGCAACCTTCCTCGATTTTTTGACAGAGCAAACGATTGAATTTTTCGTGTTATTGTTGCACTATTGCGCTGTAAATTACATCTATTTTTTTTACATATTTTTTGCTTCAATTTTTTTGCACTTTTTCCATTTTTTTTCTTATTAAACCGGTTTACCGGAATTCTTGACCGGTTTACCAGATTTTTTGTCCGGTTTACTGGAAAATTCGACCTTTTTTTTTTCAAATTTCGTCATTTGAATTTTGATCCGATTTCTGATCGGTTTTTCCGGTAACCAGACATCTCGGTCCGGCTCGGTTTTTTTTGTAAAAACGGGATTGCAAACCTTGACCCCACGCGGTGTTTAGGGGACCAATGTCGAGCGCATTTAGGAGAGAGGCCATCACGGCCGCCATGGCGCGGGCCAGCTTGTCGCTTGCCTGACGTAGCCGTCCTCGCCGGAAGTGCTTCAGGGCGCAGTACACTCGGTCATCGTTGTCGTTTGAGTCATCTCCAACAAGAAGACTTCTGCCCCGTTCCATGTACTCGCCCCATCACTAGCACCACCAGGCACGATTAACGTGATCCATGTGCGGATCGTCAGTCCAAGAACGCTACTAGTACAAGCCACGATGAGAGAGTACTCTGCTATAGCTGTGGGCCACCGATCGAGCTAGCTAGTGACCGGACAGGCGGCGACGCTTACGTGCCGTAATTTGCCTAGCTGGAGGCAAAGTCGTCCTCTTTCGCTTGGAGCCGTCGTCGTCAGATGATTCGATTTTTCTAGCTAGCCTTGCGTCTTGCCGTCTTTTCTTCCATCATCGACGAGCATATGGTACCGGTTGGTTTTGCATTCGCGCTGCCGCGGAGGCCGACGTGTGTGGTTCCGCCGCACCTCTGTTTGTCGCCGGCGACGAAGCCGAAACCTGCCTGCGCATGCACGGCGTTCACTGTTCGTACTCTGTTTGTTGTACTCCTAGTACGATTTGGAGGTTTTGAAGCTTGCCGTGTTCTGTTGGATGGGATCAACGCCATGCATCGCCATTATTCGTCTCGGTTCTTAGTGCATGTACGGGGTCCCATCACGTGGCTCTAGTTGTAGCGGACGTTCCAACTGAATTCTGATCAGCTGATACGCACGGTGTGTGGCCTACCGGCATGCATGTCTGTTTTACATGACGCGGTAGCAGTAGCTCCAAGAAAATTTCAGCTACTAATTAACTAGTTCCAAGGGAATTTCAACAAGTTTATAGGTTGAGGCAACTTTTCAGCAAATTTCAGACTTCAACTCCACCATTGGTCATTTCAAACGTGTTTAGACTGAGTATATAATTCATCGTGACAAAACATCAAGCTTCTGACAGAGTTCAAAAAAAAAAAGGACACGATGATAGTGCACGTAGTTTTACAGGGTCATCATATGCGTGACCAGCTTATCAATGGCCTGGCACGACGACCCGGCCTTGCCGATGCACTCGGCCGCCGCCTTCTTCAGCTCGCCGGCCCTTTCCCTCATCTCGGCGCCGTCCCTCTCCATCATGAGCCGCAGGATTGCCGCCTTCACCTTACCCCTGTCGAGCTCGCCGTCGACCTCGAACCCCACCCTCCACACGTGCTCCACGTACCTCGCGTTCCCCATCTGGTCGCCGAAGTAGGGGCGGCACAGCATCGGCACGCCCGCGCAGATGCTCTCCGTCGTGGAGTTCCAGCCGTTGTGCGTCCAGAACCCGCCCACGGCGCGGTGGCGCAGCACCTCCTCCTGCGGCGCCCACGCCACCACCATCCCGCGCCCGCGCGTCGCCGCCTCGAACCCCTCCGGCAGCAGCCGGTGGGGCGCGCACCCGCCGTCGACGACCAAGCCCGGCCGCACCACCCAGAGGAACGGCACGCCGCTGTCGGCGATGCCCCACGCCGTCTCCTCCAGGTCCCGCGCGCTCATGGATGCCAGGCTGCCGAAGCTGACGTAGATGACCGAGTCTGTCGACCGCGCGTCCAGCCATTCCAGGCAGCTCCGGTCCTGGCGCAGCAGGCTGCTCTCGGCGGCCGGGGAGAACATGTGGAGCGGCCCGATGTCGAACACCGGGATGGCGAGGTCGCGCCGGATGCGAGCGAGCTCCGGGCGCTCGAGCGCGTCGAACGTGTTGAGTATGAGTCCCGAGGAGGCCTTCACGGCGGCCACGGCGCGGGCGATCAGCTCGCACAGCACGGCGTGGCCGTCCTTGCCGATCCACATCACGTCGCGCACCCGGTACGGCGGCAGCTCGCTCACCGGCGCGTCACGCTGCGACTCTGCATTAGACAAAAAGAAAAAAAAACGCGCGCACGTTAATCCAGGCATGCATGAAACACGGGGAAGCTAGAGAAGGACATGGACATGAGTGCTCGGGAGGAGTACTAGTACGTGCCTTGCACCGGTAGGTAGCCTTTCTCGCAGAGCATCGGGTGGGCGGCGAAGCAAATGAAGGAGGCGGCGCTGCCGGTGCGCAGCGCGACCGTGGGCACGGACAACCGCGCGGCCGCCTGCAACACCGGCAGCAGGTGCGCGTCCGCGACGAGGCACGAGACGGCGTCCACGGAGTACTCCTCCAGCACGGCGGCGAGGCGGTCCGGGAACGCGGCTGCGCAGGCTTCGCTGATCGCCACGATTTGCGCCACGACGTCATGGATGGCGGTCGGCGCTGGGCCGGATGACGACACGCCGTCGGGGACGGGGACGAAGCGGTACTCCTGGTGCCGCGCGGGGTCGGGGACGTTGAAGTGGGCGTGGAAGACGGTGATGGCGAAGCCGCGCGCGTGGAGGATGCCGGCGAGCCGGAACATGGGGTTGATGTGGCCTTGGTACGGCAGCGGGAACAGCAGCACGTGCCGGCGACGACCGAGTTGTACGGCGGCGGCGCCGTTGCTCTCTGCGGCCATGGTTGGCGCTGGTGGCGGCGTCATGGCTTTGCAGAGTGCAGTGCTCGGCAAATTCTCAGGGTCCTGGCGAAACTTTTGTGTGAAACTACCGGGATAGTGTGATTTGTCATTTGTCTCTCGGCTATCTGCTCTAATATGTAGGAATTAAGTTCGAACTGCCATTGGACTGGACCTCTCTGCATGAAGATAACAATTCATGCACGAAACAAGAATGGGTCATGTTTTTGGTGTCTTCGGTGCATTTGGTCAGTCGATCTCAGTTTTGATGCAGCCCTGTTCACCTACGGTCTCCCCTTCTAACGAAATGTGACGCTCTGATCCGAGCTGCATGCCCACCAGGCTGTAAGCATGTAACCATATTTTTGTGGTGGGAGGCGCACAGGTCGTGAGCAACAAAGATTATGTTTACGTTGGAGCTCGACAGTAGCACCAAGCATTGCAGTCGGAGTACGCGACGCGGCCACCTCTTTGGTTTTGCTGAACGGCACATGCATGCCCTCCGCGCTCCAGACCCCCATGGACCACTCATCGGGCGGGCACCGCTCATTTATGATCTCTTTCGCTCCTCGGAATCATGCGCGCGCACTGGACGCTACCGTGACAGGCGACGTTGTCTCATTCCGGCGGCCGGCCGGAACAGGCTCATCGATCGGCTGCCTGATCCGATGGATGTGTGGTTCTTGTTTCTGCCTGCATCCGGTGGCGTGGACGTACGACTTGCTTTGTCTGGTCGTTGTGGATTCGATGACACTGAATGATCAGCTAGCTAGCATGCGGTCGAGGCTTTGCCTTCTTCTGATTCGTCGCGGCACCAGGACAGGACGACCGATCGGCATCTCGCCGCTCGCGACATGATATCAGGAGATGAAAAAGGGAAGGCAAGAGATCGGCGACGACGCTTACGTGCCGTGTTTTAGCTCCTGTTCTCGCCACCTCAGTGTCAGCGGCGTCCTTCTCGGCTCCAGATAGTACAGCCTGTTGACGGCGATGGTTGTCGCCGACGAGCGCGCGGTTCAGGTTGTTTTTTAGATGGCAAGTTTTCGTTTTTCGACCAACCCCGCCGAGCCGAACGGACCTCTGTTTGGTTGGGCCGTTGTTAAGATGATTTGATATACTACAATTTAAGTGAGTTTGCCCAAGAACATTTAATAAACAAGCTTTGTTAGTACATTTTTCACGAGCGGGAAGTCTACAGCGCGTCGGAACTGCCATTTTTTTTTTGGGTACCCACAAACTTTCAACAAATTCAAATCAATATAGAAATTGCAGCTATCTTTAAATATGTGTGGAAGCCAGAGCACACACAGAAAACTAGTATATCATGTTTCTTGCATAAAGGAGTGATACTCATTGAAAACAACATAGCTATGTTTTGACCCACTCAGTCGAAATATTGTAATTTTGGACAAAGCAAAGGTTCACTGTTCAATTTTGAGGACCTCACATTGCTTTGCGTACGACGCACTATTTTATTTTTTGCCGTGAGTATGTCTAACATAATCTAAATCAATTTGTTGTGTGAAAACAAATGGTAAACAGTCATTTGTGTTTTCCCCCGAAGAAACAGATTGACGTGAACTTTCTTCTCTTCCTTATGTTGGACAATGACCACTTGAAATGTCCATTTGTTCGGTCAGATGAATCTCATATGAGAACTTCTAAGATACGCGACAAGTATAGAGTTGAAACATGTATCACGAAGTAAAACAGCATGACACGATGCTACTTTTACAGGGACATTATGTGCGTGATCAGCTTGTCAATGGCCAGGCACGACGACCCGGCCTTGCCGGTGCACTCCACGGCCGCCTTCTTCAGCTCGCGGGCCCTCGCCCTCATCTCGGCGCCGTCCCTATCCGTCATGAGCCGCCGAACGGCTGCCTCCACGCGGCCTCTGCTGAGCTCGCCGCCCAACTCGAAGCCCACCTTCCATTGGTGCTCTACGTACCTTGCGTTCCCCATCTGGTCGCCGAAGCAGGGGCGGCACAGCATCGGCACCCCCTCGGCTACGCTCTCCACCGTGGAGTTCCAGCCGTTGTGCGTCCAGAACCCGCCCACGGCTCGGTGGCGGAGCACCTCCTCCTGCGGCGCCCACGCCACCACCGTCCCGCGCCCGCGCGTCGCCGGCGCGAACTCTTCCGGCAGCCGGTGGTGCGCGCGCTCGTCGTCGACCAGGCCCGGGCGAATCACCCAGAGGAACGGCACGCCGCTGCCAGCGATGCCCCAGGCCGTCTCGACAAGGTCTCGCTGGCTCATGCAGGCCAGGCTGCCGAAGCTGACGTAGAGCACCGACGCCGGCGGCCGCGTGTCGAGCCATTCCAGGCAGCTCCGGTCCTGGCACAGCAGGCTGCTCTCGGCGGCCGGGGAGAACATGTGGAGCGGCCCGATGTCGAACACCGGGATGGCGAGGTCGCGACGGATGCGAGCCAGCTCCGGGCGCTCGAGCGCGTCGAACGTGTTGAGTATGAGGCCCGTGGAGGCCTTCACGGCTGTCACGGCGTGGTCTAGGTACTCCTGCACCAGGACGTGGCCGTCCTCGCCGTCGAGAACTAACAGGTCGCGCACTCGGTGCGGCGGCAGCTCGCGCACCGGCATGTCAAGCTGCGAATCTGCATAGACCAAAACGTGCGCATGTTGATCCAATAAGGGACATGTAAAACAAAAATACGAAGACAAAACAAACATATATGGGCACACGATCAAGGGACATGCCTTGCACGGGGAGGTATCCTTTCTCGCAGAGCATCGGGTACGCGAGGAAGACAGTGAAGCAGGCGGCGCTGCCGGTGCGCAGTGTGAGCGTGGGCACCCCGAGCTGTTTCGCCACCTCGACCATCGACAGCAGGTGCACGTCGGCGATGAGGCAGGCAACGTCGTTCCCGGAGGCGGAGTACTCCTCCAGGACGCCGGCGAGGCGGTCCCGGAACGCGGCCTCGCACGCGCGGTTCAGCGCGAGGATGCGCTCGACGACGTCGTTAATGGCGACGGGCGCGGGGCCGGACAAGCCGTCGGGGACGGGGACGAAGCGGTACTCGGGGTGGCGCGACGTGTCCGGGGCGTTGAAGTGGGTGTGGAAGACGGTGACGGTGAAGCCGCGGGCGTGGAGGATGCCGGCGAGCCGGAACATTGGGGTGATGTGGCCCTGGTATGGGAGCGGGAACAGGAGCACGTGCCGGCGGCGGGAGGCGGCGGCCGTGCCAGTTGGAGCCGGTGGTGGCGGCGTCATGACTTTCGTTGCAGAGTACAGAGCTTGATCGGCAACGTTTCTCAGCGGTGGGAAGTCGCGAACGCGATGGCGCACTGGGATTCTACGATCCGTCCCCCGGCCGCCTCTGTTGTGAAACTTATTGGAACGTCTGGCACATGACACGACAGAGCACTGTGGCCCGTACGTTTCATATCTTCATCCTCGAGTCGGAGGCTTGCACATTGCGGTCGCGACATCACTGTCTCGTCCGTTCCGGTGGCCGGAAGCAGCAGTCCAATGGGAAAGTGGCAGTTGGACCAGTGCGCAGAGCGATGGATAAAGTGTAGTGGGTTTTGCTGAACTAATAGAGTTGTGGCGTACCGAAATAGCTGCTTCGATATTTCTCTGCAAACTACTGAGAATATAGCTCTTGGGTTCAGTTCTGTTTCTAAGAAGTTCAGACTGTCTTGTGTTGTTTTGATTGAATTAATTTAGTGCTCTTTTACCCTGCAATTACTATTGCCATATCGTGGCAAATCAATTGAGCCCATGAATGAAATGAGAAGCTTCACGATGCTCTGACCCACATACACCAGACAATCTTACTCTTTGAAGATGCACAGGACCATACCCGTGGAGTCGATCTGCGGCAGCGAGCAGCCGAGCCTCGCGGGACAGCTCCACGCACGCCACGTCGACTCGAGGACCACTGACGGCTCTCACACGGCCGTGGACAGTCATGGCTGCGCTCGTCATCTGCCTCTAGCTCCAGTACCTGATCGGCTGATCGTGTCCCCGAACACGACGGCCGCGAGCGGCGGCCCCGCCGGGAGGACCACCCCATCGGCGGCGGTCACCTCGCCCGCGGAACCGAAGCCGCTCGTGTTCCAACGGGCTGCAGAAGACGACGCGGAACTCGGAGGACGTGGCTGCGACGAAGTGGGTGGCGTCGCTGTTGAACGCCGCGTGCACCAGCGGATCGGCGGCGGCGGCGGAGGAAGATGCCATTGATTTGGACGCATCCAAGTTTATTTATTTTTGACAGACTCACGACGCATCATGTGAACAAGAAATATTTGATACACATGTACACACACTTTTTGTACAGTCAAATTTAATCTAGATGGTTGAAATATATGACACTTGGAAAGTTTCATCTGTGATTTTGGCAATCATGATTCCATTTGGTGTTTCCTAAAATGTTATGTGCGTTCAAATACAAGTCAATGATTCTCAATGAGTTTGAGTTTGTGACTTTGTTCACATGTGCACTAAATATTTTTTGTGCAGCTGAAACCGCTGGATGTACAAACAGCAAGCGCTCAGTAGCCCAGTCTGCTTTGCTTTGTCCGCTTCCTGGGTTACTGGGCTAGTGCTCAGTGCGCCCGAGAGGAAGGACCCGCTGTTTGGCCCAGCAACAGCAAGCGCCCGTCGCTGCAGCAGGTGGCGAGGCCCATCTCCATCTCTCGACTCTCGGACCTGTGAGAACGGAGGCCCTCTCTGTCGTCGTCGTCAGCGTGACTCACAGAACTCCAGAATCCCCATTCCAAGCCAGGGTTTTGGTGCTCCGGGCCGGACGTGAGGAAGAGAAGCGGCGGGGCGGCGAGATGGCAGTGGCCGACCTGGCGTTCAAGGCGCTGACGGCGGGGCTGGGCGTGGCCACGATCTACCTCGCCGGCACCTTCTCCGTCAACGTCTACCGCGGCCTCTCATGGCACTCCGAGCAATCTGTAAGCAACCCCACCCCAAACCAACCCTACCCTTCTTCTGTCGTCGATGGCGGGACCTCGATTCGGAGCCCCCCAACACCTAGGCGGCCAATTCCGTGCATATTTATGCTGAATTTGACTGCACTGATGCGATTCTTGCAAATTAGAGATACGATCCTGGTGCCGAAACTTGTGGCCGTGCGAGTGTGAATGGTATTGCGTGATAATTTGTTACTCTTGCTTGCTTGCTTGGTATGGATCGATACTGGTATTGCGTGATTCGTGATAATTTCTCTAACTAAAGAAACCGTAGGTCCTCTGTGCATCTGCACCACAGGAGCTTCACATTCATTCTTCCGAATCCCATTGGGTCTATGATCTGTTCTTCTTATTTCACAATTTTTAAGTTAGTTAGCATTGTGTCTCGGCATCAAATTCAGGTGAAGATGAGCTGTTCATGGATTGAAAACTTTGTCCGTAGGTTTTTACAATTTACACGCTCTAACATGTCTGAAACCAGTATCTGCCCTTATGATTTATGAGTTTTGCTTTCAATGCTCTCCTCATTGTATTTATGAATTGAATGTCACGTTCTGACTTCAGGCTGTGAATTTGACTGCACTGATGCGATTCTTGCAAATTAGCGATACAATCGTGATGCCGAAACTTGTGGCCGTGCGAGTGTGAATGGTATTGCAGTGATTAATGTTACTCTTGCTTGCTTGGTTGGATGGTATAGATCGATACTGCTTGATTCGTGTTATGAACGGATGAACCAAACAAACCGTCGGTCCTGTGTGCATCAGCTCCACAGGAACTTCACATTGTTCATTCAAATTGTGGGATTTTCTTTTGTTGATCCAATGAGAACTTGATGCAACCATTTTTATCACTGTTAATCAAATTGTGGGATTATGCTTGAGTTCCTGTGGAGCTAGAAAAGGAGCTCCTCAGGATTTATTTGTTGGATAAATGCAGAAGTAAAATGCTGCAGGTTGGGTACAGTATTAACTTCCTAACAAAGAAACTGTTGCTTCCTGACGAATATAAACACGCATCAACATTTGTTGTTCTGATGTTGGTTACATGAGATATTCTATAGTTTGTTGTTTCCAGACGAATCTAAACACGCATCAACATTTGTTGTGCTGAGTTTGGTTACATGAGATATTCTATAGTTTGTTGTTTCCTGACGAATCTAGACAACATTCAAACAAGTTATTGGCTCTTAGGAAATAGGAAATAGTTCCAGTGGCTGATCCATGGGTGCTAGATATATAACGCACAATTATTCATAAACATAAATCTGAAGTTTTGTTTCTGCACAATCATCCATGGATGCTCCTTGACAGCATCTTGGGTTTGTAGCAATTTGAAGTTTGTTTCTGCTTTATTATATTTCCGCTTGGCAGCTGCTTGAGCATCGTGCTAACCTTTTGTATTTGGTGTGCATTGCAGAAGCTAGAGAAGGCAAAAACTGAAGATTGAAAAGGATTGGTAAAGCTATTTATATGGCAACACAACAAACAAGGACATCCGAAAGAGGGGAAGGGTCTTTTTTTTAAAATTATGGGTGATCATTCATGTTTATTGTGTTTGCTGGATTTGTAGATCTTTCGATCCTTTTGAACCTGTACTTCTTTGTGACGTATAATCCAGAAGGCTGAAACGATGACTCATCTTTATGCTAACTGATTTAGCATGTTTTTATCATCATGAGAGGGCTTTTTAATTCCTTTCTGAAAAACATTTTCGGAACTGCATAAAGTGGTGGTAAGAAGGTTTAATTTCAGCTCTATTCCCAAGCTGCTGCTACATGAAATGGATTACATGTTTGCTTGTTTTTTTTTTTTTGCCAGCACTACATGAAATGACCCGAAATGGAGTACTCTGCTTCTTCACTGCATTGCAGAATTATGTTCAGTCCGTTTTTTTTTTCTTTGTTACTACTATATTTAGGAATCACTAGTCAGCCAATGAAATCTCTTCTAACAACAGATTATTCGTTACAAAACAAATATTAATCTAAACTGTGTCCACTATCTGGACATGATAATCGCTGTTGCAGTGCTGCTCAAAATCGATCGCATCCGTACCTGCAGTATGGAAAATACTCCACCGCATCTGGAGTTTGGAGGATTGCTTTGTTAGCCTCATCTAGGTTGCATTTTTCTCTCTCCTCCGATGTCTCTTGCATTTGCAGTAATTGGCCCCTATGTAATATGACCAGTGCATCAGATTATTAGCCATAGCTCGCAGTTGTTGCAGCATCTTCAAAAGTGTACATACACAATGCTTATGCCATCTGATCGTACGCAGGGGTACGAGTGACGGCCCGGTTCTATTCTTAAAATGACAGTGGACACACAAGTAGGGCAGTGAGATGGCACGTGATAGTTATAAACTGTTTTAACAAAAAATGCATCCAATAAGGAAGGAAAATCATGCTGTGTGATATAAGATTACAAACCATAGGCTGTCTACAATAATGTGCAAGTAGGCGAGTTTAAGGCAGCACATACTTCAAGTAATATATCAGTAAAAGTAAAGTTTTCTACAACAGTTATCCACTCAAAGTTAGATACTCGTATCTCTTCCCTCATGTTGTTAGCAACAGGTATACAAGGCCTTTCAAATATCCAACAATCTCAGAACCACCAAGTTTTGAAGTTCCAAAGACTCTGTCGACAAATGTTATTGGGACCTGGAGATGTCAAAAAGAAGGGGAAAATCATTCACCAAACCACGAAATGAATATCCAATCACACACAAGCGGAAAACGAGATAGAACATAGCGACTTACCTCTTCGATGTGATAATTTTTCCTAGTGGCTCTGACAATCATCTCCATTTGGAATACGTATCCCTTGCTGACGCATGAAGAGATCAAATCTTCCAGGATATCTCGCTTATATAGCCTATTGTGCAATTAATGATACGAGTAAATTGCATTGGTGGTCATAAAATTGTAAGGTGGGTGCAAAATAGTCATGGAACTGGACAAACGCTCAAATGCATCATAAATTTTGTTTCATGGAAAACCAGTAGTGCAGAAACAGCCCAGTGGGCTAATACTACAGATGTGGACTGCCATGGGGTGTGCTGCGTGGACAACCCGCAAAAAGAGGGGTGATTTATCAAGGTTGAGTAAAATAAGGCACACCTAAATGATCCAGTCAAATCAGAAGCTCCAGGCTGTAGTAATGTCTGTGCAAGAACATTCGCTCCCCTGCTAGTCAGTTTGCGCATGAGGTTCCAACCATGGACACCACCGTTCTTAACATAGCGTGTGCCAGTTACAATGTCAGCGCCAGTTTCCTTTTGCTTCCTGGTAAGGAACAAATATTATTAAGTGATAGATTCTTCTAAGCTGCTTTATTTCGTGCTCTTGGTACAGCACCCAACAAGATCGAGTTATTTGATCCAACAACCATGACACAATTATTTGACACTTAAACAAAATTCCAGATCATTTGTACAAATTACAGACTAGAATTTCAATGTGGCCTAAGATTTGTAAAGTTAAACTAATATTTAGAAGACAAACTAATTAACTAACATGTTGAAATTTACAATTCTTACCTAATGAAGCTTGGCAAGTACTTTGGCTGTTCAGAGTGGGAAAAATAGTTAGCAAACTAGTGAAAAAATATGCTGAACTCCAGAACAATGTCTATAACTAACAGAAAGAAGAAGCAAGATTTATACATGATGAGATAGGTCCGCATCCATGATGACAACAAACTCCCCTGAGGCATGCTTCAACCCATGTAAATATGCAGTACCTAAAGGTTTCCAGTTTTAGTTAACACAAAAGGAGAGCGTGAAATTCACTCAAAGCTTAAAGAAATGCTAATCCTAAACTCACCGAGTCCTAGCTTCATTGGTCTAGCTCGCAGTAGCTGGTATTACGTCAGGTGTTAGACATTGAAGTATGCCCTTGGGGCAAAACCACAACACATACATAAATTTCCAGCTGAGCAGGAGAATATTTTTGAAAGTACTTACAACACGATCTTCACCGTATACTTGCTGCAACTGCTTCACAATGTCCTGAGTCCTGTCCGGACTTCCATCATCCACAATAATGATCTCAAAGTCGACATCCCTAAGTTAAAACAATTAATTTCAGATTTCGTCCTATATAATAATTTGACATTACTATTATACAATACAACAGTCTTGCCAGTTCATAATAATAGGATATTTGACTGACGTTGATGGAATGCATGATGGCATCTAAAGATGACCATTGTAAGAATAGAAATACAAAGTCTCAAAAATAGAAAAAAAAAAAGAAGAACAGAATAAACAAAGAAACAAGTTTACAATATAGAGTGGAGATTAGTGAATCTGATCCCTGATAGTAGGGCGTCTCCTCACCCATTTGACATAGCTGATGAACCAGTAACATTTTTCAGATTTTTTTTTTTTCATTTTCTGGTGCAATCGAGGAAATTAGCCACACCCAACACTGCGATGATGGTTTATATGAACTGAATGAGAGGATGAATGCTAGCTGAAATCAGCTCTGAATTATATGGAACATACCATCACCCTGACAGTTTTTTCACTGCTAACTCTTGAATTGTATGACAATGAGATTAGAACGATGTCCTACGTGCATCAGTTAATGTACAATGGAGAGTAAGTGATCATTATTTCTGCAATTCAAAGGTTCGCACGTTCCTGCGGTTGGATCTCAATCTCGGAGCAAGTAACAGCTCAATAGACAGGTGTATTTCCATCCAGAAATCCAGATCAGACCGACTCCGTCTCCGTTTGAGTGTTAATCCAATTTTCCTCGATGTTAAGTACATCGAAGCAAACCACACCTAATGAATTCGACTCCAACGAGATTCTTCACCGAAGATCTCAAGACAAACGTAAAGGCAAAGGCGCAAGGAACATGCACAGATCAACAACAGACTGGAGAGAGCGAGAGAGGGAGGGAGGAGTGGCGCTTACGGGAGGTGCTTGAAGATGAGGTAGACGACGAGGGCAACGTTCAGGCGCTCGTTGTAGGTGGGCACGATGATGCTGTACGCGCGCTTGCCACCCGCCGACGCTTCCATCGCCGGCTGACTAGACTGAGCGGCGGATCTCTCGCTCAGGCGAGCGCTATGTTGGGCTCCGGCCGCAGGCTAGAAGCGACGGAACCGCCGGGGAGCTGACTCTCCTTGTCGCCGCAGCCGCTGTTGCCTGTTGGGGAGGACGACGCCGGCGAGATGAACTAGGCCAGCCTTCGCCGGTGGCCCGGTGCGGACGATTTGTTCGGGAAGGACGGCTGGACCTGGACTTAAGTCAGACGCGCATTTGAATGGGCTTCGGCCTACGTAAGCTTTGTGGCCCATATACCCATCGTCCCCGAAAAAGCTCGAAAGCATCACTCTGGTTTGCAGGAAAAATACAGAAACAAAAGAACGAGACTGATGCTTTCGAGAAATTCCAGTATGAACAGAAACAATGAGCAAACCAGAGTGTTCATACCAGAGTGTTCATACTGGTTTTCACATTGGTCGGCCTACGTAAATGTTCACTCTGGTTTGCCCATATACTCATTGAGCAATTCCAGTATGAACAGAAACAATGACAAATAAATTTCTCAAGAAAGAGGCAAATAGTAATATAATTTCTCTTTCACATTTTTTTCGAGCAGGAAAAATACAGAAACAAAGGAACCTCCTCATTGAGCAATTCCAGTATGAACAGAAACAATGACAAATAATTTCTCAAGAAAGAGGCAAATAGCAATATAATTTCGTTTTCACATCTTTTTCGAGCAATACTTGCATTATAAGTCCGTAAAAAAAAGCCAAATGAACATTATGTGCCATTCAACATATAGATCTGATGCCAACTATTTCTGTGACTGATTTCGTACAGTTCAAAAGTTTTGTCAGATCTTCGTTTTCCCTCTCACATTGAGTAACTAACAGAAGTTAATCCATAAGGACATAAGAGGAGAAAATTACAAACGCAAGCTATCCATGCTAGCAAATATACACAGGACGTGAACATAAGATGCCTGTTTCCACAGTCAGCCAGATTTCTGAACTCTGCTGAGGCAAGTAACATCTCATTCAAACACATCTCGAGATATCGCCTTTGAAAAGGATTTCTTTCTATATTTAGAACTGAAAACTTCAAACTGATCAGGACAAGAACTGCTACGAACTCTGGTCACTTGTGCCAAAGGGATCTGAAAGGCAACTGAGAAAACCATGAATCATGGCCTGAAGATCTAGGAGAAGCATTTGTCCCAGCGTGAGGATCTCGCCAAAACTTGAGAACATAAAGGCTCTCCTCCTCAGTACATCTCTTCAAGACGACGCGCGAAGCATACCCCATCTCACTCATTAAATGGCATATATCCGAAGGATCGTTGTCTTCTAGGGCTATCATGTACAGCCACCCTCTTTCTGATAGCATCTCACGAACAGCAGGAAGAATCCTGTCTATCACCTGGCGACCATTCAATCCTCCAGCCCAAGATGAAGCAATGCCATTACACCCAACTTCTTCCTCAAGTGTTGGCACATAAGGAGGATTAACAACTACCACATCAACCATACCAGCTAGGCGTTTCTCAAGACCTGACACGATATCAGTAGCAATCACATCTGCATGTACGCCATGGGCTTTGAGCGTCGCTTGAGTTGTCTCGGCAGCATATTGGTTGATATCAGTCGCTATGTACTGGGTTCCAGAGCCTAATTGCCTGAGCATGATTGCAAGTGAGGTGATGACATAACCACTCCCACACCCTATCTCCATACATAACCTCGGCTGCAATGTCAAAAGTTGGGCTTTGTCCGAGAGCAAAGCATCAACAAGCGCAAAGGAATCATCACATGGCTCATACACCTCTGGATGACTCGCAACAAGTGGAATCTGTGCGGTGTTTAATGTCCTTCCGGAAAAAGCCTGCAAAAAAACAAGTTCTTGTCATGAAATCTAATATGGATTGCACACTTTTCATTTTATCAGTTAAAATGAGTACACATAATTAGTTCGATCAAACAAACTAGCACATGACTACAAAAAGAAAAACATGTTCTTTTAGCCGTCCAACCGTGAATAGCAAATGAAGGCACCTTTAGCTAAATATCACCAAGTTCAGAACTAATTTACAAGTCAGATCTCTCACTACCCTAAAAGGAATGGCGCCTCTTTGGAAAATCTCTCTCATGCCAATCTTAAAGTTATATTCCATACATGTTCCCACAGGTACAAAAAGCACCTCTCATGCCCTAAACAGAACTAACCTTGTGAGCAAAACATTTGGACAAAACTCTACCATTTGTTTCCCAGGAAAAGGGTATTTTGGCAACAGAAACATCTCTCTGTTACATAAAAGACATCAAGCAACAAAGTCAAAGCAAGAAGCTCTAGCAGCAATTGATGGTTGCACGATACAGTTCAGCATAGTAAGGATGTACTACAAAAACTAGAACTTACAGCAGTTCCATCTCCTACTGCCTAATCCTGATCGGTGTAAACTACTTCAGTGCTAATTCACATACATACATGATTGGTTCAGGTTTCTAATTTCCAAACCAAATCCTACTATCCCAACCGATTTGGGGCACTCGAATCCGAATAGAGGCCAACACCGCGCTGCCGGGGAACTACCTCCGGCGGCGGCGGCGCAGCCATGGCCATTGGTTACTCAAACGAGCTCGATCGCAAATCCCGTCTCTCCTCCTGGGTTTCAACCGGCGAGATACTATTGTTCATGCCCCGTTCCCCTAACCCTCACCTTCTCCCAATCTGGAACCACGAGCTGGAGCGGAAAGTGCTCACCTTGCCGCTCCTGGGGAGCCCCTTCTCGTTTCCACTCGCGGGTAGGTCCGTGAGCTTCCCCGACGCAGCCGCGCTGTCGCTATCCGCCATGAATCAGCAGGACCGAGGGAGAGGAAGGCAGGGAGATGCAGTTCGGCGAGGGGGGGGGGGGGGGGGGGGGGGGGGCCACCGTCTCTGTGGCTGCGGCGGCGTGGTGCGAAGAGAGGAGAGGTGAGGGAGAGCCGGAGAGGCGCGAGGGCGATGCGTGAACCTGACCGAGACCTGTCCGGCGCGTCAGTTTGGTTAACCCAAGCTTGAGCAAGCGGGTGCGGCCCTGACTCGACTCTATCCACTTTCTGACGCAAAAATCTCTCCCCCAAAATCTAGGCGAGCCGTGGTGGGAATCCTAAACCTCCCTCCCTCCCCGCCGTCGCGGCCGCCGCATGCCGGCATGGCGCTCGTGTCCACCGCCACCGTCGCGTCGTCGTCCTACCACTGCGACCTCCTCCTCTTCCCGACCTCCAGGAGGAGCTGGCGCGGACTGAGGAGCCGCGGCGCCGCTGGCGCCGGCGCGAGGTTCGCGGTGCTGGAGCGGGCGAGCAACGCTGGCGCCGGCGCGAGGCTCGCGGTGCTGGAGCGCGCGGGCGCCGCTGCAGCTGCGGCGAGAAGGGAGGAGCTGGTGCCCGCGGCGGCGGCGGCGGCAGGGAGCAGGAACTCGTCGTACGAGGTGGAGTCGCTGATCGAACGGCTGGGCAACCTGCCGCCGCGGGGCTCCATCGCGCGCTGCCTCGAGACGGCGCGACACCGGCTCACGCTGCAGGACTTCGCCGCGGTGTACCGCGAGTTCTCCGCCGCGGGGACTGGCAGCGCTCGCTCCGGCTGTTCAAGTACATGCAGCGCCAGTCCTGGTGCCGCCCCGACGAGCACATCCACGCCATCGTCATCGGCGTTCTCGGGCGCCAGGGCCCCGCGCTGCTCGACAAGTGCCTCGAGGTCTTCGAGGACCTCCCCGCCGAGTCCCGCACCGCGCTCTCCTACACCTCCCTCATCGCAGCCTACGCGCGCAATGCGCTGCACGAGGAGGCGCGCACCCTGCTCGACCAGATGAAGGCCGCTGGGGTCGCGCCAACGGCCGCCACCTACAACACGGTGCTTGCCGCCTGCGCCCGCGCCACCGATCCGCCGGTGCCTTTCGACATGATCCTCGGCCTCTTCGCCGAGATGCGGCACGATGTGTCCCCCTCAGTGCGTCCGGACCTCACCACCTACAACACCCTCCTCGCGGCAGCTGCCGTGCGCTCCCTTGCCGATCAGTCTGAAATGCTGCTGCGCACCATGCTTGAGGCTGGTGTCTCCCCGGACACTGTATCTTACCGTCACATTGTGGATGCCTTTGCTGGCGCCGGCAACCTCTCCCGTGTAGCTGAGCTGTTCTCCGAGATGGCGGCCACTGGGCACACACCGGATGCCTCTGCATATTTGGGGCTCATGGAAGCACACACGCGTGTTGGTGACACAGCTGAGGCGGTGGCCGTGCTGCGGCAGATGCAGGCTGATGGCTGTGCGCCGACGGCTGCCACATACCGTGTCTTGCTTGATCTCTATGGGAGACAGGGTCGATTTGACGGCGTGCGGGAGCTCTTCCGGGAGATGAGAACTTCTGTACCACCGGACACGGCCACATATAATGTGCTCTTCCGTGTATTTGGTGATGGTGGCTTCTTCAAGGAGGTGGTAGAGCTCTTCCATGATATGCTTGGCAGTGGTATAGAGCCCGATATGGAGACCTGTGAAGGTGTCATGGCTGCGTGTGGTCGTGGTGGGCTCCATGAGGATGCAAGGGGAGTTCTCGAGTATATGACAAGAGAAGGAATGGTGCCTACTGCAGAGGCATACACTGGCCTTGTGGAAGCACTTGGCCATGCGGCTATGTATGAGGTCAGCATAGGAACCTAATTCTTGACTACATGGCCCAAAATATCATTTTTCAGATGAGATGGTTTATTGGTAAATGGTAATTATTTTTTATTTGCAGGAAGCCTACGTTGCTTTCAATATGATGACCGAAATTGGTAGCTTGCCAACTTTAGAGACCTACAATGTTCTTGCAAATGCGTATGCTAAGGGCGGTCTCTTCCAGGAGGTCGAGGCCATCTTTTCTCGGATGAGTAACAATGCTGGCATTCAGAAAAACAAGGATTCATATGATGCCCTCATCGAAGCATATTGCCAGGGTGCACAATTGGATTATGCAGTGAAAGCATACATGGAGATGCGCAAGTCCAGGTTTAATCCAGACGAGCGCTCCCTTGAGGGTGTGCTCAATGCCTACTGCATAGCAGGGGTAATAGATGAGAGCAAAGAGCAGTTTGAAGAACTCCAATCTACTGTGACTGAACCCAGTATTATTGCTTATTGCATGATGTTGTCACTATTTGCTAGAAACGACAGGTAACGGTGAAGAAGTTTGTCTTAATCTACCAAATATCATGTTGTTCCTTGAAGATTGCTCGTGGTTTTAAACCAAAAAACTGAGCTTGACAAAATGGGCAGCATTCTATTATCAATGTGTTATTAGTTTCCTCGTCGAACTGATTGAGTATTTTAAGGAAATAGGAAGAGTATTTACAAGTCATTTACTTTTGAAATTCAAAGTTCAAACATACCATTGAACATAAATTGTATATGTGAACAACCAACCCTCAGCCTCTAAAATGGGTATTGTGGACTGGTAGCACTGTAGTCTTCTTTTGATGTGCTGTTTCACACTTATAGGGGCACATTGTTTCCAAAATTGACAGATGTTTTAATTTGTAATTATACAATGGTTGTTAGCTGCAATAGGTTTCTTTTCCATTCAGTTGCCTTCTCTGATATTTAAGATTATTAAATTGATAAGGCATATTGATCTATGTATTCCTATATCATTCAGATTTCAGGCAAGATTGTCGGATAAACGTTCAATACTCAGTGCAATCATTCTTGAAGTCACCAAAAATATTAGCTTGCTTTCATCAGTTGCTAGAAAGACGCGCTTAGCAAATTCTCAGTTTCTATGAATTGTGATAGCACTAATATCGTAGTCACTGTTTTTTCAGATGGACAGATGCTTATGGTCTGCTGGAAGAAATGAAATCAAATCGGGCTAGTAGTACTCATCAAGTAATTGCTTCCCTTATCAAAGGGGAGTACGATGATAGCTCCAACTGGCAGATGGTTGAATACGCCCTGGAGAGCAGTGCCTTGGAAGGCTGTGACTATAGTTTACGGTTCTTTAATGCTCTCCTTGATGTCCTTTGGTGGTTTGGTCAGAAGGCTCGAGCTGCGAGAGTTCTGGAAGAAGCAGTAAAATGTGGGCTCTTCCCTGAATTATTTCGAGACACCAAGCTGGTCTGGTCTGTAGATGTACATAGGTAATGCTAAATTTCTCATTTGCAGTATTTCTTCAATCTAGTGTTTAGTTTGCCAGGCTGCACTCAGTTTCTCATAGCATTTCAGGATGTCGGTAGGCGGTGCACTGGTCGCTGTGTCAGTGTGGCTCAATAAGCTTTATGACAGACTAAAAGGAGATGAAGAACTTCCCCAGTTGGCATCTGTTGTTGTATTGTAAGTTTTCAGCCCAAGACTTCAATTTTCCTTTTCATATTACCTTCTTTTGTTGGTATGTCCTTTTTTGGATTCCTATACAATCAATTATTAAGTGAGTACAATATTGTTATTTGAACCTTACATGAAGAGAGATCTGTGGAAGATATTACTGGAAAATACTTGCAAGGACATAATTGGTTAAGGGTGCGAGACAGGATTTGTTTCATTCATATTCCTATAGAAAATAGATCATTGTGCCAACTGTTTTGGCATTTCATTGTCATAAAGATGATCTAGTGGTAAAATGCTTGGAATGTTTATTTTTGTAGCCTGCTTTGTTCTGTCTGACATTTTTTGATTTACAGGAGAGGACAAATGGAGAAAAGTACGATTACTAGAGGTCTGCCTATTGCAAAAGTTGTCTACTCCTATCTAAATGATACACTGTCGGCATCCTTCCACTATCCGAAATGGAACAAGGGAAGAATCGTATGCCTGAAGTCCCAGTTGAAAAAGCTGCAGTTAGCCATAGATTCCTCAAATGGATCTGCCATGGCTGGTTTCGTCACCATCACGAACTCCGATTTACCATCTCCGGGTTCCAAAATTTATACTAGAGAGGCCCAAGCTGATAATGGTACTGGCCATTTGCCTGACGAACCGTTGGCAGAAGAAAAGGAGTCAGAGCTTCTTCCGTTGTGAGTTTACATGAGCTTTAGCCTTCTGAACAAGGGAAGAACGGATGCAGAGCAGCATTGTCAGTTTTGGACTTTGGGCATTCAGATCTTCGTGTGCGATGGCATGGCAATATGCATATTTGCAGACCTCGCAGAAAGTGAAGGCTATGATGCCCGGTGGATGTTGCTGCGGATTCGCATCTTTATTTGTGAGCCGCCGGTTCCTGCTAGATTGACAAACAATGATGAACCTCCAGCTGCATTTCAGGATGTAGTTCGTTGTAGGTAGGGTCAGATCACAGTTGTTGTTGTTGGTTGGACACATCTCTGTATGACAACCTTGTAAACCCAGGCTCACTTAGTGCAGCCCAACTTTGTAAAACATGACAGCCTCATTAGCCTGATCCGATAGTGAAACATGTCAACTGTTGATACGTTCTGAATTTTGATGGAAATTGTGCAACTAATGTCTTTTATTCTTTCAAGTGCCCATCCCGTGCCATATTTTTCAGCCCAAATTGCCACTTACAATTTTGTGTTACTACAGTACGTCTCGTGTTGGTGCCGAGGTCAGGGATTGAAATCTCGGAAAAACCAAAACCGGTAAAACCGGACCCGTTACAGACAAAACTAACCGGTAACCGAATATGCTATAGTACACAGGTTCGGTTTTTACCAATAACCGGACGTTTGATGAAACCGAACCGACCGAGAAGTCCGGTTACCGCGATAACCGACTGATTTTCGTCGGTTTTGAAAACCCTGGCCGAGGTAACTCGTAAGATGTCGCACTTATTTTTTTTTGTTAATTCCTGGCTCAAATTCAAGTGGGCTACACTAAACAACTTCAGAATTAAAGTTGAAACCAAGGAAGATACGGCAAGTCATCGAATCAACACAATTATATCATGTTTTTTTTTCTTTCATAGTTGCGAAATGTACAATTTGGCCTTTGCTTAGCACTGAAGCCCGGATGATCCAAGGAACGGCCACGATCGTATGCTCGGTCCAACAACAATCAATCATAGTCGCCCAACAAACAACTGGAGGTTCCCTCTTTCATTTTCCTCCCCCATCCGCCTCCATCTCCAGATCCGATCCCGTCCCCGATCCACGCCGGTGATCGCCTGAGTTCCGCCATGGCGCTCAGCCTCCGCCGGAAGCAGCTCGGTAAGCTCGAACTCTCCGCCCCATTGCTCCTCTCACCTCTCTTCCTACTTGGCTGGCTCTAACCCCGCTCTCCGCCTCCTCCGATCCAGATGTGATCGAGCGGATGCTCCACCTGAACCTGCAGCAGCAGCCTCAGCTGCCGGACGGTGGCGAGGGGCAGGGGGAAGAGGAGGCGTACAAGATCCTGGTCATGGACGCCCCCTGCGTCTCCATCCTCTCGCCCGTGCTCCGCGTCAATGACCTCCGCCGCCACGGCGTCACGCTCCACCTCGGTATCGACCGGCCGCGGCAGGCGGTTCCCGACGCGCCGGCCGTCTACCTCGTGCGCCCCACGCCCGGGAACGTCGACCGCATCGCCGCCGACGCCGCCGCGGGGCTTTACGCCTCGTTCCACCTCAACTTCTCCACCTCCGTCCCGCGTCCCTTGCTCGAGCGCCTCGCTGCAGCCTGCGCCGCATCGCCGGGGGCCGAGCGCCGCGTGGCGCGTGTCGCCGACCAGTACATCGACTTCGTCTGCCTCGAGGAGGGGCTCTTCTCCCTCGCCCAGCCCCGCGCGTACGTCGCGCTCAACGACCCCGCCGCCGCCGATGCTGACATCACTGCGCTCGTCGACGCCGTCGCCCTGGGCCTTTTCTGCGTGGCCGCCACACTCGGCGTCGTGCCTGTCATCAGGTGCGCACGCGGTGGCCCCGCAGAGATGGTCGCCGCAGCGCTGGACGCCCGACTCCGTGACCACCTGCTCTCCAAACCCAACCTCTTCACGGAGGCTGCATCCGCCTCCATCTCGTCATTCCAGCGCCCTGTCCTGTGCCTGTTTGACAGGAACTTCGAGCTGTCAGTTGGGGTACAGCATGACTGGAGTTACCGGCCGTTAGTCCACGACGTGCTTGGCTTAAAGCTGAACAAGCTGAAGTTGCCGGCGGAGAAGTACGAGCTGGATGACTCTGACAAATTCTGGGTGGCGAATAGCTGGTCTCCATTCCCTAAAGTTGCTGAGGAAATTGAGGCACAGCTCGCCAAGTACAAGCAGGATGTGGATGAGGTGAACCAGCGTACTGGTGGTGGCAATGGGGTTGAGTTTGATGGCACTGATCTGATTGGCAACACCAAGCATCTCATGAATGCGGTGAATTCTCTCCCAGAGCTGACAGAACGGAAGAAGATGATTGATAAGCACACAAATATTGCAACAGCGTTGCTTGGGCACATTAAGGAGAGGTCTTTGGATGGATACTGCGACTGCGAGAATGATATGCTTGTGAATGGCACAGTGGATCGGAATACACTGCTGAGTCTCCTTAGAGGTAAGGGTACCAAGGAAGATAAGCTCCGGCTAGCTGTGACCTACCTGCTGTCCTTTGAAACGCCACTGTCATCTGAACTGGAGCAGGTTGAGGTCGCGCTGCGGGAGTCTGAAGTCGACATGTCGGCATTTCAGTATGTGAAAAGGATAAAGGCACTGAATACTCAGTTTGCTGCTGCTTCAGGCACAGCAACTAAGAGCAACATCGTCGATTGGGCAGAGAAGCTTTATGGTCAGTCCCTTAGTGCTGTGACTGCAGGTGTGAAGAATCTGTTATCAGATGGGAGGCAGCTGGCCTTGACAAGGACAGTTGAAGCTCTGATGGAAGGGAAACCAAACCCAGAGGTTGATGACTACCTCTTGTTCGACCCACGGGCCCCTAGGTCAGGAACTGGTGGGCAGTTTAAAGGACCCTTCAGAGAAGCTATTGTTTTCATGATCGGTGGTGGAAATTACATTGAATACAGGAGCTTGATGGAGCTAGAACAACGATCACAGCCTTCCAAGCATGTTATATATGGTGCAACAGAAATTCTTAGTGGGGCAGAGTTTGTTCACCAACTTGCAGAATTGGGGCAGAAAGCAGGACTGGGTGGTGGCAGCAGCAACCCACCTCCTGGTCCAGCACAGTAGATAGCTCTTACCGGACCTGTTGATTTTAAGGAATGATTCAAGCTTCAGAGATTACAGTAAATAGGCTCATACCCCGCATTTTCATTTAAGGAGTGATCCAGGCTGCGTAGACTAGCGGTATCAAATATCCTGAACTCAGGTTTATGCCCCTGCTTTGAATGAGTTATCAATACATAGCTTTGTTGTTATTTCAGTTTGGAAGTCTGAATGATCAGTTCCATGTATGCCTATTTTAGTTTCCTGTATTTTATTTCCCCTGGGCTCCTTATAGTTTACTGAGAAATTGTTTGTGGAATCTTGTTTGCACATTTCCAGAAATGAGTTCATGAATATTTATGATAGAATACCAGTGCTGATGTCCAGATAAATTTATTTGGTTCCATTTAGTGCTACCAGGCAGTTATTTATTCACACTGCAGTCCTTGCCCTTCTACTGAGTATACTTGAGACCCTGGGACTGCCCATACGTGATTCACCATGACATTAACTGATGATTAATATAAGTGTAATGCGCTAAGAATCTGGGAAATGCTTATCTGACCATAATTGAACTCTGCAATTAGGGAAATGCATCGTGTTCACGTGTACATCCAAAAGAAAATAGGTTTAGGCATGGCTTAGGCTAAAAAGCACGGGAAATCTTTTGCTTGTGCACACCCATGTCTTTGATTAGGAAGATGTGCACATCTTTGAAGCTTTTTATAGTTCTGCCACTGTTCGTAGTGTTTGTAAGTTGAAGGCATTAATTACTTTTAGACGTTCATGGCCAGATCCCTAATAAGCAACTGGAAGTCTTAGTAGTCAGGAGTTTATTTACTAACTCGCTGAGTCGGGGCAGCAAGCAAGACTAGGTGGTGGGAACTGCAAGTCTGCAACCTAGCACCAGGTCCAGCACAGCAGATAGGACTTGCCAGACCTATTGATGTTAAGTGGTGTTCAAGCTTGAGATTTCATACCAAATCCTTTAAGGAGTGATCTGGGTTGCATAGACTAGCAGTATCAAATATTCAAATTTCCTGAATCAAGGTTTATGCACCTGCGGTGGAAGAGTTGCCAACAGAAGGTCATGTTGTTACTCCAGTTGAGTCTGAAACCCTGGTGTACGCCCTCTATTTCTCTTGCTTTTCATATGGTTCACTGTGATATTATATTATTTGTAGAATATTATTTATAACTTAACAGAAATCAGTTGATGGATATTTATGATAAGCACCAATTATGATGTTTGCATGATTTTCGATGAATTTGGTATTGTCACGTGGTTATATATTTTCCCTTCTACTGAATATTTGTGAGTTCCTGTGACTACATGTACGCGATTCACCTTGTTCTTAAAGCATGCTCGTGGTAATTCTAAAAAGTGAATTCATCTCGCTAATTGAAAATTAAGTAAATTACCCAAAGAAGATGGCAAAAAAAAAAAAAAAAAACGTTTCCGCTTTGCAAATAGCGGGCTATAGAGTTTAGCGGAATGCTCTCAGAAAAGCTATAGGAGCTATAGCGGCAGCTACCTATTGCCAATAGAGGTTTGCAAGATAAAGCAATCTTTTGGTCAAAACATTAGTAAATTCGTCAATTTCAGCTAATGTTTCAAAAGTGCATGCCATTGTCCAAGCATACCATCTTCTTAGCATGTATTTGTTATCTTTTCAAGCGGTGAAACAGTTCACAGAATCAAGAAAGTAAGCATCATTTAAACTATGAACGAGCAAATTCCTCACCTAGTTTGACATATGATTAATGAATCATAAATCATAGGTATATAAGCTCATAACCTAGTTATAGCGGAGTTAACGGATAAAATTAGTGGAGCTATTTAACCGTAAAGCGGAGTTCGCTGCATTAGCGGTAATATTTGCAATATCGTCGCGGCATCCATCTCAAAAAGCTATACCGAAGCTATAGCGGAGCTATAGCGAGCTATTTGCATCCATGATAACGATTGAAGTTGAAGGCACTACTAACTGTATGACTTTCATTTTAATAATAGCACATTTGGGTGACAGTGTTACTTTCAGTATATGTATTTTTTTCCTATGAGTTGGGGATTATGATATATCGGTAAACATTTTATGAGAGCATAAGAATCAACAAAGAGGCTTCATCCCTAATTTGTACATTTAGCTACCAAAAGCAGTTGCATTCTGCCTCCCATTCACTCCGTTTTTTTTTTTCCTTTGGTTTTGCATCGAACTCTTGTACCTTTCTTCGTTGCAGTTGTGCCACTGCTCATTTGATGTTTAGAGTTGCAACATATGTTTATTACTTATAATGTATTTTCCATGAACAAGTTGTGTACCTGGTTTCCTCTGCATGTTCAAATCACAAAATAGGATTTTGCTGCCACAAAAATAATCCCGAGAAGTTCTGTATTATTGTTCTTCGATTGCAATGCATATTCCCTATTCATTTACTTATTTCCATGGAACAATTGGATGGTTCTGCTGCTTCCTGCAATAATAAACTGTATCACCGTTCCTTTTCTTCATGGATCCTTGCTTTTTGTCAGATTGACTAGTACTGGGGCATGGTTTTGGTTGAATGGCAGCTGCATCTTGCTCAGCTTTAGTTATATCAATCCTGCATTGACCATCCAACTTTACCCTGATATTCATCTCAGAAAGGAACATTTTGTGTATGTGGGACAAATGAAAACTATGGTAATCAACAGCTGAGTCAGTAAGTTCTCTTCTATCCTTATGTTGATACAACCTCTGCAGGTGGCGTGCAAGGCGGCACAAGCCGTCAATGATTTCACGTCCTAAATCCTCCTCTATGTCTGCTTCCAACTCATCCAGGATTTGGCGATCCTCAAGTGAAACTGTGTTTTCTGATATGTCACCCTGCTTGCAAAAAGAATTGGTGACGGTTCCTGCTAGGTGTTGCTTCAATCTGACTAGTTTTCTTCTTTTGTTATCTGTAGATAAATTATAATAGGGAAAATTAGTTTAGTAGCATCGAAAGTTCACCGGTTACGGAAAATACCACTGAAAGTTCAGAGTAACGGAAAATACCACTGAAAGGTGCAAGTCTACTCTGAAATTACCATCAGCCTATCTTATAGACAAAATGCCTTTACCCCTTCGCACAACAGCAACATAACAGCCCAAATAAGCAACACAATTTGAAACAAGCTCCTTCAACATCACGATTCACATCACATAGTTCAGAGTACACATGGCTGGACTAACAAAAGCATGGTTCGATGACTCATGGTTCAGATTAGGTTCAGCTTAAACGAACTAACAAAAGCATGTTTCCATGATACAAAAGCATAGGGTCCTACTAATTTATGATGAGCCTTCGAGCAATGCCTCCTGGTGAGATCGTCATTTCTGCTGCCCTTCTTCTAGTTACAGGCCCTGTAGTAGTTGGAGTAGAAGGAGAAGCTGTCTTGCTTCTTGTTGTTGGCCCCGGACTGACCGGTGGAGTAGAGGAAGAGAGCTTCGATGTCTTTCTTGATTTTGAAGGAGCTTGTGCTGCAGCATCACTACAGCCCGAAGTAACATCTCCTCCCTTCCTCTTCCTGGCACAAGAAAACAAGAGAAAGAGAGGGAAGAACAAAAGTCAAGAATAAAAAAAGAGAGATGACATCACAAGAAAAAAAAAATGCAAAAACAGATCAGATTAACATTACCTGGACTTGACACACATAGAAGGTGGCAATTCAGCACCTAGTTCTGCTGGGGGCTCACTGCAAGTCTTCTCAATATGTCCAAACCCGAAGCATCTTTTGCATTGGTAAGGGCCTCTTTTTCCGGCCTCACCGCTACTCTTAATCCTCCGAACTCTCGGCTTACCTGCAGGCCTCTCTAGCTTAGGAGGAACCATGACAAACCCAGGATCAGCTATAGCCATTGTGTCTTGTCAACCATCGGGTTAATCTCAAGTAGCCTTAAAGCGCTCCACTGAGTAGTAGTCATGCACATAGTCCTCCAGACGCCTTCTTCTTGAAATACATCCATTCTTCATCAGCCCCAAGTGGATCATCTCCTTCTGCGTCAAAACCAGGATCCATATAGTGCTCTTTCTCTTCCTCTTCTACTCTTTCAGGACCAGCTGTTGTAACCCCATGTTGTGGTTCCTCTGCCCATTCTAGATCAGCAACTTCAACAAGTGGGTCCTCATTTCTGACTATAATTTGCATCTCACTCTCAGTTCTTGGGTCAATCTGTAACTCATTCATCTCATGCACAATTGCCAAATTGTCATCACACACATTCATCTCAGACCTACCAACAGTCATGATAAACTTCACAATTTTTGATGCTCCCAACAAAGCTAACAACTCTTGGTCAGTAGCAAGACGGACCATTTCACCATTGTCTCGATCATACCAGAAGTTTGCCTCCTAGTTGCTTGCCCAGCAATAATGTTGCAAGACATCTTTCTCCTTATCGATTATGGAATACTCCTCTGAATCAACCCACCATTCCAACACTCTGCCCTTGTGATACACAGATCGGCCATCCTCGACTGTCCGGAATGAGGTGACATCAATCTCTATTTTAGAAGCATTCTTCGGATCGATCCTGAAAGAGTAGCAGTACAGAAAAGTTAATAAACTGTACTGCTGCACATTCAGATCAACCATCGAAGAAAAATACACACCCAATCACCACATTTCGGCCACAAATCGTCCACAAATCGTCCACATTTTTCAGTCCCCATCATCCAGATTCACTTCGAACAGAAATCAAATAGCTAGGGTTAGGGATTGAAGCTCACCCATCCGCGATTTCAGAGGGATTCGTCATCAACTTCAGCTGCATCAGTTCAGCAGTCCATTCACCCGTCGTCGACTTGGCCGCGCCTGGGCTCGTCGTGGATGGGCGGGTCGTGGCTGAGCTCGTCGTCGAAATGCTGGGGCGCGCCTGGTAGACGAACTGCACGGGCGCGCGGCAGCTGCAGGGGCGGGCGCGGTTGAGCAAGGGAGCAGGGGCGGCGGTGTCCGAAGGAGGAAGCAGGGGCGACGGCTGCTGAGGAGGAGAGCAGGGGCGGCGGCCGGCAGCTGAGCTGTGGCGGCGGCCGGCAGCTGAGGACTATCGAACAGAGTCGAGAAGGAACGAGCTGTTTTCCCCTTTACGATTTTCCTCAAGGGCATTATTGTCTTTTCCCTTAGCTGTTCTAAACAAAATGGTAATTTCAGAGTACAAATACAACTTTCAATGCTAGATTCCGAAGCGACGAACTTTCGATGGTATTTTCCGTGAACAAGGAACTTTCGATGCTACTGAACCAATTTTCCCATTATAAATAGACGCTGAAGTACTTTTGAAGTCGTACCAGTAAAATAAGTTGCATGTCAAACAATAATACTGCTCATCTCACCTTATAACCCTGATGAAGGAGCATAACCAGTGCGATAAAAGAATGCAAGCTTTTTTTTTTTTTTGAGACCAAAGAATGCAAGCTTAAGAAGTTACTGAAATAGCAACGTAATCAGATCAGTAAAGGATGACCTGGCTGGGGTTGCCCAGGGGGCACACGAAAAAACTGTTCTTCGCCTTCTTATTTCTAGTCTGATGTTTTACTGCAACAAAAGTTTTAGCTTTCTGTCTATTCTGACATTTTCCATTGGCCTTGTGGGCATTTATACATTACATAGTGTGCCTGACGAGGCCTTTGCATACACTTGTACATAACGCTAACAAGCCAAGACAATTTCCATGATCACTTGCTGATGCATGTTCTTGTATGCTGTGGCAGGCATTCATCACTTGGCTTTTATTCAGTAATTTCAGCAACGTGTTGGGTCGTTATCCGTGCTGGCCGTCAGTTATTTTACTGGGAAGGCGCAACAAGAAGTTGTCAGTCTGGTTGCACTTGGAAGCAAATCTTGTACTCCCTCCGTCCCTAAATATAGGGCTTTCTAGCATTCAAACACGGAAATAATCAATGTGTTAAAAGACTACCATGCCCTTCATTTTTACCTTCATCCACCTATCCACGAACCTCAAAGTTTGTCCTATCTATAAAACGCCTTACATTTAGGGAAAAAATTTGAACTCCAAAACGCCCTATATTAAGGGACGGAGGGAGTACATAATTGCAGGCATGTCTTGCAACTGGCATAGGAACAGTGGTATATTAGGTTGGCTAGATGAAAAGATCAATACTGTTTTTTATATAAAATATAATTTTAGGAAAATAGCAGCCTCCCTAATTTGATAAATTAAAACTGACACATTCCGCGTGCAAAGTGGTTTGAATAGCAGGAGAGAACCCCCACCCCCCCCCCCCAATTAACAGCTTCATATATTTCTTTTTACGTGTTTTGTGCAAAAAAAATACTTGTGTAATTACAGATGTCGATACTTCTCAGGTGAGGTAACAATCACAGAAATTCTGGACAATATACTTTGAAGGGCTGTCTTTTAATAAACCCAATCAATGATCCAAACTATAGGGAAAGGTTAGACAAAAAAAAAATATTTGAAACGCAAACAATGTTCTACTACTATGTTGAAATGACCATGAAAAGAAAGAAAAGGGAGGGTGGTCTCTGCACATGGTCACTTTATGATCATGTTGTTGTTCTCAGTTAGAAATCACGTGCAGTTAACGGTTTTTGTAACATTATATACAAAACAAAAAGGCCGGGACCTTTGTTCCATTATCTAAAAAAATTATACAAAACAAATATTGTGGATGTGCATTGCAATACGTTCTCATATTATCCATTGCCATCACACGAGAGGAAAATGATTGCTGAGCTGCCTTGTTAAAAAACCATACTAGTTGCTTGTGTTTGATTAATATACAATCAGCTTGTTCGCTAAGACTGCTGCTTATCAGCAGCTACAGTGTTCGCAGTTATTTCTTCAGCAGCCGCTACAGTAAAACAGCTGCAAAACAGTCTGCCAAACAGGCTGAATTACACATATTTTGTTGCATTATACAAACAACATCGAGATGTCACAAATAGCCTAACATTTTATTACCAAGCTTATTTCACTGCATGACACAAACACGACTATTTTCGCGATAATATAATTATAAACATTTGACTGGTCTTTGAAAAAAAAACTATAATTGACCGCGTGGTTGGAGGAGGGGGCCTCCACGGGCAGCACCTCGCGGATCTCGTGCCTTCTCCCTGCTCATTTTACGCACGGGACTCAAACCAGAGCACCACCACCGGGGAGCGACGGTGCGGCCGGATATGGAGACGGAGGCGGCGGCGGCGAGGAAGGCGAAGGAGTCGCTGGAGCTGGCGTTCCAGGTGTCCCAGATCCTCGACACCGGCCTCGACCGCCACACCCTGTCGCTGCTCATGGCGCTCTGCGACCGTGGCGCCAACCCGGAGGCCCTAGCCGCCCTCGTCCGCGAGCTCTCCTCCGCTGCTCCACCTGCCGCAGTCGCGGCACCCACGCCCGTAAGCAACGGCACCGCGGCGCCCGCCCCGACAACCGGGTCACTGTTTCCCTCCGGCCTGCGCCATCCTTAGGGTTTGTGACCCCTTCATCCCCAAACGAGACTACTTAGCTCTTGACAGTTGTCAACTAGATCCCGCGATACGCACTTAAGAGTACTGAATGACTCAATGTAGGTTGTAGCACTTCCTTCTGATGATCAATTTTGCTTCCTGGTTTGTGATCCATAAGGGGATAGTTCATGGACATTTGTAATTGCTACATTTCAGTAGATTGATTGGTTCAGAGAAAATTTGCAGATACCTTTTTTTTAAGCCATTTGCAGATACTTCTGACATGATGTGTTGTCAGTAAGATTCAACTTACAATGTCTATTTTGGGTTGATATGGCTAGTTTTGAGCATGTCATTTCTACAAATAGGTGAAGGACTGAGGGGTATGGTGAATCTCAGAGTTGGGTTGTTTATTTCTGTGCACTGAGAAGTGAATTTCTATCTATTGTGCTAGAAACCGCCTTTTTTAGATTTTTTTTTTCCGAACAGTGCTTTTTTCATGGTGTATGTGTGCTGCAGCCGCCAATAGATTAATCATTTAATGTAAGCCTGCCATTGTCCCATAATTAATCAAGTTCATAACAGAGTAGAGTCTACTGGTCTAGAGAGTAGAGAGCTCGCAAGTTAGAAGTTACTCCATTGTAGAATCTAGAGTGTCCATAACTTACACCTTGTCTTTAGATTGATCAGATATAGAGGTGAAATTTGAGGGCAATAGGTTGATCAGTTCTAGTGTCGCTAACTCGCTACCTTTTCAGTCAATAGTCTAAATTATTGTTTATTCCAATAATAGGTTCTATACTGAATTATTATGACAATAGCTTGATCAGTTTTAGTGTTTTTATCTTCTCACTGTTTTTTACCAAATAACCATAAGCCGATAGTCTGAATTGTTGTTGACTATGATGTTAGATTTGACATGTGATTGTTAATTTATAATGAACATAGATAATCATTATGCATACAATGTCAAATGTGATGCTGATGCACGTGGATTAGCTTTCCGCGTAACCGTTTTCTTTTGTTTTCGAGTTCTGGATGAACCTAATAATCTTTTATGAGTAAATGCATGCATAGTCATTGTACTTGTCTACCCGTTTCGATTTGGCCATTGTACTTACAAAACTGCAACTCACGGCCATTCAAGTAGCTCGTACGCATTGATACGTTCTTAGCTTCATAACCTTACGTATTTTGATGGCTTGACTTACGCATAGCTGTGAATTACCCTCCTCTGTGGAATTCCAAACGCCATGACAGCCAAATCATTCCATACATACTCTCTTTCCTTTTGTATTTGTGCCCTTCTATCTATTACTCTCTTTTGTTGTGCATACGTACGTACTCTACTGCTTCTATTTCCAAACGCCATGGCATCCAACTGGTTGGGTAGAGAAGTAGAAATATATAGAGAGTATTATGAAGCAACTCATTTCGGATCAAGAGTACACTATTCAACTCTCCGATCAATTCTTCTTAGATCTATCTTTAATTTGTAGTTGCTCATCGCTCAGGGTGCTGCCAGAGTCGTCTCGTCCGGCACTTTCCAAATGATAAATGAGTAATAGATGTAAAGTTTTGTCGATAGAAAAAATCGTAAAGTATCGGAGATCATGTCTGTTGGGTGCACTCGACGGACGTTTAGAATTCCATGCTGTAGGGTGAGTCACGGATGTACTTATGCCATGTCATCAAAATACGTAGGGCTATGAAGGTAATGGCCGTATCGACACGTTTAGACTACTTTAATGGCCGTTATTTGCAGTTTTGGAAGTACAATGGCCAAATCGAAATGATTGAACAAGTGCAATGACCATTCATGCATTTTACTCATCTTTTATTATCAGTAACATCAGATTTCAAGAAAGTTGATTCTTTTAATCCGGGTGAATATTTACTATACATATTTGATATTGATACTGTTCGGGACAAAAGTAAGCCTTACAATGATGGTCGAGGAGACTTACTCCTAAGTAGTTAAGTTGTAAATTATTTAATGCATATTTTTTTTTCAAGTTTCTCACTTTCTGAGGCATTGCAATTTGAGACTTCGGGCAAGATCCAAGCTATCAACATCATATCTAACACATTGAGATCTGAGACTTAACCGAAATTTATCACAAACCATTTTCTCTTGATTTTGATGTTATTCTTATTCTTGCACTTGTTTATGAGCAGGAATACTTCAAGACTTGGTTGGAACTAAAATGATCGAGTTGATGTAAAGCAAATTCAATGCTGGAATCGCTGGATGAAAAGAAGCCCCCGTGGGGGAAGATGTAGATACTTGCTTTAGAATTTGCATTAGTTATGTTTGTGGCTATTGTTTCGAGAAACAAGCTATGGTTCATAGTGCTACAGAAAGTGGCGTATTCTTTACTGAGTTGTGCGGGTTAAGAGTAGTGATGATAAGGCATTGTTGTCTTTTCAGTAATCATTGGGCTACTTCCATGAGCTGTCTATGTGTCCGTTGGACGCCCAGTCTTTCGTTAATTATCTTCATGTTGAAAATGTATCCTCTTGCATTGTCACGAGCTTATCCTGTGGCTGTGAGGAACGTGTCATGGCCATTGATCGAACACTCATTTTCAGATATAGCCGTCAAAAGCTTGGAGGATGACATCTCATCTCTGTTGCACCTGTCCTGTTAGAAGCGCACTGTGATACCATTTTACTGGTTTCCAAGTTGCTATGTTCTTGAACAATCCTACTCACAATTTCGTCTCCAGACAAAATTGTGGAATTTCTGCACCATGCCTTCAAGTTGTCAGTCATAGGGCTCATTTAGCACAGCTTCACAGAGTTGATTCTGAAGCAGAATCTGTGAAGCTGTACCTGTGAAGCTGTACCAAACGTTGTTTTAATGTTTTTAGACTGATTTAGGTGAAGTGATTCTCTGAATTGAGCTAAGAAACTTTTTCTTATAGGATTGACCTAAGAAACTGGGAAGAAAAAAAAAAAGTAGCTTCCCCTAATTTTGTGAGCGATTCTCTGTCCTGATTTTAAGATTTTATACTAAAGAATCACTTTCAGCCTCTTGAGCTTCTCTCTACCGAACAAGCCAATAATTGAGCAGCTTTGATCCGCTTTTGATAGCTGGTTCTGGCTTAATGCATCGATTCTGCCTGAATCGGAACACAAAGATGATTCAATTGATCAATTCAGCTATTGTAAATCTCTTTTTTTTTATTTTTTTTAAAAAAGTAGCCGGCCAGGTCCGACCCGGTCTGCCTAGATGGAGTCTTTTGCTATTTTGGCCGCGATATTGTTGGGCTTCGTATACCGGTTTTCTTTTCTTTCTTCTCAAAAGGCATCTGGAAGGACGAAAGTACCCTTGCCTCCTACAGAAACATAATGTATGCACCTGGAAGGATGAAAGTACACTCCTGCCTCCTAAGATGGATATTGTCTTGGTTCTGCTGATTGTACTTGCATATTCATGCACGGACAGAACGAGGCGGTGGACAGACCATTATTTTAATGAATATCTCAAATGCTTTTCCTTTTCGTATATTATTCTCTCAAATATGTGAGTCTTATTGGTTTTAAACTTTTTTGTAGGTAACTGCATACAAAGGTGGTCATACTTGTAAGTCTAGCATGAGGAGGTTTACAACTACTCCTAATGCCAAGTAGGAGGCAGGGGTACTTTCGTCCTTTCAGGTGACTTTTGAGAGGAAAAGAAAAAAAATTATATATTATAATCAGTATGACTATTTCAGCGGAGCGGTAACGGTTTTGTGACTATTTTAGCAAATACTATTCTTTCATAGCTATTCCATAAAAACTCAATGAAATCGCGACCAAAATAGCAAGAGACTCCTGGGTCGGTCCTTCCTTTTCTTAGTGGCGCGTGCACCGCACCGCTCAGTCCTAGTGTCCCTTCTCACAGAATTTCAGGTCATTTTCATTTTCTACAGGAAGGGAGGGGGGAAAAAAAAAAGATACGGCGCGGAGTTAGGTCAAGCCGCGGTTGAGACGCGGGGGGCGAGACGAGCCAAGCGGCGATCGAGGCGAGGTGTGGCGTGGCGGCCGGAGATGTCGCAGAAGAGGCGACCGGAGATGTCGCAGAAGAGGCAGCCGGAGGAGAGCGACGGCCCGCGGAGAGGCGGCGGCGCCGAAGCCGGCGGGAGCTCATCCTCCCTGCCTCACCGTCCTGGCGAGACGAAGCGCCAGAGGGTCCCCGCCCTCCGCGAGTAAGCTCCTCCTTTCCTCACAAGCTCACCAAATTAGTCCCCTGATTTGATTGTGTTGATTCATATGCTGTATTTTTCTGATTCGATGCTGTGGAGGCTTCTGCAGTGTGATCGCAGAGGTGATGTGGAAGACCACCATCGAGAAGGTTTTCTTGACAATCGAGCCCCTCATTAGGAGAGTGGTGAGTCGACCTTTTCTTCCAATTTTGGATTCCATTTCTAGCTTCGGTGGCTTGAAAACTTACATGATTGATCATTTGGTATGATGTGTGACCTTTGACTGTTAATTGCTCCTTCTGTTAGGCACTGTTATATTTGTCAGCAGCGTGGTCTCTAATAGCGAATCCTCGTTATGTTGGTTGCAAGTCATTTAATCCCTGGACAAGTGCAAACGTACTTATCTTGCTCCGACCATTTCCCACTTAATCAACGCATAGGAGTAGACAAACATACAAATTTGGACTAGAGTTACCGTATTGCAAGGTTAAGTTCTTGTTTACTTCCCATGTCTCTTCGTTGAGAATGGACCGAACTTTTTTGCTAGTGCCCGGAATCATTCCAACCCTAGAAACCAGAGCTTTCATTCTTCTTTCCGTTTTGTGTCAACCATTGCTATTTACAGATAATTTAACAACTGTAAACAGAGTTTCTCTTCAATCATGTGTTTGTTTTACTCATCGTCTGACGGTTGTGATTTTCTATTCAATTCTAGGTGAAAGAAGAAATTGAGTCGGCATTTGCCAATCATGGTGCTATGATGGCAAGGTATGGTGTCTAAAACGCTGCTTCGGACAACTACAATGACTTACATTGGTCACTCATCTCTAATAATTTTATTTCATATTACCTATAGAAGTGTTGCGGACACTGTTCCATGTACATCAAGAAAGTTGCAGCTGCAGTTCATGACTAAACTTTCTCTTCCAATATTTACTGGCTCCAAGATTGAAGGAGAGGGCTCCTTGAGTATAACCATTGCTCTAGTTGATGCATTGACCAGACAAGTTGTAGCATTCGGAAAGGAGTCCCTCATGAAGGTTGAAATTGTAGTTCTAGAGGGGGATTTTGAAGGTGGAGAAGACTGGACAGCTCAGGAATTTGACAATAACATTGTTAGAGAAAGAGAAGGTAAACGGCCCTTGATTTCTGGAGATGTGTTTGTTCCCCTTACAAGGGGCGTTGGAACAGTAGGGGAACTTTCATTGACAGATAATTCCAGCTGGACACGGAGTCGAAAATTCAGGCTAGGTGCAAGAACAGAGGACGGTTGTTTCAACGGAATAAGAGTACGGGAAGCAAAAACTGAATCATTTGTAGTAAAGGATCATCGAGGAGAGTGTGAGTTAATGAATTGGTTTTTTTAAGCTGTCCTTTTACTTTCTTGCTCTGCAGGGCTCATGATAGGCTTCAGGTCGATTTGGCATATGGCATTGATTTAGCAATTATAAATACAGATATAAAAAATACTCTAGACTCAGTAGAGTAATGTGATAATAGTCGAGCAACTAGTAAGTTTCATTAACTGAAGGATCTTGTATGATCCTTGTAATTTGCTACTCTAATGAAATGATTGATCCTATTATTCCTCTATAGCTTGAATACTTAAATGACCTGATTTCAATTTCTTATCTGGCGTGTTTTCCTTCTCCTAACCAGTGTACAAGAAACACCACCCACCATTTCTAGAAGATGAAGTCTGGCGCCTGGAGAAAATTGGCAAGGAAGGTGCTTTTCACAAGCGTTTGAATAAGGAGAATATTGTTACTGTCAAGGATTTTCTCACCTTACTACACCTTGATGCTCCTAGACTTCGAAAGGTGTCATTCCGATCTTCACTTGCTTCTTTTACTTATCCCAAAATGTTATGTCTGTAACAAATTGATAGCTATAGCTGGTAAATGAGATTATAACTCAGAAAGCTGAACCTAAGTAGAAAATTTGTGTTTTCAATGAATTTGGTTGTTGGATATGGTGTTTGCATTTCAGCAAAGATGGCATTGCTAACCTTGCTCATGTTCAAATTATGCAGATATTAAGTGGGGGCATGTCAACAAAGATGTGGGAGGTTACTGTTGAGCATGCAAAAACATGTGTTCTTACTGACAAAGTGCATTACTATTATCCAGACAGTCTAGACAAAACCGGTGTTGTGTTCAACGTTGTTGGAGAAATCAGAGGGTTAATATCTGATAAGTTTGTTTCAGTTGACGATCTCAGTGAAACAGAAAAGGTAGTCATGTTTCATCACCATCCTTCAATGTGCACCTATCACCCCTCCAACTTCACCAGTTTTGACTTTTGACCACTGGGTTTTACATTTTTGTTACTTTCAGGCAGAAGCACGTGCAGCTGTGAAGCAAGCATATGAACACTGGGAGAATGTCTTCACATGTGACAATGAAGCGCTTGTGAGAAATCCTTTGCGGCTCTTCAATATGAGATCACCGTCTTTGCATGAAGACCAATATGGCCAGTTTTCCACACAAGTTGCTACTGATGGCTTTGGTTTGAGCGATACAACTGTACCACCAGCTGACATTTTCGCTATGGAATCCTCGTGTGCCTTGGACCCTTGTACACTAGAGACTGAGGAGAGCGATGAAAGTCGATTTCAGTCAGAGTTACCCACACTTGGTAGCCATGAAGCGGCTCAAGAATCTCATATGCTGGAGAAGTTTTCCAACTCTTTGGTTTATGACGACAGCACCAGTCAATGTAGTCATCCCTCGTTCAGTGAGAGCTATTATAGCTCTGTAGATCCTGGCATATCCTTTGACACACAGGATCTTGGAGCCGCACTGAAGGGCTTCATTGCAACTATATCGAAGCCCAGGGCATACAAAGGATGGAGGACATTGTCTTATGTGTTAGGTTTGATATTCTATACCAAGAAAATCGTTGCACTAAAGAGAAAGAAACATGGGAAATGAAGGTTCTGATTTTGAGTCCGTGTCTCTTTCTTTAGTTAAATTGTCTAATATAAGTTGAGAAGAGATCATGTATAGATGAGTGGTTGGTTTTCTCTTCTTCTTTTTGGCTTAGTTGCCAGGCTTCAGCGTTGCCTGAGCATGGTATCAGCAATGGTTCTGATGCGTGCCTGTAAACAATCCGCTCAAGTTTTTGTACAGGATGAGAGAGATGCATATAATCCATGAGTATGGGTGGTTTTTTGGCCAATTTTCATTCTTTGCCATGAAGCTATTCATGAATCATGAGACAGTTAATCTGTACTCGTAAAAGGTTTTGCTTTTGCTCCTGGCGGTTAAATGTAGGTTTGGCCTCGGTCATAGGACTTTGTAGTAAAAGGGAATATTTTGGGGTTCTTTGAGAAGGTATGGAGTGCCAGGGGGAAAGAAGGTGAGCGAGACCCTGATGCCCCAGCTACAATCGATGAGCCGTACAAAACACTTAATACAGCAGTGGATGTAGATTAGAGGCTCAGAGAGACGTTGGGGAAAGCACAATAAAGTATATATTACGTTGCATAACTCGATGCTCTCCATCATCACCGAACGAGCAGAAAACTAGAGAAAAGACAGAGGTTTGGTATTTGCCAGGTGCCAACGTCTTTATTCTCTGATGACCACTCTGACACAAGCATTGCCGTGTGATTTGCAGAATCATCAGAAAATATTACTACCTGATCTGTACTGACTCGTTGCTTGTCCATAACCTCGTTTAAACTAAATGTATACTAGTAGTAAGTGTGTACACGAATAATATGATATGATATCTGGGTCCGTCGGTCGGTCGATTCCTTGCTGGGAGGATGAATCCAATCGATCACGCACCCCATCGGAAGGAATAAACAAGAAGGAAACACAAGGAGGTTCCCTAGATCCTTTTCTTGCTCCTTTCGCCCTGCTTTTACGACCTGATCGGCCCCATGTGGGAATCACTATTCTCTAACCGGGTCCCTAGAATCAAGTGTTCAACACTCCGTGTGGGCCGAAGATCGTATTCTGTTTTTTTTTTCAACCGGCACTAGTATCATCTTTGCTGCATTTTTCCTTTACCGTGAAATGAAAAGGCTACCGTCATTTAGCATTTTGTATAAAGTAGTATCAAGCAGCTGAAGAGGAGGACGTGGGCACCTGCATGCAGCATGTATGATTGTGTTGGCGAAAACAAGATCACCGCGCCGCACGCAGGTCGCAACCAACAAACAAACCGCCATCTCAAAAAAAAAAAAAAAAAACAAACCGCCGGCCTGGCCGGGACCTTCGTCACAAACGGTCAAACGGACGAGAACGCATGAGCCGCTCTGGCAGGGGCTGGCTTTTGGGTTTGCACGTACTGTACCCACGCACCGAGCAGGGGGAAGAGGACGGACACGGAATGATTGAGGACGGACACGGAATGATGGCCGCAATTAACTCGGCGGCGACGCGGGGCAGGGCAGAGCAGCCACCGGACGGGCGCACAGTTCTCGCGCACGCCGCCGCGGCCGTACGAGCACGGGCGCGAGCGGCACATGCGGCCGCGCAGAGGAAGACGCGGGGTGTTGGTGGAAACCGAGTTCAACGCGGCGCGCGCGACGAGCGAGGGAGCGAGCTCTGGAAGGAGGAACCGCCTCGTCGGTGGTGGCTGCGTTTTTTTTTTACGGATGCCGCGGCGCCGTTCGATGAGTCATCGCGGAGTCAGAGCCTGCGCTGCGCTGCGTGCGACCTCTGTTTTTTCTCGCGTGCCCTCTCTGCTCTCTGCCTCCCTCCACTCGCACCGTACCCACCACCACCGCTTCAAATCGCGCACTGCCAGGAGGCGCCCGGCACACTCGGCTCTGTCCCCTTCGCATAACTCTGCCTGCTACACTCGCATAACTTCACCCGTCTCCTCTGCGGCTCCGGCTCACTCCCTCGCTTCACACTGCTCTTTCACGAAAAGCAAGGGGAGGAAGTAACCAACTGCACGGGCGATGGCGGCGCCGGCGCCGAAGCAGGAGGAGCTGCAGCCGCACGCCGTCAAGGACCAGCTGCCGGCCGTCTCGTACTGCCTCACCAGCCCTCCGCCATGGCGTACGTCCCCTTCATCCCCCGTCCTCCTGCCTCTTCCTACTTCCTAGTGCATTTTCTTTGCTGCCGCCGGTGGGCGCATTGGTTCTTGGGTATCTTGAATGTCGGATCTCTTCCCCGGGCGGAACTGACGGCCGTGTTTGCAATGCCGTTGTGCAGCGGAGGCCATCCTCCTGGGGTTCCAGCACTACCTCGTCATGCTTGGCACCACCGTCATCATCCCCACCGCGCTCGTCCCCCAGATGGGCGGCGGCAATGTACGTCCCTCAAACCTCTCTCGTGCTGGCTCATTGTGTTGCCTCCGCCTCTGCGCCGGAGCCTGACAGGAAAGCTCGCTCCTTTCTCGGGCAGGAAGAGAAGGCGCGGGTGATCCAGACGCTGCTGTTCGTCGCCGGGATCAACACGCTGCTGCAGAGTTTCCTGGGCACGCGCCTCCCCGCCGTCATCGGGGGCTCCTACACCTTCGTCGCGCCCACCATCTCCATCGTCCTCGCCGGCCGCTACAGCGGCATTGCCGATCCCCACGAGGTATATATCGCCGCCTTCTTGCCTGCCGAATGTTTCGTCGCTTCAGTGACATTTGCTTGGCTAATATAAACTGATTAACTGATCTGGTATGGCTGTTGCTGCAGAAATTCTTGCGCATCATGCGGGGGACGCAGGGCGCGCTCATAGTGGCCTCCACCCTCCAAATCATCATGGGCTTCAGTGGCCTTTGGCGCATTGTCGTCAGGTATGTTTTCCCCTTGCATGTCCTCCTAAAGTTTCAGGTTCCAATTAAGAACTGTGACCAGTTGATCAGCAATCTTCCTTGATATCTTGCAGGTTGCTGAGCCCGCTGTCAGCTGCGCCCCTGGTCGCTCTTGTCGGATTTGGGCTATATGAACTAGGATTTCCAAGTGTGAGTCTCTATACGGCTACGTTTTGCCTTCATGTAATAGTATTTTACAACAGTGAGATAGTTACATGAATTTGCTCTTCAGGTTGCCAAATGTGTAGAGATTGGCCTTCCACAGATTTTACTGTTGGTAGCTCTTTCTCAGGTATGATGCATCAGGAGTTCAGGATGGCTGTAGTGTGAATTTAACTGTAAAAAGTGGCTGGATCCTCGTGAGCTATGCGTAATTTTTGTTTTCCTTTTTGCAGTACATACCACATCTGCTGCCGTTATTGGGAACAGCCTTTGAGAGGTTTGCCATCATAATGTCTGTAGCCGTGGTGTGGCTTTACGCGTTCTTCTTGACAGTTGGTGGAGCTTATAAGAATGCTCCTCCCAAAACCCAATTCCACTGCCGTACTGATCGATCTGGGCTTGTTGGGGGCGCTCCCTGGTAATATCATTCATCATTTTGCTTGTTCATTCTGAATTGTACATCCTGCAATTCATACTGGGGCCTGCTTGACTACTGAACTGAGCGATTGATATACAATTCGCAGGATAAGTGTACCTTATCCATTTCAATGGGGGGCACCAACCTTTGATGCTGGTGAAGCTTTTGCTATGATGGCGGCTTCTTTTGTTGCTCTCGTGGAGGTATATTTGTAACCATGACATTTGTAGCTTTCACATCCTACATCTACATGGTAGTAAAATATCATCAAGCTAATATTCCCTACTGCATGATGCAGTCTACTGGTGGATTCATTGCGGTCTCACGGTATGCCAGCGCAACTCCATGTCCACCTTCTGTCATGAGTCGTGGTATTGGTTGGCAGGTACCGTCTAAGTTCTTTCATTTTCAGTTAAGTGTCTTTGAAAATTTAAATGTGATGTGTACAGTCTTATTAACTTGGTTGCGTGCTGTTCTAGGGGGTTGGTATTTTGTTGGACGGCTTATTCGGAACAGCCAACGGGTCCTCTGTATCTGTGTAAGTAGATAGAGATGGCTGCTGCAGCTGGTTTTTATATTTGATCAGCATGTATTCAATATTCATCTGAGATACTTTTCCTTGTTCTGGAACAGTGAAAATGCTGGGTTGCTCGGTTTGACGCGTGTTGGTAGCAGACGTGTTATACAGATTTCTGCTGCATTTATGATATTTTTCTCTATCCTTGGTAAGTGTCATGCTTTGATGCAGGCTGTCATACTTTGTGTCAAGTAACTATCTTATCTATAAGGCTGGAAGGTGAACAAAAGCTGAAATTCTTATAATGGGTTGTTCTTCATGATCTGGCAAATTGCAGTCAGTTTCCTGTTATGCCATTTATGCTTCCATGCCTATGGCATCAACGATATCTAATGGTAATGTGTTTTTCTGCTGCTTATGTAGGGAAATTTGGAGCTGTTTTTGCATCGATTCCAGGCCCAATTATCGCAGCTATATACTGTCTTCTCTTTGCATATGTTGGTAAGCAGCAAGAACATATTAAACAATACTCTGTACATCTTTTCTTATTTATGGTAGTTAAGTTATAATAAAAGCAAACATCTGTTCAAATAGGTATGGCAGGGATTGGTTTCCTTCAGTTTTGCAACCTGAATAGCTTCCGAACAAAATTCATCCTGGGATTCTCGATATTTATGGGCTTGTCAGTACCACAGTATTTCAATGAATACACATCTGTGGCAGGGTTTGGCCCAGTACACACGCGTGCAAGATGGGTAAGATCAAGCTCAACTCAATATTATGGTCTTTTAATTCCGTCAATTAAAGTTCCAGTTATTTATAATGAGCCGACACACTCCTGTAATTCTGTACTTCTAGTTTTATCAAATGCTCATTCGGCTCAAGCTTGCACATTGACATTTGATATTAGGGATCACTATTCTCAGACAACGTGCTTCTTTTGATGTGTAATACTGGTGCTATACTAGACTCTTGTATATTAATCGGTGTTTATGCTGTCATCACCTTCAGAAAAAAATTTCGGCTGAAGAGCTGCAACTAACTGATGTTTCTCATCTGCTCATGTCCAGTTCAATGATATGATCAATGTTGTATTCTCATCGAAAGCATTTGTCGGAGGTGCTGTTGCGTTTTTCTTGGACAACACCCTGCACAGGCGTGATAGTACCGCGAGGAAGGATCGGGGGCACCATTTCTGGGACAGATTCAGGTCCTTTAAGACAGATCCACGCAGTGAGGAGTTCTACTCCCTCCCATTCAACCTCAACAAGTTCTTCCCATCCTTCTGATTCACTGTTTGTAACAAAAAAAGGGAAATATTGTAAGATTAGTTATTGGGGATATGATTTGGCAATGCCATATTATTGTTTCTCCTGGTGTTTTGTACCTCTGAGTTCTGAATCTTGTAGAGCTCTTATTCTGACGGAATGGAGAAATGCCTCGGTATTTTTGGATGTAAATTGGGTGGATTTTCAGTTTGACAAGTAAAGATGCTTACGTCTGTCTCATCAATCTTGCAGTTTTTATTTTGAAACTCTTACTATCTTTGTGACGCGCCTGCTATGTGGACTCTGTTTCTTCAGAGGAAACAGCCAGTCTACAAACTGAACTTATGATGATGACAAATACAGACTCTCCCAACTCAAAAAAAAGTACAGACTCTCCGTTTTTTTTTTAAAGGTACAGACTCTCAAACATGCAGTGCCAGAAGTTATGACCCTTCTTTTTTTTTTTTTGTGGTCCAAAGGAATTTGGACATTTTACTTGGCACAAGACAAGAAAGTTTGAAAAAACTAATGTAGTAGCCATTTTTCTGTAACTAGCTATTACAGTTTAGGGGGAAGGCTGCATACAGTTTTGTAGACTGGAGAAACTGCTGGAGATCAAATAAAATTTCACGACTTTTCAGCACGCATTGCTCGTGCCGCCAAGAAGTAGCAAAGAAGGCACGGTGTGAAGTCACATGGCAGCCACGGTCATGGTCAAATGCAACGGCTCAAATCTACCCAAGGCTTGTACCATTTCAAACTACACCAAAAATACAGCGTGTGGCACATGTTTGAGTCGCATGCACGACCTCGTCAAGTACCAACTGGCAACTGCTAACATGCAGGTTCCTTCTAAAGAAATTCAAAAACAGTGCATAAATACTTTTTTTTTCTTTACTGTGACAGCCGACGTTAAACGTGAATCGTGATGTTTACACCAGAACAAAATTGTTTTACTCCACTCATGCGTCAATAAGCTGGTCCCAAGAGATCTGATGCAGTCAAAACTCCAAACTAAAATCAGATGATCTGGTAGCTGTCTCTTTTATACTTCCAATTTTTCTAGCTCAAAAAAAAATTAATCCCTTGATAACCTTTAGGCCCCCCAATCATGAAGTAATTATCAGTTAACTATTTCCCCCTCCCTACCGCGCTGTTTACGCCCACGTCGCCGCTCGTTCTGTTTCAGTTTCCTCTCTCTCTCTCTCTCTCTCTCTCTCTCTCTCTCTCTCTCATCATCGTCGCCAGTTCGCCACCTCTCCCGCGGCGCTCTCCATTTCCTCTGGCCCCCTACCGATCCATCCACGCGTCGAATCCGAGGTAAGAACGCGCAATTCCCGCGATTCCTCCCCATTTCTCGCGATCCGATCGATCCGCGCGGCGCATCGCTGCTGCTGCTGCTTCTCATCCGGTGGATCTTGGCGTGCGTGGTGCAGGATCCGCGGCGGCGGCGGCGGCGGGCGATGGCGCACCGGGTGGACAACGAGTACGACTACCTCTTCAAGATCGTGCTCATCGGCGACTCCGGCGTAGGCAAGTCCAACATCCTCTCCCGATTCACCCGCAACGAGTTCTGCCTCGAGTCCAAGTCCACCATCGGCGTCGAGTTCGCGACCCGCACCCTCCAGGTCCGTCGCTCCCTCCCCTAGCTCGACAAACTGTCCCCTTCTCCTCGCCGTACCATATATGTTGAGTCCAGAGCGTTCATTGCCTTCAATATGTTCTTGGATGCGTCGATGCTCGTGTCTGTTTTGATCTCAGAGGCCTTTGTTCTCGCATGGAGTCATGGAAACATACATTTATTGTGATCATTTGTGGTTGATTCTGTCCTTGTAATGACTTGGAAAAGGTAGTGGGGACTCCCGACTCCCCGCGGCACGAGTGTCATAGTATATCAGATCTTTTGTTGCTACTGCAAATTGTTGTATTTTGTTCAAGCCGAGTAGAAAACCATGAATTTTAATTCAAAGAGTGGTTGTTATGCGATGCTTTGAGTAATCCTTCACTCAGTGTTGTTCACGGAAGGTGGTGAAGCAATGGTACTCTATTCAGTGATCAGCGAAGTTGAACATAACAACAGCAACTGACCCGCTAAGGACATGTAGAGGCTGTTTGGTTGGCAGCCACTGTCTGCCACCGCCTCGAAGGCGATGCCACAAAGTGTGGCGTGCGAAATAGACGCCACAGAAATCGAATAGGTATAGTGTGGCAACCGCAGCTTTTCGTCAACAACTGAACATCGCCCATTCGCCTGCGGTAGCATCATTGTGGCGTGGTACTCGCCCGTAATTCAACTGCATGCATGTTGATATTGCTGATGTGCCCTTTGGTTTGGAGGATCGTACAGTGCATAATTTATTTGCCGCACTCCTTTGTTTGTCTGTCTCTAAAAATTCTGCAGTCATCCCTCCCCCCCCCCTCCCCCCCCCCCCCCCCCCCTTTGAAGCATGCACTAGTTTGTTAAGTTCACTGATTTACTGCTGGCTCATTGACTCGTGAGCATTGTGTTTTTCATTGAGTTATTATGAGGCACTCATATGTGAAAGTGTTTCCGTTCCCAATGGCAAATAATCAGTTTATTGAACACGTTACAAAAACGAAACTAGCTTTGGTACACATGTATGGATCTTGGCCCTAAATAGTTCAGAAAAAAGAATTGGCTGGTAGAATGGGTTCCATGTCATCATGAATTCCTGATTTTCTTGTTGTCATATAGCGTACATATGTCTTGGCCCTAAGTATTTCAGAAAAAAATAATTGTCAGGTAGAATGGATGCCGTGCCGTCATGATTTTCTTATTTTCTTGTTGTCATACAGGGGATATGTCAATGTAAAACATTTGATATGTTTGTTGAGTATTTTTAGTACATTAAGAGAGAACTTTTGAAGTTTGTGTTATTTCTATCTAGTGAAAGACATTAATTATCTAGTTTTATTCACACTGACTTATTTTGTGATAACTGATCTATGCTTTGCTTATTTTTCTGTACTTGTTATTTTCGGTATCAGCTCTATTGTTTTGTTTCTTTTTTATGATTGAATTTGTAACTACAATTGCAGATAGAAGGGAAGACCATCAAAGCACAGATATGGGATACGGCTGGACAAGAGAGGTACCGTGCAATCACAAGTGCTTACTACAGGGGAGCTGTGGGTGCACTTTTAGTCTATGACATCACAAAGAAGCAGACATTTGAAAACATCCAGAGATGGCTTCGTGAACTCCGTGATCATGCAGATTCTAACATTGTCATTATGATGGTTGGTAACAAATCTGACCTTAACCACCTGAGGTCGGTTCCAGAGGAAGATGGCCAGGCATTAGCAGAGAAGGAAGGACTATCATTCCTCGAGACCTCAGCACTCGAAGCTCTTAATGTTGAGAAGGCATTTCAGACTGTCCTCTCTGATATTCATCAAATCATTAGCAAGAAGGCTCTTGCTGCCCAAGAAGCAGCAGGCAGTGGACCTCCGACTCAGGGAACCACCATTAATGTTACAGATGCATCTGCCAGCACGAAGAGAGGGTGTTGTTCTTCCTAAATGAAAACAAAGCTGTGGCAATGCTGCAAAAGGAAACTCCCATGGATCTTACGATGCTATAGGTGTTATTTAGGTCGCCTTGACTCCTTTTGGCTTGTAACTCTGGTGGGGTTGTAATCTCAATTTATACTGCTGCAAAGAAATTTCCCTTTTCTGGTAGATATCATGTGTAGTTGCAAAATTTTGGTAGAGACCAGAATATGGTTTGGCAGACTTACTACAGTTTCGAAGCAATGTTGTGTTTCCTTTCAGTATGCTTATCCTAATATGGTGTCGATTCTATTGGAAAAAGGCAAATTCAGTTGTTTCTTGTGAAATATTTCTACCCGAGAATGTGGATATTATCCAGCGTTTCTGATTTGCATCAGAAACTAAAAGCATAATCTATTCATGTTCCACGTTTTGATTCTTCCAAACGGAACAGCTCATACATTCTCCATGATGCTTTCACTCCTTTTGCTGGTCCTATTTGTTCATTGTCTTGTTGATTGAACTGCACTGCAAGTGATCACCCTTCTCACTTGAACTTTCATAATTCTGTTGGTTCGTGTTAAACTGTAAATCATCATGATTTGAAATGGTGTGATTCATGGTTATTCCATTCTGACAGAATCAGTTCCGTGCTCACTGCTTTAGCACAAGCTCCTTTTCCAATTTGGACGTTCAAACTGCATCCTCGCTGTCAGTAGCAGCCATGAATTACTCGTGCTACTGGTATGTACCTTATCGTACAATCTATTCGTGTCTGGCTTATACTTCATTCCGCTACAATTTTTGCCTTTCTGCAAAAGATGACTTGTACAAATTATGCAGATGCCCTGTCTTTCAGATACCAAATTGTTAACATCAGCAAGTTTTAAGAGCATCATCTGAAGGACCATCCAAGATAAGGGTGGCAGTGCTGATTCCTTGTTTCTGTCTTTTCATCTGATTTATTTCGTAGCAATTTATCGCATTCTTCAGTTTTTTCAGATGCCCAGTTTTTCAGAAATTTGCCGAATAATACTAACAGCAAATCTGAAGACCGAACCCAAGATATGGCTGGCACAGTGTCGGCTCTTTGTGAAGTGTCGTTGTATCCCCTGCCAACTTGTGATCTCCATTACTACGAGGAAGAACATGTTCTGCTCAAGCGAAATGTCAGTCTAACCTTTACGACCATGGCCACTAACACAGATGCTCACAGAAACAATGATAGCAAATGAAGAGACCGTGCAGGCTCGTCAACTGCAGAGTCTCCTCCATACAGCGGATTTTCGACGACGCAACGTGTACCGAATCCTGTTCTGTTCCCCCAAGAACGTGTACAGCCATTGGCCTGCTTTCTTCACACTTTTCACAGGCCAAAGTAGTTCTGGAAACCTCGGTTTAGCTTTGGCTGGTAGGATCCGGTGGCAGGCAGGCTTGGCCCAGATTGTGATCTATCGTGCAGCTGACAACATTTAATCATGTGTTTTAAATTGTATGTTCATGCTCTCTTTTCCTTTTCGCGGTGCTGATTCTTCTCAGGATTTTGCATTTTGCTGTGTGCCCCTGCAGACTCAGCTGATGAAGCAGGGAGTAAGGTTTAAAAAGGCACTATCATTGCAGTAAACTAGCACTTCAGAAGACAAATATGTGGATTAACCGAACCCAAATCACCCTTCATGATGGCATGTGCCAGTGTTTGGGGAACCACGTGCGTGTTTCACGCAGGAGCAACATGATCAACTATTTACTGGCTGCTATGGATCCTATTTGTAATGGCCGACTATGCATCCTCCCTCATCTTCTTGTTGGTGCAATGGTCGGAAATTGTAATTCCATTATCGAAAAAATATAGGGGAAATATCAGGTGCACAAACTTTTTGGACTGCCTATCGTGGGTTGCTAATTTGCTACGCCTTCTGTTTGCATTCTGATGCCTTGTTTATCCTAATAAGTAGTTTGTGTAGGTAGGCACTACCTTGCATGTCATGGAAAAGAAGGCTTATCCCACGATCCCATATGCTTGTCCCTATCAGAATCAGATTAGACCAAGCTGAAAATTCACCATGACGAGGCTATTAAAAAACCTTACTTGTGGCTACGATGTAATCTAAGCACTGAATAGATGTACTTAAGTACTAGCTAGTGTTCCAATTCCTCCCTAGATGCAGCTCTTATCGGTGTAGCCCATGCGTTGACCATGAGATTACCCACTAAATTTGGAGCTAATCACGTAGCTCTCATCATGAGATTTTGGTTGGGGAATTCCTGCTCCACAACCTGAGGTACAAAAGTGAATCTGGTGCATCTTTGCGTTAGGTTTTACTTGGGTGGTGAGGGGCCAGTATCTAATGCAACAATAAGCAACATTTGAATAAGACCATTGGCACGGTAGGTGCAATACATGGGCACAGATAGGGAGATGTTCTGATCTCAAAAAAAAAAAAAAGGATAGGGAGATGTTCATCACTTACATCCAAAAGTAATAACATAAAAGGAATCCAACGCCAATCGAGGACGTACGCATGCCCCCTCTCTATATATGTTCTTTTAAGGAAAAAGATATAAGAGCAACTCTAAAAGAATAGCCAAAAAACATTGTAAAGTCAAATATAGCTACTCCCTCCGTCCAGAAATATAATGTACATCTAGTTTTGTCCTAAGTCAAACATTTTGAACCTTGACCAACAATATATATTATAAATATATATTGTTTCAAACAAAAAGAGGTACGTATTAGTCTAATGATGAATCTAATGACATTTTTTTGTTGTCAATATTTATAGTTTTTTCAAAACTGTTAGTCAAAATTTGAAAAGTTTGACTTAATACAAAACTAGATTAATACTATATTTCTGGACGGAGGGAGTATTATTTAGTAAAAAGTATCTCCAACAGATTGTCTAACTCAGTCTCTAAATTTAATGGCTCTCCATTCCGAAATTCTCTCTAGCTACATTTTGGAGAGTCAGTGTTACTAGCTAGTCTTGTTAGCAATTTTACAGAGGTTGTTGAATTAGAGTAGTTTTTTTATGGGTATTTTATTTTAGAGAATAGCTAAATTAAGAAGTTTAGAATACATTTTTAGCTATTCTCTTGGAGTTGCTCTAAATTGTGGTCCCATTTGCATTTTTTTAACTGAAATTGAGAGAAGGGTTTAGATGATACAAAATGAAATCCCATAGTATCTAGTTCAAGAATTCGTCTTTCTACTCTTCAAAGCCACTTCAACAATTCTGCCGATGTACCAAAGTTTTTACACTATTATTATTTAGGGCTCTAAAGATAAGGCTTCGAATATTCGGTATTCTATTCGTTGGCTTCAATTATTTAGGACCCAGATCATTTATCTCCTTGCCCTTATCTCAATTTACTAAGCCTGAGAGTGGAAAATGAAACGAAATGAAATAAAATGAGATAGTGGCAAGGAAGTCAAAACGTAAACAAGTCGAGTTCCAAATTATCAAGTCAACCGTTGTAGTCCCAATTAAGCACATATCCAAATACTTTTAGCACATATTGTACATATGAGCCTGATTGAGTTTTGATTATTTGGGTCTGTGCAGCTTTGGTGGGTCAATTTTGGTGGCGTTTCAAATCAGTCATATACTCCCTTTGTTTTTAATTATATGACACCGTTGAGTTTTTTGTTGAACTTTGACCAAGAATATAGATTTAAATAATTACTTTTCAAATGTGAAATGAATATTGTTGAATTCATCATCAAAAACACTTTAAAGTTAACCTATACACTTAGCTATTTACACAAATATTTATAGATAAGACGAATGGTCAAAATTACAACAAAAAGTCAACGGCGTCATATATTAAAAAACGGAGGGAGTAATACTTTTAGCACATATTGTACATATCCAAATATCAAATCAATCGATCAGGCTCATAGTGTCCCACTAAGAGCTCTAAGACACGTTGACATATGGGCAATAATTTTGCCCTATAATTCTATTTCAGGGCACATGTTGACCAACACTCCGATTGCATCACGAACAAGGCACGGATCGGTGCCTCTATCCACTCATTAGTGATGAGCCCTCAATAACGTCGGCTTTCCAGAGTGGTCAAAGCCTGATAGGTTCACACAAGAGCACCATGTCAATGCAGTATCGTTTTCAACATGCCGAATTGACAGGGGTTGGAGTGTTAGATGTGTACCATTGATTTGCCTGCCGTAGTTGGAGAGCACGCCCACTGTAGTTGGATGTGTACCATTGATTTGCCTGCTACACAGAGCCGGGACCAACGAGCTCAAAAATTTCGATATAACTAGCCCAAGAGAGACGTTGAGCATAGTTATCCGGTCGAAGCATAACACAAGCCGGTGACTGGTAACATGAAGATACCGCTAATTTTTACTCTCTCTGTTTCAATTTATAAGCAGTTCTGGCTATTTTTTAGGTGTCCAGGTTCATGGAACATTCTCTGAATCTGGACATATGCTTGTTCAGGTTGAATGTTCAATGAATATAGTACAAAGCCAGAACTATTTATAAATTGAAACAAAGGGAGTAGCATTTTGCAGTGGCTGAAGATCTGCATTAGCACCCACAAATTACAATAATATGAGTCTGACTAGCTCAATCTGAGCTGGGCAAATTTCTTCCTCCATTAACCATTTCTTTCATGTGCTTAAATTAGTTGGTTGGAGGCACTGACTAAAGCAAAACCAAAGTGGAGGCGGCAAAGTTCTGTAGTGCATCCATCCATTCATTCATCCATCACCGGTGCACCCAACCTGAGGCTGTCGGTAATGCAAGTGCACAAATTGTGATTCAAAAAAAAAAAAAAACAGAGAGAGTGCAGGAATTGCTTCTTTAACAGTGTGTTTGGACTGCGACGCAAGGTAGTCCGGAATCATCTGATCCAAAGTCGAGCCCGACGCTCTCCGTAGTTCTCTTCTCCTGTGGGCGAAGCGTTTGGGACCGGTTCGTTCCTCAAGAAATCACTAGACAAGCTCATGCTTCTTGAGCGTCGGACCAGTGCATGGTAGATGAACCTATTCCGGGAATCAAACGTGCTGCAATTGTTCAGCGAGTTATGAAACTAGTGTTAAATCTGGGTTTTAAATTAAGAGTTGTTAACTTGCAGTAAAATATATATCCAGTGCGGATTAACTGGGTTTAAAGATGGAAGTGATTACCTGCGAATGACAGACGAATGGCACATCAGGTTATCATCTGGATTGCGCTCCACCGCTGCACTTCGATCTTCCTCCGCGTTGTTTTGCTACCTCTTTTTGGTCGACAGGTTGCACTGGAGAGATCTCCTTTTTTTTTCGAAGATCTTGGCAGCATAACAGGAGATTGGTGAAGTCTACGTGGCGTATGTTTCAATTTTTTTTCTCGACCATTTAATTTTTAGCAGTTTTACCATCTAAAATAATAGCCATTATTAGTTTGTCAAAATTAATCGTCGTTAGTTTAAGAGCTGTTTTTTTGGAACAAATTGTAAGAGTTGTTTTGTAATTGCACTATTAATTTAAAAAAATTATGTTTTATGCCATAAAAACAGATATCTCAAAATGATAAGAGAAGAACCTTAACCTTAACATAGTAATAATAATGAACACATTATTTACTAGATTAATAAACATTAAGGATTTATATGATTGCCAGTTTGATTTTAGTTATAAAACTATTTATTACAAGTCTGCCACTGTTTTTTTCCAACTTTGCCCTCAATTTGAAAAACTAATGGTCATTAATAGTGCATTTTCGAGATCAGATCTACACAGTGGTTGAAAAACTAATGACCCTTATTTTGAACAATAAAACTATCTAATTTTTTCAGGTAGAGGGAGCTTATTTCTCATTACGCAACGAGATGTTCTTTTTTTAGAACTCGCTCTCGCTACACAGCGGTGTGGTTCAATCGTTTTGCAAGCAGTGCGCTGATTCATATGCGCTTTTTTGTTCTCTTTCTCTCTACCTTTATGCGTTGATCAAGACGAGCTCTTTCATTTGCAATAAGGTGGTCACCGATGCCTACCTCACTGATTCTTGTGACGAACTGAAAAAGAAGAAGAGTTGTACACTTACAATCGGAGCGAGTAATATTATTCCTGAAACAATACTATAACTAGCATTATAGCCCGCGCTAATAGCGCGGCTAGATGCACTATTAAAATTCTTTTATTTAGTCAGTGTACATAATATAAAGATTTTGGATACTTTCACTTCAAGTTGTATAATCTAAATACATAAATATACAATTGTGGTATAAGAAAGAGAAGAACCATGCTCCTCATTTCAGTTTTTAAAGATGACGTAAGAACTGTATATTCAATTAAGATCTCTTATGCATATTGTTTTACAAAAAGATCTCATATTAAAAATAATTTCTATGATTTACAACTTCCAGTTGTATTTTATAATTGCGAGTAGAAATCAAATGTACTACGTTATTTTTCAACGGGCTGCATGTGTAGGTGGTCCACGTAGATTGCAGCTATTACTTTTGTGTCTTGGATTAATTTTTTCCCAGTCGTTCTAGTTTTTTTGGATACTAAGGAGTTTACTCCTATTTATTGGACCTCTCTCGCTCCAGTCAACACCAGCGCCCCCCATCGTCGCTGTCTCTCCTCTCTTCCTCCCCCTCTCATCGCTCTGGTGGCCTCGGACCCGTCGCACTCCTGTCCTGGATCTGCCCCCTCTGCCCCGAACGGTCCTTGTTGGCTTGGTCGCGACCCTTGCTGCCATGCCAAGCCGTCCGTCCTTCCTGGCTTGGCCGCGCCAGGTTGCCGAAGTGCAAGGTCGCCCCAGAATCGCCGTTGCCTCGCCAGCTGGCTGCCTAGCCTCGCTGCCCAGGCCGCACATGCCTCCATCGCTCAAGGCCGAGATCTGGCGACGCGAGGGCTCCTGCGGCGCGGCGACGCCTGGTTTCAGGCGAGCCTGACCAATGGGGTGCGATTTGGCTGTCGAAGAGGCGAGCTCAAACGGCGAAGTCGTGGAGGGGGCGAAGCATAGTACCAGAAAAAGTGAGGGCCTTGCTACGGACCGATGGGAGAAGGGGCCGAGGGGAGATTCTTAGGGCCTCGCAATTGTTGCCGCCACGCCAAGGCGCCCATCCTTGCTGGCTTGGCCGCGCCAGACTGCCGACGTGCAAGGTCGCCCTGGAATCGCCGCCACCGCGCCAACTGACTGCCTGGCCTCGATGTCCTAGCCGCACATGCCTCTGTCGCGCAAGGCGCCGAGATCTGGCGGCGTGAGGGCCCCTGCGGTGGGGCACCGCCTGGTATCTGGGATGTGATTTGGCCGTCGAGGAGGCGAGCTTAAACGACGAAGTCGGGGAGGGGTCGAAGCACAGTACCAGAAAAAGTGAAGGCCTTGCTACGGACCCGTGGGAGAAGGTGCCGAGGGGAGAGTGCCAGAGTTGGGGCTCTGTTGGAACCGTGGACTCTCCTTGATCTACTATTCAAACTAAGAAAATCCTAAACTGTCTTTTCTTCTCCATCTGGAGCTGCCATCTAGGCTATCTGGCTTGCCAGACGTTCGTAGACCCGGCGAACCGCGCCTGGTGCCACCACATATGCAGCGCTTCTCTCTCACCATGTGCATCAACCTGCTCCTCGTTATTAGACCAAGGTTGGCTCCCAATTTTCCAAGGTCGACCAGCCCGTTGCGGAGGCAAATTCAAGCAGGTCTCATCTTGGTTCACCGTGAGCTTCGATGCCAAACAAACCCATTATTCAATCCAATGCTTTTTTCACCTTTGCTCTTGCTTTCAGCTGGAGATTAGTCTTCCGTTTGTCACCTTGATCTTGTAGGTACCCATGTTCGAGCACCTATCGTCAGAGAATCTGCTGGAACATGGAATTGACGTTCCATCATAATTCCTAGTTTGATCCGCCGAGTCTCACTGCCCCGACGAACATGACATGTAGCAGCTCCGATCCACCTCAACGCTCTGCACCTCCCGAGCCTGCTTTCCGAGTCATCGCTTTGGACGCAGAGTCTTGTTGCAGTGATCGTCCTTGTCCTACTCTGCACGACCGCCTCTAACAATGCTTGTCCAGAGCCTGCCGCAATAATCCTCCTGGTGCTACTGGTCCTTCCATACGCTCGATCAAGACTTCCATTAATTTGTCCTTGCACTTGCAATATATTAGTTTCCATGCAGAGTCCTCCTACGTATGATGTGGAGAGCTTTCTTTGAACGGATGTCATCAGTACATTATTACTTTCCATGCAGAGTCCTAATTTTATTTGGCTATGTGTTTATTCAAATGTTATACGGATTGTTCAGATTAAATGTACACGGTTACAATTTGGACCCACCAAAATTAGATCTTTTCCTTTTCCTTTTCTTTTTTGTCTGAATTAATCGTGACCCGTTAGATGTTCATAAAATCCAACGGCTCACATTTTTTCTTTTTTTCGATTAACGTGGGAATTTCTAGACTTTGAGAGCGAACGTGGTGCCTTCTTTTTCTCTTCAAATACTAAGATAATAGATATTAGTTCATACAGACTGGGTACGTCGTCTCAGTAGACTAGTTGGCCCCGTGCAACATAACGATCAGTTGGTTCTTTAAGTAGTATGGATCGAAATGTCGGGTTCATGCATCTCGCGTAATATGCCTTGATCGCATCGTCTTTAAGCAATATATTCGCTGGTTATGGGTTGTCTGGCAAAAACAAAGATCTGGAAGAGTAGAAACTTGCCCCAGAGTATTGACCACTTGCGTTTGCAGTATCAGAATAAGACCAGAATATTGTTTTTTACTTGGATGAATCGCCCATAGCCTTCAAGAGAGATTTGACCAGATGACAACACAAGACCATAATGGAGGAGTATGACAATACGACACACTTGTAGTATATGGATCCAAGATATTCCAGACAAAATGAGTGCAAAATTCCAAGCATTTGATCGTGAATAGTTTCCAAGAGAATTGACGAAGGAAGTGATATTGCCTTATGGAAGTATCTCTCATCCAAAGGCACATAGTATTATAATACCCTAGCTTGTAAACATCACAGTTCATGCTTGCTATTACTACTGCTATCGCTTTTAGAAAAGAAAATTGGTATTTTTCAGCAGCCCAAATCAGATGCTATTTACCCAGAATCTCCTTTGTGCTAATGATTACGGCCTATTTAAAAAATTTGGTTAGACGAATGCCATCCACAAAACAAAATTCAGGTGGCAGTACTTATCGTAAAACAGTAACAATAAACAACATTCCCTCAGATATGGACTACCTAGGGATATATTCAGGAATAAGAATGTGTTGATTAGAATGCACTATCAATAATCCTGATTGACCCTTCATGGTACACTAGCCTTGTAGGTTTAACCACCAACACAATATGATAATCAGCTCTAAAAATGGTCCCTTTTTTTTTTGCTAATCAAAGGCAAGAGATTAAACTAAGGAAGAACTATGGGTTTCGAAGGCCGACTAGAGCACAAAGATAAACAAAAGGAGAGCAATATCGATCTGATTTGCCTCTTTAATCTCTATCGCGGTTTCCATGCTAGCTAGCTTGCAGATTCTAACAATCAGCTAGAGACCTTATTAATAACAGAGTCATGCACACAATTTGCTTATCTAGAGCCAACTTGTTCAGAACAAATCCCATTCGAATCTTGGTTTCAGATAACACAAGATGTGGGGGTCAACTACTACGTACGAGTCTACGAGATGCATGCGTTAATTACTAGCTAGACGTAATTGGAATGGTAGTAAACTTTGTGCTTTCTGTTCCAACAATGAAACTATTCAACATTTGTTCTTTGATTGTCACTTTGCAAAATTTATTTGGCGAGCGGTGCACTTTACCTTTGGTTTGGATACTCCTAATAGCGTCTACCATATGTTTAATGGTTGGATAAGGAATTTTTTTTCAAAATAATATTATTTTATTTGGAATTTACAAAAATAATATCAAAATTGACAAAATTACAGAAATAATACCATGTCGTACGTTGAACGCACGAAAACACAATTTTCGTGCGTTGAACGCACGAAAACTCGGTTTTCGTGCATTGAACACACGAATATACGTATTTTCGTACTTTGAACGTACGACAATATAAAATATGCTATAGAATCCTATTTTCGTGTGTTGGTTGCACGAAAATTAAGTTTTCGTGTATCCAATGTGCGACAATAGGTCCAAATACAATAAAAAATGAAAAAAATGATGAAAATACATATTTAATAATTTTCGTGCGTTGAACGCACGAAAATAGGAAATTAATTTTTTTTCCAACATGCAAAATCGATTTTAGCTATTTTATGATGCAAGCTTTCACTTTGTTAAGTTACATAAGTTTTTCTAACGTTAGGAAGGGGGATTTTTGCGCAACGGAACAAGGAAAAGTGTTGTGTATTTTTGCATGAGATAAGCTGCATATTTTTTATTTTTTAACACAAATTCGGTGGTTCATGCTAGTTTGTCAAAGAGAAGATGTGTTTACATTATATATCACAAAATATTTTGTGTTTTTTCAAGCAATAAGTTTTCAAGCAATAAGCTGTATAATTTTTTGGATCAAGAATTAAAATAATGTAAACACATCTTCTCTTTGACAAACTAGCATGAACGATCAGATTTGTGTTAAAAAATAAAAAATAGGTTGCTTATGTCACGCAAAAATACACAACACTTTTTCTTGTTCCGTTGCGCAAGAATCCCCCTTCCTAACGTTAGAAAAACTTGTGTAACTTAACAAAGTAAAGGCTTGCATCATAAAATAGCCAAAATCGATTTTGCATGTTGAAAAAAAAATTAATTTCCTATTTTCGTGCGTTCAACGCACGAAAATTATTAAATATGTATTTTCATCATTTTTTTCATTTTTATTGTATCTGGACCTATTGTCGCACATTGGATACACGAAAACTTAATTTTCGTGCAACCAACACACGAAAATAGGATTCTATAGCATATTTTATATTGTCGTACGTTCAAAGTACGAAGATTCGTATTTTCGTGTGTTCAACGTACGAAAATCGAGTTTTCGTGCGTTGAACGCACGAAAATTGGGTTTTCATGCGTTCAACGTACGACATGGTATTATTTCTGTAATTTTTTTGATTTCGATATTATTTTTGTAAATTCCAAATAAAATAATATTATTTTGAAAAAAAATTCGTTGGATAAGAGGGGCAGGAACTAAACTTAAGGGACAACTGCTAGTTGGTGCTTCCGCTTTATGCTGGGCTATATGGCTAAGCAGGAATGATATAGCCTTTGATAAATGTCCAATGAAAACTTATATGCAGGTACTATTCAGAGGGACTCATTGGTTAAGGTTATGGGCGCACCTACAAAAGCATGATGAGGACACCAACATGATGAGAGAGGCATGCCGTGGTTTAGAGACGACGGTCATGCAAATATTTGCCAATCATGGATGGAGATTTAGCAATAGAATTGCTTTGTAATAAGTCCATTCAAACTATGTTGGTGTTGTTCTCAGTTTTATTTTGGTTGGTGTGCGGTTGGCAAGCGGAGTGCTGCAAATTGATGTAATAATGCAGGCCGTAGCCTCTTAGGAGGTCAAGGTCGGGATGCTCTTTCCCATTATCTAAAAAAAAAAGCAGTGCCGAAAAAATGCTAGTACCAAAGTTCATTTGAACATCACTGGACTCGCATTCATGCATCGGCCTGAAAAACTGGAGCTGGACTGGAGTTTTTCAAAATTCAATGACGGGCTTCAGATACTGCAGGATGCATGAACCAAACCATCGTCCATCGGATACCTGTCCATTAACACTGTTCATCAATACATGCGGTCAAGAGATCCAAACGCACCCTACGCCGCGACCTACCACATCCAGCCATCCGGATTGCATCACCACAGTCCACAGCACAACCACGGCCTGTTTCGGGGCGTGACCTGTGTTTGTTGCCTACTCCACCTGATGATGCCACGCGTTTGGTTGAACCTATGACTTTTGCGCTCGGCCGCGGCCAGAAAGGCAGAAACCGAGCCGGCGATCCGGCGTAGTACTAGCAGACAACGTGATCGTCAGCCGCCGTTCCACTGCAGTCAGCGTCGCTGCATGCAGGCGCGCATGGACCCGCCGATCAGGGAGGACTGCCAGCAACGCAAGAACATCAGATTTTTTTTTATTTTTATTTTTGTTTAGATAACGCCCAAAAACATCAGATATGTGCTGAAATACACCAAGAACCTGACATCTCTTAGATAATGGGGAGATTGATTGTGAGGCATGCAATTTTGTCCCTATGCTAGCTAGTTGATCCCAGAATAATTGACGCTTTTGACTTTTAGACATCACGTTTGACCGTCCATTTTATTCAAATTTTTTATATGAATACTAACACAAACATGACATGATTAAAGTATTGTTCATAATAAAACACATTATAAAGAATAAATAATATTTACATAAAATTTTTGTATAAGACAGATAGTCAAACGTGATGTCTGAAAGTCAAAAGCACGAAGTATATATCCTTGCATTAATTGTTTTTTAGCCTCAACTGCATTAATTGTGATTTCATAAATAACTGCTAGCCCATTTGTTTTGACTTTTGACTGATTGAGAACACCCCACTTGCTTGTGAAGAGCCACCCAGCAATCCTCCTCCCATCAGTGCCATCTCTTTGTCCACAGATTAATTGCCAGATTAATGCCCTCCATCTCCATATGGATTCGCCTTTAGCCAAAAATAATTAGGAGGGCCTGCCTTTCCTTGATTCGATTCGCGCCAATCTATCTCTGAAACAGCGACCACCGGTGCCGCAATTGAGAGCGCTTCCCCCACACCTTTTTAAATTTCTTCCCCGTTTTTGCTGCTTTCCCCTGCTCATGTCATACCCCACATGGGGGCTTATATAAAGGCACCCCTCTCTCCCCAGCCTCAAAACAAGCACAATCCTGCTGTTGTTCCACTGCTAAAACTATATCGTCGTCCCTCCTCTTGTGGCAAAGAAAGTGGGCCTCTGGATTGGAAAACTTTTCCGAGGATCTAGCTGTTAACATGGAGAAAGGTTTAGGGGTTGGTGGTGGTGCCATGGACGACGACGCCGGGGAATGGGTGAACGACTCGTCCGTCGATCACCGTGGACGGCCTCCGTTCCGGGCCGCCACCGGGTCATGGAAGGCAGCAATGTTCATCGTCTGTGAGTGACCTTGACTTGTTGAGTTTATGCATCAACGAGTAATTTGCTGCAGGCACGTTCGATGTATGATCTTTCTCCTTAATGGATCGATTCCCTTGTTTTTTGGCCATGAATTAGTGATCGAGTTCAGCGAGAGGTTGAGCTATTTCGGGATTGCCACGAGCCTGATGATCTACCTCACCAAGGTGCTGCAAGAGGAGCTGAAGGTGGCGGCGAAGAACGCCAACTACTGGATGAGCGTCACCACGCTGATGCCCTTGCTCGGCGGCTTCGTCGCCGACGGCTACCTCGGTCGGTTCTCCACCGTCGTCTTCTCCACCATCATCTACCTACTGGGTTTGATGGTTCTGGCGACGACGCAGCTGGCGCCGAGCCTGAAGCCGGAGCACTCGCTGCACCTGCACGAGCCGCTCTTCTTCGTCGGCATCTACCTGGTGTCCGTCGGCACGGGCGGCCACAAGCCGGCGCTGGAGAGCTTCGGCGCCGACCAGTTCGATGAGAGCCACGCGACGGAGCGTGTCCAGAAGATGTCCTTCTTCAACTGGTGGAACTGCGCGCTCTGCGCGGGGGTCCTCCTCGGCGTCACCGTCATCGTCTACGCGCAGGAGCGCGTCGGATGGGGCGCCGCCAGCGTCGTGCTCGCCGCCGTCATGGGCGCCTCGCTCGTCGTCTTCCTCGCCGGCTGGCGGTTCTACCGGTACAGGGTGACGGAGGGCAGCCCGCTGACGCCGCTGCTGCAGGTGGTCGTCGCCGCCCTGAGGAAGAGGCGCCTCGCGCTGCCGTCCGACGCCGGCGAGCTGTACGAGGTGAAGCCGCAGAATATCAAGAAGAGGCTACTTTGCCATACGGACCAGCTTAGGTGAGAACTGACGTCGCTTTCTCTGGTCTGGCCTCAATTTTCTTTTGCACAAAGTGGCCAGCAAGTATTGTTGTAATCGCTAGTGACGAGTGACTAGTGATTGCAATTCGAGTTTATCCAATTTTAATTTGCATCTCGTAGAATAAATCTGGACCAAAACAGTAGCTATTACGTAAGCGTCGTCCATGACAATCATGGCTGAAACTGAACGAAATGTTGTTGATGGTGCGTGAACAGTACTGAGAATGCCTGTGGTGTGCAGGTTCCTGGACAAGGCTGCCATACTGGAGTACGGCGACGAGGGGCGCGGGCCGTGGCGGCTGGCGACGGTGACGCAGGTGGAGGAGACGAAGCTGGTGCTGGCCATGGTGCCCATCTGGGTGGCCACGCTGGCGTTCGGCATGGCGGCGGCGCAGGTGTCCACCTTCTTCATCAAGCAGGGCAGCGTGATGGACCGCCGCCTGGGCGCCCACTTCGTGCTCCCGCCGGCGTCCATCTTCGCGCTCTCCGCGCTCGCCATGATCGCCACCGTGGCCGTCTACGACAAGGTCCTGGTGCCGTACCTGCGCCGCGCCACGGGCGGCGAGCGCGGGCTCAGCATCCTCAAGCGCATCGGCGTCGGCATGGGCGTCGCGGTGGTGGCCATGGGCGTGGCGGCGCTCGTGGAGCGGCGGCGCCTCAGCTCGCCGGCGCCGGCCGCCGTGCACGTGTCCTGGCTCGTGCCGCAGTTCGTGCTCATGGGCGTCGCCGACGGGTTCGCGCTCGTCGGCCTCCAGGAGTACTTCTACGACCAGGTGCCCGACAGCATGCGCAGCCTGGGGATCGGGATCTACCTCAGCGTCGTCGGCGCCGGCAGCTTCCTCAGCAGCCTCGCCATCACGGCGGCGGACCGCGCCAGCTCACGCGGCGGCCGCGCCGGCTGGTTCGCCAAGGACCTCAACAACAGCAGGCTCGACCTCTTCTACTGGCTGCTCGCCTGCGTCGGCGCCGTCAACCTCGCCTTCTACATGATCGTCGCCGCAAGGTACTCGTACAAGACGGTCAAGGGCGCCGCCCGCGTCGGCGTCGACAAGTCGGCCGGCGACATCGAGTGCGCGGCGGCCGATTATTAGCAAATCCATCCAGCTGGCGCGCCTCCAAATACATAAGCGTGTCGTCGTGTCGTTCTATAAGCGCGAGGACTGAACCAGCTATGTCGTTTGCCTGTAGTTTCGTGGACCTTATCGTGAAATGTACACAGTGGTTTAATATGCATGACTTTAATTAAGCGCGAGTCTCTTTTTTTTTTTTTCCAAAAGTCAACCGATGGCTTTCGTTTGGCAAAGATAGTGGGAAGAAAAGTCAACCCAGTGGAAAAATAGTGCGCGCGCCGCCGCCGAATGCTTTTTTTTTTTTTTTTTTTGGAGGAACGCCGCCGCCGAATGCTAGACAGGCATACTCTGTTTAATCTTGTTGGGCTGAAAAGCCCGTCAGTTGTTAGTCTCATTTTGGTAATGGGCCTACTGCACTAGTTTTCCATATAAGTGGACTAGGGAATGCTCAAAAAAAAAAAGTGGACTAGGAGCACGTTCCTTCTGAAAACACGTTAACCAGCAGCATTTTTTTTTTTTTGGGATAGAACCGGCAGCATCCTGTGATAACACGTTACTGCTCTAGTGCGGGCTATTGCAGGTACAGTGTGGTCGTGGACTCTGTGGTCAAGTAAGAAAACGAAGATATTTGGATCAGAGTACTAATATTGTATTGTACCTCCATAATTGTACTTCCTTATCAGAGGACTTACCCGGAATAGGTAAACAAATTGAAGGAAATGCCTCAACATGATACATACACGTGCCGCTGGTGCTTCCAACACACGAAGCGCCAAAATGGCACCGGTACACGCGTGGATGACTTTTTATTTTTGAAAAGGAATCGTGCCAAAGCATATCCCTCCAACGATCGTAAGAGTTGGAGACCACTTTCTCCGGCCTCCATGTCAAGTAAATGGATTGTTTTTGGCGAAAAAGAAAAGCAAAAGATTATCGGCGACCGCTCGTTGTTTTTCTTAGCGAAAAGGAAAGCAAGAGATAAGCGGCTTAGCACCAGAGTCCCCGCATGGGCTGCAGTGGAGGAAGGAGACGTGACCAATCACAGGAGTGCATACGTGGACGTCCATATCCTTTTCGTTTCTCCACATCTTCTCGTCGCCGCAGTCCGCTCGCCCAGATCCTCTGCGCGCAGGAGACATTTTTCAGAGCTTGCTTGCTTCTAGCTGTGCATGCCAAATGAATATGATGGAATATCTGCACTGTACAACGAAGGGAAACCCTGTACTGTTTTTAGCTCGAAGCGTTGGTCCATCGAAATTCACGAGACAACATGTTTCAGTGTGTGTGTGTGTTTTTTAGACGGCTCGAAGTGTTGACAGCAAATGTGGAACACCGAGGAGATGGAAGTACGTACGTTGCCTGATAATTCTTCATGCAAAGGTACCCATGCTTCTCAGGAGATCCCGGTTGTACGGCGGGCCCGTCAAAGTGGCGCCATTTTGCGATCGATCTTATCGCTGGTGACTCATTTCCGCATGTGAAAGGCCGCGACAACCCGACTTATCAATTGTGACGCTTTTACACGCGACACCTCGTGTTATGCACAAATATGCTTCTGGAAACAACACCCTTTGACCATCACAGATCGGCGGCACCTCCAGCGTCTGGTTTTCTGTTTTTCGTGGTCGGAGAAAAATGATGGGGGAGGCACTGCGATTAACCAGAGCTTGGTGGCTCTTCCGCAAGATGCCCGTTTTATTTACTCCCACTTGCTCGCTTATCTATCAGTGGGCGGGCGGGCGAGCCGGCCACCGGGGCACACGGCTTTGTCCCGGAGCACCCTCTCTCTATAAACAAGGACGCTTCTGTTAGCCGCGTACAGATAGACAAAGCTCTGAAGCAGAGGAGTGGGAGAAGCAAACCTAGAGCGACAAGAAGAGAAGGCTTGCCCAAGACCACCAGTTCTTGCAAGTGAAGCGAAGCTGTTCGAAAACAACGAGAAGCAGGCATTATGAGAGCTCAGGCGTTCTTCCTCGCATTTGCTCTTCTCGCCGTCGTCGCCCAGTCCAGCAACCGGCACCACCACCACCGCCACTCCCATGTCGAGACCAAAGGTAGCGACAAGATTTCTCTTGCTCAAAAACTGTTGCTTTTTTCCAGCTACTCCAGTAAGCAAAACGAAGAATTGAATATCAGACTGTTCGGTCTGTATGATCGTGGCGCTCACCGAGTGGAGAATTCGATCTCTTGGTTGCAGGTCACGGGGCGGGAGGAGGAGGAGGGCAGCTCGCGACGGCGTGGAGGCCGGCGGCGAGGGCGTGGCCGTGCTGCGACAGCTGCGGCGGGTGCACCAAGTCGGAGCCGACGCGGTGCCAGTGCCTGGACGCGGCGCCGCGCGGGTGCCACCCGGCGTGCAGGGACTGCGTCAAGTCCAGCCTCAGCGTCGACCCGCCGGTCTACCACTGCATGGACCGCGTCCCCAACTTCTGCCAGCGCCGCTGCACAGCCGCCGGCGCCGCCGCGCAGTGACCGGCCGGCTGATCAGGCGACTGGTTGCCTAACCTTTGACCCAACAACCAACCAACCAACCGGTGGTGAATTCTGAAGAAGGCCAGCTATTAGTTAGAATTTTTTTGTGTGTGAGAGAGAGAGATAAGAGAAGAGAAGAATATGAGCAGCCCCACCAACCATGGACTCTTGGCCGCCGTCTGTGTGTGTGTGTGTTTTTTTTTTCTTTGACTAGACACTGCTATGTACTCCTAATTGCTCTGGTTGACTCTTGTTTGTGAGGCGATGAGCACAGTGAATGTGAATCACTGAATTTGGTAACAAGATTTGTGCTCGAATCACATATTTTCTTTCCTTTCCGGTGGCTACAAATTACAACTCTGTTCATCGTTTCAAATACACGAGCAGGCGCCCCACGGTTTGGTCGATTTCGTCCAGATATTTTGAAAACACTAACGTTCTCGCTGAACCTGGACGCAAGGGAAGTCAAGGACGAGCATCAGGGGCCAGATTCATCGACCGAAACCAACCAAAAAAGGGTCCGACATATGATTCGAGCACAAGCAAGCGCTGCATGGATCGGAGGCTAACTGCGCACTCACACTCCCACGGATGCGCATTTTCCACCAGGATATGCTACGCGGCGTGTAGTTTATGCGCCGTCTTGATTTAGAGCCGATGTGCGCAGAAAGACTGGGGAATATGCGGTCCAGGCAAAAGAGGATCCAGCAATCCCTACCTTGCTGACAGTGTATATGTAACAGAAAGCTCATTCAGTCATTCCAGTATCAGCAAATGACGTTTTACATTTGCTACTGCACATTTTACTGTAAACTAGGATATGATTCTGATGCTGAGTGAAATAATCTCCCACATTTTACCTCTTCACTTCTCTTCTTCGAAATTTAAGGATAGCAACAATCCAGAGTGAAATAACATGTCGGTGTAGTCTGAGAGCAGAAAGACAAGACCAGTGCGAAATCTCGAGGCCTTTTCAAGTCCAGACTCCCGAGTAGTAGTAGCCCGTTATCATGCTGGTTGGGCCACTCTCGCCGAATCCGGGGAAGCATCAGCCCATACGAAAATAAGGCCCTTACAGCCGTAGCCCGCAAGGATTCGTCGGCTACAGCGAAGGCGCCCGCGTCGGTTCGGGAGTTTTAGTCCCACATCGGCAGCCGAAGGCGGTTGCGGTGCTCGCTCTCCCTACAAAACTAGCCCCCGGTGCGTCGTTGTTCCATACTTACCTGGACGGGGTCGACGGGCGATCATGAAGGCCCGTGGCCTAGGTCAGTGGTCCACATTGCACTTGGTGGGTGCGCTGGCTTACCATCTCCTCAAGTGGGAGAGTGGACGTCGTAATTTGTGGTAGAGGGGGTACGCGTTCGCGCGGCCCCCGCCAATTCAATCAAATTAAATTTTCGTCCTTCTACCATTTCAGCTTCCCTCCCCTGGCACCCGAGGGGCCTAGCTGTAAAAAACAGAATGGTCGAGGACTAGTTTTTGGATTTGATCTAGCTCCACGCGGCGGAGCTCTGACGAACGGTTGAGCCAAGCATGGCACTCGCCGCGGTCACCGCCATTCGCGCCACCGCACCGAGCACGCGCGCACACTACACGCTACGCCGCCTTCGCCACTCGCCTCTCGGCAACCGCTCCGGGTCGATGATGGGCGCGCCGCACGCCTTCCACGTGTCGGAGGCCGCCGCCGACGCGCAGCCGCTCCTCCGCCCCGCCGCCGGGGGACACCCCAGGCTCCGCGTACGGCGCGCGACCCCAGCCCCGCCGCGGCTAAACTTAGCCGACGCCCGCCCCCTGCTATTCTGGGGAGGGGAGAGCTCCGGCTGTGCTCTGACGGAATGGAGGTGGATGTGCAGGTGCGTACCCACGCGCAGGGCGACGCCGGGCGGGGCGCGGCGGCGGAGGGGCATCCGGCGTTCGCGTGGGCACCAGTCATCCTCCCGTAAGATATTTGTCAGCCAACCTTTCAAATTGACACAGTTGGGAGTAATCTGGATGCCCGTTTGGTTGAATTAGGATGCACGTGTAGCCTCATTCCACTTTGCACGTCGTTCGGTGGAATCAAACTTAGTTGAGGATTGAACCTAATCCGATGCATTGTGAATAACAACATTGTTCAGTTGTTTTTTCCTGGTCCAGCATCTTGAGGTGGATATCAAATTAGGCCAGTTCTGCCGGTGACTCTACTGTAGGAGTGAATAACAACCTAATCTGCCTGTCAATTCTCTTGGGAAAAGAAGTAGTAGGCTATACGAGTTCTCCTGTGACCTGTCAAACTGTGACTCTTTAATCTGAAAGTTTTCAAACAATGCATGATATATGTTATAAACAAAGGTGAAATTGCAAAGCCTGTAGAGCTTCCAGCCTTTCAGTGCTGATGGGTCATTGTTTGGAACCTAGGTTCCTTTTCCCTGCACTGGGTGGTCTTCTTTTTGGTTACGACATCGGCGCCACCTCTGGAGCAGCGATCTCTTTGCAAGTTAGTTCCTAGTATTGCTTTTAGCCATTTCTTGTAGCTGACATTCAGTGTCTCACTATACATGGTTTATTTCTCTCCAGTCTGCAGACCTCAGTGGCACCGATTGGTTCAGCCTGTCGTCTGTGCAACTAGGGCTTGTGGTAATCCTTATGAAAATTATGTGCCTCTGAGCTTTGTCTTATTTTGTACTAAATGAGTTTTCTTTGCATTACTTCTAGGCTAGTGGCTCACTCTATGGTGCTCTTGGTGGCTCTATTCTTGCGTACCGCATTGCAGATTTTCTAGGTGAACTGAAATGCTACTGCAATTCAGTTTCACTTACTGTATCTTGATATCTTCTTTAATATTGAAGTGAATAACTGATGCTGCCATCTTGGTACAGGAAGGAGAATAGAATTGGTCACAGCAGCTGCATTGTATATTTGTGGTGCTCTGGTCACTGGATTGGCCCCTAATTTTATAGTTCTGATCATAGGTCGTCTTCTTTATGGCTTTGGTATTGGTTTGGTGAGTACCTGTTAGCACAACTGTTTAGTCTATGTGTAAATGAATATTTAGGGGCATATAGTTGGATATATTCATTCAAGCTTAACGGTAATATTTCTTGTACAGTAATGACTGGCTCGTATATGAATGCGAATCGGCATTGCAAATATTAAACAACTCTTATTAACTATGATATTTCATGTTCTTGTGCTAATAATATATGATCAGAGTTTTCTAACACGCTACTTATTTTGTGAAGTTACAAATAATTGAAACATTCTCTATTTTAATGGCCATTTTTATGGAATTATTTTGTTTTGTTAAAAAGGTTTGCATAAAGTTAAAAAGGAGCATATTCATATTTGACTGGTGGTATGGGAGAGACTATGGACCGATACTGTCCTGTTGTACAAAATTTTTATGTCGCTTAATCACTATAGTGCTCTGTGCCAGGCAATGCATGGTGCTCCTCTTTATATTGCAGAGACCTGTCCTCCACAAATACGTGGGACATTGATATCTTTGAAGGAGCTGTTTATCGTGTTAGGAATACTGGTATGTCTACTCCGGATGTTATACTTTGAATTGCCTGATTGATGCCTGCTGATTGCTAATATCATTTTTTTTGCAGTTTGGATACCTCATAGGAAGTCTTGAAATTGACAATGTAGGAGGATGGCGATACATGTTTGGTTGTGGTGCTCCAATTGCAGCTATAATGGCCATAGGTATGTGGACTTTACCACCTTCGCCAAAATGGCTACTTCTCAGGGCAGTACAAGGAAAAGGATCAGTGGAGGATAACAAAAAGAAGGCGATGCAAGCTCTGAGGAAACTGAGGGGTCGCTCCGCAAGCGATAAAGTTTTGGCGGACGATATTGATGATACCATTGTCTCTATTAAGGCTGCCTATGCAGAACAAGCATCAGAAGGAAACATTTTGAAGATATTTGAGGGACCTAGCTTGAAGGCTTTCATCATTGGAGGGGGATTGGTTCTCTTTCAACAGGTCCCTGTTCCCTAAAGATTGCAAATATACAGCTCAACTGAGTTAATTCTGCCCACAATTTTACCACCTTTTGTTTTAAAATTGTCTGTTTTTTCTCTCAGTCTATTTTGTATCTTACATTTCTTTTTTAAAAAAAAATCATGGATGCTACTTCATTCCAAGTGGTAACCTGGAGTTGGTGGATTGATGTTATCACTAAATCTAAAATCTTATTTGCCAGATAACAGGTCAGCCAAGCGTTCTATACTATGCTACTCCCATTCTTCAGGTACATCCGCTTTTTGTTTATTGTTTCTCTTGATGAGTACTGTATCGATGTAGGATTCCTACTGCTGTTATATGCATTTATTTCGTGCATACAATCAATCTCCATGTCTAAAGCATTTCTTCTGTAGACCGCTGGGTTCACAGCTGCGTCGGATGCTGCTAGAGTGTCAATTTTGATTGGGCTGTTCAAGGTAAGGCTAAGGAACTACATCAAATATCTATGTGTTAATGGTACAATCGCATGTAAGCAGAAACTCTCCTTAATTTAGTGTGTAACAATGCTATTCGTTGCAGTTGTTGATGACAGGTGTCGCAGTACTCAAAGTGGATGATCTCGGAAGGCGTCCATTATTAATAGGAGGCGTTAGTGGAATTGTGAGCAACCAGCCAACCATTTCAAGTTTTACTATATAATATGGAATGTCCTCTCGTATCCTTTTTTTCGAACATAAGTTACAGTGATATATGTGAAGGAAACTTCTTACCTTCGTTGCATATTCCATTAAGGGTTTATATAGTAAATGATTCCTAGGTGACTGAATTTCCCCTTTTTTCCTGCAACTGGCAGGCATTTTCACTGATCCTACTAGCAGCTTACTACAAGATTCTCAACAACTATCCCTTTGTTGCTGTTGGTGCTTTACTTCTATATGTTGGCTCTTACCAGGTTAGTGCTTTACTTCTATACAAAGAGCCTGTTGTTAGCGCAACAAATTTATATACTGTTGTGTTTTAGGTCTCATTTGGTCCAATTAGTTGGCTAATGGTGTCCGAGATATTTCCACTCCGAACAAGAGGACGTGGGATCAGTCTTGCAGTACTTACAAATTTTGGCTCAAATGCACTGGTGACGTTTGCATTTTCACCCTTGCAGGTGTGTCTTCTGAAAATCACTATCTCCCTGTGCATATTTCATGATGCTTTAGATTTTCAGTCTCTTCAAGCGGGACCACAAATTGCATGAACAATTGAACATTCTAATCTATAGTGACTGTGCCGTAGTTGCTCAACCTACAACAGCACGGAATAAACTCATTTGTATGCTTGGCTGGATTTGCAAAACCTAGCCTCTTTGGCCCAAACTTTTTTTTTTTTCGAGAACGTGCGGAGCACATATTTCATTAGGAAAGAAGTTCAAGTACAAGGGCCCAAGGGTAAAAAAAAAACCTGAGCCCTGGAGGCAATTGCATATGGGGATTAATAGTGATGTTGATGGAATTTGCTGTATTCCATCAACATCGCAGTTTTATCTTACCCAATTGATGTTTTTGCTTCGCAATTGCATTTTGGCTGTATTCCAATTGCTGCTATCCATTTGTTTTACCTCCAAACTAAGCAAACAAACTAAGCATGCATGTCACTTTTGCTACAGGAGATCCTTGGGCCAGCTAATATTTTCTTCCTGTTTGGAGCCATAGCGTTGTTCGCACTTGTGTTTGTGATCCTCAATGTTCCTGAGACAAAAGGCCTGAGCTTGGAGGAGATCGAGTCTAAGATCCTGAAGTAAATTGGCAAGGTCAAGGATCTGGAACTTCAGTTGCATACCTGAAGGCTCACTGTTATTTTTGGCTGCTTAGAGGAGGATCTGAGAGCATCTAATTTTTGACTTCAGTAGGATATATCTCGGTGTAAAGCTTTTCTCATACTTTTAACCTTCCTGTAGCTAATATTTGTGTACATGCATCGGTAGCTACCTGAATCATAACCACGTTCCAGTTGTCCGGTGTGATCACGTTCCCAAGCCGCTGTAAATTGTTGTGCACATCTCCGTGATGTAATCTGCATGTCACTGTTAAAAAGTTGGTCAGCTGCCGCGTTGAGGAGGACGTTGGTTAATTGTCGATGCGAACTTTGTTGTACGTGATGATTGAGGCGTCCCTGTTTTTGTTGCAAAGTAAAAACATCAATGAATTCTGACTAATATCCATCAACATCGGTATTACTCCCCAGACAATTGCGTCCAAGGCTTGTCTAAGATGACTGGATCAAATGCACATCGCAGTCAATGAAGTAATCAAAACAGCAATGTCGCAAAACAAAAATACCACATTTAGTATTGATTGATGTTATTTCACGTTGACTTGTATGTTTTGTTTTTTTGGTCGTGACGATGTGGTGATATGCTCGATGTATGTATCCGGCCGATATCGCGGCCTTGTGGGGTATGATGAATGTAGTATCATATTCAGTCCTTGTGGATTATGATGAAGGCAGTATCATATTCAGTGATAAATTTGTTTTCTAGTATGTTGCGTAAGTGTCTTCTATCCCAGTTCAGAAAATTAAAATGTTTTCTTCTTCCCCGAACACAGCGCACGGGGAGCAGAGTAGGAAACCGATCCACAGTATCAAATGACAGCCAATGCCTGTGGAACACACGCCTCGAACACCATCTCCGTCAGTTAACTGCCGATGAGCATCTGCCAAGCCACGCAATCGCTGACCGCTGCTAACGTCGTGACCGGCGCCGGGGAATGGAGGCCGAGTGGGCGCAGCGGGTGACATGCTGGAGGAGCGAAGGAGAAACAAGGCGGTGGCGAAACAGGATGGAGCGGCGCAGGAGAGATCCTTCGGAAAAGGGAGGGGGTGGGGATTGTCGGAGAAGGAGCGGGCGGCGACGAGGCGGCCGCGGCCGTCGCCGGACGGGAAGAGGAAGCCGTTACTGTTTGGGGGATTACTTTGCATCAAATCAGATCCGGGTAGGGGTTTATATGAAATAATCGCGATCCATATTAAAGGTGTTTTTGAAAATATTTGGATCGCGACTAATATTCGCGATCCAGTTTAGGGGGCTTTCTGTAAAGTTCACCGCGATCTCACTTCTGACGTCGGATCCCATCTGTGCGGTCCGGATTGAGGCAGCCGTAGGAGCGGCGAGAGGCGCTCCAACGCCGCCGGCCGCCGCGAGCTCGCCGTGGCCACGGCGTCTCCGGCCACCAGAAACACAGCCCAGCGATCCGTACATACCTCCCGCATGTCCCGCGGCAGGAGCACTCTCCGTTCCGCGGCTTCCGCCATCCCGAAGCCCCGTCACTGGAACAAGGAGGAGGCAGGAGACGAGCGCCAGCCCCCGTACAGCGTCATGGTGCTCACCTGCTACGATAGCGTCGACGTCTCCCTCATTTTCTTCCACGTTGTGCTGGCTTCAATGCCATCAATCAAGCAGCGACGCGAGTTGACCTTGACCCGCTGGCTGCTGCTGATGGAATGTGTGAACTCTGTGGACTCGGAAGTGAGACCGACTGCTAGACTGCCGCGGGACCAGAGAACGCATGAATTCGTATCATCAATGAGCTCAAGAATCCGGCAAATTTGTTAAAACTTGCAGCCATTGACCCCATCTGCTTCTGCCGAGCTCAGAGTCGTGGAACACGTTCAGGCAACAAATCAGAGCTACAAGACGGCATAAGACAACAATACCTCCTTAAGATCATTTAAATCTAATCAGTCAAAATCTGTGACAGCAAAGTAACAAGCGATCCAACACGCGGGGAGAAGTAACTAGAACCCCAACAGGCAAAGGTTTGGACAGGAGGAACCAGAGGACAACGGCATGCAGAAGATGCTCGTCAGCATCTCCACCATGCATCTGCGATTCTCCTTTTTGTTCGTATCAGTACAGATATTGTGTTTCTCTATTGCACTCATCGTCCCTGCCATTCGTTCCAGATTTTCCCGTCGTCATTTTTCGTTGCGATTTGGTTCGAGAAGGAGGCGAAATTCGGGTCCACGGGGTGGTCGCCATTTCAAACAACGACCACCCCGGGGCCGAAGAACTGCGATATTTCAACGCCCAGGACAACGTCCCCTTCTGTGAAGCCCACTGAGACCCGTTTATGCTACCATGATTGACGGTGGATTAGTGCCCGGCGTCAGCGCCTGCCCGTGACGGAGCTGAATAACCTCGGAGACCCCGGAGCGTGGCATAGCATAAAATTCTCAGCAGCTGTGACCTCTCATGGAGTCCGAGCAGCCTTGCCGGTCGGGTGAATAAGCAGATGGTCACTGCTCTGTATACTAGTACTAACTTGCAGCCACGGCCTCACACGTGCTTCCAAGTTCCATCCACCCGGTGAATAATCATGGCGCTCACCGCCTTAGATTCGTGTCACGCCTTGAAGAAGCTAGCCAACCCCGCGCTCCCCTCCGACGCCGTCCACCTCCACATCCCTCTCGCCAAACGCGACGCGCGAGCGGACCAGGACCAGTCGACCAGAGGCAGTGAGCGACCACTTGGAATCTTGGACACACACTGGTGTAGCCTTTGTAGTCTCCAGTGCTACAAGACACAAATCGTTAGGCTTGTGAAAGCAACAGGCAAGGCACGCCTTGGTTCGTCAAGTAGCTAGCTTCCGTTCCTCCACGTCGTCCATCGTCGTCTGCGAACAAGATCAGTCAGATCACTCCATCTTGTTGCTCCAGCCTTCTTCCAGCATGCGAGCGTCAGCTCTCGCCGTGCTGGCGGCCGCCGTCCTGCTGCTCGTTCCTGCCTCCGCCGCAGCCGGCGCCGACGAGTTCGTGCTCGCCGGCTTCGCGCGCGAGAACGTGACGGCGAGCGGCGCGGCCGTGGTCACCGCCTCGGGCCTGCTCCGCCTCACCAACGAGACGAACGAGCGGTTCGGGCACGGGTTCTACCCCGTGCCGGTGCGCCTCAAGGACGCCTCCACCGGCGCGCCGCGCTCCTTCTCCACCACGTTCGTCGTCGCCGTCGCGCCGCTCTACCCGAATGCGCACGGCCACGGGCTCGCCTTCGCGCTGGCGCCGTCGCCGACCGTGCCGGGCGCCATGGTGGGGAAGAACCTCGGCCTGTTCAACACGTCGGACGACCTGGGCCAGGCGAGGAGCCTGGTCGTCGCCGTCGAGCTCGACACGGCCATGGACGAGGAGTTCGGTGACATCGACGACAACCACGTCGGCGTCGACGTCAACGGCTTGCGGTCCGTGAACGCGACCCCCCGCGGGGTACTTCGACTTGACGGGCAGGTTCGTCAACCTCAGCCTGATCAGCGGCTCGCCGCTGCAGGTGTGGGTCGAGTACGACGGCGCGAGCATGCGGCTCGAGGTGACCGTGGCGCAGGCCGGCACGACCAGGCCGGCCGTCCCGCTCGTGTCTTGCATCGTCAACCTCACCTCGGCCGTGGCCGACGACACGTACATAGGATTCTCGGCCGCGAACGGCGCCGCCGCGAGCTCGCACTACGTTCTCGGCTGGAGCTTCCGCGTCGGCGGCGGCCGCGCTCCAGACCTCGACCTCTCCAAGCTTCCGCAGGTGCCGTCGACAAGACCACCCAAGAAGAAGACGCCGACGCTATTGATCGTGGAGATGCTCCTACTGGCCTTCGTGGTGCTCTGCTTGCTGTTGGCGGCGGCCGCGGCTCTCGTCATCCGGCGCCGGCGGTTCGCCGAGGAGGAGGACGACTGGGAGAACGAGTACGGGCCGCACCGGATCAGGTACAAGGACCTGCACGCGGCGACCAGGGGCTTCCGCGACGTCATCGGCGTCGGCGGCTTCGGGCGCGTGTACCACGGCCGGTTGAGGGGCGACGAGGTGGCCGTCAAGAAGATCTCCCACGACTCCAAACAGGGGCTGCGCGAGTTCGTCTCGGAGATCGCGAGCATGAGCCAGCTGCGCCACCGCAACCTGGTCCAGCTCCTCGGCTACTGCCGTCGCCGAGGCGAGCTGGTGCTCGTCTACGACTACATGGTCAACGGCAGCCTCGACAAGCGCCTCTTCGACGTCGCCGAGCAGCAGCCGGTGCTGAGCTGGGAGCAGCGCGCCAGGATCGTCCGCGGCGTCGCCGCCGGGCTGCTGTACCTGCACGAGGGGTGGGAGCAGGTGGTGGTGCACCGCGACATCAAGGCCAGCAACGTGCTCCTCGACGCCGACATGAACGCCAAGCTCAGCGACTTCGGCCTCGCGCGGCTCCACGACCACGGCACCAAACCGCAGACGACGCGCGTCGTGGGGACGCTCGGCTACCTGGCGCCGGAGATGAGCAAGACCGGCAAGGCCACCACCTGCACCGACGTGTTCGCTTTCGGTGCCTTCCTGCTTGAGGTGGCCTGCGGCCGGAGGCCCATGGAGTACAACGACAACGCCGACTCGCCGGGGCTCGTCGACTTCGTCCTCGAGCTCTGGAAGGAAGGGAGGATCAAAGACGCCAGGGACCCAAGGATTGGCAAGTGCGACGAGGAAGACCTGGAGTTGGTGCTCAAGCTTGGCCTGCTCTGCTCACACCCTGACCCGCGTCAGCGGCCGACCATGAGGCAGGTTATGCAGACATTGGAAGGCACTGCGCCGGTGCCGGAGACCCCGCCAGAAGATCTAGACAACAATGGCAGGCTGTTCTTTGCGTATAACGAGTCGTTCGACGAGTTCGCCACCTTGTTTCCTATGACATCGGAGACAACCATTGTCACGACGCAGCCATCTTCTTCGCACTCCTCAAATGACCACCAGCAGCCGATCTCTGGTTGAGTAGCTCCACCGTCCACATTGCCAAATTCTAGTGACCTTTTGTAGGATAGTTTAAGATCACAAAAGATTTAAGTATTGTGCAATTGTTTTCTTTTTTTTTTTAAGTGAATGCAGGATGTCTTCAGCCAAATTCAGGGATTCAAAGAGAATTTTGTTATCCTAATTGCTGATGCAGTACTATATCAATCATCTTGAACTACATGTCTAACATTGTTTGACGCTGCATTTAACCGTTTGCGGGTGAATATCTTCAGATTAGAAGTCAGTCAGCCTCAGAAGAGCTAAGAATGAGATAGCAACATTTCTGCAGAGATTGAGAAGTGAAGCATCACTTCGCTCAAAAGTAACCGAAAGGCACCGCAACCTGCTTATCATGGGAAGAAGATCACGAGAACCTAAAACCTTTTAAGACAAAAAAGCGCCCAGCTTTTAGACCAGTGATTGACTTGAGTAACTATGTCTGAAAAGTACTAAAATAGTTCTGCAATATGGAAAATCAGGACAGCATGACACGTTTTTGTCTATATGGAAAATCAGGACAGCAGGACAGATTGACTTGAGCAACTATTTTGTCTATACAAAGTCAAGTTCAGGTTAGTCAACTATTTCATCTAGAACCTCATACACAAGAAGGGTCACCGTCATCTTCCTGGATGCCCATTGCAGCACCTTGGATCATTTCAGCATCAACTCCTGCAAGGAAGTTCAGAGATTTTGATATTGACCTTTTAACACAGCGTACAGATAAAGCGATAGAAAAGAAATACATATGGGTATACCTTCAATGAAGGATTCAAATTCATCATCATTCAGTTCCCTCGATGTGATTTGGCTGACTGGTTGATTAAGTTCCATCCAATTTGGCTGCTCGGTTGGGCCGGAGAACATTGCAGTTCTATCCACAATCCAGTCATCAACTATGTCTATGTAGTCCACCGAGACAGGATCAAATCCTTTCACCTTGCGTTGTTGTCTATGAGCAGATATTAACCAAATCACCAAAACAACCAATACCTTGTTAGCAACCAAAATGTTTTGTTCTCTTATATTTTAACAACCAATGAGTATATTCTATGTAACAAGATGATTTTATTACCTTTGCTGCAGCCGTAGGTTGTATTGAACAAAGGTGAGATGATGCATTCGTTGACGCTCAAAACTATTCATTCTTTCATCATGCGCTTGTTCAAAAGGAATGTGTGCGCGATCACATCCTCTGGCACTGCAGGTTTGACTGAGAATACGGATTGCTAGACGTGTGAGATTTGGGCAAGCGCCTCCATATGTGTACCACCAATCAGCTGCATGATAAAAATAACAATATAAATACAACACATATCAATAAGCATCCTGAAACTCATCTTGTAACAACATGAATCAAAGGATGCACAAAGGTTCTAACTCTTCAAACAAGGTTAATAAGGTTGTCAGTAGAGTAATTCAGTTATAAAATTCTCATTCGGCTGATTAAAAAAGAAAATAGGTGTAACTCATGGCTTGAGGATGTCATAACTGGTAAATCGTGTAAAGTAGTTCATAAAAGGTTTTGCAATGCTAACCAGGAGGTAAAGTGCGTCTAGATCGGATAGCCATTTGCCTGCGGAAATCCCCTGCTGCCTCACTCCGGTATGTGTTGAGCTCTCTCTGGATTTTATCTTGGATCTTCACATCAGAAACAAGCCTTTCTATGCAGTCCAGCATTCCTGAGAAGATTCCATTTGACACATCACCTCGAATTCCATCAAAAAACAGGGGATTCAGGAAGAAACCAGCGGAATGAAGTGGCCGTGGTATGCGGTTATGCCATCTCCAGTCAATAATATTCCAGTAAGGCATGTAATTGCTCTTCATCACCAGCTCTTTCTTTATTGCTACTTTGGCCTGGTACAATCCAGCATAAACGTACCCCATTGAAGGCCTCTTGCTACAACTAACCAGCTTAAGAAGGTGCACAAGTGGTTCAGTGATGCGAACCACTGCGGCACAAGAGGACCAAAATTGCAAATTACTAACTAGATTGCTCACTTCGATCCCTCCTTTTTTTGGTAGCAAGAAGTGTATCCATTCATCCGAGTTGACCATGGTTTGCAAAGCCTCCTTCAGACTGTACATGTTCTTCAGTGTGACAAAGTTCATAGCAGCGCGAGTCTCTGCATGAACTAGCAGTTCCTTCCCGTTCAGAAACTTCTTCATCAGATTCAATGCAGATGAGCTGTTGTAGACAAATCCCGTGATGGCCTTTGCATTACTTATTATCTCACTGATTGCCCCCTCCTTACTGAAATCTTCGAGCATACCGTCGATGCACTGGAATGTACACGGGGACCAGAACAATGTGGGAAATGTTTCGCCAAGCCTGGTTCCGGCCAATGCATGGATCTCTGAGTTGTTTGTGATCACTTGTATGACATTTTTCTCGCCAACTTCTTGGACAATACTCTTCAGTAATTCGTACAGTGTATCTGAAGATGCGACAATGCCAGTTGCATCTACCGATTTCAGAAACATAGTACCTTCAGGGCAATAAACTGAAAAGTTCATTAAGGTTCTCCCTTTATCAGTGACCCACTCATCCGCCAACACCGAGCAGCCCGTCCTTGCCCAAGATCCTTTGTAGAATTCCAGCAGGGACATCACGTCGTCCAGTGACCTCTTAAGAATGCGACCACGAAAGTCGTCGTAGGAGAGTGCCTCAAGCCTCCCACCGGCGGACGCAATGGCCTCGAGCATAGGTTGGAAGTAGACGGAATTCACTGCCTCCAATGGCACGCCAGCGTCATACAAGAACTTCCCGACTGCCATAGAAACTTGCTCCTTGTCAAAGCCAGCATGATTAACTGCATCGACCGCCATGACAACCTGGTTAAGAGGATTGGAGCGAGGAGCAGGAGTAGCAGGCTGAGGAGCCATCGGGGTAGTAAAGGCCTGACTCAATGCTGCTTTCTTCTTCTTCCTACTCCCACTCGTCCTCGCCTCCACGGCCACCGGCGGCCTCTCCTGGAGCGGGGTGGGGTCGAAGTCGAGCACCTCGTTGAGCGGGATCATGTGGATGGGGCTCTCCGTCCCGCCGCCGCCGATCTGGTTGGAGGCGGATGGCGCGTCCGACTGAGCGAGCCGCTTGACGTTGGCGCTGACCGAGAGCTTGTGCTTCTTCTTTGCGGCAACGGCGTCGAGGCTGCGGAGCATTGTGTCCTGCACGTCGGTCGGCACCTTGGGGCAGCAGCAGGCGTTGCCGGGGCGGCGCGCGAGGTGCTCCTTGAAGCGGTGGATGCCGCCGCCGAGGAAGTGCTTGCCGCAGTAGCCGCACTTGAGCCGCGTCCGCCCCTCGGACCGCACCATGACGCAGTGCTTCCACGCGGGGTCGTGCTTCTGCGAGCCGATCTGCACCACCTCCTCCTCCTCCCCGGCCGCCGCCGCCGCGGCGTCCTCCGCGTCCTTCTCCATCCGCCACCACCCTCTGCCTCCCGCGACTCTGCATCATCACCACTTGCCGTTAGGAATGGCGCGATTCGAACGGCGGCGGAATTCATACGGCTAGCCGTGTTAATCCCCAATTAGCCGAGGGCGAAATGAACCAAACCGGGGGAAGCGGAGGGGAAGGAGCGAACTCACCCGGGTTCTCGCTTCGAGAGGCGAAGCGGGCGGGCGCCCCCAAATCGGCGCAAACCCCAGCAAGCCGGGGAAGAAGAAAACCAAGGAGGAGAAGGGAGTCGCGACGGCCGGACGGGTGAGTGGGAGGAGCGGCTCGGTCGGGGTTGGTTGACTTGGCAGGATGGACGTGAGAGAAGCGAAGGGGTTGGGTGCCGACCCAGCCGGTTCACCTGTGGGTCGGTCCGGGTTAGGTTAGTTTGGGCTGATCAGGGCATTCGTGCCAGACCAGTGGGCCGGCCTGGCCAAGACTCGACACATCGGTAATCCCGGTTCGTTTAGCCGGGGGGAGAAGTAACAACCAGAGCGCTCGCTCGTCAGTCCAGAGCAAAGTCCATCTATACCGGTCCTAATGGCGAGGATTTCAGATAGGAGGGACGTATTGTTTTGAGTTTCAAAAACTGAAAATTTTGAATTGTCACAGGCGGCAATCTATAAGCTGGAAGTGTGGTTTGAACGAATCCTGGCTTGTGAACATGGTTAGTGATCACTGTCCACCGAAGCAACAATCGGATACTCCAGTCAGACAAACCTTATCACGTTTGACCATATCATCGATTAAATGAACCTAACCTGTAGGTAATGCCAAAGAGATTTCAATCTTCAAAGTTACAACATCAAAATTGAGCACTTACAGCATGAAAAGGTTGGAAAATATTAAGCTATCACTAATTGTCCATGAACAATCGGATATAGCAGCAGACTGCAGAAGACTGCTGATCCAACATCAACGATTTTATGATGAAATCAAAAACTAATGCAGACCCTCATGAAGAACATGAAAAATCATTCAGTCGTCACTCCAGATTCTCCTCCGGGTGAACAGTGGTCTTCCCGATATTTTTCTTTTGAAGGCAAAGTCTTCCCGATATTGTGAACGGTATCAGCTCAAATGTATGAGCAAAAATGTATACAACATGTGGCTCGTTAAATGCTCTACAGCTAGGCTGCAAGTAGAGGCCGAATCAGAGATGAATTCATAATACTAATGGTCTGATGAAAGAATTCTTGGCTACATGTCTTCCAATGCATAGAACCATACCAACATCAGCTCCACCTCCGATCTGTCGCCTACTTGCATTATCACTTGATCAGGCTCCATTTTATGACTGACATACAACTTTGGATTGAAATTTAACATTGGAACTCCAGTTGTTAGTGGTTCATAAACAGAAAAAGCATTTAGTCTGCAACAAGAACAGAGATGTTGCGTTATTACTCATGGAAGCTTAGAAGCACAATTCACAATTCGTCTGAAGTTGTGTGGATAGACTAAAAACCAGGACCATACTTAATGTCATCTGCATATCAGTATTAGAATTGGAAAGCAGACAGAATAGCCACACGAACCCCACATTGTCATGCCATGGCACAACTTTTTCTATTTTGTCACGTTATGAAAACAATGCTTTAACCCAAAATCTCAAAGAAAATCAAACGTTTGCATTGTGCTTTCAAAACAAGCTGCACATGTAGAAGCCAGAAACATTAATGAAACCATATAAGGTCATGAGCTAGACTAGATTCCAAACACTAACTATTATAACCATCAGAGAACATACATGCGAGAAATACCTTCGTATGAATATCAAGTCAGTATAGACAGCAATAGCTTTAGTTGTCCCTGCAATGGTTTAGCCGAGTCCGAGCTCTTTCTTCAGCTTCTCGAGAGCGGCCTCTATTTCTGAAATACCATCGTCAAAGCTATTTGCTGCTGTCTTGTCATCCTTAGCATTCTTTGCTTGCCCTCCAAACTGTGTGTATGGATCTTTCCCAGAGTCGTCTTCAGAGTTGGAGTCATCAATGTTCAGTTCATTCTCCAGAAATTCAACGAATTCCTCGCCAATTGCCTGATTGAGCATAATACAGTAAATATTTTTAACGACATTCCTCTATAATTAGTAGGTGTGGTGTAACCTATGCTATATGACCACATGGCACTTCCCAACATTTACAAACTATGACAAGGAATAGATGAATAAACAGCTTACTGCCAACTCTTCCCATAGGCTTTTAGGTTTCTGATCAGAATTCAACCCAGCCTCCCAGTTCTGAAATTCTGTTTGTAGATCTTTAAGGAAATCAGCTGCAAAAGCACAACAACTATGGTCATGTTTTTAGTTAAGATAAAAACATTCACTGAATTAATATTAAAACAAATAATTATACTAGACCATTGGAACCCGAACTGACATCAACAATTAAACCATTTATGTAACCAAAATTAAGTGGCTAGTACACACTTTCCAGAGGAACAAAGTTCAGGATAGTAGTAGAAGAGCAGAAAGATCTCGGTACCAAAACCGTAGAACTGCTCTTCTGCAGAATTTGATTTTCTCTCCCTGGAGCTGGAGGTCCAGGACGAATCTGTATTACTATTTGCGTATTTGGACCGGCTGTCTGAGTTCATCAGTGTGTTGTAAGCGTGCTTGATCCGCAGGAACTTCTCTTGGGCATTGGCCTGCGTTGACAAAATCCACAAAGTTACGGTGAACAGTGTGTCCAATATATCCAACGTTCCAAGAAATCGCGTAGAGATCAAAAGAAATGTCCAAGGATAAGGTTGTGAGCAAACAGCAGCGACCGCCACGGCACGCACCTCCTTGTTGACGTCCGGGTGGTACTTGAGCGCGAGGCGCCGGTACGCGCGCTTGATCTCGTCGGGCGCTGCCGATGGCGACACGCCGAGCACCTCGTACGGTGATTCCCTCCGCCTGCCGCCGGCCCCCGCGCGGACCTTCACGTTCGCCCGCCGCAAGCGATGCGCCGGACCACGACAGGAAAGGAGGGTCGAGTAACTCGGGCAGGTGGAGTCGACAGCTCGGCGGTGGGAAGAGAAGGGAGGAGCAAAAAGGCGGCGGGAGGCCGGGAGTGGAAAAGACGGATGCGGCGGAGCAGCGGCCTGCAGCTGTAGCGCCATGGCGCAGCCGGGGTTGCAGAGAGCTGGATTTGCTGCCTTTTGAATGGCTCGGGACGAGCCTGACGAACCTTCACAACACCAGCGGTTAAGATCAAACGGCACCTGAGCGGGGTGAGCATCGGACGGCCCTAATGGATGCTCATAGTACCTACATCTACGGTGCTAATCAACATCTCAAAATTTGAGGAATTACTATTACACTACAATTTAATTCAGATAATATAGAGGAATATCACGTCACACCCCCGTGCAAACGGTACGTAAGCATCATAAAATCAACATACAAATATCTATCAGCCTCGTACAAGCAGACTCTGAAATCAAAATGTAGGAGCATATCAGCAGAATACACTGAGGATAGTACAAGATGCAAGTGTTTGCGCAGCCCAAAAACCACCATGCTTCTATCAGGTTTGCTCTTTCCCATTCCACAATATTACTAGGCCTAAGAACCTAATTGGCATTGGAAGACGGCCCAGGGCCAAGCAGCAACGGCGGATCCTTCTTCTTGCTGTCTGAATCAGAATCTTCTTTAGAAGCAGGTCTCGCAGCAGCCCATGCACGCAGAGGTGGCTCGAACATCTTCCCCGCAACGTCTGGGGGCGGCGGTTGGGGTGCATCCTCTCCTGGAAGCACAACAAGGCCCTTTTCCCTTAGGGACGATGGTTCGTTGTAGCACTCCTTCCAGAGCGAGTCCACCAGCTGTCGCTCCTCGCGAGCAGCATGGAGATCGTCAGCATCCATTGTGCTAATCCCTTCGATCCGGCTCTTGAGGATTTCTTTCAGTTTGTCTTGGTCAGGTAGAGCATTACCAGCACCAGATTTCTTGTCCTGTGCCAACTCAAGAAGACCTCCCAATGCAGCCTCACGGACTAAGGAATCATCGCTGGATGCGAGATGCATCATTAGTTTTGGAAGACCAAGCTCTGTAGCTACACTCCTATCTGTCTTGTTGTTGTGCAGTAAGTATTGTATGAGATTGAGAGCTTTCCTGAAATGATGCAACAGGGCAATGTCACAGAATATAGCAAATGAATAATTCCACAAATCCACGGGAAATAAATTTTCGACTCCATATTACATCACAAACTGGAAATAATGATTTGAAAATTTGACTACAACAAATCAAATGAGACGACTTTGTTTAACAATGCATGCCAGCATGCCATAGGCGGAATCACAAAACTACATTACTACAAAGTATTATAGCAAAGAAAAGTGACAAACACATGAGCATAGTGCTTTATCCCAATGTGTTAGTATAACTGACAGTTTATTATTCATAGTGCCTTCATGGATTGCGGCCGTGTAGGAAAATACATTTTAGTGAAGTGCATTGCTTGTGAGATACTGTTGTGGCCAGTACTAATAAAGGCATTTCTATCGCTACAAAGTGTAAGCATAGGTCTACATTTTGTTGTAGTGTTTGGCAAGATACCACAAAGCCAAGCAAACAATAATTATGTGAAGCGTCATATAATCATATGCGATGTTGGAGACCTTGTTCCAATAGTTATTGGGCAACATACCTCTGAAGCCTGGCATCATCAGAACCAAGTGCATCTTTCAAACCAGCATACCCATTTCCCAAGCGAAATGCAGAAATTCCTGGCTGGTTATGACGAATCAGAGCTGCATATCAAATAGTATGAACTCCATGGTTAGCCTGATATGCTAGAGAAGCCAATTGCAATTAGCCTATCAGATCAGATTGAGTGATAACATTACGAAAGTGTATACTTACAAGATATTGCTCCCAAGGCTTTTGTTCGTGCATTGGTATTGGAATCAGATGTGAAGTTTGTCAATAGTGGCTCCAGCCCGTTTGATTCCATGACAAGTTGTTGGCTCTTGGGATTATTCTGCACAATTGTACTCACAACTTCTGCCGCCTTTGCACGTATGCCAGCATGTGAATTTTTCAAGTAACCAAGTAGAGGAACTAAACCACCAATAGAATGTAGATCTGTTTGGATAATTGTATCAGTGTTAGGATTCATCTTGTGCAATCAACATTAGAATAAGCATTTACAAACAGAGCTGTCATCAATTTCAACCGTGGTTCTTACCATTTGCCATGTCGATGGATTCCACATGCTCCTGTAACTCATCCAACATATCTGGAAACCCACAAAAAGGCAAGTTAATTGTTGAACCTTCATCTGTAGAACATTGGAGATTAATTTGGAATAAACTGGAATGCTCCACACAGTACCCTCAATGTTCTCCGGAGTGACACCCTGGGACTGCAAGACATCTTCTGGAGTTTTCATCACCTGGGTGATTTCTTTCATCCTCTTGACTACATCGATTGTGTTCTCTTGCATCGCCTCCATGAACCATTTCCTGTCTTCCTCACTGCATCCATACCAAATTTAAGGAAACATGAGCACCATGACCAGCTGAAGCGCCCAAGCTCGACAAATCCAAACGGTGAGCACAATTGGAGGATAGGGCACCTTGCTCAAACTAAACAATAATTTCGGCTAAGGATATAGTTAGACAGTTCACAAGGCTACTCTAGGTTTTTATCTAGGAAATAGCAGCAAAGCTAAGCATACGAAGTTGTGAACTCGAAGCACCAGGTAGGGTTTTGCAACAGTACAAGTAGTACACATGGAAGGGAATGGGGGATCTGGTGCGGAGAGGCGAACCTGAGCGCGCGCGGCGGGGTGGTGCCGTCGCCATGGGCGATGCTCCACTTGAGCAGGCCGTTCCAGTCGGGCCCTCCGTCCTTCGACATCGCCGCTCGCCGGAATCGACGCTACCGAGGCTGCTGGTGGGATGATGGTGAAGCGAGACGAGCAGGCAAAGAGACACCCGGTTCGTGTGAGATCGTAGAGCTATCGGAGGGGCGCCTCGCCTGGATTTATGGGGGTGCTGGCGGTGGAGAAGACGGGCGGGCTCCCTTTGGTCAGGCGTGGCGTCGTCGAGAGGGACCGACCGTGCGATGCCGCGGCGGCGGAGTCCGGACTCCGGAGTGTTCCCGAAGGTGCGCTGCGCTTCCGCGAGAATAGGCAACCTGGGCTGCTCATGGGCCGTTCTGTGTTTGTGCATCAGATTTTTGCAGGCCGCCTGCGCAGGCTTGGTCGTGAAAATAATGGGCCTCTGCCTTTCTGTTTCGGAAAAGAAAAAGTCAACTTTGCCTCCGTCAACTACCAGAACCAATCAGTCAGAACCAATCAGTTGGATCGCTCTCGCGAACTGTCTTTGCTCTACAGTAGAGAGGGGCGAAAAGGCGATCCCGTTCTCCGGCGGCGACTCCGCGCGGTCTCCCTCTTCTCCGATGGCCCTCAGGGCTCCGGAGAGCTGGGAGATGGTCAGAGTTGCCGTCCGGTTCCCCTTTTAGCTACTAGGTTAGTTTGTAGTCTAGGTTGTACCTAGTTAGGGTTAGGGTTCCGGCGGTATTTTTCGTAAGCGGTGGCCGGCTTTCCTTTCTCCCTCGGCGGATCCGGCGATGGAGACGTCGAAGACGACGGCGACATCTCTGGTGAGTCGGTGTGGAGTCTTTTGTTTCCTCCGCTCTTTTGCAAAAGGGTGGGCGGATGTTTTTGCTTCGTTCAACTCAGTTGGACGAGGAAGGTTCTGCCAGCGGTGGTTCATGCCGACAGCCGGCTGTGTTTGTCCTGGATGCGTCGATGATGCGGCGGCGGCGACACATCTTTGAAATAAGTTTCCCAAGCTTCCTCCGTATCGATGGCGATTTGCTCTTCACCGCTGTCGGTGAGCTTGTGGAGATGGGTTCCCTCGGGAGCCGTTCAGGGGAGCTTGTCCGAGATTGCAGTGGATTTGTTGGTGGTCAAGCTTTGGCGTTCAGCGGCGCGTCGGGCGACGTCGGAGCTGTGGCGGTTGGCGGTGCGATTTGGCGACGGCAATGGCGGTCAGCGGCGCGTCGGGTGACGGCGGCTTTGGCGGTTAGAAGTGCGTTTGCTGTGTCGGAGCTGTGGGGCTCTTAGAGGCCTCATTGTTTATTGCTAGCTGTCTTCTGTAATCTGTCCTGGACTTCTGTCTTCTGATACCTTTCATGCTGCATGGTGACAGTCGTGCATCGGTTGTTTCCGATAATCTCTCGATAGACGCGGTTGCTTATCTAGGTATAGTTGTAGGGGAGTTTATGAGTGTTTGAGTGAGTCGTGTCTCTTCGAATGTACATAAACAGATACTACATTTATATTCAGACGGAGAGGTTAAAAAAAAAAACTACCGAGAAAGTGATTCTCAAAAAAAGAAAAAAAAAACTACCGTGAAAGTTTGATTTTCCTCGCTCTACTGTGTGATAGTAAAATCGGAGGGAGTATCTAGTTTGCGATTTGTTTAGACTCAACTTTGCCTGCTTTGCTGCGCATGGGTCTACTGGATCCATCCACGAGCGTGCCATGGAGCCTCTGAATGAATCATCCCTTGGAATATCGGCCCATTACTCTCCAGTTTTATTGGACCGTTTCTCTGTTCTTATTAGGCCGGTGCATCCGATCCATAATTCCGTTTCGACCGGATCGTTCTGGAGCTCTACCCCTGGGGACGCCGTACGCCTCTGTTCGCGCGCGTAGTCATGCGCCGCCTCGAACGTTCGTGGCCTAGTCTACAGGCAATGATTCTGCTTTGAAGTAACCAAACGAAATCGCAAAAAACTCGGACAAACTCCAAATGACGGTTCCCAGTCAGGCAGGAAGAACATGCCGGAAGCCCCGATTAGGTTTCGCTAGTTCAGTGATCAGGGGAGGGAAGAACACCATTTCCCCCTAATTTGCATCAACATTTACATCATTCATCATGCATACATTAACAGTTTTGCACACTGGTTGCAGGTCAACCGAACAACCTCCAACCGCAAGCACCCAACTCCTACCTAACAGGATCGCACACGCAAAGGCGTGCAAGGCAAGATCACCAAGTACACAGGCACATCCATCTTCTTCCCAAAAACCAAAAAATAAGATGTGCCGCTGCTGCTTCCCTACACTACTGCAACAACACTACTACTAACCGCACCGGCGCCGGTTGGAGCGTCGCCGGTGAGCCTGATCGACTGCAAACTCAGGCGCAGCTGGACGCCGCATGCCTCCGCTGCGGCACGAACACGAAGAGGGACTCGAGGTCTGGCGGCTGGAAGTAGCCGCCCTTTGGCGGCTCCCGACGCTTGCTTCCGCCGACGCCGAGCTCCGGCATCGCGACCGCCTTCTTCCTCGGCGGCGCCGCCGGGCACGGCGGCACCACCGGGATGCGGCAATCCTCGCGCCGCGGAGTCTGACACCCCTCCTCGGTCGTCGCCGCCACCTCCTCGCCGTACTCCACCTCCATTCCGAGCCGCACGCGGAGCCTTCGAGGCGAAGGTTTCGAACAGTGTCGCGTCTCCCTCGCAGCTGATGAGCCAAAGAACAGAGCAAGCGAAGAGAGCGAGCTAGCGTGCACAGGGCGAGCAAACGTCAGTGAGCTGGTGGTGCAGTAATATAGCGGTGGGTGCGAGTGCAACGCGCGGAGTGGAGTCCAGCGGCGTTGCGGTGGCGCGACGGTCGCGGCGAGGCACATTTCTCTGTGACCTGTGGGGCTGAATGTATACGGGCCTTGTTTGTCAGAGACGGAGATGCCTGCAGCTTGGAGTGCGAGAGCAGTTGGGCTGGATGGGAGAGTAACGTGTCACCGACTGGCCCGTGAGCGGGAAACGCGTCGGTCGAAAGTGGCGGAATGGTCTAGAGCTCGCACGCGGATTCTCTGCGACATCTCAAGGGACACGAAACAGAAACTTGCCCTACATACGACGATGCCCAAGTAAGTCAAACAGAGCATGCGTGTGGGTTATGGAACGCTTCCAAAGCAAGAGCTTTATAAACTTGCCCTAATGGAGTCTCGCCTACCACACGCACAGTAGAGTGGCCGGTTGCCCTCATCGTAATGGATCCCAGGTTAGTGTTGTCGTTCAAATGTGTCCTCAAACATTGATTACTGATGACTCTGGACTCAGGAGGAGGCACGGATAGGCTTGAAAATGGTATTGTACGGTCTCGAGCATATCACCTCGGTACTGGGCTCCAACTCTCGCCCCGGCGTACCAGGTTGTGGCAGCGAAAGCGACACGTGTAGCGTGGCCATTGCAAGCCCTGGAAAGTGCGTGCCAGCGTGGCGCGGTCGTAAGGCGCTTCGTCTTCGTGGCACTCTATCTGTATCCCAAACCGGCTCGCATGGCTCTCACCAGGCAGGCAGCAACGCAGCTGCCATTGGCGCCCCTCGACGAGAGCTTGAAATTTCGCGCGCGCGCATCGCTGCATCGCGAACGTCCGTCCTTCCCTCCCATGCGAGACCGGCCGCACGGCACGACGTGGTGGTACTACCTCAGTTTGTCACAGCTTCCGCCGGTGGCAACTTATTTAAAAAGCGAATGGTATTTGTCGCTGTTTTTAGTTCACTATAAGAATCCGTTCAACAAATCACCTTTTTATTTATGACAATGTTGGCTCAACTTCTGATTACTTGTAGCAGAGAAATAAGTTGTGCCGAACGAAGCTATAAAATGTTATAACCAATTTTTCAACGGACATGTCACCTGTTTTATCACGCCGTTCATTGATAACGTAGGCTGGTATTAGACAGGCAGAAAATGTAGTCACCCATTTTCTTTATTGAAAGCAATGTTGTTCTTAGGATTACAATGAAATGATATATGTCCCATGATCTACTACTAGCACAGATGGACAGAGATATTGCACAAGTAACCCTAAACAAATCACCTTTTTATACATCAGAATGTTGGCTCAACTTCTGATTACTTCTAGCAGAGAAATAATTTGTGCCAAACGAAGCTATAAAATGTTATGACCAATTTTTTACCGGACATGTCACCTGTTTTATCACGCCGTTCATTGATAACGCAGGCTGGTATTAGACAGGCTCAAAAAGTAGTCAGCCATTTTCTTTATTGAAAGCAATTCCTAGGATTACAATGAAATGTATATGTTCCATGATCTACTACTAGCACAGATGGACAAAGATATTGCACAAGTAACACAACTAGGAACACCAAGGCTTGCAATAGTATCTTGCCCTCAATGGTTGAACTGCAGAATCACAACACCACCAGCCAGGAAAAAATTGCTACCATTCAGCTCGCCTTTGTGACTCAACTAGTTGCGAGTAGAGTTTCTAGTTGTATTTTCAAGCTATCCTTTCTACCTCAAACCTTCACAGATCATGTAGATCTCCCTCGAGCTAGATCGGGTTGCTTTGGGTCTCAATAGTGATACTTTCTTGAACTTCTCCTTGCAAAATTTGCTAAACCCTGCACGCCAATGCAACAATAAAGATTCCGAGTAAGTTATAGCTGACGCGACTGTCAATCACTCTTTCATGCGAAACAATAGCAAAAAATGAAAAAAAAAATACTAAATTGGTGCTTAAATAGTTATTAGGAAGAGCATAGAAACACTTCTCAGATCAGCTGCTGGTCTCATATTATAGTTACCTGGTACATCCTCATTCTCAAGAAACTTAATTACTAGGCTGCCTCCATGACGAAGAACCCCATTATCATCAGGATCAGGTTCTGTGGAGCTCTGATACTTCTCTATAATTTCACTGTAATCCGATTTTTCTTTTACTTTTATCTTTCCTATTGCCAAAGACAGAGCACGCATTCCCAGCTCACAAGATATAGCTTCATCTTTGGGTGTGATCCCTGAAACTGGTGGACACATGTCGGACAACATGACAGAGAATCCTCTTTCCTGTAAAGGAGCATAAAATGGATCAGTCAAACTACAAATTGCACTGATGGCAGGATCACCGGACAAATGTAAATGAAATCCCTGTGTCGGTCTTTCTACTCATAATCCTGAAAACCGAGAAGAGAAAAGCTTTATTGTCGATGAACGAATCTTCCTAATAGTAGCATCATAGGGTAGAAAGAACAGAGCATAGGGTTAATGTATTTCACCCAAAGGGCGGAACAACCAAAATTTTAAAGAAAGAAACAAAGAGGTTGAGCCCATTCTTCTCTTCTCTCCGAATGATAATGCTCCATTTTAACACTTGTGAGTTGCACTTACATATCAGGACCAAATGCTGAACCAGAACATGGTCCTCCATCATAATTTTCAGCATCATCATTAACTCATTATTGAACTTCTTGCACCTCTAGTATCAACCTCTGTAGTAAACTGATTCTTAGAGATTTATTCAAGATTCTAGGGATGTTTGCCCTTCCATTTATGAAGCATAAAATAATCCAATCTAAGTACTGCCTTAAGCTCCATTACGAACTATAAATAATTCTCTACGCACGTTTTTGGTTTTATCTGGGTTTAAGGTTTCCATTCTCCAAAACTTTCATTGTCTTTTCTTATTCTTGATCATATCACAAGACACAGAGAGATGAAATACAATTTCATGAATACTCAGTATGAAGCAACTAAGCCAATTCTCAGTTTCAGCCTAATCTAAAATTAACTGGTTAAACCTAAGCAACATGCCACTATTTATTACTGTCGCAATTGTGACATCAGGAAGACACGAATAAGCTAAGAAAATGGATGCAGGAAGAAGTAGTCAATCATATCACAAGCAATCACACCTGTGGCGACATTGCCCGAGCTTGCCGCTTCATCAAAGTCATAACATCTGCACAAAACGTCCTGACCCTCGAGTCGCAGTGAGCCGAGGGTACCTTCACCTTCTGCTCTGCAACAACCGTGCCACCAAATCAGACCAACCATGCATCCATTCATCCCATCAATCTCACAGACCAGCAGCAATTCAACCGCCACTGACCTTAACATCGACGCCGACGACCACACCGCCTTTCTCAAGCGGACCCAGATTTTGACATGCCACCTGCACGTTGTGCCCAGATAGTTAACTACAACTAGAAATGAGGACTGATTGAGGTAAATAGAGATTGAGGAGAAAAGGAGGATGATGGATCAATCACCTGGAGCCACGCGCCGGGGGCGCAGCCGAGGTCGAGGACGGCGGCGCCCGGGGTGATGATCCTGTGCTGCTTCTGTATCTGGATCAGCTGCGGCGGCAACACAAGCGGTTCCAATGAGACGACGAATTCAAGAAAGCCGTCCGACGGAGGAGCCGACGAGAAGAGAGCGGAAGCGAGAGAGCCGACCTTGAATGCGGAACGCGCGACGTAGCCGAGGCGCTGCGCCTCCCGGTAGAAAAAGTCGGCGGTGCCCCCGGCGCCGCTCATGGCTGCCTCGTTCGACGGCGGCGAAGGCGACGGCGAGGGAAATTACTAGGGTTTTAGCCCACACTACGGGTTCTTCCTCGTGTGGGGTTTTAGCCCATTTCGACCCACGCGCAATTTACGTGGATGGGCTGGTTCGTGTTGGGTTGGGCTTCCCACGCGGACAGCCTGCTGCAACAGAGGATGACGTGGACGCCTTCCGCGCCGCGCCCTCTTGCCTCTTGGCGTGTCCGACCTGCACCGCCCATTGGATCGGCACGACCTTCTAGACGGCTCGCAAACCCACTGGCCTCCGCGGTTATCTGACGGCGCCGGCAGCTGAATCCAGCACGAGTCATCGCGAGCACCAACCTAGAGGTCATGACGGATTCGGCCGCGCCCCGTCCCACCGTCCTCGTCACCGGCGCCGGGGGCCGTACAGGTACCGCTACCTTCCTCGTCAACTCCGTTGGCATTTGGGCACTGCTGTTCCTTGGAGAAGAACCAGATAACTGTTCAATTCGCCTGTGCCCTGTTGTTCAATGCTCCTGAAATTCCTTTATGGGGAATTTGGGACTGGCTAGAGTGGTAGGGGAGTTGTGATCGAAATGGGGTGCCTTCTATTTGGATAATTTACAGTTTGATAAGTTACCTATTGTAAAGTTAGTGTTGCAGTGCAAGTGAAAGCTGTGGTGGATTTGTAACTGTTTCTCTAATTTTATTTCTGTTTGTACTCATAGCTCACACTAAATTACCTTGATGTTAGGCCAAATTGTGTACAACAAGCTTAAGGAGCGCTCTGAGCAATTTGTCGCAAGAGGTCTAGTGAGATCTGAGGAAAGCAAACAGAAAATTGGGGGAGCTGATGATGTTTACATTGCCGATATAAGGGACGTAGATCGTCTAGCACCTGCTGTTCAAGGTGCTGATGCATTGATAATCCTCACAAGTGCTGTTCCAAAGATGAAACCGGGTTTCGACCCCACCAAAGGGGGCCGGCCTGAGTTCTACTATGAAGATGGAATGTACCCTGAGCAGGTGGGTTGATTGAATCCTTCTCCAAAATCATACGTACATTCGTTGAATTGTTGTTGACTTTTTTAATACTTGTAATACTAACATGTGTTGTGGATGGGTTTCAGGTGGATTGGATCGGCCAAAAGAATCAGATTGATGCTGGTAAGATTGTGGTTATTCTTTTTTATGTTTCAGTTTGTTGATGTTTTGTCAGAACATACTACACCTCATGAATGTTTACTGATGAGTGGATTTCCTGTCTTAACAGCCAAAGCTGCTGGAGTAAAGCATATAGTGTTGGTGGGATCCATGGGTGGAACAAATCCTAACCATCCTCTGAACAGCCTTGGTAATGGCAACATACTGGTAAGTTTGAGTTTGATTATATCATTGGACAGATGCATTTCACAACCCTCCTAGATCACCTAAGTTTATAGTGATCTATCGATTATTCCATGCTTACTGTAGGTATGGAAGCGCAAGGCAGAACAATATTTGGCAGACAGTGGTGTCCCTTATACAATAATAAGGTAATGTTGTACTCAGCACATGTAGGTCATAATATTCTTTGATCATGTAAGAGAAAGAAGGAAATTATTCCTTGCTCTAGTTTAGCTTGTTACAGTTTGAAGAAAAATATTATAGGACATATTTGTTGATACATTCTGCTCACCTTTTGGACACTTCGTTATACTAGCCTCATTTCAGTAGCTTTCTTTCTCCTTTTGCTTTATGCATCTAAAGATCCATTTCTCTGAATTGTGCTAAGAGTTTTTTGTTTTCTGAACAATTACAATAATAAAAATAAGGTAGAAGTCCGTTTTACTGTATCATCTGTCATACGTATGATTTTCTACCGTGATTGGGTATTTTCTCAACAATTAGGGTTGATTGAGGAGTCTAAATCTCAGAGTTGGTGGAAGTCATCTTTATTATCTTCTTCCATGTACAGTCTGATGATGTCCATTTGTTCTGTCCCTTCAATTTAGGCCTGGAGGTCTACAAGACAAAGATGGAGGACTGAGGGAGTTGATTGTTGGGAAGGATGATGAACTTCTCCAGACTGAAACTAAGTCAATTCCGAGAGCTGATGTGGCTGAAGTTTGTGTTCAGGTATGACCTGTAGATGTGCCATGCAGTGAACCACCATCTGTACTAACCTGCCTGAAAGGACTAGGTAAAAATGGGCTACGGTCCATTAGACAGGCACAGTGGGATGAGCCTTTCTGATTTAAAACCTTTTTTCTCTTCTGGATATAGGCTCTGCAGTATGAAGAGGCAAAGTTCAAAGCATTTGATATGGCCTCGAAGCCTGAAGGTGTGGGCACACCAACAAAAGATTTCAAGGCGCTATTCTCCCAGATCACTGCTCGGTTTTAAGCGATCTACTAAGAAGCCAAATCTACGTCTATGTTTTCGTTGATGGACTTGTATTGGATTTATAACTAGGTAGCTTGTGTATGATGAAACTGCACTTCTGTGTAATGGGCAAAACTGTGTTGTCGGTGCTGAGAGAAATTGGTGACATGCTCAGAGGCATACTGCTGAAAAAACGCTTTTGTTACTGCATATGCTGTAAAGAACTTATCCGGGAGTTAGTAGATATCAGTTTGGTTTCTCAAATTGCAACCTCCTGTACTTAACAATGGCCTGGAATGGCATTTCTTATCTGCAAGGCGCTGGCTATTGTTTTGTGAACGCCATCAGGCTGCAGGTTCTTTGAATGAGGCACACGTTCCCCATGTAATTGCTGCCGTGCCAATATATTCCTGGATCACATCTAGCTATTACTATTTCATTGAAAAAGATGCTTCATCCAAACGTGCTAAGGTAAAAAAAGAGAAGGAAGAGGGACGCTTCATAACCGAGGGCGTGCTATAGCTGGCGAGTTTCTCACCAGTGAACAAGTTTTTGAAGCGAACAATGGAAGGCTACAGTGGACCATCTATTGGTGCTATGACTCGAGGTACAGAATTAGAGCCCCCTTTGATAAGATAAGAAAGCTGTTAATCCATTACATAAAAATGTTACAAAACAGCCCTCATTCTATTACACAGAAACAATCACCTACCAGCAGAGTGTTATTGTAATCGACATCTATGCTCCCAGATAAAAGGTCAGCATCCATGAAGGGAGAAAAACAACGAACAATGAAACGGGGGTCAGTAAATAAATTTCATGGAAGATGTCCATATCTAAAAGTGTACAGATGATATTTAGCTAGTCCATGCCGAAAGAGCAAAGATTATACGTCCCTTCCAGCCCTGTAGCATCCACTTGTTATCTTTATCAACTAGAAAATCCCTGTGATAGCTCTTGCTCACCTTGTATCTTGCTCGCTTCATTATATCTTCTTCAAGCGGTAGCTGCCTGAAGCCTGCCCTGAGATTCCTCAATTGCCATTGTTTGTAGGTCTCCGGCCTTTCAATTCTCTCTGTGCCTTCACAGGCAATCACATTAAGAGCTTCCCGCCCATAAAAATCTCTTTCGATCAGCAGCCTCAGTTCATCAGTCCGTGAGGTATTCACTTCAAGCATATCAAAGAGTGAAGAGAAATGAAATAGAGCCTCCTTGAAGCGTGTCACGAAAAAGGGTGCATTGTAAGTACCATTGACAACTCCATGGATAAACAAATGCGGGTTCATTTTGCTGATAGTGTTCAAAACCCTCGTTCTCGGGCTGTCATCTGTCACAGTTTCATCCATCATGTTCCTCATTCGGAATAGGCAATTGACAACAAGAAGTTCATCACTACTTATCTTGAGATCTTCAACTTGGATGGTATCCCACTTGGCAGCAATGGCACGATACTCGAAAGGCACATTTAACATACGAGCATACTCATGTAAACGTCGACCTGTCGCCTCTATACGCTCTGCAGGCCTGAATCCTGGTTGTGGAAAGTCGATACCAGTGATCCGGAGGCTTGGGGGGCCACCATGTCTGCTGGAGAGCAGCTGTATGAGGACTGGCCACTGGAAACCGTACTGTATTCCGTAGTCAATAATGTGCAACTTTGAAGCAACTTTCGAAGCATTAAAGATGGTCATATTGGCAAAGAAGTGAGATACTTTCTTAAATGGGCATGATGAAACATACAAACCAAATGCTTTCACCATATCATTGGTCGAAGTTCGCTTTGCAGAAAGTGATCGGTAAATGCTGCTGCCAGTGCCAGCTAAGCGGGCCTCGAGCCCATCAGCAAAGCAATGTGCCAGCCTCTGACCAGCATCTCCGAGAGCAGAAGAATGCTTCCTAATCTGTTTCAGCAACTCTTTTGCATTCCTCTGATCATCAATAGCTGCTGCCTGAGCACAATGTATAAGTAGAGTTGTCAAATCAACTGCCTCCTCTGCACCAGCACTAGATCTTCCCTTCTTCCGTCCTCTTCTGTTCCCCGATCCTTTCACATATCCTCCACTGATTTCTGCATCAGCTGGCAATGGTGAGCGGAATTCACAATTCTCATCAGTGCACAAAAGTACTTTGTCAAACATCTCCCGGACCGTCTCCTCGTCGCACAATGCAGTTTGTTTGCTCCTTCTCTCTTCTGACTCCAAATCATTGTCATGTGGATTCTTCCGACCTTTATGAACAGCACATTTTGCACCTTCCTTCTCCATTTCACAAGGTAATTGGCCAAACTTATGATTACTCGTGGATACATCATGACTTCCAATGCTTCCTGAGCTATCACAATCATCAGGCATCCAAGATTTCGCTTCACAGGCATCTGTGGGTTTGGCAGCGGTGAGGATGTCTACAAAGGGCTTCTCGACGGCGAGAAGAGCTGAATCCTCCACAGATGCGTCGGTGACAGGATAAAACTCCTCGTCAAGAAGGAACTGATTGATGTATGCAAGGACCGCATCATCGGCGACTGCCTCAGACAAGTCCTCGGAGTTGTCTAGTTCGGTTGTGGTTGTCGATGCGGGGCTGGGCGTGGCCATGGATTGTCCAAGCATGGCCTGTGGTAGACATGGATGGGAACAGGTAGGATGGTTGTGGAATTCATACGAGGGGAAAAATTGGACAGCTGATTGTTGTGGAAGGGAGAAATTAATCACGTGATGAGTGGGCTGATTGGGGGTCGAGTAGAGATCACCAAAGTCAATACTATCGCGAGAATTAGAGTCCATTACCAATTAACCATTCCTTGAAAGCTTTCTATCCACAAGATTTAGGCTTTCCCCTTTCTGTGTTGACTGCTTACAGGTTTGCAAATATCTCCTCTATGGTACCTTTATCTTGTCTAGAACACAACAAGTCCGCTTAGAGAGCTACAAATTGCAAGAAAATCTTATGATGGGGCAAGGAAATACCATGCTACTATGATATTTGCTGACAAGTAGTAATTCAGAAAAGAAAAAAAGAAGGGGGGAAACTGTACCCTGCAAACCGAAGAGGCGAAGACCCTACAGGAACAACTCTTCACCAAGATCTGTGATCCACAAGCCAGATAAGCATCTGGGAGGAGGGAGGCTGAACGAACGTCGCCAAGTTGCAAGCTGCGGCCTCAAGAACAGAAGCGCGAAGTGACGCACTCCATCGGGAAGTATCGGATGCTAGTGGGAGCTTGGAGGAAGAAAGCAATGGTGATTGGGGAAGAGGCAGCAAGAGTCCAAGAGCTTCGGTTGGGCGAGTGGGGCAGTGACTTTTCCTTAATTACTTGTCAACTGGATGATTTGTTTAGCTGCAGCGCTCATTAAATCAACAGCGGGATTAGTACTTGGCAGGATGAGGTGGGGACTGGGTTGGGGAGAAGGGGGGGATGCATCTCGGAGTGCCCTCGCAAAGGAAACGGCGCGGGAAATGGACGGATGAACGGATCCCCTGCGGAAAATGAATTGGGGCGTATATGAAATAGGTTTTCTTTTTGCAAATTTGATCAAATTAACACCTTTTCTTTTTTTTGGAACTAAATTAACACATTTTCAGATACTAGTAGTAACCTCCGTTCACAAATACTTGGTAATATTGACTTTTACTGTTCACGTTTTCACTGACAATAACTTTTTAAATTTCTAGTTACCGGTGCTAACAATTGTATTAATAGATTTGTAACAAAAGATACTTCAAGCATGTATTTTGTTTCCATCTAACAGCAAAAAAATTTGTAGAAAATACGAATGGTCAAAAAATGATTGAAAAAGTCAAAATTGCTAAGTATTTGTGAACGGAGGTTGGTACCATGATTTGGTTTGTTTGCATTCGTTCTAAGTGATGCCTCTAGATACTACTCCAACCAACGGTCTAGACTAGTACATCCGTTTGAAATAGATGTCATTTAGTTTTGAGCACGAAAATTAAATATATTAAAAATATGTGCACAAGTATATTTAAAAAGAGAAAGATGCATTTTTAATATTTTTTCTTGTTTTCTGTGCACATGATTTTTCACATTTTATTAATTTTCATGCTAGAGTTAAAATGATATTTATTTTAAAACAGATGTATCCCTATTTTATAATCGAAACAATAGTGTATAAATCCAAAATATTGTACTCCCTTCCGTTTTAGATTGTTGACGTTTGATTATTTTTGAGTTACGTAAGACCATTCATGTTATTCAAAATATTTTAAAAATTATCATAGATTTTGTTATGATTTGTTTTATCATTAAAGAAAATTAAAATATTTCTTATAATTTTGTATTTTTAAACTAATATTTTAAATAAGACGAATGATCAAACGTAGCGAAAAAATTCAATGACATCAACAATTTAATACCAAAGTGAGTAAGTCGTAGCCGCACCTATACGCACCTCAGTTGGACCCAGCGAGAATCCGAGGGCGGGCACAACGCACAAACCCCACCATCCCGGTGTGAACGGATCGATGCTTGTGCTGTTGTGCAGATCGAGCCGTTGACCACAGAAGCAGGTGAGTCCCAAGTAAGTGGACAAGCACAAGTAAAATGGGCCAAACAGCACTGGTTTCACGATTGGCCCAATGTAGCGCTCGACCGCTTACAAACAGCCTGGCCTGCTCCGCGATCTAATTTTCTACCGCACAACCCAAATGAGGGCCCCAACAGCGGCCCACGCCCGTGTTACGCCGCAGCCTGCTGTTGTCTTACGAGGCCCAGTGGCCCACACCGCAGTCCGCTTCGCTCGCGCATGACTCTTGTGCGGCAGGCCGCAGGCGGCGTTTGCTCTTGACTCTTGTCCCGACCCCGCGTCGGCTCCGGCTTGCTCACTCACCCGCGCACCGACCGTCACACACACGAGGCCGGTGACTTGAGCCGCGTGCTGCTGGGCAGTGGCTTCCTGCCCATCGGGTCAATGCAAACACTCCATGCGATATCTTTGGTTGAGGTCATGGCGGCGATCCGGGCATCGCCGGTCAATTCCTACTCCCCACGCCATCATCTCCCTCCTTGGTGGCACTACTACTGCCCGCTACGAACTGCATTGTCCAACCGAACAAGGAGGTGGTGCCAAATTCCTATTCAGCATTTCTAGGTGTAGGACATTGTCCTGCTGGCCACTGCGTATGCCAAATGAGCCAGCCAGGTTGACTACTGCTCACGGGTGACGACCTCACCGAACTCGGGGAAGGGGAAACTTGCAGAGAGAAGGAAACGGACTGCTGCTAAGCACATCTCATGAGCCTTTTTTGTGGAAGAATCGTACTGTAGTTCATCAGCACTGTAGCCATTGTCTGAACTCTGAAGTGTATGAAACTGACCTGAATCGGGCGGGAGTCAACAGCTCAGGTCTGAACTGCTTGCATGTCAATCTCACATTCGCATCATCCCATGTGCTGGGCTGTTCACAACTACTTTGGTGAAGTACACTGCTCGGTGAACCACGAAATCTACCATACTGCTGAAGTGGGGTTTATATAGAAGAAGCACCGAGCAATCAGGTCAAAACCCTTATCGATTTGTCCAGGCACTGGTAAGTAGTATATAAAATGCGACCTAACGCAATCCTAACGAATACAAAAACGACAGGAGATGACGCGCAACTAACCTACTCCAGTGTGCCCCAAAGGAAGTACAAAAATGAGAAACCGCGCACATGGGCTCCTGCACTGAGATTTCAAAGAGACAAGGTCTCCTGCTCGATCGCATCCACTCGACATTACTTGAATGTTTCTTTGACGTTCTCGATCTGCAGCGTTATCGATTATTCATTCGTGTTCCACACAGAATACTTCAGAACAGGAGCTATAGGCATGAATGTGGAGGCATAACTGAACGAAGTGTCAGTGATGACTTCTGAGTGAGGAGATCCAAATTTATGTTTCGGTTTGGAACCAAGATCGACAACACCAATGCAACATGAAGACGATGGGACAACAGGGGCGTGTGAAATGTGGCCACGTTAGGGTGCCATGTGCCACTGCGTCCGAGTGTGCTAGCACTGCCGCGCAGTGGATCGGCGTCGGTGCAAAATGCGTGCAGTTGTCAACTTCACATCGGACTATCACGGAAGTGGCCTGAAATGCCACTACGGGGAGAAAAAGTCGCGTAAAGCCGGGTTCTTTTCCACACTCGCCGTGATTGGGAACATTTCCCAGCCGTTCCCTTTTGTTTCCATCGCGGATCGCAAAAGGACATCACCCCTCGGACCACTCCTGCCGACGCGCAGGCGCCGAATCGAGAGAGAGAAGAGAAATGGCAACTTGGCTAGAGTAGCATGTAATGTACGCTCTTGGGGTTCTTCCCTTTGTCTGAAGATGTGCTCACCCTTCTGCTTGGCTCGGCATATCCTCTTCCTCGGCTGTATTTTTTTCTCGTTGTGAATTTAGGGAGGGGTACAAATATTCTCTCCCTACCTAGCTGGAGTACGAGCTGATGAGCGATGATCGAGCCGCAATTCTTTGTTTTCTTTCTCATGTTTTCGGCTCGGGTTCCAAGACGCCGGCAAATCCATTCTCCATCTTGGTCCGCTCAACAGATTGCAGATCCATTGAAACGATCAGGAAACGCACCGTGCGCGATCTGCTAAGCCGAGCATCCGGGTATGGGATCACGCTGCCGTCACTCGAATCCACAGCACATAGTACTCCGTACACCGTACTGCTACGATCCAAAACAGAGCCATCAGATCAAACCGTTACAGCTACGCACCGGAAATGGAATGCCATCAGGAAACGCACCATCAGGTCAAGCAGGCAGTTCTAAAAACCGACCCCAAGCTACCACCAGGTTCCGTTACAGAGGACACACACTGCGTGGAAACGAACAAATTCCGTGTGTCAGTATTGCGACTTGCGAGTCTCGTTTCGCTGCATGAGAATGTGACGGCGAATTCTCACATGGCTACCGAGTTTAGCCTCGGAACTTTGGAAGAGACCGTACTCCGTTTAACTTTACGAGGTTGCAACCACCCTGGTGACCTAGCTAGAGCTGACCAACCACGTCAATGATTGAGCTCACTCATGTCTCAGCAGCAGCAGTAAATCATTAATACTCGTTCAAAGTTGACTTGTACACTTGCCGGTGAAACATGGGTCGTGGACGGAGGCGGAGCAGTGTACTGTAGCATTTGACCTCGCGCCGGCCGAAACCACCCACATCCGGAGGCGTGGAAGCGAAGGCAGCCCCGAGTCGGGATCGAGAGAGAGTTATCACGCGCGCGAGTCCGGCCAAGGAAACCGTTAGCGACGGATGGCGTGGCGCGTGGTGCCGATCCGCGGCGAGCAGCTCAGCAGCTCACCCACCTTCTGCTACATGCTCGGAGTCGGGACCGCGCGCGGCAGCCGGCAAAGCGTACCGCACGGCGAGGTAGAGCGAGGCACCCCCGGCCGTCCCCATCGCTTTCACGCCCAGCCAACCCCAACCCGCGAGAATTTCCTCCGGAAACGTCGGGCGCGGCGGGGTCCGTTCGGCCTGTCGCGTCCGCGCCCGTCACGCCGGAAGGTGGGCTGCGCTCGCTCCATCCACGGCACTCGCCGCGCGCGTCCATGCCGCGGCAGCGCAGGCGGCGCATCCGGCGCGCGCCGGCTGCCGGCGGCCCACGTTCTCTTGTACTGTACGTGCCAGCAGGTCCTCGTTTAACCGTCATCGTGCTGGTAGTAACAAAATCTCGCACCACTGTGCTAGTAGTAGTACGTTCGCCGTTCCCATTTAAGGCGTGGCAGGTCCGGCAACGAGCAGTGGAGGCGTAGTATCGCGATCGAACCGTGCGTCCGGCACTCGTGCTAGCATGAAGGATTTTACTACTATGCGCCCGCTGGCGTGCGTGCGTCACGCACGCGGAGTAAAGAGGAGGGATGGGGAAGGCCTGGAACGAACCAGAGATGAGGAGGCGCGTTGAAGCGCGGGGCGCGATCGACGATGGGTGCGGGACCAGCCACCGAGCCCACGACCAGACCCGACCGGCGCGTGTGAACGACGACGGGAGGCGAGCGCGCCATGTGTGTGTGCGCGATCAATTCGGTGCTGTTTCGAGGCGATCGGCTTGACGAGAATTGGTGGTGGTGGTGGGACGGGACGTCATCGGCCGCGCGTGGCGGGGCGTACGGGGAGTTATGGGAGGTCGCCGCGGTGGATGCCGTTGAGCAGGGAGGGATCCGAGGCACGCGCTCGCCTCGCCTGCCGCCTCCTCGTGGGTGCGCTACCAAACATTCTTTCTCGACTGAAAAAAAAAAATCCATGCTTTCCGTTGGTCGTCCTGCCGAGTCCCGGTGAATTTCGCAGCAGCAAAACGACGGATACCGCCGCACTTCTTCGTCATTCTCTGGAACGGTAGTAGATCAGTGCCAGCTAAACTAGATGGGAGTACGTTCAAAACTGTTCTGGAAATTTGGCCATCCTGTGGCTCTAGTCGATGGAGCAGCCAAGGCACGTCGTAGAACGTACGAACCAATAAGCACGTGGCATGTCACGACACAAGCAATGCACGCACCCCTACAGCGTGCTCGGTAAGTAGTTGGCTTGATTAAGTGTCCACCCAAATGGACCAGGCAGCTACCAACACTGTTAAACAGGTGCACGGTCCGGAAAAGGGTCATATATATACCAGCCCTATATCTGGTTAACCCGCTCCACGCTACATGGCGCTCCCGTAGGGAATAGGGATCATGGGCTCATGGCCGCTCACAATTTGGTAAAAAGCTCGATCAGTTGCAGAGCAGGCAGGCGTTGCAATTGCAGTTCTGTAACGCCGGATCGATCGATCGACCCAATCATTGAGACGCCTTTGGCATGTGCGACACGCGACGACTAGCGATAGATGGATGGTTCGAATCAACTGTAGTGACAATATGATGGCATGCCTCATGTTTGTGTCCAACCATGCGCGCTCTTCACGCCTACCGGACTTGTAGTGCGGTACTGTACTAGGATAGTAAGTAGTAACAGAAGCTTGCACACCGTAGTTTGGATGAATAATACTAGTGGCTGGCAGTTTTGTCGCCGGTGGTTTTTGAGCATAACCCTCGATAGTACTCCACTCCACGGTATGGTGGAAAACCAGCGTGCCGTCGGCAAAAGGGTTTCACTTCACCTCGGTTCCCTCCATATTTTCGGGCGCCTTTCGTTCAAACATGGCGCTGGCATCGGGACTTTAACGCCGTAGCCGGGCTACGCGCGAAGCAAAAGCATTGGCCGGCCGCAACCCGCAACGAAAAGAAAAGAGAGAAAACATGGAAAGAGAAAGAAAGGACGCGAAGTTACGTACCATGGCCGATCAATCGAATTCACTCGCGCGCAAGGCCAGGCCACCACCGCCCGGAACAGAGCAGAGCAGAGGCCAGGACGACGGACAACTTGCGATGGAAGCAAAGGGAGGGAGGGAGGGAGGCGGGCACCCAACCGTCCATGGCGGCGTACGAACATGGATGGGATGGCCCGGCGCCGCTTTTGGTCTGGGGCCCGACGCGGCGTGCGCGAGCTCCGCGGCTGCCCGGTCGATCGGCTGCTCGTCCGTCCGAGCGGCAGAATCATGGCGGTGCCGTTTGGATGATGGGGCGAGACGGGGCACGGCAGCGGCGTGGAAACGGAAAAGGCCGGACCAAATGATGCACCAAATCATGGCTGGGTCGACGCAGCAGCCGCGGGAGTTTTTAACTAACCAAATTGACAGTTTCGATGTACTACTACCCGTGATCAGCCTTTAACAAAGACGCCTCCTCTCCTCCTGAATGTTTCAGGGATTTGCATTTCGCGCACACAACCTCTCAAGGTGAGTTAACCCAGATTATTATAGTTCTTTTTTATCCAACGTTAATGACGCCAATTACAATACGATTCTTACTAGTAAAATCCAGTGATTTACCACGTATAATTGCTCTATTATATATATAGGTTTTGTTTAAACTTCCACGGAAATCACGCGCAAGCCATTAAATTGTTGTGATGTTTTTATAGCTGGACAAGGCCGCGGCACACGCAATCAAGTAGCGCAGCTCCTCATCCGAACAGTGCCAAGTAAAGTAGAAAAAGGAAAAGAAACCAAAAAAGAAAAAAAGAGTAGAAGCCCAACCAACTGCCGGCCGAGAGAGAGCGCGGCACGGCACGGCTGTACCTGCACGTACAGTACAAGGCACCATCAGCTGCTAAAACTGGCAATCAATCGCCGCAAAATCGCGCATTTCCATCCGTCTCTTTTCCCCTCCCCGGTCCCGTTTGCATTTTTTGCCACTGCTCTACTTGACCTACGCGCGTGAGAGAGAGTAGATCACTTTCGCAAGCGCCATTATTTTGGCCTGCTTCGTGCCTCCATAAATAGCGGCGCCCTCTGGCCTTCGCATCCCACCACCTCCACTCCGCCGCAGACGACTTCTTGCGCTGCTGCCAGTGCGCTTCTTGTCCTGTGGCAAGTGCACCGAGCGAGCCGAGGAGCAGACGAGCGAGGAGGAAGAGGACGGATGGCGGCAATGCCGGCGCTGTTCTTGCTGGCCGTGGCGATGATGGCCGCCCCCGCCGCCGCCCGCATTCCCGGCGTGTACACCGGCGGCGCCTGGCAGAGCGCGCACGCCACGTTCTACGGCGGCAGCGACGCGTCCGGCACCATGGGTACGTACGGGGCACACCACTTCCATCCATCTCGAGTTCTTGTTGCTGGTTTCCATCCATCTTCAGTTGTCGAATGAAGAAACTGACGATGAAACGAATCAAAACTTGGTGTTTGCGTTGCAGGCGGCGCTTGCGGGTACGGCAACCTGTACAGCCAGGGGTACGGCGTGAACAATGCGGCGCTGAGCACGGCGCTGTTCAACGAGGGGCAGAGCTGCGGCGCGTGCTTCGAGATCAAGTGCGAGAACCAGCCGGGGTGGCGGTGGTGCCACCCGGGGAGCCCCTCCATCCACGTCACCGCCACCAACTTCTGCCCGCCCAACTACGCCCTCCCCTCCGACGACGGCGGGTGGTGCAACCCGCCGCGACCGCACTTCGACCTCGCCATGCCCATGTTCCTCCACATCGCAGAGTACCGCGCCGGCATCGTCCCCGTCTCGTACCGCCGGTAATGTCGGACGTCTTCCCTCCATTCTCAATCTCTCGGTAGCAATGCGTGGTGCTGTTTCTTGGTCCCGTCGTCGTTGAGGACTGTGCCAGTAGTAAAAGACATTCGCTTTGATTGGTGTGGATGGAGCGCTCGTTGGTTTTCCTTTATTTTACTCCGCCATTGGAGGGCATGGCTCTCTGTGCTCCTCTCTGCACTCAGTAAGATTCCTCCTCTCGCGTCTTTTGAGGCAGCGTGGTGCTCTGCTCCTCTCCCCTCCCTCGTCGCGCTGTTCGCGGGAAAATCAATCCGTGACGGGCGTTCCGTCGTTGTCACGGTCCTGTACCGTCCCGCCGGATTTCCTTGCCGGTTCACCTTTCTCGTTAATGCCGGTATATGATTCTATTGCACGTAGCTGCGCGTCATGGCGATTAATTTCTCGCTTGGATGTATATCTGTTGCACGTAGCTGCACGTCATGGCGATTAATTTCTCGCTTGGCTGATCACGGCTGGCGGAATTAGTGCTCCGGTCCGGTGGAACGGGAATGCGCACCGGATCCGGTCGTGAAAGCCATGGATAGGATACAGCAACGTGCAATTCTGTACGTGCTAAAGTTGGTTTGGTGTCAAGCTGGAAATAGAGGGAGCACTGCGTCGTTGCGTCCTATGTTTGCTACTACTACTGCATCTGCTGCTTTTGTGATAGCACTGAAGGAGTCCGTTGCAAGTTGGTGCAGTTCATATTTCTGCCCGGACTTTCTGGTTTGTTACTCCAGATCTGTGCTTGGGCCGTTGCCATTGTGAAATCAGTTTCAGTGCACGCAAACGTAGACTCTCCACAGTAAAGTCCTGCCCGGCATGTCACATGTGATGGACAACGGATAATGAACTTTCAGTACCACTAGTAGTTATTAGCCGTCTTGTTTGGATCTTTACTGGAATTTGACGCTTTGTTGGGTGGCACAGCGTCCCTTGTGATTTAGTGAGTGGTAGCACAGCGTTGCAGTAGTTTTCAGAACAGAACGACATAAATGTTCATAAATTATCTCGTTAAGCTGAAATGTTCAGAAAGTTTAGATTTTCACTGCCAGTAGTAGTAAGACTTCTTGTTTGGATCTTTACTGCAAATTGACATTTTGTTGGGTCTAATCAACCGCCCTTTGTGCTTTAGTGGTAAACACAGCGTAGTAGGAGTGCTTTTCATCACTGTTTAATGAACAAGAAATGTTCAGAAGTTGATTTGGTATTAGGCTGGAAATGGAGGGAGCACTGCATCGTTGCGTCCTATGTTTGATGTTGCGTCTGCTGCTTTAGTGATACGAGTCCGTTGCAAGTTGGTGTTAGGTCATTTCTCTGCTCAGATTTTGTCTGGTCCGTTAGTTCTGTGCTAGGGCCGTTTCCATTGTGAAATCAGTTTTCAGTGCACGCAAACGGATGAATAATCAACTTTCGGCACCACTAGCAGTAGTAAGCCTTGTTTGGATCGTTACTGGAAAATGACATTTTGTTGGGTCTAATCAACCTGTCCTTTGTGCTTTAGTTGTTGTAACACAGCATAGTAGGAGTACTATTTTTTACACTGTTTTAACTTTTAAGATTATAATAACAGAAGTGCTCAGAAATTATGTTTCCTTGAATTTGTCCAGAAAATTTGGTCATGCGTAGGAGCAATTCAGAAATTATGTTGAGTTGAAATGGTCAGGAAATTTTGTCATGAATGATTCAGTATACAGACACAGGTACTACTAGTAGCAGCAAAAGTGCAAAACTGCAAAAGGCCCAGAGAAGCCTCCAAAACAACATGGTGGTAGAAGGAACTGTAGAACTCTGGTAGGGGCACGCTTTGACCTTTTTCACTTTCGCGTCCGGGGCACACCCGTGATTCCGGCCGTGCCGTGACCCCGCCTCTCCTTCGCTTCGCTGCTTTTCTCGGTTTTTCCCCTCGCCACCACTGGCATCCCCATGCCTGAAAATTGGCCGGTTTGCCCTTCGTTCCCTCTTGGCCCCTGGTCCCGTTGTGACCTGTAAAGCACAAGGGCCATTTCCGTCGTGCGGCTCGACCATTACGCGTGAAACCGTGGTCCTGGTTCGTCTGTGCATTCGGCCTGCACCCGCCCTGACAAAATGGCTGTCTTGTCCTTGCTTTCTACAGCAGCTGGTACTGCCATTCCTATAGTTCTACCCCTGGGAATCGGGAAAGAATCAAATGATTCATGTACTCTGTTAATTGCTGATTATTTTGACATGTAGTAATAGTAGTAATTGTTTGCTAATGATATTGGGATATTTGGACATTGATTGCAGGGTGCCGTGCCGCAAGTCCGGCGGCGTGCGGTTCACCATCAACGGGTTCCGGTACTTCAACCTGGTGCTGATCACGAACGTGGCGGGCGCGGGCGACCTGGTGCGCGCGAGCGTGAAGGCGTCGAGCACCGGGTGGATGCCCATGTCGCGCAACTGGGGCCAGAACTGGCAGTCCAACGCCATCCTCGTCGGCCAGGCGCTCTCCTTCCGCGTCACCGGCAGCGACCGACGCACCTCCACCTCCTGGAACGCCGCCCCGCGCGACTGGCACTTCGGACAGACCTTCGAGGGCAAGAACTTCAGGGTCTGACCTGACGCGGCGAGCGAGCATCTGCTTCATCGTGCATCAATTCAATCAAGAGAAAGAAGTCAACAAGGTCTTCTTCTTCGTATACGTAATTAGTATAATCGTTCATTCAGGGTTGGGAATGTCCGTTTAAGTCCACATCTTCCCGCCTGATGATTCAAGTCCTCGGAGCTTTTTCTTCTGAACAAGAGGCGAAAAGGGTAAATCCTAGAGTTGATTAGGGTAAATTATGGTCACTCCTAGTCAGTACTCTACTACTCCATTAGTGTGCTTATGACTACGCATGTGATGGATTGTGTTTGTGGTTAAGGCTTGGTTTGGGGTCTGGGGATGGAGAGATATTTGTGTTGTGAGTGGCTGAAGTGGCTGCCAAGCCGCAGCTTGAAAGTTGGGGTGCGGCGAGTGTAGCCCGCAGCCGCTTATTCTTCGTCCCGTGTCATTTGTCTCCATGACATGTCGTGTTATCTTATCAGGACTTGATTTTAAGAATGATCTCTTGTGTCACTGTGGTTGTGATGTGTTGGTTAAGGCGCGGCTGATCGTTGCATGATGATGACGGCGAGGATTTGTGCCTGTTCCTTTGCGTGAAAGCTGGTGAGCCGAGCTGAAAATTCGTGAACTGGATAGAGCAGAAAGCGAAAGCGCTCTTGACGGCGACGGTGCCACCAACCATGCCGGTTTGAGGCACGGCATGGCGCCTGCCGTGCCTTCGTGCCCTGCATGGGTTCCTTTGGAGACGGGGAGTTACACGTCGTCGTGGGGATGGGTAGAGTCCAACGCGCCAGTGTTCCATTTCCACGAGGCCATGGCAGATGAGGTAGATGAGGTTGCTGTCATCAGGCGCCATCGTGGGGCCGAAATCAGTGGCGTGGAGACAGGAGACGATGGTAGCTGATAGTAGCAAGCTGTACTAGTAGGTGGCAGTGATTCTTAACGATCCTCAGGGCAACCGCAATATGGACTGACAAAGTAGTCCATACAGATGGGTCTTACTTTTAGGTGTCTTTACTTATTGACTGCTTCACAATGGTGAAGCTGTAAGATAGGTCCACTAGGGGAAAAAATAATCCATCGCCTCCGGATTCCCCTCCTCTTCCCGCGACCACGTGGAGCTATCCTGTGGCTGGAAACCTTGAAAGCTTGCTGTAGGAGATGGCATCCAACCATGTTGCGGTTGAATGTCTTGAAATCTTGGAGGAGATTGGCCATACGGTGGGTACCTTGGAGCACCAAAAGAGTTGAAATTTTGGAAAAAATTAGGTGCTGTGAAGGCAAACTGGGATTGAGGAGTTGGAGGAGAGCTTGGGTTACTATTCTCAGAATACGAGCTTGCTGAGTCTTGATTGAGCAAATTTGTGAAACTTTTCTGAGAGGGATCCATTGCTGAAGAGGATGCGCTCGAGTTGTGAGAGATGAAGTGAATGTTGCACCGAATGCCTTGTGCAGTTTTGTTGCCGGACAAGCAGAGTTCAAACGGCTACCTGACCGTTGCCATGGCCGTTGGCAACAGGCGCATGCTCTTCATTTTTTATTATTTGTGAACAGTGCACATTGTAAAGTAATGTTTTTCTATTCCTTTCAGCCGGTCAGTAGTGCTATAGACAGCTTTTGCTCCAGCCTCTGTATTGACTGTTCCACAATGGCTATTGACTACTTGAACGAATATTTTAATGCCTATTGACTGCAACATTGTGCTTGCTCTCGTGAGCGCGACCCACCGCATCGATCCGAACTTTTGGCGCCACCGGCCATGCGGATGCCGGCATCATGACGCGGCCTTCCTACGCGCCTGCTCACAAGTTCATCAAGTCTCATTCGTGACTCCTAGGCTTTTCCAGCGATGATTGCTACTGCTCTTGCGCCTGCGCTCACTCGGAGTGAACATGGAAAAATATGTCCATAGAGGGAAAATTTAAGATGTGTGACATTTGGGAACCGGATCCTCTGACGTCACGTCAGAGGGACTCCATCGCTGACCTGTGGACTCAGCGGTGTCTAACCCCACAGGTCAGCGACCCTCTCCGACGTCAGAGGATCTCGTTCCGACATTTGAGGGGGCCAAAAAAAATTAGAGGGAAAGGGGAAAATCATACAGAGTAAAAGCTCGAACCAAGCAAGGAAAGCAATAATAGATCATGAATATCAGCACAATAGATGTCCGATGTATATAGTGCCATGCATCAATACATTATTTAGATCGAACAGATGGTTTTAAGGTTACACATAACCTCTTAATCATGTAAGGTACTGTCCATTTGCAACATCTGGTTGTTGAGCTTCAATCAACGATTGGTGGGAGGACTGCGGCGGGCACCTCGGGTTGCAGACGGGGCAGACAGCATTGCACTGATCACGTGTGTCATAGCACAGCTCCGGCGGCTTTGAATTCGTGCAACAATAGCAGTCCGACCAGTGTGGAAAACACTTTGTCTTCTTGCAAAAAACCAATACAATCTTGTTCTCGGCTAATGCTGTAGAACTAACCGCAGTATTACCTGCGCTGGTAAGGCTATATGTATCTTTTGTTATACTTCTGGCCTTGCGCTGGTAAGGAAGACGACCAGCTGCGGTTCATTGTAGTATTCATCAGCCTGTATGTAGTAATTATATACATCTAATGAGAAGACAAGTTGGTTATGTCACTTACATTGTGCATGCGTTGCAAAGAGCGCGATGAACAGGAATACGAGCATCACACGTACCAGGCTATCATGACCGCTCCCACTCATACTGATTTTTGGAATTGGATCAAAGGTTGGTTTTGAGAGGATGATGAACGAGTTAAGAGTTGGATCAAGGAAAAAGAAAAATGAGTTAGGCTTGCGCAAGATTGATGGGCTGCAGTTATATAGAAGCACTTAAGTCATAGGCTGAGGTTACACGAGGTCGATATATAGGTGTAATTAAAGAGAGATTTGACAACCTGGAGTAACCTGTACAGTCATAATTACGGGAATAAGAGGTATCCAAAGGAAGAATGTAGATAAAAAAAATTGAGTCTTTAAAATCAGTAAACGAAATAGATATTGCCATATCTAAGGAAGATATGAACAGCGCTAATATTATACTATATACTCTATGTACGATCACGATCTCATGGGTCTGGGATGATATGGATATTGACAGCCCGAACTAACCTGCACGATACTCAAGATTACATGAGAGATACGCAATGAAAGAGATACGAAGCCATTACACAATCATGATTACATGATGAGGAAGAGATATACGTGGAGAAAACATGAACAACGTAACTAAAATGTACAACAATCGTGATTACAAGAGGTAGAGATATATGTCGAAATATATGTATGAACAGAGCCGTAGCTAATGTCCATTATCATTTGTGAAAGATTTGGACTCGTTGCAAGAGGCACACTATACTAGTATTACTCTATTAGGCACAATGTGTAGAACCAACTGGATTTTGACGCATGGTTTCATTGGATTTTTCGTGGAGATCGAGGAATCAGAGGGAGCAATCTATCTATTATCTTAGTATTTGAAGAGAAAAAGAAGCCACCACGTTCGCTCTCAAGGCTTAGAAATTCCCACATTAATCGAAAAAAAGAAAAGCTCTACACCATTGATTTTAATGAAGATTGAACGGTCTAGATTAACGTAAAGAGTTCATGCTAGGTACAACCCACATTAGAATTATTTTTCGGAATAGAAGATAAGATGCATCCTGTGAACGCAGATTGTGTCCAGTTACAACTCAAATTAAGATGGAAACGGTCAAAACATTATTACCGATTGATGGGAACAAAATAACAAGGAAACAAAGCAAATGACATGAGATTTGTTCGGCTGTGCAGTCGTAACTGATGTGGACGGGGCTCTAAGCTAATTCTCAATCATGGCCGATGGACCTCGGCAATGAGGAATTACAACCATGGGCATAAGATCATGTAGCAGGGGCACGATCGTCAGGTCCGATCCAACAGCGGCATCAAGTGTTGGAGAGCGTCAGCTACTAGCAGATTAGTGAAGGCAATGCATGAAGGAGAGAGAGAGAGAGCACCAAACAGACCCTAAGGGCCTGTTTGGTGCCCGCCACCGCCGCACGTCGCCAGAGCTGCGGCCGCGCCGAAAGTGCGGCGGACGATTCGTCCGCCACACAGTTGGCGAGCTTCGGCGCAAAAAATGAACTAGCCGGCTGTGGCGGCACCGAATCTTTGGGGAGCTGTGGCGTAGGGCGTTTGGCGAGTGCGGCGAGCCAAATCTTCGGCGCGGCAGGCTGTGGCGCGCAGTGGACACGAAACAAACAGGCTAAGTGGCATAGGACGCCGACGCGGCGTCAAGCTGAACATGCTGTTCCAGAGGCACAGGTACGGTCGCCATTGTGTCACCTGGCTCTCCATCACATATTTCCTAAGAGCAACAGAGCCGCTAAACTCAGCTCCCGAAGGAAACTGAATCAAGTGGTAAACTTGCAATCAGACAATACAAGCCATGGGGATCGTTTAATACTCTCGCAATCTCGCAGTGCCCAAGATGCGTTGAAACTTGAGTGCCATTACGAAGGCATGGAAACCACCAGCTGGCCTGGCTGATGACAAGTAGAACGCTGGTCATGAATTGAGCTCTGGATAAACGCAGCTGCATCGGTCTGGACAGGCACCATGCTGATAAACGGAGCTGCACCGATGTGGAATCGCTAGCCCGTTGAGAAACGTGGCTGCAATGCTGACAGACGAACACGATGACATCCGGCCTCGAAGTAGAACCATGGCAGAAGTGTGTAGTGTCGTCACGTCAGAGGAGCAGCATCGCTGACAGATAATCTCAGGGAGCTTGGCTGACAATGAGCCTATATTAGCTTCGGAATGACCTTTTCTTTGATCGATGATTTGAGGTAAGAAGATAAAACAGCATGAGTACGTGAAGAAGAAGCTAGCGAATTGTACTGGCAGGGTGTCGATCCGCATGGTTGTTCAGGGGGTGCTGCTGGCGAGGGAAATTGTTACTTGCTCACCTTCATGTGCCACTAGGATTTATCCAGTTCATTTAAAATTACGTATGAAAAAAAATGTGTAATTCATGTTTGGAGCTTATTTTAGGAGGTCAGATTCCAGTGTTACAGCTTTTCTTTGAGGTGAGAAAGCAAATCATTACACTGGGAATCTAGCATAATAATCATATTGTAGTTGTACAATGTCTAAACAAAAATGAATAACTTGCAGGCCCCTCCCTGTGTAGACCAAAAGCGAATAAAAAATGTGGGATACGCACATTGATTTTTCATGCCAAAATATTTTAGCGGAAAACCATAAGTGCACTATCTTCGACACAATTGTTTGTGAAAAAAATATGTTATCTACAAAACAACTTGATTTTGTGTTAACAGTAGCTGACAACCCTTTACAGGTTCGTCATGAAAGTTGATGTAATAAAGCATATCTACTGCGTAACCCTTCTTTTTAAGATAACAAGAACAATGACTTGGAACAACCATACCAAAGCCATACGTTAGTCCAATGCAACTAATAAGTCGGAGCATGGAGTCTCATAAATTAGTCAAGCACAACAAAAGTTCGAGCTTTAATATTTTAGTGTGGTTATTGTGATATATTAGGTGGCGAGAAAGAAAATAATATACCTTGAATTATTTAGGTCACCCTATCGCACTATAACTTGCGTGTACCACGGAGGCTAAATAACGGATTTAGTGGTGATTTATTTAGATCACATCTGGAGTTAAAATTGCTGTGACAACAGAGAAGATAAAATAGCTTAGAACATCTGAATCGTTAATATATATTTTCTGAGGCTGATTGCACAGGTGGTTTAATGTACAAATAACCATTAGCTACAGCGTAATGTATAGTTTTGAAAGAAAAAAGACATGTAATGGATAGACACATTCAAAAATAAAGTCCAATTCATATGAAACCAATAGCAGTAGCGTGGCTAGCCGCGCAATATGCGCGGGCCACCTTGCTAGTTATATATATAATTGATCAAGAATTGAAGCCTCCACCTTCGCTCTCAAGGCCTAGAAGCCACCACGTTCGCTCTAAAATGTTAGAAATTCCCACGTTAATCCGAGAAAATAAGAAAAGGAAATTACCCACCACTGCCATTATGAAAAGTTTAGTCACAAAACCCCCTATAAATATTTATAAAATAGGTAAATTCGTAATAATAAAACATAGCCAAAAATACCCCTCGAACCTATTTCTAAATTACCCACCATGCCATTATGAGTAAAAAAATAGCTAAATTCGAAATAATAAAAAATAACCAAAAAACACTTCACACCTATTTCTAAATTACCCGTCATTCCATTATAAGTCCAAAAAATAACTAAATTCGAGTTATAAAAGATAGCTAAAAATATCCCTAATTCTTATTTCTAATTTTTTCACCATACCATTATGAGTCTAAAATAGCTAAATTATGATGTGATAAGTAGGCAAACTGAAAAACAAGCTATAACGATAACAAAGTAAGGATGAGCGAGAGAACCGAAAAACAAGTTAGAAAGGAGGACAGGAAGAGCTTTGAATGAGAGGGCGACGAGTAGGCAATCGGAACAACAAGATGACCAACCTACCAGTAGGAAGTCTAGGGGAGCAGGTGACATGTGAAGGTAGTAGCCCATGCCGGAATGGGCAACAAGTAGACGGGACGGATAATGAGTTGGCAAAAGTGTACTAGAGGAACAAGTGATCCGGACAGCAAGCCAAGACGACAACTAACTAAGCATCATTACGAGCAGGTGATAAAGAGGCGAGGAATGCGACTATAAAAGAAAGCATACAAAACTTTATTACAAAATATTATGAAATACCTACATATAAGCTTATAAATTTTATACTATTATCGTTGTGAAAACAATCAACTCTAGCCACGCAAATGCGCTGGCAGGCATACTAGTTATTAATAGATGGCATCATGACAGCGATGGCGCTCTGCCTTTTGATTATGGAATAATTTTCTAATGACATTGCAAATGTCTGCCAATGACTTAGATGGGCCCACCTGTCATTGACACAACCTTGGTAAGTATGGGGTTACATCTTTTCTTCAACACCAAATAGAAAATTGTCCCTTTGATTATCGGAGGAAGGAATGAGTCAATTAACTTTGGATGTACTGTACGTAGGTGATAGAAGGATGCAACAGAAAGAATAACGAAATTGGATTCATCCAAAAATTAAAATTATTGCAACATAACAAAACGTGTTCTTATGTGCTTCGTCGATCGATCATCTAGTCTATACTGAACATATTCTGATGATGTGCAACATATATAAAATGTGCTCTGGGAACATGGGATTATAGGAATGCAAAAGCAGTGGAATGAGAAAAAACAAAGATAGTGTCGGAACGTGATGGCAAACAGATGGATTGAAAAGATTTATATTGAACACATTAGGTATGGGAAATATAGGGTTTAGTTTTACTTCGCAAAAAAAAAAAAAAGCGTAGCAGTGGGCCAGCCTCCCAAATGACAAGTGAATACGTGTGGAAGTTATAATTGTAAATAAACCACGATCGAAATCACACGATATTCTAGAAGCTTCCAAGATCATAGCAACCAAGCGGCACCGTTCCACGAGCATAGTATCGTTTTGCCCTTGCTCACGTGCTCCTCACCTACACTTCACAGCACATTAATCCGAGTTGGTGGTAGAGATGGGCAGATGAAAAGTCTTGAAAGACAAATTCCTCCATTGAAAAGGCCTACCTGCAGAGAGACCGGCAGTGACACTGACAGTGGTTAGCATTGCCATCTCAGGTAAACTTTTCCGGCTTTGCCTACTATTTGCGCAGACGGAAACGATGAGAAGTGTATCACCAAAGGTTTGATATGTTATTATTATTTTTTTTAAACGAAAGAACTTTTGATATGGATGAGACGGCAGTGTAGTAGGAGACAACGAAAGAAAGTTTTCTTTTCGGAATACACAAGACAACTCAAACACTCACAACACACGCACACTCACAACAAAAGAAAGTGTTCATGTACAAAAAGAGCCAACAAATGTACATTAAGATTAGCACATAGTACTGTACAGAGTGTCATCATAATCTGAGTCAAAGTCACAACTGCGCAGGCTTAGTCAAATACTACTATAGAGAAATGAAGGAAGAAAGCTAGAAGGCCGAATAAACCAGTTCATGTCATGGGCCGACGAAACAAAATACGGCCCAAACAACATAATATCACCACCGCGCGGTAGACCGCTCGCAGTCGCCTTATAAAGGTTGGCGACGAGACGAGTCCGCTCTCCTCGCCGGCTTGCCAAGCTCCACCTGCTCACCGTAAGCCAGTAGCGCTCCACCGCGAGCATGGCCAGAGAGACACCCTCCTCAGCCACCTCCCCTCCGCCTACGAACAAAAAGCCAGTTGGAGGCACGATCGCCGGGTGCATCGTCGGCGGCATCCTTCTCCTCGCCCTTGCGGCCGCGTTGTGGTACTGGTGGCTACGGCCACGGAGCCGCCGTGCGAGGAGATCTCTACCGGAGCCGGAGCGGGAGGCAGTGCTCGGAGGCCGGCGTCAGCTTTTCGAAGAAATGCTGGAGTTGGAGCTTGCTAAGATCAATAGCTGGCGGAGCACCTCCAGCGACGACATCGGGCCACCTCTCCCGCCGCCATGGTCCACGCCGTCGTCGGTGTCGTCGCAACCGTCTCCGGGGACGCGGCCTCAGCAACGCTCGGCGAACACCGCTTCTTCTCCGTCCTCCGCCTCCACCGAGCCGCCGGGATCGGTGTCTCCCGCCGTCTCCAGCGCGCCGCCGTCACCAATCTACAACCCGGCGCTGCCACTTGCCGCGCCCTCCGTCTCGCCAACACGAGCACCGCCACCGGCACGTTTCTGTTGCATTCAAGAACAGCTAGAGTACATCTGGGGCGGATCGTTATCTCCGCCGCCCTCTGCCTCGTCGCCCTCGTCCCCGCCAGCGTCCGCGCCAGCCTTGACGTACTCGGAGGAGATTCCCGAGTGCATCAAGGCTTACCTGGAGCGCGCCGGGAAGGGGCTCACCTAGTCCCCTCCTCGTCCGCGCTTCTCTCATCTGATCACCAAGACACCAACGCGCCCTTCACCATCATCACCAACCCTTCATGCTTCTGCACCTCCATCATGGTCGGGCCAATCAGCTGGAACGCGCCGCCGCTTCGACGTGCGGAGTCCCATGTACTTCGCCATGGAGCCCGACGCGTTCCGCGGCATGGCGCCGGTCAACCTCACGTCGACGACGCCGTCTTCGTCCAGTACACGGTGTTACGCCGACGACATGGCCTGCAGGCGGTTCGATCGGCACCTCCATGCGGAGCTGGCGTTCGTCAAACGGATGCTGCGTTCGGCTACACCAACCTCATAAACCTACCCGATCTTCGATCGCCTTCGCCTACGACGTGCTCCCGCAAGTGTGGCTCGCCGGCGGCGAGTTCTACGTGGAGAAACCGTTCCAAGGTGGCGCTCACGCTGCCGGATCGGCGCGACGGGGCCTGCTCCGGCGCGTCGGCCTGATCAAGGTCCCGCCGTTCGCGGAGATGTACGGCCGCTGCTGGCGCCGACGCTGGTGGTGATGGCCGTGAACGCGGCAGCCATCGGCGTGGCGGCGGGGAAGGCGGCCACGTTCGGGTGGTCGTACGCCGGGCACGCGCCGCTGCCGAGGAAGTTCATTGGCGACCGGCTACGTACGGGTGCCAAAATATCTGTAGACATACAAGTAAAGTGGTAGAATCAATAATGTAGTATATTAGTTTGGGCTGTGCATATGTCCCATGGGAGAAACATCAGATTAGATTCATCAAATTATAACAGCAAATCAACTCCTATGTATGCATCTCACGCACGTCTTTGCCTTCACTGGAGTCTGTTGCCATTGGCTTGCCTTGGCCAAAACCAGTTCTAAAAGCCACACAACCAGCTTTTTTTTAGATAATGGAAAGATTACATTCCAGCCTCTGCAGCACTTGACTGCACATAGCCTTTCTTAATACAAAGATCTAAGTAAGCAAAAAAAGAAAACTTTAGTACATGAGTAAAAGTACTAAAGGCCGCAACTATTCCGCCATTTTTGGGATCACTGTTGAAAAAGTGAACACCAATTGATGAAAATTATAGCGACAAACTACCCGTCAACTATGAAGAAAGGACCCGCGCACTAGCAGCAAGGTAGAACATTGGCATAAGATTCTTCACTTTTTCCAAGATCAATCTTGTGTTGTTTTACAAAACTGAATGCAACCTGCTATTCAGTTTGCAGATGTACTACAGACTTCACCTCTGACCTCTTTTCTACTCTGTGGTAAAACCGTATTGTAGTTTCTTGATGCTTCAGGTTTTGGAAACCGTCACTTCCAAACTGCAGGACTATTGCATCTCTTTTGTGGTCAACAAGGCTGAGACAAAGATTAACAAGAATGTGGTGACCAACTGCCGAGCCGGTTGGCTTCATGAATTGGTCGCAAGAGACTCCGTTGGTTTTGGCATGAATGGAGATCAGAGGATAAGGCTTGGCATGGCCTCAAAATCCATGCGACGAAACTGACAGGCTCCTATTCGACGCATGCACAACAATCACAACAGAAAATGGCGAAAAAACATCTTTATGGCATTCTGCATGGCTAAAAGGCTGCAGACCAAAAGACCTTGCTCCAAACGTATTCAAAATAACCAAAAACAAAAGACTCATCATCAGTCAAGCAATACACAATAATATGTGGATAAAAGGCATAACACACGAGAAAATCTTACAGTCACGCACCTTGCGGAGTTTGTACTGCTTTGGCAACTGAAACAACAAATATCCCTACAACTAACAGGACACAATCGGTTGAATATCTTTTGATCTCGACTAAAATATAAAGCAAAAACTCCAACTCTGACGGTCGCAATCCGCATGCACGTCTGGATAAATTCATGGAGCCAACCGGCTCGGCAGTTGGTCACCACCATCATTGATCCGGGCGGGGGGCCCTTCCCACGTCCACGTCGCTTAGACGCAGCGAATCTTTGTTCCTTCCATTTTTCTTTCCTTCGACGGGGCAACAGCAGAAAATGTAGAAACTAGCCGATACAGCCTTTTTCCAAGAAACATCTCAAGTTCCAACTGTGCCCTGGCCTCCTCACCCTCACTTTTCGTGTCAACAATCCTGCAAAATGTTGAAACTACACCAATCCGTTTTATGGTGTCGGGCAAGATCTATGAGTGGTGATTAAGCTGCAACTTCATGAACGCATTCAGTGTACATGGCACACAAGTGGCTCATATATTTAGTTCTAGAGACAAAAAATTATTCATATTCTCTTCTGAAAAGAAATCGCTCACATGCCAGCTGGCACACAAATTGCTCATATATTTAGCTCTAGAAACAAAAAGCTCTATTCTTTTCTGAAAATGAGAAATTTGCTATTTTGACCATGGGCTTCGCTACTACGAAAACTAAAGGCTTCCTAAAATTACAACGAAACCGCTGACACTCCTCTAAAATGACCAACTATATATCTTTTGTTGGACAAAGTTACCCCCGCTTTTTCTTCTTCTTCTCGCCAGGCCATCTGAGTCTCATCCCTCACGATCGACAATCGTGCAAGGGCTTGACCTGGGCGTGCTGGGGGCATGCGGCGGCGGCGGGGTGGTGGGCAGGGGCCGCGGTAAGGCAAGGCAGTGAACTAGGCAACGGGCCAGGGGGGAGGGGGCAAGGCAGTGACTGCTTGTCGATCGAATAATAAGTCCATGAGCTAGTGTGGTGTCATTGATCCAAACAAGGGTTTTCTTTTTCTTCCAAACTTTGATCACATCTGAAGGTTTAATGGCGTAGCTCCGACTCGGCACTCGGCGCGGCCATGGTGCTGCTCTGTCTCTCTCATGGAATCCTCTGTCGGCATATACAGCTTTTCCTTATCAGTCACTTTGGTTGCACCGTCACCGTCACCACGTCATTATGCCACCACGAATGGAGCAATATGCCCTATAAGGACTACTTCACCCCTTTGGCGCGCCGCGACTGAATCCAGCTCTCGTCTGCTCCGATGGACAATGGAACAAAGGAGTTTGTCGCAACTGTTTTAGACCACGAGCGAGATCGACAGGTGATCAATGACGCCGCACGACTGGGCGCGAAGGGCAAGGACATCGCTGATGAAAGGCGATATATCGCTCGGCGTCCGCTGGATGAATCGATGAAGAACAGCGGCCCTGGGGAGAAATTAAGTGAGCGCCGGCCGGAACGCTCCCATGCACGCCACCGCCGCGAGAGAACGCCCGTACGCAACACGTCCCTCGCGTCGGCCACCAGCCCGAGGATGTGCAGGAGCGCGTCGTCGCCGAGGCCGCTGATACGATCGTCTCGCCGTCGTTGGATACTGGTGGACTTGCCTTTGTGTGTTGCTTCGCCTCGTGACCCCGTCCATGTCGTACTCCTTGGTGGACTGATCTATTAACGACACATCCATCAACCCTTGCAGCTGTCGTTTCATGGCTACGTAGAATACAATGCCGTCGTCTGTATGGCATGACATTAACATAACATGCACAACACGTCGCACCACGCTGCATGGCTGCTCGACACGCTCATGTTCATGTGACCCGGCCCTCGACATGTTCATGTTGTGCGCTCCTCGCCGGCTGCACCCGATGCAGCGCTGGCGTCGCGTACACGAACGCGACCAGCTACCCGATCTTCAACATGGCCTACGAGGGTACGACTTGCTCCCGCTGACGTGGCGATCGAGTTCTACATGCAGGAGGGCCGTTCCAGACGTACCTGTTCGATCGAGTTTGAAGAAATTAAAGCTGCAGTCTGATGACTAGGCTCAGTACTGGAGAAACGTAATGATTGAACGATTCTTGGAGATACTACCCAGGAGCGCACTCACGCGGACGCCAACTATATAGCTAGGCATCGATATCCTCCTACTGCTTGACTGACTGAACACAAAACTCGACTCGATCGACCTACAACACCGACGCACGCACGCACCAGCCAGAACGGGCACGCACCACGTTTTGCACTCGGCGGCACAACGTACCTGGACGATGAACAGGACGCACACATCATCTTAGATCTTCGTGCGTTCGTTGGATGGGATTAGACTGAACAAATAAGCATGATGTGGTAGCCTATCAAGTTACTGACATGACGATTTCTTGTGATGCTACATCAGAATAAACGCTGCTCCGTTAAAACTCAGGGGAAAGCTTTAATTTCATGCGCCTAGCTACTTGTTTCTTCTTGCCTCTTGATCTTGTTATCTTCAGAATATCAGACAAAAAGTAGATTAAACTAGACAATTATCTAAGAAAATATGGCCTTGACCCTTGATCTGTTTCCTTGTACGTACTACTATCAAACTTCATTGCCTGGATTTCCCTTCGAAACATCACTCTGGTTGGAAATTAAAGGATGCCAGCTGCTTTCCTCGGGAGGGCGGACCCAACTTATCACCACATGTCCTCCTCTCTTCTCCTAACAAAAAGCAGTGAAGCGATTGACAACGGAGGCAGCGCCTTGCATTGGGCCAACAATTGGCAAAGAAAAGTCGATGATTGATTGCCTGAACGAGTAAAGATAGCGCGCATCAACTGTCATGAAGGTCCTAGCTAGCTATATACGGAGCTACGTACCCAATACCACTGTCTGCTCAAGAAATTTAATTCTTTCACATGCAAGGTGGTGTATATATCACGACAACGACGTACCGTGGAGGATCGATGGTGACTTATGCCCGCCCACCGCCTCCTTCCTCGATCGGCCACATTATCGATGAAGGACTGATCTGCCCGCTCTCTTAATCTTCACCCACGACGTCACTTGAACCAACGTGTTACGTGTCCGTATGTACCATCCGTTCTACTGCCGCCCTCTTCCATTCCATCTCCCACAGCTCACAGATCGGCGTCCACGCGGACGGTGCAGTTCAGTTGTCGCGCACGCACTGCGCAGCCGGAATTAGTTTCTTTTTATATATGACGAAAACAAACTTGTTTCTCCTCCTACATGCATCGCCGACGCCGTGTCGATCGAATGGTCAACAAGCGAACACGCGCCGAACCAGGACGGTGGCGGAGGCGCTGTGACAAGAGAACTAGACAGATCGATGGCATACGATACAAGGGCCGACGTCGGTGCAGGTTTCACGGCACCTGTCAGCGCTGCTCGCCAACATCCAGCTCGGGGAGAGGGGATGATCGATCGGTACGTCTGGCTAGCTCTCCGACCGTCACCGTATATAGACAGCGGATGATGGACTGTTACGCCATGGCCTCGAGGCCCACAAGCACCGAGATGAAGCAGAGAGAAGCAGGCTACTCCTATCTTTTTCCTCTTCCATGCAAGTTATGCGAAAAGACGCTGCTCCTGTGGCGCCCAAATTAGCAAGGGAAAAACAAGGCAAGGCCGTCCACTAGCTAGACGTGGAACGAATATTGCCGTGTTGGTTGGCGATTACGTGACTAGTCCAACTGCGGCTGGCAGCGCGTCCATCGAACGTACTATCGATCATGAGCAGGTGGAGGCGATTCTGACGAGCTTCTCCAGCTCTCGCGCTTGCTTCGGCACGAGGGGACGACCTCCAGTTGGGAAAAAAATTGGATGCGGACCGTCCGCAAACACCCACTGTGCGGACCCGCCCCAGATCGACGACACGTGGACCGTGTGAAGGCATCCAAGGAAGGAGTGATCCTCTTCGCTTCCGCACATGCTCCCGCACGGCTCGGCTCTCACACGACGCGGCTCCGGTCGTTAGGCACCATTGGCTTGGCCCATTGCATCCGCTTGCCTGCAGCTTTCTACTAGATTTTTGAGGACGAAGGGGTGCGTCCAAGTTCAGATGATCATGATCCTGGATGGTAAATTGGTATCTAATAGATTCGAAACCGATATTGGTCTGATGCTTGCCCCTAAGCCTCTTCAACTTGACCGCGTTCATGGCATGGATCTGCACTGATGGAGCTGACGAGGCGACGATCGATCGAGGATGAGCGGAGAATTCCTGCAAGAGCGCTGCTGCGTCGGGAGGAGGAACCTGGAGCCGCACAGGTATCCACGTTCCACGACTTGGAGGGCGCACAGTTTCCCTGCCGTCGGTGCGTGTGCTTTGCCGAAGTCGATGAAGTGGCCGCCGGAGAGGACGGCCTTGCCCTGCGCCACGGCTGCCACCATCTCTACGCGGGACGAGCCCCCTGACGACGATCATCGTTCTTTGTCGCTCCCGACGGTGGAGGAGCTCACGCAGCTGTCGACGACTGTGGTGGATTGATCTCGCGCATCTGGGCCGCGACGGTCGATCGAGCTTGCGCCCTTGTTTTCCTGGAGCCGAGAACGGCTGGAGTTGCGCCATGCGCGAGCCAAGCCTTCCGAGACGTCGTGCGAATGCAAAGCCGGTTGCTTCCCCCTTGGATGCCTTCATGCGGTCCACGTGTCGTCGATCTGGGGCGGGTCCGCACAATGCGCGTTTGCGGACGGTCCGCACCCAATTTTTTTCCAGTTGCATGGCCTCCCACAAGCACGCAGCCACGTGCCACCGCCGTTCGCTCTGGTGCATGGCCGTGAGAGGGCGACGGCCTAGGGCCCAGGGCAGAAAGAGGCCAATATTTTTTTTGTTCAGCTTGATATCTATCCTATACATGGAATCTGCAGCCCATCACCGAATGATTTTTCTGCTGCAGCCCAGCAGCTGTCAGGGGCCCAAATGGCCTAATGAACGCTCATCAGACCTCAAAAATAAGCGGCCATGTGTGGCTATGCGCACTGGGCCAGCTCAAGCTTCACTCCCATGGCCGCACATCCGTAGGGCTATGCGCTCACACCATGGCGGTTCAGGTTCTGTCTTTTTTTTTTTTTGAGGAAGGTTCAGGTTCTGTCTGGCTGCCCCCAGCATAACATGAAGTGATACGGGCCATCCAAGCTTGATAATGGGCTTCAAATTCGAGCAATTCTCAAAAGAAACAAACAGGCCCACACATACCTGGAAAATGGAAGGTCCATGCCTCCATTCTTGACAGCAGGCCGAAGATGGATCGCTGCCCAGTTCGTGCCTTCCCTTCGTTTTTGACTTTCCCAATATTTTCTCGAACACGCAGGAGAACTGCGTGTCATTGTATTAAGAAGAAAATGATAAGTACATCGCCATGCTCTGGCCGAGGTTAGTTTTGTGACTTTCCCAATATTCAGTTCATTTCCTTCGTCTGCTTGATGACAGGTGCATTAGCTTTGGAAATAAAGGATTTGATTTTTAGGCCGTTATGGGTGTTGGTGATGAGCTAATTTGGCGAAGTAGTGGATCAAATGATCAGTGATTTTATTTTATACGCGAGTGTTTTTGATTGGGTGATATGCATTTCAAGACAAACTCCTGTTGCCATTTGTTTCCTATTCATTCACGTGTATGCAGCAGCTATAAATCTCAGCATGCAGCTATAAATTTGTACTAATTTGGGGGCCTCATTTTGCATTTCGGACAGATCCTCCAAATTTTTGGAGACGGCCCTGCTCGTCGTCGCGGAGGACGTTGTCGGAGGACCCTGGCCGTTGCACCGTCGTAACCGTCGCCGTGGCATCGCGCGTCGACCTCTGAAGCTAGTCCATGGCGAGCAGCAGCTCCGGGGATTGTCCAAAGGGAAAAGCCATGTGCTGCTCAGCCGTGTGGCTCGGGCAGCAGCGAAAGAACTCAAAAGTTTGTACCTCTGCAACCCAAACCATGTTCTTCCCCTGGCACTGTGATAACTGCGTCCGCTTGTATGACGGGGGAAAGGAAAGCCCCTCCTTGTACGTCCTCGCCGGCCGCGCTGTGGACGCCATTCTGCCGGAAGCACCGCGTCGAGTGGAGGGCGCCCGAGCTACTTCGCGGCCAAGGTGGCAGAGGGGCCGTGCGCCGGGGACGCGCCGCAAGTTCATCGGCAACCGGCGTGCGTCACTATACCGGCGTGCGTCCATGATTGCCACCTGGTTCGCAGGCAGCTCCATGCTCCAACTTGCAGAAGATTAAAAGATTTCTGGTTAGAAAAGAGAGACGGCTTTAAAGTACGCACAGGCCACAATGGCTTTACGGCGCAAAAACACCAGATTAATTCGTGCTGGCTCCTTTGCCTGTATGCTGGTAAGGGGAGCTGAAGGTAGAGAAGCTTGAGTGGCTGTTCACAGATCCAAGGTAATATCGAGGTGTCTGGAAGGCACAGAAAAAATGGTTGATTTCTCTCTTGTTTTCCTTCAAAATCTGTATGATTAAGAGTTTGGTAAAAGTAATGTGTATAAATTTATATACTTCAGTGCAGCTTCCAACACTCAAATAATTATCACAATTATTGGATACCAAAAGCTTTTGTGTTGCAAATGAATTGATAAACCTTTTAAAGATTTGCAGAGGCTCTCCGGAAAAAAATTATCATCACTACCATCCTTTTTGTTGAAGTTGAATGCACCCTTCAGAGAACCGCCAGAAACATGATAATCTGATTAAACGCAGTGCCATAACCAGAAATCATTGCATGAGCAGGAACCAGACTTGAAGCGGTGGAACCGGCTGCGTTCATGCACTACAATCTATTGGTTATAACCGGGGAAATGCACTTTAATTGCTGCGTGACAATCTGAGCGTACTAGGAGATTTTTAACCACTCGGGCTGGTGTTCCAGGAGCTGTCCTCAGTAGAACAAAAGCAATTGCCAGCTTCTCGCTGTACCATTGAAGTGCACCCTATTTGTCCTCCTCATCAAGATCAAGCAGCACCTTTGATGTAGCTGAGATGTGCCCTAACTCCATTGCCATCTCAACCATCCTTATATCTTCTTGTACTGCCGGTGCTACTCCGTAAATGAATCAGCATTTACTGAAGTTGAATGCATTCTTCAATGAACCCTGAGGGACATGACAATCTGGTGGGAAAAATGTTCCATCACCAGAAATCATTGCATGAGCAGGAACCATCATTGAAGCGGTGGAATCGGCTGCGATCACGCACTACAATCTCACGATTATAAACCCGGGAAATGCACTTTATTGCTGCATGACAATCTGAACATACTCGGAGATTTTTAACCACCCGAACCTGTGTTCCAGGAGGAGTCCTCAGTAGAACAAATGCAATAGCCAGTTTCTCGCTGTGCCATTGAAGTGCGCCCTCCTTGTCCTCCTCATCAAGATCAAGCAGCACCTCTGATGTAGCTGAGATGTGCCCAATGCGCCTTAACTCCCTAGCCATCTCCTCAACCATCCTGTATATCTCCTTGTACTGTGGGTGCGATTCGTCTCCAGCTATGAACTCATGAACCTCCCCATCAAGCTCAACAACGCTGCAGCCTGGCACTTTCTTGATTCCTCTCTTGCTCATCTCTCTCCTAATCTCTGATTTCTCCTTCCATCTCCGTGTCAGTGCATAGACATTGGCAAGCATGACATAGTTGGCCTCATGAGCCGGGTATTCATTTAGAAGGTTCTTCGTGATGCTTTCACCAAGCTCAAGCTGGCCATGTGCACGGCAAGCAGCAACAAGCGACCGCCATATTACTGGATTTGGTTTCACAGGCATTGTACGAACAAATTCCATCGCCTTCTCGACCATGCCAGCACGACCAAACATGTCAACCATACAACCATAATGCTCAATCTTAGGCACAATGCCATGCTCCATCTTCATCGAATCAAAGTATCTGCAACCTTCATCGACCATTCCAGCATGGCTACATGCAGTGAGCACCCCGATGAACGCAACATCATCAGGTGGCACGCCAGCAGCCTTCATCTCTTCAAACACCCCAACAGCCTCCTTACCACGGCCCTCCATCGCAAGAGCATCAATCACTGATGTCCATGACACGACGGTCCGCACCTCCATCCCCTTGAACACTGCCACAGCTCCATCCACGTCCCCACACTTGGCAAGCGCGTCAATCAACGCGTTGCACAGCGTCACAGACCTCCCAATTCCCTCCCTCTGCACAAACCTCCCAACCCACCGAGCAAGCTCCAGTGCACCCAAATCCGCAGACGCTGCCAAGACCCCAATCACTGTGACCTCATCCGGCCGCACCCCACTGGCCTGCATCTCCCTGAACAACTCTACGGCATCACTCGACATCCCACCGCGCACATACCCGCCGATCATCGCGCTCCATGTGACCGGGCTCTCCTTGGGCATTCTGTCGAACACGGTCCGCGCGTCACCAAGGAACCCGCCGCCAAAGCAAGAGTACATGTGTATGAGAGTGTTGGAGACGTAGTGATCGGTGGCGAAGCCGAACTTGAGAGCGGCCGCGTGTGCCTGGAGCCCAACCGCCGGGGATCCCGGTTGCGCGGCGCAAGACTTGAGTAGGAAGGGAAAGGTGAACTTGTTCGGCACGACGGCGCCGCGGAGCATGAGCGGGAAGAACGCGGCGGCACGGAGGCGGACGGAGGGGATCGGAGAGGTGGCGTGCGCGCGGATGAGAGTGTTGACGAGGAAGGCATCCATGGATACGGAGGGATTAAGGAGGGACTCTACGAGGGGTTCGAGGAGCGCGGGGGCGACGGCGGCAGAGGACGCGAAGAGCCTGGTGAGGACAAGCGGGTTGGAGTGCAGGCCGGACTTGAAGAGGAAGGCGAGAGACTGCAGAAGAGCTGCCGGCGTGGAGGCGCGCTCTAGGAGGCGGAGGCAATGCTGCTCAGCGGCGCGTCCAGCGGACGGCGGCTTGTGCGAGGCTGACGCGGTGGAGAAGCGGCGGCGGCGCGGATGCCACTGAAGCGGCCGCATTTGGTCGAGCGGAAGGGCGCGGGGGTACAGCGTTTTTAATTGTTCGCACCGATACGCTTCAGTTCATGGACCATCTTGTCCATTTACAAGCAAAGTCCTACCAAATTAAACTCACAGTTGGAGGGCACGTTTGAAAATCTGACGATACATTTGATCGTGGAAAGTTTACTGAGTTTCTGAGTACAGCTTCACAGAATTCATGTGAGTTGTACACTTGTACTGTTTGCAAAATTCCATAGTGCATCAGAGTCTGATTGCAGGAAGATTCGTTGTTCATTTAGTATCATCACTGTAAATAAATCGGCATGAAAAATTCAATTCAGCGTTCTGCCAAAAACCCAAAGTGACTTCATTCAGATAAACAAGGTCAGTCTCATTTTGAATTCTTGTATAACAAATCAGTAAAAAGCGGCAAACTTATCAGCTGGAACAACACGTTTAACCTATATCTGTCACTCTCTGTGATTCAAACACTAGAGTACATGAGGAATAAATGCTCTCCAGGTGAAAGGATCTGAAAGTCTTACAGTGTTCCTTCAAATGGATTTGTGGAACAGACTAGTTTTGTATAAGCTACAGTTGTCAACATATTATGTCAGGGTCTATGAGTAGATTTTCCATATACCCAGTCCATAACCTACTTTGATCAGCAGGAGCTCAAATACCATGTGCATGATGCTTGTCATGCGCACTTTGGATCCAGGTATTTCAGTCCAAGTAACAGATACTTCCACCATTGGGATCCTGAGGTGTTTGCACAGGTATACAAGCTCAACATCAAAGCACCATCTGCCAACGAAAAGGAAATAGCAGACAAACAAAATGGTCAGCTATATCATCAGGCTTAAAGAGAAGATTTGATAATGTTTAAAAGAACCATTATTATACAAGACAGATACCTCTTCAATCTAATATTTGTGAAGAGTTTCCTTGCAGCAGCTCGTGTGAACATCTTAAAGCCACACTGAAAATTGTAGTTCAAGCAAATCAGGCAGCAGACAGCAGTCACAGAAGAAAATGTACATGAAAATGAAGGTCAAGTGTTTATTTAAAAGATCTCACATGGTGCAAAAGCATACCTGTGTATCTCTGATCCCAGGACCAGCAGTCAACAAAACTACCAAGTGGAAACCTTTCATAAGAAAGTTTCGATACCATTTCCTCTGCAGTAAGCCAGGAAAGAACAAAACAATAAAAAACAATGAAAACTTAACATGCTACAGGCAAACACATGTTTGAGGTTAACTGGGGACAGCAGGGATTTACTGTTGCAAGAGCCTGCTTCTCCAGATGAGCTCGGGAGCCAAAAACAGCAATTTCAACATCTGATAGTTTCTGAGACGAACTAGTAGATGCTCCTGGACTTGGCTTAACTTCCTTAGCCAGTGCGTGAACCTTATGAACAAAAAGTAAATCTGATGAACCCCCTTGCCTATTGCAATCAAAACCAACCGAATTAACTTTCACAACAATATGCTCAACTGAGCTTATGACAGACCTGAGCTTCAAGCTTTTCCAAATCAGTCACTTTGGTTGCCCCATCAGCATCGAGCATGAGCAGTAGTTCACCACGTGAATGGAGCATGCCCTATTGGATTGCTTCCACAAAAGAAAATTGGAAAGCACCAATTAGTAGCTATTTCAAACCAAAGGGATGCACATGGAGTTCAACACTCACTTTTCTGATAGCTTCTCCTTTCCCATGATTTCTTCCAAGTAAAAGAACTCTAACATTGTCAATCTTGTGTTGTTTTACAAAATTGAAGGCAACCTTAGAGGTGCGGTCAGTACTTCCATCATCAACAATCAAAACCTTAATAGAATCAATCAAAGAATATTGTCACAAAAAACGGTAATCAATAACTGAAGTGCATGTTTCAAGAAATAAAAGGTTCTGCAAAGTAGTTTTAAAAATTTAGAAGAAGAATACTATGGTTTAACAGAATACTTTGGTTTAGAAAATATAAATTGTGCAGCTTTGAAAACCATAATATTGCTCGAAGTGCAGTCATTTTAGAGTTTAAGAAACTTCTCTCCTGACCTCTTTTCTCTAAACTGTGGTATTGCTTGGTTGTTATTAAGCAGAACAGAACTAGGAACGGAATAGATTGTTATCAAGCTCAATTTCACATACCTCATAAGAGAAGGACTTATCGGCAGATGAACGACGTTTCAGGTAGCTGATAGGGAGAGAAAAGAAAAGCTTAATTCACATAACAAACCAAACAATTACCAATCTACAGCTGAGCAAGAACAATAACTTTTTCTCACGGTACTGCTAATTGTTCAAGCATAATTAACTAAATAAATAGAGCAACAAGAAAAGTGAGGGGCTCATATTTAGGCTTACTTGAGTGTTTCTGTAAGAGCCTCAGGGAGTCGATGCTCCTCATTGTAGGCAGGAACTATCAACGAAATGTACTTCTCAGGAGGATCAAAAATTGACGGGCAGGGAACCTACAGGATCGAACACAAGCAAATTAACGAACATTCAGGATGCAAACCGCCAGCATAGATCGAGTATAACAACTAAACACGAACAATTACCACTTGCCTTTTTGAGCGAGTTGGGGTCCTCGAAGAAGGCGTCCGAGACGGCAGACCTCTCCAGCCTGTGGCCGAGATCCAGAACGGTGCACTAGTCAACAGCAAGCGCAGATCGCGAAGGAAACGAAAAGGATGATACAGGAATACTGATGAAACTTACGAGTGCATGCATCCGATCTTGCGGATGTGCTCGAAGAAGACGGCGGCGGCGCCCAGCACCAGGACGACCACCTGCGCACGGGAGGGAGCGATGGCGTGAGCATCGGGGCGACGAGGAAGCAGGGGAGGAGAAGGAGGGGCAGGGTTTGGGAGAAGGGGACTACCAGGGTGGCGAAGAGGAGGGTGAGCGAGAGGGAGGCGGGGAGGAAGCCGGCGATGGCGGAGAGAGGCCAGGCGGCGGCCGCCATCACGCCGGCCGGTGTCGAGTTCACCCACTGCTCACACGGCCGTTCCCGTTCGTTTCTGGGCCAGGTTGGGCGCGGTCGGCCTGGTCAGGCTTGGTAGGCAGGCGTTCAATCCAAGCTTCAAAATTTGCTAAAAGATGTGTTAGATGCTCCAAAAATATCTTTTTTTTGCGAGTGAGATGCTCCAAAAATATCGTTCAATCCAAACTCATCTTCAAATGCAGTACTATATAAGGCCTTGTTCGGTTGGCATGGAATGATTATACACATGGATTAGTTTCAAGACATGGATTGAGTGAAACTACATGTGTCACTCAAACCAAGTGAAGAATGAATCCATCGATTGGTTTCGTTTCATGAGGTCTAAATCATGGTTTTATGCTAGCTCTTTGAGTCATGGAATGGACCAATCCATGTTAGGTTTCAAACCAATCCATGCCTAACCGAACGGCCATTCTAGTTGAATTGGGAGTAATTCCATGTCCAATCATTCCATGTGGAATATGTCCCATTCCATACCAAACGAACGAGGCCTAATAGAGTTCGAGGCTTGTGGAAAATTGTGTTTCGATTGTAAGACAAGCCGTAGTCCTTGATAACTTGCAACACAATTAGACATGGCGTCAAACATCCAGCTGTTATCATTTACTAAGTTTAGGTTATGTGTTTGTCTAGTCTTACTATATACATTGTTTTGAGGATGCTTAAGGGCATGGATCAAGTAGGGCTATATTTGGATGTTTAAGGTTCATTTTTTTTACACTTGTCACATTTTGTAATTCGTATTGATCAATTAAGTGTATGTGATGTCTGTAATTTTTTTTATCAGTCTCAAGATATATTGACTTAAGCATCTCGTAAGAACTCATTATAGGAACTTTACCAATCTTTTCAAGATGTTTGAGTACGTTGTTTCTTCTTCTTCTTCTTCTTCTTCTTCTTTTGTTGACACGAGTATTGTACGTTGCTTCGCTTACAGCTTACACGTCCTCCAAACACGTAATCCTTGAGGTTTTTTTGGGTGCTCCTCATGGGCCATGAAAATGATTCCCAACAGCAAACGAACGAGGCCGGACCTTTCATGGGCCACCAAGCCGTGGTTTGTCAGCCTGATAAAACGAAGGAGAGGCCATTCTCGGGCTAATCTCTGAATACGGCCCGACGTAGCACGATCTGCGGTACTTGCTCATCAGTTACTGCGAGTGATGTTCTTCGCCAGGGAGGAGGTCGGCTTCAAGCTGGGTGCTCCGGCTGCCGGTGGCGAGGACGACCGGGAGTTTACAAAGACTTGAATGTAATTTCTTTTTCCTTTAAGGATGTCTTTGTAATTTGGGCTGTAATCACCAGTTATTATGAATAAAATGAAAACCCGGTTCTTCTTAAAAAAAAATCAGTTACTGCGAGTGCGAGGTGAAACAGTAAAAGCAGCGGTCCCAAAGGCGCGGGGGCCACGCTGCAGCGTCTCACGAGGCACACCGTACCTTTCCGTCCTCGCACCAACTTCCCAGGCCTTTTTTCCAGGACGCAGCGAGACCGGAAGCGGAAGCCGCGGCGGGGCTTGCCTCTGCTGCCTTGCCCCAGTTAACTCACGCCTCCCTTGCCCGCCATTAACTGCCCTGCCCTCTGCTCACTGCCCCCTCTCATCTCTCACGCACTCCACCGCCACCCCACCTCCCAAACACTTCCAAACTCTCGTCTCCATCCGTCCGCCCTCCGCTCCGCAGCTCGAGCTCCCCTCCCCAGAACCCTAGCCCCAAGCATGGCGCGGGGCCTCCGCTGAGTGCGACGCGGCCTCTCGCCGGCTGGTTTGATCCGATTGGTGGATTGGGCCTCTGCGGTGGTTTCATTTTGGTGGCGTGGGCGGATGGGGAACTGCTGGGGCGCGCGGATCAAGGATGGGAGCCCGCACCCTGGCGCCTCAGGTTCGGTATTCTCGCTGCCGCAAGCGCTGTTGTTTGGTGCTGTTCTGTTGATTTTTGGGGTGAATGGGTGATGATGATTCAAGGGGGTGGGGATGATCCGTGCTTGAGACTCGCGGGCTTGAATCCCGTGCCGACGGTTCTCGATTCGAAATTTGATCTGTCACGCCCGAAATCCATTGCAAATGGCTGAACTTATATGCATGCTAGGCGCCCAAGCAACAATCGGGAATGATCATGTATGTAATGGTATACCAGGTGTCTAGGCTATTTGTTTAGGGAGCTCACCTAATTGGGTTGTTCTAGTGGTTTTGTTATGTTACATGATTTCAACGTTTCAGCTGTCCTTACAAATTCAATGTGTTCAAGTTGCTCAAGTGAGGCGTCTCAATCACTTTTAGGACTGTTTTTTTTTTGGCTAAAGCAAGCTTAGAACTATGTTGTGCGGCTATCCAGGTGGTTGTTCACTCGGCCCAAAAGAGCTGGAACTTTATTAGATGATAGGTCGTACCATATTTTTGTGGTAATTGATGGGACATAGGTGCTTTATTCCTTGCATCATGCCTCACCGGAACTATGCGTAGTACTTCTTCTGTGGTTTGCTGGATAGTGCTGGTCATTTCAACATGCATTACTAAGAGTCATGAAGTTGACTTTATGGTAAAAAAGAATTGTTGGAGGTCTTGTTGAAAAGTACTTGGTCCTGACCCCTTATAAGTGATTCAATAATCCTAGATTCTGTTGTTGACCAAGGTAATATATGATTGAAATAGGACTTCACGAAGTATAGAGTGCTTGATGTCCCATTCTTGTGACATTCTGGTATGTATATCTGATGGACATTGTTACTATGCGAACTTAGATAATGACTTATAACGGAAAGAATATTTTGGGTGTTGACTATAGTCTGTATTGTTGTTGTATTCTTTTTTTGTTCCTAATTCACAGCATTGATATGAGATCAGGAATTATACCATTTTTTTCTTTGTTTATTTTATTGTCATCTGATCTTTTTTGCTGAATCACTGGATCTAGATATGATATGTCATTCAAACTTGGTTCCTCTAGTCATTTTTGGTTTCGCGCCACAATCACTGTGGTATTGTAAACTATTGCATATTTTCAGCAGTTAGTAATGGCTGTATTATTGTTGACATTCATTATCTCCTGTTTAAAAGCTATGTTGTATGCCGTGTTACCTTATGCAACATACAGAAATCTAAACCTACTTGATCGAGTTTCATTGAAAGGAGGTTTAATTTTGATCTACAAATGTTGGCAACTTGGCATGTACTCCATTAGAAAGCCCGTTGATTGCACAAATCAAGGTTCTTTGCTCTATAGCTGGTTGTGGCTTTTAGGATTGGTTTTGGCTAAAGCAAGCCAGAACAATGTTGTCCTGCTATCTATCTGGTTGTTAGTGACTTCCATTATGTGCTGTTAAAAAAACGATATGTACCTTTTTTTGTTAATTATGCAACATACAGAAAATCATAAACCCTGCTCAATCGAGTCCAATTGAGGAAGTCTATTATGAGTGTACAAAACAAAGTGGCATGTGCTCCTTTAGAGACTGCCACATATTCTGTTTCCTCTCAACTTATCAAATAAAAACTTTTCTGTTAACTGATAATAGATGGGTCAAATATGTCCTATGTCTTTTTTTTTTGCGAAAAAAATACTGTATGTCCTATGTCTGACAAGTAGCTGATAAGGTTACTACTTACTAGTGCATGCATGTACCTACTTCATTGAGGGAAACCACTTTACGCAAATCATTTCAATAAAAACGCATGCTCCACCCAAATCATCACTCTTACGTCTAGTCCATCACTGTTCTCAGGCTGCCGTACATCATTATTTCATCGACATGCCATGTTGCTTGGTCCTGCAGCCAGAATGTTTCATGGGAACCTTCTTGAACACAAAATCAATCCATTACTGGTAGCATTTGGCCAGTCAACGAACTGCAATCCAGTTCCTTATACCGTATTTCTTCTAGTTGATGATAACCATTTTATGGGCCACGCTAGATCACTACAAACTTATTCACCAGAGCATATTTTTGTCAAGAATATGAAGTTTGGATTATATGTTTAATTCATCACAAGTTCTATTTTCGTCTGCAGGAATGTTCTCAAAGAGTGGTGGGAAGGATGGGAGTAGGCTTAGTGGATGTAGTAGTCGAGCATCTTCGGCCTCCATGCCTCCAACCGCAAAGACTGAATGTGAGATCCTGCAGTCCGCGAATGTTAAGGTCTTCAGCTTTAGCAATCTCAAGGCAGCCACAAGGAACTTCCGTCCTGATAGTGTCCTAGGTGAAGGGGGGTTTGGATCTGTCTATAAAGGATGGATTGATGAGAATACGTTGTCAGCTTGCAGACCTGGCACTGGAATTGCTGTTGCTGTGAAAAGACTCAATCAGGAAGGTTTGCAAGGACACCGTGAGTGGTTGGTGAGTACCTTTTCCACCTCTCCTTAATTCTCGTGCCCAGAGTTAGGATGACATCTATTTTGAAACGGAGGTAGTACAATGCTATTCTATTTTGCAGGTCATTCAAATTAATGACTGATTCATATTTATTTGAAGTTTCCTTTTGAAATTCATGCTTGCTTTGGTTACATGCGCAGAGGTATTAGTTACTTCGCTCTTCTACTTACATAGATAACTATCTCTTTCATAGGCAGAGGTTAATTACCTGGGTCAGTTCTGTCATCCCAATCTTGTCAAACTAATTGGGTACTGTGTAGAGGATGAGCACCGACTGCTAGTATACGAGTTCATGCCCCGTGGGAGCTTGGAAAATCATCTGTTTAGGAGTAAGTTGACCCAGGACCTTAGTGTTACTTTTCTCCAATATTTGGTTCATATTTAATGTAATATTCTTTGGTAGTATGCCTTCTCACTTATAAATTGCTATATGTATCCTTGATGTAGGAGGCTCGTACTTTCAACCTCTTTCATGGAACCTTAGAATGAAGGTTGCACTTGGAGCTGCGAAAGGATTAGCTTACCTTCACAGTGCAGAGGCAAAAGTCATATACCGAGATTTTAAGACTTCCAACATTCTCCTTGACACAGTAAGTGAAGGATGTTGCACTTAGTATTTAATGCAGTGTCAACGCATGTGTGCCATGCTGAAATAAAGGCATCATATTAATATGCAGGACTATTCTGCAAAACTTTCTGATTTTGGACTGGCAAAGGATGGTCCTGTTGGTGAGAAAAGTCATGTGTCCACAAGAGTAATGGGAACATATGGCTATGCAGCTCCAGAATATCTTTCAACAGGTAGGAAGTTTTTTTTTTCTCGAATACAGGTAGGAAACTTTTGAAGTGCAACTCTTTGTACTGCGCTTCCAAAATTCAGTAAATGTGCTTGTCCCAGTCTAGAAACTTTAATTTGTGACAAAAAAAACAGCTGTATTGCACATCAAATACCACCATATAATACAAACTTCAACACCTTAAGAGCTATATAATAATCATGTTATCTCATTTTTGGCACATTTTATGCATTGCCATGTTAACAAATTTCGATTCATTCTTTAGAAATACTTTCAGTGCTATAGCTTATGTGGCGATGGAGCGAACATGATGTAAGTGGACGTTGCTGCTTAGTTTTTGATGGCTTCATTGGCAACCATAATTTTTTTCCATGATGTTGATGAACTGTTGATCATTGAAATCCATCTCTCTTTGCTTTGCTCTTTTTGTTGAAATGCTGATCAATGGGATGAGCACCCCTTTGTTTTGATTACCTTATACAAAAAAAAGAAACTCATTCAATTTCGTTTAATAATCACACACAAAAAAGGCACTCTGGGTATGGATCTCTTGACTGATTACTACTATACTTTCAGGTCACCTGACTGCTAAGAGTGACATCTATAGCTTCGGGGTTGTGCTTCTGGAGATGCTGTCAGGTCGTCGTGCCATTGACAAAAATCGGCCCCAGGGCGAGCATAATCTTGTAGAGTGGGCTCGACCTTATCTCACACATAAACGCAAGATATTCCGTGTCCTGGACACCAGATTAGAAGGTCAATATTCTCTCAGGGGGGCGCAAACAATTGCGACCCTTGCTCTTGAATGCCTGTCCTATGATGCTAAGATGAGGCCTTCGATGGATGCTGTGGTCACTATTCTAGAAGAGCTTCAAGACTCCAGTGAAGCAGAGAAGCACCAAGAATCCAAGGGTTCTACGAAACAGGCACCTGATGTCAGTGCTAGCAAGAGCAGTCGCAAGCCTCGCCGAAAAAGCCTGGGAGGCACGAAGGAGACTGGTCCAAAATCAAGATCAGTGGTTCATTCTCGTTAGCAAATCATTACTTGTTCCAACTTTGTTAACTAGCTTTTAGCGTTGTGAATATGCAGTGTGTATATTGAGGGTAATCTTTTGGCAACATGTCTTTTATTTCTGTATCATGAGCTGTTCAGCTATGGATTTTGTATGTCGAAGCTCATGGCATCAATGGAAAGCTCATGTTTACATCTTTAAATATTCACCTGTTGGTATGCAAGCTGCCAGGTATTCAAGAGTCGTTGTTTCAGGTTATAACTGAACAGTGCGCATCAATTCATCATATGAGAGGTGCTGACTCTTGTGCGGCAGCGATACACCACTGATGTCCGGTGACAGACAAACACTCAAGCCTAAATACGAGTCCTTAATTACTTTCTTGTTGCTCTGTTTATTTAGTTCATTATCTTAAGAATTCCCCGATGTCCGGTGAGAGTTGCTCCAGATTCTTCACCGCGTTACTCAACACCTTCACGTCCTTGTTGCTCGAAACATCGTCGATGCGCTGCGAATGCCCTGCACTATGCCCAACAGGGCTTTCCTTGTGAAAGACAGCGCACCTGTATTGACAGCCGAAGCAGAGGAAGAAGAAGACGCGCCGTCTTGCTGATGATGGTCAGCGTTGCTGCTGGTCTGAACATCCATGGCTCGCCGTTTGAAGCTGGCGAGGACCTCGTCGCCCGCTGATGCGGCCTCCTTGAGCTTGTCGCGCCACTGGATCAGCCACGTGTTCTCCACTTGATGCTTCTCAGCCGCCTCGACCGCACTGTGGATCTTGATAAGCAGCATCTCCAGCCGTTGCAGCTTCTCGGCGACAGGCTTCTGCTTGTTGAGGTTTTCGACGAGCGTGGACACCGCCCTGTCCGCGGCTGCACCGGTCACCGCGGATGTGATAGAACCAATCACTTGTTTCGCCATGGCCATCACAAACAAGGTGCGTCACTAGATACTGGTTGACATGGTCTGGTGATCGACGCGTGAAGAAATAGGGTTGTCATGTCTGGCGTGATTTTAAGCCAAATGTTTGCAATTGCATAGTAGGTGTCACCCGATGGTCGACCGGCTGCAGCCTGTAGAATATTGTATACAGCATGATATAATTAAAAGAAAGCCGGATTTACATTTCTTTTTTGGTCATAACTTGGCCTCGGGAAGATCTTCTTTGTGTTGCTGCACTAGGGCATGGCCGGACATAGTTTTCATCGTCGATCCATGGCAGACTGCTTAGCAGGTTGCGGGGGTGGGGACATCATGACAATATGACGCCTTCACCTCGCAACACATAGGCTGGAATTGATTTTCCATCTAAACACTTTCACTAGTGGCATTTTCTTTTGAAAACGCCACTAGTGACATTTTCCTCTCCCAGATAAACACTATCATCCCTCTTTATTTGGGTTGGAGTTTTTCAAAAGCTACCTTTTTTGTGTTGATTATATATGTTGATTCTCTGAAAAGCTGTAAAAGCTGCCATTATAGATTGACTTTTGAGTGAATAAACTGAATATATATTTCATATAGAGAAGTAACAACGTTGACAACATCTCTCAAAAGCCAGCAAAACACGGCTTCTAATGTAATATAACTTTTGGCTTTTGTGTTTTATAGAATCAGATCCTCCAAAAGCTTCAACAAACGTGGCCTTAACTAACCTGCAATGCCTCAAGAAATGTAATTCCAAGAAAGCTCGTGAGAATAATGATACTGAGCCAGTGGACAATAAGCAGATGAAACTGTTACGGGATCCCATGGGCACAGCACCAAGAAGCTGCCGAAACATTCCACATCGCCAGCCAAGATCTCGAGGCTGCGCACGAGACTGTCCACTTCATTCGTTCCATAAGCACATGGCGCGGCCAGCTCGCCGTCGTTGAAGCTGCTGTACTTGCTGAGACTGCGGTTGACGTTGATCTCGGCGAGCCGTCCCTGTAGGTGAGCCGCCTCGAGTACGGCTGCCCACTGCGCTAACCCTCCAGAATCATCCAGGTCACGATCCGCAGCCATGGTGACGGCCCAGCTGATCCTACACATGGCCGGCATAAGCCTGCGCTGAAGAGCGGTCCACACCTTGTATTCCTTGTACTCGGGTGTCTCGGCTATCCACGCTTCCACCGGCCGCAAAGGTATGCCATAGACCTCGCTCATCGTCTCGCGCCAGATCGCCTCCTTTATGCTGCGCACCCGTCCCTCATTCGCCGGTCTGCTTGCATTGTATGGAGAGTCCAAACCATACAGTTGTTGGTACAGAGAAGGTGGCACCACCGGCAAAATTTGTGCTGGACGCGGGTGCGCCGGCAGGCCCACTTGCATCCCTGCCGCCACAGGTTGCGGCGGCGGTCTCTTCCTCTTCTTAGCTCGGCGGTGCTGTATCTTTGGCATTATCTCAAGCTGAAGCAGTCCGATAAACTCCCAGAGATCCGGTGACAGCTTCTCTAACTTCTCCACGGCACTGTTGAGCTTCTTGGTGTCCTCGTCGGTGAAGAAAATCTTATTTGTAGCGCTGCGGATTCCCTGCACCATGCCAGACAGAGCGTTCCATGTGAAAGACAGGGCGCTGGTAGAAGCAGCAGCAGCAGGAGGAGAAATACTTGAAGACGAGGAAGATGCACCACCCGCACCCTGCCTGTTGCCGGCTCGCTCTGTGAAGACGGCAAGCACTTGGTCGCCCTCAGAGGCAGCCTCCTTCAGCTTCTCTCGCCACCGGAGCAGCCACGTGTTCTCCACTTCGTGCTTCTCGGATATCTCGATGGCGCTGTGGATCTTCATGAGCAGGAACTCCAGCCGCTGCAGCTTCTCGTCGGTGGCCGCGTGCTTATTGAACCTCCCACCCAGCCCGGAAACCGCCCGGCCGGCGAACTCGCTGATGGCCACGGCAGAAGCTGCGAAATTGACTGCCTGCTCTGCCATGGCTCTGATTGCTCACTGGAGGAACATCTCAATGTTGGAGTTCAGCCAAACGTGTGGTCTGATCAGCTGAGTTGTTGCGAGGGTTCATCTGGAGGATGGTTTATGCTACTGTGTTGTCTGTAACTCTGTATACTCTGTCATACGCATAGGTTTTGGCACCCATATATGTAACGTATTAGAGAATGTTTCTTTATAGAATATTTGGTCGTGTATTGTTTGTTAGATTGAAGGCCTGCAGCGATAAAAGAAAAATTCCAGGCAAAACTACGGGAGGGAGGAGCCGATACAAGCCGGAAATATAAGAACAGAAACAGAGTGTGTGATTTTAAAGGTTCAAAAAAGTTTTTGTGCGTAAAAGAGGTAACCGTGTTGGGGACAAAGAGACCTACGAATTATTCTGAGATGGAGTATGTGATTGGGAGAAGTTAGCTGGACATAGTTTTGTAAACGGAGGGCCTGCTTCTGCGGGAACAAGGCACTCCTGAACATAGTTTACATCGAACAAGGAAAGCCGTCTGCTTTCTCATTATATATGTAGTTACTGACACTAGTTTATTTTTCTATTGATCTATTTTTGAGCTAACATTTGTTTGTATTCAATATACAGACCTATACCTTGAAGCCTAGGTTCATGTCGGCAAGTACTATAGGTTTTATTTTCAATCCCAATTTCTTTGTACTGAAGCACATATAGAAATTATCTGTTTTATATTAGCGAAAGGACTCTTGGTGTGATGGCTAAGACATCTGAGTAGCACCTCATGGACCCGAGTTCTACTCTCAGTGGGAGAGAATTTATCAGGCTGGATAGTGCACTGTGTAAGGATGATGCTGTTTATCAGTGAGGAACCATGTTGAGATGTGCCATGGTTCTCGATGATGATGAGTAATTGACAACCGTGTTGATTTGAGTTGACATGAGGTTTGGGTTGAAATGCGGGACTTTGAGGGTTGCATAAGCATATGCATGATTATGTTTATGGCTAACCGAAGTTGGTGCAGGTGTTGGGATGATTGGCGGAGAAGGAAACGTGTTTGCTTGTCTAATGATGTGTAGGTCAATGGAGTCAACTTGATGGTCAACGGCAGGAGGATCGGGAGGACCAAGCGAAGGGTCCTGACGGGCTGGGACCGAGGAGGCTTGGGTCCGGGCGATCGAGAGGCCGGGTGAGGTCAAGGGTGATCCACACCGTACACGTGGCGGACAAGAAGCACGGAGGGTTTCGCGGTTTGGCCTCAAAACCGTGGAGGTGATGAAGACGGCGTGTTGACCAAGGTCAAGAGGCGAACAGGAGGCCGGTGCAAGTGAAGGGTCCCGACGGGCTGGGACCGAGGAGACTTGACGGCGAGGTTCGCGGGACGAGGTGACACGCGTCGACATCGAGATGGTTTCCCGGTTTGGCCTCAAAACCGGTGGTCGACGGTTTCCCGGTTTGGCATTAAAACCGGCAGTGATGGTTTCCCGGTTGAGCCTCAAAACCGGTGGTGGACGGTTTCCCGGTTTGGGCCTCAAAACCGGTGGTGGGTGGTTTCCCGGTTTATGCCTCAAAACCGGCGGTGGACGGTTTCCCGGTTTGGGCCTCAAAACCGGTGGTGGGTGGTTTCCCGGTTTATGCCTCAAAACCGGCGGTGGACGGTTTCCCGGTTTGGGCCTTAAAACCGGTGGTGGAAGTCGCGCTTTGAGAAGCGTGCAAGGCGGTTTCCCGGTTTAGGCCTCAAAACCGGCGGCGACGGATGGAGGTGCATGTGGCACCATCGCGGAGGTAGCTTCGAGGTGAAGCTAAAGTGTGAAGGCCCCGACGGCGTTCGGGCGAAGGAGAAAAAGTTGGACGGAAACGCCCTTATGTGTTGTATGGGTGTGTTGTAGTGTGAGGGGCATTTCCGGAATGTGAAAATGTCCAAGAGGATAAGGTGAGGGGGCTGGTTGGCTGCCCTCCTTTGAGCCTTGTGTTGTCTCTCACTTGTGTGTGTGGGAGAGGCTTGAGAGAGAGGAGAGAAGAGAGGGGAGAAGAGAGGAGATGGCTCTTTGATTGAGCTTTTTGTCATCTCTAGTTTGTGTGTGCTAGGGAGTGGCTTGACATCTACATCTTTGAGCAATACATAGCATCAATTCGTCCTCAAAGTGTTCTCCTCATCTTGAATCCCGAATTTCTTATTTTCCCCATTTTCGGAGCTATTTTCGGGTGATTTTCGATTCGCCTTTTGTGATGCGTTTTTGGGCGGATTTCTTAGGGGATCTTGGTGCTAGGATGTGCTAGAACAATCCTTGGTAGGTCCTTGACCGAATCCATGGCACGAGCACCTTCGATTTGATGATTTGGTGAAGCTTTCATCTCAAGTTCATCCATACCCTAGGTTCTTGATAGGATTCAAAATCCGTGAAGATTTTGTGGGGTTTTTGGTGTGATTCTTGTTGGATGATGTTCTCCATCTCAAGACGAAGCTATGGTTCAAATTTCGTGATTTTTGGAGGTCGTTTGACCCGGTTTCGAGATTTTTCTTGAGCTTGCGCGCGTGCTGTCCTGACAGGGCCGGATTATCCGGCAAGTTGCCGGAGTATCCGGTGGCCGGAGTGTCCGACAAGTTTTTGGAGTGTCCGGTACTTTCCCAGGTCCGGAGTATCCGATAGTTGGCCGGATTATCCGGTGGGAGGTCTCTGTTTTGTCTTTTTCAGATCATCGAGTGTGTCTTTGCTTGATTTGCTTCCGCAAGTGTTTGTATCTCTTCCACAATCATTCCTAGGGTCAACACATCACGTTTCATGTGTGTGTGTGATCTTGGTGGTTGTTCTTGAGGTGGGTTGGGACATAGGCCAAGTTCTTGTGAAGAATTTTTATCGGCTCCCATTCACCCCCCCTCTGGTCGCCTTCTCGGTCCTTCAATTGGTATCAGAGCCGGTTTGATCACTTGTTGGCTTTTACCGGCCTTGTGATCCATAGGCGACCTTTTGCACATGCTTGTTCGTGCTTCGGCTATTTACTAACGTTAACCGGTGCTTAATTCATGGCACCAAGTGCTCGCTCCCGTGTGTCTTTGTCCTCAGGTTTTGAGATGTGCGGAATTGCTATTGAGAATGACACCAAGAAGAGTCGAGTTGTGGAAGCTTACGAGGACGATCTCGAGGAAAAGGAAGAGGCGGACCTCACGGAGGAAGAACTTAGATTGGTCGAGCTTTTCAAGCTTTCAAGAGGCAATGAGATGTCTCATGAGGATCTTGTCTCCGAGCTTTTCAAGATGAGCCAAGGTAATCTCGTCATGGGCATTGTGGGCTTATTCACTACGGTTCAAGTTTGTGATGCTAAAATTGCCAAACTCAAAAGGAAATTGAAAACCTCTATGCCTAGTGATGAGAGCTTGTTGTCTAGACTTGATAATGTGAATGCTTTGTCTTCTTGCAAGTCTAGTACTTCTATGTCTAGTGATGATTATGTTGCCTTGCTCAAAAAGAATGATGAGTTGAATGCTTCTATGGCTTGCTTGATATCTGAAAATGAGAGGTTGAAGCATGATTGTTCTTCATGTGAGAAGCAATTAAAAAGTGCTAGATTTGTTATCAACATGTTGAATGAGAATGCTTCTTTGCCATGCATGTCTTGCAAGTCTTTGAGTGATGAGATAGAGTTGTTGAAGTCAAATGCTTGTATGCCTTGTGCTTCTTGTGATGCTTTGCGCAAGAAGATTGATAAGTTAAAATCTTCACTCAAAAAGTTGAAAGTAAATGCCATTTTGGAATGTGGTTCTTATGCTTGGTATGCTGATAAGTTAGAGTCAATGAATTCTAGTTCTTGCACTTCTTGCACAAGCATGCTTGCTGAAATTAAAGAACTAAAATTAACACACTCCACTTGTCTAGAACAACTTGAACTTGCTAAGGCTACAATTTCCGAAATGAACACTATGCCTTGTAGCACTTGTTCTTCTACCATGAATGATGATGCTTGTCTTACTTCTAATGCTAATCATGATGCTTTGCATGATATGCATATGAGTGATGCTTCTTCTATTTCTTGCACATCATATCATGATTTGAAAAATGAGGTTGAGGCTTTGAAGCTAATGCGCGATGATATGAGCGCTAAGTTGGTTGAGCACAATGATATGAGTGCTAGCCTTGAGAAGGAGAATGATCTCTTGCGTACCACATATGCCGAGTGCATTGAGAAGGAAATTCAAATCTTAAGAGATACTCCATGTGGTACTTGTGAGCGCCTCAAATCTCAAAATGAGGTTTTGCTCCAACTATGCAAGAGCTTAGATGATAAGCTTCTCGATTCACGCAATTCTTCTCACTCCGATGTGCATGTTTCAAATATTTCTTCTTTGTCTTCGAAGTTGGATTCTTCTCATATTGAGCGTGAGTCTTTGGTTGTTAGCACTTGTGCTATTGCTTTGGATAATTCTTCTTTGGCTACTCATGCTATTGGCTCTTCCGGTGTTGCCCAAGGGACTTCAAATGGCAAAGGTGTTTCTTGCTCAAATGATACATCAACTTTGAAAGAAAAGTACCATTGCACCTTTTGCAAGAAAGATGGGCATGTTATTGAGTTTTGCTTTCGCCGTGTGAAACACGAGCGTCGCATTCGTGCAAAAGCTTTTAGGAATACACATCGTCCTTTACATGGCATGTGTGGACCTAATGTTGACTCAAAGTCAAGAGATGCTTCTAGTTCTTCATGCAAGTCTCAAAGGACTTCTCACTTGAGCAAGAATGGTACTTCTTCATCTCAAACCGTCTCTCCCGATAGGCCATTGTACCATTGCTCTTATTGTGGGAATGATGGGCATCGAATAGACTTTTACTTTAGGCGTGCCAAACATATGCGCCGATCTCATGCTTCTAACTCTTCGGGTATTCATAGTTTTTCCCATGGCATGAAGACCCGGGAGTCTAGCATGAGGCATCGTTTTATTGATGGTTTCTTTGACTCATTTTCTTCTGGGTTTGAACGTGCTCGTGGACATGCTTCTAATGCTTCTTGTGTTGGTCCACGACATGGTTCTCATGATGCTTTCAATGGTTCCTCTCATGGTGTTCCCTTTAGAGGTTCTCGTCGTTTTTCTAGTGATTGCACTCGTTTTTCTTCTCGAGTTGCTATTTCGCGACATGCTTCTAAGGGTGATTCAAAGTCTTCAAATTTGAGCCAAAGTTTGCATCATGCTAACCCTCATGATAAATTGAGTACATCTATTGGTCATGTGTCTAAGTGTTGGATTCCCAAGTATTTGCTTACTAACCCTTCGGGATCCAAGACTTGGACATCTCTCTCTTCTCATGTGTAGGTTGAGGACGCGGGCTGGAGGACATGAGCTTGATTGATCTCGGTCTTTTGCTTGACGTGATTGAGACATGATGGTTCTTCATACCCTTGTATATGGCGAGGCATGCACTTTATTGTGGCGTCTTCACCTATTTGTGAGCTTTCCTATACACTCATACCTTCTACATTCATGTACATTTGCTTGTGGTATGGGATGCTTGTTCATATGCTCATTTGATCCTCTCGGCATGTATTATTGGTGTATATCTTATAGCATGCTTTTGTTTCTCTCTTGCCCATTGGTTGCTTTTATTTGTGTATATCATGTTTCATGCTTTTGGTTCTCTCAATATCTTTTGCCTTTATTTGTGTACACCTTTGATTAGAATGTGCGTATATCTTGTTATATTCAACCATGCTATCTTTGTGTATGTTCTTGGCTTTTGACCCTTGCTTTCATGCTTGTCATTTTCTCTTGTCCAAAATTTCGTATATATTTGACTAGCATGTTTCGATGTTGCTTTCTAACATACCATGCTAGCTTTGTGAGCTTTCTTGTAATTTAGATCACTTTTTCATGCTACCTTGTGTGATCCATGGTGTATCCTCTCTCATGTTTTACCATGATTTGCAAATGCTTCTCTTATGTTTGCCCTCATGTGACGTGTGCTCTTTATGATCTTATTTGCATATCTTCATTTTGATCGTGCTTGTAGTTTTTGTCACTTTTTCTTGTATCTTGTGTGAACCATACTATATCTTTTCATGATTAGCTAGTGGTTCTCACATGCTTACCCTTCATGTAATATGTGCTCCTTTTTGTCTTATTTGTATATCCTCTACTTTGACATATGATTACTTGATCCTCTCATGTTTTGTCATGATTTGCAAATTTGAGATATGCTCCTTATTGCTTTATTTGCACAACCCCTTTCTTTGAGTGTTTCATGTTTACCCCTTTTCAAGTGTCTCTTTGTCCTCTTTTCGAATGGTTCTAAAGTTGTTTTATCGAGGGGGAGATTGGCTTGAGTTGAGGGGGAGATTGGCTTGGTTTGAAGGGGAGTTGTTGCTTACATTGATATTTGGAGTTTGTCTTTTGCTTTGGACCATTGAAATGCTTTTCTTGTAAAATTTGTATCTTAACTTTGCATTGCATCTCATCATGTAACATGTGCGTTGTAGATGATGAGCTTCAATTCTTATGCCTTCTTGTATTTATTATTGCTATGGTTGAGTTTGAGCTAAGTTGTGTGATTGCTTGTAGCAAACCTTCAAACTTAGGCTTTTCTAGATGGCTTGGCATAGTGGCATTTTGAGCAAGCTAGCTAAACTTAAAGATGAAAATTGGCTTTTGTGAGTCTTATGATCTATGCATGCCAATGTTTGCTCGCCACTTGTATACTTGCTTTTATCCTTGTCAAGACTTGTGTTAAGGCTAGTTTTGAAAATGTCTGGCTTTGGCAACTTGTTGTTTGGGGGATGCCCTTTGTCAAATGTTTAGCTCATGATGGGACTTTGAGGGAACAAATGTTCCTTTTGCCAAAAGGCATGCTCTTTTGCTCTTGTGCTTAAATTTCTAAAATCAATTTGATCTTTTGTGCTTAATGTTATAAATCCAATACGGTGCCTTGATGCCTCGGGGTGTTTGCCGTAACCAGTCGTGCGACCCTCTGTATGGATAAGAGGTTACTTGAGGATAAAATCCAATACGGTGCCTTGATGCCTCGGGGTGTTTGCCGTACCCAGTCGTGCGACCCTCCGCATGGATAAGAGGTTACTTGAGGATAAACATAACATGAGTAATTGCTTTTGTTCCTAAATCTTATATCTCACTTGTTGATTACTCACTTGATCAAATTGAGTCTTTGTTGCATATGTGAGCGTTTGTCAAAGCACATCTTTCCGAATGTTTGTTGCTTGAGTTGAGATTACCACTTGCTAGTCTTCTTAGATTCACTTAATGCTTGTTTTGCCTTGAATAGGAGTGAATATACATTTGGTGGCAGATTTTATTATGATATAGCAAGTTTGAATCTATCTTGATCAATTCAATCTTCTTGCTTAGCTTGTCTAGCTCTTTGCTTTTGTGCTATGCTCTCTATTACGGTCTTCGTGCGATTATGAGCTCATGTTTTTACACTTCAAGGCTTTGTGCTTGATTCATAGCAATGGTAAATGCTCGTTGACATGATTGTTGAAGCTTGATAGGTTTTCACCTCATGCATTGCATTTTTGGCTCTCTTTTATGTCTTGATGAGTTCATTGCCAAAGGGGGAGAGTTTTCAAATGAGTGATGCACAAAATGTGATAATATGAATGAATTTAGCTTATGCATTTGTATGAGAGGTAATCATAACTTGAGGGGAGCAATCATAATTTGAGGGGAGCATTCCATGTATTTGAGATTTTCTTGAGTCTCTTGTGTTCTTGGCGATGAAATGGTCATGATGAACAATTACTCTAGTTTATGGACCATGAGCCGCTCTCTTGCAATTCTTGATGTTTGCGATCCTTTTATGCTAAGTGGCCACTTTCGATTCTTTATTGGTTTTTGCTATCTTAGTTGTGCTTTATTGGACTCGCATTTTTAATTCCAAATTTATGTGCATTTGATGTTGTCAATGTACTCATCAAGGGGGAGATTGAGAAGCCATGTTGATATGTGCCATGGCTTGGTTTGTGATGAGTAATTGACATTGATTACTTCCTTGTTGAGCTTGGTTGAAAATGCATTTTAAGGATCGAGAAAGCAAACCTCCGGACTATCCGATAGGTTACCGGACCATCCGGTACCGGAATATCCGACGTTGTACCGGACCATCCGGTAAATTCGAATTGCTTGAAAGATAGCACTATTTAAGGGGGAGCTTTACATCAAGTGATTACGTCCTGACTTTTTCTTGAGTCTTTTGAGATCTTTGGTTGTATGAGCCGCTTTCTTTGCCAACTCTTGGCTTGTGTGATCCTTTGCTACTAGATGGTCGTTTTCTACCTTTTACCTTGGTTTTGGACCATTTAGTTAGCTTCTTTGGTTTTGCATTTCAAGTTCAGATTCATGTGCTTGGTGTTGTTGTCAATGTACTCATCAAGGGGGAGATTGAGGAACCATGTTGAGATGTGCCATGGTTCTCGATGATGATGAGTAATTGACAACCGTGTTGATTTGAGTTGACATGAGGTTTGGGTTGAAATGCGGGACTTTGAGGGTTGCATAAGCATATGCATGATTATGTTTATGGCTAACCGAAGTTGGTGCAGGTGTTGGGATGATTGGCGGAGAAGGAAACGTGTTTGCTTGTCTAATGATGTGTAGGTCAATGGAGTCAACTTGATGGTCAACGGCAGGAGGATCGGGAGGACCAAGCGAAGGGTCCCGACGGGCTGGGACCGAGGATTATTTTCGGGTGATTTTCGATTCGCCTTTTGTGATGCGTTTTTGGGCGGATTTCTTAGGGGATCTTGGTGCTAGGATGTGCTAGAACAATCCTTGGTAGGTCCTTGACCGAATCCATGGCACGAGCACATTCGATTTGATGATTTGGTGAAGCTTTCCTCTCAAGTTCATCCATACCCTAGGTTCTTGATAGGATTCAAAATCCGTGAAGATTTTGTGGGGTTTTTGTGTGATTCTTGTTGGATGATGTTCTCCATCTCAAGACGAAGCTATGGTTCAAATTTCGTGATTTTTGGAGGTCGTTTGACCCGGTTTCGAGATTTTTCTTGAGCTTGCGCGCGTGCTGTCCTGACAGGGCCGGATTATCCGGCAAGTTGCCGGAGTATCCGGTGGCCGGAGTGTCCGACAAGTTTTTGGAGTGTCCGGTACTTTCCCAGGTCCGGAGTATCCGATAGTTGGCCGGATTATCCGGTGGGAGGTCTCTGTTTTGTCTTTTTCAGATCTTTTTGAGTGTGTCTTTGCTTGATTTGCTTCCGCAAGTGTTTGTATCTCTTCCACAATCATTCCTAGGGTCAACACATCACGTTTCATGTGTGTGTGTGATCTTGGTGGTTGTTCTTGAGGTGGGTTGGGACATAGGCCAAGTTCTTGTGAAGAATTTTTATCGGCTCCCATTCACCACCCCCCCCTCTGGTCGCCTTCTCGGTCCTTCAAGTATAATCCCAAAGCTCTGGTATGCAAACTTTGCTACAAAAGTTTGAGAGCTTAAGTTCACTGCTCGATTGCAACGATACAGGGTTGATGTACAATATTAGATGATAAATAGTACTATCATATTCGTGTGGTAACTGATGTGACATAGGTGCTCCATTAATTATTTGCATGATGCCTCACCAGAACTGTGCATAGTACGTCTCCCATCGTCTCCTGGGTAGTGCTTGTCATTTTGGCATATGCCATAACTAAGATCATGAGGTTGACTGTATGGTAAAAAGAATTGATCAAGGTTTTATCGAAAAGTACCTTGTGCTGACCCCTATAAGCAATTTGATCAACCTATAGTCTATTGTTGACCAAGGCAGTATATCATAGAAGTAGGAGTTTCACAAAGTAGTACCATAAAGTACTTAGTAAATATGTTCTATGCCTGACAAGTAGCTGATAATTCAACTTAACTAGTGCATGCATGCGACCACCTGAACGCGGCCGCCTTCCCGCCGCCGCGCCGCGTTCATGGCCATCACCACCAGCGTTCACGATCATCACCAGCGGCGGCGTGATAATGAAGGGTTAGCGATGTAGTGATTGGCGTCGAAGATGGTGAAAGGTGAGCAAAGACGACACGCGGATCTTTGACAAGCGCTGTGGAATATGGACTCTATGTGAGCCCCTTCGCGCAGCGCTCCAAATAATCTCGAATGCACTTAGGAATCTATGAGGACGGCGAAGTCCTGGCAGATGGTGTGTTGGGGGGACACGGCGGCGGGAGCCGACAGCAAGCCGTCCATACAATCCAGCTGCTCGTGAACACATCGGCGGTGAAAGAAGACGAGGGGGAGGGGGAGGGGGAAAGGGGGCTAGGGGGTCTACGCCCCCACCCCCCAACACACCTATCAGCCCTATCGATGCTGCAATGTCACATGATCCCTTTAATTTTGAGTAGTTTTACATGTCAAAATAATTAGTTGGGGGCATCTTTGTAATTGTAGTATTAATTTATTAGTTTATATTTTATTATTAATAATAAACTAGATTAATTCAAGCCGGCTAACAACCCGCGTTCATGGCTTCAACCCTAGTACTATACTAGGGGATAGTGCCAGGAGAGGCCTCAAACTTGGAGCAGTCTTACGAACTCTCCGACCTATGCGCACACCTTCTCAAGCCTGTCCACTGTGATGTTCAGCTTCTCCGCGCCCTCGTCTCGGGCGAACAATGCCGCGGTGTCGTTATTGAAGCCTCTCGCCATGCTCTGCAGCGCGTTCCTCATGAACATGAAGGACGTGGTGACAGCGCCGCCCTGATGCTCCTTGGCGTCAGCAGCAGCGGTGTCGGCTTGCCGTGCGAAGCCGAGAAGCACCTGCTGCCCTCGGAAAGCGGCCTCCTTGAGCTTGTCCCGCCACTCGAGCAGCGACGCGGTCTCGGTGCCGAGCTTCTCAGACACCTCCACCGTGCTGCGGAGGTGGGAATAAAGGCACCATGACAATATGACGCCAGCACGGCCTGGAATTGATTTTCCATCTGGACACTTTCACTAGTGACATTTTCCTCTCCCAGATAAACACTATCACACCGCCTCATTAGGGCCTGTTTATTTAGGTTGGAATTTTTTTTAAAAAAAAGCCATCTTTTTTGTTGATTGTATATGTTGGCTTTATTTTTTTTTCTCGAACACGCCTGAGTGCGTATTTCATAAAGAGAATATGTTGGATTTCTGAAAAGTCGTAAAAGCTGACATTATAGATTGACTTTTGAATGAATAAATTGAATATATATTACATACTGTCGTAACCCATATTTTCAGATATTCCCGAAGATTTAGTTTGGTATTTTCCGAAGACTTGTATCGCACGAAAGGGAACTTGTAGATAGACTCCGAATCTGTTGCTGCAGATCGGGAGTCTTGTAGAACAAGGCAAGGACTCCTAGAGGCGGTAACAGGACTATAAATATACATGTAACCCTCCGATGAGAGGAGAATTGCATTGTAGATCATACACACCACCATATTCAACACGACATACACTGGACGTAGGGTTATTATCCTCCGGGAGGCCCGAACCAGTATAAAAACTCTCTGTGTGCCCTAGATCGATACCTCGATTGATCGTTGTTCCCCGAACCAAATATTTGTCGTTCTCTCGATTATTCGAGCGACGACAGAGGCGCGCCAGGTAGGGGGGCAGCGCTGAGGATCTGTCTAGAGCATCAGAAATTTCAAGCAAGTCACCGGCGCATGCTGAGGCGCGCCAGATGAGTACCCTACGTTGTCAAGCGGTGGCATCGAGTTTGATTGCGAAGATCGCTGGGGGATCTGGCTTCAAGTCGAGATTACCTTGCGTGAAGACTAACGACAAGAAGACGGCCTCATCAAGCTCGGCTGTTGTCGATAGCGACGATTTCTTGACGATCCCGCACGATTGCCGCGAGAGATCGAAATAACATCGTCAAGAAGCAGGGATCTGAAGACCTTCCATGCATGCAGCACGTGCATCAACAGAGAAGATTCCCTCTTGTTCCTTTAATTTCCGATTATTTTATTGCCTTGGGGTAATAAGTTGATTAATTGCCCTTCTAATTACCATCCGTGATGATTCTTTTTGCATGGGACGCACCGAGCTACGCCTCGTGTGCTGAAGACGCATGCATGGAGATCGAGTCGCGGATTCGATGGCTCAGCAGTTAGCACGTACCTTTGATGCGCTACGTCGACCTCGATCACGGTGGGCCTGATCTCACGGGTCAAGTCGCCACAAGAAGTTGAGTTCGTTTCCGTCCCGGAGACCAAGCCGACGACAACGAACAAAGATCGGCTGGTTGTAAGTTCCTGTGCGGAAAGAAGTCATTGATACGGGAAAAAACACCGAACATGAGTTCTTCGGAGCCCGATCAACATGATCTCCAGGAAGTTTCCTTCCTATTTTATTTTTGTTTTCTTTATTCGTTCATATGTGGCTCACCAAGTAAACCTTTTTGGCATACGAGGATGGATGCTGGAATATGACGCATGATGAGGCACACTTGTCCCGAAGACTACTAGTCTTCGGAGCACTTCCTGATCGTCATATCCAACTACAATCACTTGAAGGCGGCGCAAGCACGTAACCTCCCAAACTCTATCCTGCTATCTGCATGCTGGTGCATCATCGGGAGTCCCGGCCGCCATCGAGAGTCCAGTAACTGGATCGCCCATTTGTTCTACGATCGGAACGACAAGCATGGGGAAACGTTCTCAAACTAGTTCTGAAGACCTCCTACGATAAAGGGAAGATTTGTTCGTTATTAATTTTGTCTTCCTGATTGCTTAACATGCCAATTAAATATTTGGCATCACTTCGGATTTATTTATTAAGCGAAGATGGATATGCATTATTTTGACAATGTCCGCCACTTATTTCTTTTAACATCACTCTAATCAAAGATTCGGTCTTTGTTACCTGTTTCGCATGTACTTGATGTCTTCGAGATTATTGGTGTGAAATTTGCCACTCATCGGATGACCTCATCGGCAGCTTCACGCAGTCCTGACTAGAGCGATGGAGAGATGACGACCAGCTGGCATCATTGGGTGTTCCGCAGACGAACACCATGTCGTCGGTACCGGATCGTCAATTCCAGAAACTACGCTCGGGGGCTACTCAATAATCCCGAAGATCCCAAATCGACCATCAAGGCATCCAGAACAACTCTTCGGGCGATTGGGGCTTCAGATAAGCCAAATAAATCGCTCTCCTTTATTATTTTATTCTATATTGTGTCTGTTCTTTTCTCTACATGCATATTACAGCAATCATAAGTAGAGCGCCCTGAGCAGTTCCATATTAATATCTTTCTGCACGTGCTATTTCAAGTGCTTATTTAATTTATGCGCACATTAGCTGCTTGATTAAGCATATCGCATTGCAGAAAGTCTTCTTTATTACAGAGTTATATTTTCTTGCTCGTTATCAGTAAATAGAGGAATCTCTATCTATATTCTCTAGCTGATCATCCAAGCAGGATATTTGTCTCCGGACACTTTATTGATATTCTGGATATTCATCCCGACAATTTATTTATCATCGGAATCAACATCCGAAATCTATTGGGACATTCATCCGGACTTATTGATTATTGGGATATTCATCTCTGGAATTTATTATTGGAATCTTCAACCGGAATTTCAGTGATAATTAGGATATTCATCCGGAATCATCAGGATATTCATCCAGAATTTTATTGGTCTTCGGAATATTCATCCGGAATCTTATTGATAATTGAGATATTCATCTCTGAAATATTACATTCATATTCAGTCATTTCTGACTATTTGGGTATTCATTATCAGCCATCTCACTGGCCATAATATATTTATCTTCGGACATTCTATTGGATCTTCAAATATTTATTGACCAGATTACTTGGTTCATCGGCATGGATTATTGTTCCACGGATTATTGACTTTTCCGTCATATCAACTTCCATTCAACATGGAAAAGGCTGACCCAGGTCGGTCTACTAGTTTGGCTGATGTCTTAGCCACATGAGGGTTATAAGGCATCGGTACGAACAGCCTCTTCAGGCAAGATTGGTCATAAGGCTTAGCCACACTGTGGTTCATAAGTTAATTGACCCCCATGACGTTCTAGCGAGGGACCCTTAGCCCATGAGGTTAATAAGTGGCTCTCCCTAGGCCGGTTGCACGATCAACCACCCAACAGACTGCAAGTCTTATGTCATATGGTGCTACACGATAGCTGCCAATGGTTCATAAGTTTCGTAAGTCTCTCCGAGTGTCTGAAGTAAGAGCCTTAGCCATCGAGTTATAAGTGCCAACTTCAGACCACGTTGCAAGATCAACACTCTACATTATTTAGCTTGAAACATAACTTGCCAAGTGCAAAGTAAAATGTTATACAGCTAATCATACTTCCTATCAAGGAACAGAGTCATCGACAACCCCCAATCTTGTGGCTAATCTCAAACGTAGCTTGCTATAAGCAAAGTTAAGCGTCAATGAGTTAGTTCTATATGTATTTATAGTTGACAGCTAATTAGCTTGAAACATAACTTGCCCCGTGCAAAGTAAAATGTTATACAGCTAATTGGATTTCCTATCAAGGAACATACTCAGGATGCATCTCTGGTATTTATTTATTACTAGAATGTGCATTTTGCAAATTTATTACTTTCCTGCATCAGTTATCACTGCATACAGAAAAGCAGGGGGCTATACATACATGCCCATTCTATGGAGTTCATATATTGAAGGCGGAAATTTTAAACCTCAGCTGCTCTATTTCTTATTGAAGCGGCTACTGAAGAGAAGCTGCTATCTATGTGCGACACATACACTTTACAAACCCACTGGAGTTGTTTATATTCTGGAAGCCATTTCAAAGCTGCATCCATAAAGTCCCTGCTACATTTACTCCGAAGATTATTCAATTGAAGCTTGAGCAAGCCTTGGCAATTTTCTCATCAGATACAACTAGTACAGGGCTGCAGCAGAGGATTCTCCGCATATTTTATTCAAGACAAGAAGATTGAGCGCTGGTATTCATTGATGCCATTATTATATTGGGTTTTTCATCATCAATAACCCGTGCTGTCAGTTCAAACAAGCTATGCTGTGAAGTCTCCAATCCTGCAAATCAGCGTGTATCATCTTGCACTAGCAATCAAGTTCGGCTGACGCACATGATTGCATCAGCATGTGAAGACTTGATCAATTTTATCATGGTGCAACCTACTGTGAGGACGGATGTACATAATCTACATGTATTTTCATCCTTCTGAAATCATCAGTATAGCTGTACGCGCTCACGTCGAAGACGCCGGCTCGCAGCCGTACGCGCTCACGTTGAAGACGCCGACTCACAGCTGTACGCGTTCATTGGAAGCTACTGCTGAAGACCAAGTTATATTCTTTGAGAGAATTCATTACTGTCGAAGTACAAGTTCAGGCTGGTGGTTTTCAGAAGCAAGTTGTCAAGATCTATCAATTTTATCAAGCATTTAACAAGCTCATGCGCCAGTATATTGAGGCCTTCGGACCAAAATATTTGGGTTTCTGTCAAATATCATCAGCATCAATGATCTCAAGGATCACGATGACACGAAGTAATATAGGCGTCAACATACGTCAGCTAATCATCGACGTTAGTTGAAGCGAAGTGGCTCCAAGCTGCCACACATATATTTTTATTGTTCAACATATATAAAGGTGACGTGCCCTTGCTATTATCACCCGAATATTATTTTCAGCCATCAAATGAGGAGGAGTCGCTGCAACCCGAAGATTTTCAAACTGCAATAGACCACGTTCTCCCAAAGATTTTGCTATCAGCATGAGTTCACATTGTTCAAGATTTCGGCAAGCTATAGTTCCACCTTATATCAGTAAAGCCTGGGGGCTTCCGAAGATTTCAAGCATGATCTGCCAACAACCTACAGAAGTGAAGTAGCTCCTAGCTGCTACACGCTTGTTCATCTCAGAAGACAGCTATCAACATATTATGAGGAACACATATTTTTATTGATTTTCCTATAAGCAAGAACTTCGAGTTCTGTCAAACGGCTTATAGGAGGATTGATTACAAGACTTCGGAAGAATTAAAGTGGCTCCTAGCTGCCATTTACTTATTTATTTATTTTGGCTCAGATCAAGAAGGATGCAGAGGAGATGATATTCATATTTCATCAGATTACTAATTAAGCTCGGGGGCTTCGCCCGTTCTCCAAGCTTAGGATATTTGAAGACATCAAGACTATGCACGTTCGGAGTTGCTGAGGATATATTTCATTCTTTCATCAGTATGCCGCTGAAGACACAAGTGTTAAGAAGAGTTCGGGTACAGAAGGCTATTTCTCTGAAGACTCTGTTACGAAGACTCTGTTACGAAGACTCTCTCTCCGAAGACTCTCTCATGAAGACTATTTCCCGAAGACACATATTGACGCAAGAATAATTCGTGAAATCGTACACGAGCCTGGAGAATATCTGAAGTATGTGTGCTCAATGAAGAACATATCCCTTGTCAGAAGTTCGCATGAAGATAAGATCTCTTCGTATCAAAGACGAATCGGCCAAGGGACATGTTCGGAGGCTTATGTCGTAACCCATATTTTCAGATATTCCCGAAGATTTAGTTTGGTATTTTCCGAAGACTTGTATCGCACGAAAGGGAACTTGTAGATAGACTCCGAATCTGTTGCTGCAGATCGGAAGTCTTGTAGAACAAGGCAAGGACTCCTAGAGGCGGTAACAGGACTATAAATATACATGTAACCCTCCGATGAGAGGAGAATTGCATTGTAGATCATACACACCACCATATTCAACACGACATACACTGGACGTAGGGTTATTATCCTCCGGGAGGCCCGAACCAGTATAAAAACTCTCTGTGTGCCCTAGATCGATACCTCGATTGATCGTTGTTCCCCGAACCAAATATTTGCCGTTCTCTCGATTATTCGAGCGACGACACATACAATAACACTCAAAAAAACATCTCTCAAAAGCCAGCATGAGCTCGGCTTCTAATATAATAGAACTTTTGGAACCACATTAGAAAAATAAGTTGTTTATTTCAGTTTTTGTCTTTTACAGAAGCAGTGGTCCTCCAAAAGCTTCAACAAACATGGCCTGACTAACCTGTAATGCCTCAAGAAGAGAAATTCCAATTCCCACGAAAAATCTCTTCTTTCAATCCGCGCACCATTTCGGCCATCTTGTTTTCGTAGGCGCGTCGCCAAACTTTCCCTCAGCCTGGAGAACGCTCTGCCAGCGAGCAACGGCAGAGGTTAACTGTTTGCTCTTCCATGAATGTTTTAGTTACACAAGAAAAACCAGGCCACCGAAAATTTCTTCTTTTTGAGAAGAGAAACCAAGCTGCAGAAGTACTCCACGTCGCCAGCCAAGCTCTCGACGGTTTTCACGAAACTGCGAAGCTCATCTGCTTCCTGATCACACAGCGCTCCAATACCGTCTTCGCCTCTAGCCTTGATGGTGCTGCAGACGACGTCCCCCGTCTGTGCAGCTTGCTGGAGAACAGCGGCCCACTCTGATAAGCATTTCCTGCGCTTCAGGTTCCGGCAGTTTGCCATGGCAGTTGCCTTGTCAATTTTAGCCAGCGCTTCTTCAAGCCTTGTTACAAGTGCTTTGTGCTCCTCTGGCGCGTTCTGTAACCACTCGATCCGCTCTACCGAGAAGATAACCTCATCACGGATCCCGACATTCTTCCGCGATAGCCTCCCCAAGCAGTGCCTAAATTTCTCAGCATATTCCTTTCGAACGCGGCGCTTCTTTCGCAACGTTTCTGAGGAGGCCTCAAGCGTTTCCATTATAACGCGCTTCCGTCGCGGCTTTTGTACTTGTTTCTCCACCTTTTGCGAGACCTCGAGCTGCAGCAAACTTATGAACTGCTCGATGTCTGCCGAAGCCTTCTCCAAACTCTCCACCGCGCTGTTAAGCTTCTCGGTGTCCTCGTCGCTTGAGAAAATCGCCTTCGTGGCGTTGCGCATACACTGTGCCACGCTAGATAGCACTTTCCTTGTGAAGAACAGGGAGTCGGATGATGCGCCACAGGGACGGTCGACATCCTTGCTGGCTTCGTCCATGGCTCGCCGTCTGAACATTTGAAGCACCTCGTCACCTTGTGAGGCAGCTTCCTTCAGCTTCTCCCGCCAAAGAAGTAGGCCGGTGTTATCGATGTTTTGACTTTCAGATGCTTCGACCACGCTTTGGATCTTGATTAGCCGCATCTCTAGCTCCTTCAGCTTCTCGTCGGATGCCGGCTGCTTTTTGATCTTGTCGAAGACCTCGGCGACCGCCCTATCCGTGATCTCTTTGATCACTAAGGACATGAAAGCACCAAGAAGCTGTCGCGCCATGGATCAAAGAGGCTCCTGAATATGGAACAGAGGCGTAGTCTCTGTGCTAGGAAGAGTTGTGTTTGTTGGATGACGACGCCGCGGAGGTTCTAAAAAGAGGACAAGTAAGGACAAACAAAACGATATGGCCCAGCCCAAGGGACGGAGGTTCCAAGAATACTACTGTAGAAAAAGCGCGCGGCAAAAGATATCCGTGATTGATGGACCAGAGTAATCCATGCCAAAATAACTCCAAATAATAATATGTTGAAATTTGAAGGTGTCACACTATCTATCAATTTGGGCAGTCTGGTAAAGTTATTGGTCCCATTATTTGGAAAAAAAAGGGGGGATTACCAGAGAAAGTGATGAATATTAGCAAAAAATCATCTCTTTGTTAGTGTCACTCCAGCATGCCTTCTATTAGTAGCAGCTATTGGCAACAAAAAGAGAATGAAATGATATAATTGCTAAACATGTCGCCTAAACTCTTGCTAAAAAAAAAAATAAAGGACTGTCTCCTAAACATGACTTCAATAGGGTCTTCATTCTGCCAAATTCCTACGAACAGAAGATATGGTCTTTGATTCCAAAAGCCAAACCGCAGTTGCTCCTGCAAAAGGTCATCTCCTGAAATCTGCAAACGAAACACAAAAAGCTTCAGTATGATGTGTAAAAATCATGATATAGATGTCGTAATTGGATGCACAATATAACTTTAAACTGATTTTTGTGTATTGTCTAACAGGAACGCAAGTACAACTGAAAATGCTCTCTATTTCTCTTTCATCAAGATTTATTACAGGTATAATTTGCCCTTTAGTGTGCACAGTTTTGAAATTACGTATTTTGCCATCCAAGCACCAAGGCAATTGAGAGGACGAGGGATCATGCATATCAATAATACCGCCACCATTTTCTGGGTAGCTATATGCCAACTGCTTGCGCTAAGATCATACCTCTAGCTAGTGGCTTGTAGAAAAGTACAAACTCAGTGTGCAACTCAAAATAGACATGCGGGAGATAGGTCCAAACAGAGCCAAACAGAGCCATATGGTGCAAAGTATATTTGCATAGTATCGATCGTCAATAACAAAGAGAAGCAATAGACCGTGTTCTGCAGCCCACGCATCGAACCCTGCGTGCTCAGCGAAGGACAAGGCGAACATTATGGCCGCCGGCGGGCGTAGGAATGACCGGCACCGCCGTGCGGCATGCCCTGGTTTTTGTCGTCTGCTTGTTGCTGGACGAGCTGGCAGCACAATGCCGTTGGTACGGTCGTACGGACAGCCACCGCCACCGGGGCGATTCTAGTGTCGCGCACGAGCATCCGAGGACCGCGGGCAAGAACAGGAGGGCGTCTGTCCTGGCGAAGCTAGCGCGTCTGATTCCATGGCCCGCGGGCGCAAAAGGTTCGCGCGTTCATGCCTCGGCAAGCGACGAGCAACTCGTGGCAGACGCTGCGGACGGAAGGCGGATGAGGATATTCGGGAACGCGACGGCGCTCCGGCAAAGCCGCGGCATGCGGCAGAGGCCGCGTGGCTCCTAGCCTGGTCGCAAGTTCAAATAGCGACAGGGGTGGACGCTATTTCAAACACCGACCACCCCTGGGTCCATGGAAGCCACCTGTTCGGTTGCGTTGACGGACTCTGAACCTCGCCTGGGAGGCGATGGCAGAGGCTGACTCGGCACCGAAACTCGCCGGCCGACATCGACGTTGCGTCGCGTCCGTGTGGGCGGACATGGGAGAAGATGGCAGGACGGTCGGCAGTCGCGGCGGCGGCGCGGAAGGTGCGCGCGAGCTGCGGCGTCGTTGTGGCGCCCCAGCGGGGTCTGAAGGCGCTGGCGCGCGGTGACGGCGTCTTTGCCGTGCATGGGAAGATCCTAGGAACTGGAAGCCGTGGATCGCATTCGAATCCATTCGTCCCATCCGGTGGCGCACAACCTGGACTGACGCCGACAGAACGTCCAACCGCTTGCGGCCTTTGAGAACAGAGCTTGCCCGCCCTGGAGTGGTCGTCTTCCTCCTTATGCTCTGGAGCTTTGTGGCTGCCTGGCTGGCACTGGCAGAGGCCGAGGCCAGGTAGTTATCGCCAAAGCAGAGCGTGGCGCCTAGGACCGAGGTAGTTCGCCTACTTACTTGGGCCAAGAACAGCTAGCTGAGCTCCATCACCAATCGCCACCCGGGTGGGCCACGGCATACCCTGCAGATTTGGCCCAGCCCAACCGAGAAAGTAATAGGAAAGGAACTAAAACAATTGATCTCGATCGAAAAATTAAACGAAAACCATCGCGCTGCCGCTAAACTGCTCAAGTTTCTCGATGAGATCGACGTTTTCCGGCAACTGGCGACGCAGCTCCCGCCTCCCGAGTCCCAATCCTGCAATCCCCACACGAGTTTAGACTCCGGCCAGTGGCTCGCCGTTGCCGCGCTGGCCGTGTGGCTGCATTGGCCCTACGCCCCTGCCTAGCGGCAAGCGATAGCACTGATCAACTGTTAACTAGCGCACCAGCAGCACAGGTACATCAGTTCGCAATTAGATCAATTGTTAAACGTGTGTGTCCATTACATTGTTGATTGTCAACTGACTAATCTTTCCGTGATCAAAGGAAAATTTCAGTCCCTCTCTCTCTCTCTCTCACCATGAAAAACAGCAATTACGAAGAGGAACCACATTGAGGTTCTTTTGAGATTAATTTAGTGATTTTAATATATTATCGTACTCATTAATATGTTATTATGTGACCTCTTAAATATTTTATAACTCTTTTTGTTACTTTATACTTGTATACCGAGTTGCTTGACAAAATTTATAGTTTTTTGCTGAATTATTCATTGGAGTTTAGGCTCGGCATACCCTGAAGTAAAATTCTAGATACGCCACCGCCGCGGGCGGCACCTGTAGAAGGCCAGGCTCAGCCGCCATCCAACCAAGGCGTGCACGTCGCGAGTATTTTTCTGAAGTCTCTCTAAAACAAAATGAGTATTTTCAGAAATACATTATTCACAGGCCCAAAAATTGAGCTGATATAGACAGGCCCAAAAAATTGAGCTGATATAAATAAGCCCAAAAAAATTAAATCAAGATATGAAGCATTGTTGTTTAAAGTTGCCTACTTTCGTGTGCTAGGACAAAATCGCCATTAATACGACAGCAAACTTAATGATCTTTTAAAAGAAACGGGCAGAAGTCAAAGGAGGCACGTACATCGTTCACATGGGCGAGTGTGCGTGCGCTGTGAGTGTATGAGTTGTACTGTGTAATCGCAAAAAAAAAACACGTACTTTTGTTTAGGGTTTGGCTTTGGAAACCTGGAAAGGAATTTTCGACGGATCCGATGATCAAATCCGTCAAAAAATGGGCGGATTTCGCATGCCAAGGTGTGGGCCTTTGAAAGCTTCTCCCTCGAGTGCTCTGTTTGGTTTCAATTCTGCTGGCGGCTGATGCTAACAGACGGGCCGTCTTTCTGGATCCGCTCCCTAATCCGAATAATCAACATTCTTTCAGCAATATCTCACTCATCACTCACCAACATTCTTTCAGAAGAACTCAGCAATATGTGTGGCCGACCTTCTAGCTCCAGGAGAGCACTGTGAGCAAGGCGGGAAGCCCATATGATTCGCTAGCAAAGGCAGCCATCCAGTGGCCCGCGTAGCCGCAAGACCGTGACACTCACACTCAGATAGCAAACCGAAGCTCTGATCCCTGATCTCCTCCAAGCATAGACGACTTCCGCCCGCCTCACACAGGCAAATGGTGCCGCCGGCGTCACGGCGGCTCACGGCTGTACGCCCGGCGGGTCACACCACACTACGGCGCCCAGCGTTCACGAGCATTACTCGTACTGCGTACAGGCACAGCCAACCGATGTCATCGACGACGAAAAAGGTAATACAGAACGTGCTAATACCCATGTCAAAATACTTAAGTATGTGGCGGAGGGGCCTGAAATGATCGAACCGCAATGCGAAAAGTCACGAAGTTGAACATCTGCCCTGATCGATGGAGCAGAGCTTGACCCGGAGTTTTCAATTCGGCCAGATTTGTCAAACGGGGGTCTGTACTAGGCGAAAACAACGGCCAGCAAACACAAACGCGGACACGAACGACGCACGAGCAGACGAGCAGCGCCGAAGGCGACAGGACTCGGCCCGACCGCGACGCCCCCCTGCCTTCTCGGAGGGACGTTACGACCGTTTCGTTGCAGGTCCATCCAAATCCGGGTGAAAATAGAGTATTGTGTTCCAACATGCTGAAGCTGAACGACAGAACACGAAATGGAGATAGATACGAACAATGCCGCCTTCCATCTCTCATACTATCGATCACGCGTATCCGGTTCAAGTGGCACGAGCAACATCTTTTTTATGTGATGTGCAGCAGAGCGCAGCAGCAGAAGAGAAGTCAAAGAAGGCACGCCCTGAAGTTGGCATCAGTTCATCAGGAGTTGGTTTTGGAAACCTTAGGAGGCAAGGAATTGTCGACGGATCCGGCGGTCAAATCCGATGAAAAACGGGCGGATTTTGCATTGTGAGGTGTGGGCCTTTGAAAGCTTCCCCCGGTTGACTATGGAGCTCGCTTGTTCTGACTGATGGCGCGCTGCTGGCTTAAATTCAGCTCGCTGCTAATGCGAACAGCTGTACAGACATCAAGTCTTAACCGTGACGACGCCTCTGCTTGGTGGAGCGTCTTTGCTGCTTCTAGAAAGGAAGGTACCGGTTGACATTTGATCAGAGAGATCTACTAGTACATTTCCAAAAAAAAAAAAAAAAAAAGAGAGAGAGATCTACTAGTAGCTAGTGGTCGGTCGATGCTTCCAAGGGATTTGGTTTGGCCACTAGTTCAGCATTGTTGCTTGTGCCACCTACTGTAGGATATATGTGGTTCGACTTCATTGCAAGGGTTCATGCATCGTGCAACTAGGAACAGAGTTTGGTCAAACATTTCGCCCTGTATTGTAGTTGTGTGAATGAGGTCGATGCCGACGTACATTTTCCGGTTACGTGTTTACGTTGTAATGATGTCTTCTTAGTATGTTTCAATTCCCTGTTGTGTGGCTGTGCTTTTATAGTGTGGCAAAATATGAGAACAGTGGTGCGTAACAGTGTTAAGACTTGCCATATATGAATTATATTTGTTTCTCGCATAAATGGATATTATATTTGTAGGGGTTTTTTACTATTACAGTTAGAGCAATTTGTGGTTATGCTCTGATCGGGAAAATAAGGAGAGTTGAGGTTCAGTCTCCAGAGTTCGTGCCCCGTCCATTTCTGCTGGTTCCAAAAGTCATACATGAACCGAAACAGGGGTAGTGAGCTTGCACAATTTTAATGACATTAGATTTAGGCCTTGTTTGGATGCGCGGGGCTCGCGTATCCAAACAGAAGGGCTAAGTCGGCTAATTCCTAAAGAGTATTCTAACAATGAGTACTAATTGATTTTCCATGCCACAACAACTTGGGAAGTACTCAATTCCTGTTTATCTGCATGATCTCCAATTTTTTTTTAAAAAACATTGATCACATGTTAAAAGAGCATATAGATTATTAACACAAAGTTCATGTTACTAAATTACCATGAAGCATACTTTAAAAAATATATTTTTTATTTGAAATAACATATTTATAGACATTTCCCTTTGATCAATTACCATGTCAGAGACCTAATTGAAGGCTAAATGAACTCCGTCCTTTTAATTATATGTTGTTAGCAACTAGTAGTATATGATTGAAGTACCAATGCTTAATAAACTATTCAAAAATGTTGGCACATCTATACTCCATGTCTATTTAATGAAAATGGATAAAATAGAAGCAGACATTGCTGAAACATTATTAAATCCATGTGCATAAGCATTTGACTACAATCTCACTAATGAAAAGTGCGATTCATATTATCGAGTCAGTAGGAAGCACGCCTACGTAGACTTTTATTTTTTACCCAAAAAATAATGCAACCAATTTTGAATCAGCTCATCCAGTATTTTATTTTGCGTGCCAACGTGATGATCAACCTAATCCATGTTAGCATGATGCATGCAAATACAAACATAGTGGGTGCGTACCAGCATTCACGTAAGGATTTAGCTTTTGTTTAATTATAGTCCGAAGACCACAACATATACGCCTTAATTAGTTGAATTAGTCTGGCGTCAACTACGAGTAATTTAAGAGGGCAGCACACTAGAGCCTTGACTTGTGGCAGTGCCTCTGCATATGTTATTATTTGCCCCTGTACTGTACTCTTTTAATCCTTTGATTTATAGTCAAGTGGGAGCAGGGTTCTCAATCCCGTTCGAAAACCGCGAAAATCAGGCGAAAACCGGGAAACCGGTCCGGTCCGGTAGGCAAAACCGGCCGTTTTTTCGACAAAACCGTTTACTGTAGCAAATTCGAAAACCGTCAGGTTTCTCCGGTTTACCGGACCGGTTTTTTCGGGATTGAAAACCGGCGTCAGTACGGTTTTGAGAACCTTGAGTGGGAGTACCTGATATATGGAAACCACGAATCCAAGAGTATATACATTTTGAGTTGGTGAGCAGATTCAAATTTATTGTTATTGATGATGCCATTGTTGTTGTTTTTTCCCGGAAAAAAGATGCCGTTGTTGTACATATCCAGGATGTAATAAAAGTCAAATGGATGCCATGGTAACTTCAAGGTACCAATTTCTATCTTTTCCATTAAAGTCCAAACCTAATACAGGTACATCTACTCTGTACTCCACACAACTCAAGAAAATGGTATATCATCCACTCAAAGATTTCATAGAAAATTTGCAGAAAACAACCCATTTCGTGTGAATCTAGGACAAAATTCGTAAGCAAAAGAGGCCTTAAATCCGTTGAGAAATGCATAAAATGCCAAGATTTGGTGCAGTGTAGGCCTGGTTGGCTCCCAACATCTGAGCTTTGACCGGGAGCCAAGCAAAGTACACTCCACTCCACATGGCATCAAAAGGTTCATTCACGTATAGTAGCCTTTTGCTTGAAGCACATGGCACTTAACTGCTGCTTGCACCAGTGATGAATCCGAAATGGCGCAGTCCAGCACATGTTTGGTTGAGTTGCTGCCCTGTAAAGTGCCTTAGGTTTTATTCTATCACTTGCCAGCAACATGACAAGGAACAATTTATACGATGCTGAACAATTTATACGATGCTGCTGCTGCATAAAAAACGTTGTGCCTTTAACCGATCCTGCCTCTGTAATTTCCTTCTTACCTGCCTAACAACTTTGCTGTCCCTGTCCCGGTAACAAATGTAACCAATCTCCCAGTTGACTGATAGACGAAAACACAAGGAAAAATGGATCCCGAGTCTCTTTTCAGCAGGTCAGATTTAAACTGAAACGGAACCATCCTTGAATGGCCATGTTGCCGAAGCCAATCATCCGGCCGGCCCCCTGTTTTCGCTGCATTCAGCAGGGAGTTGGTTGATTGTTGGGCTAGCAGTGCACCGCGCTGCAGTGATGATGGCGATGGAAAGGGAGGTGACCTAAAAGTCCATCCTGCATATAGTACTACTCAATTCTCAGTCCCCCACTAGTACAAGGTGTGTGTCATTTGCAGGTCAACGATAAAGGTCGCCATGGGTCCCGTACGTCCGGGGGCATCGCCATTAACATCGACGAAACCTCCGTGGAGTGATCGGTCGATTGATTCCGATCGCCGTTGCAACGAGGTCGCCGCCGAATCGAATCCGGTTCCGCCTGTCCTCTCGCAAAAACGTGAGATTCTTGCGGTTTTCTGAGACATGCATGCGCGCGCGAGGAGATTGCCTGCGCAGGTGCGTCATTTCCCCGCCCGTTTCTGCTGCTGCGGTCGCGCTTGCTTTCCCGTGATGCAGGGCGCGGAACGTGTGTGCCTGTGCTCGTCCCACGACCAAGATTCTGCAAATCTCGGCGTCGGACCTGCACCACCGGATTTGTTTTATGGTTATCGTCTACGCACACATCTACTTCTCACAATCATACGCGTAAAAAAATCACGCCCTTCTTTCTCGTGATGTTTTTCTATTTTTCTTTTTCTGATGCGTGTTCTAGTGATGAGTTGGTGTCGAAGTACTACAGTCCAATAAACCGTGTCTATTGTGTTTTCCTCCTCGTCCGGCGAACATTTATTTTAGGAAGTGGATAATGATGTCGTGAAACAGGACGAACACAGCCTGAAAATTCAGTAAAGAGAAAATAGATGAGTATGACCACTGATGTTCTTCAACGATGTTAACGCTGGGTTATTACAACTACTGACGAGGTGAATTCAATGCGACAGTTTAGCCGCCGCCGGCCACGGCTTGGAAACCACACGAAGCGGAGGAACACGAGCCACACCCGCGGACACTGCTGAAGCTGCTCAACCCTGCTCCTACCATGTGTTCAGGTCTTTCCACAAAACAACAGCCAGGGCACCACACTCCACATGATCAGGAGCAGTCGTCTCGCGCATTCGTTTTGCTCCATCGTTTCCCTTTGACTCGGGGAACCTGAGTGAGCGCGTCGTTGTGGTGCCGGTGGTCACCGCAGCAGCCGTCGTTTGCGCCGGACGGTTCCTGTATTTGTCGCGAACATAAATTCGAAAAAAAGCACAGACGCCCGCAGTCCAGCGTTTTTCTACAGGCACGGCCGAGGGTCGATAAGGATATGGTCAGGTTTATTCCTTTTGTTCCGACCCGCCGGTATCCCGAAAGTGAAAGTGAAGGGGCGGTGCTTGTCACGTGTGGGTGCGGGTGCGTGCAAGCGCATCTGCCAAAACGACTGACCTGGATCGGATGCCTGCGGCTCGGAAAGTTGGGGGTTGCAGGAAGACCCAAACGAAAAAAGAAGCGGAATCTAATCGGATCGGAACTGCACAAGTGTAGTCGTAGCAGCAGCAGCACAAGTGATGTTCCGTGAGACGAGCATGCGCACTTGGCAATCTGCTCCAGATAGACGAGCATGCGCACTTGGCAATCTGCTCCAGATACTCCGCTACTATACTACCGAAAGCTAATAATTCACGCTCCTAAAAACGGAAAGAAAGAGAACTCGAGCTGCCGAGAGGCGAGAGCACACGCAAAGAGTGGAGGGAGCTAGCTGGCTCAGTGAGAAAAGTCAAGGTCGCTAGCCACCTCCGAGAGTTCCCCAACTTTCCGATGGATGCAAGATCAAAATAAAAAAAACTTTCCGATGGATGCAATTGCAGCCACACATGCGTACGACCGGAGAGCTCTGACCTGCTCAAACAAACACCGGATCTTGTCATCTTGTGGGCCTCGTTTCCTACTGTACTAAACGCCGCCAGCCTCCACTAGTGTGAGGGGTTTTCGTACCAGCTGGTGACGGGAAAGATCTACCCGTCCCGCTGACCTCCGCGGCCGGTCTGCGTGGAGCAGGTGGGTGAGCTGAGCGTGCGTGCGCGGAGCAGGACGCGCCGGAGCGGAGCCACGTGAACGAGGCTCCTTGCTCCTGCAACCACTCCGACGATTGGTGGTTCACCGGAACTGCGTGGCCGCGCTCCCCCGGCAGAGGACGTGGGCGTTTCCTCCCCTACCTGCCTGCCCACGTCGCGCTAGTCTCGTGCGTGTTTCGGCGCTGGGATGGCGGCCGCGCGGCTCGGTTACGTACGCGGCAACGGCGCACACCGTCGCGGCCCCCGGACGCCGTTTCTGGACCGCGGTTACGTACCGACGGTGCGATTCTGTGTTATCGCGATAACACAGGTGATGGTACTGCCGAACAGAAAACGTTGAATCCTTCTCCTGTGAGCACAATTGACCGATAGATCGCCATGGTTTCCTGAAGGATCTGAAATGGCTTCTCTAGGTTTACAGTGTCTACGCTGATGAAGTTGACCTCTTGTACGGCGCCTGCAAGAGAAAAAGAGAGAGAAAGAGATCAGGATCCCTTTTTCCAACCGAACCGAGTCGACACCACCAAGACAGGCAGGACAGGACCACCGGGTGTGCGGTTCAGACTCACGGCCGGCCACACAGACGCCAGACGCAGAAGGTTGCATCAGGTTTCCGCACCGAGACGCGCGGCGGGGCCCACGTCGCAGGCCCCGCGGCTGCCTTGCCTTGGCGGGCTCGGACGCCCACACGAGTCAACGCCTAGAGGTGGAAACCAGCTTAAATTATTCGGGCATTTCAACCCCACCCACTCCTCTCCTCTCCTCCCCAAGTCAACTCTCTTAATGCTCTCTCCATTATAACCACCCAACCCTCCGCCCTCCTCCCACCTCTCTTCCCCCTCCCCCCTTCCGCTCCGCTCCCGCCATGGGCAACTCCCTCGCCTGCTTCTGCTGCGCCGGCGGCGCCGCGGGCCGCCGCCGCCACGTGGCGCCCGCCGGGCTGCCCTCCGACCCGGCCTACGACGAGGGCCTGGGCCACTCCTTCTGCTACGTCCGACCGGATAAGGGGCTCATGGGCGTCCCGTTCTCCGCGGACGACTTGGTCGCCGACGCCAAGGCCGCGGCCGCGGCCGAGGAGGCCACCACGTTCCGGGCCATCTCGGGCGCCGCGCTCAGCGCCAACGTCTCCACGCCGCTCTCCACCTCCATGCTGCTGCTGCTCCCCGACGAGTCCACGGCGTCCTCGGCCGCCGCCGCCTCCTCCGGGTTCGAGAGCTCCGAGTCGTTCGCCGCCGTGCCGCTGCAGCCGGTCCCGAGGTTCCAGTCCGGCCCGATCTGCCCGCCTGCCGGGGGCGGCTTCCTATCCGGGCCCATCGAGCGAGGTTTCCTCTCGGGGCCCCTCGACGCCGCGCTCATGTCCGGCCCTCTCCCCGGCGCCGCCACCTCCGGCCGGATGGGAGGCGCGGTGCCTGCGCTCCGCCGGAGCCTCTCACACGGCGGGCGCCGCCTGCGTAATTTTACCCGCGCGCTCCTCGCGCGCGCCGAGAAGTTTCAGGATTCGATGGATCTTGGGTCGCCGGACGCCGCTGCCGCCGTGGCCGCCTGTGGTGGGGATTCCGCCGGGCTGCAGTGGGCGCAGGGGAAGGCCGGCGAGGACCGCGTTCACATCGTGGTGTCCGAGGAGAGGGGCTGGGTGTTCATCGGTATCTACGACGGCTTCAACGGCCCCGACGCCACCGACTTCCTCGTCTCCAACCTCTACGCCGCCGTGCACACCGAGCTCCGCGGCCTTCTCTGGGACCAGCACGAGCAAGACGAGGAGCAGGACCAGCGCTCCGACCAACCGACCAGCACCACGGCCTCGGATCACCAGGACCAGTCCGCCCGCCGCCGCCGCGCCCGCCGCTCAAGACCTCCGCGCGGCTCCGACGATGACCAACGGCGGTGGAAGTGCGAGTGGGAACGCGACTGCTCCAGCCTGAAGCCGCCAGCTCAGCGGCCTCCTCGGAGCACCAGCGAGAACGACCACATCGCCGTGCTCAAGGCGCTGGCACGCGCGCTTCGCAAGACAGAGGAGGCCTACTTGGACGTCGCCGACAAGATGGTCGGCGAGTTCCCCGAGCTGGCGCTCATGGGCTCTTGCGTCCTCGCCATGCTCATGAAAGGAGAGGACATGTACCTCATGAATGTTGGTGATAGCCGTGCTGTCTTGGGAACAATGGACAGTGCTGATCTTGAGCAGCTCAGCGCAGGATCGTTCGACAGATTGATGGGGTACTGCTCGCCATGCTTGTCAGCTGTGCAGCTTACATCGGATCATAGCACGTCGGTTCCAGAGGTAATTTAATTGTTTGCAGTTTGTATCAACCGTAATTGAGTCATTTGACTGTTGTTGTTCAGTGATCTGATACTGGTAGTATCTGGCTGCAGGAAGTGTGCAGAATACGAAACGAGCATCCTGATGATCCGTCCGCAATCTCCAAGGACCGGGTGAAGGGTTCACTAAAGGTGACTAGAGCGTTCGGCGCTGGATTCTTGAAACAGGTTAGCTATGTTTGATCATGTCCTTATCCCCAAATATAAATAAGTGAGCTATTAATATGAGAAAAGGATTAGCTTTGCTATGTAGAATTTTTACCTTAAGGAAGATCTGAAAATTGATGGGACAAAGTCTAATTTCATTGTATCAGGTGTAAAATATGTCACTTTTGCTGCTTTCTTGGTCAACAAATAATTAAGGTCGTGATTAAATAAGGTCAAAAAAGGAACGCAATACGCAATATGTGGCATATTAGTCCAAAGTTTGAAAAAGATCATATTACTCTGAATTCTAACTTCCTTGCGTCGCATAATATGACCATCTTATATTGAAACAATCTATCTTGACATTGACTTAAACCCATATGCTAGCCTGGACAAACTTTTCAACTGAAATAAATTACTTCCGTTTCTCAGCCACCATGTGTATACTAGCCAGTTCCGAAAAGTAAAGTAGAAGCTGCTCCCGGAGAAAATGAAACTTCTTTTTCTTCTGTCCAAGTACAGAGAATGTGCTTTGTGCAGTTGTGAAATGTGGTCAGCAAGCTAGCGAGTAGAGTGGCTTTGAAGGAAGGCACGTTTCTTCTGTCATGTGGAAGTGTTGTCGGTTCTAGCAGAACTATCTACGTGTAATCAATTAGTAAATCAATGCTGGAGTAAATCTCTTTCTGGGAACAGATGCGAGACATAAGGAGAAAATTTGGGATGAATCCATATGTTTAGCTAGCAACCTAAAATTTTCAAATGTGATTATGTTGTCCGTAGCAACATGTCTGAATCTTGGCTTTTTAGTATGTCTTAATTGAGATAGTTTCATGTGTGCTGCAACTTCTATCAAGCACGTGTTTGCCTTCTTGCACTCACAATCTTCTCTACTTTTTACAGCCAAAATGGAATGATGCACTGCTGGAGATGTTCAGAATAGATTATGTTGGGTCCTCCCCATACATCACATGCAATCCTTCGCTCTTTCACCATAAACTGAGCACAAGGGATAGATTCTTGATACTATCCTCAGATGGACTTTACCAATATTTCACCAACGAGGAGGCGGTTGCTCAGGTAGAAACGTTCATTGCAACAACCCCTGAAGGCGACCCTGCCCAACATCTAGTAGAAGAAGTTCTTTTCCGGGCGGCAAACAAAGCAGGTATGCTGAAGTCAAATCTTGTGTGTTCAGAAGTCGCTGTGCAGTAACATTTGAACTTCTGGAAGGTCAATCTGAATTAGTTGTCACTGATTCTGTTTATCATATTTCTTTGTGGTTGCAGGCATGGACTTCCACGAATTGATCGAGATACCGCACGGTGACCGTCGGCGATATCACGATGATGTATCCGTAATTGTGATATCTTTGGAGGGGAGGATATGGAGATCATGTGTGTAAATAGGACATACTAGATTAGAGAAAGACACGTATAGAGAGGTTCTTGCCAGGATGAGCAGTTCTTGCGGCTACTCCACTCTTCCCTGTTGCGCTGTACAATATCAACGAAGCACTGGGATGGGTTTGGGGATCTCAGCGCGTCCAGCTGAATCAAGATGAGATCCAGGATGATGTGCCGTAAAAGATGTTCGTGTACAAGAGGATTTGTTCAATTATTAATAACTAAAATCGGCGACCAATTGGTCAATTTTCTTTGACTTTTTTGGGATCTTCTGTGTTCATACGTAAATAGTACATGTGCATGAGAGACTGATTCAAAGTTGGACTTCAATGATTCTGAAATAGTATTTTTTCAAAATAAAAAGGTTTCGGTGGTCAGAAATCATTTGCAGTGTTGACCTTATAACTGATGACCCCAGAGCAAAGCTGCCCCGTTTTGAACATTTCAGCGAGCACTGAACTGCCAGGTTGCCGGCCTTATCTGTTGTTGGTAAACCATGGGTTATCCATGGCTTTATGCCATGAATGAACCTAAGTTGACCTCTGATTCTATCATGCCCTACTCACAATCAATCAGGCCTTATGGAGTTAACTTTATCCCTTGGATTCAGCACTTCCTTAAATTCAAAGATCTGGCGAGCTTGATTGCTGCTTCACCAATAATTGTCATTGCCTTGCATTTCTAGTCTACTCCCACTTGCATGGTACTACCATTATTACCAATATTTTTTTGTTTAAAAGAATTGCTTTACTTGAACTATATTTCTAGACAAAAGAAGGATAGGCTACGGCCAATAGCATATATTTGTTTTCACTCAAGTTGTGGGAGTGAGACACAGCTATCTTCAATTCGAATGTTTGTTTCCTGCGATAGATAACACTAAGCAAGAGAAAGCAGGAGCAGGTGCTTTCCTGTAAGAAATGAATACTTTTCCGGCGAGTGGTTGCTAGTGCGAAAAGAAAGCCCATCCTGCTGGGTCATTTCTCCGTTATATTTTCTCCCACCGTGCGCACTGACGTTGAAGGCCATTTTAGTGCGTGGTTACGAATTCATTTCCAAGCAAACCCTTTTATACAGTTGCAAGGGAGCCATGCTTGTTTAAGGTACAAAGAACTGGACGTGCCATTTGTCGTAAGATGCACTCAAAGCTCTTTTAAAATAGCTGTTTTCGAGATTAAATTCTTGTGACAGTAAGAGTTTAGGACTATTCTTTTTGTCGAGATGGGCCGAGTTTTGGGGATTATGGTCCAACAGAGAGAACACAATTACTCTTCGTACTGGGCTAGTAATACTTATGTTAGCTAGATCCATAGAGACACACGGCTCAAATACTGTGATGCCTGAAATGTAACTCATGGCCCATGGGCTGGAAGTCTCTATAATCTCGCCCACCAACCTTCATACCGCAGCGAACCCTCAGTCTTTGTTGATAAAAATGACTTTGCAATAAGACTATAAATTTGGAGGTTATGATAACAATGTTTCTTTACTATTTATAAAAGATTCCAAGATGAACCTTTTCATTGGGTTCATGATCAGGGGAAGTTGCTGGATTGATTAGCGCCATATGAAAAGGGCATCACTGAGCCTCTCTAGGGTTGTAAGGAGAAACATGCTCTTAAGGTGGCAAAAAGAAAGCTTGGAATACCCAAGAGACTTAAGAAGAAGCGTGAGGAGATGACCAATTATCTTAGGAAGATGAGGTACGCTTACACTTTTCATTCTTGGATTATTGGAATTAATACTACCAAAGCTCTAAAGAGGACTTGCTTTTGTTGACGCAGATAAGGTTTTTGAGTCAAATCATGTTGTGGCGCTCAAAACAATCATTTAAAAGTTGCTCCAAAAGTTAATTGCAACTTTGACACACTCCTCTCTGTTTGACTAAATGATTAAGGGCCGTATTTAAATTATGTGCATGTTGCTTGTTTGTTTTAGCTTTAGAAAAATATTCATTTTTGCAGAGAAACTAAGCTAAAATAGATATAGTTCCTATGTCACCTAATATTGTAAAATAAACACTTGATTAAGCATAGCATTACCTTAGTTAATTATTAGTTGGAAGCTCAACAGTAAGATTGATCACTTGTTTTGGTTTATCTTGTGTCATAGAATCTTTGCAGGTCATCTCTTTCGAGTATTCTGAGAAATATGAATGGTTCATATAATAGCAAATGTTGTGATGCACGAATGAAATACAGTAGGGGGAAGCTTAGTGTCAGTGACTCAAAGACAGAGAAAGTCACTATTTACAAAGGTAGAGGATCTCATTCCCTGCTTAGAACCATTGCCCGTCGTCATTAATTGTTCCTCACTTCGGTTACAACTTACAACAGCTCAAATGCACGACGATGTCTCTCCCTCTTAGCTACATTTGGAACTGGACCCTTTGCCTCGTATGCCAGGTCTGCCATGTATTTCTTTGATAGATGGCATTAGATTAATTGATTTCGGAGATGAAATATATGTTACGGTTCCGGATACAGTTATATGTGACTGTACAGTATTCATCAGAAATGAAATACATGTTGTTGTACCATATTCAGAATGTTACGCATTTTATCTTTTTACATAGAACAAACTACCAAACGATGAGTCCATAACATAGAATTGCAATCTCATGCAGTTAAATACATCATTATAAACAATCAAAGTGAGTCTGGGACAAATAAATGAAGGGCATGAAAAGGTTGCCTAACAACGACTCTTCTACGTTTCACCGCAAATGGAGGCTTAGGTCATGTGTCGTGTGTAACATCAATGAGATTTATTGGTTCCTGACATCACCTCAAAACGCAATTCCTGTTGTTATCAACTGGATATAGCAACCTGTCACAATAACACCGGTGCCACACGCCAAGACCTTGCGAGGGGCTATCACTAGTCCACAACTGTCCAGAGAGTGCTGTCTAATGGGAGGATCTGGATGAGTGGATAGCGGGGTAACCTTTTTGAGCAAATGTTACAGCTAAATGATTGCGGTCCAAATGTTAGTATCATTAAAGTTGCTGGCAGAAATTTAAATCAACAAAATTATTATGCAGTGGTCAAGTTGTGTTGTTAATTAGGCGTGCTTGCGAATTTTTGGTCATGTCTGAAACTTGCTGAGAAGTGCTTCGGCTGACACCTGGGTCTGACAATTTCTGAAACTTGCTGAGAAGTGCTTCGGCAGTGGCTACTTAATAATATTGTTCAGTGATAATTGATATGGTATTTGCGTCCTGTTCCATCGTGTTGGATTCCAGTTCTAGTTTTGCAGACAGATATGTTTCCACCGATGCGAGTCAGCAGCACATTTTGAACATTCAGACAACGAAACAAACCCGGAGCAGAGCATCTAACTCTGTATTCCATTCAGTCTGCAAAGCCAGCATGGTTTCGTTTGCTTTCAGCTGGAACCCGTTGGTCAATGAGCCTGCTGATCATCCGGACCTGATGGAGTGATGGAACAGTACAATCTGCAGTTGAGAAGTTGAAAGCAAGCCTCACAAATCAGTGAATGCTCCCAAAATTCAGAGGTCAGTTCCTGTCACTTATTAGTCTGGACATCATGTGATACACAACAGCAGGTGCGATTCCTCCCTTCCATAAATAGTTCCAAACGAACGGGCCGGGCTTCCATGTATTTGGAGCTTTTCGCAGGTGCTGCGCAGAAGAAGAGGTCGCAAGCGCCCAACCAAAGGGAACACTGGCCTCGTCCATTCTGTCCTGCGTCCGGCCTGCTACAACCAGCCGACCGCCCGGCCGGCCAGACTCTCTGCCACCACGACGTACGCCGTCGTGGCGCGCTTGGCGTCCCAGTCCCATCAGCCTCTCGCATCTGCCACGATCGAGCCCATGGATCATCCTGCGCTGATGTAGTGGAGTGACGGATGCAAGCAAGCGTCTCGATCGATCAGCTGGGCTGACCACGACGCCGATCGTACGCGCGACAGCTGCGTTGCGAGCGGCGCGCGTCCGGTGTACGTGCCTGTCCCGACCGATCATGATCAGACCGCTCGAGCGTACGCGAGCGCGCCGCGCGGAAAGATTCCAGCCAGTCGTCGGGTACACGCGGCTGGCCGGGCCCTGTTCCGGGGTCTGGGACGATGCGTTCGCCATCGGCAACGTCGCCGCCTTAGCCCCTGCCGATAAGAAATCGTCATCCTGCCGACCGAAAACTACACCCGCGCGCGCGACGGCACGGGGAAGGCGTGGGACGATGGAAACTTGCATTGGCGCGTGCCCTCCTCTCTAGTGCGCGCGGGTTGCTATTGCGCTTTGGCCGCGGAATCGGCGCGATGGGGCGGCACGGCACGGCGCGGCGCGGCGCGGACCGGACCGGCAGCTAGCTACGACAGACATGCACGATAGCGCGACGGCGCGCGACGTCACGTTCACTGCGGCTGCTTGAGTTGCGTGCGTCGCTGGCATCGTACGCTAGTCTTTAGATAGTCGTGGCGCGGCGGCGCGCTCGGGGCACCTGCAGATGGGGGGCGCGAGGCGGAGGAAGCGGCCACATGCATGCTCCGGCGACCCCACGAGAGACGATATATGATTAGGACGGCGCTTGCTGCATAGATTGCATGATGACACCAAAAAGAGAGTGGTAAAGGTGATGCGGATACAGAGAGAGGGCTGCCCCCGCCCGTTATCTGCGGGGGTGGTGGCGGATGGGGATCGAGGCGGACAGGGGCGATCCGAATCTGGCGTCAAAGGTAGGACAGCCGGAGGAGGCTTCTCCTTGACGCCTCCTGGAAGACGGTCCACGACAAAGCGGCCCATGCATCAAAGCATGTGATGCCGACCGTCCGAGAGAGCGAGCGAGATTCCACGGTCAAATCGATGGCGCGCCGGGGCAGGGACAGGACGCCGGCAAAGGGGAGCGGGGCCTAGCTTATCCCGCGCCACGACACCACCACGAACCAACAGCATAAAGCTACTCCTCTACCTTCGATCATCGGCTGCACCATGCAGACACATGACATTCTGCACATCACCTAAATACTAAGAAAATTCTCTGTTGACGATCCCTCCAGTGCATCTCCATCATCGGTTTTCTATAATAACAAGGCGTAGTTTATCATGCAGATAATGATCTGCATCTAATCGATATCTCATCAAAACTTTGGATGTGGCATTGTTGTGGATGATTCAAGGATAAGTCTGTCTCATAAACGGTGTAGGACAAGTTCTATACCACGAAAGCAACTCGAACCTAGAATAAATTGGACTTTTACACATCCAAATATTTGGGAATCGCAAAGTTGAACCTGTAAAAGTTAGTACTAGCTTTCAGCTTGAGAATACTTGGATTTCAAACACTTAAAGATCATACAACTTTGAGCTAGCTAGAAATATCTGTTTCCAAACACACACACACACAGACACACAAAGATTTAAATTTTGATATCCAACTGTATAAGGGAGCTATAGCTGGGCTGGTGGTGGCAGCAAACGGGGACACAACCAACGTCACGGTGGCGGGAAGGGGTATCGCGGTGGAGGGGCCATAGATGTGCTGTCTTGAGAAAGACTGTAGAAGACGATGAGATAAGGGAGGCTGAAAGGCACATCATGAGCGAGAGAAACATGATGGGGGTGTCGGATCGCGACGGGACCTTCGCTGTTCGTTGGAAATGTTTCCTAGCTACCGGTTCAGATTTGGAGTGACGTAACATCCATTTGTCGATGGCTTGACGCGATCAAATTTAGCGAGCGGGATTTATTTTAGTTCAAATTGAACTAGATTTGGTATCCTAAATGTCATGTATATTTTTTTTTCGAAACGAGGTTTACCAACCCCGACCCAAAGGCGGGGATCCAAATTGTGCAATCTTACAGCAAAGAGTTTCAAGAAAAAAGAAACAAAGAGGGACTCTACCCACCCCCAGGTTAATACCAGTTATCTAGGTTAAATGCCATGTATATACAGTACTATCCAAGAATAGTAATAACTCTAATTTTATTTTATTGTCGGTAGGACAAGCTAGCTAGCTAGTATAAATGTATATTACTTAGCTTGTCCTAAGGACAAGAAAAGAAGAATATCGTCTGAACTGTTATATATATAGAATAGTAGTTCACTATATATATATATATATATTTGGCTCTTTCTAAAAAAAAATTTGTTTGTCAATTTTTTTTTGATAGAAAAGGTCCAAATGCGAAGTTTTTGATAGAAAAGGTCCAAATCGCACGCTCCCTCAAATCTCAATTGCGGCAATACTCGATCAGCATATTCTGAAGATCCAGTTGTCCATATGCGCGCAGCCGCAAGCGAAGTGACAAAGATAGGCTAGCCAGGCCCGCCTCCCGTACGTGCGTACTCCCCCTGCGCACGTCGTCGCCACCCCCGTCGCGTCCGCGCGCTCCCTGCGGTCCTGCATGCCTCTGCAGGACACGACGCGCAGCTAATCAAGGATGCAACAGTTGCGTAACGACGTCGATAAATCGGGAGCTCGGAATTCCTGCCCCCCCTTGGGCCGTGCACGTGCACGTACGACGTTGTTGTTGGCACGCACGCCCGCATGGAGGGAGAGCCATGGACGCGCGCGGCCGTGCGCCATCGACAACGCGCGCGTACGAGCGTCGTGCATGACATGCCGAGTGACCTGCGTACGTCGAGTCGTGTCGCCTGAGATGCATGACTGACCTGCATGCATGCAGCTGGGAATAAGAATCATGCAATGGCTTGTTAGCGAGTCGCCTGGCCACAAGAGTCCCGGAGAGCCAGGACAAACGTCGACTACGTTCTCGACTATCTGGCCAGCTGCTCCGACGCCGGCCAATCTAAGAGTTTTGGAGGATAGCATGCATGAGCACACATCGATGGACGCAGCTGGCATGGCTTCTGATGATTGTAGTACGTAGTAGTATATCTGATTTGGCGTGTGAGACGAAGGCCCGTCGCTGTCGCGCGTAGTACGCGCGCTGGACGCCCGGGGCCTGTGCGCGCACGCAGTTGTGTCCATGCATGTACCCCGAACGGTTGGGTGATGGAGAGGTACGGAGCCGGCGTAGGACACAAAGGATTCGGTCCAGCCGGGCGCGCCCCTTACGTGTCGCCTTCTTTCTTCCTCTCTCGTTGCCAACCATTGCATAACGGCAGTACGCGCGGATTTATGGGAGAAATGTGCATCGGTCATGTAAGCGTAGCTAGGCTGCAGCTTTATCGTCTGACGACATAAACTACTCCTCGGTGCATATTCACACACTGTTTGCTCGATTTCAACCTGCATGCATGCCTGGACGAGACGCCAATGAATAGCCTATCATGAATTCATGAGCGAGACGCATATCATCAGAATCGAATATACACAGAGAGGAAAGGCGCCAATCCAGTATTAGTACACCTGCGTAACATAGACGAAGCTGCAGGTAAAGCCTGTGTCGTGGGGGCATGACGTGCATGCGTGTCTCTTGTCCCTCGATTGATTGGCGTTTGCTGGTTTGTCCGCGTACCGGTTCGGTTGGGGCCGGCCACACACGTACTATAAGTTAACAACAGAGCCATGTATTCATTCATGCTCTATGCGTGTCAGCGCGTCGTTCATCTTATAGAAAGAAAGAGAAACAGAGAGCGAGAGAAACAAGATAGCTAGCTGCACCCACTCAGGTTTAAATACAACGATGGTGCGTCCAATCTGACTGCTACGTACTGTGCGGGTAGTACATGCATGCAATGCTTGCATGGCCCATGCAACAGATTAATTATCGATTACCGATCAACAACACGTTGCATACAATGGGACCGGCCGGCAATTCATGTCGTGTTGGACCTGTTGGTTGCCCCTACGAAATTATAAGCAATGCAGGCAGCAGTAGCTCGCCCGCCGGGCTGATAGAGACGTTAGTTGCACTGCAACGACACATGTTCATGCTGCGCATCGATCTACATATACTTTGTGAAATCGTGATACATATGATGTTTGCAATTCTTCCGACTGTGTCATGTTCGTACTGTTGGAAGCAATGGTACGCATGATCAATCGATTAGTCGACATGATCTGTTATAGCACAACTTAACTACTACTCATGATAAATTGTCTATTTAGCTAGTCTGTTAATAAGTTGACCGGCCTAGACCAAATATGTATGGATCCCACATATTGTTCCATGACCATCTCTAAGAAAAAAGCGTATAAATTTTATATCCTGGTGCACACCGATCAATATGTCTCTTACTTTAAACTAGCGGATTAACACGCACATTTGCGCAGCTAGTATGAGTAATCTAATGGTAGCTAATGTTGTATTATCTTAGATGCCTTATTAGTTTATTGTTGAACTATTATCACTATTTTTTTCTATCACTACTATTTGTCAGGCGATTATATTTTTATAATGGCAACAATGGGTAATTTATATAAAAAACATATATAGTTATTTTGGGCTACTTTTTTGGGGAAATATCAGGTGCACAAAGAATATTTAATGCACATGTGCACAAATGTTTTGGACCGTAAGATCTTATCTTGATGGCATGAAATATTGAAAGCTTGGAAATTCTCGACCATGATTAATTTTAGCAACCATGTATCCAGATTGTGTTCCAAAAACAATTGCTTCATCAGTGGAAATTCACACACATGATTTTAGACATGCAGATGCAATCCGATGGCTCACAATGAGTTTGTGGACATGTGCACCAAATACTGGTTGTGCACATTATATTTCCCATTTTTGTAATGCTAATTATGTGTAATTTTTTTAAAAGAAACAACGGTGGTAATTCTAAAATCACATATAGGATATTTTGGGCTAATTTTTCATAAATGCACTGATGGGTAATTTTTTTGTGAACATGGTGCCTTATTTTCTTCACAAAATATTAATATACTATATATATTTACACTAGCTGTCCCATGGTGATTTATCCATCCAACTTATACATATAAAAAATCAACAGAGCTATCTAGTGCAACAATTTTGCATAACTCGCTATATAAAAAAAAGAAAGAAAATCCACAAATAAAGTCGAGAAGACAACCGTCTCAACTGAGCATTACATGTTAATCAAGATTATCTTGCACGATAGCAGATCCACGATTTTGCCTCGAATGCGGTGAGTGGGCAATACGTTAATATCATGTGATGTACTTATGCTCTTAGTTTAGATCCTATCATATGACAGACTTCAAGTTTAGAGTACTTTATTCATACAGAATCCCATCCGCAGGTAGTATATATGTAACTGTAAAGTTGCAATCTTTTAACATATAATATATTTAGGACACCAATGACATATATTATTGTCCATTGATTCCGAGCATTTCATATATGATTGCAAAAGGTGTAGATAGATTGTGGTGGTGAGAGAATGAAACTACTGCAAAAGCCCAAGCTCGTGCTTTCAAAGTAGCTCGACCTTACTCTCGTCACTAACGTTACATGAAACAGTCCAAAAGAGCATCAGATTCTTGGGGATGCATTGGGATCTCTGCGTGGATATGCCACAAATTATTACTAACATACAATTTGGAACATGCACTTCGCGCTTGGCATCTTCCCCCGATCAAACCACATAAGCATACGCTCACCCACACCGTACTACATACTGCTGTGTGGTATATATACAATACGCTTTCAGGGTAGTAATTAATATTGCATGCATCGCGCATGGGTTGGGTGTGACGCCAGTTGACAGTCTTACTGGTCCATGCATGCAATCCATGATTGTTCTCATGTGACGCAACGTGAGGCCAACCACAACCTCTCTCTCTCTCTATACATACACAATTGTAGTAGGAGTACATAAAAACTACTATTGGCATGGTACTTTACCATGAATCTTTTACTGGTTTGGAGCCCAGAGAGCATAAGATAAAAGGATCCTAACAAGCTGAGCATATAAATTACCGTGATTATATAAGATACACTGATACACCGGCATGCCGTAGGGAGCCATCAGCTGTTAGCTTATGTAGGACCCCAAAGAGAGAAAGGTTTTAAACCTCTGTCGTGAGGGGAGGGCCTGCAGCTGGTGTACGTGTATAAAGCTAAAGCTGCTGTTTTCGTGATCCCTCTCTGTGCGTGTGATTTGTAGTACCGTCGATCTGACAGGAATCTGATTCCCCCGACCAGCCCTGTCCTGGGCTGCCACTCTCTCTCTCTCTCTCTTTCTCGCATTCTGCTACCAGCTCGTGCTCGGACGCTGCTCCTTGTGTAGTCCCGACGGCTGATATATCGACTTGAGCAATCAAAGACCCACGCCCATGCACACCGGTGGGAATTTATCTCCCAAGAAATGTCAGTACTACTGCACATACGAGAGGAAAGCTAGAGAGGTCATTCTCATTCCATTCACCTCAACACTCAATCCGGATCTATGAGAAAGCGATATTACACACAATACAAGAGGACACTTTCTTTTAGAAAATGGAAACTTAGATATGCTGGTGCTAAAAAGGCCTTAACGTTTCCTTACATCCAATTTTTTATTCGTAGAAGAATTCAAAACTATAAACTTCTAGCAGTAGTATTATTGCTTAAAATTTGGCATATTCATGTTGGAAATTAAGGTACACCTGAAACTCAAGTCGTCAAAATTTGATCGTATTCCTATAAGTTGTCAAACTAATTTCATCTTCAACCTTAATTAAGAAAGGGTCAGATCGATCACCATTCATCGACAACTGTTTTGGTTGACATGGCAATCCAACAGCCGCATACAGTTGCCAACACATGGTAACTAGTCTGATCTCGCTCTATGGTTAGCTACAAGACCCTGCCAAAAATTCGACTCCACAACCTAAATTCATTTTTGTTTACTTGATAACCCTTTGATTTCAATTAGTTGAAGGAAAGTCAGTGATGAGCAGGACTGCGCAAATTTCATCTGTATCTGAGGCATGAGTTTCTAATTGATTTGATGAAATCTATACAAATAAAACACATGGGGTCAGGGGTAAGGACTGCTGCCTTTATTCCCTCTCCAAGAGGGGGAGACTGCATTGGACTACGCGAAAGCAGACGAAAATTTAGATTCCCTCAGACAGCGACAGGTAAACAAACGAGAGAGCTGGGAGAGAGAGACGTGCGCTGAGTTTAGAGAAGCTGCTTGCACTTGCACCCAGCATGCAGCAGTGGCAGTTTCTGTAGCAGCAGGCAGACGCAATTGTCCATTAATTAGGGCGGGTTTTTTTCATCCATAGCTATAACCATGCATGCACTAGCTTCGCTTTTACTCACTGTGCAGTCCGTCTTCTAGCTACTCGTAGCTCGCTATCGTGTTTCTCCTACGACTTAATCAGATTGCTCCTATATATGCTTGCAAACAGACAAACACTTTAGCTTTCCACATTTCATGTTTGAAGTTTCTTGCACTGTTTGGTGCAGTGAGCAACGCGTATGTAAAAGAAAGTTTTTCATGTGTCAATTGCAAATCGGTTCTCGATCTCACACTGAAAATTAATAAAACTCAATCGTTCAAGGATGATGGACTTGAATCATGCACAATCCTGAAAAGATCGTCGATCACCTCAATTTCCTTTTTGTAAATAGAATAGATATCTACTACTGTGCATGTGAAATGTTGGAGTAACTCTCACCAGATGGTACTATAAGCAAGCGAGTCTCGGCGTCCTGCAGTTATGAACCATTTTAATTCGAGGGTGAAAATTTTATACGCACCGAATGATCGAATTCCCTGCTGCGTCTCCTACAGTGTTATATGCTCTCTCACACATGGCACACATAAAATGCAAGCATAGCGTTCCATATAGGATACTTATATTTACTCATGCAGATGTAGTGATGCCTCTGGCTAGGGTCAGTACCTGGTGGTCGCTTAGCGCATGTACTCCCTTCAGTATCAAAATTGTTGTCGTTTTGGACATTGACACTGTCTTCAAAATATAACTTTGACTAATACTTTTTTGCTATAAAATATAATTGAAGTCTAGTTTTATGAAATTATATTTCAATGCGAATCTACTCATGTCACTTTTCACATTTTTAAACTTAACACATAAAAATTATTTGCTGCCAAAGTTTAATAGTTAGATTTTAGGACAACCTTAAAACGACAACAATTGTGATACTAGAGGGAGTATCCTCGTGCGGAGCATAGTACAAGGTTAGTTTCGCAATACTTGTAATTCGATCAGGTTATTAGGTACTCCTGTGTCCCTCTCCTCTCTTGACTACTGCAATTCAGGTACGGTCTATCTGAACAAGATCAACTAGCAGCACTAGCTGTCGCCTCGGAATCAAGATGGCATACAGGTCAGCAGCTAAAGATCGGTAGAATTAACACTGTTATATTCAGGCTTTGTAGGAACCAAATACTACTACCAAACAGACCACCGCGAACTCAATGCAAGTCATATTGGTGGAGGTAGCCGATCGACTTGATATTCAGTAGTGTACGTATAGAGTTATCGCACTCTCGTAGAATTACTATGATTCATATTCATGACAGGTAAAATTTGAGGATGCACACATGCTAATTCTTGCAAAATATTTCGAGAATAAAAGATGCGGGCAACCTGCAGTTCTGCAGGGATGCACACTTTCACGCATGGTGCCAGTCAATGGTTGGCTTCAAACCTCTAGAAATGCAAAGTTACTGACGCAATGACTCCTCGAAACTGATGAAGCTGGCTAAAGGTAAAGATGACGAAAGGACCAAAAGAAACATGGGAACAAATTCTTTGAGCACAACTAAGGAGATCGCTAGCCATTCCCTGCACTGCCCTTCATTCCTTGGATTGCATGCACATGAATAAATGCCTCTCTGCCTGCACCGTGGGGACATGCTATGATTGCAATGGCAGGGAAAAGGCTTTGAATGGAGATTGGTGCTTGGAAACCTAGAAACCAACACCGTTCCTGAGAGGAGGACCATGCATGGAGAACTGGGTCGCTTGTACTGCCTACGCATGTTTGTGTCATCGAAAATGTGATCTCTCAAAAGAGGAGAGGCGGAACTACTAAGTTTAGACCTTCCATTAAGACTCTCATGTTTCATTACTTGCCTAATTTGCTAAACCAGATGTAACCGTTTACAATAATATAATTTAAGTGCTTGCATGCTGTCCCACTATCCATGTCTACGTTGTGTTCACCGATTGTAAATAGACATGCTGACCCACTTATCAATGCATGAGAATCCTACCTATTTTCTTTGCAGTCACTCACCAACCTCTTGTTTCGAGCAGCTTACATGAAAAAAAAATCTGAATTTGTGATGCACCATGCACGGATCACGACATTTTGCATTTCCAAATGATAGGTGCAATCGAATGCACCATGATAGATAGATTTGTGTTCCCTCGTATAGATACACACTTTCATGATGTAGGCACCTCATTTATATTTTCCGCTAGCATAGATGAATTGCATTGCTACTATGATACAACATTGAGGATACGTAGGATCATCATATACATGTAATAAGTATAGCCATTGCATGAACTATTTCACCAAGTAGAAACAAAGTTGATCAAGTATCTTCGGCAGATAAGTATTCCCGTAGAATGAAATATATATATTTATCACCTTGCACCAAACACATTGCACCAAGATCGTAGACCTAGTAACATGCATGCACTACAAGTTTACAAAATAGACTTGAAATGGACAACAATATCGAAATGCAGTACAAGAGCAGCTGCAGTGATCCACCAATAAGATTATAAGATAGAAGTAGAACGACCGCAATAGTGAAAACTCAATGACAAGAACTAATTTCATCTACCAAGTCTAGATACCGGTTAACCAGCTGGATCCATCGCTGATAACTATTCCAGCCCTATGATCTTGCACCACAACTCCTTTGTTTCGATCTTTCTCAGAAGCCATGACTAAAATTAAGCTTCAGGGCTTGTATAGATAGGGCTACCTTTGTTTTCTTGCAGCGACCATCGCATGAATGGAGCATCATCGATCACAGTATGTTCCCCGAGGACGACGGGTTGAATCCTGACAGGTCCACCCAGTTGCTTCCAGGGGCAATAGCGCCACCGCCGCCGCCGCCATTGGCACTGCCTCCATTATTGTTGTTGCCACCTGCACCGTTGCCTCCACTCCAGAATTGGAGGCTGCCGGAGAGACCCAGGAACTCTCTCGGCGAGTTCGTCATCGCCGCGGACGGTGGGTTGTCCTCCATCTTCACGGATGCCAGCTGCGTGATCAGCCCAGAGGAGCCGGGAACTTTGGAGCCGGCCAGCATCTGCCCGGCGAAACCGGCAGCGTCGCCGCCTCCTTCAGCGTCGAACGGGTAAATGCCAGACATTGGTGGTGGCACGCCGTCGGGACGGCTTAAGAAGGGGAATTGCTGTATCTGCGGCAAGCGCCAGTGCTCTAGACCGATGCCGGCGCCGGCGCCGACGCCGCCTCCGAGCTGGTAGTCCACGGGATCAAGCGAGCTCAGCCCGGGAAACCCTAGCCTTGATGCACCAGTGCTGTAGTGGTCGCCGCCAAACTGGTGCAACGAGGCCAGGAACGGCAGCTGCGCCTGCGGCGGCATGATGGCGGCCGTGGCGCCGGCCGCGCTGCTGCCGCCGGTGGCAGTGGACGAGGTGGACGAAGACGTCCCGCCCGCGGCGGAAGCGGAGGCCGCCGATGAGGAGTTGGACTTGGAGGATTTGCTGCGTTTGTTGCGGCGGCAGCCGCCGCCGACGGGGACGTTCCGGAGCGCGCCGCCGCGCGTCCAGTAGCGGCGGCACGTCTTGCAGAAGTGGCGCGGCTGCGAGAGCGAGTAGTTGTTGAAGTAGCAGAACTTGGTGTTGGTGGACTCGCAGCGCGGGCACTTGAGCCCCGGCTCCGGCTGCGGGATCTTGGCCAGCCTTGCCCGCTCCGTCATGGACCCCGGCCGCACAGCCGAGCCTCCAGTCGGGCCGCCTGTGCCGCCGGTTGCAGCACCCACCATTGCCATATCAGGGCGAGGAGCCATGAGAGACCCTGGAGGGGGCACCGGCGGCAGCTGGTGTTGCTGGTGGTGGTGCGGCTCCACGCCACCGCCGCCACTTGGGAGCTGGCCATGGTGAGCTTGTTGTTGCTGAAAGCAGCGTCATTCCAAATCAAACAGACACCAATTAAAGAGAGAGAGGTGAGAAATTGATATCGCAAAACGAAAGGAGATGGTATATTCAACGAGAGATTTCGCAAAAGAGCGTAGGAATATTTCCTCTCCATTTCCGTTTTGCTTTTTTCAGGAAGAAGCTATCCTGCCATGGCACCAAAGATAGAAAAGCAAAAGAAGCGATTTCGGGCGGAAGAAGGGAGAAATTGTTACCTGCTGCTGCTGCTGGTTCCAATTGGGTGGATCAAGATAGACAGGAACCGAAGAAAAGACCATGGTATAGAATTGATTTCTTTTGATCTTTTCCTACTTGGGAGCTTCTTTTCTGGTTTGTTTGTTCCTCCTCTCTTCTTTGTGAGATAAGGGTATATATGTGCTTTAGGGGATCATGCAAGGATGGGGAAGCGGATCGATCGATAAAGGCGGCGGTGGAGAATAACATCCACTAGCTATCTCTGTGCTGTGGAATGAATGAAGAACCTGAGAAGAAGAGAGAAGCAAGGAGAGGAAGATGAGGAGAAAGCCAGCGGAGACGAAAGAGATGGGGGAGGGAGAGTGAAAGCGAGAGGAATAAAAGAAGAATGGCGTTTGTTCTCCCTTTATAATTTTTTTTGGTCTTAGTGGAGGGCTTCCATTATATATATTGGATGTGAAACATATGGAAGAGCAACGAAGAGGAGAGCAGTGTTCCTTTGCTTAGCAAGTAAGGATGTGTGAGACGCATGTATTGTAGACAGCTAGAGATGTGAGATCATGAGAGAACTACGGGGGTTTTATGCGTGAGGAAAGCTGGAAACCCTAGGTGCAGGGAGGTGCTTATCGCTGTTGCTGTATATTTGGAACCAGCCTTGCACTAGCCAAGGCAGTTGGCTTGCTGATGTGTTCTTTGCTGGTTGAGTGTCTAGGAGGAGAGCTAGCAGCTAGTGGTTAACATGATCCAGCAATAGTTGTCTAGGAGGTCATTCTAGTGTATGCGCAGGTGCAACTTTATGTCCATATTCATGAAAGAGAGATCAATCAGTAAAGTTGTCCGTGCTGCTAGGCATAGTCTTGGACTCTTGGCTAGTGGTTGTGTAGAATTTCCTGTTCTCCCTCTATATCTTTTTCTCTCCAGCCATGCATGGTTAACAAGTATAGCTAGACAGTACTCTCGTATATATGTGAGTAGGTAACTTTAAGTACATAGGGATAAAGAAAGCAATAAAGTACGTCTCACACTGGTCTTCGTGCTATGCACAGATCAGCTGATGGTAGAGGTGGAAAGAGGAGATAGAATTTTTTTTCCCCTCTTGCACATGGAATAGTGTCTCAGGGTACATGGTTATTGATTCAAGCATCCAACCCCAGTCCTTTCAATCTCCTGTAGCTGGACACGTCTGTCCATATGTATGTACTGCTAGCATACCTACTAGCTCTCAATTTGCATGTACTGGGAAGTTTCAGTACATTGATATAGCTTGGGGAGCCTCTAGCAGACCTATGCTGCGAGCTGGGCAGCTTTTCTATTCTTTGAACGAGTTTAAGTCCAAACATGTCATTTGAATATCATAAAGCTTTACACAATGGAATTATATTGTGCAAGATCTGTACAGTTCACAGTGTTCTTATTCTATTCGAGTGCTTCGATAACTAGAAATCAACAAAGTTGCATCCAAATGCATGACATAATATATTTTTTTGCGATTAGACATATAATTAAAGAATTAAACTGGCATAATATTTCATTCAAATATTCTCCCACCCCATTCTGTTAAAACTATTTTTTCTTCGAACAAGGGATTGCGCACCTCTTTCATAATTAGATCATGATTCTCCCTAATTAGCTATCTTTTTTATTTGGAGAAACTAATTGGCTATGTTGCTAGCTATCAGTTAAATAAACAACCACAACTTTTCCTTGTCTGGCTGATTGGAGATTTTAGACAGCTGAAGATAATAGGTAGTTGTGGTCAGTGAATGTAGTAGGATCTAAGAAGTGCACCCTTTGCATTTATCGATGGGCACATTCGTGGGGACTGGTAAGACAACACGTACCTCCAGAAAACACAAGAAAACGGAAAGCTGTAGTTGTAGTTACTTACATGTATATTGATGACCTCAGCTCCTTCAGATATCCAGAGTATCAGGCCGTGGTCGTAGAGACAGGATAATGCAGATTGCAATAGAATGGTACTTAGGCATGCACTGCATTCCGGCTTCGGATATAGATGGCTGCAAATGAGGATCCTGACGAGAAGTTACCACTATCATCACGCGACACTTATGCTATGTGTACGTTTAATTTGCATATAGCAATGTTATTTTAGAATCTTCATTTCACCTGAAGTATTGCTTACTCACGCATGCATTGTAACAATACTAAAATGCATTATATTATACAAGGTTTTAGAGCTTAATCTTTAGTGTCAAATTAATGAGATGGCGAGATCAGCATATAGTAACTGGTTGGGGATCGATGCATGATTTTATATCAGGGAAGAACATGACTACACGGGCTATGTATGCTTCGGTATGCAACTTTGAGGTGCGTAACTTTATCAGTCAAGATTCTGCTCCGCTTTTGCTCGTACTGAAGATTGTATGTGCACTAATACAAGTCACTTCCACCTGAAGCTCGTAATGGTCTGACGCCGGAACTCACTGCGTTTCCTTTGGGACGAAGAGATCATATATATAGGCATGTAGCATCACCAGAACCGAACTTTGGAATGGGGGGTACAATCCAGTACTAGGTTGGTTAGTGGTGCATGCTAGTTGATCAGTTACTAGTATATATAACTTCTATAACCTACAGATAAAGTCAATCCCACATCGTACTAATAATAGAGCCGGCCTAGACAAGAGAAGGAGCAGCAATGCAGCGGCACGTATGCAAGCAGCCTGTGCAAAAGCTGAGGGCATGAGAGAAGACAAGTCAATCTAGCAAGCAGAACCCAAAAACTATTCATCTAGATATCATCGATCCACTGTAACCACGGCAAAGAGATTAGCAGTGTGCGGCATGCATGCGCCACCGGAATGACAGAAGAAGCAGAAAGCTTGCCCATGGCGTGTCATGTAGTAAACCTAGGCCCCGTTTGGATCACTTTAGAGGGTGCTGTAGCAGTCACATCAAAGATGCCGGCACAATTGTGTACTAAACAAAGTCAAATTACAAACTAAGTCCAGGACCCCCCATCTATTTCGCGAGACGAACGTAATGAGTGTAATTAAGCGGCGATTAGACGATGGTTACTGTAGCATCACTGTGTCAAAACATTGATTAATTAGGCTCGTTAGATTCGTCTCGAAAAATAACGCCCGTCTGCAGAAAGGTTTTGCAATTAAATTTTATTTAGTACCCCTAAATAGTAAGATTCTTTTTACTTTAGAGAGGTATAAAGTTTAGAGGGTGTTTTATAGGGGGAACCGAACGCCACCCTAATTGTTAAAAGGCCCGAATACATATACCGATCGAGCTCGGTAGCGCCGGCCTGGCCTACTTCTTTGGGATACAATAATTCGCCCCTATCAGCCGTCAGAGCCGGGTCTCCCAGCTGCCGGTAGAAAGCACAACCCACGAACACCGGGGGAGAAACCAAAGTGACGAGCGCTCAGGGCTCAGCTCGCTTTACTCCCCTCTCTTTTCACCATGCCTGCACAAGCAGGTGCTCAGCAGCAGCATGTAGGAGATGAAGGAACACTGGCATGCATGCAGTGGCAGCTGCTGCCACTGGTACGCACCAGCATATGAGGCAAATGATGTGTGGTGCATGCGACCGACGCGGCTGATCGATCAGCTGCAGGAAGGTAGTGTGTGTGCATAGGACGACGCCAGCTGATTAAAGCGGCGAGAATGATTTGAGCGCTTTGCTTAGCCGCGTCGGTGGGGCCAGCGGAGCGCCGCTTTCGCCCTGCATTATTATGGCTGATGACGATCCAGACAGATTAAAGCCAAAGAGGAATTTCAAAGGGACCCAAGAGAGATCGATCGCCATTTTTCATGTGACTTTCCTTTTTCTTCATCCGACATGGCCAGATTCTTCCGAGATTAGTTATATAGTTACCCGGACAAACAACACATGCATGATGCATTTTCATACATGCAACGCCGATCACAGCTGGGCAGAAGGTGACAATCATTGTTACGATATGAATCGAGCAGCAAGACTAATATCTAGTGCAGGCAGTGAAAGAACGTCCGACCAATTCAGTGCATGCAGTGAAAGAACGTCGCTTTTCGTACCTGATGATGGAGTGATGGTGCATTGGTGCATCACCGCAGCAGCATTTGGAAGTCCAGTCCCGATCCGTTATGTGCAGGTGTGCTTCCATCCCGCAACAGCACCATTGCCGAAATAATTCTGGAGTGCACCAATCCAAAATGAATCAGGCAACACGACATTCTCATTCCCAGTTTCAGCAGAGCTTATTTAGTTGAGTAAACGCTGCGGAAACAGAAATTCTTCAGCAGATTAAGGTTACAGAAGGAGAACATCAGTAGCAGCAGGCAGTAATGCTCAATACTTTCGTAAGAGCAGTCAAAAAAGAGCATCGCTAAGTAGCGAGACCACAGATAGATACTTAGAATACTGAATCATTACTTCGGAATGCCCCCAAAGCATTAGGTGGATGTAATGTAAACTAAAGACATCATTGTTCACAACGCAAGCATAACAACCAACGTACGGCTACTTATAAGCCCAAGTGGTATGATTTGCACTTGGGCCGACTCGAAACAAAAGACGTATGGTCTTTACTCCGAATAAAGATGATGGTGCGTATAGTTTAGTCTACTTCCTCAATCTTGGGGCCAGCACCACCAGCAGCCGGTGGAGCATCATCATCCATTCCACCGCCAGCCATGTCAGCACCAGCGCCCTGGTACATTTTGGCAATGATGGGGTTGCAAAGGCCTTCAAGCTCCTTCATCTTGTCTTCAAACTCATCAACCTCAGCAAGCTGGTTGTTGTCCAGCCACTGGATGGCCTGCTCGACAGCATCTTCAATCTTCTTCTTGTCCTCTGAAGGAAGCTTGGATGCAATCTTCTCGTCCTGGATGGTGTTCCTCATGTTGTAGGCATAGTTCTCCAGGGAGTTCTTGGCCTCAACCTTCTTCTTGTGTTCCTCATCCTCGGACTTGTACTTCTCCGCATCCTGGACCATCTTCTCAATGTCCTCCTTGCTCAGCCTTCCCTTGTCATTAGTGATGGTGATCTTGTTCTTTTGGCCAGTGGTCTTGTCTTCCGCAGAGACATTCAGGATACCATTGGCATCAATGTCAAAGCAGACAGTGATCTGAGGGACACCCCTAGGAGCAGGGGGAATTCCAGAGAGCTCAAACTTCCCAAGGAGATTGTTGTCCCTGGTCCGGGTCCTCTCACCCTCATAAACCTGGATCAACACACCAGGCTGGTTGTCAGAATATGTCGAGAAGACCTGCTCCTTCTTGGTTGGAATAGTGGTGTTCCTTGGAATAAGCACAGTCATGACTCCCCCGGCAGTCTCAAGACCAAGAGACAGTGGGGTCACATCAAGGAGGAGAAGGTCCTGCACCTTCTCGTTACCCTCGCCGCTAAGGATAGCAGCCTGGACAGCAGCACCATATGCAACAGCCTCATCAGGATTAATGCTCTTGCAAAGCTCCTTACCGTTGAAAAAGTCCTGCAGCAGCTGCTGAACCTTGGGAATTCTAGTTGAACCACCAACAAGGACAACATCATCAACACTGCTCTTATCCATCTTGGCATCCCTAAGGCACTTCTCCACTGGCTCCATGCACTTCCTGAAGAGGTCCATGTTAAGCTCCTCAAACCTGGCTCTGGTGATGGTGGTATAGAAATCAACACCCTCAAAAAGGGAGTCAATTTCAATAGTTGTCTGTGCAGTGGAAGAAAGGGTCCTCTTAGCCCTCTCACATGCAGTCCTAAGTCTTCTCAGAGACCGGGGGTTCCCACTGATATCCTTCTTGTTCTTCCGCTTAAACTCCTGGACAAAGTGGTTCACCAAGCGGTTATCAAAGTCCTCCCCACCAAGGTGGGTGTCACCAGCAGTGGCTTTCACCTCAAAGATACCCTCCTCAATGGTAAGTAGAGAGACATCAAAAGTGCCACCACCAAGGTCGAAAATAAGCACATTCTTCTCACCAACACTAGTAGCCTTCTTGTCAAGACCATATGCGATAGCAGCAGCAGTAGGCTCATTGATGATGCGCATGACATTGAGACCAGCAATAACGCCGGCATCCTTGGTTGCCTGCCTCTGTGAATCATTGAAGTAAGCAGGAACAGTCACAACAGCATTCTTCACAGTTGATCCGAGGTAAGCTTCCGCGATCTCACGCATCTTGATAAGAACCATGGACGAAATTTCTTCAGCGGAAAACTGCTTCTCCTCACCCTTGTACTGCACTACAATCATAGGCTTGTCTGCTGGGCCAGGTATAACCTTGTATGGCCACATCTTGATATCACTCTGGACAGAAGCATCAGAAAACCTTCTGCCAATAAGACGCTTAGCATCTGCAGATTCCCATAGAAAGAAATATTGTTAGAACTATTATTTGAAAGTGACCTTCAGCAATTCAGCTTAGAGGCGATACTACAATATACAGAGTCGAGATAAAGATCCATGTATCAAAACTGCTCGAATTGTATTTTATAAAAATATAATGTATTATCATGAACAGGGACATTTAGGTGGCAATCTAACACTATTTGCATTGCAGGGAGCAAACTACACCTTTGGTGACAACAGGGATATGTTGTGTATTAGTTACTGCCAAAGAACTTTGATTAGGGCACCCAAGTGCAACTTATGTACCAAGGATAAAAAATTCATAGCTCAACTACTACCTACATGTTGATCAGAACAAGTGGCGCAATGACTTTGTGTTTGCAACATCTATAAGAAAATAACGAAATCACAGAGCAATACAAAGTATCCAGACAAAAGCATATAAAAAACGACAATTAAATCATACTGCAGTTCTGATTAAGCAGTGCCAACTGAAAAATCAATATATGATCCAAACATTACCATATAAAAAAGACAAAAGTCCAATTAAAGTGCATAAAAAATAAAATAAAACGCTTCTAACACACAGGCTGAATAGTTGCTAACAACGAGGTGCAACAGCACAGCAAACACAACATAGGCACCGAAAGAAAATAATTCAATTAACTCAGCAATTACAGATATGTTCACTGAACATAATTCTTAATAATATTTGCCACTACCTAGGGCTAGGGGTGATTCAGAAAGCACTAAACCAGCAAAGATGTAGTGCTGTTTAAACAATCAACACTAAGAGCAGATGCAGACACTGATTTGCATAAAACATTCAACTAAAATAAATTGCATGGTAACCGGTGACCAATTTTTGCATACATCAACACAAACAGAATAAGGTGGACAAGTGAAGCTCCTCCATCAGCAGTTTCTTAACTGAACTAATTTGTTATTACACTAATAAAATATCTACCATTGATTGAATGTTTAAGAGCGGTAAACATAACTGTGCATCCTAAAAGATGATTCAGATAAATGTAAATAGGATTAAAATATTCGAATATACAACTCTTGCAGCAATGATAATTATCAGAAAGGCCAATCATTCACAGTAAACTAAAATAGCCTAATACAATTTCTCTTTTTTTTTTCAAATAAATGTCCTAGTTGGAACTAAAAAGAAATGTGAGCCTATGTCACCATGTGTACGGATTAAAACAATACATTGTAGATCGGATCTATGCGGACATGAACAGCACATATAGTACACACCGAACAATTCACTTTCCACTGTGCCAATTCTAACAAAATATGAAAACAGCGCACCCTAGATCGAAGAGTTCATACAGATCTATCATACTGAAAACATCACGCGATGCAAGTTAGGTACAGATATATCCACATCAATCAATCGGATCACATCAGAAACAGAGCAATGCGGAGGACGTGCTTACCGAAGACAGTGTTGATGGGGTTCATGGCGACCTGGTTCTTCGCTGCATCGCCGATGAGGCGCTCCGAGTCAGTGAAGGCGACGTAGGAGGGCGTAGTCCGGTTCCCCTGGTCGTTGGCGATGATCTCGACGCGGTCGTGCTGCCACACGCCGACGCATGAGTACGTCGTGCCGAGGTCGATGCCGATGGCCGGCCCCTCGCCCTTGTTCGGCGCCATGGCTCTCACTCTCGATCGCTCGCGGCAGCGGGAGGGGAGGAGCGGGAGGTCTGCTAGATTAGGGTTTTCGGCGGCTGCGCTGGGAGGCGAAGCTGCTGCGGTTTGCAGATGCGGTGACGGCGGCGCCCGGTGAGGTAGGGGCGATATTTATGCGGGGCGAGTTCGCTTCGTCGTGTGCTCCGCATTTGCGGGGAGCGTGGCCCAACCGTGGCCCAGTGTTTTGACCGATTCGAACTCCAAAGTCGTGCGGCCAAGTGCTGGAGTTGCCTTTTAACACATGGTGGGCTGTCTGTGTGGCTGCAAGTGGGGCCATAGGTGAGCATAAACTTCTGCTGTGTATAGTCCGGAAAACAGGGTCCTCAAAGAAAATATAACGATCGATTTTTAATCGATGACATTAGAGCAACAAAGAATTCTCAAAAAAATTAGAGCAACAAAGAGAGATGTATACTGAAAAAAAAAGGGTTTATAATTTGAGAAAAGTTGAAATAGCTAGAGTTTTGTGCTAGAGTCTTATAATTTGAAACGGACATAGTAAGAGTTTGAAGACATAAGAAATCACTACATGTTAGTGTCAAAAAAAAAGTTTTGTGCTATATATCTTTCTCTCTCTCTCTCTCTTCCTTCTAATTTGAGACAATCATGTTTAAAAGTCACTCACAATTTTTTTTCATACATGTAAAAAGTTTTATATTTTTCTTCAGGCCTCTCTTCAATTTTGGTCTGGTCCGCCGCTGCCTATGATTATGCGTTGGGCTTTGGCGATGTTTGGCGTCACGAGTCACGACCAAATAGTCCAATACAGATGCTCCACCGTCCAAGCTTCCATCACCGTCTACAGACACACAAAAAGCGCCACGGCTGGTCTCTGGTCCCACGCGGCAGCCGCACGGACGGTGGAGAAGCAACACGCGTGTAGCACGAGAAGGACAAGCGTTCATCAGCGTCTCAATTATTTCTTGTCGCCCGCGACCTGCCCCCTGATTCCCCCGCTCCCCGGTCCCGTCCCGTCTCTCCCGTCTCTTCTCTCATCTCCCGCGCGCTCGAGGCTTCTGCTCCCTTCCGCGCCCAGATCCGCGGCCGCCGCCCGATCCCCGCGAAGCGTGAGCCGGTCGAGCCCTAAGTAGGTGGCGGTACGCGCGAATGGCGGGGCCTGTCATCCCACTCTGCTTCCGCTTCCAGGCGATGGCCAATTGATCTTGTCTCGAGCGAGCCAGCTCCTCTTCGCCGTCCCCTGAACCCCGGCAACCCACCCGGATTTGTTGGTAAGGAAGCCATGTGTTGCTTGGGATGGGCGCATTCCGTTCTAAGACTGACTTGTGTTCTACAGGATCTTCTCTTTGCTTGCTGGGATGGGCACTCCACTCCGTGTCCATCCAATTGGCCCCGAATTTGTTTTCCTGGGTAATGGGTGTGTTCGAATAGCACTTTATGTGTCCAAAATTTTGGGGGGATTCAGTAAACCGAACCCCCATGCCCCTCGTAAAGTCCGCCCACGGTGTGTGCCTTTCTGATTATCAGTTGATTAGAGAGGAGTGTGACGTTGTGTAAAATTACTCAGTTATATAAGATTAATCGGCTTGATATCCACACCTCCTAATATCTACTTTTTTTTTTGAATGGCCTAATATCTGTTTTTGTTTGGTCACAACACTAGAGCATTAGACAATCCAACCAGGCCAGTGGGTACTGGATACGCAGAATCAGTGTGTTTTGCTTTGCTTATCCGTTCAAGTTTCTGTACTAATTACGTTTGCTACTGTCTTTCGCATTCCTTATGCAGATTTCTACATAGCGTTTGGCACCTGCTTGTTAGAGGCAACTGGTTCTCTCCTGCCAAAGAAGGTGGGGATATATGTGAATAGCAGGCCTGCTGTCTGCCGCTGATCTTGCTTCTTGGCAATGGCCAATGCAAGCAAACACTTACAGCCTTCAGGCAAAGGCGGTGGTGACAAGAAGTACCAGGGCACGCTGGTTGCTTCCCCAGCAAAAGCCATTTCACCCAAGTGTGTGAAGAACATTGTACCATCAAAACAACTGATACTGAGTGGGGATTCGCTAGGCCATGTGGCATCATTTTTGGTCAAGGTCGTTGCTCTCGAGGCAATAAGAAGAGTTTCTAAAGCAAATTGTCCTTTCATATGGAACTCTGTTCAAGCATTGCAAATTCTTGTGTATCCTCCATTTAGCTGGATTCAACGATGGGCACCACTCAAATTTGTTGTGCAAGGCATCCAGGTTATATGCTTTTTCGTCCTTTATGTACATCTTTGTTTGTTCCGAAATTAGCTTGTTCACAGAGTCACTTGCCTAGATATTGTGCTATTTCCTTGATTTTTAACAAAAGATAAATGAGGGCACTATTGTTTTTTCAGTTAGCATTTATTTATTTAGAATGCCTTGTGTCAATTGACTGTATCTCACATTAGTACACCAACATTGTCTCTTTTACTTACAAGCATGACATATAGACTTCTGGTGTAAGTTGCAGCTTTATGATAAGTTAGCAAGGAACAAAATTCCTGAGTTTGTTAGACCCAGCAGGATTATCCTGTCAATACATTTTGTAGGTGCTTAATTTTATTTACATTGCTCTCTAACTTTTAGCAGTCAATATATTTCTTTTGAGCGCTACATCAACAGGAAAGCACTACTTTCTAGTATTTCACATTGCATTTTTTACATTTAGTAGCATTCGCCAAATCTTCTCCGAAGAGCACAACTTGAGCCCCGTGCTGGTTTTATCCATCCTACTGATATATAATTGGTTTCTAATTTTTTTTTTAATTTGCACTTAGCCTGATGCTGAGCTCTAAAAGTTGTCGTGCCGTTAGGAGTTGCATTGGATATATTGCACACTGACCGTCTTCAATCATAGTCTGGGCTTCTAATTGGATTAAGAAGCCACACATAATTTCTAATGTGGTAGGCAATACCTTGTTGTTTCTAATGTGCTAGGCAATACATGCGCGTGTCTTGTTGTTTTCTTATTCACCTCAGATTTAAAGGAAATATCCTGTGCTGCTAAACAATTTTAGGGCATCCAAGATCAATTAATCAAACCTATCGAAGAAGTCTCTGTTGAGTGTTTCTTCTGTACTTAGTTGGATACTTGTAATACATCAGTTTTCTATGTGGTTGCTAAAATGAACATTTTTTTTAGAAAAAAAAGATAAGTGATTCTGAGGACCATGATATTTCCTCAAATGCAGAAACTATCCATGCCACTGTTGTTTCTTTCTGTCACTACAACATTAAGTGAGCGATCTTCTAAGCGTGATGATGAATCGAGTAGCAATACAGAACGTCATGAGACACCTTCTGAACCAGATGAAATGACATCAACTTCCAGCCCAAGGTTTCAATAAATCTCTTAGTTCACTAACACTGCTCTCATCCTTTCGTTTAATTGTTATGGATTTTCAATGATATTGTTTGTCTTGGCTTGTTTTAGGGATGTTGCTGATGGCACAAAGGATATTGTATCAGAGAATTGGCTTGTTTTACTATTCAGGGAGCTTGAGAAACAAGGCATCACTTTGCCCGAGAGGTGATTTTCTATTTTATTCTTTGCTATTTATGCATGTTGTAGTGGTATTTCATATTGTTGAAGCATGATCCTTGAACGAAACAATGTCACCAGTATATCAGAACTAGAGATGCACTATGCAGATATTTTCTAGTGCACTTCTGAATACCGCGACTAATCCTTAAAAAGAGTACAGAAAGAAGTTTGAGAAATATGCTACATTGTCTATGTTCACCTTGGTCGGAATTAAGGTAGCCTTGCAAAATCTGAATTTCATGAATTCTACCAAGTGTATGTTATGGTTCGTATGTAATACTTTAGATTCTGAGCTGACCCTTAGTAGCTCTTTTCTCTAGTTAAAAAATAGATATATAGGTTGTTGCCAGTCTGTATCGCCTCTATCAAGCCATGTATGCCTATATCAGGAGGCTTTTCACGTGCTTGTAGTGAGTAACCTGGTTCCATTAAGATGACGATCTAGTTTATGAATGTTTCAGGTTAACTGAGGATGAACTACGCAGATTTTACGTTGCAGCAAACGGCGACTTTTCATGCTTGCTCTCTTCGGTTAAGAAGACAATTCGTTGGAGGGAGACTTTCCACATACTGACATTGCAAGAACTTGATAAGTGGTCTCACTTGGTATTTTGGCATGGATTTGACACTATGCTTCGACCTTGTTTAGTAATCCGTCTTGGGCTTGCATGCTCTAGTATACCCCCTCGTGGTAGACCTCGTTTCGGGCAAGCAGTAGGTAAAAAATTTGCAGCCTATTTTATCTGGTCATCTATTTATGCTTTTGATGATTTTCACTTCTCCTGGTTATCTGTTTACGCTTTTGATGAGTTTCACTTCTTGCTATAAATTCATAATAATGTTGAAGTTTAGGATTGGAATCAAGCTTTGTAGTACTCTGCTTATTTCAAAGCATCGTTCCCCCACGTGATTTTATCTGTTAGTAGCACTTGTAGGCTCAATTTGGCCTTGTGCTAGCATTTCAAAAGCATATCCTTCTTTTTTTCTTATAGTTCATAAAATAATAAATTGAAAGCATGTTTTCTGGAGGCAAAATCCTACTGGAACCACCAAAGCAGTATTGATCCCTGTAACTAACTAGCCATAATACAAGGCCCTAGTTATTCTGGTGGAATTCATATGATATTTATTGTTTGTTGTTGTTGTTGTTGTATTTGCACTTGTTTTCTTGCCCTTGAGGAAGTAGTAAGGTTTGTTTTCCCCTTCTTTTTTTTTGCGAAATACCTTTTGTTTCCTCTAATTGGTTGCAATAACATTGGCCACTATCTCACTAATGTCTTTTAATTCAGTTTCTCAAATTGACCATGGTGTCATAAATTTTACCAATGAAGAGGATCCAAGAATTACTGTGTTGCTGGACTGTCATGGGATTTCACCATTCAGATTTCCGATGCAAATGATGAGGTCATTTATCACCGTAGTGCAAGAAAACTACCCGAACCGTCTTGCAGTATTATTTGTTGTCCGTCTTCCTCCAGTTGTCAGAGTTATTGCACAGACATTTCTTCAAGTAAGATTATTATTCCATCCTTGTGCTTATCGTTCTCATAGCTTATCCTTTCTCTAATATTTAATTTGATGAATATTTTTAATATTGCGGCTGCAACTTAGTCTACTACACCATGTTGACAAATGTTTCTCTCTAACTAAGGGTACTCACTTTGCATCGTCTAGTCATTGTAATACCTCCAATTTTCTTTATGGTAAACATTTTCATGTCAGATTGTGCAGATGTGTTTTTCAGTGACATAAAAAATTTCTTAATCTAGACATATGCTGCATGTTAAGTAGGCAAGCTAAATATTTGAAAAGACGACTTTTTGTATATCGATCAGCAAATCATGAATTTCATGGAACTTGAAAATACGACACTTTAAATATCAATGTGGCTATCACGTTTGAAAAAAAAAGATACTTAGTATATCCATCTGGCAATCATGAAAATTCTGGAGTAGCCTACATATGGTAGGTATGGTACTGGTACAGATAATCATGACGTATTGTACAATTGATCATGTGTTTTTCATGCTCTCATTCAGTTAGAGAGGGTTAGTGGGACTGGGACATGATTCCTTCATGAGCATGTCTGATTAAAATTTGGAAAGTTAGTGCTATCAATCGAGCTCAAAATTTAGTTATATGGCAACATAATCCGACCACACTTCCATTGCTGGTTCTGTGGTTACTGCATTCTTTTTTAACAAAAGTTGGTAATCTCATCGGGATATAGGACAACCAAGGTTGACTAGAAGTTTAACTAATCTATAGTAACATCTTATTTAACATGGCAAAACACTTTGCACTGGTATATTGCAGCACCCCATGGTATTTACTTTATAGCTTAATTCCATGCAGGTCTTGAAACCATCTACGAAGCAGAAGTTGCGCTTCGAGGGGGATTCATACAAGAAGACATTGGCGGAATTCTTGCAGATTGTGCCTGCTTTTCTGGGTGGTAAATGCAGCTGTTCACAGTGTGAGAAGCCTCGTGATAGCTCAGCAATACAGGCAGGAGAAGGTAGCAAGAGCCGCCCTCGCCAAATTAGCGTTGATGGCGGAGCACCTGTCACAAACTTCGACTTTGATGAAACAGAGGTTCCATCATCGTATAGCTGCGAGCACGCTATCAGGGCGGCAATAATTGGCTTGCTGATGGTGTGCATTTTCATTGCGTTTCTTGCTGGGATGAACGAACCCTCATCTATTCCAACCAGTGTCTGAAAGTTAATGGAGTCGCATGTTCTCCTGAAGTAGCTCTTAGAGAGGTTGTAGTTTCATTGTAGAGAGTATATATAGATATGTTGTTGCTAGAATGCTAGGGTGTTGTTTTCCTTGGTACTAGTTATCAGCATCGGCACACAGGATGTCTCCCAATGTTTGTGCACATGAATAATTTTGTGACTTGTGACGGATGTTGGTTCACAACTCAATGGAGTTATCTTTTTCGTGTGTGACAAGCGGGTTCTGTCAGCTTTTTTTTTTTTTTTTTAGAAACGAGATCATTCTCGGCTTTTATTGAAAGCCAATAAGGGTACAACAATTCCAGCACTGTCAAAGCAAAAGCAAAAAACAGAAAGAAAAAAGGAGAAACTGAATCTCGTGCCGCTAACAGGACAAATTTTGGCTCACAGCCCCTTAAGCTATTACATGACGAGCGACATGAATTTGAGTCAGATTTCCTGCCAGCAGAGCATCACCTCCATTCATGATCGTCGGATCTCCAGTCTTCATCAAATCTCCACAATGTCTGACTGCAGATCCGGCGTTGGCTGGAACGCCTTGATCCAGCGACTGATTTCGACCACCATTAGATCCACCTTGATCTTGTTGTCTGGCTTGAGTAGGATCCTCCATTTTTGTACGAAGGCAAGCCCCATCTGCGGCACCTCCATTGCTTTACGCGGGAAAGCCCCTGTGATCGCCATCTTGTTTCTGTTCTTCCACAGCGCCCATAGCATACCTGAAAGCATGAATAATCCCAATCTACAGTTAGTTCCAAACACAGTGGGAATCCAGTTTTCCCATAGGTCATTCACTCCATTTGGGACCCTTTCCCATTTAAAGATTTCCCACATCATGCTCCATGCAAAACGTGCTATATGACATTTAAAAAAAATATGGTCAGTAGTCTCTTTTTCGCCACAGAGGCAACAGTTTTCACTCCCTTTCCACTTTCGTTTTTTGAGGATTACCCCAGAGGGAAGTCGATCATGTCTCATTTGCCACAGAAAAATTTGAATTTTGAGTGGAAGTTTGGCACCCCAGATCTTCATGTCATTTTGGCTGTTCACTCCTCCATAGGTCATGAACTTGTAAAGGGACCTTGTAGTAAACATCTTGCTCTTGTCAAGAGCCCATACAGGTACGTCCTCTCCCTCACACAGTTGTATTGTAGATAGCCTGTCCATCAACTTATTCAGCTCTATCTGCTCTTCTTCATTCAGGTTCCTTCTGAACTCGACACACCAATCACCAGATTCCCAACATTGTGCCACTAAGCACTCAGGATTTATGCAGAATCTGTACAGATCAGGGAAAAGGTTTTTAAGGGGTATATCTCCCAACCATACATCCTTCCAGAAAAGAGTTTTCTCTCCATTTTTGACCTGATATTGGACCCCCCATTTGTATAGGTGTTTAACCTTGTGCAAACCTTGCCAGAACTGGGAGGCCCCTCTCTGCCTGGATAACCAGAAACTGTCATTTCTCATATATTTTGCCTTAAGTAGCCTGCACCATAGGTCCTGACTGCCAGACTCAACTTTCCAGATCCACTTCACAATCAGACATTCATTCATGATTTTAGTATTAATCAGTCCTAGCCCCCCATATTCCTTAGGTCTGCACACAGCCTCCCATTTAAGCATATGATACCTTTTCTTCTCCTCAGTGCCACCCCAGTAGAAGTTACCTCTCACTGTATTCATACTGCCATGTATGCCTGATGTTAGTAGATAAAAGCCCATGATATATGTTGGTAAGCTGCTTAGGCAAGCATTAGATAAAATCGTCCTCCCTCCCGATGATTGATATTTACCCTTCCATGGGTCTAATCTGTTACTCAGTTTGTCCACCATGAACATAAAAGCACCAGAATTCAGCATGTGGTCTGATATGGGTATACCCAAGTATTTCATCGGGAGCTCTCCTAGTTTGCAGTTTAGCATGTTCGTCATTCTTTCCTTGTCCTCCTGGCCTACCCCAAATATATAAGCTTCACTTTTGTGAAAATTTATCTTAAGCCCTGAAAGCCATTCGAAGCAGTACAACAGCAGTTTCAGATTCCTGATTGAGTTATCGTCTGTGTTAATCATGATCACCGTATCATCAGCGTACTGAACATGTGATACCCCCCCCGGTATCAGGTGCTCCACAACCCCTTTGATCATTCCTTTGGACACAGCTTTGTCGATCAGAGTACCCAAGGCATCAGCTACTAGATTGAAGAGAAAGGGAGATAGTGGGTCTCCTTGCCGAAGACCTTGGTAAGTCCTAAAATACTCTCCTCGTTCACCATTTACATTCACACACACTCTTCCACCTTGGACAGATTGCATTACCCATTTGTTCCACATTTCAGGGAACCCCTTTCTCTGCATTACTTCCAATAGGAATTCCCATTTAACCTTATCGTAGGCCTTCTCAAAATCAATCTTCAGCAGGATTCCATTCCTCTGTGTTCTCTTTAGTTCATGAATAACCTCGTGAACCACAATTACTCCTTCCAGGATGTTTCTGCCCTTGGTAAAGGCTGTCTGACATGGCCCAATCACTTGCTTGACATAAGGTTCCACTTTGTTTACCAGTAGTTTTGTCTTGATTTTGTAATCTACATTCAGCAAGCAAATGGGACGATATTGCTTAATAGTGTTTGCTTCCTTGATCTTGGGCACAAGAGTGATTACACCATAGTTCAATCTCTTCAGGTCCAGCGCCCCCGCATGGAAATCTGACACCATGTTCAGCAATTCAGGTTTTATCAGCTCCCAGAAGCTCTTGAAGAATGGTACACTGAAACCATTGGGCCCAGGAGCAGACTCTGATTTCATCTCCATCACCACCTTTTTAACATCACCTTCAGCAAAGGGTTTGATCAACTCCTCCTGATCTTCTGCCGACAGCTGCCCAAGCCCCCAGAAATTTTCTGATAAGTGGATGTCCCCGTTCTGAGCTGCTCCAAAAAGCCCTTTGTAAAAGGATGTTGCATGTTTCATGATGTCCTTTTGGTCAGATATCACCCCCTCCTCAGTTTGTAACTCCTTGATACAACATTTTCTTCTACGTCCATTAGCAAGCTGCTGAAAGTATCTTGTATTGGCGTCACCTTTAAGTATGAACGTTTCACCACATCTTTGTTGCCAGTAAATTTCTTCCATATTGTAAATGTTTTCCAGCTCACTTTCTATTTTATATCTGGATTCCCATCCTTCAGCACTAAGACCAACTTCATCTCCTAGCTTGTCCAACTTTTCCAATTCTGAGATGAGTCTCTTTCTTGTTCTAGTTATTTCTCCATTTTTCAAGGCACTCCTCCCTTTCATGAACTGTCTAAGATCAGCTAGGCATCCATGCCAAGCATCCAGTGAGTAGCAAGCCTCAGGAATTTTCTCCTTGAACTTCTTCCATCTTTTTGCTACCTCTTCCTTGAAGTCAGAGTCCAGCAACCACTGTTTTTCAAAATAGAAATATTTGATTCTCCTCTTATCAGTTTCTCCTGAGTCAAAGAAAACTGGCACATGGTCTGAACCCACCCTGACTTTAGACCATACTGAACATAGAGGAAACCTTTCCTCAAAGTCCAGAGAAACTAAAACTCTGTCCAAGTTAACCATTGTAGGGCAACTTTGCTTATTTGTCCAAGTAAATTTCTGCCCTGTTCTTTTAATCTCTTTCAGGCCATTGTGGTCAATGAAATCATTAAAGCTATTTATCAGCCTTCTGTCTACTCCCTCAGTATTCTTATCTTCCATCTTCCTTATCAAGTTGAAATCCCCACCCATGGTTTTTGGTAAATTGAATTTATTACACAAAGCAGTTAGCTCCTCTAGGAAATCACCAGAGAATTCATGTTGAGCAGGCCCATATACAGTAGTAGCCACCCATCTGAAATTAGACATTCTATGTCTTAGAACTAAACTGACATGATATCTGCCCAAATGAACATCCTCCATTTCAATCTGATCAGTAAGAACACCCATGAGCACCCCACCAGAATGACCTTGAGCTGGAATCCATTTCCAGGTAAAAGGCATATCACCAGCAATCTCTCTTAATTCTATATCACTGAAATCCTGTTTGATTGTTTCCTGTAGGCCAACCACTTGTACTTGTTCTTGAAAGATAAACTCCCTTACCTGTCTTCTTCGGCCTGGTTTTCCCAGACCCCTTACATTCCAGTAGAGTGTCTTCATTTTTTCTTCTTATTCTTAGGAGACTTCCTTGTCTTGCCTTTGCCACCACCTGTTTTAGTATCAGCATTTCTGGTATCAGAAGGCTCCACGCCTCTCTGAACATTATCAGAAGGCTCCATGCCTCTCTGACCATTATCTATAATTTCCATACTTAGTTCATCCTGCTCATCATTCAAATTTGCAGGTTTATCCCTTTCCTTCCTTTTCTCCAGGTACACTTTATAGTTTGCCTCTGCAAGAGCTGCCCTGACCATTTCTTCAGCTTTTATGGCATTAATGAGTGCAGGTCTATCATCTACCACAAGGTCTAGCTCATGTATGACATTTTCAAGAGTCTCATCAGAAGTGTTATTCAGAATAGTAAAAGGATTACAAGAATTACCTGGAGTGTCGAGGTTTCTTGCCTGTGCTCTATTTGCCGCCTTGACAGCAATAGGCACTCCATCTCGCACCACCCTCTTGCTTTGTCTTGTTGGTACGTTCAGTTTCACCCTTGAAGCTGTTCTTCTATTACTTTTCCTGTTAACAGAGGTTTGCCATGTCTGTGTACTTTCCTCCCCATTTTCAGAACCTGACCAGTCCGTCCCAGCTTCAAATGCTCCATCTCCCATAGCTTGTTCCATCAATTGATCCTCTTGTGATTGTCCTTTTTGCATTTCTGGGGTGAAGCCTTCCTCAGCAGGTGGCAAGGTCACGATGCACCCTGCATCATCCTCCAAAGCTTCACTCAGTATCAGACCCCCCTTGTCCTCAATCTCCTTCCTATTATTCTCTGTGCCTGTCTTCTGTAGTGTAGTTATCCCTTCTACCTTATCAGTGGTCTTTTCTTCATTGCTCTCATGAACTTCTTGGGACACTTCATTTGCAAATTCCCCAGCCAATTTGTCCTTTCCCACTGTCTGCTCCTTTACTTGACTAGCAGTCAATAGCTTAGGCCACTTGTCACTCTCCATGAGATAAGGCCCATCAGCATTATGTACCAACACCTGTCCCTCAGGAATTTTAAGTACCGTTTCCTTTACTTTTGGAGAAGAAACTTTCTTTTTGGGAGAAGGATCAGCATACACTATTTCAATGTCTTCATCAGAGCTATCTTCATCTATGTACACTGTCATATTACCACTCTCGGGATCGAAAGCAGCCAATGGCATAATATCTAGAACCTTGTTTTTTCCACTTGGTTGCTTATTCTGATTGGAGGAATTTCCGGCTCCTTTACCTGCTTCATTACTCTTGCCATGTTTCAGCCTTTCCCATTCTTCCTTAGTGATATCCTTATCACCCTCATCTTCTTCAGATTCATCCTCCTCCTCATCTCTTCTGTCCCTCTTGCCTGGACCAGGTGCAGGAGGGTCATCCCCTTTTGCACCAGCTTTCTTGTGATATCCTTCCACCACATACCTTATGTCATAGCCCACACCATTAAAGAAAATCTCAATAAATCCCCGAAGCTGTGAGGGATCTCTGCATCTAGCTTTGACTCTGACAGGTCCAGCTCTAACCAAGCTCAACTCATCTACATGCAGTGGCTCACACATGAGAGATGCAATTTCCTTAACCACATCTTCATCTTTCGCAAAAGGGGGTATTCCATAGATCTTGACCCACACTGTATGCAACAGAGCTGTTGCTTCTGGATCAATGTCTGACTTCATGAGCCTTACCTTAAGGCCATGGACAGGCATTACCAGCTCTGGTATCTTTGAAAAGGTCTCCAGAGTCTGCAGATTAGGGAATACTACCACATATTCATCCTGTGTAATCTCCCTAGCTTGCCAATCCCATTTTGCATTTATCAGATTCTTCAGCTCATCATCCACTTTCTTGCAATTAGCCTCTCCTTGCAGAATCTTCACCACTCCTGTTATCTGATTCCGGACCATCTTGTCCTCAGGAATTTCAATAGAATAGAAGCCCAGTGCAGGGATGCCAAACCCAAACATCCTCAATTTTCCTCTACGAGCTCCAGTCACACATTCCACTGCCATATGTCCTTTTTCCTTACATTTATAGCACACAGGTTCATTGGTGCAGGTGGACTGGTGATGCCCCAACTCTAAGCATCTGAAGCATTTGATCTTCTTGGGATCGACAGGTATCTTAGGATTCTGATTGCTGAACTGGCCTTTACCTTTGTAAGCATCTCTCCTCTTCTCCCCATCACCATAGTATCCATATCCGCCAGAATTGATGCTGTGTTCTTGGAACCGTTTCTGCCTTGCCTCCTCCTCTCTGAATCTGCTCTGATTCTTGTACTGGTCCTCAACTTGGGTGCCTCCTTGGCCACCAAATCGAGCCTGCCCATCCTTTTCTCTCTGAAATCTTACACTTGGAGATCCACCTTGGCCTCCGTTTCTTGAATATAGCTCACGCCCTCTCTTCCGGGGATCTCTGCTCTCATAATCTTCCCTTCCCCTCTGCAACTTGAGCCTGAGATCTAGTTCCCTTCGATCCGGATCATAATCCTCCTCCATGAAATCATCCCTCTCCCCACCAAATCTTCTTGCCCCTCCACCCCTACTGTACCCCTGCTCCTCTCTCCATGCCATGTCAGGCTGCACTACCTCGGCAAAGGATCTCAGCAGTGGTTGCGGCGGCGCAATCCTCTTCACTTTCCTGGCGTTCCAGCCGTATCTGAGAATTTCTTCTCTGGAAGCTGGGTACCCAATCCCCTCAATTGCACTTTCTTTCGATATCCACACCCATCTCTTTCCAGGTGCCCTCCAGGAGTGGTTGTGGATTTCTTTATGGGAGAACCCAGATTCCCTTTTTGGCCTAGTGTCCAGCCCTGGACCCATATCCACTCGGCCCAAATCATCCAGCCCATCTGAATTTCCTCCCCCTTTTTCCTCCTCCACAGTTTTCCCGCCCTTCATCTCATCTGACTCCACTGTGACATTTGGAATTGAATCCATCGCCAAAGACAGTCGAGTGAAGGCCTGATCTAGTTCTTCAAATTCATTGTGATGCTGCAGAATTCTGATGGGTTTATCGAGGTCCAAACAATTCGTCGCAGGAGGTGCCTGTTCCCCAATTCTCTTTGTTGGTGATCGGAATAATGCCCGCTTAATGCTTTCTGCTTCTCTGATTCGATCATCCCTCACCTTACGCTCCTCAAATCTTACCATGCCCCATGATGCAGGTGCAGTCCCTCTCTTGGTGAAATTTCTGTCGTACTCCCATGTGGACAGCGGCCTCCTCCAATTCCTCTCCGAACCCCCTCCATGAGGGTATCTCGAGTTCCCTTCCATGGGATTCAATTCTCGCACTGCACACCCTTCCTCCCTCCCAGAACCTTCCAGAAAGCTCCGCCCCTTCTTCCTCTGAATGACACCTTTTCCTCAGGAACCAACCTCACCAAGTTCGAGACGCGACGAAATCTTCTCCAAACCTCACTCTTCCGATCCCTCCATGGGATGAGAAGTAGGAGAGATTGATCCCCTTCGTACGCAGAATCAAACCCTTGGATTTGAATCCTCACTTGAGCAGTTGGTTCCGCCCTACTCTTTTTCACTCACAATCTCCTGTCCTGCTTGATTATCTGCACTCAAAAGTAGGAGAGATTGATCCTCCCTCTCCGCTGAATCGATCCCACCGCTGGATATTAGATTTGACTGGCTAGATCGATCGCAATCGAAGAATTTCAGGCTGCGCGAGAAAGGAGCGCGAGAGAAATCGAAGAATTTCTGTCAGCTCAGCTGTGATTTATCGTCACCATGCGTTATATATGCATCGTGTACGACACAGGCGCCTTCCCAACTCCTGGATGACCGTGCCACGAAGTACACTCATGTTTGAGGCTCAGATTGCAATAAGCGCTGCCTATTTTTTTAGCAGTGCTACTTGTGGTTGGAGGCAGTGTTTTCTCATGCAAGCCAATGTGGCGTTTTTACGGCTTGGACTTTTTCGGGTAAGTTTTGCATAACTAGTCCAAGAATGAATCCTTTTTCTAAACGTCGCATGGTTTGCACCCAACCCTGTATGCTAAACTGAACCATTGACGATCAGGTCAGGTGGGTGGTCGCAAATCATCCGGCGCCCAGAAAAGTGTTTATTCCTGAACAAGTTTTCTCAAGGGTCTAAATGTGCTAAACTTTTTCCAAAAAGTCCAATTGTAAAAATTCCACCAAGCCAAATCCAGCCGAGTGTATAAACGAGCCCACGATCCTTTAACTGCCTAGTAGCTGACCCCGGCCCAGTCCGCGTACCGTTTGAGGTAGGAGCTCACCCGCACAGCGCACACGGCATTCATTTGTAGCGTAGGCGCAGCTGCGATTGTTTCCCAGTGAGGAAGAAAACTTGCAACAAGGCCTTTCCGCTTCCGCTGTCTCCGCCGCCTCCACCTCGCCGGCGGCCTCCTCCGCGGGTGAAATTAGGGTTCGCGCTCGCCTCTCCCCACTTCCATTTCGGCCGATCCGCGTGCGCACGGAGGCTCGCTTGGGTTTACTCTCTTCTCTGTTCGAGTTCTATGATTCGATTTAGGGTAGATTCGAAGTTTATTATCGTCTTGTTATTTTGCCATTTTCCCCTAGATATTACGAGCCTGGCTGTTGAAGTTCGTTTTGAATTTCTTACTTATTTTTTAGGAATAAGTTTTGATGACTCCATCAAGGAGCCCCAGCAACACCAGCAGGAGCAAAAGCAGGAGCCGCAGCAGGAGTCGAAGCCGCAGCCGGAGTAGGAGCCGCAGTCCTCGGAGAAGAGATAGGCTGCGCAGTGAACGTGCACCGCGCCGTAGTCGCAGCCGTAGCCGCAGTCCATTCCGTCGTAGAGATCGGCGTGCCAGCAGGTTTGCTTCCAAATGATGCCTTCTGTTCCGTAACTTCCTTGCAAATGATGCTACAACAAGATCGATTTACATTTCGTATTTTTGCTGCATGGATGATTTCTCTAAGGCCATGACACTGGGTTCACTCTGTTCGTTTCTTCTGTCCCATTAGTGCATCTATTGCCAACCCTTACGCAAAATGGTTTGTTGATTGGCATTTCCAAGCTCAAACAATTATGGAGTTGTTGAGAATACAATGATATCATTCAAGTGACTTCCGTTATTGATCATAATTAATTTGCCATGCTGATGTCCACGTGCATTTCTAGGGAAATCGTTTTGTAAACGAAAACATATATTTGACTGCGACTAAAGCACAATCCCAATAATTTAGCCATAAATAAACCATATGCATAGTTGTGAACAATTACCTTCATTGGCAATTGATGCGGTGAATTTTTAATTGTGCATCTTAAACAGAATTCAGGAAAGAGTATTACAAATTTATTCGTGGGAAGACAAATATAAACTAATCACTGTGGTATTTATGATTTCTTCCAACAATAAAGTCTTTTTCTTAGCTTGTGAACTGTCGTTTTATCTGGGTATGGTACATTAATATTAGAGTGAACTGATGGCCGGAATGTGGATAATTAAAACTGTGAGTTAGCTGGAAAATCTGACAAAGATGCAGCAGAGTTTCTGCCAGAGTTAATATCTGCTATTGTATGATTGGAGTTACTGGGGCTATTAATAAATTTCAAAACTTCTGATACCTGCGCACAAACTATCATTTGTGGAAACTTGAATTGACATTTTACTAAAAAATAATTTGGCATCGTCTTGAGTCTGAAATGTAATAACCATTGAATCACCAAGATAATGTAATAGTTTTATGGTACTCCTGGAATCTGATTACAGCAGCCCTCGCCCAACTGGGTTATATTGCATATGACGAAAAGGCATTTTCACCAAACCATGTTCTCGTAGAGAATGCACATGATGTATATGTTTTTCATCCGTGACTGTGAGACCCTCCGCAAAAGCACATTTTTTAAGGTATATGCGCAATATATAAGCCCTATGTAAAAGGTTTGTCTTTAGAAACAGCACATGTTAACCTGGAAAGAAGAAATCACTTCTTTGTCAAAACAAGCTCTATTTTAGGGAAATATGCCTTTGCTTTATGTACTATGCTATGCATATATGTTTTTCGAAATCATATTCTAGCTTCAGATGGCAAGCTGAAAGTCTAACATAAATTAGTTTCCAGGGATCTTATATGCAAGAACTGTCGGAGACCTGGTCACTTTGCTAGGGATTGCCCATCTGCTGCTACGTGCAATAACTGTAACCTTCCAGGGTAAAATAAACTTCAGCACATATTGTTTGCACAATGTTATCGTTCTAATTTCTGCTAGGTGTCATCTTTCATTCTTTGGAAATTTATTTGAACTGGATTGTAACTCTATTTTTCTTTTATTCTATAGCCACTTTGCAGCAGAATGCACCTCACAAACTGTTTGCTGGAATTGCAAGGAGTCAGGACATATTGCTACCGAGTGCAAGAATGAGGCCTTGTGCCATTCGTGCAACAAGACAGGTCACTTGGCCCGCGATTGCCCTAGCTCGGGATTTAACGTCAAGCTATGCAACAATTGTTTTAAGCCAGGCCACATTGCTGTTGACTGCACCAATGAACGGGCCTGCAACAACTGCCGTCAGCCTGGGCACATAGCTCGGGAGTGCAAAAATGAACCAGTATGCAACCTGTGCAACGTCTCTGGTCATGTTGCCCGCAGCTGCCCAAAGACGACTCTGGCTTCCGAGATACAGGGTGGACCGTTCCGTGACATCTCCTGCCGCATCTGCGGACAGCCAGGGCACATCAGCCGCAACTGCATGGCAACCATCATCTGCGACACATGCGGTGGTAGGGGGCACATGTCTTTTGAGTGCCCATCGGCCAGGATATTTGGTCGGGGGATTCGGCGGTTCTAAAAGCTTGTTTCTCATGATATGTGATCATGTGCTCCGCCAGTTCTGATGGTTGAATGTTGCCTTGTTTCTTTGGTTCATGTTTAGATAGCTGGTTTGGTGACACTGGGACAGTTTTTCTTTTTTTTCTACTTTGTTCTTTTGCTCCTGGGAGTTTGCTCCTGGGAGTTGAGAAATGATTCAGCAAGATGTATCCGGGTGTAACTTTTATCTTTTAGTCAAGGTACTGCCCTTTCTGGGCTTAAACAGCACTGTACCAGCTCAAAGTGAGAATGCCAGGCTAAGTCATGCTACATAACTATTGTTGACTTTTTGAACACATGTTTATTCCATATCCAAAGACGCACTTATCACTTATGCTGTGCAGCCGTGAAATTGGTATGGTAACAACGTGATTGGTTCAGAGTAACAGATTCTGTCAAGTTCTTGACAGCTGTTTCTCATGTTGTAGCTTTTCCATGAAGAGAAGTCGATGCTGTCTGTCTCTACCAGATGAATATATGAGGCAAAGCTCCATATCGCACTGTTATGCTTGCATGTCTTCGCAGAGAAAAAAAAAATATCCTGCACTAGCAAGCATTACACTGCACTGTTGGGCAAAGAGTGACAACGCAAGCATGTTGAAGAGATGGCTTCCCAGAACAAAGCATCTAGCCAGCTGATGGATGTGAGCTTCATCCAGTTGTTTACATCGCTTCTTCAGTAAAACTTCAGCTGGACCGAATGATTTATTTTTAGCACGTGCACGAACGTCCTGGGCGAAGCGAAGGAAACGCGGGCTTGGCTTTCAAAGTGCAGTTCAAAAAGAGTGGACTAACATTTTTTTTAGTCTAGTGAAGACACGACCTTTTAGTCTTTTTTTTTCCAACGCCCTCTAGGAAATGATTCTGCTTCACTTGCTGCAGGAACCTCCAACAAAAACAGTAAATTGCAAACGCTAACCAACAGATGACAAAGTACAATGTGTGCTAAGTGGCATGTTTTACTAGCATCCGTGTGCAATCTTTGGGTGAATCTGGATTAGTGTATACAACAAAGGTGTCGTGGTGTAGTTGGTTATCACGTCAGTCTAACACACTGAAGGTCTCCGGTTCAAGTCCGGGCGACGCCAATTGTTTTTCACTTTTGCAACTCCAGACACCGCGGAGGAAACCACACTGCAAAATATGCTCCTACTTCAACCAACGAACTTAGAATAGACAATCATACTGAATCATTAGTGGAGGACATCAATTACTTATTCCGTACTCCAACAGTGAACACATGACCATAGATAACTTCGGACACTGCGGAGAAAATACACTGCAATTTTTTATCAACCAACAAGCTCTGGAGAGTCTAGATAAATAGCCGAAGTTGCATCAGAGTACCAGACACTGGCAGGAAATCCAGACTGCAAAATTTTGTTCCTACTTCAACCAACGAACTTAGAATAGACAATCATACTGAATCATTAGTGGAGGACATCAATTACTTATTCCGTACTCCAACAGTGCAACACATGACCATAGATAATGCGAGACAACAGGAAATACATGATAGAATCCATACTGTCGTGACTTTCTGGAAGCCACGAGGATCCTTTTTACACGGCAACAAACCCGTAAATCACCAAGCAAGTTTTTCAGACCACCATGCCTATAATGGCAACACAAATCCACAGTAGCAGGCTAGTCCACAATGCACGATCATGGAATGCATATGATGCTACCCTAGCGTGCTCGATCCTTGATCTCATCAAGGCTGATCTCACTAGCGTCAGTAGCCTGCAGCTCCACTTGGATGCCATTGAGCCCACTCTTGAATTTTTGGTTTGAGCTCGCGTACAGCATCTTGCTCTTCACCTTTGCGGAGGATGGGGACCTAGCAATTCAGGCACATAACATCTCATGAGTAAGCAGCCCAGCTGTAGGCACGGGTAATAAGGGAGACTACATAATTAATCAACAAAGACAGTACCATAAGATGTAGAATATCCTGCTCTTCTGGACATCCTCAGCGGTAACAAAGTCAAAATCATAGATGGCGTATCGGCAGTCGTTCTCAGGCAGGGTGTTGGTGAAATCCTCATAGCTTGTTGTGCGATCCCCAACCTGGTCCACGATGATCTCCTTGAACTTGTCGTCCATCTTGAAGGTGATGAAGCGGTGCAGCCTCTTGGACTGCAGTTCGCCGAACTTCAGCATGCACTCGTCATTCACCGCAACTCCTGAAGCTGCGTTCGCCTGCGATCACAAGTCATGGTTAATGGCTAAATGCAACCTTGTATGTCACTTCAAAGTAGTTCCGCAAAGTCATAATTCAGGAAATGTAGCTGCTTTCACTAATTCTGCATGGCAGAGCTAGCTGAAATATACTACTATAATAGACTTGTCGCATCCCTTGCGGTATACTCCAGCACCCAAATGAGGCTGAAATAGAACTACTCAAAAACTAGCACAATGTAAACTAATACTTTGAGCCCAGACTCCCAAACTGAGATCGCTCAGTTCCTGGATCTGAAAGGCACAGTAGTCTCCTAGCTTGACTGACCAGATCATGGTCAGTGGCGGTGTTATTGCCCTACTACTACCAACAGCCCACAGATCCACACAATCTACAGATCGACAACCATGAGTCAACAAGAGTACGCAACAGCTGGTACACTCTCCCCTACAACTTCCTTGACGTGCAATGATTTTAGCTACTAAATTGACAGATGTATAGCAGCTACACTATCTCATCAAGCGACCAGACACAGATCAACTGAGGTTCCACAGCAGGTCCATCTCGCAGAACTTAGATCTAACAAAATACAGGTTTCAGATGTCACACTCCCATAAACTGATCCAGGGAACAAAACGCCAGGCATCACTCCCTACCCTTCCGCTGGAACTAGACGAAATCCCAGAATCCCGGTACCTAAATCTAAGATCGACGAATCTCATCATCGCTGCCCAAGTTCGCCACGAGTTAGTCCCAGAGCACAACCAGAATCAAACACTTCTCATGTCCGATCGAAACTTCCACGCCGGAAAAAGCAAGGAACAACCCACGCACGGCCTCGATTCCCTTGAAACCAACTAGATCCGAAGCATCTAACCATTCTCCTACTACCGCCGCAGGAACAGCCGCCCCGAACCCTAGAAGACACCAAAATTGAGAGCGAAACGAACAGACCCGGCACCGATCTGGAAGAAAGGAACGCGGATGGGAGCGCGGAGGCCTTACCATCTCCGAGGTCGGAAGCCGGAATCCGCTGAGCGTGCGAGCGAGCGAAGCGAAGCGAGGAGGAAGGGGAAAAGGCTTGTGTGTTCGAGTGGCGAGTCTCGGGGGCTGCTGCTGTTTTGATGCGGTCGCCGGGTTTTCTTTCCACGCCCCGGTTGAGGTGGTGAGGTGGGTGAGGTCGCCACCAGGCGGCGGCAAAGGTTGCGGCCGCGGCACGCTTCCGACGTCGTCGGATCGCGCCGTCGACGGCTCGGATGCGCGCCACGCGACCGTGACAAGTTACGTTTCGAAAGGTCGTCTTCGCCGTAGAATTGTACGTTTCGTGTGTGAAAAAATTAGCATCCGGAGAAACATGACAGTACGATTCGTTGTAAAGCACAATTTTTGTTGGGTTTGTGCAGTTCAATTTGCGGTGTTAACGTACGGGGTTGGCTTGGCGCACGTGTGATTGTGTGAAGCATCATAACGCGACCCAGTGCGATTTCGCTGTGAGAGAGGAAAAAAGGAATGGCTGCAGAAAATATCCGCCGAATCGGACCCGCAAAAGAAAAGCAGCGTCGATTCGACGCGAACTCTGCCCACCGACCTTATCCCTTTTTCCGTTATTTATTATTTATAATGTTTTTTCAGGCTGTAGAGAGAGCATAGTTTCAGCATCATCGAGCTGATGACCTGTGACATTAATAGTGGTCGAAGTAGCTGCTCGGCCAAAGCAAGCACTGTCGATTGCTGATAGCCTGGATGACACCGATCCATCCCATGTGCACGCACAGACCAGGTGTGAACATTGATACGTACAGTGATTAAAGGCCAAACCGACCCACCAACAATTTGATTATTCGTGCACAAGTCACCACAACGTTACAGGACACCAACACACCGGAATGAAGGAAAAAAATCAATCCAAACACCACAAAGACTCGACGCAATTACATTTTACATGCCGCCTTGCACAACATGGCACGTACACGTGGTCACGCGCGGAAGGAAGAATGGAATAGACCGGACCGAGGATGGATAATTAGGTGGTGTGGTCCTTGAGGACGTCGAGGGTGAGCTCGCTGGGCTCCGTCGCCTGCACGTCGATCTGCACGCCGTCCAGCTCCTTCTTGAACCCCTCGTTCGAGCTCGCGTACACCATCTTGCTCTTCACGTCCGCCGTCGCCGGAGACCTTTTTTTGTTTTTTGTTTTCAACAGCAGCAGTGAGTGAATTCATCAGAACAGGAACAGTAAATTCAGCCTCTGCTGCTGTGCCAGAGCATGTATGCATAACAATACTGAACACAGGCGTACCATGAGATGAAGAAGATCTTGCTTCGCGGCGCCTCGCCCGTGCCGGCGGCGGTGGCGTCATCGACCGTGAAGTCGTGGTCGTAGACGGCGTAGCGGCAGCCGTCGGCGGGGAGGCTGGCGGTGAGGTCGTCGAAGCCGGCGTCGCGGGGGCCCACCTTGTCCACCACCACCTGCTGCAGGGAGTCGTCCACCTTGAACACCACGAAGCGGTGCGCGCGGGCCGTGCGCAGCTCCTGGAACCGGGCCTTGCACTCCTCGCTCACCGCCACGCCGGACACCGCGTTCGCCTGCACACACCATCCACACCGCATCAGATTCTGCCTTCTTTTGTTCTTTCACATGAACGAACCTGCAGAAAAGGTGCACAAGGAAAGAAATGGAACAGTCCAAGACTCACCATGTGGTTGATCGGAGCTGGAGAAGTGGAGATTGACCTGAAGCTAACGAAAAGGGAATGCGCGAATGACAGGAAAAGCTCGATCGATCAGGATCACGAATGGTGCTGGAGTGCAGTATGTGCTCGTCAGCTGGTTTAATAGGATGGCCGTGTCGAGATGTCTCAATCAGGAAAGTAAATTTAGAGAGCGTGCTGGTGTACGTGTGCGCACAGCAGTGGCACTTGTGGCACGGACGACTCTTCCAGACGCGGTGATGTGGCGGTCGGCCACCGAACGGGAAGCGAGCGGATTCCTTGGCGCCGCTGATGTGTCGGCAGATAACGTGTCTTCCCATTACCGAATTCTTGATTCCAAAGCAGGCAAAGCTGCTGAATTGCCCAACTAGAGTTCTGCTTCTGACTTCCGATTTCGGAACGCAAACTGCGTCCGTGCTGTCTCATCGCGTGCCATCTGTCGATGTCGCATTCTCTTCCCTGCTTTTGAGAGGGCCGAGCGGGCCGTCTGATCTTCCGGGCTGCGCCTATGCGGTACTGGCCCAATACGAACACAAGCCGAAGCAGAAATCTGGCTCGCAAGAAAAGGAACAAATTAAACCAGGGCAGGTCTGGTGTAGGGAGAGAGATGCAAGAAAGTAGGTGCAGAGCTAGACCATCCGCCCTCATGCTTGCTCATATAACGCTAACAAACCTAACAAAGGTGTCTTGCTTGCATATTCCTTTTAATAGTTTTTAAGGACTACTCTTCTTCTTTTTTAATTCTATGTGTTTTTCACTGTTTATGTAAAAGTAGATCTAGTAGATATTTTCAATTGCCGAACAATGTTTATAGAAACCAAGAAATAAACAGGCCTGATTACGACCGGCTGTTTCAATGCATGACCTTTATTACCTTTACAACAGATGAGCCGCGACCCTATCGAAGATGGGATCATGGTCGCGGTGTCCAACGTGGCAAGCGTAATAAAGACATTGGGCAAGGAGAAGTGAGATAGTTCCATGGCTACTATTGAAGAAAATCTAAGAATGGGGCATGTGCCCCTAAACACTAATTTAGATCGCTTTGCTCGACCGCGGTAAAGAAGTAAAGTGGTTATTCTTAAGAAATTTCTCGCTGTAGCCGCATTGTTGGTGCGATCAGTGAGCCTCGTTGTATAGTGATACCATCAGTAAAGATCCAAGTCCATACGTTCACAAACGCGGGACTTGTGTGATTAGGTGATGGTGCCGTTTGCATCAGACTTGTGGGCTTTAGTGGGAATTAACTATTTCATCATCGGCTAGGTTGAATCTATATAGCATATAATGTTACAAATTTTGAGGCGCTCGGTGCCAACCTACTAGATCCAAGGCCAGATCGATCGATTCAACTTGATATTGAATTGGCTTAATTGCAATCTCTGCCTCATAACTTGACTCTAGTTTGATATTTTCTCTCATAAGTTCGTTTGTTGCAAAAATCATCATGCCTCACCCTAGTTTTGGTTGAAATAGCCTCTTGGTTTCCACGTGCTCTTCCAAACAGGCAAAAAAATCTCACCGTGGATGTTTGGCTATATGAGTTCATTAATTTAGGTCAAGGCGAGTTTTTGTAGTTTGACCGTATCTGATACTGTTGTGGACCCACCGCGCTAGAGCTCACTGTTTTAATTGTGTATTGAACGCTTACAACTATATCCGAACACAACAAAATCAGTCCCACCGCTACGAAGGTGCGAGGCTCGAGTTAGGAGCTAGACACACATTTACGTAGTGTTTTTGGCTTATTTGTGAGAGGACATGAAAATCGAGGGCTATTTGAACAATAAATGAGATGGGGTGGGTGGTTTATGCAAACAAACTTGTAGAGGGGAATATCAAACTAGAGGCAAGTTATAGGGTGAGATTTGCAATTAACCCTACTAAATTTGAGAGAGCATACCTATCTAGAACAGCGATAAAATTGAGAAAGTGTGCAACTCAGTGCTTGGATCGGCTTTATGCCTATCTGGCCTGGCCATCTTAATCTCAGATTCTCGCCCTAAGTGAAAATCCTGATTGTACTGCCTGCTGCTGAGTTATACTGCTTAATCAAGTAGATAGATATATAGAGGGTGAAAGAGACAGAATATGACCGTCGAGGTTTTAGGGCCTCGATAGTTATTTTACGGGTGCGCAAGAATCAAGAACACGATGGTAACACAAGACGCAAAGATTTATACAGGTTCAGGCCGCGATGTGCGTAATACCCTACGTCCTGTGCTGGTGTGGTGTGTATTGATGCTGTTTATAAGAGGATCCCTGCCCGCCTTATATATCCGGGGGTGCAGAGTTACATCGAGAGAAACCTAGTCGGTTACTATACAATTCGCCTTGTAGCACAAGAAAACAACTGTTTATCCGGCGGCCGACTGACCCAACCGACCTCGAGGTCTATTGGGCCACCCGAGCCTAACTGAGCCAAACCGACTACCCATAACTGGATAACTCGGCCTTGTTGATACTTGAATATACCCGGGTCCTATATCATCGACAGTAGCCCCCGAATTCTTTTTGATTGATCTTGAAGACATCCGACTTGTTCTGACTCCATGTATAATAATTCTCAGCCTAAGCTGGTCAATGAAAAAGAACACCAAAGAGTAATAGTTACCGAAATAACCAATATGAAGAAACTGAAACCTGGGAATACCAAGATCAGCAAGGCCTTGAATTAGGCATAATGAGTAAATAACACCCAATGCCTCTGTCAGAATTTTTGCAAAAAACACATCTATAAGGTGCAGCCCCCGAGCTTCTGTGTAATCCGAAGAATTAGACAGAAGCTCTAAAAGAGCCTGGGTATAAAGCTTCCCGAAGCCTGGCATTATAGCCGAATGAGAATCCATCGATATAAAGCTTATAGAGCCTGTCCATCATCTGACCGAGTGAAGAAACGTAGGGTGCACGTCAAGTGCAGCCTATGGATGTAGCCTCCGAGTCTATGAAGAAGTGGAACAATTGTTTATAGACTCCAAAGAAGCTGAAGAGTATAACAATATGAAGAAATCCGTCGAAGTAAAGCTCATAGAGCCTAGCCTTCCGGCCGAGTGAAGATGAAGTCCGCCGAAGTAAAGCTTGATCATTTGACTGAATGAAGTGCGACGTGGGCTCACGCCAGTGAGCCCACGTGGGCTAGCCCCGAGTCTATGAAGAAGTGGAACAATTGTTCATAGACTCAAAAGAGACTAACAATCTTGTAATACTGTAGATATAGCCTAATAAGCCTCGTCAATAGACGGTCAAGTAATTTCTGTCAATATTGTTGCGCCAGTGTTGATGTAAACCCATCGCCGAGTGATTGCTATCAAGCACCGACTGATTGTAGCTGACTCCAACGTTCAGCCGAGTGATTTTTCTACTAAACAATGGTTGACCTGTCCTCTGGCCGGGTGATTAAGACTAATTGATTCCATGCCGACCGATTGGAGCTTGATATAAATCGGGCCGACTGACTTGTTACCAGGAGATTAAATACCCGAGTGATTTTTCCTTCGCGTCCGAGTGATCGATGTTTCATCCGCATAATGTTTAGCCGAGTGATCCACCTGTGCTTCTGTGTAAACTTGTCGGTGCCGAACTTGTAGCATTGGTTCTCTTCGAGACAAAAATCCTGGACAATCATAACAGGAGCTCCAACACGTGTGCCAAGACTCGCTGACATCCAACAATACTGGTATACATTCTGGCAGCTTGAGTAGTGTTTGGCCATCTCAAACTTGACGTAAAGAATTAAATACTACAGCATCTATGCTCCAATGTTGTAGGATCAATCCGATGTTGTGTAGCCTCCAAGCATAACCAACTGACCAACCAATTAATAGTAATCATAGATGAATATCCAAAGATAAATGAAGATGAATCCCAATTGACTATAATTCAGAGATAAATATCCTGATGAATATATAATTTCAGAGATGAATTCCAATGATTCCGGTTGAATATTCCAATAATAATCAATAGAATTCCATATGAAAATCCCAATGACCAATAAATCCTGAAGATAAATATCCTGAGAATTCCGGCTGAAGATTTCAATGGTGAATAAATACCAATGACAAATTCCCATAAACAAATGAAGTATCCATAGACAAAATCTGATAATTGCCGAGTGACGATAAGCCCCCGAGCATAGATAATATGCTCGTGAATTCTAAGAGATTATATTTTGAATTCCTGTATATGTAAACAAGAAAAAACAATATGTAGTATACGATGATTGAACAAGACACTTAGGATATAAAAACTCCTTTAGCTTGGTCAAATTTTAGTCCCCTTATGTGCTTAGTCTAATGTTGTCTCCCTCGAAGCGTTAAGTATGAGTGCACTCCACTGACTACTAACTCGGTTGTGACCTAGCCTGACTCATTAACCTAGGGTGTTTGCAACAGAAGGCGTTAACCCGTCAGTGTTAGAGTGTGAGCGTCAGTCTGATATGAGCTTTCATAACTGGGAAAAATCCACCGACTTGTTAGCTTATGTGAGAAAAGACTCAAGACATCACACATTAGGGTAAAAGTACAGCCCCCGACTCTGGGTCTGAACTCAAACCGAAGTGAGAAAGACATATGATAGGAGTAAAATATTTGAAAAAGCAAAATAAATGACTTAGCTTGTTCGACGTATCGACGAGTCGAAGGGAGAGATGAAATCATTCTTTATACTTGAGCTTAATTATAAGCCTCCGGACTAATACCGGGTTGGTTGAACAATAATCTGAGTGGTTGAGTAAATCACCGACTGAATAATCTGCCGAGTGATTGAGTCGTCGTCATGGCCGAGTGATCATTATCATAAGCCGAGTCGTCTATTGACCGTCGCCGAGTGGTCGTTGTGGCCGAGCGACCAAGGAATCGCCGCCATGGGAAGAGTGACTGAGGAGTTGCCGCCGTGGCCGAGTGACCGTCACGACCTAGAGACCAAAGAGGCAAAGAGTCGCCACCGTGCCCGAGTGGCCAGAGCTATGTACGCTTAGGTGCTGTAGTAGATGAGTCGGAGTACATCTTGTGGCATACGATCTGGAAGAACCGATCTGCAGCCTCATTGTTTGACGACGCCGCGCGCGCGGGAGAAACTCTTCGACGACGAGCCCCCTGTGCCGCCATTACCGGCGCGGCAAACCCAACAAGCTCACGCATCAGTGTGTGCGATGCGATACGACTCGAGTACATGCAAAAATCCAATATGCATTACGTGATTAGCACAAGTAAATCGCTGATCAGATTTCATTAGGAATAATATATATGGGAAGCAGACTAAAGAAAGAAAAGAATCTTCCCTGTTGCCAAGCATGTGCGTTGCAAAGCTTTGGAACTTGAAGCGGCTCGATTTTTGTCGATGGAAAGTTTTGGCTGGGTTAGACCTGGACTCCAACATGCACAGAGGTATACGCCGAGTCGTCGAATAATCAACCATGAACGAATCAAGTCGCTGGATCGTGAGCTGCCTTCTTCTGGAACATCGGAGCGCACGCCGGCGCTTGACTCAGAGAGCCACGCATGCATCGACGAGCGGTGGTATTGGGACTTGATGCATGCATGCCGGGACGCCGCAGCATTGAGGACGACGTACGCGGGTCACCTCGACGCACATCAGAGGACATTGTCTTGGAGCCGGGACGCCGCGGCTGTGATAATCCGCCGAGTCGTCGACTTGAAGCCCGGCGTCGGGTGAAGCCTCCGACCGGCACCGACTGGCCGCTGGCTGAAGTTGTTGATGTAGATCCATCGTATTTGACGAGATGATTCCAGCGCTGCCCCTTTCTGGCGCGCCACTGTCGAGGTTTTAGGGCCTCAATAGTTATTTTACGGGTGCGCAAGAACCAAGAACACAATGGTAACACAAGACGCAAGGATTTATACAGGTTCGGGCCGCGATGTGCGTAATACCCTACGTCCTGTGCTGGTGTGGTGTGTATTGATGATGTTTATAAGAGGATCCCTGCCCGCCTTATATATCCAGGGGTGCAGGGTTACATAGAGAGAAACCTAGTCGGTTACTATACAATTCGCCTTGTAGTACAAGAAAACAACTGTTTATCCGGCGGCCGACTGACCCAACCGACCTCGAGGTCTATTGAGCCACCCAGGCCTAACTGAGCCAAACCGACTACCCATAACTGGATAACTCGGCCTTGTTGATACTTGAGTATACCCGAGTCCTATATCATCGACAATGACCATGCTTGAGAATCTCACACAACCATGATATGAGAAGCAAACAGGACGAGAGGTCAATATAAACAGAGAAACCAGCTGAGTCACTAAAACTGACAACATCTTTACAAGTAAAGTGAACGAATGAATGAATTAATGGGCTAATAACAGGAACAATTCCTAGAAATGCGCTACAGATTTACATGCAGTCTAGCTAGACAAATCTTCCTCTGTGTAGGGAGGGACTATGGAGTAATAATCAAACTCTAGACAAAGAGCTGGAGGAGAACGGGCGGCGCCTGGGCCGCGACGGCGGCCGTGATCTCCTCGCGGTGTCGTCGCATGTGCCCGCCGAGCGCCTGTCCCATCTCGAACCCTTGCCCGCAGACATGGCACTCGTGGGTCGTCGCAGCCGCCGGCTTCTGATCCTTGGCCGCGGCGGCCTTGCCGGGCGCCGCGGCGAGCTGCAGGCCGAGCGCGAGGCCGTGGCGGCCGCGGAGGTGGCTGGTGCGGTGGCCGCCCAGCGCCTGGAACGACGCGAACGCGCGGCTGCACGTCTTGCACACGAACTCGCCGTCGGCGCGGCGCGGCTGCTTCCTGGCGCGCTCCGCCGCCGCCTCGCCGCCGAGGGCCAGCGAGAGGGAGAGCGTCACCGCGTCGCCCCCGTCTCTCGGGTGCTTGGTCATGCCCGTGGAACCGATCGAGAGCTGGTCTGAAGTGGCCGGACGATGAATGAGCTCAAGAAGACCGCCGGAGAGAAGAAGATCAGCGGAGGAACCGAGGATCTTTGGGAAGGTGGTCGCAGGATTAAGCTCGGAGCTGACGAGTTGCTGTTGGGTTAGCCGTGTGCATGGTCTGACCCTTATATACTAGCGCCACCGCGCGAGGCGCATATGGGCAGGTCGTAAGCGATACGGCGGGGCGTACGTAGGCGAGAGCGCGTCGTTGCAGGCTGGCGACTCGTCATCTATGGTCGATCATCCTCCGTTTGAAAAAGCGGAGCCGGGCGGAACCTTCCGTCCGGAATCGGAACACGCTCGCCCGGCGCGGCGCGGCGTGCGCGCTGGCCTCAGCTCGCACCACGCACCTGGTCCCGGACGGCGCGCGGAAAGGTCCGCGAAACCAAACGGAAGCTGACTGACGGTGTCAAGAAATCGGCAAAATTCGTGGGGCCCACGGAGCAGTGGCGTGACTAAAGGACGGGGTTAAGAAAAGCGCAAGTGCGTGGGGACCACGGGGCGATGACGTGAGCGATTTCCACTTGCTCCGATTTGCTTGGTTGCGGTCGTATCTTCGCGGCGAGGGCGTATGCCGCAGAGGGAAGCGCGCGCGGCGCGGCTTGTTTGACCCCGGCAGGCTAGTAGTCTTGCGCGCGAAGAATACAGGCTGCCTGCTGCCCTGCTACTTCGAGAATACGGTAAAAACTACAGTACTCCTATTGGGCAGTAGTACTACTTCCTGCTCCGCTGAACTTTCCGAGTGAACGAATGCGCACCGCACGTCACGCACGTGTGCTCAAACATGCAACCACGAGTGAGTTTCTTCGCAAGTGTTTAACTAACTTTCATGATCCACTTTGAAAGGAAATGAATCTCTGATGGCTCGGAGATGTTGTGTGCGTGTCCCTATCTTCGCAAGCGCCGATGCAGTCACTTCTCTGAGGCTAGCAGAGCAGCACGTACGGGGGCAAACGGGGTCAAAGAATCACAACAAACTTTTTGATGGGCCTGATGACATGCACGCATTTATCCATGTCAGGCCCATCAATCCTTCAGATGTTGTACGTTGGGGTTGCACAGCGCAGTCGTGAGCGGTCGTGTGCACATTTTGTTTGAAGCCAAAGCATTCTCTATGTTATTCTCAAGCGTGACTGACAAAGGAGAGGTATCTTCACCGCAACTTGAGCACCATGGATGCTTACGAACATGGGAATTGTACTACCAATGTGAACTTAGCTCGATCGGCAATCTAAGTTTCGCCGACATTTTTCACCATCATTAATTAGACGATTCATTCATTATTTAAACCATCTGAATAAAGGTGACTTTTTTGGATATAGATGCGTCGTGGAAGCAAAAAAATTGAGTGGTAATCGAAAACGTGGCACCCACGTTTGCATCCAAGCAGGCGCGCGTAGCTTCTTGAATCTTGAGGCATCTCTCGTTACCCTCCCCCGAACGGAAAGGAAAGCCTCCTATTCCTAGATGCAAGCTGGTTGCCTGGTTGCACAGCTACAAAGTGATTCTCAAATTAACAATCTTATTATAACCTCCAAGGGGGAGGGGGAACGATAATCAGAGGGAGATCAGGAACAATTAGTGTGACGATGCATGGATGTTCAATTGCTCAATCTTTCGGAAGTTCTTACACACTCATAATAGCATGCTGCAATTGAGAACAAAAGATGATTCATCAAATGAACGAAAGAATGTTCCTGCCTATAATAACTCGTAGCATACTTACAGAATGCAAAAGCTCTGTCCTGAAAATCTAACTGAAGACTAGTATATCATTTACAAGTCTGATCCCCGATCAATGAATGACAATCGAGTAGACGACCTAACAGAAATCTAACTAAGCAAAGAGCTCGAGCAAGACGGGCGGGTCGGCCGCGGCGGCGGCGGCGACGGGCAGCTCCTGCGGTCTCCAGACCCATTCGTCGGCCGCGCCGGCGCCGGCCATCTCCTCGCGGTGCCTCCGCATGTGGCCGCCGAGCGCCTGTCCCATCTCGAACCCGAGCCCGCAGATATGGCACTCGTGCTGCGGCCGCCTCTCTGCCGAGTCTTCATCCTTGCCGGTGGCCGCCGCGCTGTCGGCCTTGTGCTGCCTGAGCGCCTTGGCCCCGACGACGCCGAGGTCGAGGCCGTGGCGGCCGCGGAGGTGGCTGGTCCGGTGCCCGCCGAGCGCCTGGAACGAGGTGAAGGCGCGGCCGCACGTCTTGCAGACGAAGTCGCCCTCCCCGGACGTGGCCACCAGGGGGCCCCTCCGCCGCACCCGTTTCGGCGTCGTCGGCGCCGCCGCTCCGGACGAGGAGCTGGACGCCGGGGAGTCCGTCGTGCTCAGCGACAGCGCCAGCGACACCACCTCCTCCTCCCTGTGGCGCTTCACCGTCATATCTGATGAATTCCCCTTTTGTTGAGTTGCGAGTGGTGGTGGCTTTCGAAGAGAGAAACCTGCCGAATTGAAATCTGTGTGATGCGAGCTTGCATAGGTGAGCTGGGTGCGCGCGTTTATATAGGTTGTGATGGTCTACGAGTCGGTTGCGAGAGGCTAAGCTACGTGGGCGCCAAGTCGGTGGGGGGCCGGCCGACCTCGCGGTTGCAGCTGGCGTGGCGTGGCCAATCCGGGTGAGGCAGCGCGGAACGCGCGGCGCCGCGTCGCGACGTGTGCGGGCGGATGGGGCGGGAGTCGGAGACGGCCGCACCGGACGTGTGGTGCGCGCGGGTGCAGTGACCTCACCTGGCACGGCAAGGCAGGTGCGCGTGGCGGCTCCACGCTTGCTTAGTCGCGGGGGCAACGGGGGCCGCCGGACTTGGCGGCGGAATTGTTTATTCGTATTACCAGCACTTTTCATATATCAGGGCTGATGAATGAAGCGAATAAAATAATTTGGGACGGGATGGGGTGGCATCTGGACGACCTGAGGAGATTTTGGACGGTGCCCATATGAGCTGGTGTGGAAGAAGGGTCTAGAACCTTCCGCGGGTCGTGCTCTATGAGACTGCGTTTTTTTGACTGACGCACGAGCAGTCAACACTCATATCCCGTTCGTTCTTCGGTCTCGTTCGATCCAGAAGAGTAAGAGTATGATCCGTGAATGTGTTCTACAGTAGTGGTAGTTGATGAACAGACCCCGATTTTCCATGTTCGAGATCTCGCGCATTCATCACAGCCTGGCGCGATGCCGACTGATCTACTTCTTGCGAAGGAAGCTGTTCGGTTGTCGTAAACTTGTATGCTCCGATGCGCGCGTAAGAACGTACGTGTGTGGTGTGGTCAGTCCCTGTATGTATCCGTGAGTTCGAAGTCCTTCGGATTTGTGTAGACTACTCTATCCCAGTCCCAGTAAGGTAATTGGATGGTGACATGCCATGGCGCGGACCGGTCACAGCGGAACCTTTTGCGGCTGGGCGCTAGCTAGCTGCAGCGAGAAGTTGTCGCAGCCGCCAGCCGAGCCGAGGGCCGAGTCTGCGGTGCCGGCGCGTTCACATGCGTGGTTCGCACGGGAGGAGGACGCCGGAAGCGTGCGGAAAGGGCGGCATTACCACGCGGTGAATTGGTTTGCTTCCTTCCCTGTGCCGCGCGGGGGCCACGCTTCATCACGGGCGTGCGGAATTACTATTCCGTCTCCGGTCCCGGTCCAACGCGCACGGCTCTGTTTGCCTTCCTCGCTCGCTATGGAAACCGTCTGCGTGCTGTGCCTTTGCCTGCTTGGCACTGGGCTTACTTTTTCCAGCTTCGCACTTGCCATTTGGCAACTACTACTCCTACTCAGGAGCACGAGCAATGCTCAACTAGTAGTCATCAGAGCGACGACGACTGCGTAGTACGTTCCAGTTCCTTCCTGCGTGGAGTAGCAGATACGAATACGACTCTGCTTTGTCCGTCACGCTTTCCCCTTTGTGGTGGTAGCACGCAGGAGTGGTATACTAATCGCGCGCGAGCAAACTGTACCTGCTGATCCAAAAAGAAGCATTGACAAATCACAACTTGCAATTAACCGATTGTCCTATTCAACTGTACGTGCGTGGTCGTCAAGTCAGCGGCGGCGCGAGGTCGAGACCAACTCGCGATTTGCGTTTCTGGAAGCCGCGCGCAGCCACCAACGAACCCACTAGTGACGCCGCTCGCCTGGCTGCTCCCAATTACCACTATGAAAAGCAAAGCTGGGGTTCAGCGGTGATGTCAAGATACACTCACAATGCACCCACATCCTGCAATCGAGTTTAACTTGTGTGCCAAGCGAGCAGTGAGATCAGAAAATGTTTTAGTGGTGCAATCTCTTACTCTCTAAAACGTGTGCAGTTCTCTGGGTTGTGATTGGCTGGTGCATTTCTACCGTTGATACACAGCTCAACGCTTCCGATTTCTCCCGCTTCCTTCACCAGAAGCTTCTATACTAGCCTGGCCGTCGTTCGCTCCTCTCGCTCCCTCTCGTGATCAGCGTCGCCTTTCCCGGCCGCCATCTTCTCCGCGCCATCTTCCTGGCCCGATTGCCCGGCCTTCGTCTTCTACGGCCCCGGAGCAACGCTCTGCCCGTCGAGCGCGCTCCTCCTGGAATCATCGATCAATACAGTGCGCCCTGCCTTTACTGCGAGTTCTGCGTTACCTGTCGCCGCCTCGACGGTCACCGTCCCAGTCCCAACTCCTCCACAGCTCTCGCTAGCCAAGAAGCAGCGCGACCAAGCCAGACTCCCTGCTTGCTATTCGACGCACTGTCAGGGCCACTACATGCAAGGTATTCGACAGAATGTCCAGCCATGGCCTCCTGCGTCACATCCATGGAGGCAGCAGTGCGTGGAGGCAAATGCACTACCAGTCCAGCATTCATTCTCTGGGCTATCCGAACAGATGCAGCATTGCAACAAGCGCACCAGAAGTGCATTGGAGCGATGCGGCCAATAGCCTATGCCAATGGAGAAGACAACATCGCTGTGAATGACAGACCGAGAATTATTGCAAAGCTGACTGAAATTACTTCCAAGTAGTTGTCTCTTTCCATATGCTGTAATAGAAGGCCACCATTAGCTGCTTCGATGGCAGATTTTTTACTATCTATATAACAATTGCTTTCATAATTAAGTGAAAACATTGACATATCCAAGTAGTTGCTTTCATAATAGCCTATGCGGCTGTTGAATTGATGAATGTGTATCTGTCATGTCGTTAGGGAATTCAACTGTTACATGTAAATAATTACAAAAAAAAAAACTTTACAAGTCAACCTCTATAAGAATGAAATTATTCATCACCAGCTGCCTGGATTGTTGAGTATATCGTTGAAAAATCAGAGAAAAGGCATACCCACTAAACAACATTCATAATCATATTAACATTACATTATTTACGGTTCAAACTTCAAACATTAAACGACAAATGCCTGATCAAAATTGTTTGGATTCGATACAGTGCTGGTCATGTTATTTTAATTCTTCTTCATATTATTAATCCAAATATTGCAACAAACATAATTAACAAAACATCAATCCTAGACTACACTGCTATTACAAAAATCACAACATGATTATCTACCATGCTTATGGTATTTTTCTATGGTAGAATTATGTGGATTAAAATACTCTCACAGCACGTATCATCTTGAAACAATAACGATGGTAGAATTGTATAAAATGAAATGTTCTTATATACCACATATCATCTTGAAATGAAAATGAATATGGCCATTAGTAGAGTACAAGCACAATATTAATGACAATTTCTGGTTAATTATTACAGACTTATTATGTTTTTTACAATATAACTTCTTCCCTGTTTATTTTATTTCCAAACAAATAAAACCATGGAGCTTTATGACAATCTGTAATTTGCTTTGAGACCAATTAACAATTGCTATATAATAGAAGGAAAAATATAGCACCATAATCCTGTACTCCATATTGCAAAGTTCATCATCCTATTTTCAAGGCTTTATCATCTTGGCCCTACCATATCGCCATTCTAAGTTACCAAATGGAATTAAATATTGTGTTACTACTTTCTATTCCCTTTCCTTTTTATACAAAACTGATTGTATCTTTCAGTTTGCTACATTCCCTGAACTTGGCATAGTTTCATTATTTTTATACCACTGGTGTGTTCTGTAGGATACAGCTTTCATTCTGTCCAAGAAATTAAAGGGTGATCTCTAAAAACACTAGATGCATTCAGAACACAACAAGAGCAGACAGTTACAGCATCAATTCGGTGCCAAAATGCATATAAAGTCTCACATATGAGAATCCTTCTCAGGTATAAAGCTATTTAAATTGACTATCATTACATGAATCTAATTAAACTGTTAAGCATCCATGACTAAACTACTACTTCCAGACTATTCAAAATAATTCTCAATCTCTCAGCTGCTTCTAACAATTCAATTTCCTAAATCTGTCATATATGTTTCATGATACCTGTGATCAAAACAAGGGGACCAATCGGGCTCCATTGCAATACCATGTAGGCGCGGTAATGTCGCACGAGTTTTCTAGTTAGTATATTATTAGATAGACAGAGGACCCGGACAACAACAGATCGATGGACGCGGTTACGTTGGCGTGCAAAAGCTACGATATGCTGCAGGTCGATACCACGTACGTCATCTTGTCCTGAACATGGTCAAAGAAGAAGAACCTTTTCGTTCACTCCTGGCACCCATACTAGTCTCTGCTTTGCTTACTTCCGACCATGCATGGTAGCTTAAGGCACGATGCGCTACTACACGCGCGCATCGTGCCTTAACAACACGTCAAAGCGTCCTAACGAGAGGAGCTTGCAGAGGATCCCCTTAAGCTTGAAGAAGAACCTTTTCTTTCTTTCTCAGGGGCCTATTTGCTTGTGTGGTGGGACAGCTGTCCTCCGTATCTTTATATAAAGTACTCGTATTTGTACGTGTCTTTGTACTGTTTCCTTATCTATAATACAAGTATTTTCGATAAAAAAAAAGGCACGATGCGCGCGTGTAGTAGCGCACAACACGTCAAAGCGCGTAGGTAGCTTAAGCTGGCCCGCCCGAAATCTCAGAAGAACGTCGCTTACAGTTTCCAGGCTTATATCCAGTCTACTACTAGTACTAGATATCTGTATGTGTGATCGCGATTGGCTGCGCCTGCACTGGAATATGATCCTGGCTTGCCGTCGACAGTTATACAATCGATCCACTACCTGGCAGCTGCCACCAGCGTAGCGAAGCAAACGCGCTTATTGCTATAATGTGCCTGTGCCTGCTTGGCACTGGCCTTGTTACTTTTTCCAGCTTCGCACTTGCCATTTGGCAAAGGACGATCGAGCAATGCTCAGCTAGTCATCAGAGCGATGACTACGTCTTTGCTTTGTCCACGACGCTTTCCTTTTCCTGGTAGCATATGTACTCCGCAGGAGTGGTATACTAATCGCCGTACCTGCTCTGATCCAAAAGGAAGCATTGACAAATCACAAGTTGCAACCGATATTAATTGGAAGCAGTACCGTGCTTGCGTGCGTGGTCGACAAGTCAGCGGCGGTCTGCGTTTCTGGAGGCCGCGCGCAGTGACGTTCTGGGGGCATTTTTTGTCTTTGTTTTTGCCAACTTTAGATGGCTTTCTCGAGTACCATCTGCGGGATGTCATGGTACGCATACTACCCTATTATTACTGATATGTACGGCGGGTTAACTTGTGCACCAAGTGAGGAGGGTGAGATCAGAAATCTTTGTACTACCATCAATTAGAAAAAGAGGATCAGGACAAGTGGACAACAGAGATATACGCCGTGACGTTTCTGTCCGTTGATGGACGCGGTTAAGGCAACTCCTTGTTGCATTGGTGTGCAAAAGCTAAGATATGCATGTCAGTACGTCATCTGTCCTGATTCCTAAAACATGCATGGTCAAAGAAGATCCCTTCGTTCACTTCTGCATGCCGCCCATATTAGTCTGGTTTTTGCTTACTTCCGAGCATGTATATCTCCATTGTTAAGGTACGATGCGTGTTGTACCGCACACGTCAAAGCGTATACGTAGCTGGCCCTTGGAAATTGTAGCTCCTTTTATAGAAGAAAGAAAAACCGGTTACAAGTTCCGGCCTTATCCGATCAACAAGGTACGATGTATCGTGTATATATGTGAACGTTGGTTGCACCAGAACATGATCCTGGCTCGCCGTCCACACAACTGCAATCAACCACCTGGCACCAGCCGCGAAGGAAACGAAAATTAGAAACGCGTTTTTGCTATATATATGCATACATACTATAAACGACAGTTCCCAGTTGCCACAGCCACAGCTACTGAAAGACACAGATGGTTTCGTATGTTTTCCTGAGACATAAAGATAAGCATATATGTGTCGTTATCACACAGTTTCCTTCGCCTGATGGCGAGCGCACGGCACGGAGAAGAGATCGCCGGCCATTTGCTGGCTGCCTTTCCGGCCCGAGTCTGATTACAGACCCTGGTTTGCCGATGGACACCTGAGAGCGCGCACACACAATGTGACACGTTGATGTCGGCGCCTACGCGTTTTCCTCTTCAGCACGTCATCCGATCGATCGTTAGCGAGTTCAGACATCCTCCGTCGTCCTCGTGGCTACTACTAGCATATAGACAGTATTTCGACTAGTCTACACTTACACTAGCACCATGTTCTGGAAGCCGTCATGCCGTCAGCCACAAAAATTCTTCAACGAAGCTCAAATTAAATTACTAACAGCGAGTCTACTCCCAACTACCAGATCAAGTGGGGTTTCATTAAACATGATGCGGCTGGTGATGTCACGATATGCGTACTACTGAGACAAGTACCAATACTGCCAGCTTACTTGTGTTCCAAAGTGAGCAGTGAGAAAGAGCTCGTGGTTGATTGTGGTATTTGGGCGGCGGACAACTTTCATATATTTTTTGTTCTTCCATATATATATTCTCTAGCATCTGGATAAAGACGAGATCGATAACGTCGCTATCCAGATAGGCGACGCGGCTTATCCATGCATCACTGTGGATGTCTATTACTACCTCCGTCCCAGAATATAAGCATTCCTAGGTTTGTTGAAAGTCAATCAAGTTCAACTTTGACTAGCAATAGCTATAAAAATAAAATATTTTAAAAATAAAGAGTTGCATATTAGGATAGTTGGTTTCACGATGAATCTAACAACATCAACTATACATAATGGAGTACTATAAATATTTTGCTATTGATGGTCAAAGTTAAAGAAGCTTGACTTTGACCAAACCCTAGAATGCTTATATTCTGGGACGGAGGGAGTACACGTCATGTCTTCGACGTGGTCAAAAGGGACAAGACCGCGTCACTCCTGGACCACGATAAGCACGGTTGCTTACTTGCGATTGTATCTATTGGCGTGGTAGTGCACCTCTCATAGCTTGAGTACGTTCCTTCTTCAGAAGTACTTCCTACTGGTAGCGCATTGCTTACAGGATGCAGTTTTGCTCATCAATAAACTGTACTACAGGCTAGTTCTCTTGCAACCCCAGCTGTAGCGAGCTATTGGTCGATCGACCACCTGGCACCAGCAGCGAACAAAACGCGTTAAAAGAGAACATGCCAACAGCTGCTGAAACAGATGGTTTTATACTCGTTTCTTCTTCAGGGTGTTCGGCCGGAGGAATTTCCTCCGGCTGCTCCTGCTGCTGCTGCTACAGTAAACGTGTTTGCTACAGTGCGTGAATTCTCCGCTACAGTGTTCTCTCTCACTATTGAAACTGCAACTGCAACTGCATCCTCCAACCGAACACCCCCAAGATTATGACCTGGAAGTTAACAGAACTGGCCTGTCCGCCTGTGGCGAACACATTGCTCGATCGGCTACTCACGAATTTTCCGCCTTCGCCTGACGGCAAACGCGTGGCGAAAATATCACCGGCCATTTGCTGGCAATCTGTCGGAGTCCGGATATTTTGGTCTGCCAATGGTCCCATGAGAGTATACGTACAGTGTGGTCGGTGCCTACGTGCTCACCTTGAAAGGTCCTCCTCAGCCGACAGGATTTTCGAACACTCGAATCATTTCTTACTACTACAGAAATATAAGAACGACTAACCATTAGTCGTTTTCGACAGCTCCGAGCGTGCCAATTGGTTTGCATATTCCAACCCATACATCCTTGCCAATGCTCTTCAAATGGCCACTTAAAATTGCATCACTTATTAACAGCCGATCAAGAAATTGCCACGCACTTTCATGGAATCAGTTAGATCATAATAGTATGATACCCAAGTGACGATAAAGTTGGGCTGATGGGCAGGATAGCTCAACCACATCTCTAATGGCATTCTTGGATCCCAACCACATCTCTACTACTCATCTCCCACTTTCAAAAAAGGTTAAAAAAATTGATGGAATGATAAATCATACACAGCTACTTTGCGAGAATGCCACTCACATAAATATTATGCAAGTTAAGCTACTCGTCAGTACAATGATACAGTTCCAATCTGATGTTAAAGTACACGGGGAAACTGGTTTCATTGCACCGCGAGGCCAAGATACAAAAATCTACGGCAACTCAAAAGTCCTCTGCAGGATGAACTCTCCGCAGTCGTGTTATAATGTCAAAACTTGCGACTTGAGGTCAATTCCGTTGAATATAAATGTTCCTCGCAATGGCAAAAACTGCTTGGTGACCATCTGCAAGATTGGGAAAAGAAAAACAGTAGTCAGCAATAATACTCATGCCCGAGTGAAAGCTCATTCCAGCTTCAAATGTATATATCAGACTAAGATTCCACGATGATATTTTATCATGTTCTCCAAATTGACGTGCAAAATCCTAGATGATCTATTATAAGAATGGAGGGAATAATGTGCAAGGAGCACAACAAACATTTTACGATCAATGGCTTATCCAGTGAAGTGTGCATTCAGACCTTAATTACTTCTTGGGAAGCGACTCCACCAATAAAGGCCGCCACAGGATGAATCTCTGCGCCTCCAAACCGACACATTTCAGCTATCAGGTCTTCAGATAAGGGTGCTCCATTCAAACCCATGTCACTGAGCACTGAAGCGGCAACTGTCTTCAGCCTAGGGATATCCTCATCAATCTCACTATTGAATCCAGTGTATAATCAGTATTATAAAAGCGAATTGTCTCTACAGGTGGGAGATAATAATGTTCACCAAAAGCAAATGAACATTTTCTCATGTACCTGTCGAAGATTCCAGGTAATCTGTTATAGTTGGCCGCCAATCGATCAACAGCACGTAGTAGTATATAGAAGTTAACTGCATAGCTGCAGAGGAACATTGCTTGTTATTACATAAGTCATTACAAAGTGAAAAATAATCCGCAAGTTAGGTGTCAAAAGAAAATATTTCATACATCATACTTTTTTTAAATGAATGTTCATACAAAATACTCAAAGCCCAGTATTAATGAGACGATTAAGATAGGTCGAATGGCAACCAAAAATGATCTGCTTTAGAAGCCAAGACGGCAGGACCAATAATCCATGATAGCTTCTATATCACAGGCATTTGCAGTACGATTTGCATAGTTTCAAGAATTCGATATTTGAAGAAAGGCTAACCCTGAAACTTCTAGAATTGCCTAGAGGTACATGTTGGATCAAATAAATGTGTATGTGTATTTTTCTTTTGCATGCATCAATTGATAAAACTATTTTTCTTTTGCATGCATCAATTGATAAAACAAGAAGTGAAAACATGAACTGGAAAAATCGAAGTAATGGATGCGGACCTGTAATCTTCGTCAGTGAAGTACTTTTGAACCTCAGAAAGAATGGGAGAGGTAAACTCCTCACCGATACTGCGGTATCTACAAACCTAGACATAGGATATTAATCAGCATCGATGACAAAACCTGATTCAATAATAGTTTATGGTTATCTATCAATAGTCTACAGCCTGTTAAAATCAACATCAAAGCCAATGATAGGTGCAACAAACAAAATGAACAAAAGAGGACAGGAGGAGGAGGAGGAGGTCCGTTCATGAAAAATTCACAGCCCCATTTATCGCATGCAATGATTTCAATTTTCAAAGTGGCCTTCTTTCAGTCAATAGCACTCCTATTCTTTTGAAACAAGTGGGCAACAAGTAAATCTTACATTATGTAATAAAGTCATGTTTATCCAATTTATTCTGGCAGATCAACAAAAAAAAGCAGCCACATCAGCACTAGAACAACTACTTTTCCCGAAAACGGTGCAGCAGGAGAATATGCAGTTGCACCATAACCATTACCGAGGAACAAAAGAACTCGCTAAAACGAATTAGCTGCCATAGCTGGGCACACCATATGATAAGATGTTCAACCACAACCATAAATAGGAGGTACAAAATTTGTCATCATAACTAGCTTACCCTGAGTTTTCTAGCATTTTTGCAGAAAGTTTTGATATATGCCCTTGAAATAGAGTCTGGGTCTCTACCAATTCGCTTCAAGATATCTTTGACACGATGCTCCATGGCTAGACAGTCAGATTCAGCCTTGGCTTGGTATAACTTTTGTAGGCTTACATAATACCTGTGAACAAGAAGCATTATAATATTCACGTAACCAAAGAAAATAGTTCTGATAGCAGGATTTGAATCTGGAGATGAAAAAAAGCTGGATGACATCGGCAGGACACTGACTCGGTAAGTGACGTCATATCAGGAATTGTTCCCTCGAGAGGTAGCTCACCATTGCCCTCATTTGCAACAAAATCCTGCAAATAGTTAGAAATCAACATGAAAATTTTGCTAAGAAACTACGTATGTATGCACTTAAAAGTAGGGCAAAAGAAATATGTGTGGTAGCTTATTATGGGGTCTGTGTAATTGAGCAGTGTCCACAAATAAGAACATAGCCTTTTATTCTCTAATAGCTGGGACTTCAGCAAATAAACCTTCAGCAATGAAGCCTCCAAAATATATAGCTGTCCAATACTGGCAAATTTATAATGGACTTCCCACTCGATCATAAGCTTCAGTGTTTGGTTCTAGGTCTAGAGTAGAGACTAGTAAAGGTCAGCTTTGAGGTCTACAAGCCTACTAGACCAATTATGTTTGGTCAAGCAACTTAAGAATATTAGGGCCTGAAATTATATCGCAAATGCAGCTAGGAATCGAGTTTGTAAATCCACAAACTGGAACCAGAACTTGGTCAAGCAACTTCATTGTATATTTTCTAGACACGTAACTTCATTTACGGCCTGAGATTTTGGCGACAATTCATCTAAAATGCTATAGCAGTAGGATACAATTAATGATTAGGATAACACGGAAAAGAATTAGACATAGATTTAGCAACAGCAGGAGATCATATACTAGATGAGTGGCAGATGAAATAACACTCAGCATTAAGGTCACAAATTTAACCAAAGCATGTCAACTTTAACACCATGGGACATTATTGCATATTATAGAACTCAACGCTCAACACATGTGAACTACATTTGTTACCTTCAAAGCAGCCACTAAAATCCAGAAATCTGACGAAGATGCAGTGACTTCTGTAGAGGTATCATCAATTATGTGACGAATCTCATCACCTAGCATAAACCAATCACGAGTTAGAATGCTGCAAGTTTGTAAAGCTGCATGTGCACTCGCCTATTATGGCAGAGAATGTGAATAAGGCCTTTTTTTTAAGGTTAAAACCAGAGTCCAACTGCACAAATAGTACATTATTATCGTCTAAATTAGGTAACCAGAAATATTCCCTTCCATTTCACGTATTAATCTAAATCATTGCAGACAGTTCACAGCCACCATTTTCTTCATGCTCTCTAGTATGCAAGGGTCAGTTGGGTTATGTGTTACTAGAATATGCAGTTAACAAGCAGTTAATGCTTAATGTGTTGACACCTGATGGGGCCATCATTATACAATTCGAAAAAAATAAGCCTGTGATTGTGAATATGTCATATGTTATGCCACAGAAATGAAAGGTGAGCTGTCATCAGAAGACATTGTGTACGAAGATATTACAATTCAATATTGTAATAGAGATTACCAAATATTTGAAATCTGGTCTATGTAAACCCACGAATTACCGCTGAGATGGACCAAAAGCTGCATATGGTTAAAGTGAATGTGCTTGCTTTGAGAACACTTTGTGTAGCAAGATTCAGAAAAATGTAAAACCTTTATTACTTTAGTTGAAGGCAATGTGCAGATATCAGCAAATAAGCATAGGATCAGCACTTAGGTGGCACCACATACGCAAAGAGTTGTGATATAACTTCACAGTAAATAAGGTGAATTTGCTGTACTATGCTATTAAAGAGAAGTTTAAAACGAAGATTAAAGAAACTTACTGATTCCTGGTGTGACAGAGACTTTGTATGAAGATTCAACAGCTTCTTTGTAATTATCTTCATCTACATTGAGCATATGGGCCCGAATTAGGTCCTGATGGAAACAGCATTTTAGTCAGTACCTTTGACAGTCAAAATAAATTGTCAATTCACTTGCTTCATAGGCCAGCAGTGCCGAAAAAATGTACCTTAAAATCCTTTTTCTCTTGCCTAGTTGAAGGTAAGCGACCATCATGCGCATCTGCCCATTTTTCTGCAAGCCTTACTAGGATAACAATATATGGAGTGTGCTTGTGTACAACAGGATCTTTATCACATATATCGATTGATTTTGCAAACCTGCATAACACAAGTGTAACAGAGAGATTTCCTAAGAAAAATAGATAGTATATTTTCTGTAAAAAGGACAGAGATATGGATATATTCTTACTGCTTGAGTTCAGTCCATGGATTGTGAAGTCTCAAATCATCCAAGAAATGGTCCGGTTTTGATTCTATAACACAATGCTCCTGAAAAGAAGGGAAAACAAAAGGAATGTTCACCTTCCCAAAATGCTTTTGTTGCATGTATGGTGGCACAGCCAGAACTGCCTAAAAAAGGTGCAAAGACAACAAACAAGGCTCCAGTGGGAGCAACTATGTGTTGATAGCTGATTAGTTGAGTGGAAATAATTCGAAATTCCCAGGTATTGCTAGCCGTGACTGTGATGTCATGATATACGGCGAAAGGTTAACAAATTAGGTCCGAGTATATCAAAGTACCTTCACGCTGACCCTGACCATACCAGTCAGACCATACGAACGTGCAGCAACCAAAACAATATTGGCCTTCCTGCAGATATCATCTAGTTTCAGTAAAGAGCTCTCCCGGAGCTGCAACATAGAGGGAAAACACTGTGTTAGAAAATTATTTTGAGGAAGCCAAACGCATACAGATGTTTCGCTTGCGGTACTCCAAAAATGGAGAGGGGACTCTACTAGCAGTACTGCAGTAGTGACATTAAAAGCCTGAGACAACAGAACTACTAAACAGAGCTCGCTAACTGTTTACGACCTGAGTAGGGTGTGTATGGAATTCATGATTGAAACTTTCTTATCTTTCACCTGCAAGGCTGTAGTGCACAGATACAAGTGCAGAGCAAATAGCTTAACGGTGAGTAGGGTGAGTCAATTCTAACGTGCTGACACTTTTAAAGCTATCAGCTACATACTGCAGAGTACAGAAATCACATCTGGGGTGCGTTCGTTGCACCCCCCTCTAAAGTTTGGACCTGTCACATCAAAGAGAATCTTACTATTTAAGAATATTTTTATTTATTTAATGACAAAACCTATGTCACGACCCCCCCTCTAAATCGCGAGACGAATCTAATAAGCCTAATTAATCTAAGTTTCGCTACAGTGATGCTACAGTAACCATCGTCTAATCACTGCTTAATTACCCTCATTAGATTCGTCTAGCGAATTCGAGCAGAGTCCTGAAATTAGTTTTGTAATTAAACTTTATTTGTAATCACAATATTCGTTGCAAAAACCCTCTAAAGTTTAGACCCCATGCAACGAACACACCCCTGAAGTGTGTCATAAAGAATCATCCATGCACAATTAAAAATGATTAGAAGTGCAAAAGAAAACTAATCAAATAACAAAATATCGAGAAACAAAGTAATAAACTATTTACTATCTTATCATTCAACGCAAAGAAAATAAAACAACAGCACTCATCAACAATAGCCTACAGCTTAGGTGAATTTACAAGAGATACTTGTTTCTCAACGTACAGATTACGAAAAATTGAGCCACAACAGTTATGACTATGGAGAGCATTACTGAAGTCTGTAAACCTTCTAATAATCCTCTTGTTCATGTTCCTCGTATCATATGATTTCTTTTTCACATAGCAAGCACAAATATTCATACACCCAGAAGTTCTGACTGCATGGGAAAACACCCATATACTGATCATATTTTTGCAATTAAACCTAAGAGTACTTTGAAGAATGCATACCTGAGTAGCAATGACAACGGTGAACTGGGAAAAGAAGGCGGCATTAGTGTCTATCAAAGTTTCTGGAGACTCCTCAACAAACTTGGCTTTAACAGCGTCATTCAGCTCTTGTAGGAACGAACATATGGATTTCGCCCTTGGTTGCCCCAAGCACCTTTCATCCACTGAATGCAAATATAAGGCACCAGAATATAAATTCAATCGCTTTTGTGGGAACGAATGAACATGAATAATCACAAAGAATAAAACATACACAAAAAGTTATTTCCCAGATCAGATGCTTCCACTTTGGAGCCATCAACAACAGTGACACTTCCTATTCCTCCAAGCACGAGATTTTTCAGCGCTTCAGTTCCAGTAGGACCACAGTTAAGTAAGCATATGCTAGCCTTCTCAAGTGCGGCCTGTCCTTGATCACCCCATATCCTGTACTTTGCCATTAACAAACCATAGTAGCTTTCAGTATCCGGGCTTGCTATCTCATTGTGCATGGAGTAAAAGAAGCAGAAAAACAAGCATGTCGAAATACGAATTTCTTGGAAAGTAAAGCCTAAATGGTGCTTGCATTATGAATTACATTTTACTTTGCCTTAATCAACACAGAAAAATCTTATGATAGAAAAAACAGGAAAGTTTTGTTGCCTAATGGATAAATGGATGTGTAACCGGTAATGCTGAATAGCTGGCAATAAAAAGCTTAATTTAATGAGTCATGCTCAGCCTCTGATCACACTGCCATGAATGAAATGAAACAATGCAATATCAGTCGAAGAGTCAAGACAAGTGGATTAAAAACAAGTGCCGACTAGACGAAGATATCTGTGATGGCAAACAGATATCAATGACCAAAGACACACAGAAATCACCCTATGTATTCACTTGTAGTCACCAAGGGTTTATCATCTCAACTTTTTTAAGTCAAATTTATCATCTCAACTTAGTTGGGAAGCGAGCTCTGATATTTGTATCGACCAATCTGATCTAAGTGCTGTCTAACTCTAGCATAGGTACAAAATAATAAACAGTTAATTACTACATACGGAGTTGTATCTACATCTAGGAACCAGATTTACCCAGTGCCACTGAGGAACAAGGGGCACAGCTAGAAGCATTAAATCATAAGTAGAATCTACAACTTTCTATCATAATGCCACACATTATTACAGGCATGGACTTTAGACACAGCTTAGGCCGCAATAAAATCCATGGATTACGATAGCATACGAACAATCACAAAATCCGTCCCAACAATGTGCAAGCAACAAAAGCAGGACCCAAGGCCAGCAGTTTAAACCCTAGCTGGGACAACACATCTAACCTAAAAAGGAACCGAAATTGAATCGTGTGAGGCAGATTTCCATCGAGGCAGGACCCTAAACCCTAGGAACTTCATCGACGGTGACCGCTCGGAATCTAGACATCGATCGCGCGGACACGGAGGTGGGGAGGGAGCCGGAGCGCAGATGCGCGGGCGACGGGTTACCTGAGCTGTCGATCGTACTTGGTCTTGGGCTCCGCGACGACGCCAGTGGCGGCCATGGCTGCGGTGCGGCTCGAAAGGGGGAGGCGGCTGCGCCCTCGCTGTGTGGTGTGGGGTTTTGCTCCTCCGCCCGTCCACGCCGGCGAGGAATAAAGCGGCGGCACAAGGAGATGGCGATTCGTACGGCAGCAGCAGGATGCTTCCCCGCGAAGCCGGCCCAGTAATCAATCACAGTAATGGGCTAGAATCTCGCAATACCCGCGCGCAAGGTGGATGGATTTTGGCGGCTGACAGGGCCCATGGAAACTCTCCTTTTGGCCCAGTTTTGGCTAGAGCCGTCCCGGACCCAAAGTTTAGGACGTGATTTTTTTTTCCCCGAATCTGCGTACAACATCCCCATTCCTCAACAGTCAACACACTTCGCTGACTGCTTCAGGTTCTTTCGTGGTAATGTGGTGCACCGGTACGTCATTAGCAAGGTTGTTTAGTTGTTCAGTAAGCATGGAAGAAGCGTTGTACCAGACACTCGGATACACATTGGTTTTTTCACTTAAAAAAAAGGTACACATTGGTTATTTAAAGATGCATTGAGAGCGAAATATCTAGTTGGAGCTCTGGCCTAATTGCTGCCAGATAAGGAGCAGCGATAATTTAAAGTAGGTTTAGTGAGTAACTGATCTTTTCTGATGACGTAAGGTGTTGTTTGGCAAATGGGAAATGTGGGGTGGGATAGGGATTGGGAAATGTTCTCTCAGGAAATAAAGGTTGAGATGTGATATGATGAAGAAATGAAAGGTGTAGATTTCTCACACCATTTCCCAATCCTAATCCCTATACCTATTTCCATAAATCCAAACACCACCTAAAGGAAAAGAAATCAGAGTATAATTAAGCAGGGGCGAAGCCGGAGCGCGAGGTCGCCGGTGTTGGCAGTGCACTTTGCCAACGGGTCAGCACCGCTGTGAACTGTGGTTAACCCTGATTTGTCTATTGGAGCTCATGTAGCTCCGTCTCTTAGTATAACGGTCACAGATTACGTACGCCTGATAACATTATGCACCACTATAGTACTCATTATGTAACGTGCTGTTTTCTACTTTGTACTTTTTAAGTTTCAAGTTGGAGCTGTGGTTGTTGTAGTCTTGCAGATGCCTCGTTGATATTGGGGTGGTGCTGTGCCTGTTAATCATGCCTATCCAAAGTCAGCTAAAGGTTGTCAGCTCGGAAATTAGCGAGTCAAAGGGGCAGATAAAACCAGCTCCACCGGAGCAGGAATGAATTCAGGTAACGTTTTCTTCCCTTGCAAATACTTGTTCAGCAACGACAGCGCAAAGGCAATTATGCAAGGGACTAATACTGGATAAGATAAACAACATTATATTTCATCACCATCTAGCTCAGAATAATTCATCGCAAAAAAAAAAACTAGCTCAGAATAATTGTAGAGTATTCAAAGTATACTGCTTATTATTATTTTTTACCATATGTACCATATTATCTTTGCTTTGATAACATAACTAGCAGGCTCGTCTGTAAGTACCATGTCAACCTCACCTAAGTCCACTCTTAAGCACGAGATAAAGTCAGTAACCGAACAAGGAATCCCTAGTAAACACTCCCTAGATAGAACTCTAGAAAAAGGCAAATCCTACTGAACAAGTGATTATTGTAATCGCGGTCGTACGTCGGTGCACGCGTGGGTTTGGCAGTAAGCATCCACATACAGGCAAGCGGCAAGCCAATTTTCTGCCATTCGAAATTCCTCCATCCTCATCGAAGAAATTTAATATCGCATTTGCTAAAGTCTACTCCTACAATGTTCGCTTTTTTAAGTATCTATAAGAACAAGCAAGTCAAATGCTACTGCTAAGTCATTTAACGGCCCTTCAGGAAGCTCAAGCAAGAAATTCCATTCTCGCAGCTTGGCAGCATTCTATAAATAGCTTCAAAACCCTCACTCTACCACACACACGGTACAAAGTTCAACAGAGCATTTTTGGCACGATGAAGAGGCTGACGTTCGGACAGGAAGAACCGGAGGCGAGCATCATCAGCGTGGCTCAGGAGGTCATGCTGCTGCTCGCGCGCAACGGCGGCGAGCCGTCGGGCTCGCCGCGCGTCTTCGAGTGCAAGACGTGCAACCGCCGGTTCCCGTCGTTCCAGGCGCTGGGCGGGCACCGCGCGAGCCACAAGCGCCCGCGCCACCCGCAGGCCGGGACGGCGGCGGAGCCAACGGCCAAGGCCCGCGCGCACGGTTGCGCGGTGTGCGGCGTCGAGTTCGCGCTCGGGCAGGCGCTGGGAGGCCACATGAGGCGCCACCGCGCCGTGGTCGAGGAGAGCGCCACCGCCCGCGGACTGGCCGAGGACGAGAGGAAGCCCGACGAAGCAAGACGCCAGCTGGTCTTGGACCTGAACGTTGCCCCACCATGATCAAGATTTTTTGATTTCGTGTTTCTTTCGCTTTGACCTGGGACGATTGTACTAATCTGGAGTTCCTTTGATACAACACGATTGATTGGTTGAGAGTCTTGTACAGCGTGTTCTGGATTCTGTATATGCACACGGTTGTAAAAAATGAAGGTATCTTCATATGTAAAAGTGACAACTATTTGTTTTAAGGTTTCAGAAAACTACAACTATTTTGACCATGGTTTTTTGAAAAACACAACTTTTGTGTCCGGTCCTACATGTCAGCCTCACAAGTGGTAGTGTTTTGAAACCGAGATTGACATATGAGCCACGAAGCAAAAGTTGTAGTTTTGTCCAGTTCACTGAAATATTTTTAATTCTTGTCATAAATTCTGCTATGTTGATCGTATCCTAACTTTGCAAACCAGCTCGATGCTGGAAGCATCAACCTCAATTTCGTCAATGGTTTGCTGTCACACGGAAACAAGTGTACACTAATAAATTTGTTTATGGATGATAGCCAGTGGATATTGGATGAGCCTCAGCTTTAAAGTTTCAAAAAAAATACCGAAAAAATCACGTGCCCAAAGGGGAACTTGGGATTTCCGTTGTTGCAAATAACGGTGGTCGTTGAACACGACAACACCAAACCAGCAGTCCAGCACCAGTTGTATATGAGCTCGTCATTATATAGAGCAGAGTTTCCACCAATATTGAAGTAATTGTTCTGACTTAACACCCATTCGTCCAAATCCCAACAATTGAAATAACATAAGTAACGCACAAGGAGAGTTACTGGCAAAGAATAAAATGATAAAAATTACATGCACGGTAACACCACTATCTTGAAGCAACGACTGTTCAGGAGCCGCAGCAGGCCGATTTCTGTGCTCCTGCTGTAGGATCTTCCCCTTCGGTGGGTTTGATCTTGATAGTCCCACCCTGCAAACAAGAAATAAAGCTAAGGTGATACGCAATACAAAGAAAATTCGTCAAAAGTAAGAAAAGGATTGCACCTCAGGCTTCGAATCAGTCTCTGAGAGTCTCTGTTTGATATCCCTCGCTATAGAAAAGAAAACCTGCTCGACATTCAGGTTTGTCTTTGCACTCTGCAGCAGAAATAAATAATAAGTTATGGATCGAATGCGAATGCAAATGCAAATGCATACATGCTTAAAAAAATGCCACATTAAACCAATGTGCTGCATGAAAGGAATGTCCTAACAGAAGCTGTGACTTCCACTGACCGTTTCAAAGAACTTGATCCCATACTCGTCAGCAAGCGCTTGCCCCTTTGAAGTGGGCACAGCCTACACAAAACAATTGAGCAGCTAATGAGCTAATATTTCATATATCAAATCAATTGTGAGTACAAGTAGAAAACTGAGAGTACAGGTAGAAATCCATTGAATACCCTTTTGCTTTCATCCATATCAGCTTTGTTCCCAACAAGAATTTTGTTCACATTATCAGAGGCATGTTGTTCAATGTTTCTGATCCAATTTCTGATGTCTGCAAGTCAGAAGCAACAACATAATCAGAAATGGAAGCCAAAGAACTATAGCAAAGAGAGCTAAAGTGTAGGGGGTCTGTACTATTGAACGACGATTCATCCGTCACATCATAAACAAGTAAAATGCCCATGGCTCCTCTGTAGTAGGCTGCAATGAAGAATTGCACATCCACAAGCTTCAGCTGTACAGTTTCAGGAAATGAAATAGCTTTGCTCAAACAAAACATGTATACCAGTGGTGATAGTGCGGAAACGTTCTTGGCCTGCTGTGTCCCAGATCTGCAACTTAATCCGTTTGCCATCCAACTCGACAGTCCTTATCTTGAAGTCAATACTGTTCCACAAATCGAATGCGCAGAATTAATAAGTTCACACAAGGTTTCACATTTAAATTGTAATTCCTCAACCAGAGAATTTTGTGACTTTAGACTACATACCCAATAGTGGTAATGAAGCTAGTGGTGAAGGAGCCATCTGAGAACCGTAAGAGGAGACAACTTTTTCCGACACCTATATAAGAGCATAAATTTCATAAATATAAAGCTTATGCCAGTGCCCAGTAGCATTGTAACAATGTACAATTCACTAGCCTGTGCCACAATAAATATAAGCAACAGTGAACAGCCCACAAATATTTCAACAGGACTCTCGATTAATCCAAATTTTCAATTGAAGTATCCATGCTGTTGGTGCTTCTCTAGTGCTAAGATTCTCAGAAACAGACTAATGACATGTGAACCTACATATTGCTCCATAGCACTGTATAAACAAGAAGGTCGAGCACCACAACACTAATACTGGCCAGGCCACACAGATAGAGCAAACTGCTTAGTTGACTTTGCTTTCAAAGCTGCTGGTAAGGGGAGAGAAATAGTAACTCTCTGCTTCTAGAGTCCTAATATAAATTTCCATCAATGGCAGCATGTTTTTCTGATAAGGAGTAACATATTCATACGCTGGAAATGCAAAACGAAAATCCTTTAAATAGGTTATATATACAGTACATTTTTAGTTTCTAACTTGAGGAATTGTCGATTTGATATCTTTAAAAGTTGCTACTGCTAGGCTGAGATTATCTTAACACATTTGAAGCCCAACAACTCCTTGATCTCAGACAAAGCACGGCCCTTGATCACGGATAGCAAGGTATTTCTAATTCCCTAACTTTGATGCAGTTCTTAAATTGCCAACTTGATTGAGAAACAAAAGAGCAATGTTAACTGTCACAATCATGTGCGATAAACATAGAGAGGTAAGCTAAAAGTTTGTCAACGGTAGCAACTCGCGATAATCAGAACGATGAAAGAGCCAAGCTTCACTTGCATATGCTAGCTTACGTGTCTAATTGCTGGTAATAACAAAAGAGAATGGTAGCCTTGCCCGTGCTGGGGGAATCAACATAACCAAGCGCACATGAGAAACTTCATGATTCCTGATTGCGGAGATCAATCCTAACTACAACCTCAATTTTATTTTTATATCTAACACAATTAATTAGGTATCGCAAACTCGCTGGGCCTTAGAAAGCATACACCAATCCAAATATATACGGTTGCACAAAAGACGCCCTCCGGGGCCGTCCAGCCATTAGATACATTTACACATTCACATTTTACACAACCATCTCGCGAGATGATCCGTTGCCAGATCCCAATCGATAAGTTTTTTAGAGTAATCCCAATCGACAGGTCCAACCATGCCAAACGCAAAACACGATCCAAACGAATCAGATCTCGCGCAGATCGAGCGAGGACAAGGGACGGGGGGCAGGGTGGTTCGGGGAACTCACCGCTGTCTCCGATGAGGAGAAGCTTGATGAGGTAGTCGTAGTCGGCCCGAGCCCTCGCCGGCGGCGCCGCCATCCTGCGCTACCTCTCAATCCCTAGCACCACAACAGCAGCAACCAGATCAGATCGAGACCGGAAATCGAGGCGACGCAAACCGGGAAGAACCGTAGGACGGAATGGCCAGACGGACCAACCGTGGTTGTGGCGCCGATCTCCGCGTCGTCTCCCCACGCGAGCGGGGCGGAGGAGGAGGGGAGCAGGCGGTGGAGCGGGGGAGGCCGAGGCGTCGCGGGGACGGGGAGAGGGGCAACCGGGCCTGGCTCGATCGGAGGAAGGGGATGCACGCACGTACGCGCTGGGTGGTGGAACCGGTCCGCCTTTGGACTTTTCCGGGAATACAGGTATCTTGCGGGCATGGACCTGGGCCGTTTAAAGGCCTACGAGCCCATTATCCAGCAGGCCTCTCCTGTCCTCCTTTTCAGAGGAAGCAAGAGTCTTCTTCTCTCTTGCCCGTGGAACAGTTTATTGAGCTGGATTTTAATGATTTTGGGCTTCTTTATGGGATTGGGCCCATGTCTTAACTTTAATCTCTTAGTTTAGCGTCATTCCTGTGAAAGGGGTCTTGGCCTAGTGGTTAAGTCATCCGAATAACACCTCTCAGGTCCTGGGTTCGACTCCCCGTGGGAGCGAATTTTCAAGGATTTAACGGCATTTGTGCTTTCAGTGGTAGGCGACGCTCCCGTCGACAGCGAGGCGCCAGTGGTGACTTCGTATCTCTGGATTTGCCAGCTCAGTCTTCGAAGATGCTCATAGGGGTAGGGTTTGCGTACGTGTGTTCATAGGGGTGAGTGTGCGTGCGTTGTGAGTGTCTGAGTTGTACTGTGTAATCTCAAAAAAAAAAAGTTTAGCGCCATTCCTTTTTTAAAAAAAATTATGATGACTCATCTTTAGCGCCATTCCTTCATAACAATTAAATGCAGATCTTTACCAAGTCGCAAGTAGTACTAATACTTTTCTCGCAAAAAAAGAGTAGTACTATACTTTGTTTAAGAAGCATGCAACAAAATTATATTTTTTTGTGTCGACATACTTCTGTTTTCTGAATGTACAAACAAGATGGATTTTCCAAAGAGCAGTGCCACTATTGACTACTCAAATCTGAACTTGCTTGAGTCATCTGGACGCGTCCGCATAACCTAACCATATTTAGCGCTATATCTTTAAATTATGATGACTCATCTAAGCAGAGTGCTTGATTGCATAAACACGCTACTTGTGCACACAAAATGCGGACTACACGAAGTCCATTTGTCGGAGGCAAAACACGTTCAAACTCGGGGCGCGCGGGGGTTGGTTGTCCAGTCACCGTCGATATAGCCGACCTGCTTACTACTCCACCTCTTGCGTAAGCCCTGTCTTATCTCGCTAAACAACACAACGATGCCATCATCGCTCGAGGAAGCGCGAAATTTCGAGTCGAATAGCCCCCAGATGCAAGATTTCGAATTCGAAAATTGGATGGCGTGCGTTATCGTCTAGTAGGAGTATACTATTCAGGTCACTGTGGCCGAAAAAATACAACATATGCAGTCCTCGATCAATCACCTAGTCTCGCATGTTCATACGTGCTGATATAATCCGTATAGATTTGTGTAAATTCAGTAGACAGGAGCGTAGTGAGGTCAGATGATTTGATCTGATTCGACGATCGATCGACGGGCCCGCTCTATCATTGCACGCGCCTAATAACCACGAAACGAGGTCCTTGTCCCGGTCGTGCTATCGTAGTGAGCCCGTTATTATTTTTCTGACCAAACTAGTTCCTCGCTTGTTTATCAAGGCTCGATGGAGTCGTTCATCTCGTGCATCGGCGGGCAGTTGGAGCACTAATCAATCCATGCCCCGCCCAACAGCAACCTAGCACCGCCGCATTGCCGGCCAGCCGAACGGACATGTCGAGTCGAACCAATCATTGTCTCGCCACGGCATCATCCGTAAGTTTACAATCACTCTCATCCGTATTGGTATCAGTAATTACTGTGTGCGGTTCAATGGTGTTGCCACGATAATTCTTGCACGGAGGAGCATCAGGAGAGCAGAGCCAGAGTGAGACGGCTTCCTACCACCTTCGTCGACGACCCGGCACGATTTTCCTGTTCTTCCGATGGTGGCCACATGCACAGAGAAAGTGACAAGGGATGTCGCTTTCCAGGTGAACCGTATGCATCCAACCCTTCATCACCTCCCACGTTGGTTTATTAATCGTCAAAATCAATCAAGCGACACGCTCTAAACCGTGCACGAAACCACACCGAGAGTTCAGTAGAAAATAATCGCGGGCGCGGTGCCAAACCACACGAGTTAGCTAGCCGCCTAACCACGGATCACCACAACAACAACAACGACGGGCCGCAGCTTAGGCCAGTCAAACCGAAGCATCAGAGCAGACAAGAATCTCCTGCGAGACGAGCGAGACAAAAATAAATTCCTCACTTTTTCACGCAAGTGCGAGCGGTTCGTCCGTCCATTCCACGCGGGCGGGCGAGTCCACTGGGCAGCCAGGCGGGCGCCAGAAAAGGCGGGTGCGCAGCGGCAGGCGACCGCTGCCGCGCAGGCAGCGCAAGCGCCGCCACCGAACGCGCTCGGCCTCCTCGCCTCGCTCGCCTTCTCCTCTCCCCGTCCGCCGCGCCCGCCGCCCGAGGCGACGCCCCGCCCCCTGCCCGGGAACCCAGCCCTTCCTTCCCCTGCCTCTCCTCGCGGCCCTCGTTTTTACCTCAAATACGCGCGCGCCAGATCACCACCCGCGTGCGCCTGGAGAGGGGGTGTCGGGTTGACTTGGGCGCTGGCGGGGCGTCCATGGGCGGGCCGACCGGGCGGAGGTGGGTGCGGCGGTCGTGCCGGACCGGAGGAGGAGGCGTCGTGAGGCGGGTGGTGGCGGCCCCGTCGCCGGCTGCGGCGAACGGCATCAGCACGGCACGGCGGCGAACCGAAGGTCAGACTCAGAGCCAGTTGCTTCATGATTATATTGCTGCTTGGTATTCTACGATTAGCTGCATCGGCTGGGGATCGTACGTTTGATTGTTCCTGGTTGATTCCGCACGGTGGGTTGTGCTTGCTTGCACCTTCCTGCGATGAGGAAGGGACATTCCAGGTTGTTACGAGGGCGGAAGAGGGCTTGCTGAATTCCTTTGCACTTTCTGGTTACCTGTTTGCCTTGCTGCTCCACGCAAGAACGGAGAAGATCATGCAGGAACTACTACCGAACTAGTACAGCAAAACGCCTTTCCATTTATTTGACAACTTCGTACTTGTAATGTTTTCGTGCTGGTCCAAGGAACGTGAACATGAGAGAGACCACGGAAAAATTCAAACAGCAAAGTCAGCCAAAAAATAAAGCGATAGCATACAATTTCAGAGTAATGTGGAGGCTTAGTTCTGTTAGCCCATTTCTTAGGGGATTGAAAGTCCAGTCATAATTGTGTTCTAGACATATCACGTAGATGCACGACAGATATTATAACTGATGAAGCACGAACACCAAGTTGTATTGCCTGAAAATATAACACTTATTATATAGTTGCCAAACTTGGTCAATATCTCCATCGATTTCCTTTAGTTTTATCTTCTTTTTTTTTTCCCGATGCAATTTAGTTTTATCTTTAGGGACAAGGAAATGCGGCATGTTTTCTTTTATGCATTGGTTCCTAATTGACAATGTGTTCGAACTGTTCCTGTTGTTGTCCAACTAAAGAAAAGCCTGATTGATTTGGAATTGACCCGCTCTAGTTTTGCTTCCCAACTTGTATTCAGGGTTTGCTCACGTGGACAAGCAACGGCGTGTTCATGGACTATCATCCGATTTCCGGTGTAGCACTGGATCTACAACACAAGATGATAGTGTAAGTTTTTCGAATGATCACTATTGCTGACAGTTTTTTTCTTCCAAAGAAGTCTTGTGACAGTTTTAATAGTCCCCTCACTTTGATTTTTTTTCTCCCTGCTAAATATTTCTACCAATCTGCTTCAGCTGGCATTTTTTTTGCTTCTCTTATGTATGTTTGCTCTTACAGCTTTCCTGGGATGTTGGGGAATTTAAGCATAAGAGTTCCTACAAAAATTCAAGTCTCCCTGGTGCACAGACAAGTGTAACTGAAATTTGCATCTCGCGAGCTTCAGTGATGGCAGAATTGCATGATTTTGATGGCGCAAGTGGAGTTCATGTGGATTCTATGTCATGCCGAAGGAAGAACAAAATATCAACCAGTAAAGAGTTGCCTCATGCAAGACGTACTGTTTCAGGATTGCCTACCCAGCCTAAATATCGTCTCATCAATCGCAGCAACAATGTGAAGAATCCTCCAACTGTAAAGAGTTGTAGCAACACGAGTGATTTCAGACATCAACTGGTCAGAAGTGCTGAAAGATCAGCAAGTGCAAATAGTTCCCTTTCCGAGAATATGTCATTGCTACGTCAGCGACAAAATGGTGGCAACCATCAGAGCCACAACCGTATCAGTGCTTTGAATCGAAGACATAGAATTGTGAATTCTAGAGGAGAAAACGACCTGTCAAGCAAAGAGAAGGTTCATGACCTGCCTGATTTCTCACTCGAAAGACGCTCACAGGCTTTGTTTGATAATGGATTAATTCGACAAAATCAGCGGTGCTGTTCAGAACTCGATCAAAAAACGTGTGAACAATTATGGAGCTCTACGTGCAGCTCTACATCCGGTGACAGCATTGATGATTTCCAAATATCTTCTTCAAGCGACACTAGTGATAACTCAAACTTATCATCTCTGGGCGTAATATCTAAAGATCAATGGAAGATGACTTTCAAGAAGGTATATGCTAGAATCTGTCCTTACGATTTTTACTGATGATACTGCAATTCTTAGATGCTTATAAAGTTTTGCAAGTTTGTAAAATAGGAAACATGCTGTAGATCTTTATTTGCACGGTTCCTTGCATTATCTTATGTCAGAAGAAAATAACTAGAGACCTGAAGGACGGTTCCTCCCAAAAATAAATTGAAGGACGTTTAAATATCACTATACCAGGATGCAAAAGATTGCCATGTTTGTTTAGTTTTGCTTTTCCCAACCTGGAAGGTCAAGCTCATCTCCCTTTTTTTTTTCAGGTATACTGCCCTCTTGCTGCACGCCTAGACTCTACATCTGTTATTCACCGCAAAGCAATAGGTCAGGCTAGTCCAGTATCTGTTCTTGAACCTGTATCAGAAGATTGCTCCGACTCTGAAAACATCACACCAACGCCAGCAGATCCATATGGTTAGTGACTATGCCTTAATACTCCTATCTGAATATTATGACTTTGGTATGTTTCTGTTTTGTGCTAATCTATACACGGTGTCCTTAATTAGATCTCCAACTGAGACTTGAGCTTGTCAAATTTGCACCCATGGAGACCACTGCCGAAGCGAGTAGCATTGGTGGAACAAGTGGCCACTTATCCTCTGAAATGGAGTCGGGTAATGATGAACCCATAGAACTGGTTGAAGATATTCTTGGAGAATTGGAAGATGAAGAGGAAAGGGACTTTTGTTACCTGCTGGATATACTAATTGCTTCTGGCATTCACGGCACTGCAGAGGATCAGCTATACAAGGTGTGTCAGTCACTCGACTGTCCTGCAGGTTACGATGTATTTGAAAAGCTTGAAAAGAAGTACACCAAAGTTGTTCAGTGGTCAAGATCAGACAGGAGGCTTTTGTTTGATATGGTGAACACAATTTTGTCAGAAATCCTTGCTCCTTGCTTGAACATGCAACCTTGGGTAAATACTTGTAGGAACTTGGCGCCGTTATGGGGCTTAGAGGGTCTCTTGGAAAAAGTCTTGCAGGTGTTAACTCAGAGACGGGAAGCACTTGCACTCAGCAAGCCTAATAAGCCTGAGAAGAAAGCATTTGATCAGAAGTGGCCAGATTTAGCTGATTGCATTGACAGGGCAGGAAGGGACATCGAAAAAATGATAAAAGATGATCTTTTGGAAGAGCTGCTTCTGGAGCTGATGTCCAGTTAGGTATCCACGGTCGTAGTAGGTTTTTCGTTGTTGCCGGTCCCTTTGTTTGTCTTGGTTAGTTTCTGTAGTCAGTTGTAATCGGTTCCTTGTCCTTAGAACATTGTTCATTTTTGTTAAAGCAGTGGTTGACAGTTTTTTTTTGTCTAGTCGCCGTGCTTTCCCGTGGTGGTAGGAGTGTTGTGAGTAATGTTGCGAAAGGTAGCCAAATTATTTTTCCCCACGAAAAGGTGCAAGTCGAAGCGGAATTTGTAAGAATTGGAGTCTTTTCTTTTTGTCGATTTGTTTCAGCTGTGAGAAGTCTGTAAATGAGGCAAATTGTAGTGGCAGACATCTATATTGTTCTTGAAAGGAAGAATCAGTGGCATGTTTTGAACAGCTTTGAGGTGGACTGTGGTATATGAATTTGATCATCGTATTACATTAACATATAATTGTTCCCAAATCAGATTGGATTTACTTTCGCAAGAGTTTCTGAACTAATCTGAATGAACAAACTTGTGATAATTTGCCTTACCAGGCACCTGATCAATGTTTTGGTGATGCTGGTACCTAATGGTATTCAGGTTCAGTCACAGCGACCTTGATCGCGAAAGATGCTTCTGCAGTTCACTTCTGTGGTGTCCCGAGCAAACACTATGTGTTATAGAAGTAGTACGAGTATCGCTTACTAGTTCGGTGGCATTGAATGGTAGCTTGACCTCGCAGCAAAACGGGTCATGGGTTCGCCACGTCATGTCAACTCGTCCCAACTACCCCTCTCTATGCCCTCGCGACCAACCAACTATTACAGACCTTGCCACGATGCCATCACCCCAACCGTCACAAGATAGTAGGATGCAAAATGCCAAAATCCAAACAAGTGCACATTCACAGCATCTTCTGAAGTTCTGATCCGGCAGATTGCACTGCCGGAAGGTCCAACGATACCTCTGATCCGGTGATCCCAAAGTATCAGAAGTTCTGAAAGCTTAATTTGACTTCGATTAATATATACTTGGCATTCCTGCAATTTTATACTAGAGCTGGTGCCTTTTACACAGTCGCTCGTTAGGATGTCGCATCCCAGCTAACCCTCCCGTACCCTCGCGCGTCCAGATATCGCAACTACCCAGCCCCTTAACATACGCACGGGTTTGATCTGCTACGTTGCATCTCCTCGCAATCAAGCTGCATTTGATTTCTTCATCTGCGCAACCATGGCCGTGTCGGAGGTGGCTGTCGACGGCGTCGTCTTCCCGCCGGTGGCCCGCCCGCCGGGCTCCGGCCGCTCGCACTTCCTCGCCGGCGCAGGTGCGTTCCGTGATTCCGCGTTAGTTTGTTTAGATTCTGCGTTCGAACCGTACTCGCTACAGCGTAGAGAGATTCGATCGCGCTTCTCGTTTGGCTAGTGCAGGCGTGCGAGGGATGGAGATCGGTGGCAACTTCATCAAGTTCACGGCCATCGGCGTGTACCTGGAGGACGCGGCCGTGACGTCGCTGGCCAAGCGGTGGGCTGGGAAGACCGCCAACGAGCTCGCCGCCGACGCCGCCTTCTTCCGCGACGTCGTCACGGGTAAGGATCAGATGCATGTCTCGTGTTCTTGCGGTGATGGCGCGTAACGCTTGACGTCGTGGCTGACGCGCTGACTGACTGAATTTGTACGCGGCGCATGCATATGCGACTGGTGGTGGTCATTGGTGGCGATATCGCAGGCGAGTTCGAGAAGTTCACTCAGGTGACGATGATCCTGCCGCTCACCGGCGAACAGTACGCGGAGAAGGTGACGGAGAACTGCGTGGCGTACTGGAAGGCCACCGGCGTGTACACGGACGCCGAGGGCTTGGCCGTGGAGAAGTTCAAGGAGGCCTTCAAGCCCGAGACGTTCCCCCCTGGCGCGTCCATCCTCTTCACCCACTCCCCTGCCGGGGTCCTCACCGTGAGTACCAACCAACACACACCGTTTCGCTTCCCGTTCCCGGGAGAAGTAAGTAGAAGAACGATGTTGATCGATGACGTACGTACATGCTGCTGCTTCGATCGATGCAGGTCGCATTCTCCAAGGACTCGTCGGTGCCGGAGGCCGGCGGCGTGGCGATAGAGAACAAGCCGCTGTGCGAGGCCGTGCTGGAGTCCATCATCGGGGAGCGCGGAGTCTCGCCGGCGGCGAAGCTGAGCATCGCGACGCGGGTGTCGGAGGTCCTCACCAAGGGGAGCAGCACCACCACCGGCGACGCGCCTCAGGCGGAGCCCGTCGCGGTCTCCTCGTGAACTGCTGCCCTGACATTCGTGTGTGTGTCAAGAAGATGATGCCACGCCGGCCGGCGCGGTCGTCTTGTTTGTCCGTGTTGATCAGGCGTCGTGTTTTCCATTCCACCTATACCGCTGCTCGTTCTCGGTGGGCTGAATAATAAGAATCGCAAGTTATTAGAACTCTGGGGAAAAGAAAAGAACTGCAAGCTGCATCTTCGATTGCTCACTCAATTAAGTTCCATGAGAACGATTCGGCCGGTTGACGAGGAATTTTTATTAAATGGTTTTTTTAAAACGTTTATCACATTTAGACTCTTTAAAAAAGTATTTCAAAAAACAGACCCTTCGTATGGTGCCGTATTATTTGAGACCGTGGCCCTCTCTTCACGACGCCAAATAAATTGACGTCGTATTCTGCTACGTCGGACGAAGAAACACACTCTCATGCCTCTCTTGTCCGGTGACAAATGATGCGACGCCATATGAATCGTCTATTTCTAAGAATACTTTTTGGAAGGATTCAAATGTATAAACTTTTTTTTCCAAAAATTCATTTTTATAAAATTCCACTTGACTCCGTGCGACTGGCAGTGTAGATGGGCGGGTGGCGCATCGTGCATAACCGGGCCAGGTCGCAGCAACCAACCACCTGCGGCGATCCACCTGGAGCAGTTTCTAAACAGGCCTGGATGGCTAAGAAACCTCCGTTTCCTCTGCTAGGCCGAGTTAACGTCTGAGATGGCCCGCCTAACGTCGCGCGCCCCGACTGCCGCCGGCCTGCCGGGCACCATCTGTTGATGGGCTGCCCAGCCGGCCGCATACCTGAGCATCAAATATTCTTTTCGAGTGGCCGTCAAAGCTCTCAAAAAAAAAAAAGAGTGGCCGTCAAAGCGTATTTTCTGGATGACGCAGCAAATATTCTTTTCTGTTTCAAAATCACGTAATAGCAAAAACGGCCGTCAGACTGCTTGCCGTGCATGCGTTTTGTGTTCCCCGGTGCGATGAACTAGTATGTGTCAGTCTCAGTGGGAAAAAACATCAGGACCCATCGATGGAATGATTCATCGTGATCGGTAAATCCATTACCAGCAGACAGGTCTCCAACGTTCGACGGACTGGCTTGCGCAGTGCCACTCCACTGGTCCACCCCGGTTTATTACGCGAGCAACGTCCATATTTGCTCAGGCTTCGCTTTGGCGCTGCCGGCCACTCGAACCTCCAGAGATGGGCCTGAGAACTTGCGTGCTCCGTTCGTGCGTGATTCGGCGAGCCGTTGGGCGTGCCGCGTGCGTACGACGATCGATCTGGATGGAGGAGGAAGCAGCCAAAACCGACCACAGTACCGTGACCGCCGCTGCCTACGCGCCTCGAATGCATTCGGAGCCAAACAGGTTGTCAGTCAGGCCGCCTGTACTATCTGCATTATTTCCCGCACAGGATCGCGCGCGGGCCGCTCGCTCGTGCGCAAGACGACGACGCCCCGTCACGTGCTCTCGCTGGCCGCAACCTGCCGACGCAGCTACTACTGCTGTCCGCTGACACACGCAACGGCACATTTGCCCCCCTGCCGGGCCGCGCCTCGTGCGCGCGCGGTTGATTTGCGTTGCCGCCCAGCGACGCCGAGCTGCGGCAACGGTCGGGCCGGCCATGGGAGGAACCTGCCTCGCCCTGCCGTGCGGCGGCATGTTGAATGCCTCTCCCTGAGTTGCGCCTTTCATGCTCGTCATGGAGAAGGAATATTGGTCGTGGCTGAAAGGTGCCCGATCGAGACAACGATCTCCGCGCACCACGCCTGGCTGCGGACGCGGACGCGCCAACTGCTGCAAGAAGGATGGGTCGAAAAGATGGTGTTGGAGCAAGAATCGAATCGGATACCCGGGTTCAGGATGATGCAGGAGGCAGCGACTGCGAGAGGCGGCGGCTTTCTTGCCGAAACTTCCGACTCGTTTGCTTTTACGGGATCGGTTCCGGGCTGCGCTGCGGTGCGTGTTTTTCGCCTCGAATTTAGCTTGAACAACAAACAAACATGAAGCTCAAGATTTTGACCGCAATCATACACAGTGGTGGTGGTCGCTCTCTAACAATGGCATGCCTGCTGCTGCATTGATTCAAATCCAAAACAACGCCGGAATGAACGCGTACGTGACCTCTATGCACGCATATGTCCCTCTGTGGCTCTGTTGTGTGACTGACTGACTTTATCCGTCTGAAATCACGTTTGACACTGGCTCCGTTCGGCAGGCTGAAATTCAGCCGGATGGAGCTGCTGCTGCTGCTACAGCACACTAGGTTGCTACAGTGCCAGATTCCTCCGCTACAGTGTTCTCTCTCACTATTCAAACTGCAACTGCAACTGCATCCTCCAACCGAACACCCCGACTATCGGTAAATCTTTGGAAAAGTCATCATCCTCACGTGCTCAAGCGAGGTGGCAGCTGTGGACTCTTCACTTCACTGCTAAGAAAATGGTCGCTCCTGCGATGCGAGGACGTGGGTGGATACGGATAGTGGGCCGCCTTTGCTCTTGCATCAGGACGCGGGGTTCTTGCATCATGTCCACGGAGGCTGGCTATCTTGACACATGAACATTATCTGAAATATTATTCGATTCTTTCGCGAGGATTCCCTGTATTATTCAGGACTATCTTTTTTTTTTTGCCCACACTAGCACTTGGACCTATTTCTTTTGAGGACAGAGATAGAATCCTTCCATACTTTTAGAACTGTTCATGATGACCACAAGGATCTGTACATATCTCCTGTAATAACACGCTAAGCAACGGAGACATTGCTAACGATGTTTGAAGCAGGGTTTATCCGGACCAGCAGGTTGACCACACTTATGCACTCCATTATGCCTATTGTTTCCTCGATGATTCATCATTGCCTGTTACATCAATCTTACTTACTATATTAATTTCCCGAAAGGGCTTTCTGTGGTGGAAAAACAGACGGCCGAGCCATACAGCAACATGGCTGAAAAATTGAAACACGGCAGGACTTTGACGGTAACATGGCGGCAATGATCAAGTTAAAATATGTGTCGTTTCCTCCAAGTTTACTTACCTGACAGCGCTCTTTCTGGGCGAAAGATCGTGGAGATCGGAACGCTGGTGCCTAACTCTGCCTTTTTCTGTGGAAAAAAACAACGAAAAACCTGCTCTTTTCTACAAGATTGTAGTTTGTTGCAGATCGTCCCATGAACTCCCTTGTTGATACATGACATCTGTGGTTTTCTTTAGGGGAAAAAACACTAGCACCACTTTCGAGAAGAGTTTTTTTTTCATCTTTTTTGTATGGGTGGATTTGAGAAGAGCTAAACAAAGTAGCTGTACGCTCCTATATAAGCGTTTCCTTCCTTCGTTCCACCAAACCACTAGCATTCCAGTAGCATAACCAGAGCAGCTCAGCTTCTTGCAAGTAGCGTTCACTAGCCTCACTACACAAAACCATGGCTCCTCTGCTCTTCAGGGACCTGAAGGGCATTTCGTGCTCCTCTCCGGCGGCCACCGCAATACGCCCGAGCTTGGAGCGGCGCCTTTCGTGCTCCACGCCGTCGTCCACCGCGATATGCCCGAGCCTGGAGCGGCAGCCGATGGTCCGGTCGCACAAGGCCATTGCGGCGAGCGCCAGCCATCTGTCTCAGGCTCCTACGGAGCCGAGGACACACAGGCATGACGGGAAGAAAGGGCAGCAGCACAAGGTCGTCGCGAACGCCGCCGCCGGCGGCCTCGTCAGCCCGGCCAACTCGTCCAGGTATCTGCTGAGCGGCCCCGAGGAGGAGATCCAGGAGGTGGAATCTGCTCCGCCCGCTGATGGCACCAAGGAAGAAGCAGCCGATGCGAAGAGCGCGCATGCGCAGGAGCAGGTAAGGGAACTGCCCACTTACTACTTGCGTTGCGAATCATTACTACTGAACACTGACTTGGTTTTTGCTTTTAAAAAAATTACTGATCACTGCCTGTCATGTCGTGCTTGTATTACTTTAGCCTTGCTGGCCGGCTCTTCTTGACTAGAAACCATTAGAAAAACGGAAGTGAGATTATGTGATGATTAGCGATCATACCTGTGGGGCATAGAGGGTTTAGACAATGATTTCTCGTTTGATATCTGAACTTACAGCTGAAGTTATCCGAATACTATGATTACGAGCAGATACGCTTTGTGGAAACTTTAGTTAAAGATTCTGTATTGTACTGAGATATGCATATAAAATTGCTGAATGGCTGCAGCTTTGCCTTTGCGACTTATATTACTGGATTAGTATCAGAAATTAAAAGCATGACACCTCGTAGTTTCTAAGCTTTGCATACTTGCTCATGTTTGTCTCTTTCATTCAAAATCAGCGAAATCAACATACTTCTGTGATAAGTGCTTTGCTTGTCCCTTAAAAAAAATGCTTTGCTTATAACTGAACTCAAACTTTGGGGATCTTTTTATCAGGTGGTTGTGCTGAAGGTATCTTTGCACTGCAAAGCATGCGCAGGGAAGGTGAAGAAGCATCTTTCCAAGATGGAAGGTGAGCTCGCCTGACAGCTATGTCAAGATCTGAAACTTTTGTTCAGAGTTCTTCAAGATAATTAAGATCAAAGCCTTTCCTGTACTGATAACCACTCTCACTTCTGAAAATATAAACAGGCGTGAAATCGTTCGACATAGACTTCACGGCGAAGAAGGTGACGGTGGTCGGCGACGTGACGCCGCTGGGCGTGCTCAACAGCGTGTCCAAGGTGAAGAACGCCCAGCTCTGGGCGGCGCCGCCACCGGCGATTGCCGCCTGAAGGAGAAAACCAAAAGGAAAAACCTGAAACCAAAAGCTAGTTTAGATCAGGATCCGTTCGCCGTGACTTGAGCTGGGGCCGTGCACGAACGCACGGCACGCGCATGTGGGGGCACTGACCACTGACGGCCACGGCTAGCTAGCACGCTGGGCCAGTGCGTCTGTGGAGGTGTCTCCTCGATCAGCATGCCTGCGTCGTCCATATCCTGACCCTTGAATGCAGCTTTGGTTCTTCCTGTGGTCGTCTTGTGATCATCTTTTATTTGCTTTGGTTGGCGCCATGCGTGGACTAGCACGCATGCTGTCCGTCTTCCTGTTTCTTTTCTTTTTCCTCTTGCTGTAATATATAAGCATGACACTGCATTGTTGTCCTGGTCTTTTACGGAAAGTTGAGTGGTCACGAAGTTGGTGTGGAGAAAACTTGAAGTAAGATACGGTGACGTGGTCAAAATGCAGAAAGATCTGAGTAGTTCACATGAGCTAACCAAGCCTTAAAGCACGAAATTATAAGAAATGTCAGTACACGAATGGAATCCGAGCTGAGGGACGACGGAATCGGAAGAAGTGATGCACGCCAATAACGACTGCATGGAAGGCGGAGAGCGTGAGGTTTCTGAGCCTGCAAGGGGGAGACCGTGAGACCACACACGGTGCAGATTAGGTTCTTTGCAATGAAACCAACTCATTTAAGTGAAAGTCATAACTTAGACCTCCGTCATGACTTCGTGAATCTTAAAATCAACTGGCATAGTATTTTAGCATAGTGTTTTAGCATAGTGTTTCAGAGACGCTCATTGAGGTAAAAGTTATGTGTGTTCATAAAAACGAGTATTCATGTCTCTGCATTTGTATTGTGTTTTTTTTTGAGAAAAATGAACAAAGTATCTAATTCTTCTCTTCTTTCATAGTATGCCCACCGGTGCAAGATGTCAACATGGACCCTTCAATACAAAAGCAACCTTCGCATCTTTGAGCATAATTTTTTTAAAAAATTATGAAGTGGCACCACAGGCATGTTCAAGCAGCTGTGCTAGCTTTAAAGATTGAAGCACAATTGCTACATCGTAGGCTGATAAACTCCATGCGTTCTAAAGGGAAGGGACACACGCCTGTGCCGGTGGAGGTGCCAACTCTGGCGAGGGCAATGGCGGCAGCGTTGGCATTGTCGAAGTCACGAAGGTCATATAGAGGCTAAGTGGCATGTTTCAAAAAGCTCGACAACAATGGCAATGAGGTAACTATAACAGGTGCATTGGTGGGGTGGGCGCGACGATATCATCAAGGGAGAAGAAAGCTCATAGATGATGCTTTTAGTGACATTACCTAAACTATCAAATAATGTTCCTCTGTTCAAAACTTCATTGGGTTGAGAGGGGGGGGGGGGGGGGGGGGGCATTACCCCCTTGATTTGCATTATCCTAATCACTATTTAGCGACTGATATATTGATACACATGGATGTAACTAGCATGATCTAATTGCAAAGGACCAGGCAGCTGTCCTCTGCCTTGCACGCTAGTTACAGAAATACGTATAATAAAAGTATAAAGGCGACAGGGACGTCGTAGTGCTACTAGCAGACTAGCTGAATCTGGGCCTGAAGGGAATCCAGTCTTGGAGATGTCTTATACGTACGGTGTGTTTCTGTAACTAGCGTGCAAGGCAGAGGACAGCTGCCTGGTCCTTTGCAATTAGATCATGCTAGTTACATCCATGTGTAGTCATTTCTCGAGCAGAAATAGTGATTAGTGTCAGACCCCATTTCTGGAATCTACTGTGCATCCTGTATCAGTCCCTGGATCAGTAGCTGATACGCACAAGAACACAGATATGATAATCAAAAGCATACTTCGAATAGGTAAATAAGTAAGATACCTGATATAAGACCCTTAGTGGCGGTACGACAAGGATTCAAAACTATCCAGGTCAATACGGCCAACTAACGGTGAAGCAGACAGCGGAAACCATGGCCCAACGCCACAAGCAAACTTGAGAAGCAGAACTGAAAACCAATCGTCGTCGTTCTCTACGAAGTCATCTCCTACTAAACCAACAATTGCAAACACGTGAGTACATAAGGTACTCAGCAAGCCCTACACTACACAAGGGTATATATACATGCATATTTGGTCTTAGCAAGGAATAAGCTGTACGGTTCATTTGCAGCAAGCAAGTTTTATGCAAGGTTCGCTAAAGCATACAAAGGAATTCTTAGATAAAACAGAGAAGTACTGTCAATATTTTAGTTGGTTGGCCCTGGGGGAGTATGAAGCATTCCTGCCAGTTCCCAAGTTTTAGTTGGGCCTTCTGACCTCAATAGTCATACCGACCCGGCACATTTGCCATCACTTCCAAAACACGAGCAGACTACTGCTCACTCACACTTTAAGGAATCATGAAGGTGGCTAATCATATCGAACTCAACAAAGATGCGTCATATGCCGTGACAACGTCCATCCGGATGAATTTTACACTCTGCAGAGGTTGTACATCTTTTCCCACGGGCTATGCACTCTTGTACGGAGAGTAACATAACGCTCAATCCATCTTCTCCGAGTACCACACACAATGCCACCTACGAAACAACCCAGGGGCTTCTCATGAGACTACAATAGTCAACATGCAGACCCACTGCACATTGATGTGCGGATCACAGGCCAGATCTCCTAAGCAATACAAACTCCAGAGTCTTCTCCTGGTTGCTCGTTTGCGCTACTGCCCTCCAGGTGGATCAAAGTGGTAGGCACCAAGAAGGTAGGGTAAGTCCTTCCCATACAGGTTCCGTGGTAGTACGAGAATCATCTTGTTAAAGGTTGAATGAACCGGTCCTTATGTGGCCGGGCAAGCGTCATGTATCCCACACTAGGGGACTATCACACAATCCATTATGTCATCAATCACTTACTAATGGCCTTGCCCGCAATCCAACCATCCCATCACCGTCTCCATCATCATCACCTAACACGGTTGTGCTACTCCCAATCCCATATATTACGCACACCACCAAACTCATTTCACGCATTTGTAAAAGTACATAAGTGAGTAAGGTGTGGCAATGTAGAAACATTGCGAGGGGTCCTAAGCAATCTAGTAACAAGGTGAACGTGCCATCATAGAAATGATGGAACTATTCTAAGGTTATCAAGGTGATAGGTAAAACAAAGGGTAAACAAGGATTTAGATATTAACGCCTAAGTAACAGACATCAATATCAATAAGCAAGTAGGACTATAACTACACAATCAGTAAAATAACTAGTCAATGCATAGTACGAGATCAGGCCATATAGGTGCTTTGCGGAAACAGTAGGTTCAATCATGATCAAGGAGAAGTAGAGCTTGCCTGAAGAACGCTATCCTAATCTTTCAATTCTGGATCTTCAAGCTCTTCTGTCGAAGTTGATATCTTCGAGTCTTCCTCTTAAGCTTGTACCTTCTGACTCGTCTTCGGGCTTGGATTCTTCATCTCATCTTCGAAGCTTGGATCTTTTAGGTCTTCCTTGAATTCTTCTGGCTCTTCCTCGAATCTCGTGTAAGCTAGCGCATAGAAATATAACGCATAAATAAACTACCGCAAAGGAAAAAAAAGAACGAAAAGAGCCGAATAAGATCCAATTAACTCCAATAAGAATCGATAAAACTCCAAGAAGAACGGCTATGCTTATGCAATGCATATCTATTTATGAAAGATTATTTATTACAAGTTTTAATCATGGCCTTATAAGGGCCATATTCACCTAGACAAACTATTAATTATCTAAGTTCTCTTAAAAGGAGCAGGGTGCAGGGTTTGGCATGAAACTTTATTTACTAAAACCTTAGGGTGAGGATGGTGAGATGCACATGCTGCATTGACGGTGATTGCGTGCATATCTATTATATAAAACTTAAGTTATTTCTATTAAAGAACATGAGTGGTTTGAGAAGGGGATATGCGAATGCAAAAGATTTAATGCATGACGGTGCAAGGTTAGCTATATGATCCAGTCATGACATGCACCAAGAAGACAATAAATAACAAAGGAATAGCCTCAAATAGCAGAGAATGAAATACCAATAAAATTCTCAAATAACTGACATCAAATAAAAGAGGTAGATAAACCAATAAACTAGATAAATGGCGAGGACAACATTGGATTAGATTTGATTGAACGATGTGAAATGATACGGCGGGATTGACTAGATTCAACACCATAAAGCGAAAGAATATTTGTGCTCGACGAGATCAGTGGCAATTGATTGGCCGGGATGACTGTACATTGAAAGAAGGAGGAATCTGGGTGGTTTGATTAAGCGATAACTATGCTAGGCTAGGGTTGAAGCTAGGTCGTGATAAGAAGAGGTTATTGTACTTGAGGTGGGACGGTGCGACGAGAAGAGGTGGAATGGTTCAACCAGAGGGGTTAGGTTCAACACTAACAGGTGGAAGAACAGTTGCCCTATGCGAGATCAGCGAAGAATGATTTGTCGAGGTAGGATTTATCGGGTGAGAGGGAAACTTTAGGGTGTGAATGATTTATAGATCTGGTGTGGTGCTCTAAAAGCAGTACCAAAAGGTACTACGCGTTGCTACGAACGCGTGAGCGCAAGAATCGCTCAAAACGGAGCTCGGATGGAAAAGATATAGGCGTTTAAAGAATTTAGGGGCTTGTTTGTAAGAACAGAAAAGTTCTAGGGACCTATCTGTAAAAGCAGAAAGGTTCCAGGGGCCTATATGTAATTATGGAAAAGTTGAAGGACCTTGATGTAAAAAGATAGGGACTAAAAGGTAATTATGGAAAAGTACAGGGGGTTTCTGTAAAAGACAGGACTGGAATGTAATTACAGAAAAGTATAGGGTTGTTTCTGTAAAAGACAGGACCTAAAGAGAATTAAAATAAATTAGAGGGGCCTATCTGTAAAATGTACAGGACCGGGGGTTTTCGGAAATTTTTGGAATTATTTTTAAATGGAAAAAGATGGTGGACCGGGTCTACAGGTGTGTGGACCAGGTCTACGGGCGGTCCACACACGTTCACGGTGGACTGACTGATCTGGAGCGTTGGATCTGAGATGGACGGCCGAGATTAATCGGGGCGAGAGGGCGGTGGCCGGCGGCGACTGAGCGGCGCGGTCGACGGCGGCGACTCGCCGGAGTTGGCCGGAACGGCGCTCCGGTGGGTCAAACTTGACGCGAAGCGGCTCGAGAGAGAGAGAGGAGAACACGGCGAGCTCACCTAGAGGGGTTGTCGACGACGTGCGGAGGCGGAGACTCGTCGGCGACGGTGAGGCGCGGAGAGCGACGGCGGCGCTCGATGCAGGAGAAGAGGGAGAGGGGCGCGTGGACTTCGTGTGGGTCGAGAAGATGCGCGGTGATGTGGCGAGCCTGGTGCGTGCAAGAGGCCAGCGGGGCGGAGCCAGGAAGGCGGTCGGCGTCGTGCTTGCGCGACGGCGGGCGGCGGCGCGCGGCGTGGCTAGGGTTAGGGTTTAGCAGCGGCTTCGGGGAAACGGGAGAGGAGGCGCTGGGGCTCGGTTTTATTGAGGAGAGGAGACGTGCGGGTCAAGAAGGACGGAGGAGGCTTCAAGAGGAAGCAAGCTAACTCCGGTCAAACGGCGGCGGTGCTTATCCGGTGACCGGCGCGGCGGCATTGAAGGCACTTGTTTGCGTAGGGGCTAAGATTGCGGCGCACGTGGTGAGTGTCCGTTCGGCGTCGTAGGTCGACGACGACGATTGACGGTCCCCGACACCTGGACGGCAATGAGGAGGTCGGCGGTGAACTGTGAGAGCGGTGAATGCGGGGAAAAGTTGTGGCGCCGTACTGCAAGCTTTGACCTCGAGAACGGGCGAGCTGGCGTCACTCCAGCATGGCTACAGGGCCGGTGAAAGAGACCCGAGAGAGAGGGAAGGAGGAGATGGCGGCCACGTCGGCGGCGGCGGCTGACGAGCTCGCGTGAGCTGGTGGAGGAAGGAGACGACGGCATCGCGGGCCAGGCTGGGCTGCGTCGGGCCGTAACGGGCCAGGAGAAGAAAGGGGAGATCGGCCCACGGCGGAAGAAAGGGAGAGAGGGAGAGAAAAGATGGGCTGGGCCGGGAAGGAGGAGAAGGAGGGTGAGGCCCAGAGGGTTTTAGGGGAGAGAATAAATTTATTCTTTTCAGGATTCAAACACCAACTCAAATTTGAATAGGATTTCAAATTTGAGGGAAACAATATATTGAGAAAACTCTCGATAAAACAAATGAAGGTCCAAAAATGCATATGATGAACTTTATGCAAGGTTTAAATTCCAAATTTTGAAATTCAAAGTGTATCTGCCAAGCTTGAAATATATTCATTTTAATTTGTTGAAAAAATTCAAAATGGGTCAAATATTTAGTGAACTTTAAATGAAGCAAACACTTGAGCATAGATTTTATAGTTTGAAAATTTCAGATTCAACTAAGTTTGAATTACTTTTGTTAGTTTTATTTCTAAAATTTGATGAGGAGGAAAGAAGTAAACAAAATTCAAAATCGGAGTGATTTTTATTCCATTTTATTTTTGATTTGAAATTTGGGATGTTACAATTAGGGCCACCTTCGATTTAGCGATATATTGATAGACGGTCAAGACAAAGACTATGACAACAATAAAAGAGGAGAGTCCAGAAGACCCCAAGGTGAACAAAACCAGCTCGTGAAGCTGGGTCTCCTGAGTTTATGTCTTGGGGCGAAACACTTATTCGATTTTTCATAGAAAAAGGGGCCTAAAATAAAAACCTTATGGTGGCCAAAAAACTGAGAAGAAAAACTAAGCCCGCGAATTTTTCTCTGATGTTTTTTTTTTTGTTTCGCCTCAGCCGGCTTTGCCTTGGATGCACGAGGTAGAGGATGAAACGAGGTGCGAACACTCATGTAATTTTTTAGATAATAGAATAAAGAAATACACCTAGTTTTGGCTTCCAAAGAAGCCACAACCATACTGGCATTGATTTAAAAAAATTACAATCAAATACAAACACCGATAACAAATTGACACGCATCAAGTGCTCAAACTATAAAAAAGTTTAAAAATAAAGAAAGAAAGAAAGCAAAGCGGACACTCCAGTAATGAGTGTGAGTAATCGTATTCGATTCATGCTCTGTTGTCCCGACGTAGCACGCCCCATGCCGTCTATAGTACAGTATCTTATTTTGTGTGCTTGCAGATGGATTCCATCATTCGATCCGGCGGCCATGGAGTCTACGGAGAACGTGGACGCGGTGAAACAACAAACAAAGCCAAGCACAACTGCTGACGATGACCACGGCGCCGATCTGATCAGCGGGCTCGTCGACGACGTGCTCCTGCGGATCCTGGGGCTGGTGGCCGACGCGAGGGACGTGGTGCGCACGGGCACGCTCTCGCGGCGGTGGCGCGGGCTCTGGACGCGCGTCCCGGCGCTCAGCTTCTCCTTCTCGCCGTCGTCCTTCATCGAATCAGCCAACGACGCCCAGCGATATATCGCATTCGTAAGCGACGTTCTTGCCCAACGCGCCCCATCGAGCGACGCCATCGAACGCCTGAAGATCACGCTCGAAGTGGATTGTCGTGAAGGCGACCAACTCCTTGTTCCGTCGCCCGTCGGAGCAGCCGAGACGTGGGTCCGGTACGCGGCGCAGCACGGCGTGAAGTCTTTCAAGATTGAATGGTTTCAGTCTGTTGCAGAGGACACTGACGACGAGGAGCAGGAGGACGAAGGAAAGGAGAGGCCCGGGACTGTGATGGCTCTTGATGGGCTTCCTTGCTCTGCAAAGCTGGAGAGCCTGCGTTTGGATTTAGGTCACGCCAGAGTCCGGCTCCCCGCCACTGTCGTATTCCCATCACTCGTGGATCTCAAGCTCGTAAGCATGGAGCTAGCAGACGACAGCGGTCACCTGTTTTCTGGCCTCCTATCCTCCCCGCATCTGCAGAAACTGCGCATGTACAATGTCAAGATTCCGGGGCTGGAGGAGTTGCTGATCGAGGTCGGGACGCTATTAGAGCTGTCGTTGAAAGACATGCTTGAGCTGACGTCGCTCGAACTAATGACCCCAAATCAAGAACTGCGAGGACATTGAGGCGCTCACCGTCTCGGCCCCGAGGCTGGAGAAGTTCACATGCTTGAACAACCCTTTTCTGACAGATATCAACGGAGGCTTGTCGAGCGTGCACAGCCTCGGGCTTGGTTTGCACTACTCACAAGATGATGCGAGGAATGTTACGAGCACATACCTTCTGCGACGTTGTGGCTCAGTCAGATGCCTTGACGTGTCTCTTAGAGGCGATCTGATCTAACGGTACGCATGTTTTGAGTTTCTTCACATTGCTTCGACATGTTTACCTATCTTTGTCATCCTGTACTCCCGGAAAGGAAGCATATATATCTACCTGTTCTTCTTATGGTCATGTCGAATCTTCAAAGTTCAAAAGTTTATCTTATTACTTGTTTATTTTGACCTATCAACAGAGTAAAACGCACAGCGTTGGCATGCAACAACTACTCCCTCCGTCCCTTTATGTAAGGGATCGGGGGAGCTCCCAAGGAAAATAGCCATCCAACGAAAAGACCAACGTGCCCCTGCTTGCCTCCCTCCCTCTCCTCATCTGCTTGCTGCTATGGCCGCTCCGCTCGTCCGCATCTGGCGCACGAGGGCGCTCCGCCGCCCCCTCCCCTCCATGGCTTAATTCTCTCCTCCCGTGTCGTCCCCTCCGGCCACGGCAGTCCTGCGACCTAGATGCGGTCGAGCTCGCACCCTCAAACTGCTCCCCGCGACTCAGATCTGGTCGAGATCGACCTTGCCGAGGACGACGTCGACGGCCCACGGCTCGCCGCCCAGTTGCCGCACACGCGTCATCGCCTGGCCGCGCCGCGAAGCTTCCCCTCCTTGCTCGTCTCCTTCGAGCACGCTACCACCGCGCGAGCTCGCTTTGACGCCACGACGCGACGGCGAGGGTCGGAGGAAGGCTGCCTGCGATGCCACCGCCCAACGGCGAGAGTCGCGCCGGAGCTTGGGAGGCGCAGCTCGCCCCTGCAGCCGCCCTCACGAGCTCGCTCCCGATTGAGCGCGCGGTGGGGGCGAGATGCGGGCGAGCGGCGACGACGGTAGGGGCGAGCGGCTTGCGGCGGGGCGTCGATGACGGCGACGGGTGAGAAGCGGGCGACAGCTGTGGGGCCGAGATGCGGGCGACAAGGGTGGGGGCGAGCTGCCACGGCGGGCTGGGAGCGGCGAGGCGTCGACGACGGCGATAGGCGAGATGCGGGCAACGGCTGTGGGGGCGAGATGCGGGCAACGGCGGTGGGGGCGAGCTACCACGGCGGGCTGGGAGCGGCGGGGCGTCGACGGCGGGCTGGGAGCGGCGGGGCGGCGTGGTGGGGATGGGTTGCGGAGGAATCTCCGCCTCCGGTGCCGTGATGGGCGGGCGGGTGGGTCGAGAGAGATGGGGAAATTTCAGCGTGTGGGGTCCACTTGACTCTACGATCCCTAATAAAAAGGGACATCTTTGAATCCCTCCGATCCCTTATAAAAAGGGACGGAGGGAGTAACTCATATCACGTCTTTGAAGGTTCGCATTTGGTCACGTGAGTGGCATTCTGGAGACCGTGTTGCAAGTCTCCTGACAGCATTCAGCAATCTCAGGCGCCTCAGCCTAAACTTCAATGGGGTGAGTCTCTCAAATTTGTACTATCTCCAATCTTTTTGTTTATGTCGTTGGTTACGGACGACATCCACATCATAATGGAGGTTGTAGCATTGTTGACTTATTTTCATCAATCCTTCTCATTGCACTAAATCACGTGCATGTCCTTTCTTTACTGCAGTGGTATGATTCCGATTTGAGCTGCAACCACCCAGACCATCAGAAATCCCATGACATCTCGTTAGTCCACCTCCAAGAAGTAGAGTTCGAGGAACTAGCAGAGACCGATTGTGAACTCCAATTCTTGCGATTCGTGCTCTCAAGTACTACCACGCAACTTCGGAAGGTGCTTGTAAATTTCAAGAAGAAACAGCAAAAGGGCAGCATAAATGATGTGTTGCACATGCTACATGGCGACGGCACCTGGATTGATTGCCGTGACGATGATCAGTCATACGAGTGGAGGTCGCATAGATAAGTGTGTAACACCTACAGTATTTACTTAAAAAGAATATCCATGTACTCCCCCCGGTTTTAAATATATGGTACGTTGATTTTTTCCCGTTACTTTGACCATTCATCTTATTTTTAAATATTGTTTAAATAGCTAAATATAGAAGTTAATTTTAAAGTGATTTTAATGATAGAACCAATGACATTCATTTCACATTAGGTAATTAATTGCTCAAGATCAACGAAAAATCAAATGTGTCATATATTTAGAAATGAAGATAATAGATGGTGCATGCATCTATTGAAGCAGATTTTTCTGCCAATTTATTAGCAGTGAATATGCTATTTCTCTTACTAAATGTTTTTCTCGTGAATGTTTATTTGTACAGTTGAAATGCATGCACGGAGTACTATACCTCCGAATTTTTTTTTGATATTGTTAGGTACTAGTAATAAGATTTTATAATAGAAAATATGGAGTGAGGAGTAGAGTATATGTGTGAAAGAAGAAAAGGAACATAAGCCGTATTCGTGTCCCTTTCTAGCATGAGCCACAGAAGCAGTAACATAAGCGTTGTGCTGCATTGCTGTAGCATAAGCATTATCTACATCCCTTCTCTTTCCTCGTTTTAGTTTTTTTCCGCCCTCGTTTTAGTTGTTGAATGTGTAAAATGTAGAGGAGGGTAGAAAATGATGCAATTTGTCGATAGACCAATACTGTGATAGGCTCTCCTGACATACATCACGAAAGCTGATCGATTCAGGCAGCAGTGCGCTTCCTGCAGGCTGCAGCTCCCTGCAGGTGCGGTCGTCTCATGCAGCAGCAAACTGGGTACAATTTTCTGATCAACGAATCAAAACCATTTTTTTCTCCACCCACATAATTCTCATGGAATTGAATGGAATGGTTAATGTGCTTTAATTGACTTACGGGATCTTGGGGTGAATCGGACGGACTAGCCGGGCGTCTACGAGACCACGACTCATTTTCACCGCTACCACGTGAGTACCACTCCGATCCACCCCAAGATCCCGTAAGTCAATTAAAGCACATTAACCATTCCATTCAATTCCATGAGAATTATGTGGGTGGAGACTATACGTCGATCTGGCGGTAGAGGTCGGGATATTCATTCCATTATATTATCACACCAAAAAATATTAACTTGATATGCATGTATGTATGCAGAGGACATGGTGATAGCCTATCAATGCCCGGAACATCCGTACCCTGTGGCTATATGCGTTGCGTCACCGACGACATTTGCAGCCGTTGCTGCAAGAACAGAGGCTTGGGCGTCGGTTGGTGCAACTTTTCCATCTGCTACTGCTGTAGATAGGAACTGTTACGTGTGCATGAAAGATTCTTGTACGTATATGTACGCGGCTGCATCGCTTGTACAAAAAAGGATAAGCACTGGAGATAGAGTCGTTTGCGTAATTGGAGATAAAGCTTTGCACGTGCGAGACTTCCAGAAGAAAGATCATGTCAGTTTAGATGTTCCTGAATAAACTGACCGAACTAGATACGCGAGTTTTGATAGATTCCAGATAAAGCCTGCGTGCATAGGAGATAATGCTGGAGTTAGTTTTGAACTCAGATTTTCCTGGATACGTATCTCCTGGGGCTAACCGACGTAGACTCTGCCTACATAAACAAGCCGAACCCTACCAGCGAGAGGAGGGAGAGGCTGCCGCCAAACACCACGCGCAAGCGTCGCCAAAGCACGCCCTCATCATCAACCAGTTCACGCCGCCGCCGGAGGAGCGCGTACGTCGCCCTCTCGCCGCAACGCGAGCCACGGCCACGTGCGGCAACTCGCCGCGTCAAGCACACGCCGGAGTTCCAACGCCAGACCAGCGCGCCGCCGAGACGACGATGGCCTCCGTCAAGCCGGGCGTCGTCTTCCCCGCAACCATGTCCTCTGGTGAGCACCCAACGTGGTGACAATCAAGAAATTCTATACATCCTCAGTGATGCCGAAAAGGGCTCACATCATTATACTCGTCCCTAACATGGGATCGAGAGTGTTATCGGCCGGCGTATTGATGATCAAAAGATCAAGAAGGTGACGCCGAAAGGGGCTCACGATGATATCTCTCTAACAGGAGAGCAAGATGAAGGAAAATTCCATGATGATGACTTAATATTCAAGATGGCGATGAATCTAACATGGTTCAGCCCCTTACAAGATTGAAGTCTTCCTACGCTAGCCAGAGATGACTATGAACCGACAATGGCCGCATCATTATAATTCATTCCGTCTAGGTGCCGACGAGGCTAGACGAAACTTTGGCTGAGTAATGACGAAACTAAGTCAACACTCCACCGACACGTCCCCGGGATCGAACACACATCGTTGCTGGGTACCGACGAGGCAAAGGCAACACTTTCGTTCGAGTTGATGAAGACCGGCGTATATATGACTGGGTACCGACGAGGCGAAAGTCATCCCCTTCATCGACATCTTCCGTTTACATCCGACGTGGCGATGGTGCTGTTATGACTGGGGCAATATAAAAGCCACCCACATACACACATCCCATCCATACTACATCATGCATGGACGAGTAACACTCTACATGAAGATACGACCATTACGCGCAGCTTAATCGGAGGTGTTATTAGTTTCTCGCTACACGTGTGTCTTGTGCACTTGTGTGTGATTATATTTTTGTCTTCCAAGTTTTTGATTTCACGAACAGTCAGGTACTAATAATAAGATTTTATAATAGAAAATGTGGAGCGAGGAGTAGATAATATGTGTGAAAGAAGAAAAGGAACATAAGCCGTATTCGTGCCCCTTTCTAGCATGAGCCACAGAGCCAGTGACTCTGATACTCTCTCTTGCTGTAATATAAGCGTTGTGCTGCATTGCTGTAGCATAAGCATTATCTATTCCTTCTCTTTCCTCGTTTTAGTTGTTGAATTTGTAAAATGTAGAGGAAGGGTAGAAAATGATGCAGTTTCTCGATAGACCAATACTCCACTGTGATAGGCTCTCCTGACATACATCACGAAAGCTGATCGATTCAGGCAGCAGTGCGCTTCCTGCAGCTCCCCCTGCAGGTGCGATCGTTTCATGCAGCAGATCAACGAATCAAAACCATTTTTTTCTTACCTTTTTTTTTTGTGAGAGGGCTAAATTGCTTCTCTCTGGAGGTCCGTTGGTTTTGCTTCAAAGAAGACGGTCGATCAACAGGCGGCCCAACTCAGCCCAACGTGTCGTCGACGTACGTAGCACGTCCCGTACCGTACATGGAATCCGAGTCGATCGAGAGATCAGATCGATCTCCGGCCGCCATGGAATATGCGGAGGACGTAGACGACGAGGCGAAACAACAACCAGAGCAAATCACAACTCGGGAACGCGCCGGCGGCACTCAAGATTTCATCAGCGGCCTGTGCGACGACGTTCTCCTGCGCATCCTGGGTGATCTGGTGGCCAAGGACGGCTACTGTGACGCGGCGCGCACGGGCGTGCTCTCGCGGCGGTGGCGCGGCCTCTGGACGCGCGTCCCGGCGCTCAGCTTCTCCTCGACGCCGTGGCCGCGGCATGGCTGGAGCGCCGAACGATTTATCGCCTTCGTCGACGACGCTCTCGCACGTCGTGCGCAATCAGGAGACGGCGTCGAGCACCTGGACATCTCGTTTGTGTTCGACGATGATGAGCACGACCTAAAACAAGTTGAGCCGCCATCCATCGCGGCAGCGGAGAAGTGGATCTGGTACGCCATGCAACGCGGTGTGAAATCTTTCGTCCTTGAACTGGAACTTCCTCTCGCAAAGTCTGTCCAGACGGATGGTGATGATGATGAGGATAATGGTGATGATGAGGAGGAGGATAATGGTGATGATGATGAGGAGGATAATGGTGAGGAGGGACCTGTGATTATTTCTCTCGATGATCTTCCGAGCTCTACTACTCTGGAGACCATGAGTTTGTACTTACAGGGTGTTAGAATGCGGCTCCCCGCCACCGCGGTATTCGCATCGCTCGTGGATCTCAAGCTTGAATTCATCGAGGTAGAAGACAGCAGCGGCCACCTCCTTTCCCGCCTCGTTTCGCCGGCGTGCTGCCCGTGCCTGCAGAAGCTGACCCTAGCTTGCATCGATGGGGTGAAGGAGCTGTTGATCGAGGCCAGTGTTCTCACGTATCTGTCGCTGGACCGAATGCAGGATGCCAGTTCGCTCAAAATAATGACTCCTAATCTCCGAGTCCTCTGCATCCTGTGCTGTCCCAGCGTCAAGGCGCTAACGGTCTCGGCTCCCAAGCTGGAGCACATCACTTGCAGTTGCTCTTGTTGGAGATCTATGTTGATCGACGTCGATCAGGACTTGTCGTGCGTATCCAGCCTCAAGCTTAGCTTGTGGTCACACGCGTCCCTCCATGATGCTCCCTATAGGAACTTCATGAGCATCTCCCTCCTGCAGCGCTGTCAATCGGCCAGAAGCCTTGACGTGATGCTTTTTGTTCCCGAAGGACCGCGACAGGTACACACCTAATTTTACAGTGTCTCCATTTGTATTTCTCCTTTATTTTTCCTGATATAAAATTGACATCCTAATTTGATTTTTGAAGTTTTTCTTGCTCACGTTACGACCTTTTCCCCCACTCACTTATCAATGATATGATCGTGTTAGAATAAGTAATAAGATGAAAACAATTCCATTTTACAGAACTTGGATACATGATACCAAGGAGTTTTCAGTTTGTGGAGCATTGTCATATTTTTTTTCTCGAACACGCAGGAGAATTGTGTGTCTTTATATTAAGAAGAAAACATCAAATTACAATGCCATGCTTTGGCCAAGGTTTAGTGTTTGTGTATGCCCATCGATATTTCTTCTACCATCCCAGAACACAATATGATCGTTTTAGAATAAGTATAGATGAAAAGAATTCCATTTTACAGAACTTGCATGCATGATACCAAGGAATTTTCAGTTTGTGGACCATTGTCGTATAACATATAGTTTTATTGCATCTGTTAACTAGCCTTACTAGGCCACCTGCCTGATTTCTCCTTGAACTGGCTAAAACAATTGATCCCATTGACCTGCCCGTCTACTCAAAGATACACTAATATCATGTCTTCCGCCTGAAATGGGACATTGTTACATGTGCATTATATATAATTGTATTCTGCCAAGGGTCAAAAGTTTTTCTTCTCTGTAGTAACAATGTTTGTTTTAGCTCATCAATTATCCGATAGCTTCACAAGAAATTGGCATAATCAAAGACAAGATACCACAACTTTGCCAAGTCACATATGGGAACTGAATGCGAACTTCGGTTCTTACAATTCATGCTCGCAGGTGCAATACAACTTCGTAAGGCTGTTCTAAGTTTCAGCCGGGACAACCAGCTAGAGGACCAGAAGAATGATGATTTTCATCTCAGGCTACTTGGCCATGGGATTTGGACAGACCACTGTGGAGATTATCGATCATGTGAGTGGAGGCCGTGTTGATAAACAGAGTATGATTGCTTGGATCGGGAGCATGATTGCTTGGATCGGGAGCTCTCCAGGCATGTTTGTTTAGTGCTTGCATCGATCTTTGAACAATTTCTGCTAGTCGGACGCATAATCTCATTTTTATTTGAATGAAAATACTAAAAAAAATCAGAAGTGAGATTATGCGATTATATTAGTTTATGGGGGGATTTGATATCTAGAATTTCAAGCTGATGTTATCCAAATGGAGCACTATGGCTACAACCAGATACGCTTTCGTGGGAAGATAGTTAAAGGTTGTGTGTTGCAAACAGATACATGTGCGCGCAAAATTGCTGTATGACACCCTGCAGCTTCGTGACTTGCAGCAAAATATTACTACTATATACTAAAAATTGATTAGTTCGTATTGATGATCTGATTCCACGTTGATTTTGGAGTTTCATGGAGAGATCAATGCAACTATTTTCTTGTTGCAGGGGAAAAAGTACTCCAGTTTCCTCGTGGTGATTGCTACTGTGCACAATGGAGACGAGTCAATGGTCAGTCGAAAAAAAAAGGAAAAGGAAAAAAAAAGGTGACCAATCATTGGGCTAAATTTCTGTAGGGCCCATCGGGATATGGTCCTTCAGCGTGGCGCGATGTGTCGTGCACGAATGCGGCTCCTGTCCTCCGCGGCGCTATGCCTCCGGTTATCTGGACGGCGGTGCTGCTGCTGAGATTCGTAGGCTGCGGTGGGCCAGATGTATTGGCTGATGTATAGTACACCAGTAAATGTGGTGAAGTGAGCGAAGTGAGCACGGAACAGGTGCAGGTCCGTTTGCAGCCGCATGTGGTCTTGATTTTTCTACATATGTCCCGAAGCTCCTTTATATTTAAATTCGGTCCAAACGCACCTCAAGATGAGAGAAGATGAGCTGCAGCTACAGAATGGGGATAGATATTTGCTAGCCTGGATAACATCTGGAGATTGAATTTATGGCTACAAGGATCAAGGGACTAATTTGAGCATCTGTGCAGTTGAACTAAAACTGTCGCGCACTTTTTCTGCTGTGCAGACCTAAACATTTCAATCCACAGAGTATGTTACAAGCCTAAATGTAACACCCTGTGTTTTGCCATAATATAAAAATCACTAAAAATTTGAACTTTTCCGAATTCAAACAAATTCAATCAAAGTAGAGGTTAAATTCAAGGCAAATTCGAATTTTCGAATTTTTAATGTGCATCAAACCCCACCATAAGCATCTCTGGATTTTACTTGTTTTATTTATGTGTTTGTTGGCTTTTGTTCTTTTGCCAAATTTGAATTTACATTCAAATTTGAACCCACCTTAAATCTGGGAAATGTTTAAACATTTCCTTTCTTCCCGGGCCGCCCTCCTTTCTTTTCCCCTGGCCGGCCCAACCTCCCTCCTTCCCTTCCCTTCTCTCCTCCGCGGCCCACTTCGGCCCAGCCTCGCCCAGCCTGCCTCTCCTCTCTCTCGCTGACGCACGGGCCCCGCCCGTCGTCTCCCTCCTCTGGCGCGGCACAGCGCCGCCCATGCCGGCCGGTGCGCCCCGTCCCGTCGCCGCTCAGGAGCCGGTAGCCGCACGTGAACGCGCCTGAAGCCTCGCCGTCTCCTCACGTCGCCCCGTCCCTTCGGCCAACCCCGCTGCAGAGCGCCCACGTCATCGACCTAACCGCCCTCACCAACTTCGGCCAGTCGCCATGCCGCGACGTCAGCTCCGCTCAGCAGCGCTCCGCTTCGTCCCTTCGTCGCCCCTGTGGCCGTCCCGCGCACACGTCACCACGCGCGTGGGCGTCGTCCTCGCTCTGGCGAGCCGTCGTGTCCGCTTTGACTTCCGGCGACCGAGACGGCGACCAAGCCGCCCCAACGGCTTCTTTTCTCGCCGCCTATAAAAGCCGGCGAGCTCCGCGCCGTCTCCCCCTTTCTCTCGTGCACGCAAACACTCCTCAACGCCACCCAAACGCCCCAATTTTCAGTTTTCCCCACCGGCCACCATCACCCTCTCCAACCCCGGCGACCCTTCCGGCGTTTTCCCTGGCACCAACAGTGGAGTTCCGCCCTTCTTTCTTCTTCCTTTGGCTTCGCCGTGCCCTGGCTAACCCCGCCGCGCCTTCTGTTTTCGCAGCCGGAGCGCGGAGCCATGGCGTCTACGGCGGGCTAGGGTTCCGGTGACCACGCACGTCGACGAGCTGTGCCCGGCACTTCTCCGCATCCATCCAACCTACCGTGAGTCTCGCCTCCCCCTTCTCTCCCTTTCGCGCAGCTCCTTCTCCCTTCTCTCCCCTCGCGCGAGCACCCGCACCGAGTTCCTCCACCCGCCGCCGCTCGACCTCGTCGTCGGCGTGCTTCCCGGCCGTGCCCGGCCAAGCTGAGGCTCGCGCTACACTCCCCGCTCACCCGTGCACCCGCACAGCAACACACACTCGCACAAGCACACGCGCGTGCCGTTTCCCCTTGCACGCCGCCGCGCCGCCCACCTCCGGCGAGCCCGCGCCGCCGCCCCGCTAGCCGCCGACGTGAACGTGTAGCACGGCTAGCTCCGCCATGCCACGTAGAGCGCGTAGGTCCACTCCTCGTCGCGCTCCGCCCCCTGTAGATGCCGCCGGCGAGGGTTCCGGCGAGCCACCGCCGCGCGCACCCTCTCCCCGACGCGTCTGACCGAGTCGCGCCGCCATCCTACGTGGCGGGCCACGTCGGCACGTGGGTCCCACGCGACCCGGTCGTCGCGCACAGTGAGCGCGCGCGTCCACGGGTTCGGCGCACCGTGGACCGCCCTCACGCGCTCCCTCGGTCCACAGCGCACGTGGACCGAGCCCGCCACACAGTGCCAGCACAGTGCGCCGGCCCCACTGGCCCATCTGTCAGCCTCACACACGTATGGATTTTGCCAGCGCCACACTGCAAATGTACACAGTTTCTTTTTTGAGCACATTTCAATATCAGAAAAATCCCATAAATTCTCCAAAAATACTAGAATATTTTCTAATCATCTTCCAGTACTTGATCATTTCAGATTAATTAAGTTTTGCCCATACTTAATTAATCAAGCTTAGTTCTATCTAATTTAATCCCACCAACTTCCAAAATTCATATCTTTTTCATTCTAACTCCGATTTTGGCGATTCTTTCGCCAAAATTCATCTAAAATCATGATCTATCTGATGCTACCGGAAACTTCTTCATTTGATGTTAATTGGATCTTATTTGGTTTAATGCTTGTTTATTTAATTATTTGAGCGGTAGATTTATTTGTCGTTATTTAATTTTAATCGCTAGATAATCAAGCCTACGAGGAAGAAGCTGAGGATCCGGATTACGAGGACTTAGAAGAAGAAGACTTTGGTGAAGGCAAGTCCTAACCCTTCTTTGATCATGATTGATCCTATGTTTACAAATTACCTACTTAGAGCCCAGTTTATAAATAAAGTATGCATGATGTTTAAATGCTTAGTATGTCCTAAATGCTTGTTGATTGCCATGCCTTGTATTTGATCACCCTGCTTCCATTGTTAGACTTAGGGACCAACATCGTTAATTATTTAATGATTAGTTGGAATGCTATGCTGCTTAGGACTGTTACTCGTGTCGTGTGTACTTAATTTAATCTTGCTATACATGCTTTTTGGTGTTAAATGTGTGAGTGCTTGGTGGTGGTGTGTGTGGTGAATATGGTAATGTGGGAGGGTAATTAGTGACTTGTGCAACCTTATAGTGGGGATACTTTGGCGGGAGCAGGCGAGGTAGTCCTCAGTGGGGAGGGCTATCTCTGGGATGCGACTCCTCTGTGAGGATAGCTATTGAAGATGCCTGCTTCGGTCGTATAAGGACCGGTTCCTGTGCCGCCTGGCCTAGCACCCTTCGTACAGCCACAAGTCTTGTATGGGCAAGATTTGGAACCACACCCTACTATAGTGCTCACCCGGTATCCACTCGGAGGCAGGAGTTGCAGCGGAAGCCAGGAGAAGACTCGCCGACAGTGGGACGCGAGCCCGGCATGTGGATATTGTTCAGGTCTCTCTATACGATTTAATGTGATGAAGCCCCTGGTCGGATGATTTTCCGTGGGTGGATGCCGTGGTGACACCAAGGAGGTACGGGACCTCTGTATGCCTTTCCTAACCACGACGGTGGGAGGGACTGGTATACCTTGTGGGGAATCGTGTACAACCTCTGCAGAGTGTAAAATCTATCTGGATAGCCGTGTTCCACGGTATTGGACGACGCGAAAGCTTTGGCCACACAAGATTAGTATAACGGTGTGAGTTATATCCTTGGCGTGTTTCTTTTGGAATACTCCGGTGTGGAACCGTGCGCTGGTTTCCTGCCAGCATTAAAACTTGGGAACTGGCGGGATAGATTGCATCTCCCCCAGGGCCAAACAACCCCACTAAGTGACAACAATAATCTTGACTGCAGTTGCAACTGGCTTTGCTTTTAAAACAACCTTTGCATAAAGATGGCTTTAACCGCTATGCTTAAACCTCAGCTTATCCTTGGTTATATCCTTGCATGCTTTTACCCCTTGTGTTAGGGCTTGCTGAGTACCTTATGTACTCACCCTTGCTTTAATCATTCAGATGAAGAGCCCGAGTACGAGTTCCAGGATGATGAAGACGAAGAGTAGGGTTCTGTCCGCACTCGAGTTGCCTGTAGTGGTCCCGTTTTCCGTTTTCCGCTGTAGTTGTGTTTAAGTGGTTCTGTTGTAGTAGTTCTCCGATGTGTTGTCTGTTGTACTAAGCCGGCCGCTGGCCGAGTATTGTAAGACCTTTTATGTATGAAGGCTTGTATGAGACTTGGTAATATTTATGTAAGTTATGACTCTGTGATGACATTCTGTGTAAGTGTTCGTATCAGCGTCTGATCTAGGGACTGATACGGGTAAGCACTAGTGCTCCAGAAATGGGGTACGACAGAGTGGTATCAGAGCCATGCTTGACCGTTGGATGGACCCTAAGTTGGAACGAGTGTGAGAGAGTGATATTTTACATATATAAACTATATTACAAAATTTTACTTCCTGTACTGTCTTTACTTTATAAAATTTTTGTTCCGTTGTTGTGTACTTACCCATCTTCAACTTTTGTTGAACAGATGGAGGTCCAGTTGGTATACAGCGAGTGGTCCTTCAGCTACCAGATCGGCACTGCAGGCTTTCCCACTGTCCTTTGGGAGACCCTACAGAGGTTCGGCTACACCGACCGTCCAGAGTACCGCACCCGTCGCTCCGTCCAGCACGGCACCCAGAGGTGCGAGGTTCGCGTGACTATCCTCCAGTAACCCGAGCACCCTGACTGGGAGCCGCTGACAGCCACGACCTTCGGCGCTTCACTCGCCGACGCCTACGAGGCAGGGGCCCGCAAGGCCCTGCTCCTCTTCTGCGAGCGACACGAGCAGGACGTGCGTGGCACGCCGTCCCGCTACTTCCCGCTCTACACCTTCTGCCGCCCGGCGTGGCGTCGTAGGTGGAGAGCACTTCAGGGTTTGAGCCAGACAGAGGATAACCCCGCCTTGGTTGCCACCGTCCAGTACCTTCTTGCTTTGGACGACCTGTACAAGCAGCACCAGCGACAGTGGGCGAGGTGTGTCACCAGAGCCGAGGAGGCAGAGACTAGAGAGAGAGCCCTCAGTGAGCAGCTCACAGAGACCCAGGCACGGCTTGCACAGACCCAGTCTGTTCTCGAGACCACTGCAGAGCACTGGCAGGAGGAGACAGACAAGCTTAGAGAGACTCAGGCACAGCTAGCTGCAGTACAGGCTCAGCTCACAGAGACCCAGGCTACCATAGAGCGTACTAAGAAGCTCTGGAGAGAGGATGCCACCTACCTTATCAAGAGGTTGGACAGTTGTTACGTGGGGTGCCACACGCACCACGGAGGACCCCGTTGTCGTACCCCATTTCTGGAGCACTAGCGCTTACCGTATCAGTCCCTGGATCAGACGCTGATACGACGCTTACACAGAATGACATCACAGTCTCATACCCTTTTTATAATATTACCAAGTCTTATACAAGCCTTTTTATTACACAAAAGGTCTTACAACAAAGGCCAACGGCCTGACTACGAGAACAGTCAACACACCGACAGGCTGGCACAGCAGCCGCACTAACAACTACTCCAGCGGAAGACGGAAGGCACCACTCCAACAGGCAGACTTGCGTGCAGGTTGAACCCTAATCTTCTTCTTCAACAGCTTCAAACTCTGGCTCACCTTCTGAATGATTGAAGCAAGAGTGAGTACTTAAGGTACTCAGCAAGCCTAACACGAGGGGTAAGTTATGCAATGGAGTTCATCAAAGGATAGGCTTGTGGTTTATATCAACGAGGCAAGAAAGCCAAGTTTATGCATGGTTGTTTTGAAAACAAAGCAGTTCGCAATCTAATCAAGTATCTGTAGAGAATAGTGGGGTTAGGCGGCCCTGGGGGAGTTACTGTCCATCCCGCCAGTGCCTCAAGTTTTATCACTGGCCGTCAACCAGCACACGGCTCCAAACCGGTGTATTCCGAAAACACGCCAAGGATAACTCACACAGAAATCTAATCATAGTGTGGCCGATGCTTTCGCGTTGTCCAATACCGTGGAACACGGCTTTCCGGAAAGTTTCTTAACCTTGGCCAAGGGTGCACAAATTTCCCCACAAGGTGGTCCAGTCCTCCCTATCGTCATAGTTTGGACTGTCCCACTAAAGGTTCCATACCTACTTGGTACCACCACGGCATCCCCCACGGACATCACCAGGGGCTTCATAATCATAATAATATGGCCAGTCATAAATGCCGGATCTCGAACACCCACCAACGAACGAGTCTTCTCCTGGGACTCCGTTGCAATCTCCTGCCTCCGGGGGGTACCGGGTGAGTACTAATAGGGTGTGGTTCCAATTCCGCGCCCATTCACGGCTTGTGGCTGTGCGAGAGGTGCTAGGCAAAGGCGGCACAAGAACCGGTCCTTATACGACCGAACCAGGCATCTTCAATAGCCAATCCACAAGTGGAAGGGCGTCCCAGAGATAGCCTCCCCACTGAGGACTACCTCGCCTGATCCCGCCAAAAACATCCCTCACTAGGGTTGCACTTTATCACCACTCCCACCCATTTTCACATTTACGCACACCACCAAGCACTCACACATTTTACACGAAAATCATGTGAGCAGTATTAATTAAACACATGTGAAAGTCCTAAGCAGCGAGCATATCAACAATTCATTAACTAAATTAATGATGTTGATTCCTAGGGCTAACAAGGATACAGGATATAATCAAGTCAAGGCAGGCAATCAAATATTGCATAGGACCTTCTAGCATTTAAATCTATTTAAATACCATGCATATTTATTTGCAAATCAGGCTCTATGTAGGATATTTTGCAATCATAGGATCAATATGATCAAAGGGAGTTAGACTTGCCTTCAACAAGATCTTCTTCTTCTAAGTCCTCGTATTCCAGGTCCTCGGGTTCTTCAACGACTTGATTATCTAGCGATAAAAGAAAATAAATCTACCGCTCAACAAACAATGAACAAGCAATAAATCAAATAAAACCAATTGGAGACAAAGGTTAGATTGGATCTGGTGGCAATGAATAGAGGATGATTTTAGATGAATTTTGGCGAAAGAATCGCCAAAATCAGGGTTGAAACGGAGGAGATATCGTTTATTCAATTTTTGGGAAAGGAAATTAATCAGGATTAAGCCAACTTAATTATGGTATTGCCATAATCCTAATTAATCTGGAGAGATCAAGGGTTGGAAAATGATTTGAAAGGAATATAGGATTTTTGGGAATTTTCTGAGATTTTTCTGATATTGGAAATTGCTCGGAATATAAATGTGTGTACACTAGCCGGGTGCACTTAGCATTTTCCTAAGAGAAAGAGAGGCTGACAGGTGGGTCAGGGGATCTGAGGGCTTATTTGCAAGAATAGAAATATTATGAGGGCTTTTTGGTAAAAACAGAAAGTCGACAGGGACCTATCTGTAATTTTGGGAAAGTTCAGGGGTCTCGGTGTAAAAAGATAGGGGTCAAATTGTAATTACAGAAAAGTTTAGGGTCTTTTCTGTAAAAAGTTAGGACTTAAACAGAATTAATAAAAAGATCAGGGGCTTATCTGTAAGAATGCAGGGCCCCGGGATTTTTTTAAAATTTTCGGAATTGTTTTTGAATTGGAAATGATCATGAGAGGCTGACAGGTGGGCCAGGGGAGGTCGGTGCACTGTTCTGTGAACTTGGTGTACGAGCGCGTGGACCGGAGGGTGGGTGTGCGTGGTCCACGGTGCACCGGGTTCGTGGACCGGGCGCGCTGACTGGGCGCGGTGACCGGGTCGTGTGGGTCCCACGGTATTGGACGACGCGAAAGCTTTGGCACACAAGATTAGTATAACGGTGTGAGTTATATCCTTGGCATGTTTCTTTTGGAATACTCCGGTGTGGAACCGTGCGCTGGTTTCCTGCCAGCATTAAAACTTGGGAACTGGCGGGATAGATTGCATCTCCCCCAGGGCCAAACAACCCCACTAAGTGACAACAATAATCTTGACTGCAGTTGCAACTGGCTTTGCTTTTAAAACAACCTTTGCATAAAGATGGCTTTAACCGCTATGCTTAAACCTCAGCTTATCCTTGGTTATATCCTTGCATGCTTTTACCCCTTGTGTTAGGGCTTGCTGAGTACCTTATGTACTCACCCTTGCTTTAATCATTCAGATGAAGAGCCCGAGTACGAGTTCCAGGATGGTGAAGACGAAGAGTAGGGTTCTGTCCGCACTCGAGTTGCCTGTAGTGGTCCCGTTTTCCGTTTTCCGCTGTAGTTGTGTTTAAGTGGTTCTGTTGTAATAGTTCTCCGATGTGTTGTCTGTTGTACTAAGCCGGCCGCTGGCCAGTATTGTAAGACCTTTTATGTATGAAGGGTTGTATGAGACTTGGTAATATTTATGTAAGTTATGACTCTGTGATGACATTCTGTGTAAGTGTTCGTATCAGCGTCTGATCCAGGGACTGATACGGGTAAGCACTAGTGCTCCAGAAATGGGGTACAACACTAAACACCCGTAATCCTGTGCAGACCTAAGAATCAGCGTGTGTAGCCTGTATTCATATTTCCAATAAATATATGAACCAGTGTGTCGGTGGCGCATGCACAGATTTGTTATACAGTGTTTAGGTGAAAAATAAAGTGGGTCCTAGAATCCCATTCGCCATAATTGATATTTGAAGAATACGTGCAATTCAGCACTATGCAATCTTGTTTAACTCTCTTGCAAAATTTGAAGTAGGTGCATTGTGTTTCTAACTTGCACAAATCATGTAAACAAATGAAAGTGCATTTTTATCTAATTATCCACGTACGTGCGAAAGAAAAGTAATTCATCATGTTAACAAATAAACATTTACATGTAATTTTAATTATACACGTGCAGCCGAATTCTAGTGCTAAATATGAACACATGGCTTACCACAATGCAAAAATTTACATGTAATGAGTACTTGTACAAAATGCAATAACAAATAACATATGAATAGTAGCATGTTGCGGATCTAACATGACAATAGTACATGCAAATATTCATTTGCTAATTTATTTTTTCTTGCATCTCGTACAGGTTTATATTGCACCTTAAATTTTGCATGTCTGTAGATGATGACATGATATATCATTCAAAAAAACTTCTCAAATTTTTATGCACTTAAGGTACATTTTTGAGTTTGTAGTACAACACACAACATGCAACTAACGAGCATTTATATTTATAATTGGTACTTGTGAAGAGAATTATGTGCACTTCAGCACTTTGCAACCTTGTCCAACTCTCTTGCAAATTTGAAGTGTGTGCTTTTAAATTTGTGCATCACTTCCTAACATGCACTTCTATTATAAATGGTAGATACCCTTACAACTAAATTTAAAATATTTTTGTAATCCAAAAAAAATTGAAGTGCGTGCAATTAAACTTGTGCATCATGTTCCTAACATGTACAGATCACATGCACTTCTTTTTTAAATGGTAGACATCCTTACAACTAAATTTAAAATATATTTTAATCTAAAAAATTGAAGTTTGTGCATTTTAATTTCATTTTGTTTGTAACACGCACAAATCACATGCACTTCTACTATCAATGTACTAGCGAGTTGCATATCGGACAACATAAATAGTTGAAACTCAAATTTAATTTTTTATTGCATCCCATGAAAAAAAATGAACAAGAAAGAATGGACAAGCTTGCATTCTTACAAATATATTTAGTTACAGGTAGGATACACAATAACACAATTCAATGTGTATGCTTCATGTGGCATGCACAATATTGATTCTTCATAAGGACGTGTGATGTACAACAAATGCAAAATAAAATAAGTGCATCTAATATTTATGCGAGCCTAAGTGTTTGGCCAAAATAATTTATCATTATCTTAATCTGTTTTGTGCTATTAATATTTAGTACACGGTAACCTCAATAAATGGTTACATTTGTGTATCATGCGAGCTGGCTGCATTTTGAGCTGGGATTTGCAACACAAATTTTTTTTTTACAATTAGAAGAACAATAAACAATGTATATGAGCCGTCGCCGTAAAAGCTCAATGCATATGAGTCGCACTACTCTGCGCACATCACAAACTGATGAAATAGTTCTCGCAAAAAAAAATGATGAAATAGTTGAGGTCCTGTCTGTGTGCGGGAGGTGATGCGAAGGAGAGGTAGGAGTAGCTGTCTGTGTGCGTCATTAATGCGGGGATGGGATTTGAGGAGAAGAGTCCAGAATACGGACAGTGAACCATGAGTTGCACTTATGCCACGTGTCTCCAGAGCGGGCCCGTATAGCTTTTGTATTTCTCTAGCCACAGCTTCGTACTACTTCGTATATGAAAAAAATCATCATGCAACCGACACCACGCTCGAATCCCGATAATCCTGGTGCCCAGTCTCCTCCGTCAAGATAAGCGGAGGCACGCCTCCGCGGAGGACCGATGAATTACCGGTCGTGCACGGAACGGTCAGAGTACGTGCTGTGTGTTAATGTCAAGCCATACAGACGACGACATAGTGTTTGTTGTACATAGCCATGAACCGACAGATTGATGGATGTGTCGTTAATGGAGTCCACCAAGGAGTACGACACGGACAGCGGCAAGGCAAGTCCGCCACCAGCATCCAACGACGGCGACGATCATATCAGCGGCCTCGGCGATGACGTGCTCCTGCACATCCTCGGGCTGGTTGCCGACGCGAGAGACGTGGTCCGCACGGGCGTTCTCTCGCGGCGGTGGCGCGGCCTCTGGACGAGCGTCCCGGCCCTCCGCTTCTCTCTATGTCCGGAGTACCTCGATTCAGCCAGCGACGCCCAGCGATATATCGCCTTCATCAGCGACGTCCTTGCCCTGCGCGCCCAGTAGTGCGACGCCATCGAGCGCCTGGAGATCCGGCTCGAGATGACCGACAAGTGCGGCCAACTCCTTGTTCCGCCGTCCATAAGAGCAGCCGAGAGGTGGATTCAGTACGCGGCGCGTCAAGGGGTCAATTCCTTGGACCTTGAATTGGACCTCCCTGAAGAGTCTCATAAGAAACGAGAACGGGGAGGGAAGGATCAGAAGCTTGCGACGATGGCTCTCGACGGGCTTCCTCGCTCCGCGAAGCTGGAGACAATGTGTTTGGACTTGAGCAGAGCCAGAGTCCGGTTCCCCGCCACCCTCGTGTTCCCATCACTCGTGGATCTCACGCTCCACAGCATGGAGATAGCAGCAGGCGACAGCGGCCACCTCTTTGCTGGGCTCCTATCGTCTCCGCGTCTGCAGAAGCTGCGTTTGGGCGACGTCAAACTTCCTGGCCGGCCGAAGCTGCTGCTCGAGGCCGCCTCGTTAATGGAGCTGTCGTTGGAGGCCATGTCTGAGATGAGGTCGCTTGAGCTACGGACTCCGAACCTCCGGATTCTCAGCATCGAGCGTTGCTGCAGGATCAAGGTACTCACGGTGTTGTTGGCCCCGAAGCTGGAGGAGATGGTGTCCCTGAGAAACCCTTGCCTGACCCACCTCCGAGGGAAGTTGTTGTCCGTGTCGAGTCTAAACCTTGACTTGTCGTCGCATGGTTACATGGACGGGGATGGTAAAAACAAGAGGAGCATCCGCCTCTTGCAGCGCTGTAGCTCGGTCAGAGTCCTTACCGTGTCTTTGAACATAACGGTAAGCATTTAGTGGAAAAGTGATTTTTAGTACAATGTTTGACACACTGCTGCCTATCTCATTTTTGTAACAAATAATACAACCGAATTTGAAATTTGTTGTTCTTTTATAAATAAATCATTGCCTACTCAAAACTTTTGTTAGCGTACGTCATTTCTTCCATCATCATATGCATACATGATTATGAAGTTGCATTTTCATCACCATACGTTATAAAAAAAAGTTATTTCTTGTTCTTCCAGAGGACCTAGATAGGTATAAAATTTTAGTTTGACGTGTTTATTTTTTGCAATGTTTTGTTTTCTAACTATCATTTGTTTTATCAGAGAAACAAGTGGTGCCCAATTGATATACTCAGAGATAGGGTACCAGAACTTCCTCATGTCACGTCTTTGGCAATCGAAGTTGGTTTTCAAAAGGACTGGCATTCCGTAGGAGATGGTTTACCAAGTCTTGTCGCAGGATTTAACAATCTCAGATATCTTGAAATACAATTGTTGCAGTGCCGCCGCCCTAAAAAGAATGTATGAATATAAATATATACTCACCATCAATTCGGGTTTTCATAGCAGTATAGCACTAAACTAATATGTATGCATACATATTGCAGGATGTTACGTTGGATGTTGATGCAGGGACCTCTGCTTTCCTCTCCGATCAAAAATACGGATGGACTGCTAATAATATATCATTAGGTCACCTGCAAGAAGCAAAGTTCGGCGGATTGATAGGATCCGAAGACAGTGAACTGCCGTTCCTGCAGTCTGTGCTTGCAAGTGCCACAAATCTTCAAAAGGTGGTTGTAAGATTTCACGCGAAGTACTCTCTGAAGAGCAGGAAAGATGAATTCCGACATATGCTGCTCGGTGGTGGAACGTGGACCCCCTGCCGTGATTATTATGAGTCGTACTTGTGGAGGCCGTGATGCTTATGAGCCGTACGAGTGGAGGCCGTCATCAAAATACAATCAAGTGTGTATTTGCTTAGAGATGCGTACATGTATCGTTGCCAATTTATTATTAGTGTGCCATTTTCATTACTACTGCTTTCCCCTTCGAGGTGGCATCTCATCGAGGCGACGAGGCCTACGCGCCTGTTACCAGGCCTGACTGGGCGTCTGGGCGTGGTTGCAGCGTGGCGCGATGTGTCGTGCACGGAAGGGACAGTCGTGTAATCGTATCCAATACATGTTTCAGCTATTCTGGCGTACGGCGTTAATGTAATGCCCTATTGACGTCCAACAGCTGCAGGAATTGATGGATGCGTCGGCAATGGAGTCCACCAAGGAATACGTGGACGAGTCGAAGCAACAAACAACGCCAAGTCCATCAGCAGCCAATCGTATCAGCGGCCTCGGCGACGACGTGCTCTTGCACATCCTCGGGCTGGTTGCCGACGCGAGGGACGTGGTGCGCACGGGCACGCTCTCGCGGCGGTGGCGCGGCCTCTGGAGGCGCGTCCCGGCGCTCAGCTTCGCCCCACAGCCGCTGCTCATCGATTCAGCCAGCGACGCCGAGCGATATATCGCCTTCGTCAGCCATGCCCTTGCCCTGCGCGCCCAGTCGAGAGACATCATCGAGCGCCTGGAGATCTTTCTCTGGATGAAGAGCAGCTGCAGCCAACTCCTTGTTCCGTCGTCGATCGGGGCAGCCGAGAGGTGGATTCAGTACGCGGTGCGTCAAGGGGTCAAGTCCTTCGACCTTGAATTGTATCTCCGTGAAGAGGATCATAAGGAACAGAAAGACACAAGCAAGGAGAGGCTTGTAATGGATCTCGACGAGCTTCCTAGCTCTGCAAAGCTGGAGACCCTGGGCTTGGACTTGTGCAACGCCACAGTTCGGCTCCCCGCTACTGTGGTATTCCCATCACTCATGGATCTCACGCTCGAAAACATGGAGGTAGCAGGCGACAACAACCACCTCTTTGCTGGCCTCCTATCGTTGCCGTGTCTGCAGAAGCTGCGCATGAGCAGGGTTAAGCTTACGGGTCTGCAGGATATACTGATCCAGGTTGGCACGCTATTAGAGCTGTCGTTGCGTAGCATGTCTGAAATAAGGTCGCTCGAACTAAGGACTCCGAACCTCCGTGTTCTCCACATCGAAACGTGCTTCGAACTCAAGGCACTCACTGTTTTGGCCGCGAGGCTGGAGGAGCTCGTGTTCCGGTATAACCCTTATTTGATTCACATCGAAGGGGAGTTACATTGCTCGCGGCTCCTCAAGCTCAATCTGTCGTCACATAGTTACAGGAACGATGATAACAATGGAAGAGCATCCGTCTGTTGCAGCATTGTAGCTCAATCAGAGTCCTTACCTTGTCTCTTCTAATTATAAGGGTAAGCATCCAGTGCGCGAGTGTTTTTTTTGCAATGTTTCACATCATTTTATTGATATTTGTTTCTATATATTATTTTCTTGAGAAATAACAAAATCCGAATTTAGGTTTGAAATTTGGTGTTCTTTTATAGACAAGCCATTGCTTATATACGATGACTCCTTTTTACTCCTTTTTTCAAGAAAAATTAAAAAAAATAGTCGTTGTCCCTCCAACACGAATATATGATTATGAAGTTGCATTTTACTTTTATGAACATCTTAATTAGTTGATCTTTTCCTATCCTTACATCATTGGTTGATCGCGTACATGGTTTCACATTTATAGCTTTGTAGAATTCAATTAGGTACTAGGCGACTATCCGTATATATGCATGTAACTTTACTATTTATATCAACTCTGCTTTATATACAGCGTTGCCCTACTTGCCTCCTGATTTCTCAAACATGTTGAAACAATTTTGTCGATAATATGATATTCCTTATTCTTCCTACATTCCTAGCTAGGTTTAAAGTTCCAGTTTTCTTTTTGAAGAAATTAAATAGGTTTAAAGTTCTAGTGTCTTTCCTTTTTTAAAAGAAATTAAATAGGTTTAAAGTTCTAGTGTCTTTCCTTTTTTTAAAGAAATTAAATAGGTTTAAAGTTCTAGTGTCTTTCCTTTTTTTAAAGAAATTAAATAGGTTTAAAGTTCTGGTTTAGTTTGATGCGACTGTTTGCAATGTTTACTTTTCTAACCCCCTTTTGATTACTTGTTTCTTTTGGGTATTTTGTTTTTATCAGAGAAACATGTGGTGCTGCATGGACATAATTAAAGGCAGGTTACCACAGCTCCCTCATGTGACGTCTCTGGCAATCGACGTTAGTTTACCACGGGAGCGGTGTTCCCTAGGAGAAAATCTAGCAAATCTCCTCACAGGATTCAACAATCTCAGAAATCTTGATATACAGTTATACCATGCCTACACTGATGTATAAATCATACTCCATCAAAAGTCATCCTTTCAGATCACTCAACTAATAAACAATATGCATGCTTATATATCTATATATATCGCAGGACGAAGTGTGCTTAAGTGCTGACGCTGGGACATCTACTTTCGTCTGCGATCAGGAATGGCATGCTAATAAAATAGCATTTGTTCACCTTGAAGAAGCAAAGTTCAGGAGATTGATAGGATCCAAAGACTGCGAGCTGCCGTTCCTGCAATGTGTGGTTGCAGGTGCCACAAACCTTCGAAAGGTGGTTGTAAGTTTCGACGCGGAGTGCTCTCCAGAGAGCGGGAGAGACGAATTTCGGCATATGCTGCTTGGTGGCGGAACGTGGACAACCTGCTGTGACTCTTATGAGTCGTACGAGTGGAGGCCGTGATGCTTATGAGCCGTACGAGTGGAGGCCGTCATCATATAAAACAATTAAGTGTGTACTTGCTTAGAGAGCTCCATGCACACTTGCGTTGTGCGTACATATATCTTTGCCAATTTATTATTACTGTGTCATTTTTGTTCCTACCCTACCTAGTACTGATTTCCGGAGCCCATGCTGACGGCATCTCACCGAGGCCTACGTGTTAAGTTGCATGCACCAACCAACTCACCCAAAAGCCTAAGCTAATGGGAAAAGGTGGGCAATTCACTTATGGTTCAACACTCCCCCTCACGTGCAGCTCTCGTAGGCGCAAACGTAGAAATAGGAGCGGCGCAGCGGAATATGCGGTCACCAGGACTTGAACTCAAGACCTCTGGCTCGATACCATGTTAAGTTGCATGCACCAACCAACTCACCTAAAAGCCTAAGCTAATGGGAAAAGGTGGGCAATTCACTTATGGTTCAACACTACGCGCCGGCGCTGAAGAGCAAGAATAAGCACGTGCGGCGAGGATGCGAGGTAACCGAACGTCGCCACCGCTGGTGTTGACAGCGGCGACATGAGGGCGATCCTAGTCGTAGTCTGACCACCCCTCGTTCGAGTCGTCCCCGGCAGCGATCAACCGCGGGTTACACAGTCAGGGTTGTTGCAGCGTGGCGTGGTTTGTCCTGCACGGAACGGACAGTCGTGTGTAATCTGTATCCTATACATATAATGCCATGCTGTATCCGATACATGTAACGCCATACCTTATCCGACACATATAATGCCATACTAACCACGTACTATATATATACACAGCCAGGGACCGACAACTCCAAGAGGATTGATGGATGCGTCGGCAGTGGAGTCCACCAATGAGTACGCCATGGACGAGGTGAAGCAACAAACAACGCCAACAAGTCCATCAGCACCCAACGACGGCGACGATCGTCTCAGCGGCCTCGACGACGACGTGCTCCTGCACATCCTCGGGCTGCTGCGCGACGCCAGGGACTTGGTCGGCACGTGCGTTCTCTCGCGGCGGTGGAGCGGCCTCTGGAGGCGCGTCCCGGCGCTCACCTTCACCCCGCGGCCGCCGTCTTTGTTCGATTCGGCCAGCGACGCCCAGCAGTGATACACCGCCTTCATCGGCAATGTCCTTTCCCTGCGCGCCCAGTCGAGCGACGCCATCGAGCGCCTGGCGATCTCGCTCGTGGTGTACAACAGTTGCGGCAAGCACCTCGCTCCGTCGTCCATCGGAGCAGCCGAGAGTTGTATTCATTACGCGGTGCATCATGGGGTGAAGTCCTTCGACCTTGACTTGCTTCCGCCTGAAGTGGATAATGGCCGTAAAAAGAGAACAAGGGAAGACAGAGACAAGGAGAGGTTTGCGGTGTCTCTTGACGAGCTTCTTCCCAGCTCTGCAAAGCTGGAGACCCTGCGTTTGAACCTGTGCGACGCCATAGTCCGGCTCCCCGTCACGGCCGTATTCCCATCACTCGCGGATCTCACGCTCAAAAACATGGAGGTAATTGGCGACGGCGGCGGCAACCCCTTTGCTGCCCTCCTGTCGTCCCCGCGCCTGCAGAAGCTGCGCTTGCACGACATCACGCTCACGGGGTGCCCGGATATGCTGGTGATCGAGTCCGCCTCGTTGGTGGAGCTGTCGCTAGAGACCATGTACGGGATGAAATCGCTCGAGCTAAGGACACCGAACCTCCGTGTCCTCCGCATCGTGCACTGCGAAGACATGGAGGCGCTCACCGTCTCGGCCCCGAGGCTGGAGGAGCTCGAGCTCTCGTCGAACCCTTCTTTGATTCACATCGAAGGGGAGCTGTGTTGCTCGCGGCTCATCAACCTCGGCCTGTCGTCACACGATTGCACGGGTGATGGTAACAATGGAAGCATCCGTCTGTTGCAGCATTGCAGCTCCGTCAGAGCCCTTACCGTGTCTCTTACACTAAAGGTACGTTACGCATCCAGTGCACAAGCGATTTTTTTTTTTGCACTGCGTTTGTTTGCAATGACTTATTTTCTAGCTAACTGTTTGATTGATTACTTGTTCCTTTTGGCCATTTCCTTTTATCAGAGAACCAAGTGGCGCTGCATCGACATAATCAAAGACAGGGTACCGCAGCTCCCTCATGTCACGTCTTTGGCAATCCAAGTTTGCTTACAAGGGAAGCAGCGTTCCTTACTAAGAGAAAGTCTAGCAAGTCTCCTCACAGGATTCAACAATCTCAGATACCTTGACATACAATTATACCAATCGCAGGATGTTGTGCGCTTGGATGTTGTGCGCTTAGATGTTGATGCTGAGACTTCTACTTCACTCTCCGGTCACACATACGGACGGGATGCTAATTATAAGATGTCATTAGCCCACCTCGAAGAAGCAAAGTTCAGGGGATTGATAGGAACCGAAGACTGCGAGCTGCCGTTCCTGCAATTCGTTCTTGCAGGCGCCAGAAATCTTCGAAAGGTGGTTGTAAGTTTTGACGCGGAGTACTCGCTAGAGAGCGGGAGAGATGAGTTTCGACGCATGCTGCTTGGTGGCGGAACGTGGACTCCCTGCCGTGACGCTTGTGAGTCCTACGAGTGGCGGCCGTGATTGTAAGGACTATTTGCTCAGCGAGCTCCATGTATAATTTCATCAAAAATAAATAAATAGAGAGCTCCATGTACATGTACATTTGCATAGTGCGTGCACGCATCTTTTCCAAATTATTTTTACCGTGTCATTTCGTTCCTGCTCCTACTGATTTCTTCTATGTTCCCATGCTGATGGCCCTACTCGCCCTCTGATGAAACATCTCACCGAGACCGACGCGCTGGCCGATATATGCTCAGAGGAGCACGTGCGGCGCGGATGTGGGGCACGGTGACAGTGACGACATGGTGAGCGATCCTCGTCGTGGACTGACCTGAAACCCCCGCTCGACTCATCTGTGCGTGGTGAGCGATCATGAACGCATCGATCGATCGCACCTGATCAACGAGCGCAGAGTTCGCGGGGTCCATCCTTCCTCGCCACCGCGCGCATCGATCGATTTGCCTGCCACGACGTCGCCGCATCCGGTGCCGAAGACGCCGTGGCCGGGCGTTGACAACGGCGTCGGCTTCGCAGCCATATTTTTTTTTTGAGATTAGACAGTACAACTCAGACACTCACAACGCACGCACACTCACCCCTATGAACACACGTACGCAAACCCTACCCCTATGAGCATCTTCGAAGACTGAGCCGGCAAATCTAGAGATACGAAGTCACCGCTGGCGCCTCGCTGTCGACGGGAGCGTCGCCTACCACTGAAAGCACAAATGCCGTTAAATCCTTGAAAATTCGCTCCCACGAGGAGTCGAACCCAGGACCTGAGAGATGTTACTCAGATGCCTTAACCACTAGGCCAAGACCCCTTTCACGGCTTCGCAGCCATACGGAGGTCGTGCGTGGTGGCGAACGCATTTCGTGTCCAATCGAGCTGGACGAACACCTATCCGGCCCAAGCCCAACGCAGACGACCGGGAAACGGGACACTCGTACCATCGTATCCTTTCCCTGTTACAATTGTCCTGACGTACGTTTATTCCGTGGCTGAGGCGCGTACCCCGGGCGTAGACGGAGAGCGCCCGATCCGGTGGCCGTACGTATGGACTCTACCGAGGTCGCCGACGAGGCGAAACGAACAAAGCTAAGCTCAGGCGCCGCCATCAGCCGCGGCGGCAACGACTTGATCAGCGCCCTCGGCGACGACGTGCTCGTGCACATACTCGAGCTGGTGGCCGAGGCCGACGCGAGGGACGTCGTCCGCACGGCCGCGCTCTCGCGGCGGTGGCGCGGCCTCTGGACACGCGTCCCGGCGCTCAGCTTCTCCTCATCGCCGTCGTCCACGTACGGCAAGAGTGCCGAACGGTTCGTCGCCTTCGTCGACGACGCCCTGGCTCTACGCGCGCGGTCATTAGACGCGGGCGTGGAGCGCCTCGCGATCTCGCTTTCCATGACCATGGGCATGTTTCGCGGCCAAGAGCTGCGCTACGCGCCCGTATCCATCCTCGCGTCGGAACGGTGGATTCGGTACGCTCTTCAGCACGGGGTGAAGTCTTTCCGCTTTGCATTCACTCTCAAGCCTTGGGCAAAAACGTGGCCTACCATAGATCTCGCTGAGCTTCCTAGCTCTTCAAATCTACAGACCTTGCGTCTGGTGGTAGACGGCACCAGAGTCCGGCTCCCAACCACCGTGGTATTCCCGTCGCTCACGGATCTCACCCTTGAAAGCATGGGGCTAGCAGATGACAGAGATGGCCGCATCCTTGCCGGTTTCTTGTCGTCGGCGTGCTGCCCGAACCTGCAGAAGCTTCGCATGCGCAACGTCGGGCTTGGCTCGTTATATCTGCCGATGTTGATCGAGGCCAGCAATCTCTCGGAGCTATCACTGGTCAATCTCGATGACGTGATATCGCTCGATCTGAGGACACCTAGCCTCCGGGTTCTCTGCATCAAGGACTGCCCTGAACTCCATACGCTCACCGTCATGGCTCCGAGGCTGGAGCAACTCACATCCCGTGGCAATCTTAATTTGGAAGGTATAGATGGGGACCTGTCGTGCGTGAGCAGTATCAACGTTGACTTGACCTCGCACGTGGAGGAAGATGGTGACGAAAGCGATGACTCTGCGAACGATGGGACCGTCCTCCTCCTCCAACTTTGTAGCCTAGCCAAGTGCCTCGAAGTGGATCTTTATGTTCCAAAGGTACGCAGCCAATATCATACTATTTCAATTTGTAGAGCTTTTCCCCAGTTTTTGGTAGGTACTACAATTTACCAAAGCCAATTTTAATTTGAGATTTAAGTATACAGGGAGGTGGTACCTCTGGGACCAAATCTTGGTACAAAGCTATAGTTTGTCACATTGGCATATTTCCTATGACTGTAAAAATGCTCCTTTGTATATGGAAAACAACATGTGAATTTAATCATAAAACTCTGCGTTTAGATGGCAAAAATGCTCGCTTATAGCTGTCGAGGCCGTTTGATATTTGTTGACACTATTTTCTTTGTCAGTTGCCTAATGACCTGTGTTTCTTTCCTTTTCATTTGATTAGAGAAACGAGAGTGGTGCTGACATCATCAAAGACAGGTTACCACAACTTCTTCATGTGACGTCTTTGAAGGTTTCTGTCTCTAGTCCTTGTCGGCGGCATTCCTTTGTAGATGGTCTAGCAAGTCTCCTCACAATATTCAAAAACCTCACATACCTCAGCCTAAGCTTCAAGAATGTGAGTAGCAAATTATACAAGCCACTAGTTGGTTTACTTTCCACCCTTCTTTTCGTTGCACTAAATCATGTGTGCATTCTTACAGGATGGTATTTGGTCAAGACCAGGTAGTTTCAATTGCGGCCACCTAGATCACTGGAAATCCCAAGAAATCTCGTTAGTTAACCTCCACGAAGCAGAATTTAAGGGATTAACCGGAACAAATTGTTAACTCCAGTTCTTGCGATTCATGCTCTCAAGTGCCACAAAACTTCAAAAGGTGATTGTAAATTTCAACCCATACTACCAGCTAAAGAAAAGAAGGAGAAATGATTTTCGGCATAATTTGCTACTTGGCGATGGAACATGGACTCACTACAATGACGGTGATCAGTCATACGAGTGGAGGCCCTGTCGATAAGAGGATCAGGTAACACTTACTTGTTTGGAGAGAGCTTTCAATAAAGCATGAGTCGGCATGAATGTCATCGTCTATGATCACAAACTAGTTTTTATTTTTATTGTTGAGATTTTGAATTGTGATATGCACCCATCCATATCACACATCGAAACTATTGGCTCGACAGAGAATTCCGTCGTCATGTTTTCCCCATTCTTAATTATTCTTCCTATTGCACTAGCTCGGTTTGAATTAGAGTTCAAGTTTTAAGTTCATATAGGAGTGAGTGCTTGTATGTGTATGTGATCATCTGCATCATCTGTATTGTGTTTGCAAATGAAAAAAAAATGCTCCAGAGTTTTTCTTAATTTATACCAAAAAGAGTGGAACATGAAAACGACATGTGATTTAGGGAAGACACACCTACACTTTTTTCTTATTTCTTTTCGCCACCTAAAGTATGGAAATTTGAATGTGATTTAGAGATCACAAGTGCTTGCTGCTTGTTTTCGTTTACAAGGAAATTCTTTGGTTTTGCAGTAAAAGGAAATTATAGCCACTACAACACTTTCTTTGCAAATGAATTTTATATTAAGAGCAATGCTATAGATGCGATCAGAGTGGTAGCTCACGTACGACTGTTGAATCATGTCCACTAGCAAGTTTCATTTAGGAGCTAACAGTTGTAGATCAGAGTTAGACGAACGCGAGTACTACTCTGGTCGTACGTATAGCAATTCTCTTATATTAAGGCAGGACAAAATCTGATCTTACATATTGACCGGCAATGCTGATGTCAGCAATACGGTAATGGCGTTTGAGCCCATTGTGGCCCGTTTCAGCCCAAATCGTGTGCTGAGTATAAATAGCAAACCCTAGTCGCTCATCTCTCCCACTTCTCCCCGCCGCCGCCTCCACTTCTCGCCACCCTCTGCGCTTCTCCCCACTCTCTCCTTCCAACCCATTGCCTCTGCATCCTCTTCTCTAGTGGGCGGTGCGGCGGCTTCCCTTCCTCCCCGAGCAGGCGACGTGGCGGCCATCTCTCTCTCTCCCGAGCAGGCGGCGCCTTCTCTCTCCAAGAGCTCCTGAGTTTCTTTCAGTTTTCAGATCAGATACCAGTCCCAAAACCAACTCGGCCGACCGGTTGCAGTCTACCACTGTGTCGTGTGTACGGTAACGGGACACTCATATACATGATCTATCCGCTCCAGTTCCGTTTATTTCTCTCTCTTTTTTTCTTGTAATAGTTCCATTTTGTTTCTTGAAGTGCACAGTCGGCAGAGATCAAGATCTGGTGGCCGTATGGACTCCAGCATAGTCGTGCACGATGAGGCGAAACAAAGAGAGCTAAGACCTAGTGCCGACCACGACGCCGCCGGCCGCAATGACGACCTGATCAGCGGCCTCAACGATGATGTGCTCTTGCGGATCCTCAGGCTGGTTGCCAACGCGAGGGACGTGGTCCGCACGGACGCGCTCTCGCGGCGGTGGCGCGGCCTCTGGACGCGCGTCTCCGCGCTCTGCTTCAGCCCCTGGCAGTGGTCGGAGCCAGACGTCGTCGAAAGATTTATCGCCTTCGTCAGCGGCGTTCTTGTCCTGCGCGCGCGATCACGCGACGCCATCGAGCACCTGGTAATCTCCTTCCCCATGGACCGTGTAGTATGTGACGATGGGCGCGGACTCTGGCTGGGGTCTGTCCGTGCCGCGGAGGACTGGATGCGGTGCGCGGTGCAGCAAGGTGTGAAGTCTTTTGCCTTTCAACTCCGTCTTCCTGATACTCCACAAACTCCAACTTCGGATGAAGACGATGATGAGGAAGAGGCAGGCGAAAGTGAACGGAGTCCGGTGATGGATCTCGTATTGAGATTTATGGGCCTTTAAGCCCATAATAGAGCAATAATTCTATTTTAGTCTAGGCCCATAATTAATGCAATAATGGTTTAGTCCCACATGGGATTCCTATCATTAATTGACTCAACTTATTAGGTGGATTTCCGGTTGATCCTCTAGAGAAGTTGAGAGAGGCTAGTGCGAACCACACGCGCGCGCGCGCCGCCGCCGCCGCCGCCGAGCCGAGCCGTGCCGTGGCGTGGCGAGGCGTGGCTGACTGGCTGGCGTGGCGTGGCATGGCGGGACCGATGCGTCGCTCTCGCATTCCATACTTCCGCTCGCTGTTGTCTTCGAAAACTTCTCCGTCCCGAACTTCTGCGCGCACAGAAGAATCTGGGAGAGCAGGCCTCCGAAACCCCGTTCCGCAAGAGACATCTGCCGGGTGTGCGGGCGATCAGGTTTTTGGGGAGCGACAACGCGACTGCTCCCTTCGATCGACTACTTTTCCGGAAGGTTCTGCACTGCGAACATCGTCCTGCATCGACTAAGATCGACTACATCGAACATACTCAAGAACAATGGTTCTTGGGAATGGATCTTCCTGCGCCGATCGACTACTTTTCCGGAAGGTTCTGCACTGCGAACATCGTCCTGCATCGACTAAGATCGACTACATCGAACATACTCAAGAACAATGGTTCTTGGGAATGGATCTTCCAGCGCCTCCGGCGCAGGATCTTCCGCTGGGTACGTTCCTGACTTTCTGTTCAGTTTGTTCATCGCCATCACCTTGTTGGGAAATTTATGGATTAAATTAATTAGAAAACTGCCTAGATTCTTAACATTCCAAAAACCTGATATTAGGCAATTTTCTGTTAGCGGTTTTGCTGCTGCACTGAAACCAAACGCTTTTGATGGGTCTTTCTATAAGAGATGGCGTGCTCAGATGGTCCTGTGGCTTACAGCAATGAACTGCTATCACGCCGCGAACGGTAAGCCAGAACAGTTTACTCCTGAGGAGAAGGAACGGTTCAATATGGCTGATAATCTATTCAGAGGCGCCGTGATTAGCGCTCTTGCTGATAAGTATAAGGATTTATATATCACGTGCACCTCTGCGAAAGAACTATGGGATGCTCTGGACGCTAAGTTCGGTGTTTCTGATGCCGGTAGTGAACTGTATATCATGGAGCAACTTTTTGACTACAAGATGGTTGAGAACCGTTCTGTAGTTGAACAAGCTCATGAAATTCAGGCTATGGCAAAAGAACTCGAACAGTTTCCATGTGTGTTGCCCGACAAGTTTGTGCTGGCGGTATTATCGCTAAGTTGCCATCTACTTGGAGGGATTTTGCTACCCAACTGAAACACAAGAGACAAGAGTTTAGCGTGTCTGAACTCATTGGGACTCTTGATGTTGAGGAAAGGGGGAAAGCAAAAGACACACGTGGAAAGAGCGTAGGAGAACCTTCTAGTGCCAATATGGTGCGAAAGGTCAACTCATCAAAGAAGAATAATAAAGGGGCTGAGAAGCCTAAGCAATCAACCACTTTTAAGAAGAAAAAGAACAAAGAAAGTGGCTGCTTTGTTTGCGGGAGCACTGAGCATTGGGCAAGTGCGTGCCCAGACCGCAAAGTTAAGCAGGAGAAGAAATCTGCAAACGTGGTCATTAGCGAGACTGGAGGGACTTCTGGGTACGGTAATTCTACACCTATTGTCCTTTCTGTTTGTCAAACACCTGAGTGGTGGATTGACACTGGGGCTAATGTACATGTGTGTGCTGATATGTATTTGTTTTCTTCTTATCAGGCCGGAGTGACAGGAGACTTGTTGATGGGAAATGGGTCACATGCTCGTGTTCTTGGTGTTGGTACGGTCATTCTGAAATTTACTTCGGGAAAGACGGTGCTATTGAAGCACGTGCAGCATGTCCCCTCAATCAAAAGGAATCTTGTTAGTGGCTCTCAATTGTGTCGAGATGGTTATAAATTAGTTCTTGAGTCTAATAAATGTATACTTTCTAAGTATGGGATATTTGTTGGAAAAGGCTATGATTGCGGAGGCTTGTTCCGCTTTTCTTTACTTGACAATGGTTGTAATAAGGTTGTGAATAATATCCTTACTTCGAATGAGTCGAATGTTTGGCATTCACGACTTTGTCACGTTAATTTTGGTGGTATGACGCGGTTAGCAAAACTGAATTTAATGCCGAAATTTGACATGGTCAAAAGTTCTAAGTGCCATGCTTGCGTGCAATCTAAGCAACCTCGCAAGCCTCACAAGGCTGCAGAGGCGAGGAATTTAGAGGCATTAGAACTTGTTCATTCCGATCTATGCGAGATGAATGGCGAATTGACTAGAGGTGATAAAAGATACTTTATGACTCTCATAGATGATTGTACTAGATATTGCTATGTGTATCTGCTGAAATCCAAAGATGAAGCTTTGCATTACTTTGAAATCTATAAAGCTGAAGTAAAAAACCAACTAGAGAGGAAGATTAAACGTTTAAGGTCTGACCGTGGTGGAGAATACTTTTCTAATGATTTTTCTGAATTCTGCGTGGAACATGATATTATTCATGAGAGGACACCGCCTTACTCACCTCAATCCAATGGGATTGCTGAGAGAAAGAACCGAACTCTAACTGATTTGGTTAACGCCATGTTATAGACAGCGGGTCTTTCTAAGGAATGGTGGGGTGAGGCGATATTGACTGCATGTCATGTCCTGAACAGAGTTCCCACAAAGGATAAAGAAATCACACCATTTGAGGAACGGCATAAGAAAAGATTAAATCTCTCATATTTGCGTACTTAGGGTTGTTTGGTCATGGTGAATGTGCCAATCAATAAGAAGCGCAAACTTGGACCTAAAACTGTTGATTGTATCTTCCTGGGTTATGCTATGAACAGCGTGGGTTATAGGTTTTTAGTAGTAAAATCTGGAATACCTGACATGTTGGTCGGTACAATTTTGGAGTCCAGAGATGCTACATTCTTTGAGAGTGAATTTCCTTCTAAAAATGCACCTAGCACATCTAGTCATGATTCTACATTACCCCATGAGCATTTCATTCCGATAACACAAAATGAGGAACCCCCTGTGCACATTCCTGAGGAGGATGACAATCTAGTCACCCGTAAGGGTAAGAAACAGGACTGCAAAGTCTTTTGGAAATAACTTTATTGTGTACCTCGTGGATGACACTCCCAGAACCATTGAAGAGGCACTTTCATCTCCCGATGCTGACCTTTGGAAGGAAGCAATAAGTAGGGAAATGGATTCAATCATGTCTAATGGTACTTGAGAGCTGGTCGAGCGTCCTTACGGGTGCAAACCCATAGGATGCAAATGGGTGTTCAAGAAAAAGTTTAGGCCTGACGGTACGATTGAGAGGTACAAGGCAAGGCTTGTGGTGAAGGGATATTCACAAAAAGAGGGTGAAGATTATTTCGACACCTACTCACCTGTTGCTCGTATGACCACGATTCGAGTATTACTTTCTCTGGCAGCCTCACATGGTCTTCTCGTCCGTCAGATGGACGTTAAGACAGCTTTCCTTTATGGAGAGTTAGATGAGGAGATCTATATAGATCAGCCTGATGGGTTTGTAATAGAAGGTCAAAAGAGCCTAGTGTGTAAATTGTTAAAAATCCCTGTATGGCCTCAAACAAGCTCCTAGGCAATGGCACGAGAAGTTCGAAAGAACTTGGCTTTGTTGTGAATGAAGCCGACAAATGTGTGTACTATCGGTATGGTGGGGGCGAGGGAGTCATCCTGTGTCTATACGTTGATGACATACTGATCTTTGGGACCAACCTTAATGTGATTAAGGAGGTCAAGGGCTTTCTGTCCAACAACTTTGAGATGAAAGATTTGGGAGTAGCGGATGTTATTCTTAACATCAAGCTACAAAGAGAAGGCAATGGTGGGATTACTATTTTGCAATCTCACTATGTGGAGAAGATCCTGAGTCGCTTTGGGTATAGCGATATTCAATCTGCTCCCACGCCTTATGATCATAGCGTGCTATTAAGGAAGAACCAAAGAATAGCAAAGGATCAATTGAGATATTCCCAAATCATTGGTTCGCTTATGTACCTGGCTATTGCTACAAGGCCTGATATCTCGTTTGCTGTGAGCAAATTGAGCCGGTTTGTGTCAAAACCGGGAGATGATCACTGGCGAGCTCTTGAGAGAGTAATGCGCTATCTTAAAGGTACTATGAGCTATGGCATTCACTATTCTGGGTACCCTAAAGTACTAGAAGGATATTGTGATGCAAACTGGATATCTGATGTTGATGAGATGTATGCCACTAGTGGATATGTGTTTCTACTTGGAGGTGGCGCTGTCTCTTGGAAGTCCTGCAAGCAGACTATTTTGACAAGGTCTACTATGGAGGCAGAACTTACAGCATTGGATACTGCTGGAATTGAGGCCGAGTGGCTTCGTGATTTCCTTATGGATTTACCGGTGGTTGAAAAGCCAATACCGTCTATCTCCATGAACTGTGACAATCAGACTGTAATAGTCAAAGTGAACAGTTCAAAGGATAACATGAAGTCGACAAGGCATGTAAAAAAGCGAATAAAATCTGTCAGAAAATTGAGAAACTCCGGAGTTATTTCGTTGGACTATGTTCATACGTCTAAAAATCTGGCAGATCAATTTACCAAGGGACTGTCACGTAATGTGATAAACAGTGCATCGAGTGAGATGGGCCTGAGACCCACTTGATAGGCTGTCATAGTGGTAACCTGTTCTATGCGATCGGAGATCCCGTGAAGTAGAATGGTGAAACAAGCTAGTGACAGCTTGAGAGGAAAGACCCTGATTGGTCTATCTCTGATGTACTTCTTTCCTAGAGAACTGTAAGGCAGGCTGGTTTATTAACCTTGATGTGTTCCTAGTGGCTTGTGAGAAGCAAAGATATTGTCCTACAGGATATCTTTAAGGAACACACCTATATGAGTTTGACTGCTAGTCACAGTCTATGAGATGGTGGGGATCTCTAGATACTCATGAATGGGCCAGAAGTGTGACTTATATGCTTCAAAACAGAGGAGTTTTTTTTGACAACCTAGTATCGGTAAAGGACATAGGCAAAACCTCTTTCGCACAAAACTGACAATTCAAGGCGTAGTCTATTGCTCAGTTGTGAATAAGGTGTAACCTCTGTTCCATCGAACCACCGGTATATCAAACGAGAGGAAGATGATTGAGTGCATTCCTTATGAGCTCTAGACTTGGTGGGGATTGTTGAGATTTATGGGCCTTTAAGCCCATAATAGAGCAATAATTCTATTTTAGTCTAGGCCCATAATTAATGCAATAATGGTTTAGTCCCACATGGGATTCCTATCATTAATTGACTCGACTTATTAGGTGGATTTCCGGTTGATCCCCTAGAGAAGTTGAGAGAGGCTAGTGCGAACCACACGCGCGCGCGCCGCCGCCGCCGCCGCCGAGCCGAGCCGTGGCGTGGCGTGGCGTGGCGTGGCGAGGCGAGGCGTGGCGTGGCGTGGCGCCTGTTCGTTCTTTACGAAGTGTCGCGTCTGTTCGTTCGAAGGCGTCGCGTCTGTTCCGTCTCTATATATAGCGCCTTCCATACGCCTGAAACGTTCGCTTACTCGCTCTCGCATTCCATACTTCCGCTCGCTGTTGTCTTCGAAAACTTCTCCGTCCCGGACTTCTGCGCGCATAGAAGAATCTGGGAGAGCAGGCCTCCGAAACCCCGTTCCGCAAGAGACATCTGACGGTTGTGCGGGCGATCAGGTTTTTAGGGAGCGACAAACGCGACTGCTCCCTTCGATCGACTACTTTTCCGGAAGGTTCTGCACTGCGAACATCGTTCTGCATCGACTAAGATCGACTACATCGAACATACTCAAGAACAATGGTTCTTGGGAATGGATCTTCCAACGTCTCCGGCGCAGGATCTTCCGCTGGGTACGTTCCTGACTTTCTGTTCAGTTTGTTCATCGCCATCACCTTGTTAGGAAATTTATAGATTAAATTAATTAGAAAACTGCCTAGATTCTTAACATCTCGATCAGCTTCCCGGCACTGCAAAGCTAGAGACCATGTGTTTGGATTTAGATGTCAGGGTCCGGCTCCCATCCGACGCGGTATTCGCGTCGCTCGTGGAGCTCACGCTCCAATCCATGGCGTTAACGGCTGACAGTGGCCACCTCGCCCGCCTCGTGTCGTCGGAGTGCTGCCCGCGCCTGTGCAAGCTACACATGTGTTGTGTTCTGCTGCCTGATGGGATGAACGACCTGCTAATCGACGCCGAGGCGCTGTTGGAGCTGTCGCTGCACGAAATCGGCTATATGTGGACGCTTGAACTGAGGACTCCTAGTCTTCGGAGACTCAAAATAGTGGAGTGCCACGAGCTCGACGCACTCACGGTATCTGCCCCAAGTCTGGAGGAACTCACGTCCTTGAACAACTTATCGCTGGATGACATCTATGGGGATTTGTCGTGCGTTGAGAGCCTCAAGCTTGATTTAACCTTGGGGAGAGACATTACCTGTGATTATGGACGTAACATCTCCCTCCTGCAACTTTGTAGCTCGGCCAGATGCCTTGACTTGTCCCTTATGGTGATAGTGGTATGCACGCTTTCACTGTTAATTTTGGAATTTTTTTCTTTATCGATGATATTTGATTTGGAATTCCATGTCCCTTAGATTTGGTGGCAGTTTCCCCTTCTTTCGGCCTTTGTTTTCCCCAAAACTTTCTTTTTGTGACAATTACTATAGAGTAGAATGCACTTGGAGACCCTCCTACTTGTTAGTGTGTATCATCATCTAGGCCTATATACTCTCAAACCCTATATCTATGTCTTAGAACTATTAATTAAATCTGTTCACCAACTATCCATCTCGGTTTTGAGGACAGTTTTGGCTTGGAAAGAAAATGCAATGAGACCCCAGAGTTTCCTATTTTCGACATGCAAGCACACTCTCCTTCCATTCACTCATATTTTACCACATGCTTATTTCCAGTGAATTTATTTTTTTTAGCCCTATACGATATACCCTATCATACAGCTAGCTTTGTGCACAACATTTATTGAATTACATTTGTTATCACCCTATTGGCTTCCTTGAATTGGCTAAAAACCATGTATTCGAGGGCCCAGCTTTTCATTATGTGCTTTTTGTGAGGAAATATACCTATTGATTACTCTTCCATTTCAAATTCAAAGTTTCTTGGCAATATTTTGTTTATTACTATGGCTTAATTACATATTTCTTTTGGCCCATCATTTGATCAGAAACATTCACCTAACATTGACGTGATCAAAGGTAGGATATCACATCTTCATCATATCACATCATTGAAGGTTCATATTTTTGGATATTTCATTGGAGAGAATGTAGCATGTCTCCTCACAATATTCCCCAATCTCATGCACGTCTCTCTAGACTTCGGCTGCTACAAAAAGGTGAGTAGAAAATCATCATATCAAAATTAACCTACTAGATTAAACTCCCCCCTTCTTGTTGCACTGAATTGTGCTTCTATTATTACAGTGGCCGCATGCTCTATGCTCAGGAGTGGGTGAAGACTCAGATTTCTTTTTCCATTCATTAAGAAAGAAAGACTCAGATTTCATTTGTGACGGTTTAGACCATTGGAAAGCCCACAAAATGTCTTTCTTTCATTTACAAGAAGCAGATTTCAAGGGACTATCAGGAACAGATTGTGAACTCCGATTTTTGCAATTTGTGCTGGCAAGTGCGACACAACTTCAGAAGGTGGTTGTAAGTTTCAACCCACTCTACTTGGCAGGGGACAAAATAGATGATTTCCATCACATGCTACTTGACGGCGGAACATGGACTGATCGCTCTGATAAGTCGTGTGAGTGGAGACCGCTCAATCAGTGAAGTGTAATTAGTACCAGCTAAGTTAAAATTGTGGTTTCACTTGGTACATTTAAAAATATGTATAAATTCTCATCAATCAGGTGTAGTTTTTATATATAAAAAACGAATGAAAGATAATCATCCACATTGTTTTGTTCACCGGCCTACCATAGTCGTGAGGACGGGTTGAAGATTAATGTTGATGGTGCCTTTGATATGCTGTTACTGGATCAGCAGGCCTGGGTGTTATTATCAGGTATGCCTGTTTAATTGCAGGGATGCGGAAGTCAAAATCTTTCAGCCATCGGATTTCTGAATCGTGCACGTACGGGAAAGGAACGGCACGTGTGCGGTGTAATCTATTCTGGTTCGAGGTGTCCCGACGTTGATCGAGGGCACAGATTGATCTCGGCGCCAAGCCGCCATGGAGCCCACGGAGGACGCGAAACAAACAGGGTCCAGTCCGGCCGCCTGCGGCGACGACCTGATCAGCGGCCTCTGCGACGACCTGCTCGTGCGCATACTCGAGCTGGTGGCCGCGACCGACGCGAGGGACGCGGTGCACACGGCCGCGCTCTCCCGGTGGTGGCGCGGCCTCTGGACGCGCGCCGCCGCCGCGGCGCTCCGCTTCGCCGTGCGGCCGGAGTTCAGATCAGCCCGAGGCGAGGCGCGATTCGTCGCCTTTGTCGACGATGTCCTCGTGCAAGTGCAACCAGCACTCGCCGAGGTAAAGCGCCTGGATATCTCGTTTGCTACGCGCGGCGAAACGCAACCCGCGCCGCCGGCCGTCGGAGCCGTGGAGAGGTGGATTCGGTACGCTATGCAGCACGCGGTGACGTCTTTCCTCATCGAGCTACGTCTGGTCCGGAAAGAAGAGCAAGGCTACTACCGAAGCGATGACGAGGACAACAGCAGTGAGGGTGAAGCAATTTGCAACGAAGAAGCAGAGGCTTATGTGATTGTCCTTGATGAACTTCCCAGATCTGCAAAGCTGGAGACGATGAGTTTGGCGTTAGGCGGCGCAAAGGTCCGGTTCCCCGCCACCATGGTGTTCGAGGCACTCAAGAATCTCACGCTAGAAAGCATCAGAGTCGAAGCTGGCAGCGCACACCTTCTTGCCCGCCTCCTGTCGCCGCCATGCTGCCCGGGTCTGCAGAAGCTGCGCATGTGTGACGTTAGGCTCGTGGAGGAGAACGAGATGCTGCTCGAGGCCGGCGCGCTCACGGAGCTGTCGCTGGAGGACATGTACGCGAGGCGACTCCAGCTGAGGACTCCTAGCCTCCGGGTTCTTTGCGTCGAGGGGTGTTACGACCTCACGACGCTCACGGTGTCGGCCCTGAGCATCCAGGACCTCACGTGGTTGCGAAACCCATCCGTAGTTCACATCGACGCGGACTTGTCGTGCGTGTGGAGCCTCAAGCTCGGCTTGCCCTCACATGGGTACTCAAATGATTGTTGCACAAACTATACGAGCATTTACCTCCTTCAGCGATGTACCGCGGCCAGATGCCTTGACGTGTATCTTCATGTTCCAATGGTAATTTTGCACTGTTCCAACATCTTACTAGTGTTTCTCTTTTGTAAAACACAATTCCACTTGCATCCGGTTGTTTGATAGTCTGCTTAATTCGTTTCACCATTTGATCGATCAGACTAAGGGGTGGCGATGCACTGACGTAATCAAAGAGAGATTGCCACGGCTCCATCATGTCACATCTCTGACACTTCATGTTCGTCTGTGGGGCAGGCATTCCTTCGCAGATGGTGTAGTGAGTCTCCTCTCACGATTTGACAGCCTCACAAATCTTGGCATACAATTAGACCATGACTGCAGTAATGAGGTAAAGGATTGCATTCCATGATGGCCTCCTTTAGTCCTGTTCATTGCATAACCATGGATCTCTCCATACTGAAACAGGATGATCTGCACTCGGCCTTTTTCTGCGATCACGCTGACCACTGGAAATCAGATGAAATCTCCTTCGCTCACCTGCAAGAAGCAAACTTTAACGGCTTCACAGGCACCGACTGCGAGCTCCGGTTCTTGCAAGCCGTGCTCGCTAGCTCAACAAATATTCGGAAGGTGGCTGTAAGTTTCAACACAAAGTGCGCTCTAGGTAGCAGGAGAGATGAGTTTCAGCATATGCTACTTGGCAGCGGAACTTGGAGTGCCTGCCATGACGCTTATGAATCGTACGAGTGGAGTCCATGCTGATCAACGGAGTGTGTTTGCGTGGAGGGTTCCATGTAAACTAAATGAACAGTGCGTGTGCATGCTTGCACTGATACTGTATTCTGCCAATTTACTGGCATTATTTCCCCATAGTACATTGTAGGGTAGTCTAGCTCGTGCTTTGCGTGTGCATCCTTGCTGCTTCTGCCATACGTGCCGCCTCGCCCATTTGCAGCCGCGCGTTCCTGCCTCGTCCTTCACCGTTCGTCGCCATTAGGTCCGGTGATCTACAGGGCTTGGCGGCGGGCGGCGGACTGGTCCCGAGTGGAGGTCGGGTCGTCCAACCTGAATGGTCACGTTGCCTTGGGTGGCTTGGGTGGCAGCGCTGGATGGTAGGCTGCAAGATCGACGATGCACTGGAAGATAAAGCGGGGGATGCAGATTCAGAGACAGTCAAGTCTGCATTTGGGTTATGTCAGTATAATCTCTGAGTCAGCTCAGTACCTGTTATCATTTTGGTGGTCAACATGGAGAAGATATGAAGGTAGCAATTCTTATGGAGTCCGCGGCAACATTTGCCTGTGGTGGCTAAATCCTCGCTTAGTTCGGGAGAGGCCACTCAATGCCATGGGCGTAGTTGTTTGCTGACTTCTCGGACTTGCCTCCTGTACCGGCTCCGAAACCTTGGGTGCACAGGGACATGATACAAACTTCCTTCAGTTCATACAAGAAGGCTTCAACGTCGGAAGTGGGTGCAGCGAAACCATCGCGTAGAGCGCCGGGAGGTGTAGTTTCACCTTCGCGCAGTCGGACTTCGTTCTTTTGTATGATTTTGAAGACCGTGCAGCGAAAGTGTCGCGCATGTGCGCGGGGAGGCTTCGAACCTCCGCACGACCTTGCTTACCGGAGTTGGGATGTAAGTGATGAAGTATTGTTTAAGCGGCGACAACATTCCTGCAAGGAGGTGTTTTCTTTGGAGGATGAAGGTACAGCTGCAACAATAGGGTTATGATTGACACCATAAGACTTTAGAGATGCTGAGCTAGATGATAGAGTCTACTTTGTGTTTAGGTGTTTTAGGCTGATTTGTATCAGCTCACCTGAGTGTTTGTATGTAAAGGCTAAATATACCTTCGTTGAGCCGGAACTTTATTTCACCTCGAAATAAAATTTCCTTTATCTAAAAAGTCTAGCTCGTGCTTGCACTGGATTTTTTTTATTTTTTATTTTTATTTTGGAGGAGATCGTGCTTGCACTGATACTCTATTACGGGCCTGTGGACTGAGGGTGCGTTTGGTTCCCCCTCTAAACTTTATACCCCTCTAAAGTAAAAAGAATCTTACTATTTAGGGGTACTAAATAAAATTTAATTACAAAACCTTTTTGCAGATAGGCGTTATTTTTCGAGACGAATCTAATGAGCCTAATTAATCAATGTTTTGACACAGTGATGCTACAGTAACTATCGTCTAATCGCCGCTTAATTACCCTCGTTACGTTCGTCTCGCGAAATAGAGGGGGGGGGGGGTCCTGGACTTAGTTTTGTAATTTGACTTTGTTTAGTACACATAAATCATGCCGACATCTTTGATGTGACCCCTCTAAAAACTTTAGAGGGGTCACCGAACGCAGCCTGAGAAAATTTTACGGGCTCTAAATATGCTGCTGATTGTTGGGTCTAAGAAGGTCTAAGAAATTGGACCTGGCCCAACCCAGCCTTCCAGCTGGAATCCGTATTCACGACGACGTAGGACGTATCATGTTCCAAGTCCCTAACGGCGTAGCGTAGGACGTATTCACGACTTACATATCAGGTACGGTACTGGGTGAGTCCATCCGTCTCGCCGCCATGGCGTCGGAGGAGAAACAAACGACGACAATTCCATCCTCTGACGACGCCACCGGCGGCGACCGCGGCGACCTTATCAGCGGCCTCTGCGACGACGTGCTCCTTCGCATCCTCGGCCTGGTGGACAACGCCAAATTCGCGGCGCGCACGGGCGTGCTCTCGCGGCGGTGGCGCGGCCTCTGGACGCGCGTCCCCGCCCTCCGCTTCTTCGCACATCTGTGGTGGACTCAGGACGTGGAAGCCGAACGATTTATCGCCTTCGTCAACAACGTTCTTTCACGTCGTGCGCAATCAGAAGAAACCGTGGAGCGCCTAGCGTTCTGTCTTTGCATGGGCTTCACAATGCGCGGCCAAAGGCAGGACCTGTCCGTCGTGGTATCGGAGAGTTGGATTCGGCACGCTCTTCAGCACGGGGTTAAATCTTTCCACCTTGATCTGCATCTGTATCGAAGCCCGGCAGAAGATGAACAGCTCCATGTAATGGATCTTTCTGAGCTTCCTAGCTCTGCGAAGATGGAGACCTTGAGCTTGGCGTTAGACCGCACCAGAGTCAGGCTTCCCGCCAGCACTGTGGTGTTCGCGTCACTCAAGGATCTCACCTTCGACCGCGTGGAGGTAGCAGGTGACAGCGTCCTTGCCCGCTTCCTGTCATCGGCGTGCTGCCCGAACCTGAAGAAGCTGCGCATGCACAACGTTTGGCTTGCCGGGTCGCTGCAGCTGCTGATCGAGGCCACTGCACTCTCGGAGCTATCACTGGAAGGTGTCTGCCGGATGACATCGCTCGAACTAAGGACTCCTGGCCTCCGGGTTCTCCTCTTGCAGAGTTGCAACGACCTCGAGACACTCATCGTCAAGGCCCCAAAGCTGGAGGATTTCGCATTCTTGTGCAAACCTGATGATTTGATTAGTATCGAGGGGGACCTGTCGGGCGTGCGCAGTCTAAAAGTTGACTTGACCTCATATGAGGATGAAGAGAATTTCTTTCAAGAAATCGATATGAGCATCTTCATTCTGCAGCGTTGTTGGTCAGCCAGATGCCTTGCTGTTGATTTTGATGTTCCAATGGTAAGCATCAAGTATATTTACATTGTTCCGATTTTTATTCTATGGTTTTTCTAACTCCAAGTTTTATTCTATCTCTAAAACCAAAGTATTTTGCAATATCATGGCATCGTTTTAAAACTCCAAAAATACTTTATGTCCAAACAGTGAATTAGTTGTTTTTTATATATGAAAAACATACTAGTACGTGTGAATTTGATTTTACGTCTGCGTATATGTTTCTGTGATCAGAGAAAAGAGCATGGTGTTGACATCATCATACAAGGGTTACCGCCGCAGCTTCGTCGTGTGACGTCCTTGAAGATTTTTACATGTAATCTATGCGAGTGGCATTCCTATGGAGATGGCATAGCAAGTCTTCTCACAACATTCACGAACCTCACATACCTCTGCCTCAACTTCTCCGCCGTGAGTAGAAAATTATAATAATTCTACCAACCTATCTTCTTTTCATTACACTAAATCATGCATATATATATCCTTGCAGTATTATAGCTCGCAATCGGATGGTCCTTCCATCAGCGACCACCCAGCAGATGACTGGAGATCCCATGAAATCTCGTTAGTTAAGCTTCACAAAGCAGAGTTCATGGGACTAAGAGGAACCGATTGCGAACTCCAGTTCTTACAATCTGTGCTCTCAACTCCCGGAGAACTTGAGAAGGTGACTATAGATTTCAGGTCGAATTACAATCTAGGGGAAAACAGACGACGTGATTTTCGGCACAAGCTACTTGGTGACGGGACTTGGATTTACTGCCATGATGCTTATCATCAATCATACGAGTGGAGGCCCTGTCGATAAGTGGAGAACGACTCTATTTGCTTGGCGAGGTTGATGTATACTCCCTCCGTTTTTATTTATATGACGCCGTTGACTTTTCCGTTGATCTTTGACCAACAATATAGATTTAAATATTTACTTTTTGAATGTGAAATGAATGTCATTGGATTCTTCATCAAAAGCACTTTAAAGTTAACTTATACATTTAGCTATTTACACAAATATTTTGAATAAGATGAACGGTCAAACGTAACAAAAAAGTCAACGGCGTCATATCTCAAAAAACGGAGAGAGTATATACTTTGATTGAACATGCGTCAATATCCCACCGAAGCAAAATTTCTTTAGCTACTGCATTCTCATGCATGTCCATGGCGAGGGCCTATTCTACAAAAAAACATGCCAGCCCATCTCGCAGCGCCATATGGTGTTCCACGGTTGGCACGTCTTCGTGCTGTACGCATGTGCGACGAGGCCGACTCTGTCGGGCACGTACGGGAAACGAACACGCGTAGTATTCGTATAATCATTTTGTATCCCTGTTCCAGTTGTTCGGACGTACGTTTCAACCATAATAAGCTTTTGCATAAATAGTTGTCACGTACGTGCACAGGCTTAGATCGATCGAGCGCGCCGATTTCGCCGCCATGGAGTCCACCGCGAGCGTGAACGAGGCGCAACAAACGTGGACGCCGAGTCCAATCGCCGACCACGCCAGCGGCGACGGCGAAGACCGTATCAGCAGCCTCGCCGACGACGTGCTCCTGCAAATCCTTGGTCTGGTGGCCGACGCGAGGGCCGTCGTCCGCACGGGCGCGCTCTCGCGGCGGTGGCGCGGCCTATGGACGCGCGCCCCCGTCCTCGCCTTCGCCGCATGGCCGGAGCTCGAGTCAGCCCGCGACGTCGAACTGTACGTTACCTTCGTCAACAAAGTCCTTGAACAGCATGCGCGATGGGAAGAGAGCATGGAGCTCCTGTCGATCCCGCTTGCCATGGACATGGAACGTAGTGGCGGCCAAGAACAGCTCGTGTTGTCGTCCGTCAACGCCGCCGAGGGGTGGATTCGGTACGCTGCGCGGCATGCGGTGACGCGCTTCGGCTTCAAGCTACGCCTGCCTCGGAAAAAGTGGAAGTACTTCAACATCGAGGAGGAAGTGGAGGATCAGGAAGCGGAGGTTGTTGTTAATGGTGTTCAGGACGACAGTAAGGAGGAAGTGGAGGGTCAGGAGGCTGCGGTTGTTAATGGTGATCAAGACAATAGTAAGGTAGAGGTGGAGGAGGAGGATCTGGACGGGGAAGATGATGACGAGGAGGACAATGATGATAATGATGATACTGAGGAGGAGGAGGAACAAAGCAGTGAGGAAAGCGACGACCAAGAGACGCCCGTGATTGACCTTGATGGCCTAACCAGCTCTGCAAATCTGGAGACCTTGCGTTTGGACTTAGATCTTGTCCGCATCCGGCTCCCCTCTACCGTGGTATTCGGGTCACTCACAAATCTTGCGCTCGAATTCATAAAGTTAGAATATGGCAGCGGCCACCTCCTTTCGTGCCTCCTATCCTCGGCTTGCTGCCCGCGCCTGCAGAAGCTACGCATGCTGTATGTTAACTTCAAGCGTGCCGGGACCAAGCACCTGGTGCTCGAGAACGATGCATTGTTGAAGCTGTCGCTAGAGAACATGGAAGGGATGGAGTCGTTACAACTTGTAGCTCCTAACCTCCTAGATCTCGAAATTTATGACTGTCGTCGTGACAAGCTCAGGTCGGTGACCGTGACGGCCCCCAAATTGGAGGAGCTCACATTCTTGCTCAACGGTTCGCAGACTGACATACACGGAGACTTCCCATGCCTTTGGGCACTCGAGATACAACTGATCTCTCATATGTTTTGCGATGACGGCATTAACGATACTAGTATTTGCCTCCTGCAACGTTGTAGCTCAACCAGAGACCTTCTCGTTTATCTTGAAATACCTTCGGTATGCATATCCAACAATATATTTATTTTTCTATGTTTCATTTATACTTCACCTTTTCTAAAAAAAATATTTACCACTAATTATTATTCGATTCCTACAATCCTAGCTACCATTTAAGGTTCAATTTGGTATGCACAGAAGTTGTTTTCCTTTTCGGTTGCTTAATTACATGTTTCATTTAATTTAATCCTTTTATTTGACCAAATGATAGAGCGGCGCGTTGACATGATCAAAGATAAGATACCACAACTTCTTTTTGAAACGCAATGGCAGGTGCTCTGCCTCTTTCATTCTAGAACGAATAGCAGTAGTTCAAGACAAAACAAAGGCCGAGGCCAAAAGGAAAGAAAACTGAAAACTGAACAAAATATGTACTCCCTCCATTTCAAATTACTTGACGTTTTTGACTTTTGTAAATCATGTTTGACCACTCGTTTTATTCAAAATATTTGTGCAAACATCGTTTATCTTGTTATGGTTTGTTTTGTCATTAGAGATACTTTAAGTATGATTTATTTGTTTTTATATTTGCACAAAATTTTTGAATAAGACGAGCAGTCAAACATGATCTGAAAAAGTCAAATGTGTCAAGTAATTTGAAATGGAGGTAGTACAAAAGTAGGTACAACAAATGGCTACTCCTCCCAACGCTGTTGCCCCGTGTTCCAGTCTTGGATATCCTTCTTGATGGTGATGATCAGTTGGTCCGGTGTCATGGCCTTGTTGTCGAACACCCGCCGGCAGCACTCTTTCCAAATGTTCCATGCAATGTAAATGACTGCTTGCTCAAGATGAGTTGCGTTCTGTACTCCAGCCATCCCAATCATGGACGTCCACCAGCGCTTAAGCCTTCGGTAATTCCTTGGCGGTAGTTGATGCGGCACTATCCCCATGTGTGCGAATGTGTTTCATACCTGGACTGAGAAAGAGCAGGTTGCCATCATGTGCGACGCCGTCTCTGGCGTGGTTCGGCACAGCGAACAAATTGCATTTGCTTGGCCACCATTTTTGAGGATGCGGTCAGAGGTCCAGAGCTTGTTTTGTAGGATTAACCAGCTGAAGAATTTGCATTTGTCCTCCGCCTTGATCTTCCAGAGCCGCTGCCAATCGTGGTCGGCATATGTCCCGATGAACTGCACACTGTATGCCGATTGTGCAGAGTAAGGGCCTGTTTGGCAGGGCTTCGGATTCGGTAAAAAACAGATTCTGCACTGGATTCTGATGTAAAACAGATTCTGTGGCTTATTCTGGATTCTTTGTAAAAACAGCTTCTCCAGTCAGACCGTTTGGCAAAACAGATTCTCCTACTGAAATGGCTTATGCATGTGGAATGACTGATATATTCGTAGAATTGGAGCTCTACTTTGTATATCATATTAAAATGAAAATAAGTGCACAAGATAAATTAAATATTAAACAAATGATTACTAAGAGCATTTTAAAATTTTTTTTTTTGCAAAATATAGTCAAGTGTGGTCTAGTTTCGAAGATCTCGTCGCAAGGATCGCAATGATGTAATCGGTTTGTAATTCTGACGTTTGGTTTGTAGTCTACGGATTTTTTTAACGAGACGAAAGTTGTTCCAAACGTGTGGGCCCAGCTGGATTCCGATGAAAGCAATCCTGCGCTGGTGATTTCTTTGCCACCGTGGAACCCGACTGTGTGTGGACTGTGGAGAATCCGGTAGAAGCTAGGAATAGCAGCTTCGGCTCATCAGTTCAACGCTAAAATAGATTCTCCACTCCATTTGCTCAGAAGCTGTTTTAGAAGATTGGTGTTTGGCACTTTTTTTGCAGAAGCAGAAGTAGAAGCAGGGCCAGAAGCCCTGCCAAAGACCCCCTTAATTTCCGCTGGCCGCAAACCTCCAAGTGATGTCGTCCGGCTGGTCGGACAGCTGGACATGCTGCAGTAGAGCCCATAACTCGACGTACTGGTCGATCTCCGGCGTGGTGGACAGCCGCTGGAGGCCCCGCTTCCACTGGCCGTTGTAGAGGGCAAGTGCCACGGACTCATTTTTTCGCCAGGCCAGCTTGTAGAGATCCGGTGCGATTTGCTTAGGAGCCTGACCCTGCAGCCAAGCGTCATGCCAGAAGGACGCTCGACGCCCATTGCCCAAGATGACATTTGTGCAGGCGCGAAAAAGATCAATCTCCGTTGGCGTGCTGTGTATTTCCATGTCTGACCATGGCTTGGAGCTGTCCTTCCATTTTAGCCACTGCCAACGTAAGCGGAGGGCTCGGTTGCAATGTGCCAAGTCTGCAACTCCTAGACCACCAAGTCGCTTCGACCTCTGCACCCGTCTCCAGCCAGCCAACACCAACCAACAAGCCGACGACCACCAGCACTCAGCCTCTGACCGCCACCGACGCAGTTCGCACACCCAGCCCACACCATCACACCCCACCCTCATCTCCTTTGCCGTCGCCGAGCCCGAAAAAGGTAGATTACTCCTTCACGCCGAGCCCATGCAGCTACAGAAGCAGCCAGGAGAGCAGCGCCAAACAGCTCGACTTCAAGGCAGCGCTGCTTTCCACGCCAACGGCCTCACCGCCTCTTCAATGCGCACCAGCACAGCCATCCTCCATCAAGGGTAAAGGCAAGCCTTTAACTCCTGACCGGCCCGGCCAGACAAGGCAGCAGAGGCTGCACTCTGTTCTTGTGGTGCCGGAAAGGAGCTCCCTCCGCCCTACCTTTTCCCACCGTTCAGCGCGTCGTTCCTCTCCGGTGAAAGTCTGGCGACCGGAGGCGAGGCCAGCCGCCGAAAATGGTCACCCTGACCATGACAGCCAAGGGTGGCAGGTGGTCCGCCGCAAGCCGAGGCGGCATACGGCAACTGCGCCGCCGCCCACGCGGCAGCGGCCAGTGCACGCCGGACTCACCTGGCCTGCCGAGCACCGGCCCTCCGTGTTCGGGCGCCTCGGGACCTCCATCCCGGAGCTCTTCAAAAGGCATGCGGAGGGGCGGTGCTTCAAGTGCCTCGCCTCCGACCACCAAGTTGCTGACTGCAGAGACCCCCCTCGTTGCATCCTTTGCTTCCACTTATTACCGAGCGGCATTCTTTTGGGGATGGCATTCCACCAAGTTGCGCTCCCCCACCCAACTTCCTCATGTTACATCTTTGGCAGTTGTTGTCCATCTTATTACCGAGCGGCATTCTTTTGGAGATGGCGTAGCAGGTCTCCTCACACGATTCAAAAATATCAAGCATCTCTGCCTAGAGCTAGACGAAATGCCTGGCGGCAAGAAGGCGGTGAGCAATCATTTATCCTAGAATCCGTCTCGTGCCACCATTCACTTTAGTTTTCTCCCCGTTACACTAAATCATGCTTGTATCTATATGGCGACAGGATGACTTTTGGTCGGAAGAAGATGACAGGGACTCATCATCTTTCGCCTGCGATCATGAAGATCACTGGGAACCCTGTGCTATGTCCTTTGCTCACCTCCAGAAGGCGGTGTTTAGGGGATTGACCGGAACCGACTGTGAACTCCGGTTCTTGCAATCTGTCCTCGCAAGCGCCATTGATATCCAAAAGGTGACTATAAGTTTCAGCGTGAACTACTGTCTAGAGGGCATGATGGATGATTTTCAGCAGAAGCTACTTGCATATGGGACGTGGACTGCCTGCCATGATGATTATGAGAATTCATACAAGTGGAGGCCAAATCCGTAAGGGAAGAGCATATCTGCTCACGTAGATGGATGTGTAATTGCACAGGCACATGCATGTCTGGTCTAACAATCAGTCCATCAATTTATTAGTATCGTCAATCACACGAAAAAACAAATTATTAGAATAGTCTCGTTTTTTTTCGCTAGTAGTACTCGTTTGCCCCTCGATGGCTACGAAAAGTATATACAAATATATAACTTTGTGTTATCAGTTGCAAACACATAAAAAAATCGTTTTATGTCTTTCGTCATGTTGGTCGTTGGAGGCCTGTTGCTCTCCTCACTTTTACTTTGTTAGATCATGTATACCTTTAGCCTGTAACTCCTCTCTTCTATCTTAATGACTGGCAGGGCTCCTCCTGCTTTTTCCAAAAAAAAAATGTTTTACTGCTTTGTTACCAGGATCTAGACTAGATGCAGGATGTTCTTACTTGTTATTCTTTTTGGCACCTTATAGAAAATTCAAGCTCGTGCTTTGGTTTTAAAATCGATTCTTTTTTTTTTAAATCGATTCAGGGTGCAAACTATTCAGAAGTTTCAGGTACCACTTTAGTGCTCACTGGACGAGTGCCCTCAATGGGCTAATATGAAATTTTTTCTGGAGCCATATTGACTTGTTTTCGAGCTGAACTACCGCGGGCAGAATAGCAAGCGACCGAGCACGCACTAGAAACAGACGCTCCTATTGGACCCCTCTAGTCCAATTGCTGTCCCGTAACAGACGTGTCCAGCTGCACTCTCTGTAGAATCTATCGTAAGCAGACGGCAGAGCAAGAGCACTAATCGATACTGCCATGGAATTCCCCGAGAGAAGATGCCATAACGAACATGATGGTCAAGCGTGCACGGGCATACATTCTGTGGTTCGAGCGTTCAGCCTATGTCGCCGCGCCATGGTGTTCCACGGTTGGCGCGTCTTCGTGCCGTTCGGACGTACGTGCGACAAGGCCGCGACGAGGGGACGTGATGCGCGCTGGCGCTGTCTCACGGCAGAGGTAGTGCGGCAGCCGAGTCTGTCGGGCACGTACCGGAAACGGACACTCGTACGTATCGTGTAATCATCTTTCATCCCTGTTCCAGTTGTTCCAACGTACGTTTCAACCTTAAGCGTGGGCATTTATAATGTGCACAGGCAAAAAATCGATTCAGAGCACCGATCTCGCCGCCATGGAGTCCACCGCGAACGTGGACGAGGCGAAACAAACGTCGACGCCAAGTCCACCCGCGGACCACGCCGGCGGCGACGGCGACGACCGTATCTGCGGCCTCGGCGACGACGTGCTCCTGCACATCCTCGGTCTTGTGGAAGACGCGAGGGACGTGGTCCGCACGGGCGCGCTCTCGCACCGGTGGCGCGGCCTATGGACGCGCGCCCCCGTCTTCGCCTTCGCCACATGGTCGGAGCTCGAGTCAGCCCGCGACGTCGAGCTGTACGTCGCCTTCGTCAACAACGTCCTCGCACAGCGCGCGCGATGGGAGGAGTGCGTGGAGCTCCTGTCGATCCCGCTTATCATGGCCATGGAACGTAGTCCCGGCCAAGAACAGCTCGTGTCATCGTCCGTCAACGCCGCCGAGGGGTGGATTCGGTACGCTGCGCGGCATGCGGTGACGTGTTTCGTCTTCAAGCTGCGCCTGCCTCGAAAGAACTTGATAGAGTACCTCAACAACCTGGAGAAAGTGCAGGGTCAGGAAGCGGAGGTTGTCGTTGATGGTGATTCTGACAATAAGAATGAGGAAGTGGACGATCAAGAGGCGGAGGTTGCCGTTAATGGTGATCCTGACAATGGTCAGGAGGAAGTGGACGATCAGGAGGAGATTGTCAACGGTGATCATGAGGAAGTGCACGATCAGGAGGATCCGGAGGAGGAAGTTAATGATGAAGAGAACGTTGATGATAATGATGATGCTGATGAGGAACAACAAAGCAGCAAAGAAGGCGACGACCAAGGGGCGCCCGCTATTGATCTTGATGACCTAACCAGCTCTGGAAATCTAGAGACCTTGTGTTTGGACTTAGATCATGTCCATGTCCGGCTCCCCTCTACCGCGGTATTCGCTTCACTCACATATCTTGCGCTTGAATTCATAAAGTTAGAAACTGGCAGCGGCCACCTCCTTTGCCGCCTCCTATCCTCGGCTTGCTGCCCGCGCCTGCAGAAGCTACGCATGCTGTACGTTAACTTCGAGCGCGCCGGGAGGAAGCAACTGGTGCTCGAGAACGATGCGCTGTCAGAGCTGTCTCTGGAGTGCATGCAACAGATGGAGTCGTTAGAACTGAGGACTCCTAACCTCCTGGATCTCGAAATTGACACCTGTGAGGAGCTCGTCTCGCTCACCGTGACGGCCCCCGAACTGGAGGAGCTCTCATTCTTGCACAACAATTGGCCTGTTGACATCCATGGGGACTTGACATCCGTGTGGGGCCTCAAGATTGACCTGATCTCTCAGAGCGTCCCCAAAGGTAGAGACAGCACTGACTCTCCACGTCATCTAAGAGGCAACATAAGAGTTCATATCAACTCTAAAGTAAGAACTAGCCCCGCATGTCAGTGCCTCAATAAATGTTAGAGGCTGCCTCTTGAAGAAGAGCTAGCAGCACTCTCTCTCTTCTTTTTCTCCAATAAACAATTCTAAGAATTAGCTAAGAAGCAACCATTGGAGACGCTCTCATATGCTTTCTGATCACGACATTAACGATACTAGCATCCGCCTCCTACAGCGTTGTAGCGCAGCCACAGACCTTCTTGTTTATCTTCACATACCTTCGGTATGTATAATTTATTTTGCGCTGTTTCATTTAAGTAGTACTTCATTTTTTCCCTAAAAATAGTTAACATTGCTTATTATTTGATTCCTACGATCCTAGGTAGTACCATTTAAAGTTCAAATTTGATGTACTATTACGTTGTTTCTTTTTCAGGCACTTAATTACTCTCTTTTTTATTTTTTTTGCCGATAAGAGCAACCTGTTTCTTTTGATCCTTCTATTTGAACAGATAACAGAGCGTCTCGTTGACGTGGTCCAAGATAAGATACCACAACTCCCTGATGTTACATTTTTGGCAGTTCATGTCCATCCGATGTGTGAGCGGCATTCGTTCGGAGATGGCGTAGCAGGTCTCCTCACACGATTCAAAAATCTCAAATATCTCTGCCTACAACTAGAAGAAATGCCTGGCGTCACGAAGAGGGTTAGCACTAAATTATTCTAGACCCCACCACCTCATACCGCATTCATTAGTTTCCTACCTCATATGCATTACACTAAACCATGATTATATCCATATCTCAACAGGATGAATTTTGGTCAAAAGGAGATGATAGGGATTCATCGTCTTTCGCCTGCGATCATGAAGATCACTGGGAATCCAGTGGTATGTCCTTCGTTCACCTCCAGAAGGCGAAGTTTAAGGGATTGACAGGAATCGATTGTGAACTTCGGTTCTTGCAATCTGTGCTCGCAAGCGCCACAGATATCCAGAAGGTGACTATAAGTTTCAACGCGGACTATTGTCTAGAGGGCTGGGTGGATGATTTTCAGCTCAAGCTACTTGCACATGGAACGTGGACAGCCTTCCATGATGTTTACAAGTGGAGGCCGAGTCCATAAAGGGATAGCAAATTCGCTTAGAGAGATGGATGTGTAATCGTCACTACAACAATTTTGACTTTTCATGACATTTTACTTTAGTCACAGAAGGTCTGAAATTTGTCATAACTGACATTCCATGACTTCACAGTGACAAAAATCACTCCCTCCATCCCTTCTTTCTTCCTTTTCTCTTTCCGCTTAATGAGATCTCATGTCAGATATAAGCATCAGCCCTTTGTTCTCGATGTTCACTCCCTCCATCCCTTCTTTCTTCCTTTTCTCTTTCCGCTTACTTCCTGGCATCATCACAACAAAAAATCAGAGGTCGTCAATGGCAAGCAATTCAAAGCTTAAGTCGAAGTAAACAAGCAAGTTATAGCACCGTGCAAAACAACCAAAAGTGAGAAAAGAAATCAATTTATAGGGCATAGTATACAATCTCAGTCCAGCAGTAACAGCAACTGAAGCTGTATAGAAGTGGCAACTCTACTCAATTATGGGATACTACGCTGCGGCGGAAACAGGAACTGCTTGTATTGAGAAACCATCGGTGGTGCCGATGGATGAGTCACTGTTACTAGATAAAAGAAAAGTATCAACAAGGCCAACCAGCGAGTGAGTTCAAACTAGAGTTCCCCACGGAACCAGTTTCAGACAAACTTACAGATGCTTGCTAAATCTATGATCACTCCTTATGTTTGAAACCCTGATAATTGCCAGGAATCACAATATCCATGTAGGCTCTAGTCAACCAATCAAATGTTTATAAATCAAGCATAGTTGGTACAGCAACAGACCAATGCGTTTATTCCATTTCAGGAAACAATGAACAATGAAACCTAGGCTTGCTGAAATGCTGGTACATTTCAGCCCAGATGAACAACAAAAAACAACAAGTATCCCGAAAGATTAACCTAAACAAAGAGCATCAAGTAAAAATTGAATTGGCTCAGCCGCAACTCACAAAAGCTGAAGGGAGCATCCATACCAGCTTCACCCAAGAATCTCCTCCAAGGGTGCTCAGCTTCTGCTCAGCATTCAGAGGCGAACGCACAGTGACCAGGATCTCCTCCAAGCAAGGTATCACGAATCTTGAATCCAGCTGCATATGTAGAACAAAATTAGCTATGTCATAAGCCAACCAAAGAGTTAATCATTGCAATTCACAAGCAGGTTGATCCAACACCAAGAGGTTCCCCATCTCCCCTTGATACACAACCCCTATAACATTCCACGAATAGTAACATCAGGCAATGTGTTTGAAAGGGACCTGTTCCGTAGATGGGAAGGGACCTGTTCCGTAGATGGGACAGTTGCCGGAGCCGCCTCGCAGCGAGATCCAGCCGAATCCCTGAACCTCGAGGGACTCGACGCGGGGCGCGGAGAGCTTGAGCGAGCAGGTTCAGGGACCGACGAAATCAAGCCAGCACCGCTCGAGCAGGGGGAGCGAGATGGCCACCTCGCCGGAGCACTCGCGTCCGAGCATCGCAAGATCAGTGAGGTTGGGGGAGGCCGCGACGGCGCCGCTGACCGCACTGTCCATCAGCACGGCGCCGACGACCTCCAGCATGCGGAGCCGCACCGACACAAGGAAGAACAACCCGGCGCCGAGCGCGGCCGCGGCGTCCACGGCCACAGCCTCGTACCACGCGCAAGGCACCCCGAGCCGCGCCCAGGGTTCACAATTTCGGAAAAACCGCCAAAACCGATCTCGAAAAAACCGGTCCGGTAAACCGGGAAAACCGAGCGGTTTACCGGTTCCCTCCGAAACACAGTTCAAATTCTTCCGAAAAACCGGTCGGTTTTACTACCCGGACCGGACCGGTAACCCCGGTTTTCGCCCGGTTTACCGGTTTTCGCTCCGGTTTTCCAAACCCTGGCCGCGCCCTGCCGCGCGCCACGGTCGTGCCCGACATCTCGGCCTCCTTCCCGGCGGCGCGCCTCGACGAGCTGCTGCTGCCGCCCTTCCTCGCGGACCCGACGACGTGCGCCGGCGACGGCGAGGGCCCGACGAGGAGGCCCGGGTGCGTGAGCTGCGAGAGCGGGCCGGACGCCGGTGATGGCCGCGGCTGTAACATCCCAATTTTCAAATCAAATAAAATGGAATAAAAATCACTCTGATTTTGAATTGTGTTTATTTCTTTCCTCCTCACCAAATTTTAGAAATAAAACTAACAAAAGTAATTCAAACCTAGTGGAATCTGAAATTTTCAAAATATAAAATCTATGCTCAAGTGTATGTTTACATTTAATATTTACTAAAAGTTTGAACTTTGGAATTTACAACAAATTAAAATAAATGTATGTTAGACAATTCATCTTGAATTTAAAATTTTGAATTTAAAATTTGCACAAATATCACCATATGCATTTTTTGTTTTACTGGTTTTATTTGGAGTATTTGTTGAAGTTGATTCCCCTTCCTAAATTTGAATTCCATTCAAATTTGAAGTCCCTCAAAATCCCATAAAAGAATAAACCTTTACCCCTTCCCTAAATCACTTCGGGCCCGAATTCTCTTTCTTGCAGCCCAGCCGGCCCAATCCTCTCTTTTCTTTTCTCCTTCTTCTTTTCCTCGCCACGGCCCAACTCCCCTCGGCCCGTCGCGGCCTGGCCCATCTCCTCATCTTCCTCCTCCAGCTCACCTCCCTCTCTCTCTCGAACTCTCCCGGAGCGCCGCCGATTCTCTCTCCCTCTCTCTCTCCTTTCCACCTCGGCGTCCTTGCGTCGCTGTAGCCATACCGCGGCGACGTCACCTTGACCATACAGCCGTCCCATCGTTGTACGGGGCGGCGCCGCGCCATTTAAGACGAAGCTTCCATCGCCGGAAATTCCGCTCTCACGGCGCGACGACGAACTCGTCAACGCAGTCCAAAAGCGCCGCTCGGCTTCACGACCAAGAAACCGACGTCCCCGCGCCGCAATTTGAACCAACGAATAGCCGCCACATGCAATGACCGTCGGAAAAATCTCCGCCACAGTGACCGGCAAGCCTTCTCCTCGAAGTTCCTTGGCTTCGAAGCCTCCTTCGCCCCTCCTTGGCCCGCACGTCACCGCGCCCTATAAAATCGAACCCCAGCGCATTCTTTTCCATCATCCCTAGAGCCGCCGCCGCTCCCAAGCTCGAAACCCTAGCCGCGTTACCCCTCGCCGTCGCCAGCCTCCGCCGTCGCTCTCCGTCGTCGACAAGCTCCCCTGGTGAGCTCCCCATCCTCTCCTCTCCCGCCCGGTCTAATCCGCGTCGAGTTTGGGCCACCGGAGCGCCGGAACGGCCAACTCCGGCGAGCCGCCCATGGCGCCGCCGTCCCCGCCGTCGCCGGCCGCCGACCACCGCCTCCAGCCGCCCTCAGCCGCCCATCTCGCGATCAACGGTCCAGATCACATACCCTTTCGGGGTATCTAACCGGTCCACCGTGGACCGGTGGACCATGGCCACCTGCCGGTCCACGACCTTCGTGGACCCAGTCCACCACTTTTCCAATACAAAAATAATTCCGAAATTCCAAGAAATTCCCGGGCCCCGTACATTTTACAGATAAGCCCCTGACCTTTTTGATAATCCTGTTTAGGTCCTGCCTTTTTACATAAACACCCTCATACTTTTTCATAATTACCTTTCAGTCCCTATATTTTTACATCAAGGTCCCTCAACTTTTCCATAATTATAGATAGGTCCCTAAACTTTTCTGTTCTTACATATGAGTCCTTAGAATCTTTCTGTAATTGCAAACAAGCCCCTAAAATAATCAAACGCCTATATCATTTCCATCCGAGCTCTGTTTTGAACGATTCTTGCGCTCACGCGTTCGTAGAAACGCGTAGTACCTTTTGGTACTGTCTTTGAAGCACCACATCAGGTCTACAACCATCAATACCCTAAGTTCCTGTCTCACCAGACAAATCCTATCTAGATAAATCATTCGCCACTAATCTCGCATAACCCAAATTATCTTTCACCTTTTAGTGTCGAATTTGACCAATCTCGCCATGTCATTCGACATATTCTCTACCACCCCAACTAAGCGCCTAACCTAGCTCAGCTAATGCTCAATCAAACCTATTCAAATATTGCCACCGATCAAAACCTAACCTTATCGATTTACCGATCTTATTTATATTTGATCTTTCACTGAATCTTATTGGAATTGTTACTCATTGCTATTTCAACTGCAACCATGCATTCATATCATGCCTGCATGCCTAGATTTATATACGTATCTGCATTTGCACATTCTGTTTTCCAACCACTCATGTTCTTTAATAGAAATAACTTAGAGTTTATATAATAGATATGCACGCAATCACCATCAACGAAGCATGTGCATCTCATCATCCTCAATCTAAGATTTCAGTAAAGCTTCATGCCAAACCCTGCACCCTGCCTCTTTTTAAGAGAACTTAGATAATTAATAGTTTGTCTAGGTGAATATGGCGCTTATAAGGCCATGAATATAACTTGTAATAAATAATCTTTCATAAATAAATATGCATTGCATAAACATACCATTTTCTTGGAGTTTTATCGATTCTTTTTGGAGTTAATTGGATCTTGTTGGTTCTTTTCGATCTTTATTTCTTTTGCGGTAGTTGTTTATACGTAACGTTTTTATGCGTAGCTTACACGAAATTCGAGAAAGAGCCAGAAGAATTCAAGGAAGATTTAGAAGATCCAAGCTTCGAGGATGAGTAGAAGAATCCAAACCCGAGGACGAGTCAGAAGATAAAAGCTGAAGAGGAGGACTCGAAGACATCAACTTCGACAGAAGATCTAAGGATCAAGAATCGAAAGATTAAGATATCGTTTTTCAGGCAAGTTCTACTTCTCCTTGATCATGATTGGACCTACTATTTTCGCAATGCACCTATATGGCCTATTCTCGTACTATGCATTACTTGTTATTTTACTGATTGTGTAGTTATGGTCCTATTTGCTTACTGCTATTAATGCCACTATTTAGGCATTAATACATAGATCCTTGTTTACCTTTGATTACCTCTCACCTTGATAACCTTAGGATAGTTCCATCATTTTTATGAAGGCACATTCACCTTGTTACTAGATTGCTTAGGACCCCTCGCAATGTTCTACATTGCCACAACTTACTCACTTATGTACTTTTACAAATGCGTGAAATGAGTTTGGTGGTGTGCGTAATATATGGGATTGGGAGTAGCACAACCGTGTTAGGTGATGATGATGGAGACAGTGATGGGATGGTTGGATTGCGGGCAAGACCATTAGTAAGTGAATGATGGCATGATGGATTGTGTGATAGTCCCCTAGTGCGGGAGACATGGTGCTTGCCCGGCCACATAAGGGCCGGTTCATTCAACCTTTTAACAAGATGATTCTCGTACAACCACGGAACCTGTATGGGAAGGACTTACCCTACCTTCTTGGTGCCTACCACTTTGATCCACCTGGAGGGCAGTAGAGCAAACGAGCAACTAGGAGAAGACTCTGGAGTTTGTAGTGCTTAGGAGCTTCGGCCCGAGATCCCCACATTAAATGTGTTGTGGTTCCGCATGAAGACTATTATAGTCTCATGAAAAGCCCCTGGGTTGGTTCGTAGGTGGCATTGTGTGTGGTACTCGGAGAAGATGGGCTAGTGTTGGCGATTTCTAGCATACCATTTTATATGCCAGCTGCACCTTATTTAGAGCATAAATGTCATCATTATAGGCCATTAACCCTTGATAATAGCACCATATTTGTATATATGTCGTTCTGGAGCTTTATTGCAGAAACAAATGAAAAGGACGACATTCTGGACATTGAGGCTGATCTGAACTTACAGAGAAGAGAACCAGCAGAAAAGGCCCACTGTGTCGATCGGCACAGCTCTGTGCCGACCGGCACAGGGGACTCCAAGGCCACCGAAGCTGGCCCACCATTCAGTTTATTATAGAAGGAAGTTATCCGAACCAATCTTGGGAGATGTTCGTCACGAAGAGATAAAAGATACTCGACGATTTGAAAGAGCAACACAAGACTTGATCTCGAAGAAAACTGATTGGAAGACCCACATGAAAGTTACCTAGGACTTCGGAACCGACTTAGGGAGGAAACCGAGCTGGACATGAGGTGTGCCGATCGGCACAACACCTGTGCCGATCGGCACGAGGACTCTTTTCCCGAGATCCTCTTCCTTTCTGATGTACAGCCCTATATAAACTTGTAAAGGCCCTAGGGTTTCGGGATCCGCCGCCAGAGGGACAACACAGCTAGTAAGTTTAGAGCCACCGGGGCTTTTGCCCCGTTCTTCATGTTCTCTAGTTGTTGATCAAGAACCATCGGTGCTAAAGAGGTGATCCATCGAGGTAGGCCGACTAGATGGTGATGTATCTTGCACTATGTATTATCGAAGTATGGTTGAATATGTGGATGAATGGTGTTGATTATTGATTGCCTGGATTTTATGGTCTTTACATGCACTTGTTCCTACACTTAGTGACGACTAAGTATTAGATATTATCTTAATTGTGGTGGCAATAAGAGGTGAGGGATTCAATCTCTCACTATCTCCATTATGGTTAAGGTAGTATTGGGATCTTGTAATGCGCCATAATTGCACGTTGTCTCTGTACCTCCACAGCCGCTAATGCATACGCGATGATCCTTGAGATGATGTGTAGAGTAGGGAAAGGCGGCCGATTAAGGCGATTGGTCGTGACAGGGCTCGTCGGAAAAGAGTCTCAACCTATCGATCTTCGGTTATCAATAATTGAGTAATCCCGTTTATGATGCTATTTGATTAAGCTTTTTGGTTACGATCTCAACTAGCAGACTTGGCTAACTTACCCCATGATCTAATCAGGTTTCCTAGGCTGTTCGGACAACACTTCAGTCAACTTAGCCTTCGTGCCGACCGGCACATCCCCTGTGCCGATCGGCACAGCCCCCAGTTTTCCCAAAACTCACGCTCACGCTCACTAGAAAGCCTGGCTAACTCTTTTACTGATAGTTCTGTTTAATTCCCATTAGTCCTTGTGGTTCGATTAAACCTTGGAATACTCTTCTAGGGGAAAAAGACTACAACTGTACACCGTGCTCTTGCGGTATATAAGTGGGTGCGTAGATACGACCAACAGCTAGGCGTTACGTATCCTCTAGCTAAGGGTGCGTCGCCCGTGGGGAAAGATGTACAACCTCTGCAGAGTGTGAAATTCATCCGGATGGACGTTGTCACGGCATATGACACATCTATGTTGAGCTCGATATGATTAGCCACATTCATGATTCCTTGAAGTGTGAGTGAGCAGTAATCTGCTCGTGTTTTGGAAGTGATGGCATGGATGCTGGGTCGGTATGACCATTGGGGTCAGAAGGCCCAACTAAAACTTAGGAACTGGCGGGAATGCCTCATACTCCCCCAGGGCCAACCAACTAAAATATTGACAGTACTTCTCTGTTTTATCTAAAAATTCCTTCATATGCTTTAGTGAACCTTGCATAAAATTTGCTTGCTGCAAATGAACCATACAGCCTATTCCTTGCCAAGACCAAATATGCATATATATCCTTGTATAGTATAGGGCTTGCTGAGTACCTTATGTACTCACGTGTTTGCAATGTTGGTTTAGTAGGAGAAGACTTCGTAGAAGACGACGACGTTTGGGTTTTCGGTTCTGCTTCTCAAGTTTGCTTGTGGCGTTGGACCAAGGTTTCCGCTGTCTGCTTCACCGTTAGTCGGTCGGATGGACTTGGATGGTTTTGAATCCTTGTCGTACCATCACTAAGGGTCTTATCAGGTATCTTACTTATTTATCTACTCGAAGTAAGCTTTTAGTTATCATATCTGTGTTCTTGTGCGTATCAGCTACTGATCCAGAGACTGATACAGGATGCACAGTAGATTCCAGAAATGGGGTCTGGCAGCGGCAGCGGGCCCGAGCTCCGACGCGAGGAGGAGGCCGGCGACGGCGCCTGTGAGTGCGGGGCGCTGGAGATGTCGAACATCCGCCGTTGCCGTTGTGCCGCGCGGTCGCCCACGCTGCCGCCTACTCTGGGTAGGCTAGATCCACAAGGATCAGCGAGCGCGCACGGCGGAGGATTTCGCGGCCACCACCATCGTGGATCGGAGAAGCAGGCGTGGAGAGGAGAAGAGGGAGAGGGGGAGGAGGAAGAGAGGAGGGGATCTGGGTGCACCGAGAAAGAGAGGACTAGGGTTTCAGCAGGAGTGAATCAGGGTAGATATTTATTCGACAAGGAGTGCATCTCCACCGTTCAAGTCGATCAAACAGCCCAGAATAATGCGTGGTTGTTCGATTTGGGCTGAGTGGATTGAATTAGAACGATGGGCCGAATCCAATCAAGGCCGCGTGGGCCGAATCTTATCAGTTTAATGTTTTTCCTTTTCTTTTTTATTTTCGGACAGAATTTTGACTCAATTTTCTCTCGTTTGTATCTCAAAAAATATGCAGAAATTTGGACTCAATTTTCTCGCGAGCCTGTAACATGTTCACTCCAACTCTCGTTAGTTTTTTGGAAATTTTTGACAATTTTTTGTCCATGCATGTCGATAGAAAGTTGATTTATGTTGCAAAAACTTTTTCATGTGCACATGGATGAATAGTTTGTAAAAATCTTACAAAAATTACTATAGGCACGTGTTGTTATGTTACATGTCTCCACAAAATTTCAGGTCAAATATAATCTTACATCGAGAGGAACAAAAAAACCAAATAAATAGTGGCTTTTCCAATTGTTTTGTCAAATTTTATCTCGTGAAATATAACGAATTTTTAGCTGATTTTTGGTTTGTGGCTATTCCATGTCAACCCAAACCCATGGTATTTTTTGTTAATTTTTTTGAAAAAAAATCCACCAAAGTGTGTTTAAAGTGGACAACTCTAGACACATCTCATGAAACTATCACCCAAATTCAACCATAAGTGAACAATATGCTCAACAAAAGTTTCAAAAAAATTGTAACATAATTCTATTATGTAGAGGTGCTTCCATTCTCCATCTCCACAAAAATTCATCTCCAGAAACATTTTCTTTCAAGATTTACAAAAATAACAAAATTCTGATAAAAAATGTCCAATAGTTATTTAGGAATACGGTACAGTTATATCACATAAATCAGTTCCATATATTCTACAAATAGGTAGATAATATTTTTAATAACGCGGAGGAAAAAAAACGAGGTCATTTGGACTTCGTATGCGAAATATATACAACTTTCAAAATTCATCAATGAATTAAATTGAGAAAAAGGATTGGGGGCTAAGAACTGGAGAAGAACACCGATACGTGACGCTGGGCCCACGTATCAGCGAGAGACAGTGCTCATCGTCCACTTGGGCCGAGGCCCACCACCCATGGACGCTCGATGGAAGAAGGATGGCCTGCTCATCCTCCGCGTGGGCCTCGGCCCACCGCCGATGGATGCTGGCTTCCAGTTTTTTTCAAATAGTGTTTGTTACCTATTTTTTCAGCAAACCGATGCTGGTGTGGTGGTAAGGCTCTCCGCACTCATATTCCTCTATTTGCTTCCTCTAAAGGAATATTCTGTCCTGGTCATCAAGATTCTTTCCTCTATACCAATTTCTCTCGCACCCATGATTCCTCTATATTCTTCCTCTATCCCAACTATCACATATTTTATTCAACCATCTCCAACTACCATCTCATTTTAACAAACACATTTCTTCATAACACATTCATTTATAATAGTTATTCTAAGTAACAAAAAATTGTAGGACTCTTTTGTAAATATCAAAACACAGAAAAATCATAAACAAATTACGAAATAATAAAAGGGTCAATCTGGGGGAGAAACTAGGAAAAATTAGTGACAGAGAAACTAGGAAAATTTAGTTTGCATTTTTCTGAGTTATATTCTTACATATACGAATTATTGAAGTTTTTAACTATTTTCCTATTTTCTGGAATTTAGGTCGTGAACAGTAAAACAGGGGAAGGAAACAGGCGGCCAGAAATCTCTAAAATCCGTATATTTGGGTGGGGGAAAAGCATGCGAGATGACTCAAATGGATGCGTAGGGATGTGAGGAAGCTGTGTGTGCGAGGAATCGAGTGGAAACTCACCGAGTTGATCGAATTTTGCAGCTAGGCCGGAGAGGGTCAGTTTAGGTGTCTTCCAGAAAAACTCGTCGCTCTCGCCAGTGGCTGCGGGGATGGAAAAACTGAGGTTTGGGATGAGCTTTGGAACCTTCCTATGGAGCTCTAGGTGGAAAGGCTCGGTGGGAGACGGAGCCAAGGTGATGGGCGAGCTCGAGCTTCGCTCGACTGCGGGTAATGGCGGTAGAGAGAAAAGAGAGGAAAGCGACGACTGCCTCTGCGGTGGAAGGGGGCGTGCGAGGCCGGTGGCCCTGGCTCGCGGCGGGTCCCAGCGCGGTAGCGGAGTTCCTGGAAGTCCTCTGAAAGTAGAGGAATCGGGGCCTTCCTCTTCTTTAACGTGATGCTTCCAGTACGCCGGTGCAGCTCCTCCTTCCTCTAAATGTTACTGAAGTAACGTTTCCAGTAGACCGGTGCGGAGAGCCTAAGGCTTTGGTTTTTGTTCCAACAGGTCATAGGTTCGAACTTGCCCAAAGCTAGTTTGAATTTTTATTTTTTTCATTGAAAACTGACCTGTGGCTAAAAACGGGAACGGGATTGAAAACAGTTGAAGCCTTCTGCCCACGGCCCAGTAGCAAGCGCATGGTTCAGATGTGTTCTAGCCGCCCGAGGTGATACAAATGCTTGAGCTTTCTGCTGTGCTGAGCAGCCGAAGGAGTTATGGGCCCAAGTTGCCCATTTTTCCCTCTCTTTTCTTTCGTTGCGCTAACGTGAGTAAATATGGCCCAGTAGCCATGGAGTCCAAGGGCCTTCCGTCATTTGCCTTTTTTTCCATTAGTGTAGATAAAACATCGTCTCATGTTTTTCCATTATATTTTGCTTTTAAGGGCTGCTGCCTTTCTAGTGCTCTTGGGCATAATTCTAGCATTACTTGCAATATTTTTATTTTTTTAAAACATTACATATGGGTCCCACTTGACATGTTGTGGGACCAAACCACAGGTGGGCCACGTGTGCATGATCTAAAAAAATTATTCAACAAAAACTCACATTTTATCAATTACATTTTGCTTTTATTTTTCAAATAAAAATTATATGTGGGTCCCGCGTTACAGGTATTTGACAGGTGTGCCACTCAATGAGAATTCATATATGTCATAAATTTTGCTGTAAAATAAAGAAAATTTGGTAATGACAATTCATGTTTGTCATAACTTTTGTGACATTTATTTTTTGCCAATTATGACATTTTTGTTTGTCATAATATAATGGCGTCTTGATTTATGACAATTTTGCGATCAAATTTAATGACATATTTTGGGTTTTGTCATAAAACACCATATTTCCTCAAAAATATCATAAACCTAACAAGCTTTATGACATAACGATATGTTGTCATCAGGAAAATGTCATAGAAAGTCACATTTGTTGTAGTGGGTAAAGTGCATATGCATATTTAGTTGAGCAATCGATGTAGGACAATATTTAGTTGAGCAATCGATGTAGGACAATATTTAGTCGAGAACGATGCCTTGTCAGAGCTATCTTTGGAGTGCATGCAACAGATGGAGTCGTTAGAACTGAGGACTCCTAACCTCCTGGATCTCGAAATTGACACCTGTGAGGAGCTCATGTCGCTCACCGTGACGGCCCCCGAACTGGAGGAGCTCTCATTCTTGCACAACCATTGGCCGGTTAACATCCATGGGGACTTGACATCTGTGTGGAGCCTCAAGATTGTCCTGATCTCTCATATGCTTTCTGATCACGACATTAACGATACTAGCATCCGCCTCCTACAGCGTTGCAGCTCAGCCACAGACCTTCTCGTTTATCTTCACATACCTTCGGTATGTATACATTTATTTTGCACTGTTTCATTTAAGTAGTACTTCATTTTTTCCCTAAAAAATCTTTAACATTGCTTATTATTTGATTCCTAAGATCCTAGGTAGTACTACCATTTAAAGTTCAAATTTGATGTACTATTACGCTGTTTTCTTTTTCAGGCACTTAATTACCCATTTTTTTTTTGCTGATAAGAGTAACCTGTTTCTTTTGATCCTTCTATTTGAACAGATAATAGAGCGTCTCGTTGAAGTGGTCCAAGATAAGATACCACAACTTCCTGATGTTACATTTTTGACAGTTCATGTCCATCCAATGTGTGAGCGGCATTCATTCGGAGATGGTGTAGCAGGTCTCCTCACACGATTCAAAAATCTCAAATATCTCTGCCTACAACTAGAAGAAATGCCTGGCGTCACGAAGAGGGTTAGCACTAAATTATCCTAGACCCCACCACCTCATACCGCATTCATTAGTTTCCTACCTCATCATGCATTACACTAAACCATGATTATATCCATATCTCAACAGGATGAATTTTGGTCAAAAGAAGATGATAGGGATTCATCGTCTTTCGCCTGCGATCATGAAGATCACTGGGAATCCAGTGGTATGTCCTTCGTTCACCTCCAGAAGGCGAAGTTTAAGGGATTGACAGGAACCGATTGTGAACTTCGGTTCTTGCAATCTGTGCTCGCAAGCGCCACAGATATCCAGAAGGTGACTATAAGTTTCAACGCGGACTATTGTCTAGAGGGCTGGGTGGATGATTTTCAGCTCAAGCTACTTGCACATGGAACGTGGACAGCCTTCCATGATGTTTACAAGTGGAGGCCGAGTCCATAAAGGGATAGCAAATTCGATTAGAGAGATGGATGTGTAATCGTAAAGTGCATATGCATATTTAGTTGAGCAATCGATGTAGGACAATATCATTGACAAGAATACGTCATCGGCTAATAGCGTGTGAGTTATCAGTGATATTGCTATACACAAATACTGATTTGTTTTACTGCTTTGTTAGTTTCAGGGTACCACTTTTTGTGCTCTCTTTGATAATGAGTGCACTCCACGGGTTAAACTTGTTCCAGGAATCCATACTGACCTGACACTGGCGGGTCTAGTGTGCCGGCCACGCGCAGGAAACAGACGCTCACGGGCGTGTCGCGTTGAAGCGCTGTGCAGAGCACAAGTTGTTGTCGCCATGGAATGCCCCCAGAAGTACGTGTCCAACTTGAAATGCATGAACACGGCAAGTCCATCTGCTGACCGCCAGCGTTGGTCTGATCAGCAGCAGCCTCGGGGACGACGTGCTCGTGCGTATCCAAACTCCCGGCGAGCGGCGGCACTGCTGTGGAGAACAGTCGGCAGGCAGCCAGGCAGAACAGCACGGAGAGATTGAGCAGCTCTGTCGTTTCGTGCAGCGGCTGGGCCTATATATGGTTTTGGTCGTGGCCGATTACTACGTACCAGGCCCAACCCAGCTGGCCGGCTGCAGGCGGATACGTACCGTGTCATGCACGTAGGGGAAACAAACGCTCGAACAGAATCTTACGCGTTAGATCCCTGTTCTGTGCCGATCTTCCTTGCATATCGCGTGAAGCCATAGGAGTACATCGCAAGCGACGGCCAATCATGAAAGTCAACGAGGACGTGGGCGGCGCGGCGAGGCACACGAAGTCAGGTCGTCGTCTACACGACAGCCACGGCGGCGACGATCTGATCAGCGGCCTCTGCGACGACGTGCTCCTCCGCATCCTCGGGTCGGTGGCGGACGCGAGGGACGTGGTGCGCACGGGCGTGCTCTCGCGGCGGTGGCGCCGCCTCTGGACGCGCGTACCGGTTTTGTACTTCCACTCTTTTCCGGGGTCCGAGGTAGCCCACGACACCGAGCCATTCGTCGCCTTCGTCAACGACGTTCTCGCGCGGCTATAGTTGGCCAAATGGGCGGCCCGGCCCAGCACGGCACGGGCCCGCCTTGGCACGGCCCAGAAATAAATGGGCCAGCACGGCACGCAAGTTAACTGGGCCGGGCCGTGCTCGCCCATGGGCGGGGGGTCAAGCCCATGGCACGGCACAGCTAAGTTAACAAGGGCCGTGCCGGCCCATCTAGCCCGAAAGCCCGAACAGCCCACGAGGCCCGACAGCCCGAAAAAGGCCCACGAGGCTTTCCTTCTTCCTCTTGTCGCGAGGACCTCCATGGTGCGGCGTCGGTGGAGCGCGCCCAGCCGCGGCGGGGACCAAGATCTCGCTGCCGGCGTCGGAGGCGAGCGGCGCGGGGGAGGAAGAAAGGGAGAAGGCGGGCGGCACGGGGAAGAAGAGAGGGGGGAGGCGGGCGATGCGGATCGAGATCCGACCGCCGACAGCCTTGCCGGCGTTGAAGGCGAGCGGGCGGGGGAGGAAAGGGAGGAGGCGGGGCCGCGGGGGGCGCGAACCGAGATCTGGCCGCCGGCAGTCTCGCCGGCGTCGAAGGCGGGCGGCGCGGGGGAGGAAGTGAGGGAGGAGGCGGGCAGTGGGGGGAAGAAGAGAGGGAGGAGGCCGGCGGCGCGGCGCGGGGGAGGAGGCTGACGGCGCAGCGTGGGGAAGGAGGAGAGGGAGGAGGCGCGCGGCGCGGAGAGGAGGCTGGCAGCGCGGGGGAGGAGAGGGAGGAGGCCGGCAGGTGGCAGCGTGGGGGAGGGAGGAGAGAGAGGCGGCAGGCGGCGCGTGGAGCAAGAGAGAAGAAAGGGAGGAGGCAGTTTGCGTGGGCCGTGGGGGAAGGAAGAGAGATTTTTGTTAGGGTTTGAGGGAGGTGGGCTGTTAGGTGGGCCGTGCCTGGTGGGCTGTTAGATGGGCTGCATCGTGCCGTCTCTTATGCGTGCCGGGCCGTGCTGTCCATTGGGCTGGGGGGTCGGCCCAAGCACGGCCCGATGCTTCGTGCCGGGCCGGCACGGCCCATCAAATTTCGTGCCGGGCCGTGCCTGGGCCGGGCCAAAATGGCCGTGCTTCGTGCTTGCCCATTTTGGCCCGCCCGTTTGGCCATCTATACGCGCGGCGCGCGCAGTCAGAGGACGGCGGCATGGAGCACCTGGAGATCTCGTTCTGGATGCGCTACACGCACGGCCAGCAGAGACTTGCGCCGCGGTGCATCCAAGTCTCGGAGGGATGGGTTCGGTACGCCGTGCAGCACGCGGTCAGGTCTTTCCACTTCCAATTGTGCGCTGTTTTAACTACTCTAATAAAGCCGCCGCAAGTCGACTATCAACAAGAAGAAGAAGAAGAAGGCAGTGATGAAGAAGCTGATGATGACGGCGAGGAGGAGATGGTGATGGAAGAGGAGGAACAAAACAGTGGCGACGAAGAAGAAGAAAGTGACGACGACGACGACGATGAGGAGGAGATGGCCGTGATGGAGGATCATAACTTGGATATTAAAGGCAACATCGAAGAGACGCCTGTGATGGCCCTTGACAATCTTACCAGCTCCGGAAAGCTGGAGACCATGTTTTTGGCGTTAGAAGGCGCCAGGGTGCGACTCCCCTCCACCGAGGTATTCGCGTCCCTCGCAAATCTCACGCTCGAATCCATAGAGGTAGCAGCTGACAGCGGCCACCTCCTTGGCCGCCTCCTATCGTCCGCGTGCTGCCCACGTCTGCAGAAGCTGCGCATGTGGAAAATTCAGTTTCCTGCTGCGCAGAAGGAGCTGGTGCTCGAGAACGATGCATTGTCGGAGCTGTTGCTGGACAATATGGGTGGGATGAAGTCGCTGGAGCTGAGGACTCCTCACCTCCTGGATCTCGGAATACATTGGTGCAATGAGCTGGAGAAGCTCCATGTCGCAGCCCCAAGGCTTGAGAAGGTTGCCTGCGCGTTCAACCCTTTAGAAATTCTTGTCCATGGGGACCTGCGGAGCGTGAGGATCCTCAAGATTGACTTGTGCGTTCATCCGGATTTGGAATATGGAAATAACGAGACTAACATTTGCCTCCTCCAGCGCTGTGGCTCAACGGGACACCTTGTCGTGTATCTTCTTGAAAATGTTCCACGGGTATGTATCATCATTGTTTCTACTAGGAGTAGTACTAGTATTGGCTTTGCACTGTTCCAATTAGCAGTATCTTTCCTCCTTTTTTTTTCAAAACTTATTGTGCTACGTTAGTTGTACATCTTGCTTCGATTTCACAGTTGCATGTTTGCTTCTATAGCTATATGTAGCGACTCCTTTTCTCATTTTTTTTTCAAACAGAATATTCTAGACTTGATCTGAGATTTTTTTTTTCACTGCTACCTTTTGATATTTTTTTAGTGAAATGCATGTATCCTTCCACTGTAACTAAGTAATATTGAGATAGCTCGATATTATCTAACCAAAATTAAATGAATGGTCCAATTTTGCATCATCATATGTTCATTAAAGAAAGCATTATTATGCCAGTTAAGCTAATCCCAATGGATTGTTTCATTTCATTGTTTCATGCCACATAAAAAGCATCACAATGATGTGTTTGATGGTTGAAATAGCTTCGGCAATGCACCATTTCATTTTTGTTGTTTCCAAGAATTACATGCAAGACACAAGTATCTTAGAGACAATGAATTCATGGTTTCATCTAGATGAAATACCTTTCATTTTCTTTTGATTCGTTGCCACATCAGCAAAAAACTAGTGGCATGGCACCTTATTTAATGAGAATGGAACTCCCCTTAGTAGCAGCCTTTTTCTTCTTCCTACGATCCAGACTAGATTCTATTGATAGATTGCTATCTTTTTTGTTGTTGCTTAATTATCTATTTCTTTTGACCAGACCGAAGATCAAGAAGTTGACCTAATCAAAGATAAGATACCACAACTTGCTCATATTACTTCTTTGAAAGTTCGTCCTATATGTGAGCGTAATTCCTTTGGAATTGGTGTAGCAAGTCTCCTCTCACGATTCAACAATCTCAGATATCTCATTCTACATTTTTGCGAGGTTGGATTCATTAATATGAAGGTGATGGATAAATCCTCTGAGATCAGTCGATTTGTAACTATGGTATTCTTCATATATCTTAATATTTGTACTCAACAGGATGAGTCGCGCTCCGAAAATGCCAGTGGGGTCTCGTGTTTCGTATGTGATCATACCTACCATCGGAATAGTGATGTCTCCTTACCTTCACTTCAACAAGCAGAGTTTTCAGGATTGGCAGGAACCGATTGTGAACTCCAGTTCTTGAAGTGTGTGCTTTCAAGCGCCTTGGATCTTCGGAAGGTATTAGTAAATTTCAAAGAAAACTGCCCTCTAGACGAAAGAAGAGACAATTTTAAGCGTATGCTACTAGGAGACGGAGCATGGATTGCCTGCGAGGACGCTTATGGTCAATGGTATAAGAGGAGGCCGTGTTCATAAATGGAGAGCAGCTTGAAGATGTGTAGTTTACAGAGTGCATGTGCATCTCTCTAGTTGAACAATCTTTTTGTCGAATTTTATGTAGTATATACTCGTTCTTGTTTCTACTGCTCAATGCATAACACATAAGAGTATATTACCGGCCCCTTTATCAAAGAGTTATCATTTCATTGCTTTACTAACAAATTGTTGTGTTGCTTTTTTAAGGTAAAATCCGCTATATATTCGCGCACATGAAAATTCCTCAGATCTGGATGAAACTCAGGTCGTTTTTTTAAAAAAAAAATCTCGGACATGATAATTTCGACTCGTGTATATCCTAGTTTAAGATTTTTTTTTCTTTTGTATGGGCTTGCATCTGTTGGTTATCCGTTTTCAATGGGCTTCGCATATCTCAGTTTAAGATATTTGGACGAGCCTTGGACGACTCGCGGTCAGAACTTGCATTCTGACTCCCGTTCCAATTGTCATGGCGTACGTTTCGCGCGTCGTGCATCTTATAGCCTGGGACCTCCCGAGAGACGAGAGCGCCAGTCGATCTCGCCATGGAGATGGAGGTGCCGAGGTGGTGATGGACATGCCCCATCCGCTTGTCAGCCGGGCCCTGACGAACACGAAGAGGAGCTCGAGATGGCAATGGAGAACTCGAACTGTGAGAGAGTGATTTTGGTGCTGCTTGCAAACGTTGCAGACTTTCTGTTTTTTTTCTCCTTATTTATATGACAAACGAACAAGGACGGCCGGTGAGGCCGCCCGCCACGCGCGCCACCATCCACTCGACGTGCGCAAGCCGCACGCTCGGATCATGCCGCGCGCAACGCGGATACTCGCCACGACGTGAACTAGCACGCCTCTGGCTCCTAAAGACTCGCACAACCAGAACAGACTCCTTTGTGCATTGACTCGTACAAACGCAGCATATTATCTGACGCTAAGTAAAACACTTAAACAAACCTACGAACACAAGTTTACTAACACCGCTGACCACGCCGGCGGCGTCGATCTGATCAGCAGCATCGGCGACGACGTCCTCCTGTGCATCCTCGAGCTGGTGAGCAACGCGAGGGCCGTGGTCTCGCGGCGGTGGCGCGGCCTCTGGACTCGCGTCCCCGCGCTCCGCTTCCACGCCTCGCCGGAGTTCAAGTCAAACGGCGACGCCGAGCGGTACGCGGCGTTCGTCAGCAACGTCCTCGCGCGACGTACGTGCCCGGTCAAGTGACGACGGCAGACTCAAACACCTTGAGATATCGTACAGGGCGGGCTTTCTGCGCGGCGCAGAGCAACTCGAGTCGCTGTCCATCGATGCTGCGCAGAGTTGGGTTCGCTTCGCTGCACGACATGGTGAAGTCTTTTACTGTAGCTTTTATATCTGTCTCTGCCTGGAGGGCATGATTACGACGACGACGACGATGTCTGTACGATAATGGTTCTTGACGAGCTTCCTAGCTCTGAGAAGCTGGAGACCATGCTTTTGTCATTCGGAGCCGCTAGACTACGCCTCCCACGAAACGTGGTTTTCCCGTCGCTAACTGATCTTTCTTTCTCGAAGAAATTACGGTCGCAATTGGCAACGAACGGCGCTTTAACTTGGACGCTTTCTGTCAACGGCGTGTTGCCCGCGCCTGCAGAAGCTTTTCAAATTTCAAGAGGGGCATTCTGAAATCAAGCTGTTGGAGGACTGCGTCGACCTTAAGGCGATCTCGGTCTTTGCCCCGAGGCTGGAGGAGCTCACGTTCTTGAACGACATGAGCGTTTCCCTCCTACAGTAGCTCAGCAGGATGCCTCCGCGTGTCTCTTCAACTGCTGCAATGCATTGAGTTGCTGTCCCAGAAATAGTAAAGCATATTCGTAGGATCGATTTACATCCACGTGGTTTATGTAACTGAAGTCTGAGTTCCTTGAACTGCTTAAGACAAAAAAAAAATTGCACTGGTTAAGACAATGCTGCCTATAATTACCTAATTCCAGTTGCTGGCCATGTTTTTCTTTTTCCGTGTGCTTCGTTAAGGTGTTCTTTTTACTCTAAACCCTGTTTGACTAGAGAGGATGGCAGACTATTCACACAATCAAAGGGATCGCACCACAGCTCCCCGTGTCACATCATTGGTGGTTCATCTTTCTTCAAGATTCGACTTGCATGCTACTGGGATGCTATATCAAGTCTCCTGACACAATGCCGCAACCTCACATTCCTCGGACTACACTTCTGAGAGTTATTAGAAGTCGGAAGTTGCAAGGTAACAGGCAAACTGTATTGCCATTGTCTGATGATACGGGACTAAACAATGTACTTGTCATGCGATAGAATGTTCTGTACTCAAGATCGGATGATGATACGGGCTTCGTCTGCGACTACCCTGACTATTGGAAGTCATGCATATGAGATCTCCTTCGCTTGCCTTCATGAAGCATAATTAAGCTGGCTAACAGGAACTAGCTGCCAAGTGACCGATGGATGTTAAGTCTTGCAGCCTGAGATTTCAAAATAATAATAATTAAAAAAACACTTCTTTCACCGGCCTAAGCAAATGCAGGTGACTTTTTACCCAATAGGGGTGGAGTCTGGAGGAACATAACCAGTTTCTCCTGACTCTAAATCATTGTTTCCAGTCCTTTCTTTGGTCTCGGCACAACCCTTTTTTCTGCTACGTTTTTATCCAAGTGAAACTAGTTAAGATGGACTGCACCTGAGATTATCTTTGCTCACAATTTTTTTGGTATTCTTTTTGTAAAGCCAATCTATTTTTATGATTTTTATGAAGTTTCTTTCAAATATAATCTAGAACAATCCAATCAGCCAATGCAAAGATTTTTTTTAAAAAAAATCTGATTCACTATAAAACCTCTCTACAAGTAACCTGAATCCAAAATGTTTCTCAAAGAGAAGTTGGAATCGTACCAAAAGGCCGATGATTTGAGTTTCTGCTTTATGGCATACTTGTACGGCATTGCCCTCAGTAAAATGAGAAACTTCTTCAATACTCCTATATTCTTTTATATTACCCACTTAGTGCGATTAGATAACAAGATTAACTTCAAATTAAAACCATAAGTCACAGTCTCAATACATATCGGGTTATTTTGAAATCAGGATAACTTCAAATTAAAACCACAGGTCACAGTGCTTGTATATGCATGACATATTGAGAGAACTGATAAATAACAATTGTGAAAAGAAGATGATAATAATGTAGAAAATTATCCAATAAACATTAAGCTAGCTAACTCAACAAAATCTCAATTCGAGGATGCATGCCAACGGACTTATGAAGTAGCCATGGTTTTTGGCATGCAAGTTCTGTATCTATATGCCGTAAATTTCACCCTCTGTTCCAAACCATGTATAGTAGGACAGATATAAGATAGACTATTTGTGAGCATGTCTTTAGTAATAGTGTCAAAATCCTGCTTTCATCATGTTGATTGTCTTTAGTAATAGTGAACTCGCCATTGAGCCACTTCTGCACCAACCCTATCACTAATTCAACAACGAATTTCCGCACCATTTTCTTAATTGTTGGAAATGGCGGACACAGCGTGGAGAAGACGTTGCTGATGTGCTTTATAGGAGTCGGAAGCGCTGTACACTGGCGTTGCGACTTCCGTGCACCTATCGGGTAGCCCAGGAGGCCCACTACGAAGCGACAAGGCCCAGAATATGGAATAGAGGGGTTTTTCCATTTATGATCAATTTGTGACATCTCTCTTGCTTTCGAATGCTTCATATTGAAACCTAATCAACAGTGTTTAAAATATGTTTCATATTTACTCGATAATTGAAAGTAGTGGGTTGCACAATACAGTAAGTTTTGGGACAACATTTCACGTACCCTGCACTAGTTGGCTGAACATTCTTGCACAAAACACTATTTTTAGCCGGGTTCTCCTCAAATTACCCCAACCTTTCTACCACCTCTGAACAGTGCCAATTTGACACATACTCCTACGTCATAACACGGCCAGCGTGAGATGAAGGATTACAGCTTGGCGAATGCAGATTAATTCCCAATTGTGCCTTCATCGGGAAAAAAAAATTATGCCTTCAGAAGAAAAATTCCCAAGTGTGGCCCCCTGTGTTGATCAACACAGTACCAATTTCTGGGTACATGTAAATGTTACACACGGTGCTGGACATGTCATTCGGTAGTGCACTGCAGCTACCCCTCCTGATCGTGGGGATTTTCTCCTGGTTCTGGTTCTACCCCACCTCGCGGTCTGGCGAGTGGATGAACAGCACAACATGGTCAACACCTTTCGACCGATGGAGCCGATTGAACAGCAGGTTGGATTTGGGAACGCTGATTGTCGCATAGTTGCTTGGCAGGAGAGCTGCCTTAAATTAAGTAGAGAGAAAACAGAGTGAAGAAATCGGAAAAAGAAAAGAAAAGAGAGAAAACAGAATTACACCCACGTGCAACCAAAAAAAAAAGAAGGAATATTACATGCAAAAGTTAACAACTTAGGAGAGACTAGCAGGAACTAGATGCATGGTGTCATCCGAAATTGGGCGTGTTGAAGAGCTGAATTGTATGTAAGATTGATCCTTTTGCCATAGAAAACTCCGTGTTTCCTCTCCTTCCAAATCGCTGTGGCCATGTTTCCACCAGAAATATAGGAGAATTCACATGTGCTTAGCATTGCCTTTCTTGTCATTGGTTTTTGTGACAGAATCCAGCCTCGATGTAGTTGCATTCTTCAGCTTGTTCGCCCAGCCTACTACTTATCAGCCGCTACAGTGTTTGCAATTATTTCTTCAGCAGCAGCTACAGTGTTCGCAGTTATTTCTTCCGCAGCCGCTACAGTAAAACAGCCCGCCAAACAGGCCGCTTGTAACAGATGGTGAACACTTTCCTGCTCACAGTAGCATATATAGTGAGCATTGCTCATGGCATGACCAATTCGTTGTGGCCATGGTTTTTACAGTGGAGATCTCTTTACAGTGTTGATCTTGCCTAGCGTAGCCAACCAATCAAGGAACTTGCATTTAGGTTTTTTGCATTTGCTTTCCAAATTTTTGGCCCAAAAATGGAATAGAGGAAGCAAATTGCAGGTTCCTGGCTGAATTCGCTGAGTATTGAGCTTGAGTTTTGGATGTCCACTTCCAGTATATTCGATCCCTGGAGAAGAAGGAAGTCAATAGTCCTCAATGGGAAGAAGGAATTCATCAATGAGAATTTGGTCTTCTCGCATTTTTTTTTAGAGACCGTTCTACGGGTCATGCATTTTTTTAGACAATGGGAAAAGAACAGCATCCCGGCCTTTACCTCCATTCTACGGGTCATGCATGTGTCTTGTATATTGCTCCAGTCAACCGCGCGTCGTTGGCCTAGGACATGGATTGATCTCGCGCCGTGCCTTAATTAGGACGGAGGACTGTGACTCGTAAGCGCTCCGAAGCGAACAAGGCCAAATTTCATCAGCACGGCAGTTGCAACGCATCGACGTGTGCTCGATGATCTCTCCGGGGTTTCAGACTTTGTACTGGGACGCTTGTGATCTCCACTCTTCCGCCCATGACTGGAACGTCAAATTGCATCGCGCCTTCGTACGATTTTCTTCGACTACCGGGTTGACCTTGGCTGCTTAGTCCACCATACAAGTGGTACGAGCTCGAGTCGAGGCCATGCCGATACGTGGAGATCGCATGCATTTTCTTGCAGAGTGAGATGAGACAAGCCTACGAACGTACAGGACTCCCTGCCTTCAATTGGTGAGCGAGCCACTTTCCCTCACCAGCGTATACATGCATGTATAACCGTATACGCGTCAGTTCAGCCGCATACATGCATATGAGGCCGGGCTTCAATGTTTGAGGTGTCGTTTACTTTAACAGATTAAGTTGATGGTTTTGGAGTGTTTGTTAGTACCTCGAAATTTGGAAAGCGGATTACTTCTCTTGTATTCTATTCATATAGGCCCCCGCACACAAATAAAAGTCAGATAACATATGTGTTAGTACATATAGCAAGGTTGCATTGTTCCTGAGAGGACAGAAAAATCTTACACGATGATACTGTATTATCCTTTTTCTTTTCAGCACTCTATCCGCAATTAGAGAAGTAGCAGACACGAAATTTCGCCAGCCCATAATTGCAAGGCGGATATAAACAGCTGCGGTTCGTTTCATCCGCTCACTTCTTCCACTTGCGCCCGAACATCTTCTTATGCTTGCCGTACATCTTCTTGTGCTTGCCGTGCTTGAACTTGCCATGCTTGAACTTGCCGTGGTGGCCGTACATCCCGTAGCCGCCGCCGTGGCCGTGGGATACCTTGTGAGCTCCCATAGCTGCCGCTGCTGCCGCGGCACCTCCGGCCATCATCGCGCCGTAGCCTGCTGCGGACCCGCCTGCCCCATGGCATCCTCCGTACATAGCACCGTGGCCTGTGAATATATAAACGGTTTGATTTGATTTAGTAAGTCACGTCTTTATTTTGCGTTCTCCGCCAATGGCGATTAATTACTCGTTTAATTAGGAAGACTTTTTCAATATCTTTTGCGTGCAAAGTACTTTAAACGTTACAATGTGTTTCAGCAAACACTTTCTAATGCCACCACCAGAGAGGACTTACTGACCATGAGGAGGAGCTTGCATCGGAGGGCCGTGACCAGGGTAACCAGCTGGTGGATAACCAGGATATCCTGCTGGAGGATACGCCCCTGGAGGGTATGCACCTTGTGGCGGATATCCGCCATGTTGAGGGTATCCACCTGGAGGCGGGTAACCACCTGGTGGGGTAGGGTATCCTTGTCCCGGTGGATATGCACCGGGAGGAGCAGGGTATCCAGCAGGGTATTGACCGTATCCACCACCTGTGTACCCTCCATGAAAGCCCTTGTCCGCGTCCGAGGAATCATGTTTATCCTTCCCACCTCCCATGCCTCCTCTCAACACCTGATTAGGAGAACGAGAATTACGATGAGCTCTATATTCACAATGTCATGGACATGGATCAATGGAGAATTCAGATGACATGAGAAAAAAATGAAAGAAAGAAGATTACCTGGTGAACAGACAGAGTTAAACTGTAGAACTGGCGTCAACAATAGCTTGGAGGAGGTGTATATACATGCACTACTTGTTCATGGCCTGCCGCCAGCGCCTTGTTATGTTCACGACATGGACGTGTACGAACATAAATGGGCTGAAGCCTGAAGAAGCAAGCATTCTTCGGAGCAAAATCAGGGAGAGCGTCGCGTAACCTGCTATCTTTGGGATTGCTATATCTTGATGCTTTTGGTTGTGCGTGAAGTTAGGGCCCTTCCTTCACGCGCGCCGCCCCTTTCTCTGTCGAAGCGGATGACGCCCCGACGAGCCAGCAGAAACTGCCGGGTTGGTCATCACAAAGTCAGAATTCCATCTGACCTACGGGCGAAACACGTGCGGATGGATGGACGCACGAGCTCGACTGAGCTGGGCAACGTATCGGTTGTTCCCAGCATGCACGCGGTGACACGGCTAGGAACGGCAATGCCCGGCTAGGTTCGATCGGCCTTCCCCCGCCTGTGCGCTTCGAGTGCTGAAATTTTGGGTTACAGTGAGCATTCAATCACCACAATCCAGTACAACAGAGGAGATCTAAGTTTGATATAAATTGTGCATCCTTCCCTACCAGAATCCGTTGTAGTCTAGCTGGTTAGGATACTCGGCTCTCACCCGAGAGACCCGGGTTCGAGTCCCGGCAACGGAATTTTTTTTCGTTCATTCAGTTTCTTTTTCCTGTAGAAACGATACATTTTGCACAATGAAACAGAGTATGAAATGAAACTCTGGTAAACCAAGCAATCACTTCGACACAAGCCTATCCACCATAATTTCCGAATCTTAATGGACAGAACATACTCGCAGTATTTGAAAATTCAGGCATGGTCAATCCTATTATCATTCCATGTCTCAGCGATGGTAAACCAAGCAATCACTTCGACACAAGCCTATCCACCATAATTTCCGAATCTTAATGGACAGAACATACTCGCAGTATTTGAAAATTCAGGCATGGTCAATCCTATTATCATTCCATGTCTCAGCGATTATCCATATGCGGTTTCCATTTAACCTAAGTTACCTCCATTGGCAATAACATTATGCAAGTAGCAAACGGCGCATGGTGTGTTACTCCCAGCAATTTAACAGGACCATGGAATCAGTAAACAATAGCCTAAGCTAACTAGCCCTGCTTTGACAGAATGCTCTCCGCAACACCACGAGCAATTGGGTGGTAGAACTCTTGAGCTTCCGAGAAGATCCTCTGAGCCAGCATCTTCTCCTCGCTGGAGCACTTGGCCAGTGCGCTGTAGAGCGGGCGGAGATACTTCATCCTTCCCACTTGCTTCAAGCATTTCTCTACCTCGTTGAAGTAGCACTTGCACCCAGCAGGAATCGCCAGCTGGAGGAAAGCAACTTTGACCTCATAGTCACGGCTTTCCGACAGCTTGTACCGTTCATCAAGTGCAGTAACCTGCATAAAAAAAAAGACTGGTGTTTAAGCAGGTGATCTGGGGAATTATGACTCTCATTGTTTTAGAAAGCAAAGCTCTGATCGACAACATGCTAAATTAACAGAGTGCAGGTCACAGATGAAAGCTAACTACACTAGAAGAGATTAGGAAACTCCTAACCTACACACCTGAATAATTCCTACTTGATAGCTCGTCCTTATTGCTGAAGGATGAGCTAATTTTCAACCGTCCTGAATCAGTTTATATGTTACCGAATGTCCAGAAGTACCAGGTATGTGTTAGCAATTGCCAGAAATAGCGATGGCAATATTTGCTTGCAAACAATACTCTAAACATCGACATTTTTCATTGTATAACACTGATAAAACTGGAGACTGGAAAGGACAACGTAATTTTCAATGTTGATCCACAAATCAGATTATATGTTACCCGATGCCCAGAAGTATCAGGTATGTGTTGGATATGGCAAAAAGACGGTTTTTCTAATAGATATGGCAATGTTTGCGTGCAAATAATACTCTAAACATTGACATCAACACTGATAAAACTGGAGACTGGAAAGGACAATGTAATTTTCAATGTTGATCCACACAGATTATAAATAAATAATTGAAGCTCAGAGCTCATCACACATTTCATGTGGTTGTAAACAGACTTAGGTTATACAGTAGAACCCCTGTAGCATAACTCATACGTGACTTTTAAAATGATTGACAATGCCAACAAATCCACCAAAAATAAATACTAGCAGAATGCAGTTACAGTATTGAACTAAATGGCTCAGTTAGGACTTCTGCCACTCATCTATACATGTCTACAATCCAGATCTAGCTCAACTTCCAATTATTGTATACGGACCACAAATTAAACGCGGATGCTATTTTGCAAAGTGTTTTGCTTAACTCTATTGAAATCCGGCCAATTGCTTCATACGGCAAAAATAATGTTTATAAACTAGAAGGGGATAGAAATGAAGTATTGAAATTGAAAAGGCAACACAACATTCTGCAGTGCTCCAATATTCAATAACAGGAGTAAAAAGCCAAACCATAACAGTTCATACTACGATAGTCACTGCATGCTGCATCGGATCATCACCAGTAGCAAGGTAACTTCCAAACGTACTAATAAAGATAGAGCTGGCAGTCAACAAGCATACCTGAGAGGCTTCAACATCCGTGGGTAGATTTTCCAAGTAAAGCTCCCATTCTTGCCCATTCCAGTCTGCCACCTCATCTTCACTTGGGAGTTTTCCAGACTTGAACTCTGCAGCTAAGGAGCAGATCTTTTTGTAAATAGCTGAATCTGGTTCCATGGCATCAGGAGGAATGCCAGTCCCCTCAACCCACAATTGAAGATCAATTTGGTTTTCTATTCCAGGAACGTTGGCTTTCAGAAATTCAAGAAATGTTTCTGTGTCTATCGATTGGAACTTGAATGTGGCAATGTACTTCTTTGTGAACTCATCAAATGCAGGTCGGCCAATCTAAATACAACAAGAAAAAAAAAACAGAGGACGGTACACATTAGCGATCAGTCAGAGACTTGAATGAAAGAGTATGGCAATGTAGACTAAAATAGTTAGTTAAACCAACCTGGCGCTCAATGCGCCAAAGAAACTGAAACCCTTTCTCGTAGGGCACTTCAGAGTACACATCATCAGGGTCAATCCCTGCCATCTTCGGCTTCAACTTGGTGAACTCCATGTTATCCTTGAATCTCTCCATCATTTGGTTTAGTCCTCTCCATCCAATTCCCATGTTTAAAGCCGCACGCTCCTCCCCTTGCACCACCTCAACAATCCTCCTCTCAGCATATGTTGTGAATCCCTGTATGCAGTGACAATGATATGAGACTGGATTGTGACATGTCAAAATACAATTACAAAAAATCTGCGCAAGTCACAACGAGTCTCTAACAGCTCCCACCTTAACCAGTGGGACAAATCTTTAAATTTCAAGCACCAGCCAGGGGAAGTAAAAGGATAGCCTAGCGCTGTCCACCCTAGCCATCTAAGAAGAAGATGGGCATTCTAATATAAGGATACATATCTTCTCCATTATTTAATGCATAGACACACATTACTTCTAGAGCAAAGTGTCCAAATCTAAACCAGGACATTACATTTCAGATCCATAGCCCAAACCGTGCATAAGGTACTGATTATCTGGCTAACACAAATAATCAATGCCATGGGAGACTTTGCAACTAGCAAGATCAGAATTTCCACCTTCCATACACCATATAGCAGCGATTACAGCATCGCAAAACTCTTCATTTTAAAGTAAAGGATGACAATGACAAGACCGATACTGAGTCAGCCAGAAGTCTTGTTAGTAGGATTGTGCTAAATGATGTTTTTATTGATACTGAGTGATACATTCGAACCATGATTCAGACCAAATTGACCACTTTATGAATAAGAACATGGTACTGAGTCATCCGTTCCACTTTATGAATAAGAACATGGTACTGAGTCATCCGTTCAAGATTTTATGATCTTTCGGATTCCGTAAGATATAGAAGACCATTTGATTAATTATTGTTTTAGTTTTAATATCTCAAAAACTTAGATTGAAAACAATTTACAACGACAAACATGTATTCTGTTGATATTGTCCGTTCGTGCTGCATTTTTATAATGTTCCATGGGCAAAATGAATAAAGACCTCGTGCAGTGTAGCCTCACAACTAAATTAATTCATGTCCCATGTTATGAAGCATGAGCAGCTTATTAGTAGTAGCATATTACGGAGATTACGACATCGGATTTAGGGGCAAAACTCTTGAACAACAAGAACAACAACTAGAGCTCACCTCATTCAGCCAGAAGTCTTCATTGGTCTTGTTAGTGATCAGATTCCCAGTCCAGCTATGTGCGAGCTCATGCGCCACAACCTGTGCTCCTGCAGCGTCCCCCTTGATGACTGTGGGAGTGAGGAACACCATCCTGGGATTCTCCATGCCTCCATAGGGAAAGCTCGGTGGCAGCACGAGCAGATCGAACCTCTCCCAATCATACGGCCCAAACAGCGCCTCCCCGACCTTGATCATCTCCTCCACCCCGGCGAACTCCCTCGCCGCCTCGTCCAGAATCTTCTCCCCTCCCTCAGCGTAGACCCGCGTCCTCGGGCCGAGGTCCCTGGACCCGATCCCGCCGGCGGCGAACGCGAAGAGGTAGGGCGGCACGGACTGCTCCATCTCGAACTCCTCGACGATGCGGCCGGGGGCGCACCACGTCGCCTCGTCGCACGCGCCGCGGTGGTCGGAGGGAAGCGGGTCCCGCCGGGTGACGTGGCGCGCGGAGGCGACGGCGGAGAGCTGCGCGGGCAGGTTGAGGAGGAGGGAGAAGGTGATGCGCGCGGCGGGGGTGTCGTGGCAGGGGAAGATGGAGCGGGCGTGGATGGACTGGCACTGGGAGAAGACGAAGGGCTGTCCGGAGGCGGTCTGCGGCGGGGCCAGCCACTGCAGCGCGGAGGCGGCGGGGGAGGTGGAGAAGGTGAGCCGGAAGGAGGTGGTGTCGGGGGGGAGGGTGAGGGTGAGGGCGGAGCCGAGGACGGGGTCGGGGGAGGCGGCGAGGGAGAAGGGGATGGGCTCCGGCGGGTCGGAGGCGGTGGAGGCGGAGTGGACGGCGATGTCGCGGGTGTCGAGGATGAGGTCCCCGGAGTGCGGCGCGGAGAGGGTGAGCAGCGCGGAGGCGTGGATGGTGGAGGCGGCGAAGTCGAGGTAGAAGGCGAGCGCGGCGTGCTTGGTCACCGGGTGCGCGCCGTCGGTGTAGGAGTGCGGATCCACCGGCGCCATGGCTGCTGCTGCTCCGGCTCCGGCTGCGGCTGCGGCTGCGGCGGTGGATGGGACGCGGGGATTGGGTGTAGTTGGGCTGGTTGAGTCGGGTCCAGGGGTTTGGCCTCTTCTTTGGGGGTTTGGTCGAGTCTGAACTCTGACGCTTTTCAGCTTCCCTGCCTCGTCGGCTCCTGATCGCAAACCTTCGACCAGATGCAACCAACAGAAAACTTTTCAAAGACAAATGAAATCAGTGAGAATTCAGATCATACATGAAAATCAAAGCACCAGTTTCCTGCATGCATTGTTCTCTCTTTATTTCTTCTCAGATAATGCTCTGTTACAATTTCTCGTCTTCTTCAGCGTTCTGAAACTATCACAAACATCTAAGTGGAACTAACTGCAGAAAAAATGAACAATGTGGCATAGATTCAGGTCCTTTTTTATACTATTGGTGTGTCGATTCAGTCCACAATATATTAGAATGACGCTCTGAAATTTATGAACTAGGTACAGCTCCGCCAGGGAAAATGCAGTTGACATACAAGAATGATATGGAACTTCGGCCTAAACATTAGTAGCTTCTCTGAATAACTGAAACTAGCCTCAACGAGGAGCTCAGCAGGCATCTTGGGCTAGAGATCTATACTTGGACTAAGCCAGACATTCTCATGCATTATTGACATGATGTGAATGCAGTAACTCTGAAGTTCTGAATATGTTTCAATAAACTGAATGTGCTGAAGCAGCACGATTGTAATTCTGGAATTAGTTGGTTCGAAAAAACACATTTATGGAATTTTCTGGTCTCCAGAAAAACATGGAGCTATTTAACATGAAGGACAGCGTGTACAATGAAATCAACTGACAAGTGGCCAGTGCTCATTGTGGAGTTCGCCAAGTCTCAAAAACCAGTGGGCAATCGGTTTATTGGCTGATGCCTGATTTGGCAACCTGGGTAGGTTCCTATGTAAAGGGCAATCCAGGCAGCTCGAATGCACAGAGCAGAGATGGATCAATTGCAAGAAAACGGGAAATGCTCAAAAGAGAATGCCATTAAAATATAGTACCAAACCGAGTAACCATATGAAAGAGTTTGATAATTGATTATGTAAATTTGATAGTTAATAGAAATCAAACCATTGGATATAATGTATAAATTCGATGGTTAACGGAAACCACTGTGTGATGAGGACATCACTCTATCGGATACAACCAAAGCTCCTCCGCTGTATATGCATGGTCCAATCACTAGAAATTATGCACGAGAATTTAATTTACGGGTGAGCTCGTTCCTAATGCTTTGTATGCATGATTTTAAGAATAAAATGATACCTAATGATTTAATTATTGTTAGGAACCATGGTGATGATGACGAGATAGCTGGAGAGGAGCTTGGAGGCGTGGAGGGACCAGCAAGGGCGTCCATGTCAAGTTCGGGGCCCAATCCAAGTCGACTTCGAGTCCGTTTCGGAGTCCAGGAGCAGTCTGCACTAAAACGGTGGCCCAGATCGCATACGGGCTCGGTTTTGGACGTTCTTTATATGTACGGAAAGATAATTTGATCACCTTTCCAATGGCACCAGTCTCATGTCAAAATTCGTCCAGAGTCATCGGGAATCGTCGAAACAAGTTGACGTCCAGAATCTGTCTCGGTGCTGCGCCGCCGTAATTTGGCCTTTGGGCCTTGTATCTTGTTTGGATCCATTAGGGCTACGCCCAGGGATCTTTGGACGACCCTAGAGTCTTCATATACAGCAGCCGCCGCACCATTAGGGTTTGGGTTTTGCTTAGATTATTCTGTCAAGAACAGTTTCGCCGTTCATAGGTTTGTGAGACCCCAACTCGTGAGCTTAATTCAGTTTTCAGCAATTTTGGTTGCAATCTACTGTGTTCTAGCTTGTGTTCTTCGATTCGCAGGCAAGGATAAGCCTTCTTGGCGAGGTCGACCGTGCACCGCCGGTCGATAACCTGAGGAGACGTGGTGCTGCGATTGCGGGGTTTAGAACGTGTTGTTCTGAAGCCGGATCGACGTGTGTCAAGTCTCCACCAAATCGAGAGTTATCAGAACCTTTCGGAAGATCGGGAACCCTAGTTCACATCAAGAGGCACCACGTCGATCCGGCTTCAGAACAACACGTTCTAAACCCCGCAATCGCAGCACCACGTCTCCTCAGGTTATCGACCGGCGGTGCACGGTCGACCTCGCCAAGAAGGCTTATCCTTGCCTGCGAATCGAAGAACACAAGCAAGAACACAGTAGATTGCAACCAAAATTGCTGAAAACTGAATTAAGCTCACGAGTTGGGGTCTCACAAACCGATGAACGGCGAAACTGTTCTTGACAGAATAATCTAAGCAAAACCCAAACCCTAATGGTGCGGCGGCTGCTGTATATGAAGACTCTAGGGTCGTCCAAAGATCCCTGGGCGCAGCCCTAATGGACCCAAACAAGATACAAGGCCCAAAGGCCAAATTACGGCGGCGCAGCACCGAGACAGATTCTGGACGTCAACTTGTTTCGACGATTCCCGATGACTCTGGACGAATTTTGACATGAAACTGGTGCCATTGGAAAGGTGATCAAATTATCTTTCCGTACATATAAAGAACGTCCAAAACCGAGCCCGTATGCGATCTGGGCCACCGTTTTAGTGCAGACTGCTCCTGGACTCCGAAACGGACTCGAAGTCGACTTGGATTGGGCCCCGAACTTGACATGGACGCCCTTGCTGGTCCCTCCACGCCTCCAAGCTCCTCTCCAGCTATCTCGTCATCATCACCATGGTTCCTAACAATAATTAAATCATTAGGTATCATTTTATTCTTAAAATCATGCATACAAAGCATTAGGAACGAGCTCACCCGTAAATTAAATTCTCGTGCATAATTTCTAGTGATTGGACCATGCATATACAGCGGAGGAGCTTTGGTTGTATCCGATAGAGTGATGTCCTCATCATCCTCCCCTTCTTGAAATCAAACCGTCCTCGGTTTGACCGTAGTTGTAGAAGATGTTGTTTGTAACACCCACCAAGACTCCCCTTCTTTAAAGATAACCTGTGTCTTGACAGCAAAACTAGAAGAACTGGCTGTGATAGGATTAGTGTTATTGCAGCCCTCTAATTGATCACATTGTCGCACAACGCATAGTTCCTTTATATCTAAACAAATGTAAACTCTATGCACCATAAACACACCGTTCTTATCATATTTTCCCATGGCATGAAATTTGTTTTTAGACAAACAAGACAATTCAGACTTGGAAAATATTCTCCTCTCTATAAAACTTAGATCACAAAGAACGTCAAATTCAATATAACCCAAAGTATTTAGAGAAGACAACAATTTCAGCTCATCATTTTCAGAGGTAATGGGAATGAAATGATTAATTTCAGCACAGATAGGTGAATCAAAAATAGAAGTATTGTTCCCATTCACTAGTTGTGGCAAAGATATAAGTGAAGCATCAACACACAACTCCTCTTTATCACAAGGACCAGCAGGCAAATCAATTTGTGACAACGGTAAATCAAAGCAAGGTTCCACTAGATGTTGCGCTATATTAGCATGATTAGTGGAGAAATTCAGCACATTAATAGAATTCTCACCTTCCGTGTGCATAGCACTATAGGCATTACCGTTGTCCTCAAATTCAGAAGGAATAGTAGGTGCATGATTAACTGATCCATTTGAACTTTCACATGAGGCCATGAGCATCTCATTTTCTTTTGCGTCATCCTCTTCATCTTTTTGTTCATGCTGCAAGGTATTAGTTCCAACAAGAGGCAAAGAAAAATGTTCCTCTTGTAAAAATTCAGATTTAGATGAAAACGTTGCATCATATAAACCCGCCCATTCTTTCTTCTCTCGAATCTTTCTAGATCAGCTTCTAAAATTTCAGCAGCAGACATAGGTGCAAGAGCAATTTTGCTGCCTTTGTATTTAAATGAATATCTATTGGCAATCTTATTGTGCAAAACATTATTCGAACAAATTCAAGGTTTACCTAGCATCAAATGACAAGCTTGCATAGGTACTACTTCGAAGTCTGCACTATCCTTGTAAGAACCAATAAAAAATTCAATGCGAGCAATTTCAGTTACCTTTATCTTATCATAAGAATTTACCCATCGGATGTAGTGTGGACATGGGTGCCGCCGTGTGGTCAAGCCAAGCTTCTCAACCAACTCAGAACTTACAAAGTTGCGGCTACTCTCACCATCAATGATCACACGACAACGTCCATTCTTCACAACAAAGAAAGTCTGAAACAAATTGTTCAATTGATTTTGCTCCGCCTTCTCCATTTGAGAACTCAGCACTTGTTGTGCTAGAGCTCTCAGCAACTCATCAATTTTAGTCGTGTAACCTGTCATGGTTAGTAGAAAACAAGAAAAAAACAAGAATATATTTTCCTATCACTACTATATGAATGGAAACTCTCAACAAGAAAATGGAAGCATCTTACCAAGCTCTTACAAGGTTCTTACTAGCAAAGCAAAGGATACCTGAGGGTGTGATCCGGCGATTGCAAGTGTCAAAACCGTGTTGTTCCGAAGAGTATATGTGGAGCTTGGTAGGCCAAATATGTGAGTAGCAAGGAATAGCAAATTTGAAATTCAGAAATTGCAAAGTTGAATAATAGTCCAAAGTACATGTCTATGTTGCTGGCCTAAAACCGGTCCTAGACCAAGCTAGCAATGATAAAATACCACAATACCTCGGACTCAAAAGGATGCAAGCACTCTGAATTTTTTTTCCTTGCTGTTGTTCTGTTTTTTTTTCAATTCTTTGTGCGGCTTCTATATGTATGCACTTGCCTTTTTCTTTTTCTTTTTATTTCAGAAGTGCCGCAAATAACAAGACAACCTGAACACAATGCAACTCTACAAAACAAGCTGTCCGTAGAACTACCAAAAATCTGTGGCAGCCACGTTACAGTAGCCAAGATAGAAGCAAAGGATCGAACTAACTTATTAGCCCACGCACCAGTGCAATGTGTGCTGATCTGCTGAACTGCTAAACAAGACAAGGGCCTTTTTGCACCTATGGCAGCAAAATCAGAGACGCTACGGAAATCACAGAATTGTTTGGAAAGCTCCAGTTGTCCTATTTGTTTACTTCTTTGCCGAGCAGCAGGATACGGAAAACTGAATATATTTCTATTGTCTTTCCAGCAGCGCTACAAACAGGAATAAAAGATCTGTTGTTTCCCTTCTCTCGCTCTTTACTTGCGCACATAAAACAAGGTGCAGAATTCAAGGACTTGTGCAGTACCAGACAGGACACAACTAGACTGAAAACACCCCGTGCGCAAGGGAAAAAAAAATTAGGTGCTGATGCTCTTAGAAAAAAACGACTCCACACAAAAATAAACCACACAAACTCTCGACCAGCAACACGACTCAAACAAGGGACACAAACTCAACAAAGCAAACTGAAACAAAATTTGCGACGGCACAAAGAGTGATGGGACAGCGGAAGAGGCAAGTAAATATTTTTGTGGGGCAATTTTCTGGACTCTAGGATAGAACGAATTAATCAAAACAAACAAGGATAAGGGCGAACCTAACGGAATACCTGAAGCTCTGATTACCACTTGATGTGAACTAGGGTTCCCGATCTTCCGAAAGGTTCTGATAACTCTCGATTTGGTGGAGACTTGACACACGTCGATCCGGCTTCAGAACAACACGTTCTAAACCCCGCAATCGCAGCACCACGTCTCCTCAGGTTATCGACCGGCGGTGCACGGTCGACCTCGCCAAGAAGGCTTATCCTTGCCTGCGAATCGAAGAACACAAGCAAGAACACAGTAGATTGCAACCAAAATTGCTGAAAACTGAATTAAGCTCACGAGTTAGGGTCTCACAAACCGATGAACGGCGAAACTGTTCTTGACAGAATAATCTAAGCAAAACCCAAACCCTAATGGTGCGGCGGCTGCTGTATATGAAGACTCTAGGGTCGTCCAAAGATCCCTGGGCGCAGCCCTAATGGACCCAAACAAGATACAAGGCCCAAAGGCCAAATTACGGCGGCGCAGCACCGAGACAGATTCTGGACGTCAACTTGTTTCGACGATTCCCGATGACTCTGGACGAATTTTGACATGAGACTGGTGCCATTGGAAAGGTGATCAAATTATCTTTCCGTACATATAAAGAACGTCCAAAACCGAGCCCGTATACGATCTGGGCCACCGTTTTAGTGCAGACTGCTCCTGGACTCCGAAACGGACTCGAAGTCGACTTGGATTGGGCCCCGAACTTGACATGGACGCCCTTGCTGGTCCCTCCACGCCTCCAAGCTCCTCTCCAGCTATCTCGTCATCATCACCATGGTTCCTAACAATAATTAAATCATTAGGTATCATTTTATTCTTAAAATCATGCATACAAAGCATTAGGAACGAGCTCACCCGTAAATTAAATTCTCGTGCATAATTTCTAGTGATTGGACCATGCATATACAGCGGAGGAGCTTTGGTTGTATCCGATAGAGTGATGTCCTCATCACTGTGCACTGCAAATCACTCTCACAATAATCATAAGACATCATCACTCGTTTGCCTTAACTTTTTTTGATGGAACTGGAGGGGCAGTTCCCTTAACTTTAGCAACAGCTAAAGCTGTGCTGCTCATTATATGTCTTTGGACTTGCCATAATCAACAAAAGACAAGGGACCTAGACTCTTGATTCCCTGAAAACAAAACCGATTGGGCCCGAACAAGACGGTGAACTTGTAACCACTGCCTTTAGAACACAGCATGAACCGATATCAAAGATCACTCTCATTATGCCCAGTCTTGCTACCTCTTCTGAAACTCATTCATCTACCTTGAATCTTTGATATCGATGACGAGGTTCATGACGTCAAGGCAGGAAAGGTAGTCTATCTCATATGGGCAGAGCGAACACTCCTTTGCACGATTCTCATCACAAATCTTCCGCATCGACCCGTCGCCGAGACTGAACAAAAAGAACCCTTCGCCTTCAACCCGAAGCACCACCGCACCACTCTTCCCAAGAAATAAATCCAACATGATCCTTGATCTGTGCCGCATCTGGACCACCTGAAGCGGCAAGGAACTTGCCAAGTCAATTGTTTCAGAGAGGACCCAGCTGTTGGAGTCACTGCCAAGCTTACTGTCATGGCTCCAGAGTGACAGCTGAAGGTCTTCCAATAAGAGTAACAAAAGCCCTCCTGCGGAGTTTCCTAACAAATGCCCCTTGCAGCAGTTAGGAGCAAGAGGGAGCTCCAAGTATGACAATGATCCCGTGTCAATGTGCAGCGTGATAACATGAGTAAGCGTCCAGTTTATCAAGTTACCACAGAGAAAATTGATGGATCCATGAGACGCTGCATCAGGGGATAGCACCACATCGAGGCCAGGCAATAGTGCAGGAAGGGGTCCAGACCATGCCCAACGTTTGTTCTTCGAGCTGTAGTACTGAAAACGACATATCTTCGAGCTGTAGGATCGAAAACCACATATCCTCCTTCCTGTGACCCAAATGGCTACGAGTTTGAAGGACTGAGATGTCCACCCTTCAGTGCTGACTTCCTCGGTGACAAGCAAGGCATACTGATCAGGTTGCTCACCTCGAACTGGAGGAATGTCGAATATCTCACCGGATAAAGGATTGCAGACAAACAACCTATCCGGATCTGCTTGGCTGCCTCTTGAGTGGTGGGAGAGGGCCAAGAAGCTGTGTTGCGATGCGATCGACTTGCAGAAGTTGAGGTTTCCACCAAGGCGCCGCAAGAAGGGATCAAGGGTCACTGGTGTCGGGGCACCGCAGCATCCTTTGCTTCCAATGAACGGCAATGCAGAGGTGGGCGTGAATCTGGGCGCCAAACAGCGCACTTTGTCCGTATCACGCTGCAGTGAGTACGGAGGAGACTCGCTCCTGTCCTGGTAGAAGAAGCCAAGAAGCAGGGACGGGACAAAGCCATGGTCGTGGCGCCGCAGCCTTAGGCACTCAAGAAAGCTTGGGTCCTTGATGAGACTGCGCAAAAGTTTGCAGGTTGAAGCGAGGCAGGCTAGGGAGGCAGGATCAGTGATGTTAAACATGATCTTTTCGATGATGTCCGTCGGCAGATGCAACATGTTGTTGTTCTCTATGATCCTTTCCTGCAAAGAAAAAGAAACTCGCACCAGTTATGTTTATTCAACAGCACTGAAGAACTGCCCCTACTAAGTTTGGACAGTTTAGTTTGAACCACGTATACCTTGGTCAAATTGCTTTGGATGTACCATAGGTAACAGAAGGATCCAGCAGAACGGAAAAGACACCATAACATATATTCTTTTTAAATCAAAATTTTGTGATTCGACTAATTAAAAAGCTACTTGGATCTGAATATTACACAACACGACACCTTTTTTCCCCACAGAACTAAGATCACACGGCCATGTTACATATCAAAACACGACTGAAAAAATTAAGCAGCAGGGCACATCTGGCAATGTTAGTCAGTGTTTGAGCTAGGATCTCAGCAGAATCCTCCATCAGTCTCGACGCAGTGAAAGTAAGAAAACTAAATAATCAGTAACCACCTAATCTATTCGATTAGGAGCAGTCGCTCTTCACCAGGAAGCCTATAACAATCTAATCCATCAAGTGCGCCTATCATTTCGGGAAGGTGGGTCTGAGAAGAGATACCTAGCCGAAGGAGGAGAGAATGGAGGCAGCCTCTGGCTCCGCCGTGGCCGCCGCGGGCGCCCTCGAAGAGATCGCCTGCCGCCTGGCCGCTGAAGCCTGGAGAAGGTTGTGGAGCTGACGGGCATCAAAACCAATAACCATGGTGGATTGTGTTGGGCCTCAAGTTATTTGTAGGTGGGCCTGAACAGTTGGCCCATCATCTGTTGCGTGTTGCTCATACGGACTTTCGTGACGGTTTAAACTGTTCGGAAGAATTTCACCCGACTCGAAGAGCGTGACTAGTCTCGTCGTCCTCCCAACCCCCGTGGCAATCTCCAAAAGAGAAATCTCTCTGTGTCGTCCTCTGGATGGCATCGTCCCCGTCAATGCAGCCGGTGGTCGAGGGCATTACTTGTTGGCATTGCTTGGTAAGAGCTCATGGCACTGCATTACTTGCACATTCCTTGAAATGTTGGAACTCTGAATAACCATGATGCATTGCAAATATTATGACCTAAGACACAAGACCACTTGACATGATACCACAGTAAAAATCAAAATGGTTTGACGAATGATGGTAACTCATTGTATATCCAATAGATAGTCATAATGACCACAAAAATTTGAGCTATAGCCTTTTTTGAAAAAAAAATAGACAATAATATAAGCTTCATGGTTGCCGAACAACCACTAGACCGATCAGGCGTTATGCATTGCCATTAACATGTCTTTGGCTCTTATTCATATGCCTTGCCATTAATGTCCTCCATCTGCCTCGAATCATTTTCCGTCCAACGTCGCGCGACAGTGAGCCATCAACGACGAGATTCATGATCGCGAGGCTGGAAAGCCAATCGATCTCATACGGGCAGAGGGAACCATTCTTCCTCCCATTGTCATTGCCAATCTTCCTCATCGATCCATCACTAAAGCTGAACAAATACCGACCGTCCCCCTCCACACAAAGCACCACTGCGCCACTCCTCCCATGAAACGATTCCAGCCTGATATTAACTCTTGCTCTGGCCTGCATCTGAACCGCACGCGGCGGCAAGAAGCTTGCCACATCGATTGTTTTAGCGAGGACCCAGATCCTGACGGCATTGTCATGCTTCCATAGTGACATCTGATGGCCCTTCGAGTAGAGCAACATGAGCCCCCCATCAGCAGAACAAGCCAGCAATGGCGCCTTGTTGCGTCTAACGTCAGGTGGGAGCGGCAAGTATGACAGCTCTTGCCTTTCAACGTGCAGCGTTGTCAGGTGAGTGAGTGTCCAGTTTTCCCAGCTGCCGCAGAGAAAATGGACGGCGCCACGAGAAACGGCTGCCGGACACGGCATCACGTAGAGGCCAGACATTAGTTCAGGGGCGCCTCCATACCAATTCCAATTTCTTGCCTTTGAGCAGTAGGCCCGATTGACGAACCTTCTGTTTTTGATCCAAATGGCAACCAACCGGAAGGACTGGGTTGTGTGCCCATCGCGACTGACATTCTCGGTTACAAGCAAAGCATACCGGTCGGGTGATTCAAGTGGAGGCGAAGGAATGCAGAAAATTTCACCAGTGAGGGGATTGCAGACGGATAACTCACACTGTTGAGTTGGGGCATCTAATATGCGGCGCCGGAGGCTAAGAAGCCGTCTTGCGAAGCGATGGGCTCATAAAAATTGAGCTTTTCACCGAGACCCCTAATGAAGGTGCCAAGGGACAGTGGTTCCGCGGCGCTCTTGTCAGCTTTGCTGCCAATGAATTGTGACAATTCAGACATGGGCATGAACCTTGGTGCCAGACTGCTTAATTTGTCCTTGTGATGCTGCTGAAAGGGTGAAGGAGGCTCAGTGCTGTCCTGATAGAAGAAGCCAAGGAGCAGGGACGGGGTGAAACCATGAGTGTGGCGCTGCTTCTTGAGGTAATCAAGAAATTCTAGGTCCTTGATGAGATTACGCCAAAACTTGCAGGATGAAGCGAGGCGGGCTAGGGAGGCGGGATCGGAGAGGTGAGACGGGATCTTGTAGATGATGTCCATTGGAAGATGCAGCATCACGTCGTTCTCCATGATCCTTTCCTGCGAGGAAAAGAAATGTATTGTTTCTGTTTGCAGCATCACTTGAAAATTTGGTTCGAATTGTTCGGACAATTTATTCTCTTAGAAGCATTATAATAGAGGATCCAAGTCACAGGAAGGCAGAACACACGAACATAAACACTACGACACACTGTAATAGATAATGGATCGATAAAATTAACATGTTCGTCATCTAATTAATAAAAAACCGTGACCTGAACATTCCACAAAGTTGCACCTTTTCGTCAGGACTAAGCACACATATTCGTGCGCAATTCATAATCCAGTGTTTGTTGAGTTAGTTCTAATTTCTGAGCACAATAATCTCGAATCGACGTAGTTAAACAAGAATCATGAACCCAATCTGTTCGCTTGTGCAGTCATCCTGGTAACTTGGAGTCTTGACGACAACAAAAACCAAGGCTCCGCCGGCCTAATCTAGGCGCTCTAACCCATCAAATCAAAGTAGTAAGATAAGCGTAAGCCGGCAAACGGGGCTTCACAAGAGATGAACCTGGCAGGAGAAGAGAGGAGTCGGCCGCCGCCCGCCGCCGCTGCACGGGCGTTTGGACGCGTGCGAAGGGATCGCTCGGCTGGTGATCAGGTCGCTTCCCCTTTGGCGGAAAAGCTGGTGACGATCAACAGATCGCTTCCCCTTTTAAGCGGCCCTGCTTTTGCGTAAATGGGTCAAGACTTAAATTCTAGTACGTGTCAGTTCTGGCTCATATAAATCCTCAAGAAAACAGGCCCAACTCAATCAGACTTGCTTATAACGGGAGAATTTTGCAAATCCATATGGTGACTGAAAAATTGGCATTTGAAACGTGCAATGTTCAAATCAAGACTTCCAACGTGAAGAAATCTTAACTTTAATAACTACACATCTTAACATTTTTCTGAAACAAAGATTCGAGGTAAAGCTTGTGTAGAATGGGCAATCCAATTGGCAGAGGAGATGGTCATGAATCATGATACACTTGATAAAAATGATCATTTATAGGTTCATGCTTCTTCAAAACAACTGAAGCCTACATCTTGTCTCGTAAAAACCTAAGGTGACTTGTTGAGTTGGAGTTGCAGCTCCGGTACAAACCATCTTTATCAATTTGTAATCCTAGAGCAAAAGCATCATACGAAGGGCTTGTAGCTTAGTGATTATAAGAATCTTGATAGTACCTCAGGTTTTGGGTTCGACTCCCCGTGAGAGCGAATTTTCTAGGATTTAATAGCGTTGTGCTTTCAGTGGTACGCCCGATGCTCCCCTCGACAGCGAGGCGTCAGTGATGACTTCATAGATTTCGAGGATTTGCCGGCTCAGTTTTCGAAGATGCTCATAAGAGACGAAATGTATCTAAAGGGAACAACTAAGATAAAGCAACAACAACTAGAGGAGTTTTGTGGTTGCAAGGCCGGACAGCCAATCAATCTCATATGAGCTGAGCCAATACTTCTCCATAACACGCTCGTTGTCAAGCTTGATCACGGATATCGAATAAAAACAGACCTTCCCCCTCCAGGATCACCATTGCACTTGACTGCACATTTGGCAGGCAAATTGCCAAGTCAATCGTTTCAGAGAGAACCAGTTACTTGTATCACCGCCAGGCTCACTTTTGTGCGTCCACAGTGACATATGAAGGTCACTCAACAGGAGCAACAGAATGGCACTGTCAGCAGAATTTCCCGGCAAACGTTTTTCGATCCTGATTTACAACGTCAGAACGTGTCCTTGATACTTTAGGAATGAAAAGGTTCGTGTGAATTTGGCGCGTTCAAACAACCGTGCGAAAGATTTTCCAGCTTCATGGAATGCCCAGCCCTTGTTTTTTACCTATTATCCATAAAAAGTTTCCTGGAAGTAGGTAGATTTTGTGAATAGCAATTCCTGAGAATATAGGATGTTTAATATAGCTAACATACAGTAGAAGCGGTGGTTTTTAAGATATTTGTCAAATAAAAAACTTAAGCCTGGAATTAATTTCAGTTGGAATCCCCAGATAAGGTGAACTATGTTGTCCTGGTACCACCATGACGTGATCCAACTGATTGTCACGAGGAATGAACAATTGACACCGCAAATAACTGGAGAAAAGTCCTGGTCATACACCATAAAAAAAAAAAAACCCCGAGTCATCAGGTGGTATGATTTCACTGCTTAGTATCTGATAGGCTACAATGGCATGGCATGGCATTACTCGCACGTTCCTTGAGAGAATATAGTTGAATGGTTAAGGTGCAAGGAAGAGTTAACGAAGCACAAAGACAGCAAAAACTTGACTTCAATACTTACATCATAACACCCTACAAGGACTAAATTTGTGCCAAGAATACCACATGATAAAGGTTTCAAAATGCAAGTACTAGCAAGACAAAGTCGACTCCAAGAAGTCAAGTCAATTCAGGCCTTGCCATTAAACTTATGTTTTTTTTTTGTTATAATCTTTGCCACCAAAGTCCTCCATCTGCCTTGAACTTTTTCTCTTTCTACATCATGTGATAATGAACCATCGACAACAAGATTTGTGACTGTAAGGCAGGATAGCCAATCCACCTCATATGGGCAGAAGCAGTACTTCTTTGTTATATGCACATTATCAATCTTCCTTATCAACCGATCGCTGAGGCTGAGACAAAAAAGACCTTCCCCCTCAATCCAGAACACCACAACACCACTCTTCCCTCGGAAAACCTCCAATCTGACCTTTGCACTAGCACGCATTTTTAGCACCCGCGACGGCAAGGACCTCGTCAAGTCTATCGTCTCAGAAAGAACCCAGCTTCCGGTACTACTGCCAGACTCACCATTATGCCTCCATAGTAACATCTGAAGACCCTTCATGAGGATCAACAGAAGGCGCCCATCAGCAGATTTCGCAAGAAGTGGTTCCTTGCTGCACTTAGCTTGAGATGGGAGCTCCAGGTATGATAGCACTTCTCCGTCCACGTGCAGTGTGACAACATGACTGAGTGCCCAGCTTTTCCAGCTCCCGCAGAGCCAATGGATACAACCATGAGAAGCAGCAGCTGGGGATGACACAAGATAAAGGCCAGGCAGTAGCTCAGGGGTGCTTGAAGGCCTCCACCATGCACTGGTCTTTGAGCAGTAGTAAAAATAGATGAACTTCTTTCCTTTGATCCAAACAGCGACCAGTTGGAAGGATTGGGATCTGCGCCCATCGAGGCTGACATCGTTGGTGACAAGCAAGGCATAGTGGTCTGGTGGTACGTATGGAAGGTCAGGAATGCGAAACACTACACCAGCGAGAGGATTGCAGACACGTACCACATCCGGTCTGGGATTGCCTTCGTTGTCTTGTGTGCGATGGCGGAGGACCAGGAAGCTGTCTTGGGATGCAACGGGCTCGTAAAAGTTGAGGTTTGAACTAATACCCGGCATGAAGGTGCCAAGGGACAATGGTCTGGCTGCAGTATAGTCCTCTTTGTGGCCAGTGAATTGTAACAGTTGAGATATCGGTATGAACTTGGGTGCCAAGCAAAGGCTTTTGTCCTTATGATGCTTCCATAAATGATCAGGAGCCTCAGCAAAGCACTGGTACAAAAATCCAAGGAGGAGGGACGAGGTGAAACCATGGTCAAGGTGCTGCTTTTTGAGGCCATCAAGAAAGGTAGAGTCCTTTATAACATCACGCCATAACTTGCAGGATGAAGCAGCTCGCGCAAGTGATACTGGATCGGATATGTGTTTGGAGATGTTGTACATGATGTCTAATGGAAGATGTGGCACCTCCTCTTCCTCCATTGCACCCTCCTGTGAAAAAACAAAAGGATCTATGTTTATTTGAAGCTACCACTTGAAGAATTTCTCAAAATATACCCAAACAATCAGCTTTCTCGAATACACTCTGACAGAAGGTTCCAATTGAAACATACTAAAAATTGTAGTCAAATTGTATGTCTGGATGTCCCCAATAAGATGATACTCCCCTCGAAACTTTCATATATGACGTTAGGATAGCAATTGCTGTTCTAAAGTCGTATAAAAAGACCGGATGGAGTAACTTATTTGACTAAACCACAATTCATCACAAACAAATCAACCAATGACTGATGATGATATTACAGCATTTTATTTGTTGAACTACAGTGTCATCTTTATACCTGAAACATGTTACTGAAGAACTTAATAGCAGTAAAAAAAAAACACCCGTATTGGTCCCCCTCCCCCTCCTTCCCCATTAGGACTGACTGTTTTGTCATATATCAATCAAACATTAAACAAAAGGAGGATCCTAAACAACTCCCAGGCTTCCCATCCACAAGGCCAAAACGATTGAGATAACCAAATCTAGAACACAGTCAGTATCGAAGAATCTGTTCGAGAATCAAGACAGGCTTTGGAACTACGCCTGCGACAAAAATCAAGGCGGCTTAACCTACCCTAAATCTCGAAGCCATCGATTTTTAGTATGGTAAGTAGTTACTTAGCGTTGCGACAAGAGAGAGGGTAGGGGAGGAGGGAGAGAGGAAGAGATACCTGAGAAGAACGATGCCTCGCCGGAGGACGAGAGGAGGGAGGAGCCGACGAGGTGACCGTCGCCGGCTTGCCGCCAAACCGCCGCCGGTGGTGGAGAGCCTGAGAGGAGCAGACGACGTCAGATGGATGGCTATCCGCAGGCCCAAACGCTCTCTCAATTTCTGGGCCTGTTCCTTGACAAGCCCTAATAAAAAGCAAATCTGGCTCCAAGTTGAAAGGCCGCAATAGACTCCTGGCCTTGATCAGCCCAGCCCGATTACACCATGCCTTTGGTGTTGTTGTGCGTGTCCGTGTCTTCTTCAACACCGACTTAATTTCATTTTACAGTGCAGAAAGTGAATTGAACGCGCACACTTACTCAAAAGGGACCCCCAGGAAACTATCACTATGAATGCCTAGGAGAAGTTATACTAGTAAAATCACCATAGAAAGAAATAATTAGTTGCAAATACCCATGCTAAGGCGAAGACTTGATCTTGATGAAGCCTAATCGATTAAGCTTGGTTTGTTTCAAAATTTTGACCTCAAAGAGCTTTGTTTCAAAATTTTGACTGACCCTTTTGTCATTAGCTTGTTTGTGTTTTTCTTTTACCTATGATTTGTGGCGAGCTGTTACTGAACTACTAGGTGACGAAGATCACATTCAGCTCAGTCTTTTTTGTCTTTTCTGAGAGGAAATGCAGCTCAAAAAGTACTGTAATTGCTCAGGCGCCGTAACTGAAAGTATATCAATCACGTGTATACCCGGTCCGCCGCAGGGAATCTCACACCTGTAGGCACACGTAGAGGAGCCAAATTTGAGCAGCAGCGTGTTTGCAAGTTGCACCAGAACGGACTGCTGGCCCATGAATAGTCACCGTGTCTCTAGGCCTGACGAGAATCTATTCTTGGAGTACTGCTACTCCTACTACTTACCCGAACGGTGCACCAAAGCCCAAACCAAAGTGAAATTGCTCCGCGCCCTCAACTGCGTTCCCATTGCAGTCATCCTACTACTATCGGTCACGCATAGCGTCAGGCCATCAGCGCAGTTTGGGTGAGAAAACCAAATAACTGACCATTTGAAAGTCTATGCAAATACAGAGTGACTGTTGAATAGGTTCAGGGGCAAGATCCAGCTGCTTGCAAGCAGGGGCACAATTCATTTTCATGGGGTGGTGCCGTGGTGCCCCGAGCAAAGGAAGCCCCAGCAATGGCTAGAACATGGCATGACTGTGTGCTATATTTTCACCTGCTTACTTGTAAAATGGAATTGTCAGCTAATAAAGCAGGCCTAATGCCCCTTGATGGTCAGACAAAAGTGAGCTCGGTGGGAATTTTACGGAGGCAGAAAACATCCCCCCATGACGCTTCCCTCCCTGCGTGACTTCCGATCGAGAACGGGGCCGAAACGGGCACCGTTCCTGGTACGGTGCAGCAACAGAAAAGATGAGGCAGCCCAGCCGCACGGACGATGATGAGAGTGACCTGACCTGACCACAGACCAGTGGACGCATCCATCTGTTTGATATGGTTGGAACAGCTCCCACACCAATCTCATCTCAGCGGCTTTATTATCGAGCCCCATTTGGGTCACGGCGCGGCGATGATGGAACTCGCCCGACCGGGGCCCGTGGTGGTCGCCACCTCTCGTCGCCGATCGAACAAAAACGGCGACGCATCCTCCCCTCCTTTTTCACCTCTGTGCAGCTGAGCTAGCTATACTACGGCTCTCGAGCACACTAGCACTGGTCCAATGTTTGTTTGGCTCGTGTAACTAGCCTTGTACTACTAGTAGTATAGATAGAACGATGCACTACCAGCGTGTACCACACTAAAACTGTGTGTGCTGCAGTAAAATCATGTGCGTTGGTGCTGGGTGTGGAGCACACAGGAGACAGGACGGTGCACCCCACAAAGGAAAAGGCGAGGGACACATCAAGCAGGGCGGGCCTGATGATGTTTGCGCGTCCTTTCGGACTGAATAAGGTGGCTCCACCACGCCATCCAATTATCTCGAAATGGACTCTGAGTCGACGGGGCGGCACCATCCATCCATCCATCCATCGCCACCACTATTATGTGAAGAGAAATCAGGGGTGTGCGATCCACATCCACTGGTAGCGGATGCCATAACGGGGGTCTAGAAATGGGTATCGCACACACCGGAGAGTGAAAAAACAACACAATGTGTGTGGATTGCTGGGAATTGGTAAATTTCGCAAGACGCGGGCGAACATGCATCTGGGCAGGCAGGCTCTGTTGCGCGCAAAAGCCAGTCACTGCAGCAGCTCAGCCACCGGCGAGGGCCAAAAAGACCCCGAAAGTGACAGGACCACAGGTGCCACACACACGAAACTTGCAAGGAAGTTCACCGACAACCACTCTGATCCGCAAAGAGCGAAGCAGTAAAAATAGGAGTACCTCAACTCTCAAGTGGGTAGCAAGCCACTGGGAAGAGAGGGCCCCTGGACAGCTGGTGCCCTCTCTTGCGCGGCTACCAAAACGGGCATGGAGAGCCAGGCGCCATCACCCAGAACGGTGGCCGTTGCCATGGCCCCCCAGCGCCGCCGTGAATTGTGTGTCATCGATGGCTGCTGCCGACCTCCTCCTCACCTCGGGGGCTGGGAACGAAGCAATGGCAGATGGCGCCGCTGGTATCGGGCGCAAACGGGGAAAGGACGAGAAAGAAGGGGATGACAGCGACATGCATGGGACGGCATCTCAGCACTGTGCTGCTCCAGTACTACACTGCCGCCCTCTGAAGTCGAACGCCGAGCACCCCAACCCCCGTAGGGCGAGAAGGGAAAAAAGCAAAGCAGTCAGTCAGTCAGTCAGTCAGTGGTTCAGTCAGTGCGGGGTCGGGTCCTCCTGTTGCTACAGCAGCAGAGTCAGTACTGCTCCCCTCTTCTCCTCCAATGGAACAGTAGACGCAGGCTACTCCTACCTTTCACTTCACTGTGCGCACTTTACTCCAGCAGTGGCCGATCAGAAGTGCAAGCGCCCAAAGTGGTGGGTGCCAATCGCCAACGGACCGCTGACACGCGAGCGGGGTACTCCAAAACCAGACATTTTTCTTAGGGCGGGACCACCTGTCAATCGCGCCCACGGTGGTGCTCGGCCTGGGTATACGCCTCCTACGCAGTGATTCTTTTTTTAGAAAAAAGGACTTTTAAATGCAACTGCTTCGCTTACTTTCTTTTTTCTGAAAAAAAATATTGATATTAAAACATAGTAGTATTACATTCTTAATTACATTCTTAACCAATCCAAACAGGATGTGCTTGTGTGTGGATAGGTGTGAGTACTCATAAAAGTTCAGGCTCCGTTTAGAATGCAGGAATTTCACAGAAATTTTACAGAAATTTCACAGTAAACAGTTCAATTCCCGTAGAAATGGAGAAGAAATCCTCCATTCCAAACGGGGCCTCTTTGAGTAGAAATGCGGTAGTATAGGATAGGTGTGAGTACTCATAATTCATAAACGTTCATAGCGTAGGATGAAGTACTCATACATGAATATACGTATGTAGTGTGTAAAGAAACATATTTCGCATCCATAAACCAACAATCACTTTTTTTCTGGTAACGCTATTTGAATGTTGGGTTAGGGTGGCGGTTACTCTAGAAGGTTGCACACACAACCAAGATGGATGTGGTTCATGCCAAGAAAAAGTATGTGCAATAAAAAAGGAGACATTATTTTCACGAGAACAAGAACCTTATGTTCCAGCATATATATTTCCATGATTCATGCATGGCCTGAAACCAAAACGCAGGTAAATAATTTCATGCACCATGATGAATCCAGATTGTAGCAGCAGTAGTAGCAAAATGCAATAACTCAGATCATACAAGGGACAGACTACAGAGAGACCAGCCATACCGGGTCTTCTGGTTCATCTCTCGTTTAATTAGAGAACAACGGCTTCCGGCAAGCTCCAAAACGTCACACCAAAATATCAGCCGCCGTCCCAAGAACCGTGGTGTGGTGTCAAGCCGTCGGGGGGAAGTAGAACTGGCGGTCCGGGAACGGTGCCGGAGGGTGAGACGGCAACGGGGCGCCGCCAGCGGCGGTAGAGAATCCTGATGATGCTGCAGAGTTGAGCGACGGCATGGGAGGGGTGCCCTGCATTTGCCACCCCCAATTCGGGAATGACTGGGGACCCAGCTCCGGCCTTCGCTCCATTGGTCTTTCCTGCAGTTGCCAACAGCACAATATTGGTTTAGCTAGCTAGCTGCACACCATTCACATAGAACAGAGCAAATTGGGTTCAGCCAAGGATGACAACATTGTAAGATTTCTCCAGGATTATATGTTCCTGCACGCAATTAAGCAATACTTCCTGTAAACTATATGTTCAGCAAACCTGTTCTCTGCGATACTTTGCGCAAATCTAGAGCATCCTCCGGACTAAAGCTACAGCACGTGACCATCGCACCAAGATGCATCCCTGACTTCCCAAGTTACTGTCATGGAACTGTTAGACTGGACGACTGCAGCGTTCAAAAGATGCAAATTGCAGAACTTGCCTGATTGAAACATCAATCGGTTCACCGGTGAAACAGTATCAGCCATTAGGAAGTACACGTGCTGAGAAACCAGGAGGATACCTCTGTCCTGATGATACCAGGAAAAAGGCTGGATTTCCAAGAAACAAGACAATTCAATAGAAATACTCTATCCGGCGAGACAATAGTTTTCCCATGCCACCAACGCAAAATAAGGATCACAGGAGAGGGAACTGATAACCCGTTTATCTACTTAGTGGTACTATCATTTTTTTTTCATTTTGGGAACATGAGACATGTTCAGTTAACCTTCTGAAGCCGGCAACGATTTCAAGTGACTGATACGGTAGGAGTAGCAATTTGCATATTTAACACAAGGAGGCTTGGTGATAGTACCTGGTAGTTCGGAAAGAAGCTAGGAGAAGCAGATGGGTACAAGCGCTGATGGTGAGGTGGTACTGCTGTGCTTTGATGATACACAGGCCACGGGGACGATGAGCTCATTGGCTACAGCAACAACACAAAAGGTGTAAATGTCGTAAGCTCAATAAGGTTATAGGGCTGGACCATCAGTTAACATCTTAACCATAAAAATTCCTATGAATATCAAAGATTCCACATGGATGGAAGACAGTTCAACCTAGTTGCTTCCATCTTAAGACTTTATTTTTCTGGGTACCATATACCTACTGCAAGTAGAAAGTCACAGAGAAAAATGGAACCTAGCATTTCACTGCAGTATAACTTTCAAGTCAGTTTACCTGAGAGGCCATCGTACTTGAAGATTCTGGGGAGTCACATGTTAGATGGAGACCAGATAAGGGATTGTTTCTTTTCGAATCGTGCACATTGGGTTGTGAAATCCGCAAATCCAAATCAACAGCATCATCATCAACAATTGCTAAGAACATAGTGACAATCATAAGAAACAGCTTGGATACTTTTGGATAGTATGAAAAATTTGTAAAAAAATTCCAACCTGATGCAATACCCTCATTTTCAGTGTCGGGAAGAGCATCTCCCCCATTGTAGAAGCTAGGCTCAAAGTTAGTAACAGCTTCCCTTCCATTGAAACGAAGGGCTGCCCTGTCATATGCTCTACCAAATCCAACAAGTATGGAAATCAGTAAAGTTATGAAATCAGCATGCCTTGAGAAAAACAATGACAGTGAAAAATACTGTGTACCTTGCAGCTTCAATTTCGCTGTCAAAGAGCCCAAGATAGACATACCTGCATGTAAATTCCAGTTTTGAGATATGTCGCACCAAGGGATGCCTAGACAAGGTGGACTTTGAAAAAACTGATTCTTGACTAAGTAGTTTGAGAATTGAATTGATTACAAATGCAGAGAGTGAAATCTAGTGGTTGCTGCAAATAGATAGGTATCATATTGTTAGGTACCATGGCAACATGTGTAGGAGAAGTGGCGCTTTCATTAATACAACCAAGACACGCTAACTACTAGCAGCACGGTTTATAACTACAGCAATTTGTCCAAAATCACCTAGTTTTATCTCTGCAGTCACGATTTTGCTCATAAGCAGAGTAACAACACTTGAACTAGGATACAGAGTAGACATATGAAAGCCATGTAGTACTACTACTACTATATATATAGTCAAAATTTACTGTCTGCTTACTTCTTCCCAAGAAGCTGCCCCATCCTCGCCTCCCAGCGACCGCACTTGTGCAACGTGACGCCGCGGTATTTGGAGCTTCCCCTTGCGAAACCCGTGCTCTGGCGTCGGAGAATGTGCACAAACTCTTCCTTGGTCCAATTCCTCATCTAAAGAACAAACCAATCAATCCGGTGCAAGATTATCGACAACAAAGACCCATATGACTACTCTGATGCAAGCTGCTACCTGCTTCAAATCCTCTTCGTAGTCGCTCAGAGTGAAGTTGATGTCCGCCTCGAGCCCGCGGAACTTGATCGCTGCACGATCATAAGCCCTGCACGATGCGTATTTACCATTTCAATTTTCATAAGGATCAAAACGCAGGTGATGAGAATTCAGACAAAGCCCAGGCTCCAAACCTCGCAGCGGCGTGCGCAGTGTCAAAACCACCTGAAATAAAACAGCATCAGAACATCGAAACCGGATCAAACTATTCAACAGTTACAGAGTTCGAGCTGGAACGGGTAGTAGAACTCAAGTCACTTACCCAAGTAGACTTGCTTCCCGCAATCCCTGCCCAAATCAAGCAAGAACAGCAGAGAATGATTAATAACAGTTGAATGAATGAACAGAGCACATATGAATCAGGAGATGATGATTACGAAGCAGAGGAGAGCGAGATCAGAGGCTCACCAGATGTGCGACTCCCACCGGCCGGTCCTCCTGTAGAAGGTGACGCCCCTGTACTGCGAGCTCCGCGACCTCGGCCCGCGCCGCGTCTTCTTCGCGGCCACCACCGGCCGCTGCGCCACGACAAGATCCTCGGCGCGGCGCGGCTGCCACACTGGAACCGGCGCCGCCGCCAGCTCCGGCTCGGCCGGCGAGGGCGGCACAGGGAAGAGCTGCCGCGTCATGAATCCAGGAGAGGCGCCAGCTGGCGCCGCGAGCTCGCCGGAGCAGTCCTCGTCGTCGGGGCTCCCAAGGAGGCCGAAGCGGAAGCCGCCGTCCCCGGAGTTGAGGACGGACGAGCTCGACGTGCCCGAGTCCGCCGGCGACTCCACATTGAGATCCAGCACCATCTGCGATCCTGAGCCCACAGGTGACAAAACGCTTTGCTTTCTCCCGCTTAAGCTTCAACCCGCCAGTGAAGTCAACAGGCAGCCACCACCGCCTGCTCGGGTGCTCCACACCTCTGGCTCGAGCCCGATCGGCGGATTCGATCAAGAAACAGAAGCGTCTCTACGGCGCCGGAGCAAGAGCGCAGCAGCAGCAGCGATATGTAGCGATGTGGGAGGAGAAGCAGTGGGTGGTGGTGGTGGTGGCCATGGGGTGGGGTGAGGGTGAGGAGGACAAGGACAGAGAGGGGGGAGGGGGGCAGTGGGAGAAAAGGAAAGGGCGATGGGACGTCGAGGAGGCGAAGGGTATCAAAGGTAAACTATTTTTGTGCAGGCGAGCTTCGCTACGGGCACGCGCGCCTCCGCAGCGGTGATTGACGTGTCGTGCGCCGTCTCGCCGGAGGCGGCTGGGGTTATCTGTGCTAGCCGTGGGTTTTGAGCCGTAATAGTCTGGGTTTCGTGCTGCTTATAGGCCTATATTTATCTCTTTTGACTGAGAAACAGTGATTTATCCCGTTTGAGTTAGGTGGTTAAGGGAGAATGATATTATCGGTAATGTTAATTTAAAAATCTTGTATTATAAATAAATTATGATACCTGGTTTTATTATTAGATGAGACAACAATTGTAGTATAATATTTTTATATACGCAGGACCATACGAACACGACAAAGCAAATTGTCAGATATAATAGTTAACTTTTAACTAACATCAAGCTTCAATCATGCAAACTGGAAAAAGTCAAACATTCGATGGATACAAAGCATGGCTGCATGTTTCATTACTATATTAAGTTAACGATGTAAAGTCGGTCCTTATAAAATGAAGTATAGTGCAATAAAGAGATTAAAGTTGGTCTTTATAAAATAAAATAAAATACAACAAAGGCCGTAGTCTAAAACCTTGTACTAGTAATAATAAGAGTACTACAAGTTGTTATTATTTTAATATTTAAGTCAAAAGTATGTCTCGACAACTAGGAACTATAGACGGCATAGTTCTGAATAATAAAAAACAAGTAAACTCGATCGAAACTACTGGTGAATTACTTAGCATCCACTACACAAGTTCATTCAAAAAAAATCCACTACACAACCAATTAGTTATATAGAAGTAGAACATTTTCCATCAGCGGAGCTTGCAACCACGGCCGCAAATCACAATCCTAGACCACCGGTTTACTACCCTGGTTTGCTAAACTGGCCAATGAGCAGCCAACAATGGCGCTGGTGCACCATGCAGATGCCCCGACCAATAATGCCAGCCACGATCAACTCCTGTTGTACGACTGGTGCTTATAATAAACAAAACAGCGCGAACGCCGTACGCACCGCGCACATTTCAAAGGGTGCATTATTAGTCTTAAACAAACCTCGATATTACTGTAGTACTTATCCTGCAGTACCGTGCGGTGTGTCCTGTGGTACTCACCGGCGCTCGCTCGTAGATCCAGGAATACTTGCTACAGTAACAGTGGCCATGGAGAGGACGAAGCGCCGTGCAGCCAGCGAGATTAGACCGAGAAGGGGCGCGCGGGTCAAGACGGCCCGTCCGTGCAGCGGAGAGGCGTGCGCGCGTCCGTCACCTCGTCGGCGTCGGCGCGCCAACGAGGCATCATCAGGCTGGCGCGGCGGCCGTGTTCCGTTTGACCGCGGATTGCCGCCGCCGCGTCCTGCACTGCACCGCGCGCACGTACGCGACGACGAAAACGTGCGGCCTTGCCAGCTGAGCACGAGGCGCACGCGGCGCGGCCGTTGGTTGGTTGGCCGGTAACGATCAGATCCAGAGCCTCCTTCACCGTGACCGCAACTCCCAACGGATCTACGCCGTCGATCGGCGAGTCAAACAGTTGGGCACCCTCGGATGGACGGCCGACGTGGCCCGGGTTCGTACCGGGGCCCACGCGTGATGGGCGCAATTGTTCCCGCGTCCGTGCCGCCCCCGCCGCCACAGGCGTACCTGTCCGTGCAACTGTGCCGTTCGTCGGGTCCGCCGGGCAACGTCGCTCGTTCCGTTTCTGGAAAGAAATGCCGCGGCGCGCTTGCGCGTGAGGACGGACGGCGGAGAGGCATGGCCGGAAAAGGGCATCGGCGACGGTGGTGGTCGAGCCCTGTGGAGCGCGCCCCCGCTCGCGAAGAGAGCAGGATCGAGGCGGCGGCGAGACAGCGCCATGAATGGGTTGTCTCAGTACAGTGCTTTTTGACTGGCCTGATGGATGAATGGTGAATGAACTGACGGAGCGGTCGGATTTGTCAGTGAAAGGCCTGGCTCGGCTGGCCCGAGGGTTGCGTACGTACGTACTCCGGCCGTGCCGTGAGTGATGGCCTGATGGCCTGATGGGAACGTGGAGCGAACCCGCGCGGCCGTATCGTTACTGCGAGGACCGCGACGGGCTGCGTCGCGGTAACTCAGGTCGAAAGATTTGCTATGGTTTGGTCTCGGCGCTCGTCTCACTGGTGATCAAGGTTTGTAATTTCGTTTTGACCGGAAAAATCGGGCCGGACCGAGATGTCCGGTTACCGGAAAAACCGCGAAAACCGGTCGAAAACCGAATCAAAGTTCAAATGGCAAAATTTGAATAAAAAAGGTCGAATTTTTTGAAAACCGGACCGTTTACCGGTAAACCGGTCGAAAATTCCGTAACCCGGACCTGAATTTTGGTAAACCGGTTTAAGAGGAAAAATAGAAAAAATGCAAAAAAATGAAAAGTTGCAAAAAATAAAACAAAAAATATGTAAAAAAACTAGATGCAATTTGCAGCCCAATGGTGGAAACTAAACATGTAGATTCGATCGTTTGGCCTGTCGAAAAAATCGAGGAAGGTTGCTGGTTCATAAAAAAGTTTTTTTCTTTTTTTTTCTTGTTCTACTCAGAAACTTTCGTGATTTTTTAGGCACATGAAACGATCGAATCTACGTAAATGGTTTTCACCGTTGGATTGCAAATTCGATCTAGTTTTTTTTACGTATTTTTGTTTCAAAATTTTTCAAAATTTAATTTTTTTTAAAATTTGAAATGGAAAACCGGACTACCGGGTAAACCGGACCGGACCGGTTTTCCGGTTTTCGCGTAAACCGGTCCGGTTTACCGCGGTAATGCAAACCCTGCTGGTGATTAGGGCGGTGTTAAATAGAGTATCAGTCGTGAATCTCGTGATCGCGTTTGCTTGCTTAGCGTAGTGACGTCCATTCCTCATCCGGACCGTACGATTCGATTTGTTTTATTTATACTACTAGCAACTTAGCAGTTAGCAAGTACTAGTACAAATGCACGTGCGCCACGCACGTGTCGAACCAATGAAATCACTTGGCAGGACAATCGGGGCAGGAAATTGGAATGTGGATATAGGTCGTAAAACGTAGCAATGTGGATATAGGTCGATTGGTAAATTCCTGGTTCCCTCCTCACGATCCCCCGCCCAGATGATCGGCGGACCTGGAGTGTATTTGTGTTTCAATGTGTTTTGTATGTGTCTGATTCAGTTTTACATGTCTGAAATAAGTGTCAGAAAGAAGAAAAAGTTGGCGATCCGATAACCAAAGGATCGGCAAGTTTTGCATTTTAATTAGGTTGTCGATTGGTGTTGTGTGCTGCTCTTACTCTTTCACACATGTCTGAAGTGTGAATTACAAAAAAAAGTTGGCGATCCCACCTACATATGATCGACAAATTGGAAGGTACATTATTCCTATCATGCATTTTTCCATTACTGTCGTTAACTCAATTACATTTCAATGGCCACACCTCACGGTGTTGCAAGCGACACAACGCTGTGGTCATCAACCACCATGAAAAATGAGGCTTGGACGAACCAAACCCACGGGCCGTTCAACTAAGTCGGAGCAAACCCAATTCTTTCGAAATCATAGATATGTCCCACACGAAGAACACTTGTGTACCTATCTCCTCGAGCATCAATTATGGCAGCTTCCATCTAGCTACCCTGTATAATTATCAATAAATTGAGATATTAATTTGCGATCAGGAAAGAACATGTGTGGCATATTTTATACTCTAGAGAACTGCGTACGTTTTGATCTAGTAGACAAACTCTTAGACGAGGAAGTGCCTCGAATCCAGACTCTAGAGGCGTAATGTAAGTGACTCGTGCACGAACATTCCAAATGCGCGAGTTGGTGTGCCCCCAATTAACCTGGCCGAAGACAACCAAAGTCAATCATATACATATTAACGCAGTGAGGCTGTTGATCAAAGAAGATAAAAAGATTGCAACTGAACAGTAGACATGCCTTTCCGTTCCCGCCGCATCCACAGGGTTTCTGGTCGTGATAACCATTCTGAGTCGCAAATTGAACATTTTCTATGTTACATGGGGCTTAGTTTATATAGTGGTAGATATAACGCACATACCAAATTCAGGAAAGGAAATCCACCGTGAAAGGAATAAAAATATTGCACCACGGAGGCTGGGGAATGTGATGCGCTCCTCAAATTTTTCCCATGCAATCGGTGTTACTTATGTCCAGACCGCACGGAAAAATTCCATATATACGCAAACTTGCCTATCATGACGATTATAATTTCCTGTTTTTATATGGAACGCAAAGTGCAAGTTAAAATTGTAGTCGGTCCGTTGCTTAATGTCACGATTATAATTCGCCAGGCTGTAGCAATTTCATGCCATATATACGAATCTAAAAAATTCGCCAGGCGTGTATGCTAAATGGAAAGCTACAGGCGTGTATGCTAAATGGAAAGCTTTCATCAGAAAAGGAAAGCTACAGGCGCTGCTATTACTCATGATAAATGGAAAGCTACAGGCGTGTATGCTAAATGGAAAGCCTTCATCAGAAAAGGAAAGCTACAGGCGCTGCTATTACTCACGATAATCAAGGGGCGTGGACAACCTGCGGGGGGTATGAAAACCAGGTGAAAAAAGTTTTGTCAATGTCAGGATTTTTGCACTAAAAATGACGGGAGTAACGTCCCCTCCTCGGCGTGGGGTCGCTTTTGGCAGGATTTGACGGTAGATTAAAGGGTAAGGGTGGTAATCAACGGTGGATACACAGGTTGGGTAGATTGTGACAGGTCAAAAACATTTTTCTCCCAACTGGTTCTTTAAGGGTTTAGATTAGACTCCCTCCGTCCCAGAATATAAGGGATCGGAGGGAGTCCGAGTTGTGCCAGAATATAAGGGACTGAGGAGGTCAAGTGGGCCCCACGCCTAATGTAAGGATCGTGTGACCGAGAGGGGGGGGTGAATCGGTGCACTCTAGAATCTATTTCCAAACACTTACACTCAAGCAACTCCTAGCGAGTAGTTCTAGTAACAAGGTAAAGCACGATAAGGAGTATCCTTAACCTATTTAGCTAGTGCATATAGATACCACAAACACACCACACTAGCAACCTAGCACAAGATAGATAGACAACGGAAGACTTAAGCTAGGCAAGGCAAGATAACAAGATAACTAGAGACAAGACAACCAAGATACTAGGCACACTAAGTAGAGTCCTTAGAGCTACTAGAAAGTCTATAACAAGTAAGCACACGAGCAAGGCAATCAAGCAAACCTAGTGAAGCTAGTAGGTACCAAGGTAAACACACAAGCAAGATAGAAGCACAACTCGAGTACTACAAGCAATCATATGAAGTGCGATAAGTAAATGCGAGAAGTAAAGGAGAAGGGATAGAGAATGCTCATGATGTTTTCCCGTGGTCTCGGAAGGATGGCGCCTTCCCCTACTCCACGTTGGGTCACTCCCGCCGGAGTCTCGACCCCGTCCCTCCGCTCGAAGGCGATCCCTCCTAGAGCACACTTCACCCTCCGAGTGAAGTCGCGGGCACGTCCCGCCGGGCTCGATCCCGGGTACTCTTCCGGAGGTAAGGCTCCGCACTTGATGCGTGCCAAAGGGCGCTCCACTAGTGATGCTTCTTTCGCACGGGAAGCTCCAAGACCGTGTACAAACTTGTGTCGACTTCCACAATCTCCTTGGACAGCTCAACACCGACGCCTAACCGGTCTAGGCCTTGCCATAGACCAAGAGTAACAGCCCTAGATGACTCTCTCAAGCCCACACTAGCCTAGAGATCAAAGGATGCAACTTGTTACTCTCTCAAGCACTAGGATCACTCCAAATCCCTCTCAGGTGCTTCACACTTCTTCCTCTTGGCTTCTTGGCAGCACCTCCCCTCTTTCCTGGGTCCAAGAGCACCTCAAAGAGGTAAGCAACCGACTATATATAGGCCTCCAACCTCAAACTAGCCGTTGTCCAAAAGTGCCCAGTCTGCGTGATGACCGTACAGTAGACCGTACTGTCCGGTCTCCATCTGACCGTACTGTCCGGTCTTCACCAGACCGGCATCCAGGGAGTGCTGCAACTCATCTCAGACCAGACCGTATTGTACGGTCCCTAGGACCGTACTGTCCGGTCTCCATTCTTCTTCAGCCAACAGAAACTTCTCCTTCTCTGTTGCTCTTTCGCCTGTAAGACCGTACTGTCCGGTCCTCGACCGTATTGTACGGTCAAACTGTCCGGTCTTCATTCTTCGACTTCCAGAAACTTCAGCTTCTCTGTCTGGAAAACCCAATAGAGACCGTACTGTCCGGTCCCTAGGACCGTACTGTCCGGTCCACTGTCCGGTCTCTATTCTTCAACTTCCAGAAACTTGAGCTTCTCTGTCTGGATTTCCTCTGTAGACCGTATTGTACGGTCTCCTTGACCGTACTGTCTGGTCTCTTCTGCCTTCGCTTCTTCGATCTTCTTCTTGATCTTCTTCTTCAACACTTGATCTTTTTGGTTCCTTCAACTCTCTTCTGCCACCCTAGCCCTTGAGAGACTCACCATGCATCCAATGATCTCTATAACCAGTGTGTACTAAGAGAACCACCTCGAACCCTCTTGATAGTCCGGTTTTTCCTATGGAGTCAAGCTAACATCTAACCAAGCAACACCCGCTTGGATTTAGCATGTCCTTAGCCTTGATCCATGTCTTCTCCGCGACTCCATCAAGTCCGTTCTTGTGTAGATGAAGGCAACCAATCATCCTTGTCAATTAAGTTCGTGGTGTGTTGGCGTTCACCAACAACGGACGGAGCTTTCTTCATATGTGACCTATAAGATCTCACAAAGAGTGTTAGTCACATTCATGGTTCTCATCCTATCACCAAAACATTCATACCTTGGGGTTTCCCTAGCTCCAATGGTCATGAAGCTTACACCTAATAAAAAAAATAAAACAAAATCCTCAGCCACGCACCTAGAACTTATCCTCTCCCTCCCGCATCTCACCATCGGGCGCTCCGCTCCCCTGCCGCATCTCCGGCGGGGTGGATGCGGCCGGCCGGGGCGCGTCTTCCCCGGAGCGTGAGGACGCGCGGCTGGGGCTGCTCGCCGCCATCGCCAACGCGCGCAGTCCAACGCTTCCCGCCATCGCCGCCCGTCTCGCCGAAATCGCGCCGTCCGCCGCCTGCCGCCGTAGCTGGCCACCGCAGCGCCGCGGCGCGGCCCGCTGACCGCCGTCGCAGCTCGAAAGGAGCAGGGTGCAACTGGTATGGCGGCGCTTGGCGAGCAGGGATGAGGAGAGAGACGACGACGGCGATGGGGCGTCGTCACCCATGGCCGGCGAGGCGCGGGCGTCCTCCTCTGCGCTCCGGCGAGGAGACATGAGCTGCGCGCTGCCCTCCTCTGTGCTCCGGCGAGGCGACATGGGGATGGTAGGGCGGATCTCCGAATTTCGACGCCATGGGAGGTGTCGGCGGGGAGCAGATGCGAGAACAGCGAGGATGTCCGAGTTGCGGCGGCGCTGGGCGTCCATCCGTGCCGAGCTCGTGGTCTCCGTGGCCGCGGCAGGTGCCCTCCATCTCCACCCCGCGCAAGCTGGAGGCCGGCGTCAGGAGGCCGTGGTGGGGGCGAGCTGGAGGCGGCGGTGGGCGTGGAGAGAGAGAGAGCTATAATGAAAGGTATATTGGTCATTGCACATCGCTGCTGTTTTTCTCGAGACTCCCCCCGATCCCTTATATTTTGGGACGGAGGGAGTACTCCCTCCATTAATAAATTTGTTGTATTTTGAGGTTGTTCTAAGTTAAAAAAGTTTAAACTTTGATTCTAAATATCATTTTATGTGTTAAGCTTAGAAGTGTGAAATAAAATGATTAGATTCATATTATAATATGATTTTATAAAATTACACTTTAACTATGTTTCATTAGTATTTTACATCAAAACGAATTACTAGTCAAAGTTATGTTTTGAAAACTGCAACAAAAACGACAACAATTTTGATAATGAAGGAATATTATTCCCTCCGTATCAAAATAATTGACGTTTTAGCTCTCGGCACGGAGATTAAGGAAAGTTGGTAAAGGTATGTTCGCAGAAAACAAGTAGGAGAAAGATAAAGATAGAGGTATATTGGGAAGAGAGAAAGGTGCATCGGGATAAGAGAATGTCAATTATTTTAGGAAAACTGGTTGAGACTAGGATGCCAAGTAAACTGAGATGGAGGGAGTACTAGGCTATAATAATGAAAATCGATTTTGTTCTTCTTTTGAACTTTGGCTGGCCGTGGTTTGATGGCCCTCGATTGAAACCAACGGTTTTGTGGGTTTTTTTGTTGCACTTTGCTTCTCCTTTTATACGCTTTTCGGCGTAGCCTATCCAACGGATGATTATATCGCAAATTTTGAAATTCTTTCGGGATCAAGACGGCCGATCACTCATTTCTTTGCCTTGCATGGTTTCCTCTCCTTTTTTACAGGTTTTGCATGGGCTTTTCTTTACATAGGCTTCAAAGCCCAGACTTGAAAAGGCCTAAGTTTCTGTCGTGTCTAAGAGTCAACAAAGAAGATGCCGAAGAAATTAACTGGGCCAACGAATTCCCTATAAAATATCCAGATAATGGCCCAGCCCATTTACTCGAGCTAAGACCCTAGGGATATAAACGCTTTGCCCTCTCCTTGCCTGCAAACCCTTACGCCCCGCCGCCGCCGCTAAGCTCCAGCGCCCTCGCCGTCGGCCGCCCTACTCCCGCGCCAAGCTAAGCGTCGCCTTTCGTCGATCCAACATGGGGTACGTTACCATGCTGATTTCTCGGTCTGTTACCCTCGAATTTGGATGCTGTTGCTACAGATCTGATAGATGCATCTCTCAACTCATTTTCTTGCGATGCATCATCTACGGTGTTATCTTTACTTGTTGGTTCTGAATTTCGACTTAACTCCTAAGAAGATAAGATTAGTGCGAACTACGTGCGAAGTCTTCGTGTCATGTAGCTTTAGGATTTGAGCTAGTTGCTAACGATAGGTTTCGTGTATTGCACAGCTGCTTGATATTATCCTTGCTATATTGCCTTATTAGTTGCATGAATTGTTGGTAGTTGCTTGATTTTGGTAGTGGCATAATTACTCCCAAAGGTGGCCGGACTGGTATACTGAAACCTTATACTGAGATGATGACAACAATGGAAATTGTAGAACATGATGCTTAGCATTGTCTTAACTTTGCTTCAGGAATGGTCGGGATGCTAGCTTTGAGTGCTTAACCGTATTATCCACCCGAGCAACTCTTTCAACATTTATGCAGATTATCTGAAAATTTGAAATGGTTATGCTTAACAATCTATTAATTTTATGCTTCTTGTTTTATGTTCATGTTTCTTAACGATATTGGTACTCCCTCCATATTTATTTAATGACGTATAGGACAATGATTTTGTGCTAGATTTACTGTAGACTCGTTGCTCTAAATGTCATGTTAATAAGTACAGAGGTAATACTAAACAGTGGATACAAAGAGGAGTATAGTACTATCTTAGAGATCCTTTGGCTACTTATTCTAAGGGCTGAATATATAGCATGGGTGTCTTCAAAGCTCTTATCCCAGCATGATCGAACTTGCTGAATTTCTCAAAATGATATGGACTGTGTGGAGGCACATTCTCATTACTTGTAGACTAGAGTGATATTAGTGGTCTGAACTCTGAAGCTCATTGCTTTATGAAAACATGTTAGTTTATTCTGGTCTACATGTGCTGCCATTCTTTCAGTTATGAACAATGTTTCAATGCAATCGCCAGATTAGTATCTTTGAATAGTCTTTAGAAATTTACATATTTTCACTGTTCCTTTGCTCCAGCTATGATCTGGTTCATGTAGTTTGCTCTTACGGTCTGCCTGGATATATATGGAATGCAGAGGTTTTAGTCTTTGGGCTGTTGTGTTCGAAATTTAAAATTTCTACATGTGGGCCAAATAGAACCCAGTAGGAAAATCATGCAAAAGTGCATATTAGAGCCAAGTCATGGAGAGCAGATTTTAAGCAATAACAGTTTAACTATATTCCAGGTTTTATAATAAAAACTGCATTTTGCTTTAATAGTGTTTGCCTACTCCTTTGTTCCTTGAGCTTTAAGCGGTAATCATCTTAAGCTACCTAATTTAGAAAGGGTGACTATGAAATTTCTCACATTTCCTATGTTTTGCTAGTTGAGTTTGTAATTGTTTTCACCTTCCATTTTAGCTTCTTTAACTTCCATTTCGTCCTTGATGTTTATTACTGAAATATCAAAGCTGGAGTCTTATTGGCTACATATGGTGCTCGTGTACGTTTCATGAACGCTGATGTTTGTGATTTCACATTGCAGTAAGACACGTGGTATGGGAGCTGGGCGCAAGCTCAAGACCCACAGAAGGAACCAGAGGTGGGCTGACAAAGCCTACAAGAAGAGCCATCTTGGCAACGAGTGGAAGAAACCCTTTGCTGGTTCCTCTCACGCAAAGGGCATTGTCCTTGAAAAGATGTAAGTTCATTAAGGGATAGCACTATAGTGACTCATTTATTCTGAAGAACAGCCTATAACTAACATGCAATACTTCTTTGCAGTGGTATTGAGGCTAAGCAGCCGAACTCTGCTATCCGTAAGTGTGCTCGTGTCCAGCTGGTGAAGAACGGAAAGAAGATTGCTGCCTTTGTGCCAAACGACGGTTGCCTGAACTTCATCGAGGAAAACGTAAGCTCTATCTCTCCACTCATAAAACGCTGCTATGAGCTGATGATGTTGTCCGCCTCTGTTGCTCACTGTTACATCTCGCACTGTCTCTGTAGGACGAGGTGCTCATCGCAGGGTTCGGTCGGAAGGGTCACGCTGTGGGAGATATTCCTGGTGTTCGATTCAAGGTCGTGAAGGTCTCTGGTGTTTCCCTGCTCGCCCTCTTCAAGGAAAAGAAGGAGAAGCCAAGATCTTAAATCACTGCCCTTCAATGCAATGTGTTTATGGCTTGTAGCGTACATGGAGACTCTTTCTTATCAGAACTCATGTTGAGATGAACCTACCAGCTGTTTGGCCATAGTTTTGTCGAGTAGACACCTGAATTTGAATTCTATGTACTATAAAACTGTTTGTCATCGATCGAGCATGTTGCTTATGGTCGATTCTTGGTGCTACTGGTATTTCTTTTTTTTTATTCTCAAGCTCGCTTCAGCTCTATTCATTGACAGATGACCCACAAAGTCGCGGGCCACTAAGTTCATTACAAAATCAGGGAGGGGATCCAGCCAAACATCAGGCTGTTCCGGGTCCCTACTAAGACCATAGCAAGCCAGTTTGTGAGCACACCCATTACTAGTTCTAGGAACATGCAAAAACATGACACTATTGAAATTTAGAGACACTGAAGTCTTGGCTTCTCTGAGCCATACTCCTGCAGGAGATTGATCAAACTCCGCAGATGTCATCGCCTTCACCAGGTTGATGCAGTCTGTCTCAACCTGAACTGAAACCATGCCATGATCCGAGCACACTTTCAGAGCCTGCAAGCATGCCATTGTTTCCGCACCAAATCCATCATGCACAACCCTCATCTTCCCGGCACTTGCCAACACAGCACCTCCCGAGCTATCCCGTACAACGAATCCCCACGCACCGGAATTGTTATGACTGCAGAACGCTCCGTCGATATTAACTTTAAGCACATCAGGTGGAGGAGGTGTCCGTGCCCCGCATTTTCTGAATTTTGCCGGAGAATGAACGGTACTCTGAATCTTGACATCCGCGGTCATGACAGTGGCTTTGCGGACCACTTCTTCAGAGGAGGGTAGTTTCTCACCTGCATTAGCTTTGTTCCTAGCATCCCACCAAGCCCATAGGAGAGTAATGGTGCGCAACCTCTCCTCATCCTTCATCTGCAACACTGCTTGCACTACCTGTTGGCTCGAAGATAGTGCATTCACATCAATTCTCGTGGCCTCCAAACCTGCTGCCACCCAGCACCGTTTAGACATTTTGCATTTTAGGAAGCAGTGTCCTCCATCTTCATCCAGCCTCAAGCACACTGGACATCGAGTGTCTACGTTCATGCCTCGTCTTGCAATATTCAGTCTCAGTGGCAAACTGTTGCGAGCCAATCTGAATAGAAAATGTTTAATCTTTGGTGGGATTTTAAGTGTCCAGAGTTGATTCCAATTCACAGGCTGACCACTTTGATTAGATGAGGATTCTCCCGGCTGTTTATTTGCCTCCCTTTCACTCTTATCATGCAGAACATGGTAGGCTGACTTTACTGAAAAAATGCCCTTTTTATGAAAGTGCCACGCAGGGAAATCTTCTATATCTTGATTGATGGGGATTGATATTTGGAATGTCTGCTGATTTCAAGCCTCTGGTTGTAGTCTTCGTGTCGGTGAAGTGACGGATAGGAACCGACTGCTCGTGACTGCTAGTAGTACTCGTTCATCTGGACGGTTGATGAGGGCGGGCTCGAACTGTTTGAAATGTGTGTCTGGCGCTCCATGTCGCGGCTGTCACGAACGAAGCTGAGGCAGTTCAGCAGCCATCAGCGGAGATCTCAATCCTGACATGGTCCGGCGCGGAGTTTCCCACAGCTCGCACCGGCAGGATGGACCGGGTTGAGCTTGACCCGGGCTGTCCCTATCCGTGCCAGGTCAGCAGCCTACTTGGGCCCGCCTTCCGTTACCCATACCTACAGGTCCCCTGGCACCTCAGCATACAAGTCACTTCCAGGTGGGCCCGTAAGCAGATCTATCTGGTCCTGCCCGGCGTGTCAGAGTCCCCATCCGACGAGGCCGCATCGTGTCGCGGCCTCGCGGGGGCCGCGAGCCGTGACCGAAACAAATGAACCCTTTTGCCTCGGCCGTGTGGCCCGTGTGTAATAAAGAGGCAGGCGAAGCAAGGCAGGTCAGGTCAGGTGAACCCGAGTCTTGTGTTCGGCTCGGCTCGCTCCACTCGGCGCGGCCGCCGAAGTCAGCTCAGCTCAGCGCTGTGCCCCTGTCCCCTCCTCTGCTCCGACCAAGCTCCCCGCCGCCGCCGCCGCCGCCGGCGAGACTCACGGGCCGCCTCGTCGCATGGAGATGGCCCCCGCGCCCGTCTCCGGTAACCCGCGCTCGGTGGAGGAAATCTTCAAGGACTTCTCCGCCCGCCGCGCCGGCCTCGTCCGCGCCCTCACCTCCGGTAACACCAGCTTCCCCTGTCTCGCCTCCTTCTGCTCGCTTCGACGGCTCCTGCGTAGATCTAACGGCGCGCTTTCTTCTCGTGTCGTCGCCGATTGCAGAGGTGGACGAGTTCTACGGTTACTGCGACCCAGGTGAGTGAGACCGATCTGCCGCGAGCTCTTCTTTGGTGCGTGGAATGGTGGATCCGGGGAGGGACTGAGCGGATCGGGAATTTGTTTGCCTGCGTGCAGAGAAGGAGAATTTGTGCTTGTACGGCCTCCCCAACGGGGGATGGCAGGTGGCGCCGCCGGCGGAGGAGGTGCCGCCCGAGATGCCGGAGCCGGCGCTGGGAATCAACTTCGCCCGCGACGGCATGCAGCGCCGCGACTGGCTTTCCCTCGTCGCTGTCCACTCCGACTCGTGGCTCCTCTCCGTCGCCTTCTTCTTCGGCGCACGCCTCACCGCTAACGAAAGGTATCGATGCCATTCCCCCGTGGACCTTCCGAATTCGATTTCGAACAGTGGCCTTTCTTTGGATGAGAAAATGGAATGCATGTTTTCTCCTCTAACCGATGGTTTTGGTAATTCAGTTTCTTCGCCTTTGTGGTAGACTATTTGCTTGATGAATGTTAGGTGGATGGGGGTTTCTTCAGTTTCCGTCCAATTGTGGTAGACTATTTTCTCCTCTAACCGATGGTTATGCGTGTTCGAATTGATCATCTATTTCTTTCTTTCACTTGGCGCATATGTGCGCATGTGCACATGTTTATTGTGCTCGTCTTTTTGTTCCCTATGAGTGAATTGGGGGTCATGCTTTGTGGATGAGCTAGCTTTATTGGCCACTTTTCCTGTAGCTTACAGAACCTTTGATCCTTTACAACTGATGGTGATAGAGTACTTCATAGGATTCGATGTAGGTGTTGCCAAAACTCTGGGTCCATCAATCTACTCTGAGTGGCACTCCTTTTTCCACTTTAGGTCAGAAATCATGTAAACGGACGGAGATCTCTTTTATGCTGCTCCATCCTTGCATGTTCAATTGGTTTTGGGATTTAATGTCTATCCCACTTTCTTTTGGTTGCTGTGATGCCCATCTTGTGGAACTAAAGATTTCAGTGGCATCTACAAGCCAAAAGTCTTCTTCTATCTTGATTGCTGGTACATCCACTTCAGCACACATTCGTAGTAATTTATTTTCATAAATACATTTGTGGTGACTGGCGAACTTATTGTTTGCTGGTCGGTGTAATGTGCATGTAGAACAGGAAACAAAAATCTCTTTGACCAAGATTAATAAGGATATGGGGAATAGAACCAGTGACTATTGATCTTCGAATTTTTTTATACAACATTTTACAATGTACCGTCCTCGTTTGTTCAGTTGCTGCATGTTTGCCTGGAAAATATACAGAGGCCAGTGGCACAAATTTAATACTTAGTTTTCAGTTGTGGTTCGTTGAAAAAATGCTTAAAGGGTATTAATTGACATGTGCTTATATTCGATGACAATAGTTTCTGATCTTTTCAATTTGTTAACATATTTTCAGGGAGAGTAGCGCAACTTAAAATGACTCGGGGTTTCCCCCCTCGTTTTGGATTCTATGTATACAATTATTGCCTAGTATAAACAAATAATTTGATTGTTTCCTCCATTCCTCCAATATCTTTAGGGATCGCTCATTGTTATTCACAGTACTTAAATAAATTGTCACCCTTCTCATGTTCGAATTCCAAACAGTGTCAAGGGTCTTTTTTTTTTTTTTCAACACCTTTTGTTCTTGGGCAAAAGGGCTGCTCTGTGTCATGTTCCCCTACTTATGAGAATCACAGTGAGAATTTATTCACATTTAGTCTGATGTATGCCTTTGCCAGCTGCCTTTCGAATCAGTTCATTTCTGATCATTTTCAATTGCCACTCAGTTTTCGAAGTTTCAGTTTGCATAGTTTGGCTCTTGGATTCTTAGTTGCCTCTACAAATGAGAAGGCAATGAAGTTAAACATTCAGAAATAATAGGATCTATCACCTCATACAACTACTATTCATCTTAGTTGTTACATCTACTGTAAGCCTGTTCTGTCATGTCAATATTGTGTGTCTCTGCCATAGATTCTGATTTGTTTCCCCCCATTACTTCATCTATTGAGGAAAAACATTTGGCCACAATGTAATTATACCATCTCGCTGTGTTAACATCCTTGGATATGATATCAATGACAGTGATATTCTGACTACCTGATTCCGAACATAAATATATGTATTTTTTCCCAGGAAGCTAATTAGATCATTTGCTGCCATATATCACTTATTGTCGTACTAGTAGTCAATTTACATCCTATGATCGTACCGGCTGGTTTGAACATTTTCAGTATAAAGTCCGTCTCTATGTTGTAGTACTTCCTATATTTTTTTTAAAAAAAAAAAAATCTTGGAGCTTCATTATGTGTTAAGTCAATTTTTCTGACCAAAAGAGACAATTTAAGATCCAGTCTGGAAATCAATTGCATAAGCAATTTCTGTTGTCAAATTGGTGTGGAATCTTAAGCTGAATACTCTTGCTGATTCAATGATTTGCTCTTTTGTATCTCAGGAAGCGGTTATTCAGCATGATCAATGATCTTCCAAGTGTCTTCGAAGCATTCGCTGACAGGAAGCACGGCAGAGATAGGTCTGGTGTTGATAGCAGCGGCAAATCCAGACATTCATCAAAGGTCTCATATTCATCCTTTCAATAGTTTATTTGTGTTCTAATTTCAGAAGCTGGAAATCAAGCAATTGATGTCCCAACAAACTTAACATGAAAATGGTTTCAACTTTCTTATATAGAGAGGAAGCGACGGCCATGCGAAGAAGTCTAGGGCACCTCCTCCTACCGAGGAGTATGACGACGATGAAGACGAAGACCACAACGAGACCTTTTGTGGAACCTGCGGTGGTCTCTACAACGCAAACGAGTTCTGGATCGGTTGCGACATCTGCGAGCGTTGGTTCCACGGCAAGTGTGTAAGGATAACCCCCGCCAAGGCGGAGCATATAAAGCACTACAAGTGCCCAGACTGCAGCTCAAAGAAAATGAGGCAGTAGAATGCAGTGTGCACCTGTTGTCGCCACTGACCCATCTGATCTGATCAAACCATACTCCGCCCCCAAGGTCGCAGCTAGCTGATGTGAATCTCTTTAGATGTTGTCCTGTTATGTGGTAGGAAGAGGCAAAGGACTGGGATACATTCTGGTCACTCGTTTTATGAATGGCTCGTTAACTGTTGTCTTTGTTCCTGTTCCTTCACTATCGTTGTGCCACTGCAGTGATGTGTGATTTATGCTTTAGTAGCAGCAAGTGGTTTCAAGCATAAACGTAGGGTGGATATATATCTCAGGTTCTCATCCTTTCTACGACGGGCCGTCTGATCTGCAGGCTCCAGCACCAGAAGGCAGCGGCCATGAGGGAAAGAACATTCTTCTCGCTCTCAGTGATGGCTGGATTTTCACTTGCATGTACCAGTAGTCTCCTAAGGAGAGTAACTTGGCATGGCGCTCTATGCCTAACTCAAGATTTTGCTGAAGGGATATTTCCTCAAAATAAAAATCGATCTTACTCCGAACAAAGAGAGATTAATTTTTTTTAGACCGAACAAAGATAGATTTGGATGGCAGATGGCAAAGGAACATGTCCAAACCAAAAATCTAGACCTAATCTTATAGGAATTTCGAACGATAGTAAGAGAGCCTGACTCTCTGTGTTAACACAATTTCTGATTTTCTAAATTACGTATATATATCCTTCCGTGTGAAGCACGCCTGCCAAACCCAACGATCTTTCCTTCCGCTAGCTAGTGCATTAGAGACCAGGAAGAGTTATAAAGCTTTGGCAGGATACCGTCCATCGATCTATTCAACCACCATAGCATGGCGAAGAAGGCACGCAACAACGAGATCGAGGCGGCGCCGAGAAAGCCAGCCACGAGGAAGAGGAAGAGGAAGAGGAAGAGTGATGAGATCGAGGCGGCGGCGCCAATAAAGCCAGCCTCGACGAGGAAGAGGAAGCGGAAGAGAGGGGCCTGCACTGCCGCGTCAGGTGGCATGTGCGACGACGTCATCCGCAGCATCTTCGCCCGCCTGCCCGCGCGCACCTTGGTCGCGTCCATGGCGCTCTCGAAGCACCACCGCCGCATGATCCTCTGCCCGGAGTTCATTAGCCTCCACCGGCGCCTCGGCCCGCCGCTGCCCCACCCGCACATCGCCTGCATCGCGAGGACGAAGATAAGGAACAGCAGCGGGCGGCATGTGGTCAGCTGGTTTCATCGCTTCCACGTCGCCGGCGCAGGGCTCGGCAGCTGCGACGGCTCGATGCGATCGCTCACCGGGTCAAGGTACATCAAGAAGAAGTATGTCAATACATGCAACGGCATCGTGCTCCTTGCCGGCGCCTCGCGGTCCTAGCGGAGCTGCGTGCTCTGGAACCCCTGCGTTGCCAACAGCGAGAAGGAGGTGACCCGTCCAGTAGAAAGTTTTTATGGGCGGGCAGCCAAGATTTGCATGGGGGCAACTGCAAGGTAGCATGGTTGAGAGTAACCCGTCCAGTGTGACCCGCCCATGAGAAAGTTTTTATGGGCGGGCAGCCAAGATTTGCATGGGGGCAACTGCAAGGTAGCATGGTTGAGAGTAACCCGTCCAGTCAAGCTCGCTGGGCTCGGCATCCGTGATCTTGAGCGGTTTGGGAGGTCATTGCGCCTCCGATGGCTGTGCTACAAGAGTGACGGTGCACAATGGAGAGAAGGCGACCTTCTGGACCTCAAGTTGGCTGCAAGGTATGGCACCTGCAGCCCTTTTTCCCCGCCTCTTTCGCCACAGCAAGAGGAAGAATAGGTCAGTGAAACAAGCATTAAGCGATGATCTTTGGATTCGGGACATTGCGCACCACCTAAATGACTCCATCCTGGACGACTACTTCAAGCTCTGGCAGCTGATTGAAGATGAACAACTGGACCTCACATCTAATCAGGACGATGAGATCATTTGGACCCCTTCGGCAAATGGTGAATATTCTGCGAAGTCAGCCTACGATGTGCAGTTTGCTGGGGCCATTACCTCTGATTTTCCACGGCTCATTTGGAGGAATTGGGCGCCCCCACGGTGCAAGTTCTTTGCGTGGCTCCTCCTCCAAAATCGGATATGGACAGCAGACCGGCTGCAACGCCGGCAGTGGCCGAATCAATATTTCTGCCAAATGTGTGAAAGGAACCTCGAAACACCTCAACATTTGTTTGCAGAATGCACATCGGTCAAAACAATTTGGGCAAGCATGGCTACCTGGGCAGGTTGTACAACACTTAACCCATCGGGATGGAACATAGAGCACAACATCACCGAATGGTATTCCTCCTTGGTGGCGCCACATTCCGGTGCATCGACGGCCAAAGGTGCTCGTTCCTTATCCATGCTAGTTATTTGGAGCATTTGGAACGAACGTAATGCTCGAGTTTTCCGCGGCGAGTTCAAGACAACAGATCGGCTCATCTCCGAGATGAAGGACGAAGCACGCCTTTGGATGATGGCAGGTTGCAAACACCTATCTAGTTTAGTTGCAAACACAATTAGCGAGTAGTCCGACATGTATTTGGCCTTGGCATCCTGTCTGGTTGCCAAGGATTGTTGATTTGCGCTACTGGCGCATGTAAATCTCTGCCTCCTTATTAATATACGCCGGTAATATGCCGGATCTTTCGAAAAAAAAAAAAAGAGAAGGAGGTGACCATCCCTGATTCAACGTGTGTCTTGGGATTCGGCTATGGCACCAAGAGCCAAACCTACAAACTGCTACTAGCGCGAAGGGGTAAAGGCACTTCCATCTATTACTCCATGACGCATCTTCTGGTCTACTCACTCCATGACGCTGGGGAGCAACCTCCTCCATTGCGGGCTGTGTTATCCGGCAAAAAAGATGACGAAGGATTCTTCTATATGCCGCGTTATTCTTCTGAGAAAGTCCTCATTAACTCGCTTTACATAGACGGCGTCATTTACCTCTTCCATGTCAACAAGAAGGTGCTTTTCGCTTTTGATGTTGATGACGAGACAATTACCACCATCAACTTACCCGATAAGCAGCGCATAAGTCGAGAATATTTTGAAATTTCCAGGCTCATGGAAATAGCTGGCCGTCCATGCATAGAGACAGATGATGCTTGGCACCCCCAGAACCGTGTGGATGCTCACGGTGGATCACCGATGGGAGCCGAGGTGTGTCATCAAGAAGAGGGATAGCGATTACTCCATCGTTGGTACCTGGGACTGTGGTGGTATGCTAGTCTTGTGCTTGTGTCATGAGTTCAACAATTCTAACAAGCTCTACCTTTATAATCCTTCGACCAAGGCGGTGATCAGAGCAGACCTGCCACCCAACCTAACGCTAGAGTCGCGGGAACATGCGTTTTGCTGGGGTTACAAGCCGACACTTGTGTCACCGGGGAGCATCGTCGGTGAACTCGGTGAAGAAGAGGAGAGGTGCCGTGGCCGTGCGACGACAGATATAACTGAACTCCTAAAGCCCATCAATGAGCAAGAGAAGAGGAAAAGGGCAGGAAGCAACACTGACCAGTGTGTGCTTCATGGAGTTTTTGGCTGGCATCTTGGGCAAACTGCCCGACAACATACAAGAGGCAACTAAAATCCTACGTGAATGTCTTTGAATATGAATGTTTCATGTTTCTACCTTTAGAGTTTGGATTTTTCTTAAAACCAAAACTAGTTTGAGATTTTTCCTTTTATTGTTGCTTCGCTTCGGATTCGATTATCCCAACTGTCTATTATATTTATGGTTTTTTTGAAACCTCTAAAGATAATAGTTACTATACTATTTCCTTACGATATTGATTAGTGAGACAGCAGGACTCTCTGTTAAGATGTTTCGAAATAATATCCTTCCATGTCAAGCACGCCTGCCAAACCCCAGCGATCTTTCTTTCCGTTAGCGCACTAGAGGGTTAAAAATCGCTTCAGAAGATCATCGATCGATCTAAATCAGCCCTCGATAGCATGGCGAAGAAGTCATCACGAAAAGATGAGATCGCCGCGGCGGCGGCGGCGGCGGCGGCGCCGCCCAGGAAGCCAGCCAAGACGAGGAAGAGGAAGAGAGCCGCCGCCACTGCGGCGTCAGGCATGTGCGACGACATCATCCGCAACATCTTCGTCCGTCTGCCGGCGCGCACCTTGGTCGCGTCCACGGCGCTCTCGACGCACCACCGCCGCATGATACTCTGCCCAGAGTTCAGGAGCCTCCACTGCCGCCTCGGCCCGCCGCTGCCGCAACCGCACATCGCCTACATCGCGACGGCCAAGATAAAGGACAGCAGCGGGGAGCGTCTCGTCAGCGGCTTCCATGGCTTCCACGTCGCCGGCGCCGGCGGCCACATCTCGATGCGGTCGCTCACCGGACCGTCGTACCTCAACATGAGGTACGTCAACACGTGCAACGGCATCGTGCTCCTTGCCGACTTAGAGACGTATAGCACCTGCGTGCTCTGGAACCCGGCCGTCGCCGACGGCAAGAAGCAAGTGACCGTGCCTGCTTGTGCGAGTGATAACTGTGCCATATTGGGGTTGGGTTACGGCAGGAGGAGCCAAACTTACAAGCTTCTACTATCGCAAAACCGATACACCACCACTGGTTGGGATGCTAATGGCCTGCTGGCCTACACACTCCAGCTGGGCGCCGGCGGGGAGCACCAGCAACTGCGAACCGTGTCGGCTGACGAAACTTTTTTCCGGAAAGTGGATAAGGGAAATATCTTGAACAAGTCACTTTACCTAGACGGCACAGTTTACCTCTTGTGTCTCAATAGAAGGATGGTTATCGCTTTTGCCGTCGACGACGAGACGGTCACCGCCATCAGTTTGCCAGGGCGCTACGTAATAGAACCCTCGCTCGAAATGTCCAGGCTCATGGAGATGTGTGGCCGTCCTTGCGTGGAGACGGCTGACTATAGCTGCAGAACACTGTGGTTGCTCACGGTGGATCACCAGTGGGAGCCGAGGTGTGTCATCAGGAGGAGAGCAACCATTATCACCAGAGTGAATTTGTTAATTCCTCAATAGCTGGTGTTTGGGACTGTGGCGGTGTGCTACTCCTTTACGTGCAACGTAGCCCGTCAAGCGATCACCACAACAAGCTGTACCTGTTCGACCCTTCATCCAAGAAGATGTACAAGGCAAACTTGCCGTGGAACCTGATGCCGGAGCTGTCCACCTATGCATTCTGCTGGGGTTACAAGCCGACACTCGTGTCTCCGGGAAGCATCGTCGGCGAAGATGAGGAGAGATGCAGTGACCACGAGAAGGATATAATGGAGATCGTAGAGCCGCTCAACGAGCGAGAGAAGATGAAAGGGCGGAAAGCAACAATGACCGCCGTATGCTTCATGAAATTCTTGGTTGGCATCATGCCGAAGCTGCCTGAGAATATGCAAGACGTGATTGAGATGAAGATGCTGAATTCGAATCCATATTTACTTTTCAAGAATGCGATAGAATTCGTTCCAGAAAAAAAAAGAATTGATGCAATAGAATAGTAAGATTATGATTCCATTTCATATTGCAACTCCTCAAAAGTTTGCATCTCAGATTTGGAACATAAACTTCATTTTTCTTAGAACCCAAAATTGTCTTCGAGGTTGTCCTGTTTTTCAATTTGATTGGAGCTTTATCTGTTTCAGATTTTACGGTTCCAGCTGTACATTTTAACTTAGTTTGGTCGCATGACTTCTTTGCAAGTATGAACCAGCCGTATCTACTACTAGATGCTAGTAGATAGTAACAACTGGAAGCTGACTCTGTTAGCAAGATTTCGGATTACCAAAATAAAAACCTTTCCATCCATGTCATCATGGAAGCCTTGGAGTCCGGGAAAAAGTCGCAGTACTGTGCTTATATATATGTAAGAGGAAGAAAGGAGCCAGTGCTGCCGCGTCATGCGACGACCGATCCAGTTTGTGCGACGACGTCCTCCGCAACATCTTCGCCCGCCTGCCCGCGCGCACCTTGGTCGCGTCCATGGCGCTCTCGACGCACCACCGTCGCATGATACTCTTCCCGGAGTTCAGGACCCTCCACTGCCGCCTCGGCCCTCTGCTGCCGCAACCGCACATCGCCTACATCGCGACGACCAATATAAGGAGGGGAATAGACCAGTTCGCCGTCGGTGGGTTCCACGGCTTCCACGTCGCCGGCGTCGGACTTGACAGCAGCGACGCGCCGATGCGGTCGCTCGCCGGACCGGCGTACCTCGACATGAGGTACGTCACCACGTGCAACGGCGTCCTGCTCCTCGCCGACTCGTCGAAGCCGAGAAGCACGGCGTCGTGCGTGCTCTGGAACCCGGCCGTCGCCGACGAAGTGAAGGAAGTGACCGTCCCTGTTTCGGTGAACGACGACGACAGCTGTGTCATCATCCTGGGGCTGGGTTGCGGCAGGAGGAGCCAAACCTACAAGCTGCTACTGTCGCGTCAACAGAAGCGGAGAGGAAGGCCTAAAGAGCTGCTGGTCTACAGACTCGGCGGCGGCGGCGCGGAGCGTCCAGCAGCAGTGTTGTCGGCCGGAGTAGTGGATGGAGAAATCAGCAGGAGGTCACTTCACATCAATGGCGTAATTTACCTTGTCCATGTTCAGAAGTCGGTGATTCTAGCTTTCGACGTCGACGACGAGACGGTCACCACCATCGACTCGCCGGGCGAGATTGAGACGGTCACCACCGTCAACAACTTCAGTCGGTCAATGGCCAATCTCATGGAGATGTCCGGCCGTCCATGCGTTGCGACGTACGACGGCGAGTCCAGAGCCCTATGGCTCCTCGCTGAGGACCACCGGTGGGAGCAGAGGTGCGTCATCAAGGATCCATGTTTTCATCTCGACATCGATCGTTGCTCGATCGCCGGTGTTTGGGACTGTGGGGGCGTGCTAGTCTTGTACTTGCATCATGCAGACAACAATGACCACTGGCTCTACACGGTTGATGATGCTTCAAGCACGAGGGTGCTCGAGACGACCCTGCCTTGGAACATGAAGCCGTTGTGGGCATACTACGCGTTTTGTTGGGGTTACAAGCCAACACTCTTATCGCCAGGGAGCATCGTCGGCAAGCAAGATGAGGATCAGCGCGCGGCGAATACAATGGAGATCAGGATGTGGCCCGGGGCAACGCTCGACACCTCACGCTTCATGGAATTCTTGGTTCGGATCCTGCAGAAAGCTGCCTGACAACATGCAGGACGTCATTGAAAAATGCTGCCACTCTTCGATTCAGCTTCGTCTTCAGATTTCGACCCTGTTCATGGTTTCAGAGGACGCCGCGCGAAGCCTCATCCAAAAAAATATTTACATTAATATTGGGCCCCTTAAACGATACTACTTAAATTCCGCATTTGGGTATATATCATTTGCTTGTTACAGTAATAGTCTCTTTTTTCCCAGTAATATTTACCTGCAGGATTTACATGCTTATTTGGGTGTGGCAAGTTACATGGGTCAGCAATGAAAACCAAAATCACCTCCATGTTTATCAGATTTTTTCAAGAGGTTTCAAATTGTATGTTACCATGCGTCGGCATGCTTATTACAAGAATAGTTACAAACCGAACTAGCCAGGCAGGTTCAACAAGACATTACAGTACCCAAAGATCAGGAGATGTACCCTCTGCTCTTGAGTCTCTCCACAGCATCCTGGATAATCTTCTCCACCGACCGGCCTGAACCGCAGCCCCAGCGCCCTGAGCTTCTTCTTCGACACTGCCTCTGCTCCACCAAACGCAACGTCTTCTACATGGACTGGCCCCATGAATAAATCAGGACTGGCCGAGGTCTAGGAAGGCGGAGGCTGTTCACAGCTTTCATGCCTCCTAGCCATCAGGGGATGCGCAGTATCTCTTGGCTCCGTTGAAGAAGCAACTTCATCCAGATTTGTTTTTTTAGAAATCCCAAGCTCATCTCGTCCTAGCCCGACACTCGTTGGTTGAACTTGCCGTGGAACCTGATGCCAGACTTGTCCACCTATGCATTCTGCTGGGTTACAAGCCGACACTCGTGTCTCCGGAAAGCATCGTCCGCGAAGATGCAGTGACCGCGAAAAGGATATAATGGAGATCATAGGGCCGCTCAATGAGCGAGAGAAGAGGAAAGGGCGGAAAGCAACAATGACCACCGAATACTTCATGAAATTCTTGGTTGGCATCATGCGGAAGCTGCCTGAGAATATGCAAGATGTGATTGAGATGAAGATGCTGAATTCAAATCCATATTTACTTTCCAAGAATGCGATAGAATTCGTTCCATGAAAAAAAAATGATGCAGCAGAATACTATAGGTTATGATTCCTAGTTGTGCGTCATTCAGTCACTACTCAGCCTACATCAATGTCTCTGAATGTTCACATTCATATCTGTAACTCCTCAAAAGTTTGCATCTCAGATTTGGAACATAAACTTCATTTTTCTCAGAACCCCAAATCGTCTTTGAAGTTGTCCTGTTTTTGAATTTGATTGGAGCTTTAGCTGTTTCAGATTTTACGGTTCCAACTGCATATTTTTATTTTTATTAGCATGCATCGTTATTCTTTTATTACATTTTTTTTTGCAAGGAGCATGCATATTTAGTACTCCCTCTGTCACTAAATATAAAGGATTGTTGGCTTTCAGATATCACCTTTGACCGTTCGTTTTATTCAAAAATTTATGAATATTTATTTTTTTATAATTAGTTTCATCAGTAGATATACTTTAAATATAATATAATTATTTTTATAATTTTATAAATATTTTGAATAAGACGAATGGTTAAACGTAATGTCTGAAAGTCAACGATCCTTTATATTTAGGGACGGAGGGAGTACTATCAACCATACACAGCCAAGGTCTAGGAAGACGAGGCTGTTCACAGCTTTCCTGTGACCTTATTCATGGACGCAGTCACCAGCCCGGGTTGCGCGCGTCCCTTCGAACCTGCACGCAACGCAACAGCATTTATCGTCGTGGAAATCGCTGCTGTTTAGGCTCTCTTAGCATTTCCTGATGAGAGCGGATCGAGGCTCATTCATAATCATGTCTTCGTCGAGGTAAAAACAAATGAACCAACCGTATCTTATAGTACCTCGTTAGATAGGAGTAACAGAAGCTGACTCAGTTAGCAAGATTTCGGATCTCCAAAATCAAAACCCTTCCATGTCATCATGGAAGCCTTAAGAGTCCGGGAAAATGTTGCAGTGTCCTTATATGTAGGGTAAAGAAAAATATCCTCGATCTAACTCAGCCTCCGATAGCTGGCGAAGAAGTCACGCAAAGATGCGACCGAGGCGGCGGCGAGAAAGCCAGCCAAGACGAGGAAGAGGAAGCGAGGAGCCAGTGCTGCCGCGTCATGCGACTCCGGCTTGTGCGACGACGTCATGCCCAACATCTTCGTCCGGCTGCCGGCGCGCACCTTGGTCGCATCCATGGCGCTCTCGAAGCACCACCGCCACATGATACTGTGCCCGGAATTCAGGAGCCTACACTACCGCCTCGGCGCAGCGCTGCCTCGCCCGCACATCGCGTACTTCGCCACGGCCAATTTGAGGAGGAGGGGAAAAGAAAAGGACCCCATCGGCAGCTTCCACGTCGCCGGTGTCGGACTCAACAACAACGCGCCGATGCGGTCGCTTGCCGGACCGGCGTACCTCGACATGAGGTACGTGAACACGTGCAACGGCGTCGTGCTCCTCGCCGGCAAGCCGCGAACCACGACTTGCGTGCTCTGGAACCCGGCCGTCGCCGACGAAGCGAAAGAAGTGACCGTCCCTGTTTCGGCGCGTGACGACTGTGTCATCCTGGGGCTGGGTTACGGCAGGAGGAGCCAAACCTACAAGCTGCTAGTATCACGTCGACGGAAGATGAGAGGAAGGCTAGATTGTCTACCACCCATTACTAGGCATCCTAAAGAGCTACTGGTCTACGGAGGACTCGGCGCTGGCACGGAGCGTCCACCAGTGTTACGGACAGTATTATCGGCCGGAGTGGATGGAGAAATCAGCCGAAGGTCACTTCACATCAATGGCATAATTTACCTACTCCATGTTAAGAAGTCGGTGATTCTCGCTTTTGACGTCGACGACCAGACGGTAACCACCATCGAGTCGCCGGGTGCGCACATCATCTCAAAGCAGATGCAGAGGTCTTTTGACTGCCGCGAGGTTGAGATGGTCACCACCGTCGACAACTTAAGTCACTCCATGTGCACTCTCACGGAGATGTCTGGCCGTCCATGCGTCGAGACGTACGACGGCAAGTCCAGAACCCTATGGCTGCTCACAGAGGACCTCCGGTGGGAGCAGAGGTGCGTCATCAAGGATCCGTCGTATTTACATCATCATCACGACCTCAGTCGTTGCTCAATCGCCGGTGTTTGGGACTGTGGTGGCGTGCTAGTCTTGTATTTGCATCACGCAGCCAGTGGTGACCACTGGCTCTACATGTTCAATGATGCTTCAACAGAGAGGGTGTTCGAGACAAACCTGCCGCGCAAGCATGACGCCGGAGTGGTCAGACTACGCGTTTTGTTGGGGTTACCAGCCAACGCTCTTGTCGCCGGGGAGCATCGTCGGCAAGCAAGACGAGGATAGGCGCACGACTAATATAACGGAGGCCCTCAAGCCCGTCAACGTGCACGAATGGAGGAAATGGCACGGGGCAACGCTCGACACCGCACGCTTCATGGAATTCTTGGTTGGGATCATGCAGAAGCTGCCTGACAACATGCAGGACGTGATTCAAATGCCACTCTTCAATTTTTTTTTTTTTTTTGAAAATAAGGCAGGAGCACTGCCGTTCATTAAGATAGAAGAAAGAGAATTACAACCTAAGATTACATAGACTAACCCGGCAGAACTGCCAGGCCCAAGCCATAGTCATCACCAAGCTCAGGAAAACGAAACGAAAGGAAACAACCGAAGAAACCATGAACGAGCAACCACAAGCTCGCAAGTCAAGGCTGATTGAACTAACAACGATGAGGGAGGTAACTCAGGTAATCCTCCAAGAAGGTAGCCACTTCGGATAAAACACTCAACTGTTTATCCTTTTTGACAAAGATCCATTTCTTTGTCAACAAATCCCGAACCACCTTGAAACCTGGTTTTAGAGCTTTACCTTTAGCCTTTCGATAACGATTGTGTGTTCGAGTGCCCTCTAAACGCATGACAACTGCGTCCTTCACAGATGAAGCATTTTGTTGAGGGAGGGAAGGCAAAGAAGGTACTGTCAACTGCTTGAAGTCACTCAAGGCCATAATTAGTTCCTGCCCAACCAACTGTTCTGCCTCACTTCGGAGCAATACTGGACTCTGGACTTCTTCAGGAATGCCACTCTTCAATTCAGCTTCGTCTTCAGATTTCGACCCTGTTCATGGTTTCAGAGACGCCGCGCGAAGCCTCATCCAAAAAAAATATTTACATTTTTTGGGCCCCTTAAATGATACTTAGATTCCGGATTTGGGTATCATTAAAAAAAAACCAATCGTCTCCCTGTTTCACAATTTTATTGGGCAGAATTGTTCGTCCTGTTCAACAGTATATTTCTACGCATTACAGGAGTAGTCATTTTTTCCCAGTAATATTTACCTGCGGGATTTACATGCTTATTTGGGTGTGGCATGTACATGGGTCAGCAATGAAAACCAAAATCACCTCCATGTTTATCGGATTTTTTCGAGAGGTTTCAAATTGTACGTTATCATGCGTCGGCATGCTTATTACAAGAATAGTTACAAACCGAACTAGCCAGGCAGGTTGAACAAGACATTACAGTACCCAAAGATCAGGAGAGGTAGCCCCTGCTCTTGAGGCTCCGCTCTCCACAGCAACCTGGATGATCTTCTCCACCGGCCTGAACTGCAGCCCCAGCGCCATGAGCTTCTTCGACACTGCCTCTGCTCCACCAAACGCAACGTCTTCTACATGGACTGGCCCCATGAATAAATCAGGACTGGCGACTGGGCACGATGGACGAGACGGACGATTCCAGTTGACCACCACGCGCCGCATGCCCCCGGCGTCCTTGGCCGCGCGCAGCACGTTCGGTTCAGCGTCCCCTCGCTCGACCGCCGGCCGATCGAGCAGCCACGCGCGGCGGCGTCGTCGAGGAGGTCGCAACGGAACACGCGGAGGCGGCCGTTGGAGCAGAGGTGGGGGATGCAGTATCTCAGATGCTCGCAAGTGTGGTCAGACTATGGCTTGTGCTGGGGTTACAACTTACGAGCCGCCCAGCCATCACAGATTCAGGGGATGCGCAGCCTCTGTTCTTGGCTCCGTTAAAGAAGCAACTTCATCCAGTTTCTTCTTATTCTTCTTCTTCTTCTTCTTCTTCATTTTTTTTTTTTAGAAATCCCAAGCTCATCACGTCCGAGCCCGACGGGCCTCAACGCAAGCTTGGGCCTGGGACCGACGGCCCGGACTAGATACTTGCAGTGATGGGCTGGGAATGCACGAAACAAGACGGCCCGTTTCATCATAACATTCCATTGTTACCGCAGCAGCCTCCGGGAACCATCTGATAAATAACGGAGCTCATCAGCGAATCTAAGCCGTGACCCGGATAGCATGGAGAAGAAGCCAGAGGAGAAGGATGCGATCGCGGCGGCGCAAGAGAAGGCGGCGCCGGCCGTGAGCACGAGGAAGAGGAAGAGGAAGAGGAAGAGGAAGAGGACAGCGATCGCCGCCGCGCCATGCGACGACTCCGGCATGTGCGACGACGTGGTCCTCAACATCTTCGCCCGCGTGCCGGCGCGCACGGCGGTCGCCTCCATGGCGCTCTCCAAGCACCACCGCCGCATGATCCGCTGCCCGGAGTTCGTTAGCCTCCACCGCCGCCTCGGCCCGCCGCTGCCGCAACCGCACATCGCCTACGTAGCGACGGCCAGTATAAGCAGGAGAAAAGACCAGGACGCCGTGAGCGGGTTCTGCGGCTTCCACGTCGCCGGCGGCGTCGGGCACAGCAGCAGCGACGCCCCGATGCGGTCGCTCGCCGGACCGACGTACCTCACCATGTGGTACGTCAACACCTGCAACGGCATCGTGCTCCTTGCCGACTCTTCGACCTCCAACACATGCGTGCTCTGGAACCCGGCCGTCGCCGACGACGAGAAGTGACCGTCCCTGTTTCGTTGCATGATCACAACTGCGCCATACTTGGGTTGGGTTACGGCAGGAGGAGCCAAACTTACAAGCTGCTCGTATCGCGGTGGCTGAGGCGGGGACAGTCGACAACTGCAACTACGTATCATAAAAAGCTGCTGGTCTATGAGCTCGGCGGCGCCGCAGGAGAGCGTCCAGTATCACGGGCAGGACTGCAAGACAACAAGTCGCTTCGGACTGTGCTCTCGGCAGGGGAAGGAGAAATCAGCAGGAAGTCGCTTTACATCGACGGCATCATTTACCTCTTCCACTTCAAGAAGGCGGCGATTCTCGCCTTTGACGTCGACGAGGAAACCGTCACATCCATCAACATGCCGGGCGATCAGTGGCAGTGCACTTCATGGTGGTATTTCGAGCTCATGGAGGTGTCTGGCCGTCCATGCGTGGGCACGTACGACGGCAGCTCGAGAGCCCTATGGCTGCTCACAGAGGACCACCGGTGGGAGCAGAGGTGCATCATCAAGGAGCTCATATCTTATTACGGTCAGGAGACTCGCGACCTCAGTCGTTGCTCGGTCGCCGGTGTTTGGGACTGTGGTGGCGTGCTGGTCTTGTACTTGTATGATTCAGCCACCGGTAAACACTGGCTCCACATGACAAATGCTTCAACCTTGCAGACGTTCCAGGCAATCCTGCCGCGCAACATAACGCCGCCGGAGCTGTCAGGCTACGCGCTTTGTTGGGGTTACAAGCCGACGCTCGTGTCACCGGAGAGCATCGTCGGCAAGCTCGGCCGAGACGAGGAGAGGCGCCGAGAGCTCACGGAGAATATAATGGAGGCCTTGAAGCCCGTCAATGAGCACGACAGGAGGAAAGGGCACAACGAAACGCTCAACACCGTCTGCTTCATGGAATTCTTGGGTCGGATCATGCAGAAGCCGCCTGACAAGATGGAGGACGTGATTCAAATGTCAATCTTCAAATCAGCCCGTCCGCCTTCAGATTCTGTCCCCGTTCGTAATGTCAGCAGATACCGCCCGGACAGTCTAATTTGGTAATAATAGCTCCTTGAATAATATTTACATGCCGGATTTGGGTCATGGTTGAAAACCAGGATATCATCATTCCCTGTTTCTCAATTTTATTTAATAGATCTCAAATTATACTTCCGGTTTCAACAGACCATTATTAAGCATCGGCATCTTTATTACAGTACCCAAAGATCAGGAGATGCAACCTCTGCTCTTGAGGCTCTCCACAGCATCCTTGATGATCTTCTCCATTGGCCTGAACTGCAGCCCCAGCGCCATGAGCTTCTTGGACCCTACCTCCGCCCTCACCAGCCCGGGCTGGGTGTCCTTGGGAAACCTACACACGGAGCAACATCGAAAGGCTCAAGCACACCGAGAAACTGCTCTCTCACACTGACAAATAAATTTTACTCATTTTGCGATTACTGTATACTACCTCTATTTCATATTACTTGACACTTTTGACTTCTTGAGATCACGTTTGACCGCTCGTCTTATTCAAAAATTTTGTACAAATATAAAACAAATAAATCATACTTAAAGTATCTCTAATGAAAAAACAAATCATAACAAGATAAATGATATTTGCACAAATTTTTCAAATAAGACGAGCGGTCAAATGTGATTTACAAAAGTCAAAAACGTCAAGTAATTTGAAATGGAGGGAGTAAGTGTTCATACTAATCATTCATGAAGAAAAAAAGTTCATACGTAGGCACTCTGTAGTTGGGGTAGAGCTCCGCGACTTTGGCCGCGAAGTCACTCCAGTGACAGATGGACTCAACGCACATGTGCCTCCCGGACGCTGCTGGGTTCTCGAACAGTATGATATGGGCCAACGCAACGTCCTCCACATGGACAGCTCCCATGAAGAAATCAGCATACTCCTCTGTGCAACCTGCACGGACAGAAAGGTGTGCTTCAATGTTTCCTTCCTACCGCGACGATAATAATGAGCAAACGATAAAAAAAGTTATGAAAAGTCTTTACTCCTATACTAGATGTGATTTTCACTACAACAGTGGTCATGCATATGATCATCAGTCAACTAAAACTGTCGATGCCTGATGGAGAAACATCCAACTATCTCTTGCGAAACCAAACAGTATTAAATTTAAAAATTTGATTTTACTCACAGGAAATACCTTGAACACATGTTAAAAGAGCTTCCCATTCAAAATGTTGAAACTAAAATGCAAGGTTAAAAATGCGATCGCACAAACAAATCATGTGGCATACCTTCGAGGAGGCGAAGAAACATGGCCATGCTAGCGTTAATGGTAGGTTGAATCATCGGGCCCAAAACAGTACCGGGGTTAACCACAACCACATCTAGCCCGTTCTCCTCTGCAAACTTCCATGCCGCCTTCTCTGCAAGTGTCTTCGAAGCAGGGTACCAAACCTATACGCAACAGCAAAGAGGGACTGAGATAACAACGAGATTACTGATGCTCAATGAAGGTCTGCACACAAAATAAATTGCTTACTGAAAATTCTGCAAACGTTCATCAGTGTCGAAGTTCACTGAATTTTCTAAGCTGCTTATGACACAGTCACAGCCTCACAGGCAACAAAACTAGCGCACAGAATCGAAATTCTAAGAAGAAATCGAGATGCGAACAGCACAAGAACACGCATACCATCAGTGTTCGCACAGTGCTGAGCCGCAAGCGTCGCGTCGGAGAGAAATGTGGAAATGCGGAAAACAAGATGGGATATATTGCCGGAATCAGCAGGCTCACTCACCCCGTTCTTCTCGCAGTAGTCAATGTCGGTCCAGCAGCGCTCGTCGACGACCTCACCGGCCGGCCAGCCGGGGTTGGGCACGATGGAGGAGACGGATGAGGTGACCACCACCCGCCGCACGCCCCCAGCCTCCTTGGCCGCGCGCAGCACGTTCAGCGTCCCCTCGATCGCCGGCACCATCAGCTGTTTCTGCAACCACAAACCGACCAGATCAGTCTGAGGCTCTGGGAGTGGGGGTGAGGGAGGAAAGCAAGAGCCCCGGCTGTGCCGTCGGGCGGCAGCGCGGGCGCCGTACCTGGGGATCGATGACGCGGTCGACTGTGCAGGGGGAGGCGAGGTGGAAGACGCCCGAGCAGCCCCGCGCGGCTTCGAGAAGCGCGGCGCCGTCGAGGAGGTCGCACCGGAACACGCTGAGGCGGCCCTCGCCGGCGCCGGCGGCCAGCGCGTGGAGGTGATCCGTCTCCGCCTTGTCATCTGCACGACCAATCTTACCGGCGTGACGACATTGCGTTTCTTGCGAAGTGGAAACAAGAGAGGCAGTGGCGGGGGATGCTACTGACCGGGGTTGAGGACGCCGGCGTGGATGCTGTATCCGCGGTCGAGGAGGTTGCGGACGAGGCACGAGCCGATGAAGCCGCTCGCGCCGGTCACCAGCACCGTCTCGCCCTTCGTTTCCCCGCTCGCTGCCATCTTCCGGTGTTCCTCGCTCTCTGACCTTTCCGCGAGCTGAGCTGAGTGTGATTTGCTCTTGGAGCGTGTCACCGTCGCGGTGTCTGGTGGATGTTACAAGTACCAGACACTGGATTTTTTGGGATACGGTTAGCAACAGCCTCTGATCCGACAAAAAGAAGCAACCCCATTTCCAAAAAAAAAACACTCGCACAATGGGCTGGACGTGTCCGCTTTGTTTTGGCTCCCAACGACGGTGTAGCGAATGAACATGGAACCTCGACCTATACCTATGGGATGATAACGAGTACAGTAATGGCAAAAGGTAATTCACATCAACGACAACAGGGTGTAAAATACAAGCATCTTGATCTCAACAGAACATCCGTTTCAACACAAAGACATTCGGAATAAAAACAGTATTTACATCATCAGCGATACATCTTCACCTCGCAAATAACATCAGTGACGCATAGTACGACTTGACTCACTCATCTTACCGTACAAAAACACCTGTGTTAGTGCATAGGTTAAACCAGTTCATTGTCCGTGTGCAGATGGTGAGAGGTGGGAGATATGTATCTCAGATGCTCGCTATTGTGGCCTTACAACTCAGATCCGATATCTTGAGCGCTAACAACTCTGTACCCCGAGAACAATCCTAAGAAATACTTCGACACCATAGAGCTGAACGTAGCAGGCTCTTCCTTTGCCACTGGAGGCTTAATCTTGCATATCATGTTGTAGTCATGCTTCAGGTGCGGTTTGACTATATTCTCCTGTACGCGCAGACAACGTCAATGAGAAACGTTCTTCGAAATGAAATAATGTCATGTCATTTAAGCGTAACGCTTGAACATGAGAAGGCCGTCGTGTATTACCTTGAACTCCTCGAATGGACAGAAATCTTTGTTACCGCAGCCCTGCATAGACAATCCCAACAGAGGCAAGATGCATGATCAGACGAGCTTACAAAGAGGAGGACGCTGCTGTATTGACTCGCAGATTACTTTACACAAATTTGATATACCTAAAAGAATTGCTTCTACAAATTAAACATAAAGGAACTCCCAGCCACCACGGTTCAGGTAAGGGAGTTCCTGGCGCAGGACACCATTAACTGACTTCCAATGCCAACTAACACGGTAACACCACATTCATGATCATGTCAGCCCACTCATCCCTCTCTATTCAAGTCACTAGAGCACAAAATATTTACACCCCTATTTCATCCCTCTCTCCATACCAAAGTAGTAGTAAGAAATAAAAAAAAACAGAGGGTGTACTTTGGTAGTTCTACTTCGACCAAAACACGAAGTTCAAATAAAAGATTGATGGAAGGTACAAAGACGAGAGATCTGCATGACATAAATAACTATTCATCTTGTAAGCATTTTCTTTTGAGTTGAGTTTGACGTCAAATTTTAACATGCGTGAAAGAAAGCTCAACATTTAGGGAAGCAAAACATGGTTAAAACATTTGTTACATCCTAGCAATTGGATAGAACAATAGATGAATAGAACACAAATAAAACAAAAGTTCAAAATTCTTACTGGCATTGAAACTGGCACTTCATTGTGCAGAACTTGAATGAAGTATGAGTTATTTTGACCCCCAGAGGTTGTGCTGTCATCTGGAGTTTTGCCTGGGCATTGGTACAAAACCAGCATATTGTTACCAGCAAAAGGGGCTACAACACTGCCCTTCCAATTTCTTCCATGTGGTGGCACAGGGGGTAGGTCCAATGCTTCCTCCCGCTGTATCTTCTGAAAATCTAAATACAAAAAAAATATCATATTGTACACATGTGAAATCAGCAATAAGTCACCCACAGAGAATGAATTTCATGCACCAACAAGTGAAGGAGAGAAAACATACCAGAGCCTTCAAGGAAAAGACCAAGAAGGCAGCTGAAAGGAACAACAGTTTCTGCATGTGCAAATCGGAGCCTTGCCTTTTCATATGTACCATCAGGGCGGTTTTCTACAACATCAGGCAGAAATTTTCAATTCAAACTTAAACTCAGCACTATTGGATCGTATATTTTGCTACTGTTCAAGAGAATTCCCTTCTTCTATCTAGGTGTTCAGTAGACACTACATGCTAGGTATCAGAGAGAGACATGCAATGATATCTAGTACCATTCTCGGGAAATACAGATACCTTCTTTAGCCATGATTGCTTCTTCCATTGACTGGACAACATCCTTGAGCAATGGCAATCCCATCCGGTAGTTAATGGACTCACCATAGCCTTTTAGAACAAAACCCTCCAAATCATCGGTCCACTCTAGAAAATAAACCTGCACAACAAATTTTCTACAGTAAATAAAATAAAACCACAGCAACACTTTCTATTTAAGACATGATTTTAATGTAGCATACTAAACTTCAGGTTCATGATCAGCATGCATATTGGATCCCACAGGGTTTACTATCAACCAAAACAACTGGTGTAACATTTAAGTACAGGTGCAATATGACTCTACCAACTGAGTTTTAATTTTATGGATAGCTTGAGTGACTTATGAAACTACGATGAAAGAAACCACACATCTCAGTATCTCACGAATACAATGCTAAATGAATGTGTATCTAAACTTCTAACCAGAACCACCTCATGAAGATGATATATTTTTCTTTTAAAAGTAGCAGTTGCCTAATTGAAGGCTTACTTTTACGCAGCTGCTTTGTCCACCAGAAACAAAAACAAACAATAATATGAAACAATTACTTATGAACAAGACGTAGAAGAAATTTCAATCATGAAGCATGCTAAAAGTCATAGGTGTCCAAAGGTGAAGTACCTCAGCTTCATTAAACAGCCCACAAGCTTGATTTGTTATATTCAGTAAAGATGCTTCCTGCATCGAGACACATCCAGAAGTAAATAAAATTATAGTTTATCTCTAAAAAAATTCAGGCAAGTAAAATCAGAAACGCATGGAAAAAATCACTGGATCCAATTTTTCATACTTCAGTCCTTACCTGCTTGCAAAGAAACCAGAGGGAAGAAACGTCCTGAGTTGTAAAATTGAGGTGGTAACGATTGGCAAGTGCAGCAGTGACATGCTCTAGAATCGGTTCCTTTTGCTTGTCGACATCAGGCTCCTTCCTTTTCCTGTAAGCCTGGAAAAGGATTGTTTCAAAGTAAGAGCTCTTGACCAGTAAATTGCTAAGTTGTACAAGCAGAAGAGATATGTAGTGTGCTGTACCTATGGGAATTCACTAGCGCCATAATCATAAAAAGATAAAAGACTGAAAATGAAGCATGATCCATATGAACAAGAAATGGAACAAAAACAGCTGAGGCAAAGTTGAGGGTCAAACGTTCAAACCAGAAGCAAACAGAAGAATGAATGCATCGCATGAAACAATGTGTAAAGCCATAAAGAAACATTTATAGATAGTTGTTTATGAAAGAGCATATTTGAGGTATGAAATTTTTTGCAACTACAAAGCATGGCAGAACAATTTGACATCAATTGTTACTAATGCCAATTTATGTGGCATTTTACAAGGCTCATTGAAAGCAGGGTACTTCAAATATCAAATTAATAATAACATATTTTCAGATTAAGACCGAGGTACATGTAGCCTCTAGAAGAGCAAAAGGTAGGTACAGAAAACGGAATAAAGATATCAAGTACTAAGCCACAAAGAAAACATATCTTCTTACAAATATGTTTTCCATATTTTTTCACCAAATGAGCGCTACCAAAAACAATACCTTGTATGTCTCACAGCTGTCGAAGAATCTCAGGCAAATATCACTGGCACGGCTCTCACTCAGAACAGAAAAGGCACGGTTCTTCCCTGGTCCAAGCTTTCCTTTCCCAGATAGCAATCCCAAACCAAAAGCTACTGCACTAGCTGATGCTCGAGGAACCTGGATTTCAGAACATAGGACTTGTTAGCCTACTGTACCACGGTAGAAACAAGCAACATTTGATGCCCTACACCGGTTTGACACCTTGTGACAGAACGAAAATGAATGTTGGTAGCATCAACTACAGCATTTGGAAATATCTTTGGTGATTCACATATTCCGCCAATAATCAGATTTTCCGTTGTGTAAATCAAGAATATTTCCACAATAGGCCCATTTCTCCAAAAATAATAGTGAAAAGAATTACATAGCAGTATGACAATCCAAATATGGCACTAGTATTCTTTACCAATCTTGTGAAGATGGAAAAGGGCAACCACAGTATAGAGATGTAAGAATACACATGGAAGTAAACCAAAGAAGCTATGTGAGTGCTGACCTGAGTTGCTCTAATTGAATATACATCCGGGTGATATTCCTCATCAAATAGGTCTTGAAATCTCTCCTTCACTCTGGTACCCAAGTTGTACAACTCTTCTTCTCCTTCACTAACCAACTCACCACCTTTAGTCCTACCCTTCCAACGTGACTCCCACCCCTTTATCCAGGATGGAATTTTATTCAGAGAATCACTCTCAAGGCTTTGTTCTGCCTCCTTTATAAGAGCTTCCAACCGAACTGCTAATCTATCCAGTTCCTTGATTCGCTTCTTGGTAGGAGCACGAGTCCCATGTCTTGCCTGGAAAACAAAGTTACAAAATTATTTCATTAATGTGGAGTTCATTTTGTGCAGCACATCATTTGATTTGAGAGTAGATTTAACCATTTCCTCATTGCATATAAAGAACTTCCCAGAATCAGAACACCATACAACCATATTAAATATACAATGGGTATTAGTTACACTATTCTCCTTCACAGAAACTGAACAATCACATTGGTACACGCAAGAACTGGGTAGCACAAGGGGAGCAAATGCAGGAAGGCAGACTTACCACTAGATTGAGGTGGATCACACGGCACCCATCAGACATTGACGGCGATGAAACAGCACTGTTAGATCCTCTGGCGGCATCATACCTGGAATTAGTCACAGGATTAAACCCTTATTCTCAGGGAAGAAATGCTGCAACCAGGACTTGTTTCACACAATAGTATCATACATATCACTCCCATTGCAGATAAGCCCTTTTCATTTTTAACACTTGCTTCTAAAATCTACCCTGTTCCAACGAAATGCTAACAACATGTGGTAATGATATTTATCTATCCAGATACAGCTCTTCACTCTTTAAATGTCAGGTCTACAAAATCAACACAGATCCATTGCCCATAATACAAGCTAAAACAATACATGCTGAGGTTACAATTGGATAGGCAAACAATAATGGCTTAGTAAGTTTAGCACAGTCCGGGGAGGGCAAGTAACGGCGAATGAGCCAGAGGCGGAGCTGCCGAGGAATCAGCCTAGCTACTTCGCTCCTGGTTCTCCTTGTCCCCATGGCCATGCCCACAAAGCCCTAGGTCCAGCGAACCCAGTAATGCGATGCAAGCACCTAACAACAACTCGAAATTAAATCGCACTATCCGAGCACGCCAACGAGTCCACCAGCAAACAGGTTCAGATCAGTGGCTCAAGAGCCTCGAGGTGGGAGTGGAGCGGTACCTGGTGACGGTGGAGAGGTGGCGGCGGACGTCGAACGCGTCGGCCCCAGCCTCCGACGGGAGGGGACCGGCGGCGAGAAGGGCGCCGACGAGGAACGGGAGCAGGAGGAGCGGGAGGCGCGCGTGCGGAGCAGCCATGGCGAACTCGATCGAATTGGAAAAGTGCTTTTCTTCCGTGGGAGGGAGAGGAGGAGGCCGGCTGGCTCGAGCCTTCTTCGATAGTTTTGGGCGGCGACCGGGCCGGTGCCGGTTGCCTACGTGTGCGCGGCGTGGTTTGGGCGTGACACGTTGCCACGCGCATCTGAACGGTAGGCGCGCCGAGAAGTCGCGCTGGACGGCTGTGACTGCGCGGACCACGACGGGCTTGGTTTTAAAGTTGCCGGTCTGCCCACGAGTTGCCACGTGCTTAAGGGCGCGTTCTTTGCACCTTTCTTTAAACTTTAGAACTATCACATCAAAGAAAATCTTACTATTTAAACATATTTTTATTAATTTAATGACAAAACCTATGTCACGACTCCTCCTCTAAATCGCGAGACGAATCTAATGAGCCTAATTAATCTATATTTTGCTATAGTGGTGCTACAGTAACTACCTTCTAATCACACCTTAATTACTCTCATTAGATTCGTCTCGCGAATTCGAGCGGAGTCCTGAAATTAGTTTTGTAATTAAACTTTATTTGTAAATAAAATATTCGTTGCAAAAACCCTCTAAAGTTTAGACCCCATACAACGAACACACTCTAAGTACAAAATACTATTGTTTGCATAACCTTGGGAGGAGACGTGGCAATATCATCTTTGGATGATAAGGTTTTCATTACAGTTTTCTCACTAATCTATGAATGAAGCACATTATATCCTCTTTAGATCATAAAAGGTTTTCATTTGATCACACTAACAAGATAGTGTCCGAGCAATATTTTTCTCTTCCAATCAGATATATTCAGCCTTTTTCTACTTTCGACCCGTCACTTTTTCTGCATCATCCGGTACATGCCGCCTAACTAGCTCGTGTACTTAGCATGTTAAGAATCCGGTGCAATGGAATATCGACAGTTTGGCAACATAATTTTTTTCAATATCCTTTCTCAATTGTATTATCACATCCATGACTGTTTAGGCTGATCCTTACAAAGCTGTATTGCATGACAAGGATCAGGCTTCATTCTTCGCAGGTTACTATATGGAAGTGCTAGAACAGGTAGGATGCAAGTGACCTAGCATTTTGCAGGATGCATCTCTTCTTGCAAGGGTTTCTGAATTGATGAAATCTGAACGAGTTATACCAAACCACATTTTATTATTTTTCTATTGAGGCAAAACCAAATGTTATTGGTTTGCTCTTATGCTATTACTTTTAATAGAAAAGTGAGGCATCAAGCAAACCAGAACTCGGGTAGGGACCCAAATGTAAATTCTTAAAATCAACACCTTTTCTTCCTATTAACTCATAGCACTGCAGAAGGACCAAAATTTAATTTTTTAATATTGGCAGAGGCCGCGCGAACGCGTACCCCCTCTATTTGTGACGTCCACTCTCCCATTTAGGGAGATGGTAAGCCAGCGCACCCACCAAGTGCAATGTGGGTCACTAACCTAGGCCACGGGCCTTCATGATCGCCCGTCGACCCCGTCCAGGTAAGTATGGAGCAACGACGCACCTGGGGCTAGTTTTGTAGGGAGAGCGAGCACCGCAACCGGCTTCGGCTGCCGATGTGGGACTAAACTCACGAACCGACGCTGGCGCGCGCGCGCCTGCGCTGTGACCGGAAGGGCGAGTTCGTCTGAAGACCGTAAGTCCTTGGGCCCAAGTGGAAAAGGCTTCGAATCCAGCCCGTAGATGGATCCGTTGTGTGTAATAACTTCGTATATAAACAAGTTCAAAAAGTGTGTAGAAACCCGTTTTAGCCTTCAGGCTTTTTTTCAGTGTATTATATTTTTTTTCTTCCATTTCTGTATGCAACATGCATCCGAGACGGACAGAAAAACTCTGAATGGTGCAACGAAAAATTAACGCAAGAGGGCATACTGCTTCAAGAACCAGTTGTAAGACTAACTAAAAAAATCAAACTCGGGGCATGAATGGAGTGATGCTACCCTCGCCCAAAAAAAAAAAAAAGAAAAAAATGGAGTGATGCTTTGACTTCTGCTGGGCAAACAAGGAGCAAATTGTCTGGTAACAGAAAAGCATGACCGATTGGATAAGAGAATGCCTACAGAAACTGCAATTTGCTGTCATTATCCATTATCTATGTACAAGTCACGGCATCGCTACATGTGCGAGTCATCTTGAATCAGAACACCGATTTGCAGAACTAACTGATGAATCATGGGGTTACATCAGAGAATCTGCGGATAAAATTTTGCATTGAAATTCCAACAGATACATTCTGAAACAGATTAACAGAAGAAAAGGAAGCATTAACAAGAGGATCTCCAGCACTTCCATGTAATGAGTGTCTCTAAGCATGCTCAACTCAGCGCATCTTGAAACCATCCTTTTACATCGACCAAGCCGAAGCAGCAAGCACATCAAAGCTATCTTGAATCGGCAGTCATCTTTGAACATTGGTTTGCTGGCTTTCATAATGTGAGTATGAAGCAGGTTGATTCATGTAATGAGAAGTACCATCAGTGTGCATATGAGCCTGCCAAGAAGAAGATACAGTAGTCACTAGAAAAAGATCATTTGGTACTTTTGAGAAACCAGATTCAAGGTCAGTCAGCATTTGAGCTGCTGTCTTGTGCAGTGCTTATCATAGATACTTTGAAAAGAGCATTGAAAAAATGAAAATAAAATTTTAGCACTTGTTTGGCTGATCATATTTAGTGTTAGGCACTCATTTGTTACGTTTTGATACTTCTGTTCATAACTTGGTTTAGGGGTTAAAGTAAACCAAACATCAAAGTGGTTCCCCCAAATGAGCTTATCACGATCAATACGATGTCAAAGATATAATCAATGCACCTCAATCACTTATGTCAGGATCTAACCCCCAACAGGACAAGACTATGTTTCTGATGCAACCATATGATACAAGTAGTTTCCAGACTTATAAACCTAAAAGCATAGACCGCCACAAGTGATATGTAACATCAGATGCTGTCTAGTGGGGAAAGCATACAAGTGTGGGACCATGCCATACTACTCCATCTTGCAACAGGCATATCATTCTCGAGAACCAGCGCAATAGGCAATGCACAAAGGAGAGGATAAACTAATCCATGTCAGGGGTAAGGCTCTTTCGGGGGAGAAAATGGCAAGGGTAAGAAACAAGAAACATAGAAAAGGAAGGAGAGAGGGTAGGCCAAAGATCAGTCAAAATAAAACACCAGAGGCTCAAAAAAACACAAAAGAGGAATCAATCGTTCATTTTTTTTTTCATTATTGAGGTTCAATGTGTTGCCATGCATAACAATCTAGAAGAAAATAAGAGAACAATTATACAGCCAGCCAACGAACCTGATTAGTGCTATAAGCATCAGGATAAGAGTGAACAGAATATGTTGCCTCAGGATTGCCATATGTTGCAGGATATGTTGCTTCAGTGCCATAAGCTCCAGCATACCCTGATATAGACAACAAAAGGCATAATTAAGCATACCGACGTAAGAAAGCTAATGCAGCTTGGAGAACAAGAAAGAAGCCTATCTAAGTGCTTGTCGGGCCAAGCTACGCCTATAGCTTCACCAGGCTACAAGAAAGCTTCCTCCAGAAGCTTTCAACTGTTCATAGAAGCCCCGAGATTGCCGAGTGGCTTCTCAATATCTGACCATCCAACCTCCACAACAAGTTGTCATTCTTTGTGCACTTGCTACAAGTTCAAGAGAATCTAGATATTTATCCCTCACCACAGCCCCCAAATTGATAAAGTTTAAAAACATGTGAATTATATAATATGAAAAAGTATTTCTTTTGGTGAGATAAAATATATAAATCTTATGTTGTTAAACTACACAAATTTTAAATATTGATGGTCAATAGATGTTTGACTTTGACCAAAGCTAAAACGACATCTATAATGAAATGGAGTGAGTAGCTTTTTAGAAAACCTTAACCTGGCCGAAATAGAAAGCTAAAGTAACAAATGGTCCCATTAGGTATAATCGAAGATTTTTTATGTGCACTAGTAGGTTTCCATGGTACTTTTAGGCATTAAAAAAAGTACTTAAAACTTAGAAGCTTCTTTCTAAGAGCTGTAAGAGAGAAAATTCATTACAATTCGTATTGATTCGCAAAACAACACTGCAGCTTCAAGCTGGCACTATAGCTGGTAAAATGAATTGGCATTGAACCGAACAGGCTGCGACGCCACGACAAATCCTTCATACTTAAAGTTACTTGAAAAGAAACTACTCCAAGCAGATTCAGTATGACACCTGGATTAGCAACAGGTGCTGCTGGAGCAACAGGGATCCCCTTTTCAGCATTTACAAGATCTCCTCGGAGCTTCTCAATCTCACTAGCAACAGCAATCATGTTCTTCTCCATTGCTTTACTTAGTTCAAGGTTATCAGCATGTGCCTTCTTTTCAAAATCAACAGCAGATCTGTCAAAATAATGCGAAAGACATCAGAGAAAACTAGTATATCTTGTACAAAGGAACATAGCCAGAGACATAATCAATATTCTGCATCAAGACAAGCCACTGGGAACATGCAGCAAGCGCAGTGGCCTACATGTTTAGCCTTTTTGTTTCCACCCGAAGGAAAAAAAAACTTATGTTTGCCAAAGTGTGATGCAAGCACTTACATATGAGCAAGCCATAAGTATACTAACAAGCTTCTGAGCATAGAAATATTAATAAACAACCCCAATGCATAAAGCGCAACTTGTAACAGAAATGGGGAGTTGTATCTTCCATCAAAAGTGTATCAACCAAGAAATGCAATTACAGCAAATATTACCAGAATTTCACAACAACAAAAAAAGGTATAGCTAACAAGCATAGTCAATAGGACAACCCTTCATAGTCACCTTGTGAGGCATCGCCTCTATTCTAAGAACAAGAAAAAAACCTATGTAATTGACACAGTGACAATGTAAAAGCTTCCCTCGGATAACTCAGTTTGCTTAAAAACATTTCTCATTTACAAAGTACAATGTGAATGGTTATGCAATATGCATGGACCATGGCAACTCTGAAGCAGATTTTTTAGCAGGTCTAGCAAGCCGCTTTAGAATATAAATCCATATCCTAAATTCTCGCACATATGGTCTAAAATGTTCTCTACACACTGATCATCGAAAAGTATATTCAGTACTCTTTGAAGTTAAGCTAACTGGTGGTAAAACAACAGCAATACCTGCCCTTCTGGATCTCCCGGTGCATAGTTTCAATCTGGGCACGGAGAGCATTTGTCTTCCCCGCCTCGGCCTGCGCGCGAACGAGCTGGTCTCGGAGACCCTGGAGTCGGTTCACGAGTTCGCTGCGCGCCGCAGCAAGCACCTGGACGTCGGCGTGTACCCGGTCGGCCTCCTCGCGCGCCGCAGCCACAGCACGCGCCTCGGTCTCGATGTGCGCCGCCTGCTCGGCCAGGGCGGCCACCTCGTTGTCGCGCTCGGCGCGGGCCCTGGTAGCGGCGACGGAGACCGCCCGCAGCTCGTGCTGCGCCGCGATGAGCTGCTGCTGGAGCGCGACGTGCGTGGCGGCGAACCGCTGGTTGTCGACGAGAAGGTCCTGGATGTCCTCGTCCCGCTGGATGAGGCGCTCCTCGATCGCCGCGATGGCCGGGTGCGAGGAGCGAGGGTGGCGCGCGAGGCCGACGGGCGAAGGGGCCTCGTCCCGTGCGGACGCCGGTGATGCGGCGGCCGGCGGCCCTGGCGCGCGGCCGAGGAGCGGCGGATTGGCGTCGTGCAGGCTTATGACGTGCGGTCCGCGCCGGGCGGCCATGGGCAGCGGCGGCGGCGGAGGAGGCGATTGGCGGCGCGGCGCGGGGATTTGGTCGGATTAGTTGGTTCGCCTCGGTGAGGGCAGGACGGGGAAGAAAGCAGGGGAAGACGAGAACGAGAGTAACAGTCGACAGGAGGAGCCTATCTTTTGGGCTTTTCGGTGTATATTGGGCTTGATTACATGGGCCTTACAACGCCATACATTGTGTTACGGGGGGCTGGCTTCTTCATCATCAGCTTTAACCTGATGGGCCTACTAGCCCATCCTATCAATTGGCGGGACGGGCTATGGCCCATTTAGGTCCATACAAAAGGACTGAATGAAGAGATAAGAAACGACGTGTTCCTAAAAAAAAGATAAAAAACGACGTAACGTACGCTCACAACGAGCTCCGTCGGGTAAAAAGTCCAATCTCCTAACGTTTGTTGACTCCGGTCTCGTTGAACCAAACCTTAAATTAAAGTTTCGGCCTGCGACCAAACAAGGCACTTGCGTGGACTTGTACTGGCCGGCAATCGTGTGTTCCTGTGTCTGAATACGTTGCCGGCTACCGACAATGTGATAGTGCCACAGATTACAGACTGATGCTGACCTGATCTTGGTAGTGGCTTCTTGACTGACTGGGTGAATATCGTGCCAGGTTGAAAGAAGCTGATGCAGATTACAAGTTCAGTTCTCCGGGGATGAAGAACAAGTACCAGACGAAGAGCAGAAGAGCGGTCAAATTTAAAATTGGACCGTTAGGATAAAATGATGAGAGTCGTCAGTGCCGTTGCCTTCAAAAGGTACGCTAAAGTGTTTGGCATGTCAGATTCTGCTTCACTATTTCACATCCTCCTGACCTAACTTTGAATTTACACGCTAAACTCAGGTAGTTCTGTATTCAGAGAAATTTAGGCCTCTCCCTTCCCTACACGAAAGGGGAAGATGAGCGGTGTTTACTTAATTTTTCTCGTGTGACACGACAGAGGTAGTTACACCGGAGAAGTCGTCTTCTTTGGAGTAACGTTTCTGTTTCCGTCCAAATTACATCTCCTGTTGCAAATAAATTTCTCCAAATGGCCGTGGGGCCTGAAAGGTTGTTCGAACTTGTGGTGCTTCATTAATCACAACTGTTTGCATCCGCTGAACCTGAACGGCCCCAGCACGACCGCGTGGATGGAGAATGTGTCGTGTCGGTGTCGCCAGCCTCTTAAACACACCACTGAGTAGAGGAAGAAAATAAACAGAGGCCCCGTTTGGATGCCCCTCTATTTCCCCCTCTAAACTTCTACCCTCTAAAGTAAAAAAGAATCTTACTATTTAGGGGTACTAAATAAAATTTAATTGCAAAACCTTTCTGCAGACGGGCGTTATTTTTCGAGACGAATCTAACGAGCCTAATTAATCAATGTTTTGACACAGTGATGCTACAGTAACCATCGTCTAATCGCGGCTTAATTACCCTCATTACGTTCGTCTCGCGAAATAGAGGGGGGGTCCTGGACTTAGTTTTGTAATTTGACTTTGTTTAGTACACATAAATCGTGCCGGAAGTGTTGATGTGACAAGCTACAGTGCATAATAGGCCTCTAAACTTTCATCCGAACGCCACCAGAGAAAAGGTAAACTGGTAGTATTACCAAACGTAACAGTCATTATACGAGGTATGCAGTGAACGGTTCATCTAAAAAAAGGGTCCATATTTGAAGTCTGAACGGTTTTTCAGGAAACTGGTTTGCGTGTAGCCCAAAATTTCCGGATTTCGGCTATTCGCAGTGAGCTCATGAGCTGGTCAGCTGGAACCACTTTGGCTGGTCGCTGTGTTCTCCACCTTCCCCAAACCAATAACCAGTCAGTGCCCACCACCCAAACTCGTCGAACTCAAGCCTACTCCACCAACAAGGGCCTGCAGCTGCTCCTCTTCTGCCTCCGCTTCTCTCTTCTCTTCTCTTCTCCCAGATCCCGCACCAAAGACATCAGATCAACCGATCTCGATCTCCATCGCGCCTGCGAATCTTGCGATGCGCCGAGCAGTAAAGAAGAGGAGGGTGCGTACGTGAATAGCAAAAAAAGATTAAAGAAGAAGGGAGGGAGGGGAGAAAGAAGCTCCCCCAGATGAGAATGGGGAAGCCGCAGCACGGCAACGGGCGGAGCAGGAGCCCGTTCCTGACGTCCTACGCGTTGACGCTTGCCTTCATCACCTTCGTCTCCGTGCTCTACTTCAAGGACTTCTCGTCCACGCTCCACCAGCCCTTCCTCCACCGCCCGCCGCGCCACCACCGCCGTCAGATCAGCCGCCCCCGCGGCCACCACGTAAGCCGCCGCCGCCCTCCTCGGATCAATCTCTATTAAAGCAGTGCAGGTGAATGCGTGCGTGCTGACAACAAGCTTTGCCTTTGGTGTTCTGTTGATGGTTAGAGAAGGCCGAGGAGCAGCACGCGCCGCCGCCGCAGCTGCCGTTCGCCGTGGGCGCGGCCCCGGCGGGGTGCGACGTCGCGCAGGGCGAGTGGGTGTACGACGAGGCGGCGCGGCCGTGGTACCAGGAGGAGGAGTGCCCCTACATCCAGCCGCAGCTCACCTGCCAGGCGCACGGCCGCCCCGACAAGGGTTACCAGCACTGGCGATGGCAGCCGCGTGGGTGCTCGCTCCCAAGGTCCGTACTCCTTGCCGTGTCTTTCTTTCCTTCCTTGCCGTTCATCTGCTTCCCTCCTTTTTACTCCAATTTTCTGCTGTGACCTGTGAGCAACCGTCTCTCATACTCCTGATTAGACGAGAAACTGCGGTTCTGGGTTGTGATCTCTATCCGGAAGGCGCTGGATCAAAGATCCACTGCACTGCACTGCACTCTTATTTTCAAACTTCTTCTCACTGCTAGTAGGAAGTTAATTAGAGCATAGTTTCCTTCCTCGATCAAATTAGAGTCGACAGTGACTTGGGTTGGAAGGAACTTGCCAATTGGGCGGTGTGGACTGTTAGGTTCTCACGGCCTGCCGGAGCGGCGGAAAACGGCAAGATTTCGTGGCTGTTGTCGGCACTCGGCACGGTTTGGACCATCCGAACGCGGCCACGGGCAAGCGCTCGGCACGCGGCGTGCGCGAGCGTCAGAGCCCCCCGGTGGCGCGTCCGGGTTGGTGGCGGCCGCCGAGGCCGTACCACCTCGCAGGTCAGGCGTGCTCGCGCCGGCAGCCAGCCATTACGGCGCCATGTATGGGCTGTGGGGCGCGGCCGTGCGACACGGCACGGCACGGGTCCATGCGGCGAGGCCAGGAGGAGGCGGCATCTGGCCTGGCGTCTCACGTACGCGACGCGTGCGGCACGGGCTCTGGGGCGCCTCGGTCGTGGCATCTGCATTGATGCGGGCGGGGGCAGTTGGGCGGCCGAGCGACGGCGATGCGGTATCGTCGGTGCTTTTCACTCGGAACACACGAACGATGGGTTCGTGATCCTTGCCGTGTGTGTCATCAGATCGTCGTCAAGGTCGCCGGCCGGCCGGGCCACGCGCCATAAAAGATGCGAGATTTCTTCATGCGGCGAGACCGCGGTCCATGGCGCGTCTCCCATGCGGGCTCCAGTTGTCGCTGCCCCTGGCTGGCTCCCGTGCCGGGAGCGTTCGCGGCTGTGGGGCCTTCGAAGTCTTGACTCCTTGCGCCGCGGCCTGCGTGGTTCCGGGCGAGCCAGGGCGTCACGTGGGAGCACGACGGGGTTCGACCAGCAAAAGAGAGAGCCGGCCGAAAGGTTTGGCGTAATGGAACGGGAATACAGCCGTACAGCGTTTTTTAGCGTCGCCCTGGCCCATCCATCGTCCATGGCCATGGATGGATGGAGACACACGGGCCCTGTATAGTCGCACGCGCGGCTGAATTACGCTCCCTTTTCTGAGGATCCCGTCTGGATTCAGCGATTGTTTTCTGGTGCGCGGTTTGGTGCACTGTTGCTGTCGAACCTCATTCTATCAGCGCAGTGCTCTTACGATGTTGATGGAACTTAATTGGGGCTTTGGACTCCTTGTATGATTACCGATGTGACGTGCGAGGGACCTGACGGTGGTACGTGGCATGGAGTTGGAGGTTTCCAGCTGTTTTGAGATTACGGGACACCGTTTTGTTTGTGGAGAATCCATTCCCTTTGACTCAAAAGACTCACTGTCGTTGCTTTTGTTGCATATTGAACATGTTAGTTAGCTAGTGCTCTAGTAATAAATATGAAAACTCAAATCTCATACTATTAAATCCAGACTTGACAGTTTTGCGTGTCAAATATCGGTGCTGCATTTGGATTGTTAATCAGATTATGTGGTTCTTCAAGTGTTCGCTTATCTAAGATGTGTATCATAACCTGGAAAATGTCATACATTGCAGCTTTAATGCGACTCTAATGCTAGAGACGCTACGGGGCAAGCGCATGCTGTTTGTTGGAGATTCTCTAAATCGAGGACAATATGTGTCGTTGGTTTGCCTCCTGCACCGGGCTATCCCTGAGAGCGCCAAGTCCATGGAGACATTCGATTCACTCACAGTTTTCAGGGCAAAGGTATTTATATATTTCTTTTCCTTTTACAAATAAGTGGAAACTTAAGAAAAACAGTTCCGAAACGTTGCTCCAGATACAGCAATGTGGTGACCTGCAACATTGCTGTTCATTGAACTTGAACCAATAACTTATATTAGTCATGCTTCTCAAGTACATGAATTGCTTAATGAAATAAATCTGCAAGCGTGCTGTAGGATCTTCTCCTTCTGTTTTATCCACGGGAAAAAATGTTACTAGAGCAGTCTATAAAGTTAAAAAAAGACAGACTCTACATTGAATGTACACATCTTAAAGAAAAGGTTTTAAGGCCTCATTGTTTTGCTCTTATGGCGTTGTTTCTTTTCTTTGTGAGCTACATCCTTGATTTGCTTCCACAATACTGAATAAACTTCACTTTGCATTTTTGCTAGGACTACAATGCTACCATTGAATTCTATTGGGCTCCCTTTCTGGCTGAGTCAAATTCTGATGATGCTGTTGTGCATCGTATTGCTGATCGAATCGTAAGGGGAACATCCATCGAAAAACATGCCAAGTTTTGGAAGGGGTCTGACATTTTGGTGTTCAACACATACCTTTGGTGGATGACTGGACAAAAGATGAAGATTTTGTAAGTATATTTATTCCTTTAGTATGACAAGTGCTTTCACTATCTGTTTGAAACGGAAGTTTCCTGGCACTTGAAGAAATATGGATTGGAGATCATGAATGTGACATTTTCTCGAAAGAGCATTAGCGTTGAACAATAGTTCCATGGTTAACATAACCTTGACTAATGGAGCTACCACAATCGTTCTTATCTTTTGAACTCCTTATAATTCCAGGCGTAACTCTTTTGAAGATAAAAGCAAGGACATCATAGAAATGGAAACAGAGGAAGCCTATGGAATGGTACTGAATGCTGTGCTGAAATGGGTTGAGAGCAACATGGACCCCAAAAAGTCGAGAGTATTTTTCGTCACTATGTCACCCACTCACACCAGGTAACCTAGCCGTAATGCTTAATCCGTTTCCAAACTTTTCATGGATATGCATGAAAATGACCTATTAGAGCTGCACATATCTGGTCATCAGCACAAGCACCAGAAACCCTTTGGTCTATGACATGCCAAAGATTGATACATGCTTCTGTGTTCTGTCAATAGGAGTAAAGATTGGGGTGAAGATACGGATGGAAACTGCTACAACCAGACAACTCCTATCAAAGATTTATCCTACTGGGGGCCAGGCACTAGCAAGGGCCTGATGCGCGTCATCGGAGAAGTGTTCAGCACGTCTAAGATGCCTGTTGGAGTTGTGAATATCACCCAGTTATCTGAATACAGGAAGGATGCGCACACTCAGATATATAAGAAGCAATGGAACCCTCTAACCCCTGAGCAGATCGCAAACCCAAAGAGCTATGCGGATTGCACGCATTGGTGCCTTCCAGGACTCCAGGACACGTGGAACGAGCTGCTCTACTCGAAGCTCTTTTTCCCCTGAGCTAAGGTTGGGGCATTTGGGAGATTTTGGTATGCTGATTCTCGTATTCTCTATGACTGAACACAAGTCGCTGAATTGCGTCATGAAGCCTGGGAGCATAACATAACATCTTGGGAGGCTCGCTGTTATGCTGGAGAACCGCTCGCTGACATCGTATAGGTCCAACATTTCTGAAGAACAGACACAGTATGGAAGCGCTGTTGTAGTTAATGAAAGGCCACTTGTCCATATTGTAAACAAGCGGCTTCGTGTTGTTGATATACGATTCTTTTATTAAACACGAGTGCTGAAATTGCACCAGATGACCTTAATATATGCTTTTGTAGTCATCTGAAGCTTTGTCTGCTCTTTTGTTTTTCGATGTGCATGCACAGATGGAAAGCCTTACCCTAGTACATGGGAAATGCGGTTCGCACCTGAGGTGTGTGCGCCAAATACTTGTGAGTTTCAAAAATTCTTAGATACTGTGTATGACGTAAGAATCTGAAAAAAAGGGAACAAATACCAGTGTTATGAGTTTTTTTCATACGAACATTTAACTTTCCTTGTGTTATATTTTCGAAAAACATTAGCAAGTGTTCATGATGCATCATCAGCTGCATCTGAGAAAGATTGCTGATTTTTTTGAAAATGGGTGTGCATACACCTTTGCTTCATGGGCCAAATATCAACGGGCCGGTCGGCCTTGATTCACCGGACCCATCATATGCTTTCCAAGGCCACAAAAGAATTTCGTTTTCCTGTTATTCTAGGCTCAACGACAACAAATAGTTCGTTTAAGAAACAACAATTAAACAAGGGTAAACGATCATTTGAAAATTAACTTTGCTGTAACTAAAGTACTAGCATTGAACCCCTGGCCATATAGCGGGTCGGTATCTGATGGTGATAGACAAACAGAGTGTGGAGCAGGGTTGTTGACTCTGCTGTTGCTGCAGATAACCGCTCCTATCCGGTGGTACCAGTATAATTAGGTAGCTAACAGAACCCCTAATCCCAGTGCCCTCGTCCTCTTGTTAGGAGCTCGTAAAAGTAGCCTTTTTAGCCCATGAAACGTACCTGGCACCAACCCCTCCTGTCCTGCGACACTTCCAACAAGAGTTTATTTTATTAAGGTCCGAAACAAAGACTGTGGCCCTGCATTCCAGTCCAGTACAATGAAACACGTGCAAACAGGCAGGGATACTTTACGAACATCTTGACTTGCAGCAACGTTTAGTGATGCGGCCATACATGTACTGGCAGTGGATTAGTAGTAAGTAGTAGAAAACAAGTTCAGCGGTCGTACAAAGCTACAGCTGTTCTGCGAATGCACCGTGGTCAGAACTCAGAAACTGAGCTGAGCCATCCAAGGGAGTTGCTGAGTGCAGCTCGATCTTTGATTTGATTCCAAACGGAATCATTTCCAGCACTTCCACGCACCGTTCATTCCTTATCGGCGCGCAGCTTTAACGCCGGCAACCTACCTCGTAGCACAGAAACTGCTGTGCGGAAAGCATGCGACACCTGCACGAACGCCAGCGCGCGCGGCCCGCAGCCGCACCATGCTGTTTGATGAGTGCTCTGCTCTTCCCTTGGTCCGCGCTTGCAAGCCGTTCCATTGCTGGCTGACCACACATGCATAAAGGTTTTTTTTTTTTTTGAAAAAATGTTACAGCTTTAACCTGCAGGTGCCTGAATTATCGATTTGATTGCAGCGGATCGAAGCAAATGACAACCTACCGGTCATTTGGTGTGTGCGCCTACTCCCTCTCTCTCGCTCTGTCCTACCTCGGTCCATTCTCTAAACCACCAATTTGACATTTTAATGCCGCAAATTAAAAGGAGGTGGCAAAAGGTGGTTGGTGCTTGCGAAGGTTGCTTATTAACTCTCCAAAGCTCATCATCACCCTTTCCAGTTTCCATGAGCTGCTGCTCGTGGAGTAGTATAATCTCTGCTCGTGGAAATTAGACACTCTGTATATATATAGATGTTGATCGTCGCTCCGGTTTGAACTTTTGGATGATGTTTTTCTTTTTACACCACTTTTGGATGATCTTGCCTTGAGCTCACAGGAATGTACGGTACGGATGCTGGTCCTACCTGCATTGGCAGCGTTGGGTTCGGATCAGACATGCATGTTTGAGCTGGCACGGGCCCGACGAGAACGAGGATGGCTGGCTATGCGCCCATGCTCAGTAAAAAAATCTGCTGGCGAAGAGGTGATGACAGATGAGAGTACTCTAATGCCCACGCGGTTGTCTTGAATGAAAGTTCAAATTCAAAACCTACAGCTGGTGGTGTACAGCAACAGCGTGCACGTACGCGTACGTTACGTACAAGCGACGGAGAAGGACAGGTTGCTGGTGAAACGGGCCGCGTCATCGTCACGAACGCTCGGTGCGTGCGCCACCGGCTCGTCAAAAGGCGCATCAAAACGACATTGCTGGCCGCGTCCGGCCCGCGGCGTGCGACGCCGCAACGGCCAGCACTCGCGCGCCGGGCACGGCCGTCTTAAATTAATGAAGCAGCAAGCAGGTTGGTCGCGAGCGCCTTGACCTGCACAGAGTCGCTGGGTTGGCGCTGGCGCGCGTCGATGCTGCTAGTGCACGTTTCGACGTTGCTGCAACGGGAAAGGCGAAAGCGATGCCGTCTGGTGAGACCCCGTGACACTTGGACGGAATGCCGTCGTCGTTGCCGCATGCCTGCGCCGATGCCGGACAGGGCGTTCGTTCCCCGGCCAGTCCATGGAACGGAGCGCTTCAACATTTTCTGCTAGTAATCGCCATGGTACAGCAACCGCATTACTGCACCAAATCCCCTAAAGCTTCGAAAGCACACATTTTCCGCGTTTGCATGTTTTGGTTGCGATACCAGAAAACCTCACCAAACGCATATGTACCTGCTCCGCGCCTTTTAAACCTCTGCTTTCTCCATTAACTTTGCTTGCAAGACGGAAAACCGCACGCCTTTTTTTTTCTATTTATTTATTCAAATTTCCTGCTTTCTCATGGTGTTGTCATCATCATGCAGCAAACTGGGTGAAAATTCAGTAAAACACGTGCACCATGCATGTTTGGTCTCTCTTACTATTTTTTTTGGGGTCATGTCCGTGGCTGGCTGTCACCGGATAACGCAGGGTTTAGGTGCACCAAATGTCCAAATGGTGCGAGGTAGCCTGAAGTGAAGGAGCAAGATACTCTCACCTAAAAGGGTTCATCTCTTTTGCGGAAACTGAGAGGAGTCTCTTGTTTCTTTCAACAGAAGCAGGGTGCTGCGTTACGTTTAACTGCACCGCATGGTTAGGTCCATACGACTGTTTCTGTGACCTACAGCCATGGCACGCTCGATAATAGGAGTACTACTATTATTTGTTGAGTTTTACGGATAGAAACCTGTAACCCATTCGTCTTCCTCAAAAAAAGAGAAACAAGAAGAGGAGGGGGGAGTTCTATTCATTGCGAACCATCAAGCCTCGTTGTGGTGCTGGAGTCAACAAGGTCCCAAGGAATTCCAAACCTGAAGCAGTTCGTGCACAGCAGAAACGCAGAAAAGAGAAATGTAAGTAACACTGAATCAATGATGGTAAACGAAATTCCATGGAGCAAAACCCCAACCAAAAAGAATCTGCCCCTCCTGCTCACCTAACCCGGGAGTAAAAATCCCAACGACCGTCCAGTACGCCATGGAGCAGATTTCTTCATAAAAAACCATTGACAAAAGCTCCCTGATGTCGTCCTGGACACGACGACGGTGCGGTTGTTAGAGTGAGTGAGTACTCTAGGTCAGGACGAGAAGAGCTGGACCCCTGTCTCTGTCCCCTCCCTCCCTCGGCACTCTATATCCGATGGATGACAACGAGTCTACCTCGGTCACTGACTGATAATAGGAGCAGTAGCTCTCCCGCACCCAGATCCCAATGCGCCCCGTCGCGTCCCTGTAAACCCAAGTCACCGAGCCATTCCGTCACCCGTGTCGTCGCCCGCAGCCACGATGAAGCTCCTCGCCGTGCTGGCGCTCGTCGCCGCCGCGGCGCCGTTCCTCCGCGTCACCGGCCAGGTACGTGAACACGAGAGATTCCAGAGCTGGACGAACGGAGGCCATCGGGTGGCTTCGGCAAATGGGGGCTAAAATCTTTGCCATTGTGCAGCAGGGAGACGGGGCCGGCGGGCCGCTGCCGTTCGCCGTGGGCGCGGCGCCGGCAGGGTGCGACATCGCGCAGGGGGAGTGGGTGTACGACGAGGCGGCGCGGCCGTGGTACCAGGAGTGGGAGTGCCCCTACATCCAGCCGCAGCTCACCTGCCAGGCGCACGGCCGCCCCGACAAGGGATACCAGCACTGGAGATGGCAGCCGCGCGGATGCTCGCTGCCCAGGTACGGTCACGATCGAGCAACCCAGATACCTCCCCTCGCCGGCGCCGGCCGTTCAGCCGCCGGCCATTTCTCTCTCTCTTTCTCTGTCGTGCTTTCCGCCGTCGGTGATTAGCACTAGCAGTGGCGTGCGTCGGTAGCAAGAATCCTATGCTTCCTTTCTCGCCAGAACCCGTGGCCCTGCTTTGCTCTGCCTCATGACTGTACTAACTTGCAAGAAACCGTGACGAGTGATGGAGAGAAGTTGCTATTCCTCTGCTTTTGTAAAGGTTAGAAGGACGCGCAGTAAAACTAGTGCTTACTCGTAATAGCTCCGCTCAGCTGCCATCTTGAGTGATGTGCTGACTTGTGACTACTAGCTAGGACCGCAATAATGCATGAGCACAGCAAGCACTCAGCAGTGATGTCCAAGCACACAGAGGACAGAACAACGAGGGTTGGTGAGTCATGTTCTTGTGGTGGGAAAAGGTTGCGATACTGGCGGTAACATTACTTGTAGAGCTGTGAATTGCAAATTTGCAAGAGAGCTTGTCGGTGTTTAGCGATAGATTTAGGCCTGCTTTTGAGTTACTACTGCCACAACCCACAAGTATAGTATAATAATTAGCAAATGGTCTCGCACCTACTAACAAGGTTTCTACAGTATGAAAAGTACAAAATCATACTATACTTGATAAAAGTTCCCAGTTCAATATTTACAGTTGACCTTGGTCCATAAACTTGACTCATAATAATAAACTTTGACTCATAATAAGCGGGCAGTGAGGCCCGTGCATGTTTGTGGCCTTGGGAACCATCTCTTTCTGATGATGCAATGTCTGACCAGACTATAACCAGGAAGGGTAGTGACTACTGACAAGCTATGAGATCATTAACATACGGGTCAGTTGGGGCAAGATCAGGAGGTTAGGTTTTAAAAACGGGACGTTTCAGTGTGGACGAAATGGATAGTAGAACGGAACAAAAACGTGTCCGATCGTTCGTGGTCCTGGCCTCAGAAGCGGCACGGATTAATTGGGTGCGAGGTCATGCGTCGTGCAGTGGACATGTTCCGGTTTTTGCATTTCGCTGTTGGAGCACCGACGGAGAGGTAAGTGGGGATTCATTCTTTGTTGAAGATTACTTGGAAGCAACAGTTTCTTGCACTTACAGCCGGTTTGGCTCACATGATTTGCGTGGTGCATTTGTTTCAGTCGATTGGATTTCAGAACATATCATAGCAGCCGGTTTGGGCGATTTCGATTCAGAATTCTCAGCTCTGTTGCCTTTCAAATGCGTCACATGTTCCGCAATTTCATTTTCAGTTCACTGAAACTATGGATTACGTACTGAAAAGTTGAAATTTGACGAGTTGCAGCTTCAACGCGACGATGATGCTGGAGATGCTGCGCGGCAAGCGGATGCTGTTCGTCGGCGACTCGCTGAACCGCGGGCAGTACATCTCCCTGATCTGCCTCCTCCACCGCGCCATCCCCGACGGCTCCAAGTCCTTCGAGAGCGTCGACTCCCTTAGCATCTTCAGAGCCAAGGTACAAACTTGCTGGTGCTTCCGACGTGTCTATATCTGCCTTGTTGTTTGTTGTCAATTTCCTGTGCAGGATCATTGCTTACTGAATATAAGTATGATCTTATTATTTGCATTGTCCCAGGACTATGACGCGACGATCGAGTTCTACTGGGCGCCGATGCTCGCCGAGTCCAACTCCGACGACGCCGTGGTGCACCGCGTCGACGAGCGCGTCATCCGGGGCGCGCCCATGGACAAGCACTCGAGGTTCTGGAAGGGCGCCAACATCCTGGTGTTCAACTCCTACCTCTGGTGGATGACGGGGGAGAAGATCCAGATCCTGTAATTACCAGCTCCCCCAGTCATTTGAAGTTTTTGTCTGAACAATTACAAACTGGATAGTACTCCAGGAGTATATGCGATGAACTGACTGATCTCTTCCATGGTTTCAGGAGGGGCGCCGACTACGACATGAGCAAGGACATCGTGGAGATGCAGGCCGAGGAGGCGTACAGGCTGGTGCTGTACCAGGTGGTCCGGTGGCTGGAGCGCAACGTGGACCCCAAGAACTCGCGGGTGTTCTTCGTCACCGCCTCGCCAACGCACACAGAGTCAGCTCCCGATCGATCTCACTCTCATTGAGTACGCATCGTCATCGATTCAGTCACGTAGAGCTTAACTCTGACATGGAACATCTGCAACTCGGTAACAGTAGCAGGGATTGGGGCGACAAGACGGAGGGCGGCAACTGCTACAACCGGACGTCGCCGATCGGCGAGGCGTCCTACTGGGGCAGCACGAGCAAAGCGATGCTGCGGGTCACCGGCGAGGTGCTGGCCGAGTCGCGGGTGCCGGTCGGGGTGGTGAACGTGACGCAGCTGTCCGAGTACCGCGCCGACGCGCACACGCAGACGTACAAGAAGCTGTGGGCGGAGCCGACGCCGGAGCAGCGCGCCGACCCCAGGAGCTACGCCGACTGCACGCACTGGTGCCTCCCCGGCGTGCCCGACACATGGAACGAGCTGCTCTTCTGGAAGCTCTTCTTCCCCGCCAACGACCAGGTGCTCTGATCCATGCGCGAGCCGGAGTACATAATTAGCCCATGTGACATCGATCGCGATCGCCGGGAAATGTAGAGTAACAAATGAATCGAGCCCAGTGCTGTGCATGCATGCGTCGATCGAACGCTTGATTAATTACCTGTCTGTGGAACAGAAACCAGGGGTGGCCGTGGGTGTAATCAGTTTTTTCTTCTTTTCTTTTTGGTCAATGATGTAATCAGGCTCTTTATTGAATGATGAAGAAATGCACGAATCCTTGAAAAATTCTTGTTGTCAAAGCTGTAAATTAAGATTACATACTGTATAATCTCCAAAAAAAAAAGGTAAAATCTGGCGCGTTGTCAACGTCGACGCCACTAGTTTTAACCATCTCTATTGAACAACTAGGAAATAATATCATCAACCTCAAAAACCTCATGTTCTGGCAGAGTTGTGCGAAGTTGAAAAGCTTGTATCCCCAGCCAACAATGTACCAAAACTAATTGCTTTCAATAAAGCAGGTTATGGCTACTTTCAAAAAAAGAAAAAATTATGTTATTTGTACAAATCATACCCACTGACTGCAGTAATTTTGTTTTGATATTCCGGCAACTACTCCTCGGAGAAAGAGAAACTCCACAGGGAGAAGTGAATTGGGCTAAAAAAGGAAAAGGCCTCGACAATCTATAATCACACAGGGTTTTGCCACATGGAAGGGAAATAAGGGAGCATTTGCCTGTTGGAAGCTTTAAATTTTGTAGTATAATATGGATGTCTCAGCTTGACGTTTAACAGATTGATATAACATTTTCTTTTTCCATTGATAATTGTTGTCATACTAAGATGTTTCTTTTTTAACATATCAATCTACCAAAATGACAAGCATGGAACTTATGATTCACCAGTGTTACAAAGTGTTAAACTAGGGTTATGAATCTCATTAGACCTAATTAACTCACTCAATTAGCAGTGAATTTTGTTGTAAATGGATCAGAAAATCATGCAATGAAAAAAGCGGAGGGAACCGGTGAGACGGTCTTTTCATTGAACTAAACAGAGGATTCTCTAGCCTTAGGTTCAAGAATATCATCATGTTGCTTCTTATTTCATGATTTTGCAGTGTGTAGTATTCTATCTTAATCATTATGCATTCCCTACACATTACGTACACATTAGATTAGCGAGAAAATAAGATCTTAATTAACATCATAGGGAACCTCTTCACATATTTCGGTTTCTCTTGTAAAATGAGATGTGAGTGAAAAAGATAACATTAAAGTATACCTCATCATAGGTCATTCCTCTAGCTGCATCTTTTAAATCAAACTCAAACTCTATAGACAACACTGCCAGGATTTGTTCCAACATGGGCTCAAAGCGTGCCATATGATTCATGTTGCAAGTATTGAAATGTACCCCCCCCCCCCCCCCCCCCCCCCCCCCACCCCAAACCATCGATCCCCTTGATGCCATTCAAATCGGCGAAACCAACATGTGGCTTTTTTTTTGTTTGTATGCGCATTCACCTCCACCGGATGCATTAACTACTATGGCACACTAAAAGGTAGTGATAGTCCCTACCGAAAGCGACGTGGAGTGTTAAAATACACCATCGTAGTGATAGCTTGAAGCAAAAACTTCTCTACGACATTAAGAAGTGTCGAAGTGTATTTGGCCCACTAATGGTACAAAGTATTTCCTTTGCGCAATAACATTCTCTCCAGTCACCGCCTTAAAGAGCCATGCTTCGTCTCTAGCCAACTTGCAAGTAAATCAAACAAAAATAGAGATATAATGCATTCGTTTGATAAGTGAACTCCATGAGTTTAGAAATTCTTTGTGTGGCTGACTACAACCTAAAATCAGATATGCAACCAATCAAAAGCTACGATTTGCGAACAGCTAATATCTTTCTCAAAACTTTTGTGATCAGCAATACTTTTACCTTAATCGCAAAGGAGATGACAAGATTCAATGTGATTCGACTTTCAGTTATGCTGTCAAGCCTGACTAGCCTAGCGAGCAACACTACACGTCCGACCCAGTCATCCGACTGGAGTACGACCAGCATCATCACAGGGCAATAATTAGGACATCGTTGTGGGGGCGCGGGACAGCCGTCCATCAGGGGCAGTCATACCCCAGAACAAGCTGGACGTACCTATAAAGTTTTCCCTAGCCTAATTTCATGTCCTAGATGATTTGGACTGCCATAATTAACAGTACGTTTTATGATGGCTTCAGTTTCTTGAAAGCTGCTACTGCAGGAGCAGATACAAAAGCCTAATCCGATTTTAAAAAATAAAAAGGGCCAATCACATTGTTGTAGAATGCAGAACGACATATAGTACAACACAGGTACTCTGTTGCAAAACAGACTGCCAGAAATGTCTTGTTGAAAGCAGGATCAGCAAAAAAAAAAAAAAGCGTATTCTGAATCTGGACATATGCTTGCTAAGTTTTAGCTATTCCAGGTTCAAAGAATGTTCAATTTATAAGTAGTTCTAGTTATGTTTTTAGGTGTCTAGGTTTATGAAACATTCTTTGAATCTGGACATATGCCTGTCCAGGTTCAGAGAATGTTCAATGAATCTGATACAAAGCCAGAACTACTTATAAATTAAAGCAGAGGGAGTATATTACAAAGAACATAAGGTAGTGCTTCTCTCATATCTCCATTAATTTCTTCAACCAATGAATTCATCATTTGTGACGTATACTTATTGGTTCATCTAAATGTTTTGGTATAAAAGACGGTAGTTACTGAACGTATTATGAAGATGTCGCCGCTCAAAGGAACTTCCAGTTCGCCCAACACGATAACAAGGGCATAGCAAGTATTCAACCGCACCTCTAGCTCGTAGGAGGTGATATTGTAGATACATGCATTGTGAACCAAGCTTAAAAATGATGAATAACACATCCCAGCTACTGATCCAATCAGTTTCCGCTGCCAGTACTCTCTGTTAGCCTGTAGGAATCTCATTCTCACCAAATGGTGTTGGTTACAGGGCATCTGCTCCACATATAGCTTTCTCCAAAATTTAATTTGCACATCTTAGCTTACAAGTCAGCGAGAACGTTATGACTTTACAAGTACATTGCAAGTAGTAATCAACAAATTGTCTTCAGGCTCCAAGCTGAAGCCTCTTTGCACCTGTTTTTTATGGTCGACAGAACCACTTCCTCACTTCTCCATATCCAGCACTACATCTACTATCAGACTAGTATGTATCCAACACCATGATTCGGCTGAGAAGAATGGAGGCGTTGATACGACTCCCTAGTCCCTAGGCAAGGTTTAGCCGTTTAGGTGCACCGGAACGAAGTCAAGCGGCAACAACTCTCACCTAAAAGGATCCTTTTACCACAAGCGACCAGCACCTGCTGCAGTGAACTGACCTGCACCATGCAAGCTAGAACTATTTGATCGTCCATGATAAAGTTCGTGCGCGCGAGCAATTGGCCGGCCTAACAACAAACTTCCTCGTGGTTCTGTCGGCCGTGCGCGCGTGTGCGCAGGACAGTCGTCGGAGTCAGCTCTCAGTCAAGATGTCCGGCAGCACCCCGCCGCGTAAAGGCCGGGGAACGACCGGCGCCGGCGGCGACGTCGACCTCGACGACGCGTGGCTGGCGGCGGAGGCGGCCAAGAGGTCCCACGCGAGGGCCGCGGTGTGGGGCGTCAGCGTCAGCGTCCGATTCCGTGGCCACTTCAACTCGTTCCTGCTGCTGGTGCTCGTGCTGCTCGCCTTCCTCGCCGTCTCGATCGGCACCAGGAACGGCAACGGCAGCGCGCCGCAGGCGCCGTCGACGACCTTGTCTGTCACGACAAACAAGGTAAACGGCCCCGAGCTGCAGGCGCTGACGACCTTGTCAGTCACGACAAACAAGGGGAACGGCGTCGAGTCACAGGCGCCGACGACCTTGTCGGCCACGAAAAAGAAGGCAAACGACGTCGACGTGCAGGTGCCGACGACGACGTCGTCGTTCAGCATCAAGAAGGGAAGCGGCGCCGTGCTGCAGGCGCCGACGACCATGTCGTCCACGAAACAGAAGGTAAACGATGTCAAGCAGCAGCTGGCGCCGACGACCTTGCCGCCGGTCACCACCAAGAATGAAAAAGGCGCCGAGCCGCTGGCGCCGACGACCGTTCTGCCGCCTTCGAATGGCACCGGCTCCAGGAACGGCGGCGGCCGGCATGACCCGGGCGAGTGCGACATGTCGTCCGGGCGGTGGGTGTACGACGACAAGGCGTACCCTCTGTACAAGGAGAGCGCGTGCAAGTTCATGTCGGATCAGGCGGCGTGCCAGAAGTTCGGGAGGACGGACCTCAGGTACCAGCACTGGCGGTGGCAGCCGCACGGGTGCGACCTTCCCAGGTACGTACGTTTACGTGTAAAATCTGTATGCATGCATGTCACAAGAACACGCAATCAGATTCTGGTGACGAATTCGTCGCATGGTCGACGAATCCACCCACGCATGTGGAGTTGGTGGGTTCTCTACACTACACTCCAGTGTTGCACGAAGGCCTGTGCCACTACAGAGTCAAGAAGTACTAGAGAGTAGAGACAGGGAATCAACGTGTCGATGACCTACTTTTGTAGAAGACGTGTATTATAATTTAGAAGCGTGTAGTACTTTTCATAACAACTCAATGACGTATTGGCCAATGGCAACTGCCTTATGCTTGTGTGGCGACTGGCACTGGCAGGTTCGACGCGGTGAAGCTGCTGCAGAAGCTGCGCAACAAGCGTCTGGCGTTCGTGGGCGACTCGCTGAACCGGAACCAGTGGGTGTCCATGGTGTGCCTCATCGACACCGCCACGCCGACGCTGCACAAGTACATGAGCGGCAACGGCTCGCTCGTCGCCTTCAAGATCCAGGAGTACAACGCGTCGGTGGAGTTCTACTGGTCGCCGCTGCTGGTGGAGTCCAACTCGGACCACCCGGTGCACCACCGGACCGCCGACCGCGTCGTGCGCGCCGGCTCCATCGGCAAGGACGCCAGGCGCTGGAACGACGCCGACGTGCTCGTCTTCAACTCCTACCTCTGGTGGCGCCGCCCCTCCATCAAAGTCCTCCTCCGGGGCTCGTTCGAAGCATCGGCGGCGGCGGCGCACAGGGCGGTGTACGAGGTGACGGACGGCCTGCGCGCCTTCGAGCTGGCGCTCAAGACGTGGTCCGAGTGGCTCGAGCGCCACGTGGACCGCGCCCGGACGCGGCTCTTCTTCGCAAGCATGTCGCCGACGCACCTCCGCTCCGACGAGTGGTCCGCCAGCGGCGGCGCCAACCACCGGTGCCTCGGCGAGACGGAGCCCATCCCGGGGGAGCACCGCGGGCGGGACACGGACCCGGCGTTCGCGAGCGCGGTGGAGGCGCAGGTGCGGCGGCTGGGCGCGCGCGGCGTGGCGGTGCGGGTGCTCAACGTCACGCAGCTCTCGGAGCACCGCAAGGACGCGCACCCGTCGGTTCACCGCCGGCGGTGGGACCCGCCCAGGGAGGGGCAGAGGCGGGCGCGGGAGCGCGACCCCAGCAGCGACGCCGACTGCATACACTGGTGCCTCCCCGGCGTGCCCGACGTCTGGAACCAGATGCTCTACGCGCACATCGTGTCCTCGTGACGGCGACGCGTTCTACTCCTAACGTGGTAGCACACGAAAGTCATGGCGCGTTTGCCCGTGTCACGCTTGTTAGCCAAGAGAAGTAGAGAACCAAAGTGGTTCTGCCTAATATTTACTGCCTTCTTATTATTCTTGGTATATCATAACGTTTCAAATATCATTTGAAATTGTATATCCAACTGATATCGTTTTGCAAGTGCGACTCAAATTAAAGCACGGGAATTGATTGCCGCCATCGAGAAATAGGCCACACGGGCCTATGCAGGTATCCTGTACAGTGGGCCTGCACAGCCCACCCAGCCCATCTAAATGGCATGACAACAGAAACGGGAGAAAAGAAGAGTTCATTGTTATTTGAGAGTGTAAAAATTATAGCTTTCATACATTAACTATTCTAAATATATTACTCTTGTGAACAAAAAAAGTTCTTCAATGCTCATTTCTATATCCAACGAAGTATACAAAATGTCATCTCCCCACACAAGTGTTCACTAGACTTGGGCATATCTTCTGTCAGGACAAGACGCTCTGGAGTTCAAGTACAATAGACTCAAGCATTCAATAAAATTAAGCAAGACCGGATTGGACCAACGTCCCTTAGCCCGAATCGAATGCATAAAAAGAACTAGAAGCGTTATATTGGTATGTACTCGCTAGAAAACCAACCTAAGACATTCATAACATCTTCATTCCAACTCAAAACATCTTCAGAGTTCCTTGGTATCACCTTTTTCGTGGTATCATATTCTTTCATCATACTTGTCCGCTAGCATCGCTTACTAAATGTGATTAGTGGTTGTGCAAATTACTCTGTTGAGATTGCTCACAAGCTTGGCGACCCAACTATTCTTAAGCGATTCATTGACAATGGAGATATTCCTCATTGAACACTTCATCTTCTCACATATCGCTTGCACCAATGATGTCGGTTGCTTGGTGAGATGAGAAATTCGCTAAATGTATAAGTTAGAATGTGTCCTGTAGAAAATTACGTGACATCAGTTAGCATGGATTTCGACCAAACTATTTTACCACTAATTACTTTGCTCATAATTTTAAAATGATACATGTTTTGATGTATCTTTGGCCCGGTAACGCCGTGGAGCTCGATGAAAGAGAATTATTTTGTCAATGTTATTATTTGTCTAGCTAACTTTTTTTAGCTGCTATATTAGTGTATATTGCTCGAAGGTTTGGGCAGCCCTAGCACCAAGTTGGTAACATGCACGTGGATATGAATAGTTATCGCTTGTCATATTAGATGTTCCGTGTGATAATACATGGCTGAATTGGGAAGACAACTTACATATCTTTCATGTATAATATTGGCATCTCATTTGTAAAAGGCTACTCGTAGTTCTGTTTTCATATCATTTGAAAAGGTGAGGGGAGAAGAGATTATGACACTAGTTTCCTTTGGATATGTTAGATTGGTTCCTCGTGGCGCGTGTGGCGTGCTACATATAGTATCAATCATTGTGTCTCGTTGTGCCGAGTTTGCTACGTACTCTCCATCAATTATGCATTGTTCAAAAAAAATATCCAATCAGCTAATGCTTACAATTTATACGGTACAAACAGAACTAACAAGATATTACTCGGATTACTTCCTTTAAGAGAAACCTTGAAAGAACAATGATTGACCTGATTGATCTCATGATTGTCACTAGAAAACCATGCTCCTAATTAAGGCACTAATTAATTTTCTTAACTCTTGTTTAGGCAAGTTAATTAGTTTTGATTGTGCAAGTGAACCGAAGTGGTTCTGGTTCTGCAATCACATTTCCTTTTCATTTTTTTTGTATATCGTGATTGTAAAATGTATATCATATGGAAAGTACATATCAAAATGTATATAAGATTCATATATTAGATCTGGAAGATCATTGAACGCCTTGACGGTTGAGAAATAGTTCCACAAAAAATGTCCATGCATGGGCGTCCCAAAGTTACTACCTTACAGCCTTGATTCCAAAAAAAAGACCCTACCTCCGGCCCAGTACATATCACCCGCTTCCTCTTAAATCTCCCTCTATTCTTAAACATTTGGCAATTAGGACAACAAATTAGTGCTAAGAAATTAGCTATCCTATATGTTTAGGTTTCGTAAGAAATTATAACTTGTATAATTTGGGTTTAAATGTGCACTTAACTTAGCAGTTATACTATTTTAAAATAGTTATCATTTCCAATTACAGTACTCACTCATATTTCGACCAGAACTTTCGTACGTAGCGGCAGCTGCTGTGCCCAATGAAATGTACGGAATGTCCATCTGCGAGGGGTAAGTGTTCACCAGATGTGAGACACCATCTGCTGTCGAGGCGTTTAGATGTGAGGGAACACCAATAGATTAAGGCAGATTAGATTAGAAGGCGATCCACCCCATTGCCTGCACTTGAAACAACACTTGACACTCTCTTTTTTTATATTTGCACAATGTGCACCACAAACATGCAAGTTGATGCGTAGCTGGAGGCATAGGAATCAGTAAACCTGGCGAATTTGGCTGCTCCACGCAGCATCGAAGTTGCCACAGTCAGAGCTCAAAGCTCCAATAACAATGTTCCATGCAAGCAAAGGGGCTGGGCCCCGGCAGGCTCGGATACATGGAAGCCGTAGCCGTAGCCTGTTCTTAATTGAGCTAGTGCTCGCTGTTCCAGGACACACGTAGAACTATTTGGCTGCTTGCAGCACAGAAATACTCCGTACATATTATTCCTACAATACTTAACATTGGAAGCCGAAATAGGCAAATGGCAATTAAAAAAACAAAGAAGGATGGAATCAGTACCGTATGACAATTAACCGAAATTCCTCCCAAAAGGTAGTTGAATCTGAATCTGAACATTTTCCTTTTGCATATCTCTACTGGTCAAATTTGAACCTCACCCGTGACGAGTGCACGGCCAGGAGTAACAGTCAGGGAACATCAAATGCAACCGCGCAGAGATGGTAAATTAGAAACGCGGGAACGCGCGAGATTCCAGCAGGTCGTTGCAGCGGGCATGCGCTGCGATGCAATCACCATCTCATTACGAGCCGTAGGCTTTTCCATGTGGAGCCGCGGCCGCAGCAGCTACCCGGCCCCCTGGGAGTAGAGATCACGCGCGGGGAGAGAGGAGGAAGAGGACGGAGGAGCATATCCAGCTAGCTAGCTGACCAGGTAGGAGTACTAGAGTGAGAGAGAGGAGTAGCTTTCCCTGGGACTGACGAAGCGTCAGAGAGTAGGGGCCACCTGTCACAATACGAAGCGTCAGAGAGTAGGGGCCAGAGCCAGCCACGCGAGCTGCGCGAGAATTTACGAGCAGCGTACTGGGTGGGATGGGATCGCCATAGCTAGCTTTCCTTTGAGCTCGAAAGGTGGTGGTTTCAGACATCAGGGGAGTGAGTGTGTGTGTGCGTGCTCGTCAGGAGCTGCGATGATGCATGGAAATGGGATGGCAGCGCATGCATGCGTCTGATTGATGGCAGCCTGGCGCCGGCGTCTCCCAAAGGCCGGACAAAGATATGGCCCAGGGGGAAACGGTTGGTCCGCCCCTGCCCAAAACCTGTCAGGGAATACCCCCGGCGCCGGACAGTTGCTCTGTGATTGATGCTCATCAATCACCTAATCGCTGCAGGCCAAAGGAAATTTGAACGATGCATGGCCTATCACTTGATCGCCATTCTGATCCGTACGATCACCTAATTAATTACGTAATTGGCTGTTTAAGTCAGTTCAAGATTGAGACTGGAGAGAGGTTAGCTAGCTTATGAAATGAGACGAGATTGTGTGGTCAACTTAACTGATCAGAGGAGAAGGTTAGCATAATACTAGCAGGAGAGAGAGAGAGGGAATCCCTCGTGCCCGGCGGGGGCGGTACGGAGGATGCATGTCAGTGGGCGCGGAAGCCCACGAGCCGCTCGATCGATCCGATCCTCTGCTGCTAGAGACGACGACGAACGAGGTCAGGAAGCTCGTCGTTCCTCCATTCAACGGCTAGGCGCAAAGTTCCCAGGTCCACTGGCCCAAAAAGCCCACCAGTCTCGCTCGCACGCCATGAACCCTACCACACGCGTACTAGTCGCAGAGCACTGTGTACGTGCATGTTCTCTTCTCCCTGAAGTGAACCCCAAGAAAATGAAGAAGAAAAAAATTAAACTGAGCTGCCCGGGCGTCAGGGCAGTCAGAGTTGGGCGCGTATGAAATTTATTTATTTTTGGACTGGTTCAGGAATGAGCTTCCCAGTGGCAGAGTGAAATTCCTCCCACACCAGCTCCTCTCGTCTCCTTCTCTCTCACTCGATCCAGCTTTCATGGCGGCAGCCTTTTCGATTATTCAATCTCTCTCTCTCTCTCTCTCTCTCTCTCTCTCTCTCTCTCTCTCTCTCTCTCTCTCTCTCTCTCTCATGGTGGAGTACTACCAGGCCATGCGACGCCATCCCTTTCGATTAAATGGCACATGGGTGTAATTTATGTCCAATCTGGTCCATTCAGTAAAAGTGGGTTGAGTTGAGCTGGTGTTGATCAGTGGAAAAAGAGGGAAAGCGATCTTTTGGCCGGTTAATGGGCCACTGTATATACCAAGATAAAAGTTGCTCATGCAAATTTACCATGTGGCTGCTAGTGAACGGCGGTGAGTGCATTAGGTCAACAAAGAAAAGGGTTGCTTGCAACTCATGGTGTTTTCAGAATAATAACAATCAGTTTTCAGAAATATAAAAAGGACGAGCTTTATATATTCCGATGAGAAAACTGACATGTTGTGCAGAGCATGGTATGGTTGGGATCAGAGAGCAGATGTGCAGGGGAAAGGCGAGACACGGATGTGATTAGGGAACACAGGTCCACTCCAATGAGACGGGCGCCGAGGAAAAGAGAAGAGGCCGGCGGGCGACGCCACGGAAAGCTGAGGGATCATCGCCTGACATTTGCCATGAAGAGGTGCCCCTGATCAGGAGATATGGCCGGCGCCATCCGAAAGCTCAGATGCCCAGATCCCCTGCGGATCTCCATCTTTGCAACGCAGCTTGTTTCTGCACCTGCCAGCCATGCATCCGGTAACAAGATTGTTTTCACTTTAACTGCAGCATCTCTGTTCAAAAAATGGAGTAAATAAACTAACTGCAGGCAATATTCTGACAAAAAGAGGAACCATTCCATTCGTGAAATGAAGAACCTGTAGCATGACTGTAGAGTACTGGTATACGCATGCCGCAAGCTCTGTAGCCAAGTTCTGAAGCAGCCCCGTGGGGGCCGATCTTTTGATGGCTGTACTACAAACATTCACTGAATTTTTCGGGAACGGTACATTGATGAACATGATTTTGGCACATCTATGTATCGATTTCAATGCTCTGTCGACTGAAAGAGTATATACTTAGTACGCTAAGATGCGCTTTGGTTTCATCTTGATATTCATATTGTGATTTGTGATCGGAGAAACTGAGCTTGCTGGTTTTCGAAAAAAGAAACTGAGCTTGGAATAGTACTAGTATAGTTCCTCCACAACCCTGATCTATAGGGAGGTGTGCTGAATGATTGAATAATCATTTGAGCATGCACAAGCTTTTGTCTACACACGTAGCTTGTTGGCATGCATTTGACTATGCACAAGTTGGTCAAGGAGGACTTCTCACATCATGGGCAGATAAACCAAAAGCTAGATCCATGATACCTGACTAAAGCTATAAATATCTATATATATCTGCTGTCTAATCAACTGATTTTCTTTCACCACATCGCGTCGATCTACAGATCATAGAACTGATCAAACTGCATGTTAATAATAAGACGATATATGTTCCTACTTGCATGCATGATTGCATCAGTAAGCGTAACAAGCAGTAAAAAACACAACACAAAGAAATGCAAACGCCTGAACGGAACATAGGAGTATGTACACTGTACGTGCATGTCCAGCCCGAGTGTACAGGGATTTACATTGATGGGAATGATTTAGTGTCAGAAATATCTTGCAGAGATTATATGAGCCCTGTCAGATATCTTACGTGCAGCGTGCGTGCTATACTAGCTAGGAGTAGCGCTCTAGCACTGTACCGTAGTTTCTCATTCATGGCAAACACCCTTGTCTCTAGCATGTGTCCCGTTGCGATTGATACGGAGGAGGGAGTAGTACACATGGATGGAGAAAGAAAGGCGAGGCGAGGACGTGTGGTGCCAGAGCAGTGACACCGCACTTTATTAGGGCAGGATCCATGAGGAAGACGCATATGAGAGCTCGCTCGCTCAAGGCCATGGCACGATCCCCATGCGGGGCAGTGGTAGGAGCGAGGAGTCGTCGCTTTAGTCGAAAGCAAAGGTTTGGAGGAGTAGAGAGCACCGTTCCCATGACTCCTCCCCCTTTTCCTCCCCCATGCCTCAAGAAATGTGACAGTTGTCTCCACCCACACACACCAACGACGCTGATTCCTCTGAGCTTCTTCTCTTCTCACTATAAATAGGGCAAGCCACCCTTGGGGCCAACCCATCTTCTTCTTCTCCTCCTCCTTTATAGCAGCAACGCTTCGCTCCACATAAACCTAATTAAGCAGCTCTTATGTGTTCTCTCATGGCCATTGTATTGCTGCTTCTCCTTCCTCCTCCACCTCACTATACTAGAGCTTTCGTGCATGGCAAGAAGGTATGGAGCAAGCCTTGAAGCTCAGGAGGGATAGCGCCTAGGAAATCACCAGCTAGATTGGGACCATGCAGAGAAAGTGAGGGATAGATGTGCTCACAACAATCTACTCTCCCTTTCTCTGAAGAGGTTCTATCTATCAATCTGAAGCGCTATCTATCCTGAGCTCCACGGCTTGTTCTTACCACACGCCGGCGGCCGGCTACGTTTCTACCAGATGTTTGAAGTTTGAACACCACCTACGTACAGCACCATCAGGTTCTTCTTCTTCTTCTCGTTTGCTGTAGCTACAATGGAGGTGAGAGGTAATAGTGTTGGTTGTTACTCCTAGCTTGCATAGTTGTCTGGCGCTCTAGCTCTTGTCTTATCAGACATTTTCTTGCTTGACACTGCTGGCCAAGGTTTCTCTTCCTGGCTCCATGATTATTTTACTATATCCGTGCAAGTGATGAGGTGTGTTCATGCATGCTTCGAACCCCCATGTAGCTAGATCGGTCAATATAAGGAAAAAAAAAAAGGTTGCATCTCTCTTCAAGTCATGGGCATGCCCCAGCTTAACTTGCAACCATACAAAGGTGAGTAAATGCTGACCTAACCGATTCAAGAGCATGTTTCATGATCTCCTGCCACTGCATTTCATAAAGCATACAAGTGCAGATACTTATTCCCTGCTCCATACCTCAGCATATCAGGAATAAAAATTAGTAGGAATTATGGTCCAGATTCCCATGTAAAATACTATAGAAGTATGATCCAGATACATGTAATTATCCCCAAAACAGTGAGTGTATTTGCTTGTTCTGGCCTATGAAATTGGATACGGTATTAAGTTGACACTAATGTCCACAGATGAAGGTTGGAAACAGAAAAATGCTCCTTTCCTTTGGTCATACTTGAACAGCTTCACGAAGCAGCGGCTTGCACGATTGTCCTGTGCACTCATACAAGCTTTGCAACAGTGCAGGTTTCTATGGCAAAAGTGTCCATCACCTTTCCAATCCGGTGGCCATGTCCCAGATGGCTAACGTTTCGGGCTTGTAGGTAGGGGGCCGGATCTTCTACCGCAATGGGCTCGACGGCCCATGATGCCCCACATGCGTACGGATTGATTGTGTGCTACCATGCCGTGAAATCGTCCCTTTTTCTCGAGACCGAGCCGTAGCTCGGGTGGTATGCCTTGCAGTTGGCAGGCCGCCCACCGGTGTTCGATTCCTAAAATCAACACCGGTGTTTCTCACCCCGGTTTGTCTCCAAAAATAATCTCAGGTACCTCTCACTCACGTAGAATCATAGCGAAACGACGTGTCTCGTCGCACATCAGGTCCAGCTGGTCCTGGTGACTTCTCGAAAGACGCGATCTTGGTTGCTGCGTATAGTTATAGGTCTGGTTGTGTGCGTAGGGGTGTGTTGGTGTGCGTGGTAGAGTGAGTGTGTGAGTAGCGCACATGAACAGATGCTACAGTTGTACCCAGTTTGAGAGGTTAAAAAAAAAAATCGTCCCTTTTTCTCGCAAAAACAAAGCAAAGAAATAACAAATAAAAACTACTCCTACTACACCTGACCTCACTGTGGCCAAATACTATACCGTGTGTCCGTGTATGCACCTCTCGTTCTTCTCGTGAGTATATATTTGATGATACTGTACTACCTCTGTACTTGACGTGATGTTTACATATCAGTATGCGATGGAGTACTCTTCTCCGACTATCAATGTTCTGTACCATGTATAGCAGAGGACTGTTCGCAGATCCCATAATTTTTTTATGTATCTCTCATGCAGATACGAGTATATCATACGACAAACAATCTCGAATAAAATTTAGTTTCATTGCTGGCACATGTGTCGGGACCAGCGGCAGTGTCCCGATCTCGATGACCAATGACGAAACTATAATTTTCTCTCAGGAGCCTTCTCAATTTTTGATAAAGACACAATGCCTTACGACCACATTAGCGCATAAACGAAGCAACATAACATAAGATCGTGTGCTCAATTGGAGTACTGCTAAAACACCGTACACGTCACGACGATGTAGTTGTGTGCTTCTCCCAATGAATGCTTCTTCTAGAGCTGCGTATTTTACGTGGGTAGAGTATAGGCTTTGGGACTCGGAGAGTGGTTTTTCCACAGAGAGCTGTCTGCCGCTACCAGACGGGAGCAGGTCAAAGCAAATATGGGGCACGGGCGCACGGCGCCCGTTCCATTCTTCCAGTAAAGTCTCTGCAGGTTCTGTTCGCTGTTCGATCGGAGTGCCCACGTTCTCAAATGTATTTCCGGCTTGTAAAGATTTGAAACAGTTTTATTTTTATTTGGATTATATAAAATCTTTGAAACAATGTCGTGAATGAATCTTAAATTTATAGTTGCGCGTGCAATTCGGCTCCTATATGAGATGAATCAGCTGAACACAGCCGTGTACAGTCCATGTGCGGCAAACCCGAGCCCAAAGAGCAGGAATCCCCAGTCCACCGCGCGCCGGCACGGGCCGGCGTCGTCGCCGACGACGCGGAGGTGGAAGAGCGCCGGCAGCACGAAGGAGAGCATCGCGCACACCGTGCTCCCGACGAAGGACGCGAACGCCCCGAACGCCGGCACGAAGCACGCGATCGCCGACAGCGTCACCAGCACCGCGACGCGGCTGGCGTGCAGCGCCGCGCGCTCGAGCCCGCCGCCGCCGCAGTGCTTCCGCAGCCACCCGCCCGGCGCGAACAGGCGCGCCTCCACGATCTCGTGGATCGGGTGCATCATCACCGGGAACGTCAGCGCCAGCGCAAGGCACAGCATCACCTTGACCGCGGCGGTGGACCAGTTGCGCGGCAGGTTGAGCGTGATGATGTCCTTGGTGGCGTCGCCGTAGGCGAGGTAGCCGCAGACGCCGAAGCCGACGTACACGACGGTGACGCCGGCGAGCGCCTGGAAGAGAACGTAGCGGAACTTGCGCCGGTCGGCCATGGACGCCTCGAGCGCCAGCGTCATGCAGAAGCCCTCGAAGCAGAACACGGCGAAGCCGAAGGCGAACGGGACGCCCCAGAGCCCCGCGAGCGCGCTGCGTCCCGCGGCGCCGCGCGCGGCGAGGAGCTGCACGTCCTCCTTCACCACGGCGGCCACGGCCAGGACGGTGCACGCGTCGGCGAGGATGCTGGACGCCGCTAGCGACGACAGCGAGCGGACGAAGGAGAGCGCGGCCTGGACGGGGAGCAGGAAAGCGAGGACCACGGTGGCCGGCGTGAGCCAGCCGCCGCCGCTGTCGGCGGCGAAGACGGAGGAGACGTTCTGGCCGATGAAGACGAGGTACGCGACCGTGCCGCCCGTCTGGCACAGGATGATGGTGGCCTCCGTGAAGTGTCGGCCGATCGGGCCGAAGCATTTCTCGCCCAGGTCGCCGTAGGTGTAGTTGCCGTGGTGACGCTGGTGGCCGTTCTCCTCCTCTGTTTCTCGCTCCCGTAGCTTATCTCTGCATTCCAACTTCAGGATGAACGACATGGATGAAATTTTGAATCAGTAAGACGAGATCATATCATCATAGCAGGATTGAAACTGCTCAATCGACTAACTAATCTAATCAGAGCTGCGGTTGATGAATCCGAATTCCTAAACACAGGTGCAGACAGGGGAAAAAGTACTCACGAGCAGAAGCATGCAGTAGAACGTGGCGGCGCCGGCTGCCGCGACGCCGAGCGCGCCGGCGAGCCATCCGGCGGTGCGGAACGCGTAGGGCAGGCCGAGCACCCCGGTGCCGACGATGGAGACGACGATGTTCCCCAGCGTCTGCGCGGGCGACGCGCCCCGCCTCCCATCCAGCAGAGGCACCTTCTCCTCAGCCGCCATCGCCTTCCTTCTCCTGCCGCAGCAAACCTCGAGCTAGCTCAGCTGCCGTCGCCGTCGACGACTTCTCTTCGCGCCATCTTTTTTTTCTTCGCTGGGATTTACGCGGCGCGATGCGGATGACTGGATGTGGATTGGGATCATGGGCTGGTGGGCCAGACGTTAGGTGGAGCGTGTGGGGTACCACATGCTCGTGTTCTTTCTTGAGAACTCGAGAAAATTTTCGCTGAATGTGACGGAATTTTCGCCATTTTTTTTGTTGGTGATTCGCAAACTGGTTGGTCCCTGTTGATCGAGTGGTTGTCCTCGAGATCGATCTGGTAAGCGGCTGGGTTCTGCCTGGGTACGTGGAGCTACTGATGAACACAGAGAGAAGCAACCGCGTGGAACACGCTCGTTTGTCACATTGTATTTTATCAGAAACAAACAAGTAACAGGCGTAACATGATCAGTACCAGATGCACGGGAGTATTATTTGATCATGTGCGCTCTTCTTCTGTGAGCTGTGACCTTGATCGTTCATAGGACACACGGGACGGGACTGACTCGCACGGTCGCACCAGGTTAGTTAGTAGTCGTGACTCGTGAGCCTGAATATGGTATTATGGGCCGGCCAGGCTTCACTGGCCCTTTGTGTCATGGTCTTCAAGCCCATTAGTTCCACAGCTGTAGAAAGCCGTAAAGGCCCATTCGCCACCCGCGGATTTTCCTCCAACCTTCACCGCCCCGCGTCCCCCTGCACCGCCGCCGCTCTTTGAACATCGATCTACTGCGGCGTTCGATCATCGATGTGGCGTGTTTTGAATAAACGGTGTGAATTGTGATGCCATCGCTCGCATCTCATCCATGACGGCACAGCTGAAAATTTGAAGGCGAGACGTGGATTCGAATCAAGTGCCGCTTCCCCGGGATTTGGACCTCCGCCTGATCATCGACCATGACTAGCCACCGGCGGTTCCTGAATTTTGTGGCGAGGAACTGCAGGAACGGCGTCTACTCGCTGCGCCGCCTCGACCTGTCGCGGCAGCGCCTCTTCTTCCCTACGTCACCACCAAACGCTGGAACAGACCAGAAGAATCTGATTCTCGAAGAGATGGAGAGCATCCGGCTCCCGCCGCCGAGCGTCAGGTTCCACCCGAACCCGACCCCTGCCTCCGTCGATCTTAAATGGAAGGTGCATTGCTTCGGGCTCTCCGAGAGCAAGATCATCTGCACCGACAACTCGGGCCTCGCCTTCCTCTACGACGCCGCCCTGCGCGCCTTCATCACCATGCCCAGCCTCCACGCCCCCAAGCGGGTGCCCATCTGCTTCGCCGTCCCCGACGGCAGCCTCTACGTCATGGAGCAGGTCCCCTATCCACACTACGAAGAAGAAGGCCTCTTCGAGGCCTTCGTTTACACAGCATCCAACATGTTGTCGTCCCGCCGCAACAAGTCGTGGCAGCGCCACTCCCTCCCGCCGCCGCCCTTCGTCCTCGACCCCGGCTTCGAGGGCGCCCGGATCAACAACTACGCCGTGCTCGGGGGCGGCTCCCACCTCTGCGTCTCCGCCGAGGGCATCGGCACCTACTGCTTCGACACGGCGAGCCGGGAGTGGAGCCGCGCCGGCGACTGGACGCTGCCCTTCTTTGACAAAGCCGAGTACGTCCCGGAGCTCGGCCTCTGGTTCGGCCTCTCGGAGAAGGATCTCCACCCCTGCGTCTCTGACCTCTCCTCCGTGCTCAGGGGCCGGAAGCCGACGCTGCGCAACGTCTGGAGGAGCGACTACCCGCGTGAGTGGAATCCGATGGGGATCATCAAGCTCGCCAGCCTTGGCTCCGGACGGTTCTGCATCCTCGAGTACTTCGAGACCTTCCTCGAGGGCGCCGAACATTATGGCGAGCCGATTACTGATCAGACCTTTGCTGTGTGCACTGGTTTGGAGGTGCTCGCAGCAGACCGTGGAGACGGTGTCAATGGCAGAGGGAAACGGGCGGTCCGGATGGTCAAGCACATGTCCAAACTGATCCAATTGCCGCCAGGTTTTACAACAATCGACGCCATGCTCTGAATAGTCCGGGCCGGGGACACCTGCTCACAATTAATTTAATTATAGGTGTTCATCCTTCATCTATTTTTTCTGCCAATGTACATCCTTCATCAACTGAGGCCGGTAAGGTAACACATTGTTCATCTTTTTATACTCGCACGATTGCACGGGCACGCCGCGCCACACACAGACCACACGTCCCCTATCGTGCAGGTGTGATGTGGACACACACTTTCCTCGTGAACCCGTGCAAGCAGAACCTGCACGTCTCGTGCCATATCAGCGGTAAGAATCACTCCCGCGTGGTTTCGATCAAAAAAGATCATGCCTCACCGTACGCCGCTGGGATCGAGATTTCCGGCCGACGCTCCCTACCATTTCTCCAAGCCCTCGGCCTCGGCCGGCCCAAAAAAAAAAAAAAAAAAAGACTAATCCTGCGAAACCGTGTGGCGCGTCGCCGTCACCCGTGCCCGTGCAGGCCCGTCGCCTGGCAACGCCTCCCGCAGTCCCGCCTATCTAACAGCGTATTTTCGCCTGATCGCCTCGTTTCACAAATCATCATTTGCGTGTCCGTCTGAGGAAACCAAGTACTAGCACCACCCGAGATCCGCTGATGTCGAAGCCCGCGCCGGCCGACGGTCCACCGGCGCCGGAAGCGGCCGCCGTCGATGGCGGCGCCGCCGAGCGCGAGCCGGCCAGCGGCGGCGGGGTGAGGTCGATGGTGGAGAGGTGGAAGATGGACGGCGCGCCGGCGCGTGCGCGGCTGCTGCTGCGCGGGGTCGCGTGGCTCTTCTCCCTCCTCGCCCTCGTCGTCATGGCCTCCAACACGCACGGCGGCAGCCACGACTTCTTCAACTACCCCGAATACAAGTCAGTGCTCTACTTCCTTCCGGTAACCAATCCGCGCATTGCAAATTCTCCAGTCAGTTGGGACGCTAATTTACCAGAGTGTTCTGCTTCTTCCGCGCCCGTGCAGCTACTGCCTGGGCATATCGATCGTGGCGTGGCTGTACACCACGGCGCAGGTCCTGCGCGACGTCGTCCGGCTCAGCTCCGGCCGGGACCTGATCGCGGCGAGGAAGGCGTCGGCGGTAGTTGACTTCGCCGGAGACCAGGTGCGGGTTGTGCACGCTATCCATGGGGTCCCCCAAAGCTCCGATCCAACCACAACCACCGGTGGCCAACCTGGCATCGTTAACGTAGCCAGCCCAACCGCCAACGCAGCATGTGGCGCCTTCTCTGAAGCAACCTGAAAACCGTTTTGCGTGCAGGTCGTCGCGTACTTCTTGATATCGGGGCTGTCCGCGGCGGCGCCGGTGACGGACTACATGCGCCAGGCGGCCAACAACCTGTTCACCGACTCGGCGGCAGCTGCCATCAGCATGGCCTTCTTCGCCTTCGTGGCCATTGGCCTCTCTGCTCTCGTCTCCGGGTACAACCTTTCCATGGAAGCTCTTGTATAGCCTGAGCTTTGCACATACGGTCCTTCCAGTTGTCAAAAGTACATGATTGCAAAAATGTGCATTTTTTTTCTTCATCGTTATTGCTGTACAGTTCATTGATTGGTAAATTAGTCAAAACGCGTGTATTGGATCTCATTGTTTGTATGTCAAAGCCATATGGAATAACTGATGTCATAATCATCTTCTTAGTATTTGCTTAGAACAGCTGTTTAATTTACAGAGACCTGAAGAATATGCACGCTCTCTTCGGATTATATCTGTCACAACTCACAACAGCCTTTGCTGCTGCGAGAGACAAGTATACAGACAATCGGCTAAAAGAATGAAGAAAGAGAAGCCAGAAATCTATGAGAATGTACTATTCACAGGACTAACATTCCTATCCAAACTATGAAATGGCTGTGGAACCGCCATCTATCAGTCACTCCAGTTATCCTCATCTTCATCGTCACTCCCCACTGCCTGTTCCATACAGCACAAACAATAGAAAAGTAAGCAAGGAACCAAACCAAGGCAGAACTTAAAAATATTGAAAAAATAAAGGTGGAAGTTAACAGCAGTGATACGACCTGGCGTATGGCATTTGCTTTCTCTATGATTGCAGCAACCTTCAAATTTCTGGTATCGGCTCTAGCAGGGGATCTGATGGCTGTCGGCATAGAACTCGCCGGTTTCAGATTGAAGGTCTGTTTAAAGAGTAAACAACAAAGATGTTAGTGCGATATAGCTCTTGGCATTGTATTTTTTATTTAATTTTGAACAGGGAAAGAACATTGTGTTGCCAACCTTGTTTCTTATCTGCTCTAGCAACAAGTTTCTCTCGGTGGGCTTAGGCTTATCAGCTGGGGGTGGAAGCTCTGAGACCTTCCGCATCTGCAAAGAGATGGCTTTAGGTTAATGCAGGAAGTATGAGTGCAACATACAAAATAATTCTCAGTGGAGACAAATTACCGAGCTTCTATCGTGCGCAGCAACAGCATCAACCAATGGATTCCTGGGTATGTTTTTTATTGAAATAGGCTTCTGGATTAAATGATTATCAGAGATATTTGGCACAAATGGTCTCTCTTCTATCGGTATACCATAATTAGGGTGAAGCATCTGAGGTCCAACAGTCCATCCCATCACAGGTGGCTGCTCAGCATGCAAATAGCTACCTTCATCAAGGCCACCACCAACCAGACCTGGTCCGCTTGGTTGGTTTATATTTTCTCTCTCCAAATTATGTCTATCATTTGGACAATCTTGAGTTGCCATTGATTCTGCACTAGGCAATGAGCCTCCCGACTGAGAATCCTTAGAACTCTCCAAATTTCTTTCCTGTAAAGTTTGACTCCCCTGGCTATTCTCTTCGTCCAACGGTAAGTCTGGTGCAGAATGAGTTGCTGTGTCTGAAGGTGCTTCCCTCTTAATAGACAAATGTTTTACACTGTTATCCTCTGAATGCTCGTTATGTTCTAAATTCTCTGATAATGATTCACGGTGCTCAGCTTGCTGGTTACACCTAGATGCAGATATATGTCCTTTTGAAGTGCTGACCATGCCAACAGCAGCATTGTCATCATCTGGATGCGTATGTCTGGGACGCTCGCTTTTTTCCGAAGTAACTGAAGATAAGATGTGCGCATGAGGGTCCTGCTGTTCATATGTAGGAAAAGGCAGCAAAGGGTCTGTTGGGTACAAATCGGTTCCATGTGTGACATCAGAATTGTCCAAATGTTCCTCAACTCCTGTTTTTGATATAACCCCATAATTATGATCCGGATGTTCTTCAACTCTTGTAGCTGATGAAGACGTATGCTCCTGTTGCTTGACGTTCTCTGAAGCTTCTGAGGATGGCCTTGCAATATCAGTTTCTGCAACACCAGCCAATAATCTTCCAAATTCTACAATTTGATCACTACCATCCACCATAGTACTCTTGTCCGTATTTTCTTTGAACCCTTGAGAAGGAACTGGTTCTACTGAACTATTTGTTTGATCAAGCAAACCTAGCCCAGTATCCATCTCCTGGTTTGATGCCTGTAAAACAGGATCTGTTCTCCTTGCAGACTCCGGCATAACACCTTTTGCATTCAGAAGTCCTAGGCGAGGCCTTCCAAGCCTCCACTGGAGAGGAGGGAGAGGAGGTGGTTTTTGTAGATCTTCATACGAATCATTATGAAATGGCACAGTCGATGGTGGATCAAGAGACAACTGACATGTTTTCTCAGTAATAGGCATGACAGGAGTAGAAGTCGATGCTGTTATGTCAGCTAGTGCATCGGAACTTAAAGAAGATGGTGCAGTTTGGGAATCAAATTTAGTTCGGCAATCTGATTCCACCTGGACATTGCATGACGGAGGTCCATCTATTGCACCAACCTTATCATTTAAGGAAAATGGAGGAGAGTCTAACACAGGGGGTGCATGAACATCCTTGTCTTGCTCCTGGGAAAGACCACTACTTTGTGGAGCAGCTTCAGATTCATCAATCTTATCTTTAACCAAATAACATGGAGTAACTTGGGAATCATGGTCACACAAAACATTAACTTCTGATTCAATTTCCACCAGAACTGAACTGCTTAAAGGAGCGCGGTCATGCCCATATATTTTCTCATCTGTTGACGAACATGGAATGATCCCAGAATCAAGACCACATGGAACACAAACTTCTGGCGCCTCATCCAGTAGAACAGCATTGCTCAAGGGATGGCCGTCCAGTTCATCAATCTTCTCATCTAGCGAAGAAGATAAAGCAGTTTGAGAATCGTGTTCATCTGTGGGGAAACATTCTGAATCATGTTCGGCTTCTGGATTGTCTTTATCCTCATCTATCAAGGATGGTGGATTATTTCGAGAATCTAATTCACCAAATACACAAAATGGAGCATCTTTGTTGTTGTGTTCATCCAAGACATGGGCTCCTGCCTCTGGTTCTACTGGCAAAGCGTTGCTAGGGGGAACATCCAGTTCGTCTACATTTTCATCAACAAAAGAATGTGAAACAAAGTCGGCGTGAATTTCCAGCTCTTCTTTCCCTGCAACAACCTTGCTTGAAGGACAGCAGCATTCTTCATTTGTCTTCTCTTTATCGGACAAATGAGAACTACTATGAGAATCAACCCCACACAAGTTGTGTTGTTGCTCCTGTAAACCCACTGGAACAGAGAGCATATCCAATTCAGGGCTTCTATTATCACTGAAAGAATCATGAGAATTTAAGTGAGAAGCTACTTCTGGTGTCTCATCCTCAAGATCTTTTTTGACAGAAAAGGGTACTGATGTATCGGCATGTGCATCTGTAGCAGATGAACTCTCAGCATGTCGAGAACTAAACTTAGAACCACTAAAGCCTTCTTGGTCTAACTTCACTGCCTGAGCAGAGACAGAACAAGTCCAATCTGATTCACTAACCACAAAAGCATTGGAAATGTTGTTAGAATCTGATGCTGGCTCACCATGACCACCGTCAGTGTCAGCTGTAAAATTCATCTCATGGTATTCATGGCAGAAAGATCTGAAATCTTCTTCAGTCATAACTTCGGATGGTAATGGTGCTTCATCAGGTGGGGTTGCTGGTTCCCAAAGGGAATCAGTAGCTGCTCCCATATTGTCGTGTTCTATTAAAAGTTCTGAAAGGAAGTCCTGTTCTTCGGAGATACATGGTGGGTCACTCATACTGGAAGATGGATAAATCAGAGCATGGCTCGTCATGTAGGCAGGATCCATGAATGGATTTGTACTGCTAGAATCTTGAGCAGACAAATCCCACTCCAAATCTTGATCTTCATTTGTTGGTTGCTTATTCACCGTGTTACTGCTAGAATCCTGAGTAGCCATGCACACCAAATCTTGATCAACATTCGCAGGTTGTTTCTCCACCGCATTATTTTTCAGGCTTACTGCACTATCCTTATCCGAATTACACCCAGGGAGAACTTCAGCGTTAAGATTGGCCTCTTCAAGCAATTGCCCTTCACAACGAGACTCTTCTGGAAAATGTACTGAGGAAAGAAAGTGAACAGCATCGTCGTCACTAAATTCTCCACCAGTAGTCTCTGTTTCATTAAATGGAGTATTGCCTATCTGCAACATACTTATCTTAGAGATATGTTCTCTTGATTCATCTAGTACCCCAAGAGTTCTGCACGAAGCTTCCACTGTTTCCAACTCTTCCCTAAAAGGATAACTAGACGGTAATTGCACATCTTGCCTAGTGTCTTCTTCAGTGGCCAGAACCTCTGCTCTGTCAGAATTTTTCGCAGCATCAGTGATCTCCTCTTCATTAGGTACCACACCATCTGCAAAACTGCTGGTAGTTGATTCTTCTGTAACCACAGCTTTACCACAATCCAGATTGTATTCCATTTCAGTCAATTCATGTTCCACACAGGCATTAGTTATTTCGCGTAGAGAGGAAGCGCCAGGGGCTAGAGGTACACCAATCTTCAGTGGTTCTGTATCATCATTGAACACACAGGAAGAGGGTGCAGGTGTCTCTCCTTCATATTTGGCAGCATAAGTGTCCTCTTCAGGAGGTGGCACGCCATCTGCAAACCTCGTGATAGTTGATTCTTCTGTAGCCACAACTTTATCACATTCCCGAGTGTCTTTCATTGCAGTCAATTCCAGCTGTTCCACGCAGGGGCTAGTTGTTTCTCGCAGAGAGGAAGTATTAGGAGCTAGTGGTTCACCAATATTCAATGGTTCTGTATCATCATTGAACACATAGGAAGAGGGTGCAGGTGTCTCTCCTTCATATTTGGCAGCATCGGTGTCCTCTTCAGGAGGTGGCACGCCACCTGCAAACCTCCCGATAGTTGATTCTTCTGTAGCCACAACTTTACAACATTCCCTAGTGTCTTCCATTTCAGTCAATTCCTGCTGTTCCACGCAGGGGCTAGTTGTTTCGCGCAGAGAGGTAGTACTAGGAGCTCGTGGTTCACCAATATTCAATGGTCCTGTATCATTGAACACATACGAAGAGGGTTCAAGCGTCTCTCCTTCATAAACTTCTCTGTCATATCGAGAGGGTGATTCACCTTGAATGACTCCTGTAAGCTCTTGAGCATAAGCAAAGTCCTTAGCTGTGGGAGATGATTGCACTGAATCCTCTTTTTGTGTGTCTAGGCTATCTGAACAAGCCCCTTCATCAAGCACAACCACTCGATGATCCTCTCCGACGTGCATATTGAAAGGAGTTGAGAGATCATCGTCTGGTAAAGAGAGCAAATCTTCAACAATCTCGTCATCATTTGATTCGTACAATAGATTATCGCGCATGTTTGGATGTTTCACTGCAAGGTTCAACAGAACACCAATTCAAATAAAGCATTTATAATGCAATATCAAGAGACCATTTAACCAAAGAAAACAGTTTCAGTTGTTCGTGAAAAGAACAAAGATTAATGATAAACATACCATCTAGATGTTCATGGATGTCATCCGGATCCAAAGCCGCTGGGGAGGGGCTCACAACATTTTCTTCAGGAACTCCAACATTGATTTCTTCTTTGTCTTCTGAAACATCATTAGTTCCACCTGGTGACATAGAAGAACCATCTAGCACAAAGTTCTCGCCATGGTTCACTGAGTGACATTTTTTGTCAGCACAATCGTTGCTCTTGACATCCAAACCTGACCAGTCAGTAGGAGAGAAAAAAGGTGACAGAAAAAATGTTACAGCATAAAAGAAACTTAAATGAACAAAGTAATATTTTCTGTAACAAAAATGAATTACCATCCAGGTCACTGGATGTCTTGGGTGACTGTTCATCAAAACTATGAACAACAGCAGCATTGAGAGACTGATATGCTCCATCACGGTATTGTTGACGACCAACGGAATCATCAATGGCTTCTTGGTCAGAATTGTTGGAAACTACACTAGATGAGCTCACATCCATTAGATCCTCATCACGAAAAGGCTCTTCATCATTTGTCCAATCAACACCATTCAATTGCCTGCCAGAAGGTGAAACAGTGTTTGGACCGTTGGTGGTTGCCACTGTGGAAGAAGCAGAATCATTTATCAAAGGTAAGTCCAAACAGGTTGGTTCTTCAACATTGCGTGAAACATTCAGCCCTGCTGATGACTCTATAATATGACCTACTTCTGGAAACTTTGCCTCCGACACATCTTCACCTTCCTTGCTCCCATGGTTAAATTCATTCCCTTCTACAGTGGTATTGGAATCATGTTCGACTTTCATTTCAGGTTCTACGACACCTTCAGAGTCCATACTGTTAGGAGCATCAACGAAGTTGTCCTGATCACTAGCAATGTCGTCAGACCTACAGCCATCAGCATCTTGCTCAGCATGAGACGCAGCTAGTGGGAGTTTGCCTTCACGCGCTGACTGCAAACTGTGGTTATTTTCCCCAACCAGTAAATCCGGACAGTCCTGCAGGTTTTCTGACTCACAGATCATACTATTTTGTTCTACAGGAGACATCTTACTGACCTCTTTCAATTCAGTAGGTTCATGTTGTTTTCCCGAAAATTGTTTACCTGCTTCCAGGTAAGCTGATCCATTATTGGGTGCAGATGTAGTGTCCATGGCATCAGATTCATTTATTGGAACAACTTTACTCAGCTCCAATTTACCAGTAGATTGACGAGCACCAAAAATGTTCAACTCTCCAAGTGGAGATGTCGTTTTGCTTGATTCAGTTGACCCAAATTGGTAGTGCCTTGCGGAATAGCTGGACATGATTTTTTGTTGAGATGAAATTACTTCCTGCAGATGCTCTCTGCAGATTCTGCTGATAGTTTTATAATCAGGACTACGTGGACGTCTGGATTTCAACTTTGTTGTCCTTGGTGGAACTTTTCTGGAAGCTCGATCCTTGGAGGTGGTCTGTGATCTGCAAGATTTGAACAAAAAGCAATGTATCATAACATGGTGAATCTAGTTTAACAAATTTCCAAGGTTGATGTGAATCTGATGCTCATGACATGGCACTGAACTTACTCAGAGTTGGCAACCAGTAATGCTTCAAGTGTTACCCCTTTCCTCCAACGCATTGCCTTCTTCTGAATGAAGAGAGGCAAGTAAGTTTCTGATTAAAAAACGTTCTTATTGCTGAAAAGTATATGGGCCACAAAGAACTAAATGCGTCTAGATTAACAGTTGGTACAGAAAAAGAGAAACAAAGCACATACAAATAGGGATATACCTAGGGGAGCAGATCAGGTTCCAAATTTAGAAATACAACTCAAGTTGATATGATAGCTTATTAACTATTACCAACAAATGAAAAATTCTACTCTTGGATTGACATCCAGATTTCCATTCACACAAGCAATTTAATTAGCAGGGTCCTTCGCCTAACTTGGAATAGATTTCATGAGCAATTTCAATTGATTGAAAAATAATATAAATTTCAAGAGAATATAGTCACCGCTCACCATCGTAGGCATTTCTAAATTCAAATAACTGAACTTTTAAAAAGTTCACATGTTTTGTCTGCCAGAAAATCATCAAGTAGGCAAAGGCATAAATTTTACAAGGAAATTCCTCTTTCCTTTATTTTTACTAGAGTCTTAGCGATTCTTCTTTATTTAGTAGACTCTTGGTAATAATCGATCCTTTCCTACTTACCTTAATTCTGCGGGGCTTCTTTTCCATTATAACATCAAATTCTATCATGTTGGTGGCATGTTCTGTCTTGAAGAAAGAGGGGTCTGAATATCGTTTTAAGGAGGCTCCGGCACCAGCAACATCAAACCTGAAGAACAATCCTAGTGTGTAACTACAGAAAACATGTTCATACTCATAGTATATTTCCGTTTAAGACAATATCCCCATACTTATCCAGTGTGAACAAGTGTGGTGGGCCACGGCATTCTTCATATGAATCCAAAATGAAACGGGGCATATCTCCTTGTGTGATCATATTCTGCTTAAACTGAAGATTTGGATGCCACTCAACACCTACAAGAGAATGTGCAGACTTTTTGAAATAAGAGCTGAGCTAAATGAAATTAACAAATAGGTTTCTATTTTTGCCTAACCTTCGTCGTGTGGATAATTTGAGTGGTCGGTCTGAGATATAATCGCCTTTTCAGCAGCTGGAAATTCAGCTTCCAGCTGCTGCAACCGCAGCATTAAACCATGTCCTCTAGAAGCAGTGGCCATCACATCTTCATGCAGGTCATGAAAAATCTCTGCTGCAAACCTAGAGTGAAACACAAACTCTTTATTACAAAGATAAAAATTGTAAGGTCGCTATTGTAGTACCTTTAGGACATAATCAACACTTCCCTTATGAGGCGAACTTATATAAGGAGAAAAATTGGCCATTCGTGAACACAGGATACCAGTGTAAACTGAGAACATGATATCATACAACCCTAGGAAAAAATAATTAGGAAAACATTAACCTTGAGCACTATAACATCTGGGAACCATGGCGATGTAAAGTTCTCTGGAAATAGTTTCATGCAAAATAGTGCAATCTAACTTTATGAAAGCAGCCATCACATCAAAACCGAGCCAAAACTAGGAAATTTTTCGTCAAAAAATTATTTGAATATGCAGCTTAAGCACACAAATGAATTTCATAACGCAACCATTTGCATGGTATAACTCGGTAGTTTCGGGAGAAAAAAAAAAGAGAGAAAATGATATATCACCTCTCTCTTGGCACTAAACTGAAGTCTGAACCGAGTAACATTGGTTTCAACTATTAGTTCCATTCCACGTATCTTGCAAGCATTTTCATCGGATTTTTAGTTTGCAAATGATAAGGATGATGCTATTAAGTCAGAACTACGATGGTAATAAATTCTTCCCACACCGATTGCAAGCACTCATAGGACTCAAAAGTATTTCATTGCAATTATGATATTCACAATGTAATGCCCCTCGTCGCTTCTTCAAATAGAAGTCTCAATCAGTGCAAATTCTCCTCCAGTAGACAGAACAAAGGTCAAATACTCTGATTAAGGCCGAATTATTCACTACAATCAAGGCCAAGTACTTTCAATCTGCAGCGTGTCTCTACATCAAATCGTTTGTGTACGTCACATGGCATTGCCCAAGCATACATCAGATTTATTTTTTTTCACTTCAACAGTGAGACAAACAAGCAATGTGCTCTCCGATGACCAATATCCTAACTCGTGTTAAGCTACCAGGTGAGCCATGAATAAAACAAAAATAAAATCTAGTGGAGCACCGAACACAGGCCAACACAAATTCCACATTGGTTCATCCCGCAGCCCCCGAATGGACGAAAAATTGGTGCCCAAATTGGTCGAGAAGTTGTAACAAACACTGACACACACATCGCTTTCAACCGTTGGCAGCAAAAGCAGCTTGTACAACAAAATGAAAAAGGCGAATTCCCAATCCAGTTGAGGAGATGAGCTAAGTAACTCGCACAGAACACTCTGCAGCTTCAAACTAGCTCCCGAAAAGAAGGGCATGGCAACGAGTTAGTATCACTCACTCCGCGAGATCCCCGAGCTGCCGAAGCACGCCGACGAGGCCAGCCATGGCGACGCCCTCGAGAAGCGCCTCCGGGTCATCCTCCTCCCCCGGCGCCGCGTACAGCTCCGGATCCGAGAGCCCGTACTCATTGCGTATCTGGTACCGTATCATCTCCGCCCGCTTCACCGATTCAGCCCTCTCGTCCGGTCCCCGAGCATCTCACGACTGCGCCATTGGAGCTACCACCGCCACCGCCATGTAGAGCATCAGCCAGCACCCCCGGCCTCGTTGCGCGTGGTAGATTTCACGGGGTGCGCTTAGCGAGTGAATATTCAGAGTGGTGAAGTGGGGAAGACGAAGGCCCGTGTGAGAGTAACGAGATTTATACGGCTACGCGTCAGAAAAACACATTCTTATTACGCAGCGCGTCACGGGCGTCGCTGACGACCAGGGCCCGCGCCCTCGTCCCCCGTGAGACTGACTCCAACAAGGAGAGGTAATTTTGAGAGGCAAATGGCTCTTTGCATCGATTGAACAGGGTTTTGCACTTCGTTAGCATCTCCTCTTCTCCAACAGACGACGACGCATCGCAACGCATCCATCTCACATCGGTCCCGCGCCGCTGCGCCACGCCCCGCTCCGTGCGCCGGCTGAGCTCCAGCACGCGCCCACGCCGCCGCGCTCCAGCTCGCGCCCGCCCGTCGCCGGCGCTCGCAAGTCAGCCCTCACCTCGATGCATCTTCTCCTCGTCCTCCTTCTCCCGGCCGCCAACGTCCAACATCCAGGCTAGTCACTATTGCTCAGAAGCATCAGCGACGCCCGCATCTCCGAGAACCTGGTAAGGCGCAGGCATCTTCCTCAGATTTGAACTCCAGTAGATTAGGAATTTCTCACGGCATCACTGATTCTTGGGATTCCGGTGAGCCGTGCGTGCAGGCTTGGATGGAGATGCTTGGCCTGCTACGCTGGTCGGGAGAGCTCATGGACATCTCCTCCGCGTCTGGCCAAGCCGCCACCGGGAGCGCTCCCGAGCATGACCCCACTCCGCCGCTCGAGCCGCCTGACCGCCGCGACGCCGACAGGGTGCGCGTCCGCGTCCACAGCACCGGCAGGAAGAGAGCAGCGGCGGCAGCAGTGCGGACTCAAGAGAGCAACGACAGAGCAGTGCGGACTCTGTACTCGCGAGCCTCCCGCGCCCGCCGCCGCGAGCCCTGCGCGCCCCGCGCGAACGGCATGGCCACCATGGCCACGAGGTGCTCCGATTCCGACCGAGATGGATGCAGAGGAGCTTGGGAAGGGGCGATTTGACCGTCGCCGGCCTCAATTTCAAGTGGAGTTTGATTTGGACGGCCGCCATGGATCGGAGCTTCTTGATGATTCGGTCGCAGCTCCACCACCACCGCCACTGCCGGGGAAGAAGTCGACGGATAAGGAATTAAGGAGGAGACCGCCCCCGACGCGGCGGCCGGCGCACAGGAGGAGACTGCGTCCTCCTCCTCGTCGGCGTCCTTGAGGAGACCGCCACCGCCGCGGAGCCTGAGGAGGGCCGCGTGCTCACCGCAGTCTCCTCGGCGGTGCTGCTCGCCTCGACCCCGCCGACCTCCTCCGCGCCGCTGCACACTCGCCCGACGCGCCTCCTCGCTGCCCGCCGCTTCCAGCGCGCCGCCACCTCCCGCGCCCGGCCCGCTCCGCCTGCGCGCCGCCCCTCTCCCTCTCTCCTCCCCACGCGCCGCCGCCGCCTCTGCCCCAGCGCGCCGCCGCCTCCCGCGCCCGGCCCGCTCCGCCTGCGCGCCGCCCCTCTCCCGCGCGCGCCACCACCGCCTCTCCCGCGCGCGCCACCGCCTCCGGGGCCCACCTCCGCGCGATGCATCGGAGGAGAGAGGGGAGCCAAGTTTGGCTTCCCTCTCTCCTCCGATGCAAAGATGCATCGGCTGATGGCTCCTCTGTTGGAGAGTGAACAGTAGTGCTGGAGGAGCCAAAATGAGTTTGCCTCCCCCAATGCCTCACCTGTTGGAGTCAGTCTGAGATATTCTTGTCTACTACCACGCGAGATCCGAGGGGCTTCTCTGGCCGCCAGATGGACCCGAAATCTGGTCCGTGAAATGGGTCCTGAAAGTCAGTGCCCATTTGGATTGTGGGGCGGCCAGTGGTGGGGTCAGACCGCGTCGTTGCGTTGTTTATTGATTTGGAATTAAGTTGGTTGTGGTTTGGGTTTTGACGGTGGGGGCCAGGCAGCGTTGAATCGTGCTGAGCTGGCAGAGGGAGATGTGCTATGCAGCATCATTCCGTGGGGCGATTAACGTGGATGATTATCTAACTCATCCCATAAGCAGGCAGCGGCAACTAGCGAGTGCGTTTGGTAAAGCTCCACATTAAACTAAGCAAGGCGAATCAGAATTCAGATGAGGCGAGCCGTACCCCACGTACTGTTACACGCGTGAGCTCGGCCTGGATGATGATCAGTCGGTACTCGGTAGTACTTGTGGTACTTGGATCACTTTCAATGTGTGATAATTTCGTTGTTGCCCACTTGATCTTGGATTCTTTAGTACTTGTGAATGATACATGACAGCAGCACCGCGATGGTTGGATAGACAGCTCAGTTAACTTTTTCGCGATTGTTCGTTACAGTACTTGAAGCAATTTTTTTAGTGAAGGTTCTTGCTTTTAAAGTGTGTTTGGTTTGCTTGTTTTTGTGCTAAAGCGCTTTGGCTTAAAGCTCGGTACATCTTTTCTACGCTAGCTGCATGTTCCGATGCATACAACTTGAAGGAGACATGATCGATCTCTTGTGTTCACTACTCTACTCTATGCTTTGAGTCAACGTTTCTTAATCCATCGGTCTTAGGGAACTGAGCTTGTCTCAGTTGGCTAGGTGGTGGAGGTTGTTGGTAGTGCACCCCTAGCCACCCAGGTTCAAGTCCTCATACTCTTGAATTTGGGTGCCTATTTATTTGGTCGCTTTCTTCTTAATGAAAAACCGCCTAGCACCTCCTAGGTTGGATCTCATTTTTTTTTAATCCATCGGTCTTTATTCTAGCACGAGGACGCGCACAGATGGTCAGATAGACCATTAGCAATATCTAACAAAGAGTTGATTGGTGTTTGTATTATTATATTGTTAAAACAGGAGTGCCTTGGCACCTAACTGACGTGGACCACTGTACCTTTTCGCTCAAGATTTGGTTGGAATACACAATCAACCGAACGACGCCTCTACTCCTACATCAGCCTAGCTACAGGCCTACAGTGCCGGAGTTACGTATAGTACGTCGACCTTGATTTCCTAATTAAGCGGCTGCAGCAGGTGCTAGGTATCGCAGCACCTCGGTGGATTCATCACAAGGGCTACGGTCCCCTCGTGCAACAAGCCACGAAATGGCCTTTTCTCCCTGCTGTCTCGTAGTAGAGAAAACATGCTTGTCTTATGCTGCTCCGGTAGATATACAACGCCGGCCCTCACAAGAATACAGAAACAGACTTGTACGTATTCAGCTGTGAGATGTCTCTTTCACCCCCTGAATGTTATACGTACAGTACAGAGAGCTTGCAGGCGATGACTGGTGAGCCAAATGTTGCCACGCGTACCGGGTGAGTGAGTGAGTGAGTGATGGCCGTTGCCGTTGCCGTTGCCGAGCATGCATGGCTGAAAAAGGCGACGGCACCAAGGACAGGCGGTGCTTTGGCCGCAAGCGCTGCGCGAATAATTGCGCGCCGATCCACTGCTCCTGCGGTTGGGCGTTAGCACGCCCTGTCGTCCGCCTCCGAGTTCACTGTCTGTCAATTCTGTCACTCACGCTGTTTACCACCTGCGGCGCTAACTCCCACGGCCCCGCGCTGCCGCCTGCCGTTCTCAGTTTCTCTCGCCGGCGCGGCCGCCGTACCGTGCCGACCTGCTCGGCTCGGCTCCAGCGCCGCCGAGAGCGTGCGCACGTGCCTGTGCGCGCCAATTGACGGGCTCACATGACCTGGTTCCCTAGCCGGCCCCGAGATGTCGCGAACCATAGAAAGCTGGCTCGATCAACAGTGAAAGGGACAGTGACTGCCGGGCAATCAAATCGTTTCATCGCTGCCGCTCGGCGGCCGCCGGGCCGGGGGCGACGACGTTGAGCTGCCGGTGCCCGTGGACCGTGGTACCACCACCATTGAGGACTGACTCCAAACGGCCCAGACTCCGCAGTGGGCTGGGCCGCGGAATGACCTCGTCTGTGTCGGCCCGCCGTCATCCAATGCTTCGCCGCTTTGAAGACGATGGAGACTCGCCGACCGCCGCCGAACCGGGCGGCGGCCGGTTCGCACTTTCTCGATCTCGCAGCGCGTGTATGCTTGTCGACGGAGGAAAGAAAAGGCAGAGAGCACGTACGCCGGGTTTGATTAACTCTTCTTTTGTTTCATTCATCGTTCTGCGTTACTATTGATCGAACGGGAATAAAGAAACGGCAAATGGCGAAAAGAAAGAGCAGAGAAAAGAGTGTCCAGTCAGCTGCTCACACGTGTACTACCTGAGGAGGAAGACACGGTATCGGCTCTTTCTCCGTTCAGACGTGGCGGATGAAGCATCCGAGATCTAGAAATGCAGCCGTGGCCCGTGAGATCTGAAAGCGCGTTGTTGCTTTTTGAGCTGTTTTGTCTAGTCAAATTTGATCGCGGAGGCCGAGCTGTCATTGCTAGTACTGCTGCTCCTAGTAGTACTGAACTACTGATACTACCTGCTCGATCACCCCCGGTCAAACAAAGCGAGCGAGAAGGGGAAGCCGCGTGCGTGGGCACGGTCCGATCCGTCCGCTCGGATTCGCCGCCAGCGACGTGCGCGCACGCCGGTTCCGTTCCTCACTAGCTCAAGCCTGTGCGACGGAGATGGAGATGGAGGACGCGGCGCCGGCGCTGGCGGTGGTGGACGCGCGGTTCTGCGCGGCGGACGCGGCGACGCTGGCCGTGGCCAAGACGCTGAGCATGTCCGGCAGCGATTTCGCCGTCACGGACGCGGCCACGGGGGGGCTCGTGCTGCGCGTCGACGGCGTGCTCTTCAGCCTCCGCCGCCGCTGCGTCCTCGTCGACGCCGACCGCCGCCCCGTCCTCACCATCCAAGAATCGGTCCGCCATCGATCCCTTACTCCCTCGTCTGTTCTCTTCCCCCTCCATCCCCGAATGAACTTGAATCTTTCCTTGTCAACCTGACGTGATTCTTGGTGCAGGCGCTGCTGCTGAACACGCGGTGGAAGGTGTTCCGTGGCGACAGCACGAGCCGGCGGAACCTGCTGTTCACCGTGGTGAAGCCGTCAGTGATCCCGCTGGGGTGGGCGACCAAGGTGAGCGTGTTCCTCGCCAGCAACGACGCCGAGCAGGCCTGCGACTTCAGGATCACCGGCAGCTACCACGACGGCGCCTGCGCCGTCTCCCTTGGCGACTCCGACACCGTCATCGCCAAGATCGACCGCCGCTTCAGCGTCGTCAGCGCGCTCCTGGGGAAGAACACGTACACCGTCACCGTCAACCCGGGCATCGACTACGCATTCATCGTCGCGCTCGTCGTCATCCTCGACGAGATGTATTACCAGCGATGACAATTTTTAGTGTTGGTCAAAGCCTGCCTCGTCTTCGGTTTTGCTTTCTGACCCGGAAGCGTTCTGTGTTGTGCTTGTATTGGTCCTTATCTTTCAAGTGTGCAAACGGTTCATCGGACCCTGCTCGAGTTCAGTCTCGTCAGGATTTTCCAAGTGATGCTGTAAAATGGACAAGAGATGATTTTGATCAAAGTCCGCCACGTTCGGATAACTCTGTTTTTTTTCTGCTGCTCCATTTGGGTCTCCTGTGAGCTTCCTTTTTCTTGCCCCTTCTGATTTGAAGGCTGGGTGATTTGGTTGTCGGCAACGTTAAGTACAAAGGTCAAGCGCGTGACGCGACTGTGATTTTGTTCTCTTTCTGCTCGTAAAACCCTTCCATGGGCTGGCTATATTAGTAAGCAAACCTGAGGACAAAATTCATACTAATGCAGAGTCGTTTTCTATGAAAGTGCGTGGTAACGTGTGGTATGCCAAGTCGAAGTGGAGCGGAAAGAAGATTAGATATAGTGGAGGTTTGGCCAGTCTTCTCCCTTCAAACTCGTTCCTCCGGCGGGCGGTCAACGCCAATGTGCCGGTCTGACCGTCTGAGTCAGAATCCAACCGGAGACCACTTCGCCGTCCAACTCTTCGTTACGAGTATATGAACACTGATCGCGTTCCAGGCTGTTCAGAATCCAGGAAAGAATGGCTGCACCTGCACCTGCACTAGCAGCACCGGCGACGGTGGTGGTGGACGCGCGGTTCTGCGCGCCGGAGGCCACGGCGTTCGCGGTGACCAAGACAATCAGCGTGACGGGCCGCGACTTCACCGTCACGGACGCCGCCGGCGCCGCCGTGATGCAGGTGGAGGCCGAGGTGTTCGCCTTCCTGAGGCGCTCGGTCCTCCTCGACGGCGCCGAGCGACGGCCCGTGCTCACCATGCGGGACGCCGGCCTCTTCATGGGCGCGCAGTGGGACGTGTTCAGAGGCGACAGCACCAGCCGGAGGAACAAGCTATTCTCGGCGGTGAGGTCGTCGGACTTCCAGATCAGGACCAAGATCTACGTCTACCTGGCCGGCAAGCAGGCCCCCGACTTTGTCATCCGGGGCAGCTACTACGATGGCGCATGCACCGTCTGCACTGGCAACTCACTGGACACAACCATTGCTCAGGCGAGCAGCATCTGCCTACTCTCAAACCATGCCGTTTCTCGAGCAATTTGACTTGATTTGATTTGGCCATTTGGGATCATCATCCATCGGCGTTTGTTCTGCAGATTACCCGTCAGAACACCGCGGGAGGTGCGCTGCTAGGAAGGCACACGTACACTGCAAGAATCAACCCGGGCATAGACAGGGCGTTCATCCTGGCACTGACCGTGATTCTGGACGAGATGCATCACAATAGATAGAACACTGAAATGCCGCCAATTTTCAAGACAACACGTAACGATAAAGCAAGGGATACCAGAAATCCATGCCCTTTATGCATGTTCCTTCCAATTCACCCTTCAACTAAGCGTTGCAGCAATCTTTCATAAATGCTTTAGTTTCTGTTTCTCTTGTAAGGTTGCTGCATTTAAAAAGATGCTTGTAAACTGGACAGAATCATCTGAAAATGAACTCCCTTTCCATATAGTCACATCATATGCATGACGGAGGCAGACGATTGAACATGACAACAAACATTCAAGCACGTAGCAGCAAAGTCATGATTTACGATTACTAGAGGAAGCTACTTTCTAATATTTGCCAACAACATAACGATGCACAACAAAAGGTAGTGTCCTCCCTCAGAGGCACTGACAAGGGTCCCAACTATCTAATACTGCCTGAATGTGAGATTCAGACGCCCAGGTCGAAGACTTGTCTCATCTGTCAGCCAATCTGGTGCAGTTTTGGGTTTGACGTTGGAAACACCATGAAATATGAGCCTTGATTTACCACCAAATATTAGAACATCACCAGATTCAAGATCAATCTTTGAAGCCTTGTCCACATCTCTTACATCACCATACAAGAATTCTGCAGTTTCGCCTATCGAGAAAGAAACAACAGGCAATCCCTTGTCAAGGCTGTTTTTCGTTTCATCTTTGTCCTGCCACAATAACACAAAACCCAATTAGCAATCACGAAACAAGGTTGCAGCACTCTGACTTTTCAATTGCAGATCAACAGAATGAGGGAGACTAAATTTAAAATGTCCGAGAACATCAAACTCTTGCGAGTGAAACATCACAAATAAAGCTGCCTTTATCTTGTCTACATATGCCCGTCCGAAATGAGCACTTATTGAATTAGTTTCCCTCCCTACTTTTAATTTTTTTTACAAGTAGCGGGGTTAAGATCATATACTAGTCTACTCCCAGCAAGAAATGCAATACTGTGATTTCTGTACATGTATCTGTTGTCATTGGATAAAGTTGTACCTGATGAAGACCTAATCTCCCACTAGTGCCATAGAAGTTAACAAGGCAGATATCTGGTGACATTGGAGGAAGTTCTTCCACAGCATTGGCAGCTTTAATGGCATCCTGAACGAACTTCATGAAATCTTCTGGTATATTTGGTGGTTGAGCTTTATCAAACAGACGTCTATGTCCATAAGAGCGTGAATCTGGATCCCAGTTCATCCCTAAGCACATCATCCGTAAACTTAACTTAGCTCCATCTCTGTATCCAGGTCTATAAAATCCTCCTGCGCCTACACCAAGCTGTTGGCAAAGCTTGACAATTTTAACCTGATATGTAGAATAAAAGAAGCGTCAGAATGGGAAAGTATTATAAAATGAACCGGAAAGTGTACGATCTGGAAAAGTATGGAGCCTGAAAACATTATGCAATCTAGAATAAAATGCACACCCAAATTTCAAAAGGAGAAACAGAAACAGCATGGAGATTAACATTTTGTACTCACAGAAACCATACAATTTATTTAAATGGAAATGTTGATTCTGAGGCAATACACTGTAAAGAAAATATTTATGTTCAGGCAATGCACAAAAAGGACAATGTTGATGCTCAGATAAGGCACTAAGAGGATAAGCCTTATGTCATTCAAATGAGGCAGCAAAAGGTGACATGTGTAAACATATGCATACCTGATCATTAGGCTTCAAAAATCCTTTCAACAGAACCATCCCAGGCCTCAAATACTGCAGTGGAGGTACATCCTTAGAAACTCGTCTTTTCTCTCGGTTGATCTCGATTAAAGAACGCTTTAATTTGAAAGTGCATTTGCTAACACTCAAACAGATGTCAAATGGAGGATCAGCTCCTGGATCAGACCCCACAGCACTACATGGGCTGCTTCCGGAGTCCAGAGATTTTGGTAGTTGAACCGGTGTGACCAATTGTGGCGGTGATGTGTTCCTGCTAACTGAAGGAGATAATGAACATGCTCCCTCATTTAGTCGTTCCAAAGGCCTCTGATAAACTTAATAACAGCAAAATTAAAGAAGTTAGAACGCATGAAAGGAAAACCAACGTTTTATAAACGATGTGTATATCATATCACATAGATTGAATTCAGATTAATGGTTGTCAGATATGATTGTCAAAGGTAAGCATCAGCATGTTTCAGACTACGCACCAGTCTATAGGCCTACCGTTCATCATGTGAAAACACAGATGCATGAGGATTCACTATCTCCACGACAATCCGTTCGATCCTAATTTGAGGAAGCTCGAGCAACACCAATGTTGCTTATTTCTGAGAAGGAGTGCGGCGAGGTTTTCAAAAAAAATCGGCCGGTTGCCACACAACTAGATCAATCCACCAAAACACAACGTAGAACTAACACTGTCTCAAACTATAAAAACCTCGCATCACATTGCAGCACCAATCAAAAACGGGCCGCGGCGAACCCTACCAGCGTCAGTCACGAAAAAAGGTGCGGGAGGGAGGGAAGGAGGCGGATTTCCTGCCAAAAGATAAGGGTTACGGCACCGCTGCACGTACCGTTCCGCCAGCAGGATGGGCCTTCTGCCGCGTGGGGAAGTTCGCCGGCGTCCTCTTGCCGCCGCCGGCCATGGATAGAGCGGCAGCGATGCGGAAGCGGAAGCGGCAATTAAAAGCGGGATTCTACAGTTTACGCTTTCGTCTACAGTTGTGCAGTGCGTGTGCAGTTGTGACGCACAACTTGTGCGACCGGTGTCGACTATCGAGGCCGTTCCGACTTCCGACGGTGCCTCCACCGCCAGCCACGATTTTATTGTGCTCAGTGCTCACGAAGTCACGATTACGCGGATTCAAGCAAGAAACCGACTCGGTCAGTTATACTACATGCTAGAATACGTATTTACATGTAGCCGATGAAAAGAAAAATACGACACATTTGCCATATTTTTTGTACTTCACACATAGTATGTGTACAGCGAAATCCATAAAGAAGTGGTTGGGCTGGCTATTTGGGCCCTCGTTTTCTCTATAGTGGCCGAGCGGCCCAACCCATGCAGCCTTGACGGTTCATACACAGCAACAACACTTACACAATATCCCCCTCAGTGCTCAAGAATAAAAAACACGCAAGATCCCCTCAGAAAAAAGAAACAAAGAAAGCAACAACCCAAGAGCAGAGCACACGGCAAATTGTATAACGCATTCATGTTATAATACAGTGTATCATCCGCAGCTAAATGTCTGCATATCTATCACGGAAACAAAAACTTGACTGTTCACATTAACATCTTTTTTGTGATCGTAAGGATTTAATCTTCGCGTCCAAAGCTTCTCGATCGTGGAACAATGAAGTTGTCACCTCAGCTCAGATATTACGACGTGGGACGCCCGTGCGATCTCTTCCTGAGGCCGAGCACGCCGAGCAGCGCCCTCAGGACGCCGCCTGCCGCTGCCGCCGGCCACGACGACCTCGCCCGGCACCTGCTCCTCCTTGCCTTCAGCTGGGGCGACTGGTACGACGGCGGCGGCGATATCGGCGGCAGTAGTTCAGCTGCAGCGCATGCCATTTCTGCCGGTGAAACAGCAGCCGTGGCCGCCGCCGCCCCGCTCTTGGGCGTGCCGGGCGCGGACTCCCATAGGAACGGCACGGCGCCGGCGCGCAGGCTGTAGTACACCCTGAACGACGCGTTCGCCAGGCTCGAACGCTCCCTCGCCGCTGCAGTCTTGCCTTCAAAGCTGCCGTCTTTCTTGGTGGAGATCGGCCGGAGAACAATCTGATTAGAATCCATCAGGTATTCCTGGAGCGCAGGTATTTCACTCGCAATTTCTGGAGGCTCCAATGGTGAAATCGTGGCGAACTTGCAGAGTTGCAATGCTCAATCAGAGTGAGCAAACCTAGTATGCCACTTAAAAAGAAGCAGGGCTTGGGACTTTATATAAGCAGTGATGGTTAGACTTCCGGCTAGGCTGGATCCGGTGTGAATCTGCTGGATGCTGGTCTGGCCATGCAAGTTTTTAGTTGTACATATTCTATCAGACAACATGAGAAATTTAAGTGTGAGTTGTAAGCTCTCTGATTATAATCGTTCATTGATAATACAATTAGATTTGTACCATTTCAAAGAGAAGATTAGCTTGATTAAATATGAAGCCCGTACTTGCAATGAATAATGAGCAGTTGATGACTATTGACGCGTCATTAAACAGGAAAGGGAAATGGGATGGAGAGAGGGGGTTGTTCTCGGCCCACTAACTGAAAAAACTTGCCTTGCACACAGAACTCGGTTATTCAGCCATTATTCAGAATTCGGTTTGAATTTTCTTTATCCCGTTCGTATCTTACGTGGTGGTTGAAGACTTCTATTAGTTGGCTGGAGAGGAACGCGTTTAATCAAGGACGCTGTGGTCGGTTTGTTTCCTGAAGGGTTCCTTTCCGACAGTGTCATCTCACCTAGAGGAAAGCAAACCGGTGACGAATTCAGGATGCCAATTCTGTCCATATGACATACTACTTTTCCCAATGCTATGTAACATGATCGGTTCATTTCAGTCGCCCAAATGGGTCTCTAGCATTGGCTTAGCGAGACAGACAGATGCATTGTCCAGTGTCCAGCAAACTGGAACCAAACTTAACGGTTACCAGGATTAGTGTCATCAGCTGCCTTTCTGAAGCGGCAGTACGCTACACACAACGACGTTAACTGCACAGTTGTCAGGATTCAACCGTGTCAGTAAGAAATACAGGTTTACAAGTCGTCCAAACGGGTATTTTCGGCAGTAGTTGGTCAGTTGCTAGCTGAACATTCGTCCTATGCTGAAAAGTAGCAACTCTCGTGATAATTTAGAAACCCTTTAGCCGTCCTTGTGATGCCATTTCGTCATAAAATTCAGACAACGAGGTCCTTCATTTGTGTAAATCAAAATACTATCTGCCCTGCGATGGCCACTTGCAGAAGATTTGGAAGGCCCTGTTGCCGTCCTTGTGGTACCATTTCGTCATAAAATTCAGACAATGAAGCCATTAATTTGTCCCAATCATAGCAGCAGAGACGATGTCGGCCCCTGCTTCGTAATCAGTGACAAAAACATCTCAACAAGCCATGACTAAGACTATCTACTGCGCACCTAGGATAAGAAAAGGTACGTTTTGTCAATGTACCAGCTCCCGGACTCAGTCACGTTGCCGCTGGTTAGGTTACTAACCCTGTTAATTAGTTGATACCTACTGTACCTAGGTTCCAAGTAACTGTAATTGACCAGACGTAGATGTATGATTGCTGCAATTGATCATGATCGAGCAAGGAAACCTTTTAAGCTTGCAGTTGTAGATCGCATTTCTTACCTCACTGACAGTATCAAGGAAGCTGTATCAATTGCTCGAAAGAAAAATTAAAGGTAACTGTGAGATCAAGGTTCAGAGAGTTCAGATCATATTCGCGCCCTGATTGGCAGTTTACAACAGTGCAATCAAACCGGATTATTTGTTAAATAATTTACAAAGTTCAAAGTGAAGTTGTTAGTAGTTTTTTTGAGGAATTCGGGGAGGAGAGCATCCCCACCTTTTCATTTCATTTCAAATTGGCACATACATGAGAAGGTTGTTACATGTCGTTCGTGAGACAGAAGAGGTTCAAGGACCGAACATCGATGCCCAAACTTGGGCTACATGCCGATCAGCCTGCGGCAACCTACAAGACCAGAGCTCGGCATCCTCGCGACACCCCGCGAAGAGCCGATCATAGCATGGGGACATGAAGCGGAACACGACATCATGGCGGTGCTTCCACAAACGCCAGCAGCAAAGTAGAAGAAAGACATTGAAGTGAGCAGACGGCATGCCTGACGGGGGTTGAATTTGCCACAAGGTGCCAACGTCATCTTCGGTGATGTTTATGCCAATGCGGTGCCAGAAACCAACAGCAAAGGGGCATCCGGCAATGAGATGCGCTGCACTTTCAGGTTGAGCACTGCACACTTCACAAACATCAGAATCAACACAGTGCTTCTTCAGGAGATTAGCTTTCGTCTGAATCAGGGTTTGCATTACCGCGGTAAACCGGACCGGTTTTCGCGAAACCGGAAAAACCGGTCCGGTCCGGTTTACCCGGTAGTCCGGTTTTCCATTTCAAATTTCAAAAAAATTTGAAATTTTGAAAAATTTTGAAACAAAAAATACGTAAAAAAACTAGATCGAATTTGCAATCCAACGGTGAAAACCATTTACGTAGATTCGATCGTTTCATGTGCCTAAAAAATCACGAAAGTTTCTGAGTAGAACAAGAAAGAAAAAAAAAGAAAAAAACTTTTTTATGAACCAGCAACCTTCCTCGATTTTTTCGACAGGCCAAACGATCGAATCTACGTGTTTAGTTTCCACCATTGGGCTGCAAATTGCATCTAGTTTTTTTACATATTTTTTGTTTTATTTTTTGCAACTTTTCATTTTTTTGCATTTTTTTTATTTTTCCTCTTAAACCGGTTTACCAAAATTCAGGTCCTTTACCGGAATTTTCGACCGGTTTACCGGTAAACCGGTCCGGTTTTTCGAAAATTCGACATTTTTTATTCAAATTTTGTCATTTGAACTTTGATCCGGTTTTCGACCGGTTTTCGCGGTTTTCCGGTAACCGGACATCTCGGTCCGGCCCGGTTTTTTCGGTCAAAACGAAATTACAAACCTTGGTCTGAATACGGTTTTGCACAAGTAGCCAGCCAAAAAATTTGACTCTCGGAGGAGCTCGGTTGTCCCATATGAAAGTTGTTAGTAGTTACGTAGACAGTATAGTTGGCCAAATGGGCGGCCCGGCCCAGCACGGCACGGGCCCGCCTTGGCACGGCCCAGAAATAAATGGGCCAGCACGGCACGCAAGTTAACTGGGCCGGGCCGTGCTCGCCCATGGGCGGGGGGTCAAGCCCATGGCACGGCATAGCTAAGTTAACAAGGGCCGTGCCGGCCCATCTAGCCCGAAAGCCCGAACAGCCCACGAGGCCCGACAGCCCGAAAAAGGCCCACGAGGCTTTCCTTCTTCCTCTTGTCGCGAGGACCTCCATGGTGCGGCGTCGGTGGAGCGCGCCCAGCCGCGGCGGGGACCAAGATCTCGCTGCCGGCGTCGGAGGCGAGCGGCGCGGGGGAGGAAGAAAGGGAGAAGGCGGGCGGCACGGGGAAGAAGAGAGGGGGGAGGCGGGCGATGCGGATCGAGATCCGGCCGCCGACAGCCTTGCCGGCGTTGAAGGCGAGCGGGCGGGGGAGGAAAGGGAGGAGGCGGGGCCGCGGGGGGCGCGAACCGAGATCTGGCCGCCGGCAGTCTCGCCGGCGTCGAAGGCGGGCGGCGCGGGGGAGGAAGTGAGGGAGGAGGCGGGCAGTGGGGGGAAGAAGAGAGGGAGGAGGCCGGCGGCGCGGCGCGGGGGAGGAGGCTGACGGCGTAGCGTGGGGAAGGAGGAGAGGGAGGAGGCGCGCGGCGCGGAGAGGAGGCTGGCAGCGCGGGGGAGGAGAGGGAGGAGGCAGGCGGCAGCGTGGGGGAGGGAGGAGAGAGAGGCGGCAGGCGGCGCGTGGAGCAAGAGAGAAGAAAGAGAGGAGGCAGTTTGCGTGGGCCGTGGGGGAAGGAAGAGAGATTTTTGTTAGGGTTTGAGGGAGGTAGGCTGTTAGGTGGGCCGTGCCTGGTGGGCTGTTAGATGGGCTGCATCGTGCCGTCTCTTATGCGTGCCGGGCCGTGCTGTCCATTGGGCTGGGGGGTCGGCCCAAGCACGGCCCGATGCTTCGTGCCGGGCCGGCATGGCCTATCAAATTTCGTGCCGGGCCGTGCCTGGGCCGGGCCAAAATGGCCGTGCTTCGTGCCTGCCCATTTTAGCCCGCCCGTTTGGCCATCTATGGTAGACAGTACCGTAGTTCTTTGACTGAACGTGCTCACACTACGACACTTTGTTGCTAATGTCCACTGCAGATTTCAGAAATCAAGGGTCGTGCCGCCTTCCTGCCTGCTCAACTGAGGAGCTGCTGAGTGCTGACTGAGCTGTTGATGTGCCGTCGCAACGACGATGACTCCTTCCAACGGGCCGCAGAGTGGGCGGCAGGTTGGCCCATTCTGGGTCCAGCGGAGTGACTGCGTTATTGGGCTAAGGCCTGCGGAGGCGTGAATCCGTGTATGTGTATGGCGTGTGGGCCATAGGCCATAGCTGAGTAGGGGAAGGGTTTAAGAGAGCAGAGCACTGTAAACCTCACCGGCGGCGGCTGCGCGTGCGGTGGCGGCGGCGGCGTGACGTGGCCTTCCTATCGCTGCGCCTGGTTATCGGCTACAAATCGAGGCCGGCGGGGCGAGACAAGGCGGGACTCCTTCTCCACTGAAGTACACTCACGTGGCTAGTGTCACGCCGTCCCCCTTCTTCCCCTACCTGCCTTCCCGGCTCGTTCTGGGCCGCCGACTGGTGGAGATCGAGACCTGGACTGTTTCCTTGCTCTTTCGGTAAGAGCTGGTTGTTTTCTCAATGAAATGCAAATTTACGGTCCTTTCATTTAGCTTATTGCGGAATCGTTTGTTTATTAGTACCCTAGCAATCTGAACCATCTTTGGTTGGGTAGGTGTTTTTCCAGCTGGACAGATTGATCTGAGTTGAAACCATAAGGAATTGAATACAGAGGTGCGGCTGCAGTACATATTTTTGAAGATTGTTTGGGGTTTCAACTGAACACCATGCCCAAGCCCCATGTTAAGTCTGCCTCTGGTGGCAAGAGGAATGGGAGCAGTGTTAGGATTGCCGGGGCAAGGAACAGTAGCAGAAGCGAGGATGACAAAGGCAAAGGACCTAAACTCGGTGGTTGGAACAAGAGTGAGAAGAGGGAGGAACATAAGGGCCGCCAGGGAAGCATGGGACCGAGGGGGAGCCGGAGCGATGGAGTACCTAAAGTTGGTGTGAAGAAGAGTGTGTCTGGGACGTCCGGGTCTGACAGGAGGAAAAGGAAGATCGGCGATTACTCGTGCGATGATAATGGTGGTGGCAAGTCATCTGGTAAACCAGGGTTTACCAGGAAGAGTGCTTCCACAGCAACCCGTTCAGAGTATTCTGCTAGAAAAGGTGACAGGTTGAGGTCTCAAAATTTGGATGAGGATGGCTCGTACTCTGGCAGGAGTAACAGCAAGGTTTCTGGTATTAGTAGAGGGGTCAAGGGTCGATTGGTGCATGGCAAGAATGTGGACGTGTCCAAGGGGAAGAAGTTTGGTGAATCTGCAGAGTTCAGACGTAAAAAGGGTGGCACTAAAGATGTTGGTCTGGATGAGCAGGCTGTGGATAGCAATAATTCTGATGACTCAGGTAGTATTACTGAAGAAAAGAAACCCAGACCTCGTCTTACTCGAGTACTAGACCGGACTGGAAAGAAAGTAAAGCCCGCTAAGAAGGATGTAGTTCCTGATTCTGAGGAACCTACTCCGAAGAAGAAGAGAAAGCGAATGAAACTAGATCCGTACGACACTTCGAACAAAAGAATTGATGAATTTCCTCCTAAACAAGATGGTGAGAATTCTATCTTTTTATTTTTTTAAAAAAAGTGCTTAACTTTTAGTGGTTGTTTCTTCATGCATAGAAATATTATTTTTCATTCCATTGTTGTGTGCATAACCATAAACCCTGTAAAGTAAACTCGTTCAAGGATGTGTTTTGCTTTCTGGAAATCATGTTGGAACTCCTGTCCTCAAGTGTAGCAACATAGGTTAAATTATTTCATTTGAAGGGTATTAAGGTTGGTCCAAAGGAAATGTTTGCATCCTTAGTATAATTATGAATTCCCTTATACGAAGAAAGAATGCTATACTTAGGGATGTCTTAGGTCTGGTTGTGTTAAGACTAGTTATTCCCCCCTTTTGGTAGTGTAGTGTGGGCCAGTTGGCAGTATGATTTTTTTTCCTGGATTCTGAAAATAATTGTTTTAGTTTACTTGCTTCCCTTGTGTACACTAACGGTCTTTGAAAAAAGATTTATTTTTAGTGGTCGTTTCCTTCATGCATAGAAAGAATATTTTAAATTCCATTGTTGTGTGCATAACCATAAACCCCGTAAAGTACCTGGATCACTGATGTTTTCTTGCTTTGTCTTTGGAAATCATGTTGCAATTGCTGTCCCCACGTGTAGCAATGTAGGTGAAATTGTTTCACTTGAAGGGTATTAAGATTGGTCAAAAGGAAATGTTTGCATCCTTAATATAATTATGAATTCCCTTATACGAAGAAATAATGCCTATACTTTGGGATTTCTTAAGTCTGGTTCCGTTAAGCCTAGTCATGTCCCCATTTTGGAAGTGTGAGTGTGGACTAGTTAGCAATATGATTTTTTTCCCCTGGATTCTGAAAATAATTGTTTCAGTTTACTTGCATCCCTTTTATACACTGACGGTCTTTGGAAAGATATTTATTTATAATCTGTTTCTTTTGTTCTTGTTTTTATATGTTTCTTCTCCTTTTTTTTTTCTTTTTAAAGTTTCAAATGCAGAGAAAGTTCTGGAGAAGTGTTCACCTGAAGAGACTGAAATGTCTATAAATGCTAAGTTTCGTGCTATAGAGCCAAGTTCCTCCATCCTTTCATATGTGGAAGATAATGTACACACTGCTGGCTCCCCTCAACATTTGCTCCCCACAACAAATCCATTGTGACAGGATATTACTCTTTTTTTTTGCAGCTGTTAGGTCGTAGGCGCCTAAATGAGCTAAAAAATGCTGGCTACAACGTCAAAATTTCTGCTCCGCTGGATAATGCACCCTTCTCAACCAGCACAGAACGTGAGCGGATTGAAGAAAGTGTAAGAACGATGCTATATAATCAGTAACTGAAAAGTTTCTTCCACTGTGTCTGAGTTGTTATACAGTTGCATCTGGTGCCGTATGGCTTAAGATATTGTCGGGTATCTTGTTGTAGATTACAGGCTACATTAAGTAATTGTTGTTCGCATAAACTATTGACAGGTGTTCAGAAATAAGATGGAGTTCTTTGCCGCTGCAAAGATCTCTTCGTCATTCCCTCCTCCTACAATTCCAGAGATAGCATTTGCAGGTAACTCACGAATGAAAGAATATTGTGTTTGGGATATTTTAGGTGTGTCTGATGTCTTGGTTGGTTAACTCACTGATTATTAGGTGTATCAAATGTTGGGAAATCATCCCTACTTAATGCACTTACAAGACAGTGGGGTATAGTGCGAACATCAGATAAGCCAGGACTTACTCAGGTACGGTGCAATGAAACTGCAAAGATCAGATAAGCAAGAAAGGAGTTATTATTCTCTTCTAATCGATTGGTGTTCTTAAAATTTGCATTGTTTGTTTGCACTACTTCTTAATTGCAGAGTATAAATTTCTTTCGACTTGCATCGAAGTTATGCCTCGTCGACTTACCTGGATATGGTTTTGCTTACGCGAAGGAAGAAGTTAAGGAGTCGTGGCAAGAGCTTGTATGCACGATGAAATCTGAATATAATGAATTATGTTATGTTGCATTCTGTGTCAGTTAATCCATGTTATTCTTAGTTCTTACAGCTATTGTTGTGATTCGTAGGTCAAAGAATATGTTTCAACCAGGGTCGGCCTAGAAAGAGTGTGTCTTCTTGTCCACACTAAACGGGGAATGAAACCATTGGACTATGAGCTTGTAGATTTGATGGAAAAGTATGTCTTCCTTGGCCTTTCGTTCAAATACACCAACAATTTTCTTTTTTATTTCCAGTTTCGAACAGTTCATGATTTTTGCATGGTCATGAAGCAAGTAGATCATAGTCAGTGAAATGGAAGATTCATGATTTTGCCTCTGTTTCTGTAACTGACATTCCCAAATGTCCCCTCCAGACACAAGACACCATACCAGATTGTATTGACCAAAACTGATTTAGTTTTCCCAATAGATGTCGCTCGCCGTGCCATGGAAATCCAAGAGGTTCTCTCCTTAGTCCTTACATTTCTGACACGCACATTTCCAGCTTATTATCTAACATAAGTGCATATATTCTCAACTGCAGAGCCTTAGGAAGAACAAGTCAGTGGTAAATCCAGTGGTGAGAAGTTCGATTCTTTTCCTACATGTGTATTCTTTGCCAATTGGTGAAATACAGTATGTATATCATGAGATGTGATCGTTATTTGGTGCAGATGATGGTGAGCTCTAAAACAGGAGCCGGCATACGCAACCTCAGAGGGGTGCTTGGAAAACTAGCTCGCTTCATCAAACCATAGCGAGGCTCATGACAGTTTGGACTCTGCTGACTTGATTGTACGAACAAAGGGTCAAACGCATCTGGCATTTTTAGTCTTTAGTTATGAGTCGTGTACTCGCTAAGATTTTGTTGAGCAGTTATTTTTTTTTCTTTGAGCGCATCATTCAATTCAGAGATCACATTATGCAACAGGGAATGTACAACGACTAGAATTTTATGAAATACTCCCTCCGTCCCAAAATATAAGGGATTGTTGACTTTCAGACAACACGTTTGACCATTCGTCTTATTCAAAATATTTATAAAAATATAAAATAATTATGTTATATTTAAAGTATATCTACTGATGAAACAAATTATAAGAAAATAAAGATTATTTTTATAAATTTTTCGAATAAGACGACAACAATCCCTTATATTTTGAGACAGAGGGAGTAATAAATTAAGTGAGATGGCTCCGATGGATCCTGGTGTTTCCTGACATTTTCATCTTGTTACGGATCCCCAAACAATCAAAAATTAATGTCCGTCAATCGGGAACGTGCGGTCAATTTTGCTTAAGAGATGATTCGATATATACTTGTTTTCGTTCGGAACGCATGCCTTCTGTGTCCACCGCTTGAACGAGTAACAGCGATCGAAGAGAAATGAGCAAAACAAAGACAATGAATCAAAACCGGGCAAAATAACAGGAAGTGATACAAAATGCATTTCCATCCGATAGCAACCAACCAACAATTTGATATCACATTATACAAGTCTTCAGGAAAAACGCTAACAGGGATGATAGTGAACATAAATTGTACTAAATGAATATAACATCAACCGGTACAGCAACTTTTCTCATAAGTAATTTATCCCATCAGTGACAAAATCTAAGTCCTGAACGCATTCCTGAACTTAGGCACGAGGAGCAGCGGCAGCAGCTGCTGCGGGAGGAGCACCAGCACCGGCGCGTGGTGGGCCACCTTGTCCTGGCCTTGGGCCATCATCCTGAAAGCAGAATTAAAAATAGTATAAACATTAATGATCAAATACGTGCATACAGCAAAGATGATTACAGAGCAAAAGGGTTGATGGCTAGAATTAAACAGAGGTCAAAGCAGAATATCGCACTAGAACTCTTGCAATAGATACAGCAACTCAAAACATGATGCAGCATGAATGATTGTCTACATGAAAACTGAAATATCTCATCTTTAATGATCAGCTAAACATAGAACTGGTTTAGCAGACAAAGTGAAGGGGATGATTATTACATATCAGGGACAACTTCATCCCAAAAGGCATATGACAGTAGCCAATGGGGCAGACGTAGTCCCCCAAAGTAAATGTCATCACCCATAAGTGGGTTAATAATAGTATAACAAAAGAAAAACAATTCTTGCTCAAAAAACAAGCTGATGTCTTCCACAAGGCATAGCCTACTAAAAGAAGAAATGTAGGTAAGCATTTTATCACATTGTTTGCATTCAGGAAGTTATGACTAAAGTAGGAATCAGTCATAACACGTAAGCCTGCAATGCACCAACACATGTTGATCTACGCTTTCGTTGACGCATCCATTGCAACATATACACAATGAATGCAACGCCTATAAAAGCGATAATAACATAGCACTTATATCATGTAGTTGAACTAAGCTGGAATCAATTTGCATAGAAAACAAACAGGTGCAAAGAAACATACCCTGCGCCTGAAGCGCTGTGGGGGCTCACGGTTCCTCCTGTTCTCACGAGAGCGAACACGAACGATGTGAGCATGGATTGCACATGAAACACAGTGATGGACCTTGGCATACAGCTTGGGGAGAACATATCCTGCACAGACGAACAAAGTAATGATACATCATCTGTAAGCAAACTAACAAGATAAATAACGAGAGGTATCTTTACCATCATGCACACAAGCCTCTTGCACATCTCTCACAGCAGCCTGCTCAACAATGTTCCTCACCAAGAACCGCTTGATAGCCTTGTCCTGTAAGCAACAAAGTTCAAAAGTCAGATACCATTTCTAGCATGAATTTGATGAGTACTAGCCTAAAACCGCATTGGTGCATCTCAAAATTCCCGTCACTATCAATTATCAGCAGCAATATATAACATGGCACAGACAGTAATTCGATGACAACACGAACAAAATTTAGCATCATGCTACCCATGAATACTTGACATCAGACTCGAAATTAACGTATAATAGCATCTGTTACAACGGGGCGAAGGTGACTAGTGCTGAAACCAAGAGATTTATGCAACTCAGGCTTGAGTTGCAAGTGGCAGACAACCACAACCCAATACCTCCTACGCCAACACTCTCTACTACAGAAGGAACTCCACCCATCAGTCGGAAAATCGATCTGAAGGGAAATGTAAGGGTACCTTGGGGCAGCATTTGGCGCAGTTTGAGCAACGGATGTACTTGACGTGTCCACGCCCGTGCTTGTTGCGACCGCCATTCCTCCGCTTGAACGTCTGCCCACCACAATCATGATCATCAGTAAGCTTACAGCGGCGAATAGAGAGATTAGAGGGGAAAGATCGGATGCTAAGGTTCCGTGGAGCTTACCATGGCTGCAGGCTCTCGATGTAGCCGCTGAGGAGAGGAAAGGCTAGGGTTCGAGCCTCGAGGTGTGCGGCGGCGGCGGCGGCGGCGCGAGCGGGTGTGAGACGGGGGTGGAAGCGACGGATGATGCATTTTGTAGTGCTCGGAATGGAACCCTATTGGGCTGTTATTGGACGTGGACTTCCTTGGGCCCGATCTGCAGAATAAATCGGCCCATGGACTGCAGTTTGGGGTCTTCCTTTCAGTGAATAAAGGCCCGCCTCTTGGAAAGCAGGGAATTTGACTCCATCTCCATGAATCGAACGTACTCAGACGAAATGTGTTCGCGAGGGTTTCGGCCGTCGCCATAATGCCATATCCTGTGTCACGAAATTGTGGAGTACTTTCTGGCCCAGTTTGCTCAAATCTTAAACTTAGCACACAATAGGAAGTCTACATTTGAGCATTTGTAGAACCAGTAGTTGTGTTTCCTATCTTTACACTCGATAAAGGAGCTTATTTGTATTATTTCGCTGATGTTTCGTACATGTCCATAAGTTTCTTATATAATCTACGTTCAAAAGTTGAACAGCCTTCGATAGCACAGAACAAATTGGAACGGTAACTTTTTAACAAAAATGACAAGGGAAGGACGAGCTTGTTATAGGTATAATGAGTTCATGGTACAAATTATGTATTTTACAACACCGCCCAATCGACCAGACTTAAGAAGTTGAGCTCTAATTTCACCGTGTTAGTTACAGTTTCATAGACCATAACTAAGATCTGTCTGGAAGAGCACCAAAATTGTTTTTCTATTCCTGTTGCACAGCTACACTCGGAAACACCCTGCCTCTCGATTGAACACCTTTTGCATTCAAACGTGAAGACTGAAAATATAATCTACCAGCCAAACAAAACTGCTATCGCACTGGTTGCTTCAACACACTAGCCAAGTATCCAATATGTATTATATTGAAGCCCTATCGACAGCCTAGGCTTGTGTATATGCCTGGCAAAATCATGGCATCCTAGTAGGCTCAGTCGCAATATAGTCTAATCATGGAGTCAGCACCAGCAGTAAACAACCAAGGTTGTTTGGGATGGAACTTGCAGTCCAAAACACCTGCAAACCCAGAGGAAAGAATTTGTACCATCATTTGAATCAACCGAACAAAATAACTTTCCAAGAAACAGAACAGGGGAAAAACTTGTCATGCATTACTGCCGCAGTGCGCCTCCAGGAATGCAAATACTAAGATTATCTGATCCTATTCTTTTTAAATGGTCTTACTTCTGTTTCAGTAACATATGTAGTTATTCTAAGTTAACCAGAAGTGCATCTATAGCCAAAAAAAGGTCATTAAATTGGAGTTGGCATCCGTATATTTTCTCAAATGCAATCATCCAATTTCTTAGATCATTTATAGGACACAAGACATTTCTTGTTTATCGCAGACGTTTGTGACACTGTTAACCTTATATGGAACAATTCCTCGCATGCCACTAGAAATTGTTTCAACCACAGATATGCCATTGTTTGTATCTATGACGTGTGGGTCTCAAGTGCCATGGCATAGCAATGAACATCAAAGATGAGAAAAATGATGTAACCGCATTGCTGCTTTTAATAGCACTATCTAGGCTACTCGGATGAAATTCAATGGATGTGAACAAAAAATCTAAGCGAGGAAACATGTAAGAGTGAATTATTGAGCCAATTGGAGGCATACCTCTTCCATCTGAACTAGAATGGCCACGAAGAATTTCCAATGGTACAATAAGTGGGTTCTGGTTCAGATCAGAATAGACCATTCCATGAAATACATATGATGTACAATCCTCGGAGGACGAAGCAAAAAGAGGGTACTTTCGGTGAAACGTAACTCTGGTAATATCCTTCGAATGGATCCTGAAATTCAGCAAATATAAGTTACTAGTGTTTCAAAAAAAGGGGGGAAATAACCATAAAATCGAAGACAAAAACAGGGTTGACGGAACGTTGCAAATTTAGATCTTCAAAAGAGATTACAATGTCCTCTGTGCCACGATAAATCAATAAAAAACTGTAGTTGACAATTTTAAAAAAGACACCAACAGGCAGTAAAACGGTTTTATGAATACTGTTACATAAAATATGACCATCACAAATAAAGCACGAGCAACCTACAGAAGATATCTTATAAGAAGTGGAAACATATGAGAACCAGCTTTATGGTGCATATCAAATTTTTTTCCCATTAATTCTCCAGAAACAGAGACTTCCTTCAGAAATACCAGCAAAATAGTTCATTTAATGAGACAATATTATTCCCTGACTGTCCATGGAGATCCTAAAACAAAATTATTCATATTTTCCTTTTAAAACGGAATCAAAATAAGAGAAGAATAATACTTTAGAGTCTTGTAGGGTCGTGTGGATAGATCAGTATCAAACCAACATAGTTTGCCATCTTTGCTTCCGACAATAACATTATCACCTACATAGAAGAAATGTGAAGTAATCACAATACTAATACACAAATATTGATATAACCTACTACCTACCAAAATGTAAAAGAAATTCAAGTCTCAAAAGATTACACAACTGGCAATAATAACTATAAATCTGAATTGTGATGTGTGACATACCACCAGGATGGACTGAGATAGAGGAAATCTCACGAAGACCTGACTCCAACTTCTTGACCAATTGTGCCTTTTGGAGATCATAAATCTGAACAAACTTCTTAGTAGCAACAAAGAACATCTTCTCACTTGGGTGGAATGCAGCTGCAACTGGAAGCCCGGGCAGTTTACGGAAGGGATGGTGCGAATTCTTCTTCGAGAGCTGGTGCAACAATACAGCTCTTGTATCGCGTACATGGGAATTAAGTTCAACAGTTCGATGTGAAAATTAAAATGAATGAGCTTATTGGCGTACAAGATTCCCATGCATGTCAAACTAACTATAGACTGGAGGACCAACACATAAAAAAAAAACCAGAAGAGGAATGTACAGTGATTGTAACCTTTATATTTTATTAAAATTGAAATGCTGCGGTAAATTTTTTTCCCTACTCTACAGCCCGAAAAAAGGAAATAGGCCACATTAACAGTACTTTCACTATATAATCATAAGCAAATTATCAGACTTAGAGTGGATGGAAAAGGTATGAAGGATCAATAGAAAAATTCTTTATTCTGATCTACCTTTTTTTTGTTGAATTGTCAGCCTAATCTAGGATATTAATCTGATGGAACACATTGATCTAAAACAAAGTCACACGACTAGAAAAGGATATCACTAGGCACAATTGTGGTGAAGTAATCTCCCTTAAAATGCCAGTCCACATTTGCAACAGCCTAAACAATAAAGGAATAGTAAGAAAGGAAAACAAAGAGTAACTGATTCAAAGGAAATAATGTTCAAAAAGAAAATCTGGGAACTAGACCTTTTGATGAATCAGGGTGATTCCGTCAAGTTTTTCATGCTTCACCCACCTCACAACTGGTTTCTTATCATCTGTCATATAAAGATATTATCAGAAGATTGAAAAGGCAGAAAAACAGTGGAAACACTGGTTGGCTAACAACACAACTCACCAGCATCATCTTCAGGAGCTGATTCATCCATACGGAGGAGCTCTTTTGCCCTCATCTGCGCTTCTTCACTCCCCACCTCAGCATTAAGGAGTAACAGGTCATGGTCCCTGCATAAGATAAAATTAATAGCATGAATAAAAATAAAGCTTATGGAAAGGAAAAGCATGGCGGAGAATAGCAAAGGTTTACACAATAGCAGCAAGAATAGGCCTATCAGGCGAAGGATTCCAGGCAATATGACGGACTTCACCACCGACTTTCCAAACTTTAAGACAGCGACCAGTTTCAACCTCCCAGACCCGAATTGTACCATCAGAAGAACCTTCAGAAAAGAAAAAAAATGTAACTAAAGACTGTCACTCAGTTTTATGAAATAATTTTCTTAAGTGGAGAAACCTGCCTGCTCGTAATATTAACCCTAGAGTCTAGATACATGATAAATCATACCCAACATAAGTACTAAAGCAATTGCAGCTGTTCCGAAAGCATCTGACTTACTGCTTTACGATATCATTCTCATTAAAGTTGTCCCAAATATAATGATAGTAGATTTCACTCAACAAAATGAAATAACCATAATGAATAGACTTAATTAAGAGCACATCGTAGTCACATGTTATGCGCAAGCGCAATAGTGAATTGACACTTATGAGACTTTTTACCTCCCATATCACGTGAATTCAATAAGAGGTGCAATGTTTACTCCATGATCCAAAAATATCAGAATATATGAGAAGACCACCTTTATAGTACTGCAGTGCTAACCTAAGTTCTAACATTTATGTATAGTGATTAATGCAATATATTTTGAATTCTTCATGGATGTCCGTAATTGGAAATCATAGAAACGAAATATGAACAGTGCATACCAGATGCAAGCCACTGCCCTGTTATTTCAACTGAAATGGACTTCACAGGAGCGCTATGGCCCTTGAACTCAAGATAACAAGTTTTTGGGTATGGCCTTAAATCCTTTTTACTTGGTAACTTTGGCTTGAGTGATTCAGGATCAATATTAATCTGTGAAATTATCAAATAACCATAAAAATTAGAAACAAACATTACCTTTCAAAACAATGAATGATATGTAAAATAAAATATAGGTTCAACTTACGCGCTTTTTGCGGGTTCTAGGACATAGATAAAGATCCAAGCACCTATCAAAACCTTCCCTTAAAGCCTTCTCATAAGCAGGTACACTTCGAAGAGACTCAAATCTGGTAAAGCCAATAACTCAAAAATCAAATAACTTTAGAACATGTCTTAAATAAATGCCTAATGGAAAACGAATGATAGCAATTATACCGTCTTGGAATAAATTTTGGACGATCCTCCTCGTACATAAGCTGGTATGAATCAATTTCCTCTTGTGTGGGAATATATTCAACAGAAGGATTGTATGACTCTTCATGACCTGAATAACCATGAAGCATCAATAAATAATACTCAAACATGTATATGAATGGTCAGTGATTATGACAAAAGATTGCCTTATTCTGGGGAAAAAAAACACCTGGTAAATTTGGTTTAGGAGCTGGAATGTAGCTTAATCCTTGCCGTTTATTGTCTGCTGTGTCAGCTTCGTCTCCCCACAAGAGATAATACTTAGGCTCCTCCTTTGGCTTGTCAAACTTTATCCATCCATTACGAATGGCTCTTACAAGTTTAACAACCTGCCACCAGAGCACATGAGCTTAGACTTAACTGAGCAGTGACATAAATGACTTAGCACGCAATGCCATTACAGAGCAGTTTAAGAAAGGTCAATTTGTGTAGGTACTGATCCTACTACATTCATATCCACAAAACGGGATTTCATAGTGTTCAAACAAATAAGAAGATATGCAAAAGAATAAAAGCAGTATAACCATACTTTCTACTGAAGTTGTTATCTGCTACAATTACTTTTAAATACAAAGAATTTTCACTTTTAAATACAAAGAATTTTCAATGTCGCTAGACGTTAGGCTGGGAGGTGGACGTAGTTATCTGCTACGCACTTGTTCCCATCAACTTACTGAGTGGTACTACAGCAATGTCCCCCAAAATAAACTTATATACTGCTCTAAATAAGTTAGATGCCAAACAATAAAGCATAGTATTAAAAAAGATCAAAGAGACAAAGTTGCCAAACGATCCAGTAGCATATAAATTATCGCATATTCATTATATCATTGGAGAGAGAATACTCTTAATAGGATCAATTATTTTTTAAATATGGATGTAAAAACTCTGAAAATAAAATCACAATCCATGTAGCCAGGTATGGCTTGAAAGAAATAGCTCATAGATAATCAAAATAATCTAACAGGAGATAGAGATGAGATGGAGGAGCACCTTCTTCTGCTCCCATTTTGAGGGCACAAATCGTCTCTTTGGCTCAGGTGCACTAGAAAGTGGGTGACCTTTATCATCATATTCAAACCAATCAACATAATCCTGAATAAAATTATAATCAGCATCCGAATCCGTGTATAACTAAATAAACAGAAACTGAATAAAATAATAAATTGTTAAAAAAGAATCCAATTGCACAAATCTTGATAACATCTACTGACATGATTCATTCAAAATATAAAATTATACAAGTATTTGTCATACGTCAGCCAAACTATAGGTCCTTTTGGCAGAGCTCTAACTCCATGGATTCTTGAAACTGTGCTAGCTCAAAAGTCTTCGGAGCTGGAGCTGAGGGTACATTGAGTACATTTGCGAGCAATATAAATTACTTTAGACTAAAAATAAGGGCAACCACTCTATTTTGCTTACAACCAAGCAATAAGTCAGCAAGGGGTAAGTAAGCACCATATATTGTACTTGATAAATGACAGAGTGAATCATCTAAAAGTTTCAATAAAAGTACACATCCATGGTGATTACATTAGGCCTAGGGTGACCATACGAAAATTAGCACCTTGTGTAAACAAACAATGAAAATAGATAAAGATGGTAATACTGATACATACTGGATATGGATCAACATTGCTATGTGGCGTCTTTCCTTTCAACATTCTACTAATTATCTTAGCCTCTTCCTTTGTAATCTTCACCTCCTCGTCATTATACTCATCATATATTTTTCTCCTATACTTGGCAACAATGGAAAGAAATGATAATGTGTTAAATTTAATTAGCAAGAAAAGGCATTCTATATGCAAACGACCAGATGTGCAAGGTTAAAGAAATGGTACAAGCTAAACAATAATATGCATGCACTAATGGCTCATGGAGATTTGAAATTTGGATATTCGAATAAAAATGGTTTTGATGAACTTTTCAAGCATGTCTGCAGTAAACAAGGTCTAAACCTGGATGCTGAATCAGAGCGATTTTCATTAAATTGTTTATTGCATGCTTCATAGGCATATTGATTCTCCACAAAAGACATGGCTACATTAAATCAAAATGATTTTCCAAAACAGCATACTCTATTTGTTGTAAAATTTCAAAATATTTAGAAATATTGTGGCAAAACCTTCACACGGTTTGAAGCCCAACTTAGCACTACATTAGTGTTTTGAAATGACTCAATTACTCGCATCCTTTTAAGTTGTAACATGTTCTCTCTTTGTGTTAAGTTCTAATATGGATTTACTCTGCGATCCAAGCTTTGCGTACTGTGCTCTGTGAACACCCAAGCTTCAATAATTTAGCAGGAATGATGGCAACATACACACTTTCACGACCAAATGCACATCATGATAGAAAGACAAACTTAACAGGAAGAAGAACTATTAGCATATAACTGCATAAGGGAAAAGATAGTAATGAAACAGATATGGTGCATATAGACAATCAATCCCAAGTAAGGTCCTCAGGTGCTTCAATTGGAGACAATACAATATCTCAAAAGCAAAGCAAGAAACAACATGTCAATTCTGCTTGAGCCTTACCAATTCTTGGCATCATCAGCGTTCTTGAGGAATGTGCCGATGCGGTCCTCCCTATCTCGTTTCTTGATCTTCCTCCCTTCGATGTCATATCCGATATGCTCCTCGTGCTTGTACCACTCTAGTGGCACATCGCCTACTGTGTTCCTCGGTGCCACCTAAACAGAGTAGGAATCCTCATCACATAACACAATCTCAAATGCCCAAATTAAAGTACAAAGAGACATAGTATTCCGCTAATCAGCATGTTAAGTAACTCAAGCACTAATAAAGCAAGTTTTTCACCTCGTCCTCGGAGGAGTCGCTCTCTTCTACCTCCTCGCCTGTCTCATCGGACTCAGCGTCAGAGCCCTCGCCACTGTCCTCGAATGACAGCGAACCCTGCAGCCAATAAATCCATGCAGAAGCCTCAGCAGTAGCTCGAAAAACTGGCATCATCATTCTGTAGAATTTTTGTACTGACTCGCAGACTTATTCTGTAGTAAAAATAATACCTCGTCGTCCTCGGACCAGACACCGTCGCTCCACGGCGACTCATCATCGGAGACGTCGTCCCGCTCGTGCTCCCCATCGCTGTGCCCCATTCCCTTCGAAGGAGAGCGTCCGGGTGTCGCGCGAGTCGGGCGGCGGGGCGTTGTTGAGAGTGTCGTCACCTCGGGCGGAAGGCAGGGAGGGGATGAGAGGGGCGGGTCTGGGGCGTGGCGGCTGCTGGGAGTGGGAAGCAGGGTGGCTTGGCCGCCTGGTTGTGTTACGGCAGCGAAGGAGAGGCGGAAGGTGGAGGAGCCGGAGGCGGAGGCGGCGTGGGCTAGGGTTTTAGGAGAGGGTTACTTCGCGCCGAGCGCAGCCGTGCGGCGAAAAAACGGCGTCGTCCTCTGCACAGCGGCCAGCGACGGAACATGGATGCTCGCGCGCCTGCCTAACCGCGTCAAGCGCGCCGGCCCAGGAAGCCGAGAGTGCGTGTGCCGAACCCAAATAGCCCAGAAACAAGGACTTCGTAGGCCGAATTACGCGTAGGCAACCAGGAGAGGCCCAGTGGGTTGTTTACGGATCAAATGGAAACCGTTCAGGTTCAAAAAAAAATGGAAACCGTTCGCATGGTTTGCAGGACAAAATTCAAAGTTTCCCTAAAAAAACCAAAAAAGGAAAAAATTCAAAGCACCACCATTCCGCAAGTCATGGTGATGCTCAGATTCTTCCCCGCCACCCAATTTGGCAAGAGTGATGGGACGCCGAACAGTGGCACCGATGAACTATAGCTAGAGACAAGTGCTTTGTCCTCCGGAAAGGCACTCCAATAATGCGAGATACATGCGACCACGGTCCACAGTGCTACCACCAGGCCGGCCGCAGATGTGTGTGGTGCAGTGTTTAAAAAAGCGGCGCCTAGGCGCGATTAAGCGGCGCCTAGGCGCTGCGCGGCTGCTCACCGCGTCGCTTTCACCTACGCGATGCAAATAGGCGCTGAAACGATTAAGCGGGCGAAGCGGACGCTTAATCGCGCGTAACTGCTGAGCGGGCGGGAAAATTTCACCGAGCGGGCGCGCTCCCGCCTGAATCGAGCGAGCTCCTGGCCAAATAAAAGGACTGGGCGGTGCCCTAACCTTCTTTTCCCCACTCCCGGTCCTCCAATTCGTGCGCCGCCAGTCTCCGCCGCCGGCCGCCGTCCACTCGTCCTCTTCTCCGGCCATCAAATCTGCATCAAATGGAGTCAGCGTTGCAAGAATCGACCGGATCTTGAGCCCCTCGCCTCCGTTCCCCTGTTTCTTCTCTGGTTCTGCGCAGAAGCTCGCGTTTCCTGTCCACTGCTCTCCTCTCCCCTGCTCGCAGAATCTAGCAAATGCGGCCGGGGCAAGACTTCCTCTGCTTAGCTGTGGTGGCTGATCTGGAAATAGGAGCAGGAAAGAGAGAGCAGGGGAGGAGAGGAGCACAGGATGAGCGATGGCGGAGAAGAATATGGAGCAGGGGAGAAGAAGCCTGGCTGCCGGCCTGCTGCCATACGTTATCTGCTACCAGCAGATAAGGTCAAGGGCGAGTGGGTTATGGGCTTCTTGGTGGGCTTGGCTAGCCCAACACATTTCCTTTCCCTTCTTCTTTTATTTTCTTTTTTCCTTTTCATTTTCTTTCCTTTTCAGATGGTATACATGATTATTATATATCAATATACACTTTGCGTCTCCGCTTTTTCACGAACGCCTAGAAACGCCTAGGCGCCGCCTAGGCGGCCTAGGCGCTAGGCGGTGCCTCTCCGCCCGCTTTCGTTCACCGCTTTTTAAAACATTGGTGTGGTGACGCTACACAACACTAAGCATCACCTTGTGATTGTGAAAAAAGGGGAAAAACAATGAAGTGCGTGACTCACATAATGCCTGTGACTTTGTGAAATACAGTATAGTATTGACAAAGGAGGGTGTAGGACAGTGACCTCCTACCAAACATCAAGTTTAAACCACAAGCTCATGCTTATAATATACTCCACCGATCAGCGGACCTGACCTTTCTTGAGAGCTCAATCTCTTTAGCTTATTGTATCAAAGCAGAGCCATGGATCCATGGTGTGATGTAATGACAAGAGTTGCACTTGCACGACATGGGCAAGAAGAAGACCCGGTGATGGAGATAGGGATGGCGACGGGTAGAAATCCATCGGATTTACCTTCCCCGTACCCTGATCCTTTAAGAGAAATCTTTACCCGCTGGATAACCCAAGTAATGTCACGGGTGTTGTTTTCCACCCATACTCATACCTGGCGGGTAAAATATACCCATCGGATACCCATAACCACGAACCATTTCGAAATTTCGGTAGCATAACAACAGTAAATATGTATATCCAAGATTAATTTAGAAAGTTAGGCTACGCAAGTATGTTGGTCATAGGGAGTAGCTGCAGGAGGAGGCATGCTCGAATTGGAGAGGGTTTTATATCATGTAAAGTTGGGCTACGAAAGTATGTTAGGTTGGACCTAAAGGAAAATATGTTGCTAGTGTATTTTGGACCGGGTCCCCACGGGTGACGGGTTCGGGTTCTGTTGAATCGCATCCTTACCCGCTTACCCGATGGGTAAGCCTTTTCACCCATTAGTAGACCCATGGATACAAGTTTTCGCCCAAATCCTCTCCTAATAGGAGAAAAATCCATCGGATCGCGGGTAATGGGTACCCATTGCCATCCCTAGATGGAGATGGAGCAAGCAAAAATTAAAAGGGGCAACACAGATGCAGGTAGCCTTGTCTGGTTTCATGATCTGGTCCAATATAAATACGATCTTCTGTTGCTGGTGGAGGAAAAAAACAAGGGGGGTTATCTATGTGATGTGCGTGCATGTTTTCCTTGCACACTTTTGGAGCGCAATCATTGGCGTTTATTGGGTGTGTCTGTGTGAGGTCAGGCGTGGACCCATGCATTGCTCCAAGATTTTGGATCTTGGCCCCTCACGCATCAGCCATCAATCCATCTCACACACTGTAGCATATGAGAATATCTGGTCCTCATTCCTGAAGAGGGAATTGTACCCCTAAAATCCACAAAAAGAAAAATCCTCAACACTATTTTCCAAACAACTGCCGCCATTTGTTTACTTACAGGATAGATACACGTAGCATTAGATGCAATCATTTATTAGCAAATACGTGACAATAGTAAGAGCATGTTGAAAATAGAAATGCTTGTTGAAATGTCGATGCGTCCCTCGTGCGGGCGGCAGAAAAGTAAAATAAAAAATAGGGCATGCATCTTGTGGTCGCATTTCAGTCTTTCGAGTGGAGTACAGTTTTTACGCAGCGGCGACCTGACTGATGGGAGTTCCAAGTGGCAACTGGCAAGTAATACGGGCGTACCTCAACATAATGAATGGTAATTAGGCTTGCTAGTAACGTGGCTAGGTAGCTAGCACGAGCAGGAGGGATTTATATTCTACTAGATGCTGTGGTCGTTCTTCAAGTGTTAGGTGGCAGTAGCTAGGTTAGACTTTTCATCGCGCCACGCTGCCAGTGCCACTAATTTGTTTTTCCGTTGACGTCATTCACGTTGGAGTATTTCAGTCGAATCAAGAGAGCCACGCACCCATAAGCTTCCGCAAATATGGAGCCATTTCAGATGTTTGTGGCTTAATCTCCTACGTTGCGACTTCGGAATGGCAGTCATCTGCCTCCAAGTCGTAAAATACAATTGTGACATTATCGCGCATTCGGAAAAGTCGCGGCACCAATAATTAGCGAGAGCGAACAAGGGAAGGGAGGATCGATCGCGACGTGACTGGGTGGTGACGTGACGACCTTCAGGTCAACTCCCCGTGCACGAAAATTAAAGCCAAGCTGCGGCATTGGACCGGTTGACCGTGCCATCGAAACAGTTTCCTTTCTCTTTTTCCGCGGCGAGCAGGCCCGCAACAACCGACACATCGCATGATTTGGGTTGGACGGATCATCTTGATCGATGCGCACGGCTGAATTGAAGCCTCATTTTTGTGCCTCAGCTGCCGGCCGGCGGCACGTGTTTCTGCGTCGGTATACGTTGAAATTTCGCGGGTGGGAACGGGGATGATGATGTTCTGCCCTGCCGCACCTGCTGCGCCATATGCATGCCTTTGTTTTTTGCATGGCCGTCGATTTGTATCATGTAACAAAAACATTCTAGTGCTTATAAAATTGTAATAATGAGATCCACGTGTGGACTCAGGTCGCATGCCGTCGTGGCAGCGGCGGCGGGCGGGGCACGGGCCGTGAGCTGCGGGGACGATCTCGCCGGCCTGGGAACGGAACGCAGGGACGCCTCACGGCGAGGAAGAAGTCTTCGGCCGCGCGACGAATTCCTTGCGACCCGACCACGCGAGCGACGGACGAAGAACGGGCGCGGGCAGTAAACAGGCGGGAGGATTCCGCGTGAACGGCGTTTTCCGCTGGCCAAGTGCGGTGCGGTTGCGGGAAAAAGAGGGACGGAGACGGGAGGGGCACGGCCCGAAACCACGTGGAACGGGGTGGGGCCCGCCACGGCAGGGATCTGCGAGGGACGGGGACACGCACGCGAGACGCCCGACGCGAGTGATGCCGAGGAGCCGTAGCAGTCGCGGCCCCCACGTCCGTCCGTTCCCTTCCCTCTCGGCCCCGTCAGTCAAATACGCGCACTGAGCAGCCGTAGATAACACAAGCGCAGCTGTATTTAATTCCCGCCCAAAAAAGAGATTTGGCTAACGGTCCACCGTACACGTTCCCCGCGATTCAAAGACATCATGCATCACACTACGATAGCACAATTTCTTGACGTTCGGATAAATAGCAGCTATTACAATTTAATTTTAGGGGAAGGAGGAGTAACTTGAGAGGAACATTTCAAGAACATGCTACTAGTTTGGGATGCTATACAAAAGTCGATACCTGAAGTGTATGAAGCAGCAACGTATGCAACCTAAGCGCAACCACTTTCTCTTTTTTGTTTGTTCGGCGTCGTGTTTCAATGTTTGAAAGCTCATTCTCATCTTCATCTGTACATCTCTACACGTCGTAAATGACATAGTCTGTTTGTCTGTTGGCTCATTTACACGTCCTCATGACATGTTCTTACCTGAAGTGTTTTGTACTTTTCTGTTCATGTCGTGTTTCTATGTTCGAACGCCCATTCTCATCTTCATCTGTACATCTTTACACGTTGTAAACGACATGTTTTATCTGTCTATTTGCACATTTATTTACACGTCCTCATGACATGTTCTATCTTTTTTACTTATCTATTTATTTCCACATCATCATCATCACCAACCCAATATTCCCATTCAACATCGTTCGTTATCTTCTCATTATTGTCTCGTGTACAATGCCAATGCACCAAATGATCCATTGAGCACCAAATGCAAATCTTGGGTACCTAGTACGGTGCTTGGCTTCAGATATTTTTTAGGCATGGGCGCAATCTGTGGTACGAACACGGGGAGGCATGCCAATACACCTACCAGCTGCTGCCGCTGCCGCTGCTTCCACTCCGCTCCTTCCTGCTTTGGCTTTGCTTTAGCCGCGCCTCTATAAAAAGCTGCCCACTGCAGTTGTGCTTACCCCGATACCTTCTCCCCCAACTTTTCCTTCCCCCCGCACGACGATTGACGACGACCAGCCCCCCAACCCCAGCGCCAAATCGCATCCGCATCCTCCACTAGGGTTAGGGTTCCAGCTTCAGTCGTGATTTTTTTGGGTGAAATTTTGATTCCGAGTCTTGAGTTCAAATTTGCCGCGTTCAGCTCAGTTTTCGGGAATAATCTTTCCATTTTCTTGTGATTTTGTCTGTTGTTTCGAGCCATTTTTGGGGGCATATTTTTGGGCAAAAAAATCGCGACTCAGAGGCGATTAGTTCTCTGGAGGGCGCGCTTGGGCTGTAATCTCTGCTCTTTCTTTTTCCTGAAAGAAATATTGCAATTTTTGTCCAGCACGCGGCTGCAAACTTTTAGTGGGGAGTGATCTTGGAGTGGCCTCCTTCCTCCGATTCCTGATCACCTGTCCGGCCTCTATGAACGCGGGGCGCGCGGATTGCGATTCCGGTTGCTTGGGTGCGCTCGGGGGCTGTTCGTGTTAATGCCTCGGCTGTCCTGCTCCTGCAAGTTCGCGGACCCAGACAGCGTCGTTTCCTCCGCGGCGTCAGCGGCGGCAGCACGCCGCGTGCGGCCACACACGATGAGCTGTGGCAGCGACGGGTGCCGGGACGGCAGCAGCGGTGGTGGCGAGGAGTTCAGGCGGCCGCGGCCCAGCAAGGTCGCGGCTGATGACTTGGTGGCGCCGGGACGGTGCTCGGATGCCACCGCCCCGGCACGGAACTCGGATGCCACAGCACCGGCGTATTGGATCGACAGGAAGCTGCTTGTTGATCCCAAGATGCTGTTTGTTGGGGACAAGATTGGGGAGGGAGCTCATGGGAAGGTCTACAAGGGAAAGTAAGTATTTAGGCATTTAAACATGCATGTCTATACTCAATTTTCATATGTTTGTGGTAGAAGTCATAATTACCCGTATCAAACTATCATTTGTGCCGGATTTGAATTGTCTGCTCTAGTTGTCATACTAGCGCTTCTCGAATTGAATGGGCATTATGCTCTAGAACCTTGAATTGTCTGCTCTAGTTGTCATATTTGTGCTTTCAATTATTTCGTTTCTCATTGTTCCTGAACCCTCGAGGTGCATATTCCCTACCTTCATTAGTTATAGTATTTCACAAAGCCATGACTAGTACTCACTTCGGGTCCGGGCTTCCAATTCCAGTACTATGTTGAGGGTTAATGGGCTGAAGTATGCTTATATCCAAATATTAGTGATTAGCTGTGCCATCCTTGAGGACTTCCAACAAAATGTTAGTCATGATGGCATGGCATATGCCTCCGAGGGTCTCTAAAGTGCTTTTGCATTTTCAGCAATGCTATTCTGTCGTAGATAGCTGTTGGTATATAATCACAAATTTATATGACATTCTCGTCACACGAGAGAACTTGTGCCATTGAACTTTCATGTTGATGTCATAAAACTTTTTCAGGTTTTCTTTTTTCGTTTGCTTGTGAGCCTGTCACTATATCTAAGAACTGCAGTTGATTTTTCCTTGTATGCTTCAAATAGGTATGGTGATCAAATTGTAGCCATAAAGGTTCTTAACCATGGCAGTACTCCTGAAGAAAAGGCAACACTCGAAGCTCGTTTCATTCGAGAAGTGAGTATGATGTGCAAAGTGAAACATGAGAATCTTGTGAAGGTCTCTTCCTGGCCCCAATGACATGCTTGTGTGTCTAAATTTGCTGATTTCTCTTTAACCTTTTTTCTGACACCATTTATGTGCCCCTGCAGTTCATTGGAGCTTGCAAGGAACCATTGATGGTGATTGTTAGCGAGCTACTACCTGGGATGTCACTGAAAAATTACTTGAACAGCATTCGGCCTAGCCTACTAGATACACACACTGCAATCTGCTATGCACTAGACATAGCTCATGCAATGGAATGTTTGCATGCCAACGGCATAATACACAGAGACCTGAAACCTGGTAAGGATGCTTGAGCTGTTACTCCTGGCTGTGTACAGTTTTACTTATTTTCCTTTTACGTACGATAAGTTTACTTCACATCAATGAAAAACACACACAGACACACATATTCCATAGTGTCTTGATATGATATGGTTGGTCATAGCTTTTATTTAAGATCTCTGAATTCTCATATAAATGTATTTTGTATTCCAAATCATGGTCTTGGATTTTTGAAGAGGTCACCCTTAGTCGTTGAAAGGTGTTTCAGTGTTTGTACCTCTAATCCTTTGTTGCCATTTTCCCCACTTATGTGAGATCTACATGGCATGCGATTGTATATTCCAAAGTCTACATCAGCATTGCCTTTACTTTTCTGCTTATGGTTCTTCTTTAAGATGTTTACCTTGCAATCTCTTTAGTCTTTTGCTTTGCTTCCTTCTTGGATACTCCAATAGTTTCACTTTATATGTTGCTTTTAGTTCTTTATTCTTATTATCTGGTTCTTTGTGCAGATAATTTATTGCTCACAGCAAATCGTAAGAAGCTGAAACTTACTGACTTTGGACTCGCCCGTGAAGAAACTGTGACTGAAATGATGACAGCTGAAACTGGAACTTACCGATGGATGGCCCCAGAGGTTGTAACCACAGTTTCTGCATTAGCTAAAAGCTAGTAAGATCACATGTTTAAACATTACACAAATAAAGTGTAGCTCATGCTCTTTCTTCATGTGATTTTGCAGCTATACAGCACTGTCACACTTCGTCGTGGCGAGAAAAAACATTACACAAATAAAGTGGATGTATACAGCTTTGGCATTGTTTTGTGGGAGTTGCTGACCAATAAAATGCCATTCGAAGGCATGTCAAATCTACAGGCTGCATATGCTGCTGCTTTTCAGGTATACCGAAACTATTGCTGACCATACTTGCAACAAGTTAGTAATGTTTCATTTTGTAGATAAAGCTGTTACCCTGTTAGTCCTACCAGCCACAACTAGAGAAATTGTTGATGTTTGTTTCAAGTCTTTGCTGAAAATTTTGATTGGCTGCCTAAAAGTTAAAATGTTTTAAAGATGATATGCCCAAAAATTGATTTCCAAGGAAGCATAGGAAGTTATGTTACTTATCCATATAGATTTATGTTATCACGGAAGGAATTCTTAAAATTTCACTTCTTTTTAGCCTTCTGTATCATGTTAGTTCACTGGTCCATGGTATTAGTTTCACCACATACCCATGGTTTGAGATTAAAGATCGATGAGTCAACATCTCTTGAGACTATTATTTCGTAGGAACAGACAGCATAGCACCATCCAACTGTCATATACAATATTAACACTTATCTTTAACCACCTCTCCACTGTATCCGGGAATCCATAACGAAGTTGTTTCTGATACCATTTCGGATATGATTATTCGGCTGCAGTCTACTGATGTCTTCAATTGCACTATACTGATGTGAAGCATATTTCCTTGTTTATAACAACAGCAAAAGCGCCCACCTTTTCCCGAGGAGACTCCCCAGGAGCTGGTGTTCATAGTACAATCATGCTGGGTCGAGGACCCTGGTATGCGGCCCAGTTTCAGCCAGATCATCCGAATGCTTGAGACTTTCCTCATGACGATACCTCCACCGCCAACTTCAGAATCAATTGAAAGTGAGGAATCAGAAGAGACAAAGTCGTCATTAAGCAGTAGAAGCTCCTCTGGTTCCTCGCTCGTTTCGCGTGCAACAAGCAAGCTCTCGGTCGTCCGCCATCTCTTTGCCTCAAAGAAGGCAGGAAACGGGAAGGCATGATGCCATGCCCTGAGAGGCTGAGACGTTTCCTCCGGTGCTGTAAAGATGCTAGCCTAGGTTATGGGTGATACAAGAGGGATCTTGTTCAGTGTAGAGTAGCTGTTGTATTGATGATACAGAAAAAAAGTTCAAGTGTAACTTGTGCAATCTCTGTATAGCTCGCAGCTGCTTTACCATACTTGTTCATGCTTCGTTTTCCCGGCAATTTTCTCTTCGTGCCTATTTGGCGCCTCTGAAATGACAACTAATAGCTGTCCTGAACTCAGGATGACGTGCTGTGGGGTATATAATACATAGTCACATGGAAATAATTATATTTAAAATATTATACAAATCAATATATATTTAGCTTCAAGCTTCTGTTGATATAGGATCAGAAATATAATTGTTAAATATGTATGTTAAGTCTGTATGAGTGTCAAATAAAAGAATTAGGAAATAAGTACTAGGTAAAGAAATATAACTAGCACTTTGATGACATTTGGGTGGAATCATGATTTCGGGGAGTCAATGAAGAATGTAACTGGAGCAATGAAATGGAAATGCATTTTTGATTTACGATATATGAATCTCGGAACAAAAATCTTATTATTGTTCACAAGAGCGAGGCTCTATACAAACGGATCTTCAGTTGTGACAGCGGAAAGCTGAAACCGCATGCCTCTGCCCCATTCTTCCGGTCTTCCCCGAGGAGCTCTCTCTGCTCTCTCAGGCCGCGGCGCCATGGCGTCCCCACCGGGGGCCAACCGCGAGGCCTCCTCCTCGAGGGGGGCACCCTCGCCCTTCCCTGTCGCGGGCAACTTCCCTTCCCGCGCGCCCGGCCCCTTTCCCCTTCAGCACCACTTCCCCGCCAACTCCTACGGCGACGAGGAGGTCGAAGAAGACGAGGGCAGCATGGATGATGAGAGCGACGAGGAGGAGGAGGCCGAGCTGGCGGACGGGACTGCTGGAAGCTCGCAGCAGCGGGGCACATTCTCATTTCCAGGTAAACCTGAGCAGACTGCAGAGGGTTCAGGCCTTCAGCTCTTGCTAGTAATTGAACTATGACTCCTGCTAATCCACGATTAAGTTAGTTTCATCGTGAACTCTATCTGGGTAGTGAAATTGCTCCGATTTCCTATAGTTAGGATTTGATACTTTGGTGTATCTGTATTGGTGATCATTGCTGCTTGCTATTCGTACACCAGGTATGGGGCGGGCAGAGATGAACGGGGATAATGTAGCGAGGCACATTCAAGAGGAGCAGCAATGTCAGCAGCACAGCCATGTATTTAGTCATGGAACTGAGCGGTATGGATGCACGTCGTCTGGAGGGGATGAACCTGGTACTGTCCCCAGGGAGTTGATGGTGGAGAATGGATATGGTGTTATTGGAAGAAGAGAGGGAGGTCCTGCATCTATCTATTGGGACCTGCTGAGAGCACACCTCTCTGATCCGTTGACGTGGGTACCTGAAAATGGTTTTCCATTTTTCCTGAGATTTGGTTATATGTAGTAGATACAGTTTGACTATTTCTCCATCTCGATTCACTTTGTGGCATAACAAAACAGCGCCATATAAAATTGAGACTGCTAATATAAAGTATATTATACCATTTCATGGCATTGTATGCACTCTAAAGTTTAAACTCTGCTTGTGCACTCATTCATGATATGCTTCTTTCACCTCTGGTCTTAATATCTGTCGGCCACTCGGCCTTTACCTCTGCAATTTTGTATAACAAGATTATCTTCGCTTGTGATTTGACGTATCATGTCTCATGGAGAAATGGAATTCTGAAATCCAAATATCTCATTTCATTTATCTCTCTGCATCTGAATTTGCAGAGTAGTTCTCATGGATGATGCAATGATTCTTTCATGTGGCCATTCATACGGAAGTAGTGGAATGGAACATATCTACAAAATGGTTTGTTAAAGAATCCTTAGCCCTCTGATGTTCTAATTATTGACTCGAGTATCGTAGAAGTGTTCCTTGTATTTTCTGTTTCATGCTTGTATCTGCACCTGTGGGTTGTTACTATTAATTACCCTTTCCCCCAAGCTGGCTATGAGACCACAATTATTTGGCTGCGGTTTTGAAGCATGGCGTTTTCCCATACATATAGCTGATGTGGGTTTCATGTTTGGCTTATAACATGATATAGCTCCCTCCGGAGTAAAATGGTGCAGCTATAAAACTTCTTGTCCTCATTGATATAATTCTATACAAAGAAGAACAAAAGAATATCTCAGCTATAGGAAAGAGTGAGTTCTATAATCATTGTTTTCTTTCCAACATAAATAACATATACACGTTCTCGAAAAACATGAATAACATACAATACTCCCTCCAACTCCCTAAAGGAAGTCGTTTTGGACATTGATACGGTCTTCAAAACATAACTTTGAGTAATACTTTTTGCTATAAAATATTTATAAAATATAGTTAAAGTGTACTTGTATGAAGCCATATTTCAATACGAATCTTCTCATATCATTTTCACATTTCTAAACTTAACACGTAAAAAAAAGATTTGCAGTCAAAGTTTATTTTTTTTGACTTAGGACAACCTCAAATCGACTTCCTTTAGGGACGTGAGGGGGTAATTTGCTAGGATAGACATTAATGACTAATCCTAGAATAGGAAGCCTGATAAATAACTACTTAAATAGTGGTTTTGTGAAATTCATTGTGTGAAAGTGACCTCAAATACTATATGTTCCATGCTGTGTAGAAAGCTTGTGGCAAATGTGGTCAGCCTATTACTGAGGACTCCATTCGACCAAACTTGGGTATGTGTAAATACCAATGACTTGGACATGTAACGATTCGTTCTATTGTACAATGGAGCGTTTTTTTTTTTTTACATCATACTTTGAGGACTGAAGCTTGAAGATGCATCTGTTATTTATAAATTCGTATCCATTGGTTGACTAATTTAATTTTTTAAGGTCAGGCAGGCCTTTTGTTTCTTTTTGTCTCAGGAGTGATGTAGAAGTTGGTGAATCATGCTGAGTCTTTATACACTCTGTCATGTATATCTTTCCTTTTAGTCTCTTACATGCACTTAGGTCTTCCTTTGGCCTTCTCGGACAATTAGATGTGTTTATATAGCCCTCTGGTTTTTAGTACCTGGCATTAGGACAGCTTTGCTTAGTTCAAGTTGAGCTAAGTGATCCAAGTATTGAAAACAGGAAGGAGTGCATTTTAACCTCCATTCTATCTTTCAAACCTCAATTCATTTTTGAACTTTTTTTTTTCAGCTCTCCGCCTTGCAGTTCAAGCATTTAAACGTGAAGAAGAATCCGCAAAAGCATTGAAAAGGAGAAGAGAGCGCCTTGAACAGGTATATAAATCTTTTCCAGCTTCAGTTAACCCAAAATTTGCTGACTGTACTTGTCATTTGATGTTCTTAAACCTGTTCGACTCTACATGAGGACAAATGTGGCAGTGAGGACCCAAATCCAACTGACCTTTCTAGAGGCAAAGGTGTTCAGTTTCCTTTTGCTGTCTTTGACCGGGTCATAATCAAGGTATTTTATCTACTCTACATAAGCACTTGCTTTCGTTTTCCCTCTGCCCCACCATTTTGCATTAACTAGTGGGTGAAATAATTTTTTCAGGGAAACAAGAGGACACCAGAACGATTTGTGGGGCGCTTAGCAGTTGTGACAGCACAGTGTTTAAATGGATGGTGGGTCACATTTCCGTCATTTCACTGAATTAAGCAGATTGCTGATCTTTCTGAAAACCTTTACCTTTTCTTGCTCATGATGTGTTGCATGCGTGTTACAGGTATGTAGTGAAGACTTTAGACAATGCAGAGAGTGTGAAGTTACAATACCGTTCCTTGGCGAAGATTGCTGATGGCGATGGGGGGTTCTGCTGTAGTCTCAAACAACGCCCAAAGTGCAGGCTGGTTATAAGGTATACTGTACAGAGTAGGCTACAAAGAATATAGTGATAGTCCCTTGCGCTACCTGAAACTGGTCCCAAATTCTGTAGTTGTGCTAACATGCTAAATTCTGAAGTTTTGCGTTGTTTCTTTGTGTTTCCAGGAGGGTATAGCTCAATGTATGATCAAAGAAATGTCTTGGTAAATCAAGTGTAAAAGCATGCTACATTGCAAATAATAAGCATCTCAACACCCTATCGGTCATAGCAAGTCATGTCAATCTCCTTGCAAAACTTTGTAAGCTGTCTCTTTAAGTACCCCTAGCTTTGGTGACTGGATAGCGACAGGAAAGAATCGTCTCCCTCTTTGCTAGCATGGCTACCAAGTACTAATACTATACCATTTCGGTGACTTGCGGAGGAAAGAAGCATCACCCCAGTAGCCAGTACTAGTAGCAGCGTGAGACCCGTTCAAAAATAAAATAAAATGCAGCGTGGGATCAGAATGAAGGTTGTGGGGCAATTTTCACATGTCCTGTGGAACCCAACTTTCTTTTGGAGCCCAAACATTCAGGGATGTGCATGCTCTGTTTCCAGTTCACCTGTCACTTCGTTATCGTTGGGTAGGAGGAGTATATCAGACTCCAGAAGTACGGCCCGGGTCCCGTCGCAAGGCCTGAAGGCGTTAGATTGATCCATGGTGCCACGTGGGCCGTCGATCCGTCTCGTTCCAGAAGAATCCGCCTCCGAATCAACGGTTGGTTCCAGCAGCCGCTTGGCGCCGCTCGCTATAAAGGTATCTCCTCCCCCAAATCTAACCTCTTTTCTCTCCGCTCACCTCCACGCCACACAAGGATAGAGAGAGCCGGCGGCGCGGAGCTAGGGTTCTGATCTCGCCTGGCTGCCCCCGCCATGGAGAGGGAGCTCCTTGAGACGTTCGAGGCGGCCAAGAAGGCGGCCGACGCGGTTGCCGGGGAGGACGACTCACCGGAGGCCGACCGGTGCCTCGACGCGTTGCGGAGGCTGCGCGCCATTCGCGTCAACACCGAGGTCCTCGTCTCCACACAGGTCAGCGGCGGCCTCGATCCGAATTCGTTTGGTTGATTGGATATCCATCCGTGTCCTCTCGTGGTGCTGTTCCTGTCGATACGTGCAGCGGCGGCAATCTAGTTTTTGTGGACCACGTATGCCTATGTTGCAAAGAATTTAGATTTCTGGTAGGATTTTTATCCGCTCGGTTCATCAAGTTTGGATGGCAATGGGAAATTTTATTTTATTTTTGAAATCTTTTGCGGCGACGGTGTGAAAAATTGGCCCTTTGATTTGAACTAGATCTTGCAAGTTCCCATTGGTATTGTGGCTGGATGGATATATGATATGTTAACCCCCCTTTTTGGCTCAATTTTATGTATTTGTAGTGGGCTCTCATTATAGGCATGTTTGGGCTGCAGCTGCTGCAATTGTTCAAGTAGATGCATTTTTACCTGATAGATGTGCAATGTGTTGCGAGTTCCAGAGATTGGTCAACTCTGTCAGATACTTAAAAACTGAGTGAAAAGAAAAAAGGCAGTAGTGGCATGAAGAGAATCCTATGGTGCAACATGAAGATACCATTTCAGAAATCATATTGCAGACATCTTTCATTTCATTCTGTTCGTTGTAATCTTCTATTTTGAAATTCAGATCCAATGAGAATCAACTTAGAAGGGAAGATTCAATTAGCTTAACCTTAGTTGTAGCATTAGTTATTGTTGCTTTTGAGTCCCAAACTATCTGACTTTTATCCTATTTCCTGTCGAATTTATCCCTTATCCTTGTTGCGTTTATCATTATGTGCTTGATTACATACTGATTTAGCTCACATTCCACATAATTCCTGACAAACTGCTTTCTGGTTTGTGTTGAAACTAATAGCATTTGCGGGTTTTGATTGATTTCAACAGGAAGTCTGCAAAGAGTGGTGTGACTGTATCTTCTAGTATGTGTGATTTAGTACCATAATTTATCGTCCTATTTTCAGTGAGGCATCCTTTGTGAATCGAATGTTAATTATAGGTGGATGAATGTTTCTTCTCCCTTTAGCTTGGTTTTGGTATTTCAAGTATTTGAACTGGTTATCCTTTATCTTATCTACCTCACTGTTTTTAATTTACATGTTGTGTTCTGTTTTTGTCAGGTTGGCAAGCGTCTTCGGTACCTTACTAAGCACCCTCACTCAGGCATACAGTCGGTGGCCACAGACCTTTTTGGGTACTGGAAAAAGGTTGTTCTTGAAGAGACAGTAAAGAAGAATGGCACCACAGAGAGTGAAAGATCAAATAACCCTTCACCAAGGGGCAAGTCTCAGCCCATGAAGATTGAAAAGAATTCTTCATCGGTGAGTGTGAAGATTGAACACAGAGACACAGATGTTAGGAGTCCGAAGCCCGCTTCTGTGAAAGTTGAGAATTCCAGTAGTGATTCCAAAGCAAGTGTGAAGATTGAGAAGAGAGACACGGATGTTAGGAGTCCGAAGCCCGCTTCTGTGAAAGTTGAGAACTCTAGTAGTGATTCCAAAGCAAGTGTGAAGATTGAGAAGAGAGACGCGGATGTTAGGAGTCCGAAACCTGCTTTTGTCAAAGTGGAGAAGAACCCAAATGATTCCAAAGCTCAACCTATGAAGGTTGAGAGGGTTTCCAAAGAAGTCAAACCACCCAGGGGACCCCCTAAGCTGACATCCCTTGTCAAGTGCAATGATGCTACCCGAGATAAAATCCGAGAACTACTTGCTGAAGCCTTCTCAAAGGTTTCTGGAGAGACTAGCAATGATGACCGAGAGGAAGTGAGAAACATCTTAGATGAAGTAGATGCATGTGATCCATTCAGAGTTGCTGTTACAGTGGAGTCTGCATTATTCGAGAGGCTTGGACGTTCCACTGGGGCTCACAAGGCAAAATACAGGTCAATAATGTTCAACCTGAGAGCGGATAACAATACTGATTTCCGGAGAAGGGTTCTCATTGGTCAAGTGACGCCTGAGAGGCTTCCGGACATATCCCCCGAAGAGATGGCCAGTGATGCAAGGAAGCTTGAGAACAAGCAGATCAAGGAGAAGGCTCTGTTTGATTGTGAGCGTGGTGGACCACCGAAGGCAACCACTGATCAGTTTAAGTGTGGTAGGTGTGGCCAGCGGAAGACAACTTACTATCAGCTTCAGACTCGGAGTGCTGATGAACCTATGACAACATTTGTGACATGCGTGAACTGCAACAATCACTGGAAATTCTGCTAAGTGCCCATCTGCTGTAGTGTTTATTAGTTAGAGTTGCCTGAAGTTTGACAGAGAGGTCGGACTGAATTTTTCCTATACTAGGAGCTTGTTTCCTTTCTCCCTCTTTTTTCTCTCTTTGTGAACCTGATTCATTCTGAGTGTACTAGTTGACCGCATAAATGTTGTCATAACATGCTGTATCAATCAGTTTTGGTTGGCTATTTGGTTCACTGTAAATGAGATAATGTGCTTTTTTTATGGTAGTCATGTATTCACTAGTATCATGGTAGAGACTAGAGGTTCTACACCCGACATATATTCTAACGTGGTTAGTGGATTCATCTGAAATTATGATGAATTGTGTAAAACAGAACGCATGAGCGACATTGAAAAATGAATCTCGATGAAACTACACGTAACCAACCATTTAAAACTACATTTCCTAAAATACACTTAACAGCGACAACCTTGGGTCACCACAAATATGTGGATTGAAATTAGCGACCGAAACAGAATAAAATTCACCACTGGCAATAATATTAGTACAATCACCTAGTGGCGTGCAATCATCAGCCATCCCATCCGTCTTACAATAATCCATTTTTATGATTACATGTATTGCTAAAAGCAGAAAAATTATCAAAAGATAACCAAAACCAGTAAAACAAGATCCAGAAGCATACATGTAATATGGATATTATTATGCAAGAGGGAAAAAAGGCCATGATCTAATCATGCTTGATTTTAAACTAAGAATACAATGAGGCTGCTTGGTTTTTTTGCCACAGTCGGCCACACCGCCAGAAAACGACATCATACTCGCTACGCTCCACATGCAGAAACGACAAGAAAAAAAATGATGTGGCGGCTACAAAACACGCAAAAACCAAACACTAGTTTGAAGTTTGCTACAGCGAATTGAGGCCAGCAACCAAACATCTTCAATATACGATTGTAGCGAGTCAACAATGTCACATGACACTAATAGGATGGCAGTATGAGTTTGAAGAGACCTTGATACCGGTGATGATATCGTATGGGGATAACACGGACACTAAGTTTTGAGTTCAGAAACATAACATATATATAAGAAAATGTTTGTCACAAAGTTTTTTTGGTAGTTTAATACAAGTCATTAAAAGATAACCGTTGTAGCGACACAACCCTAATTTGAGTTTGACGAGCAATTATTATGCTGTCCAGTTTATCAAAGTTGACTTACTTGATTAGTACTCTCAATTTCTGGCAAAAGGGATCGTATGATTGGTACTCCCTCCGTTCCAGAATATAAGCATTTCTGGGTTTGTTGAAAGTCAAACATGTTCAACTTTGACTAGCAATATATATAAAAATATAATATTTTAAATATGAAGAGTTGCATATTAGGATAGTTGGTATCACGATGAATCTAACAACATCAACTATATATAGTGAAGTGCTATATATTTTATGTTATTATTAGTCAAAGTTAAAGAAGTTTGACTTTGACCAAACTCTGGAATGCTTATATTCTGGAACAGAGGGAGTATCCATCTATTTAACCGCATCCCACCGTGTTCCTAGAATATCCCCACCCTCCGATTTCGAAATACCGGAGATTCCTGTCCGATGCGGCAACGCTCCAACGTCAAATCCCAAGATTACCCCTGAGGCCACGCTCCTTTTATCCCCGCCGCTCTGCGCAATTCCCCTTCGTCTTCCCGCTTCCACTGCAACTCCACTAGCCCCTCACAGCCGCACCAACCCGTGAAACCCTAACCCTAAAACCCTACCCAACCTCCAACACCACGCTCCCATGGCGGGGCGCGTAGGCTAAGCGCAGCTAACACTATCGCATATCCCTATGGATTGAGTGGATTTAAAAGGCATGGGTCCAAACCCTAGCCTGCAGGAGCTGGCCGCTGCGGCGGCGGAGGCGGAGGTGGAGGCGACGGCGTCGGAGCCGCCGCGGACACGCGTCGTGCGGATCCTCGTGCACGATGCTGACGCCACCGACTCGTCCTCCAGCGAGGACGAAGCGCCGCAGCCACCACCGCGGCAGCTGCGGAGGGGCAGCAGCAGCAACAGCGCTGCCGTGAAGCGCCGTGTGATGGAGGCGGCTGGGACTAGGTCGGCCGTGCGGTTCCGCGGCGTGCGTCGGAGGCCGTGGGGGCGCTGGGCGGCGGAGATCCGCGACCCACACAACCGCCGCCGCCTGTGGCTAGGCACCTTCAACACCGCTGAGGAGGCCGCTGCGGCCTATGATTCGGCCAACATCCGCCTCCGCGGGGCCGGCGCCACCACCAACTTCCCGTCCGCTCGCTACTCACCGCCACCTGAACCAGCGAAGCCGATCATCTCGCTGACTCCTGCGCCAGGGAAGCCGATCACCTTGCCACCAGTACCTGTGAAGCCAACTATCCCTCTGCAGGTGAAGAAAGAGGATGGGAGCTGTGATGACCAGGTGGAGGTTGGCGGCACCTCTCAGGTCCAGGCGCCGGTGCATCAACCAATACCATTCTGGGAGATGATTGCTGGGAAGCGCAAGAAGCGTTCGGGCTGTGGCAGTGGCACTCGTGTGCGAGCTATCCATGCTGCCTCCGTCTGCGTGGATGAAGTTGGCGGGGCCTGAAGCCCCAAGTATCCGTAATTAGATGCTTTAGTGTCCATCATTATAGCATCATTAGAACTTGGTATTGTATAATTTCAGGTAGTAAACTGCTCATCTGAAAACTGATGGCTCTGCATGTGTCATGTGATCTGATTGGGCGATGCTCTAATGTATATATGGTATGTCGTTACATTTAGTCATCTTTGCTGATCTATGTGATGCAGTATGCCAAGCTTGACTGTTGGAGTTGAACATCATAAATGATCTAGGTCTAAGGTTTGACATGTCACAGCAATCTTTTATTTTCTACGAATCGGTAATTAGTAACTGTATAGTTGGTTATGGTTTATGGATTCTTGTGCAAAAGCATTGATGTATTTGCGAGTTTATTATTAGGATATGTTTCATAATTGTCTGTCTGATGTGTGCGGTGTGCCTGTCCAAGCTCTGTCTTTTTCCCGTTATGCCGTTATAGTTAAATGCTTTGTCGTATGTATGCTTGCCCGGGTGACCATGACAGAATTATTCCTATTATTTAATGACTTTGTAGAATTCATATCTTGATTGCAATAATATTATTCTAATTGTCTCTCTTCTGTTTCCTGTTGTTTTGTTGCTTTAGTAAATATCAGTTTTGATGGTTGGCTGGGTAATCTGTTCTGAACCGTATATCTGATATACATGCTACTCTTTAATTACAACATATGGTCAATCAGCATGTTCCCTACAATCTGAAACTGTTAAATTTTCATCATGTAATTTGGGTATTTCTATCTAGGATTGTGTACTACTCTTCTTGGTTACATGGAAGGAAATGTTTCTTTGTAGTGGGGAATACAGAAATATATTGTTTTCTGTGTTATCGGCAGGGCGGATTTTTTAGGTTTGGTTTATGTCTCAGAATAACACAACCATTGCCTTGTTGTTGTTGTTGGTTTATGTCTCAGAATAGTGATTTTGTGGAGTTTTTCTCTTTCTTTAGCTTCACAAGTGAACCATTTTATCATCTATTTTTAATCCAAGTCAGTTTGTCACGTGGTGTTCAATGACGACTGCTTAACTTGCACAAGATCTAGTTCTGTGCAGATCATGGTGATTGTAATCAATTTTCTCTATGTGCAAAGTGTTTATGGAAAAGATACATGCACTGAACTGTGTTCAGCTATTGTTTACTTCAGCAGCTGGACACTTGAAACTAGTAAACAGCTGATCCTTAAAGTGTGCCTCTTTCGTTCTGTTTTGCTATTATTCCATATCTTGGTTCTGCATACGCCGCTATGCATCATGCAGTTCTGACTTGCTGTTACCCAGTAAAATTGAGTGGCAACTCTCCCATGACTTTCAGAGTTTGTTGGATGGCCCTGCGCGTTGTATCTTCACGCCCGGCTATTGAGCTCTTTTGCTAAACTCCATCTGATGCTTTCACATCAATGCACCGAACAGAATCTCGCTTTGAATAAGCTGAAAAAGCTATAGTTTGAATAATGGACTGCGTAGCCAATCGACAAACTATTGCCATGGCCCAAGTCTTCAGAGCCCTGAAGTTCAGACCCCGGAAGTTCAGACCATGATCTGTGCAGCATGGGCGCATACCAGCAGTCGTTATCGCTCACAGAACGATAAAGCCATCCTGTGCCCCAGGGAGCAAACATCTCACAGCCATGTTGCAAAAATGAAGAAGCTGCAGCCAAACATTGTTTGAATGGATCGGCTAAAAATATCATGAAACTATCCTGATGTCTTGGGTCATTCAGTGACAGTGCAAAACAGCCGGGCTTTGTAGATCCTGACTAGATCAATCATTGTAAGTTACCATAAACCACATGAGGATGATCCTTATTTATTTTCCCAACTCCATAATGTTTTTTAAAAAAGTATGATACAAGGTTAATTAAACACCTAAAGCTCACAAACTGAGGCCTCCCTTAGTTTACCATGCAGATCACCACCATACCACCGCATGCTAGGGTTAACTGTCAATAACAAATAAAACGAATGTTCTAGATCATACAACAACTAGGCTGGATCCACCTGATGATCCACTATAACTCTCATCGTCCCAGCAATCAGGGAGAAATGTAGCTGACAACAGACTCGGCTAGTGAAGGCGCATTGCTTCCTTCACAGACGCCCATGGCAAACAATGCCCCAAGGCATGGCATTCCCATGACGTCATAACGAACCTGGACGCTGCCACAAAGGATGGCATAGTTGCTCCACTACTGGCCTGTTTTTGCTCGCTTCATACCACCGTTACTGAATGGAGAGACGCTCCCAGGATGCGGACTGTCCTCTCTCAGGGTGGAGTTTAGCATTGCCAGCTCCCTGAGCTGTTGCTTTTTGTAGAAATCCTGTGATTCATCCTGCAACAGAAACCAATATAAACTTCATAAGCCATGAATATGCAGACCTCATTGAATGTACAAGGAATTTCCAGAGTAGCAAGAAGCAATTATGTTTTATATATGTAAATCATATCGATTCAGAATCTAGCCTACTGCCTACCCAACTTGCTTGGGACAAAAGGCTATGGTGGTGGTGTTGTTGTTGTATATCGGTTCAGAATATAAGATGCGACAATATGACAGCTTTCAAAAAGTAGAGAGATATGTACTCCAGAGTAATTGATAATTGATATTCAAGAAAAGAGCTATGCAGGGAGTGAGGGCTAGCATCAGGGAAGCCAGAGGCACTTGTTTTGTAGGCATGTGGTTATATGATTTTCACATTATTCATCCACCAAAAGAGGCTCATTCACACTGTTGAATGTAATATGGTTCATGGCATTCTCCGGATATCTATCATATTTCCATATCCCACTGGATTGGCCCTGGTGATTTGCTTAAAGGAATAATCTTCAACATATCTCCAGGTTCAGGGTACAAACTAGTGGACATCATATAAGTAAGAGGAAATAGTAATGGGGTGCATACAAACCACTCACCACTGGTTTGAGCAGTTCTTCTATGACCTCCTGTGCATGTCTCAACCTTGCATCAATGATACTGGCAGGGAACTCAGCCTCAATCAAGATATGCAGTGGTTCACTCAGGTGCTCGTAGCCTGGTTTTCCTCGAAGTTTGTCCTCCTTGAAGAATCATTAAACCAAATATGTAAAGCTTGTGTTCATTGCAAGGAAGCAGAAAAACAAGATCACACGAGGAAAGAAAAAGCAAAGCAATGAAACCTAGGGCTAGAGCAATCAGGGCCAAACAAAAGATAAAGAAACACTAACTTAAGATGGCGACAGGTAAGCCAAACTACCATATTGCACACAGTGCAAAAGCAAAAGTTAGTATTATTATGTCAAGAAAATGTGAGCGTTGATAATGAAAGAAGACTACATTCAAGAATTAGTTTAGATATGTCAGAGAATCTTCAGCTACAGCATTACAGTGTCCAAGAAATCAAAATGGAGTGGGACTTGGCCTCTGAACAACATATTTTCCCACAAAGCTTGGGACAAATTTTTTGGATCATGAACAAATAAAGAATAAGAAGCATGATTATGAATGGTATCCCTGCACACAATTCCAAGGAAATTCACTCAATGCGCAAACGACAGAAGCATAACCCACCATCAAAGGTACTCATTATAATAATAAGCAGAAGCTCAGTCGATGATTGAACTTCAATTTGAATGGATGTACACCAAGCAAAAGTTTTATTACCTTCCCTGGATCTTTGATGGAACCTTTTCCTCTGATGAAGACACGACAGCCGGTCGATGCCTCTACCCGCTTTAGGGAGTTACCTCTTGGTCCTAAAATGCGGCCCACAAAATTGAACTGGGACAGAACAAAATAGTATAAACAAAAGCTTAGTCATTCTGTGCCAATCAAGAGAAGCTGCGCAAGTCAAAGGAAGCATACATTCGGATAGGAATCAACTGGGACCTCCAAACGTAGAATCTTCTTAATCGCATGAGAGCTAGGACTTGGAGGTGCTCCTTGCCAGTCCATACTGGTTCCTTGAGGAAAACCTAATCGCTAAAGCATAATTCAAAAAGCAAATACAAATTATTTATCAGTATTTTGACAATAAAAGTTATATCCTGCATGATATTAAGAAAATTATTGAATCCATTGTTCTGAAACATCGTTGTCACGTCAGGTATACACGAGGTTGATCTTTATGGATGAACATCAGATTGGTGTACAAAGTACAAACGTTTGATCCTCTCTGCAAATAAGTATTTTGGTCTAGTGACTACCTCTTGTAGTCCATTCCAAGGACTGAAGCCATTGCTAGGGATACTAGATCTGGGGTTTGGTGAGGACATTGGACTAGGACTTCTAAACCGATGCCTGTCAAAATCGCCAAATCCATGGTTGTGGACGATGCTTGATACCCGCATAATCTCTGAGTAGAGCAATGGTGTCAGAAGTCAATTTCTATATAAATGAATCACAGGTTGTTGACTAGTAGGACCTAATTCTAGACACTGTCGTTCACTTTTCCATGAGAGTCAGTACAAGAAACAATCATGAACTCTGCAAGAAACATTAGGAGACAAGTGCATACTAAAATGTGCATGCATGTATTCTTCCTTATATAATTAGATGGGCAAAGGGATCGTTCTATCTTCAGGACAGTCAACACAAACAATATTCAGTGCAATCTAATGAATGGTACGACATCACCGCTTGATAAATTCCTGATGATCTCATTGAAGAAGACAATGTATATCATTACAATCAACAATGGCATGACAACGGAAATAATATTAAGTCATGATACTTTGATCAAATCATATGTATTGCACATGAATAGCACAGCCAGTAGACAAAGCCATCAGGAAATTTGAGTTACATGTCAATTCACAGAAACAAAAACAAGGCCCACATTTCTCCAGTACCACCTCTAGGATCAGGTACCTTGACTTGAAGCACAGTATCCTTGCATTAAATTTACAAAAAAAAATCTTTGTAAATAGGTTAGAAAAATTGTTTCCATGAGCACCGTTGGTCATGCACAGGCTCTGTAATCTGTAACCGCATTATTGCTGATAATATGCTGGAAATTTTAGGATGGTTGAGATAACAATAGATTGATTCCAGCAGTAACATTTACGAACTGTACATGCTATAGTCTGTATCATAGCTTTTCTGCACCAATGATATGATCAACTCCAGCCAATCAATGTGATTCTCACCAAGAGAATAACAAGAAAAATTGCTGATACCATACGAGTTTGCAATACATGTTTCCTTGAACGCATGCCAAACAGTACTACTTCACAATATATCAACCAAGAAAGTTCTGCACCATCACCATGGTGGATTATCATAGACAGATCGATCCAAGAATGCCAAATGACTGCATTATATACCAGAAGCCGATCATCTAATCTAGCCCATCGATTAAGCATTGCAGTACAAATATAAAGCGCGGCAATATACAGAATCACATGAACCAGATAAAGATAAAAAAAGGAAATGATAGGAAAGAAGCAGGCAATGCCATCTAAACTGAACACTCTTCAAGCAACGGGGACCGCGATTCCCCAATTCATGATTGAAGATGAATAGCTCACTCAGAACTGAAGAAAACTCTCATCAGGCTGAAGGAAACACTGAAGAGGAAGATGAAAGATCTCACCTTGGCTCAGCAGCTTGTTGCATATGGGCAGCACCTGCATGAAAGGCCCGAGTTTCTGGTGTTCGGCGAGCAACTCGGCCAAGTACTGACTGCAAGAACCAAAGGCACCGATGATAATTGTCACAGAAATCACAACATCATCAATCAATCCGAACAAGAAAAGGGGACCAAGAGGCAATCTTCGTATCAAGAATTTATCAAGAAACAACAAAATAAATCCATGCGCCTCTACCTATCAACATCTGGATTGCTTCTAATCTGGGGGGAGAGGTTTCTCGCCGGGGAGAACCCCTGGCTGTAGAGCCCCGACATGGCGGCGGCTCTGAAGACTGAAGGTTGCAATCGAATAGGACGCGAGTTGATGAGATATATCACAAGGAAGAAGCGGAGGCTAGGAGAGGAGATGGTGTGCGCGGTGTGGGGTGGTAGAAAGAGAGGTAAAAAGGCCTGCTGCTTTAGGGTGCAGCCTGCAGCGGCAGCAGCCAGCGTAGGGGGAAGAGGACAGAGAGGGCGAGGGGTTGGCAGGAGCTGCCGCTCTGGAAACCCTTCTCTCTTTGCAACACGATGCCCATAGAAATTTTGGTTAAAAAAAATAAAAACAAATAAAGGAGATATATGATAAAAAAATGCCCTGTTTTATTTTCTTGAGTCACATCAACAAGTCTATTCTAGAGATTTTGCTGTATTGTGGTCATCCGGTACCAGAAAAAATTGTTTTCTACTAAAATATGTGTGATATATTTATTGCTAATTTAATTCTGCAAAATATTTCACGGCTACTATTTCTATGAAAAATATGTCATTGATTTCTTAGAGACTTTGCTTTGTTGATATATACACTTGTAGAAACGCACTAAACGTTTCTTCTTTTCACGAATATACAATAGTTGTATTTGTCTATTTCTGATGACGGTGACAACATGACGATGGATACAAACGTCGTTATTTAGACTTATGTAACATATAATTATCTCTACATGTAAGTTAGACATCATGGCGTATAGACTTTTGTCTTCACAAGAAAAATAACATATGTTTTGTGTTCTAGCGCAACAGAAAATATGTGCTATATCTCGTGGTTGTTTTTCTAGCGAGGTGGAAACTGTGTGCTATTATCTCGTCGCTGTTCTTCTAGCGCAACGGAAACTGTATGCCATACCTCGTGGCTCTTCATCTAGCGCAGCGGAAATTGCGTGCTATATCTCGTGGCTCTTCTTCTAGCGCAGTGGAAACTGTGTGCTATATCTCGTCGTTGTTTTTCTAACGTAACGGAAACTGTGTGCTATATCTCGTGGCTCTTCTTCTAGCGCAACGGAAACTGTGTGCTATATCTCATGGCTCTTCTTCTAGCATAGCGGAAACTGTGTGCTATATCTCGTCGAGCGCAACGGAAACTGTGTGCTATATCTCGTGGCTCTTCTTCTAGCACAACGAAAACTGTGTGCTATATCTCATGGCTATTTTTCTTACGCAGCAGAAATTGTGTGCTATATCTCGTGGCTATTCTAAAGCATGTTTCTGAATAGCCGGAAACTTCGGATAAATCAAATCTTGATGATCCTCTTCCTAAGCTGTCTGCGTATTTTTGTCACTGTTCAAACTCCGATATCACTTAATTTTCATCAAGTGCATCGATGTTTTCTAATAACTCAATTTTGGCTGTCAAGCATTTAGTGGTACGGGCCCTCGTGACTAAGACTGTAGGTATCTAGATTCTTGACCGGTATTTGTTCAAGTAAGCAACAGGCAACTTTCTAATTACTATTCTTGACCGAGTACGTAGAGGCCCACGTAAATGGTTTGGTATTATTTTTCCTCGTCAAAATGTGTCGGTTGCTGGTGAGCATGGACATGGTTGTCATTTTCAGTACACATGAGGATGATCCTATCAACAGTTGTAGAGCATACAGGGAGCCATTGTGTGGTGAGGACAAAATTTCCATGCGAATGATAGTGATAAGTTGTATACTCTGCTACTGCGTACATTAATATGTACGAGCAAAATTAGTGAATTTAGTATGGATTCTTTTTAATTTGGATGCAATAGAATGATACTTTTGATGACATTCTCGTCACTAAATCTTTGTACCACAATTTGTCGAAGATTGCCTTTGATAAGAAGTAAGATACCTTTTCTCTATGTGCAAGAACATCGAGACATTATAATTTATACTTTGGTTTTCGAAAAGAAAAAGTTATATCGTGTGTTTCAGGCTGAAGTGATGTGGGACTCGACTATAATTTCAAGTAAATATTTGAATGTATTATTTTTAAATCAACCTAATATACTAGGAAAAAAATCCCAAAGACCGTATGTGTGTGTCTCTCTCTCTCTTTTGCAAATGTCCAAGAGAACGTACTACTGCCTTACTCCAACTGCTAGCTTAGCATACCTGGCCCAACGAAAAAGGACGCATCAAACAATAAATCCTTACCCGTAATCTATCTAAGATGTTTGTTCGTTGCTCCGCGTGTAACAAACAATGAATGCTTCCTTCTTTTTTCGTGCGATAGAAATGGGGTAATTTTCAATTATAAGGAGCTATATGCATATTTGTTCAATTGCACACGACATAACTGTGGACCACACTAGCCAAGGGACAAAAGCAAGTGTCCCTCAGAGAAAATTACAGGTGTTGCATCTTCGATCCAATGGAAAATAATAATATTGGCAGCCTACCATTGATGTGATCCATTAAAAAAAAACCATTGCTGTGATAAGTTACTTTTTCAGGAGATACTGTGACTTGTGCTTTGATCTGGTTATCAGGCCGTCTCTCTCTCTCTCTCTCTCTCTCTCTCTCTCTCGTGCGTGTCATGAGTTATGCTTCAGTCGAAGTACCGAATTTTGTAAACAGATGATCCCGGAGTGCCTGGTAAGTCAGTAAAAGTTCATGATGTAAGCAACCTCATTTTGCCGTTTTCTTCAAAGGCGTGACGGAAACCGAGTAAGCTGGATGCCCTGATCCGGGCATCAACTTTTGTGTTGGCCCTTTCCAGTTCTTGCTTTTCTCATCAGCCCTTACATGCGCCCTGCAGGGTCTCATGCATGCTGTGGACTGTGGTTTTATGCCATGATTCAGGACGAAGACAGAGAGAGCATGGGCGTACCGTCGGATTGAACCTTTCGTAGTACACCGATCTGCAGCGACGTTTATACCTGGCAGTAGAATACTGTTCTTACGTACTGCTAGAACAAGGTACTGCAAGTTACAGGGGAGCACCAATCATAAATCAGTGAGGTCCCGCTCAAAAAGCACGAGAACTCTTGCCGATTGCAAAGTTCCAAACTTTGAAGATGCGACAGCACCGGTGTGAAAATCTTAACGCCACAACGTGTGCAGTAACATTGTCTCGAAGAAGCAAAACAATGTGCAAACAACAGTTTCTAATGGTCACCGTTTTGGTGCTTGAATGCTACAGTGACTCGTACGTTGAACATGTACTCGTTGACTCTAGAGCACGAGAAACTATGCTTAGTTAGGTTGCACGACAGTGCATACTCCAATATAATTGATGGTCGTGAGCATAGAGACAGCAGTACAGACATGCAACCGATCGAGCACGCCACTGTCAGTGTATATAGTTAAACACAACTCAATAATAATTATCAGCAGCACCACCGGCGTCACAAAAAAGTAATAATAATAAGAAACAGCTGTCACATCGCGTCACACGGCACTACGTGCTGCTGGTAATCACGTTCATTAACCTGCAGGCTTTGTACTGGTAGTTAATCACACTTTTTCCGGACACGATGGCCGATCAATTGCAAGTGGACCGGCGCGCAATGATCTCGGCGTCGACTAGCTAGGATCCAAAACGAACAGGCAACCAAGCCACCCAACAACAAGCAGCGAACGGCGCGCGCACAGCCAAGGCAAGCAACGACGACGTGTTTCGTGCGTGGACGAAGCAGCAGTCTCCGTACTCCGTCCGTCAGCAGAGCAAGCAGTCAGTCCGTCGCCGCTTCATCGGAACGTACCGGAGATTCGCGTGCGTTGCAGCATAGGATTCCGTCTCGGGTGGGAGGGAGGGAGACGGACGGGCGTTAATGTCTCGGGGAGGCAGCGCACGTTGCCGCGCCCAGGCGCCGCGTGCTTCCCTGCGTGCGTGCGTGCCCGGTGACACGCCGTAGCCGCGGGACGGCAGGCGATCTCCGCCGTTGGTTCGGGGCCGGAAGGCGCCGCGGCCGTGCGCGCGTGCGTGGCCACCCACCAACAACCGCGCGCGCCTGCGGCGCCGGTGTCGCGCGCACATGGCGGCGTCATTGCTGGCTCGCTCGGACGCTGGGTGCGTCCGGCCAATGCGGGAACGCGACAAAGGCGAGATGACAAAGATATCTACCGCTGTACGGCGCCTTCGCTGCTGCGGGCTTTGTATTGTACCCCGTCGTCACCTGCGTGAGATCGATCCCCTGCCTGCGCTGTAGAGTAGATGCAGCGGCGGCAGAGCATCCAATTCTTCTGCCTCCACGGCCGACACTCCACCGGCAGCTGCAGGAGCCGATCCGCACGCCCATTGACCGAATCTGCGAGTGTGGCGATCGATACAGTACATTTCATTTTACAGCGGTACATACATACCGGTAGCCTATGCCGACAAGGAAGCGCTGCTTAGACTTCTCTCAGCAACGCTACAAGTAGGTGAACAAATATTTCCTCAGACAACCAAACGGACTGCTTCGTCCTCTTCGTTCTCTTCGATGCGTCGTACTACTGTCTAGTGCTGAGAAGATGAGAAATCGTGCGGTGTCCTTGGAAGAAATGGGAATTTCTCCGTAGCATCCGCAACGAACAATTCCTGTACCACCTGAATCTGTCCACCGTCGTATCATATCAGTCCAAGCGACCAGTTCCTCTCCGGCATTCCGTCCAACATATCCCTTCCTTCACTCGACATCCGGCCCGTTGCACAGGTGCCGCCGCTGTCCATGGAACAGCGTTTCGAGCGGGCGACGCGTCAAACAACTGGCGCACCTCGGCAACACTAGCTATAGCGCGTCCGAACACCAGAGACCCTGCGCGTCCATGCGACCACGTCCTTCACCTTCATGACATCGAACAGCTTGCATGCACGGTCGCCGCGGCGTCTCGGCGTGGCATTGGGACGAAACACGGCTAGTCGTTCGCAGAACTTCTCGGTCTTTCCGCTTCGCGGAGGCGGACGAGGCTTTGAGATGGTTCTGTTGGGGCGGAGGTGCGATCATTGGAAGAGGGGAGGGAGCAGGCGTCGGCGCCGGCGAGGAAGAAGCCGGGGCGCTGTACGGCCCGCCGGATACGAGAATTACGAATCGACCCCTCAAGTCCTCGGCTCCGAACGGCTCGGTGCAAAACTGCCGCGTCTGTTTTGCTAAACTGACCCTAGGATGGAAGATTATCTTCAAACGAGCCCTAAGGTTGGATCGCGATTAATAATCACGATCCAATCCCGGACAACCATGAACCGTCGGATCGATTGTGTGTGGCTCATAACGTGGACGGGCAAAGTCGAAACGGTTATATTGCAAAAGAGGCCCTAGTGTTGGAGCGAACGGTCAAACACACCCCCGACTTGGATCGCGATTATTAATCACGATCCAATTTCGGATGGATATTAACCGTCAGATCGGATACTAGCGGCCCAGAAGGAGGGCCAGAGGGAGCGGCCGGAAGAGTTTTTACAAAGAGGGCCCTTCAGTTGCAACGCCGGTCAAGTCTTAATGACATGCGAGTCCATGGCGGCGGCGGCGGCGGCGAGCCCGCAATCGTCGACGAGGTGCCGGCGTCGTGCTTCAAGAATGACCAGGAGCAACCAATGGCACTGCGCGGTGTCCAAGAGCGAGCGTTTCCGTCCCTCTGAGAGTTGGGCGGAGGCCGACCATGGCGGCGGCGTAGGCAACGGCATCCCGGAGCGGCGAGGCGTTGCGTCGTGCATGGCGCGATTGTAAACAGATGTGCACTGACGCGGCGCGTTACTGTGAATCTCTATCTTTACATCTCTACAACTCATGAATTCCGGGCGTGTCGTCCGCGCGGCTTATTCCGCTCCCCATCGGCTTATTCCGCTCCCATCGACTGATTCGGCTCACGATGGACTGATTCGGCTCACGATCCACTAATTCGGCTCGCTAGCGACTATACTACATAATAAGTCTGTCGAGACTGATTCGGATGGCCGCGCCATCGATCTCCTGCTCCAGCTCGTCCCTGCCTTGGCCGAGCCGCAGGTGAGCGTCTCCAGCACCACATCCACCTTCCCAGTTCGCTCCCAAGCCAATTTCCTCTCCCTCCTGAGCTCTCCCCGAGAGGCCATGGCCACAACCTAAACTCAACTCCCCATTGCAGTAGCTGTTCCACGGAAGCTTTCCTCAAATTGACCCCTCAAACGGATTCTTTTTATCTCAAGGATTCGATTCCCCTACTCTTTGGCTGCCTTCTCACCATCTCTCCATTACGGATTGAGCTCTAGAAGCTCGCCAATGGCGAACAGGAGCAGAGGACAAGGAAGACCTTCGATCTCTTTCTTTCTGAACGACAAAACCGTCTCCTGTTGGGCTAATCGTTGCAGCCCAAGAAAAGCCCAGCCGGCCTTCTCCTTTTTGTATCCAACACAACCAGCAGGCCAGCCCATATAATGTGTCTTAGAATTTATTTTCGGAATTATTCAAGGGCCTCCACTAAAAATTCAATATCTTCACCATCCGACTCCAGTTCACCAGATTTTTCTCCCTAAATTTATCTAAATCAAGATATATCCATTCCATCCAGTTCCTTAATTTTTAGAGTTCATTTGGCTGAACTACGGGTTTGTCACAAGTGACAGGTATATTCCTTCATCGATGCAGTGGTTGAACTATTAACATATATATGCTTTTTCTAAATGGCAACTTTAGTTCCTTGCTGATAAAAGAATTGTAGCTTTGTAGGGCATAGTTGTTAAGCGATGATGATCTAGAGTCCTAAAAACTGAAATTTTATGTCAGCCCTACTTAACCAACTGCTTTATTTTGAAAAGTTCTTCGCTCCCGTAGCAACGCACGGGCAATTGGCGTTGCGTCGTGCATGGCGCGATTGTAAACCGATGTGCACTGACGCGGCGCGTTACTGTGAATAACGATACATGCAGCAAAGTGGTCTCGGAAACTTCTTTTTCAAAATAAGCAGAGCCGAGCAGCGGAAGCTCGGAGAGAGAAAAAAAACGAACAAGCATATATATGCAGCCGAGACAGGCTCGGAGGCGACGACGATCCTGTCACGACGCCGATGGCCGCCTCGTTTAACGCTGCATCCCATTGGCATTCCCACGCCACCAACAAATGCGATCATCAGAGTTTCCTTCTCCGGCTTCCCGTGTGCTGAACTGCCCGCTGGAGTTGTTTTTCGATTCACCTGCGCTCCCGGTGAGAGCTGTGCTCCGTCGGCTCAGAAGCGCGACGCAGTCCTTTGCGCGGTCAGTGGTGTGGCGAGCGAGGCCAGTGGAACAAGGTGCACGGCTACTATTATATACAGCAAAGATGCATGGCAGGAAAATTAATCTGCAGCACGATTTACTGCAATTGTACAGGCTGAACTCATTCAGGAAGATATAACGTTAGAGACTTAAAAGATATCATAAACCTTATCCGATCGAAGAAAACGTCCGAACAAGCGAACATTAGCCAAAGGACGCCAAAAAAAAAGGTACAAAAGGAAAGTTAAAAAAACAGGTTTCGATGTCAGAAGTGGGATTTGAACCCACGCCCTCGTTAGAGGACCAGAACTTGAGTCTGGCGCCTTAGACCACTCGGCCATCCTGACGCTTGTTGTTACCCTTAGATCTAATTATTTAATTAATCTGAGCCTTTGAAAGAAGCAATGGCCTGCTCCCGAACGTGCAATTAGACATTTAATTTAACCACACCGCAACAGGCTACAAAGGAGCTTGTTGTTCGGTGAACATATTAACTGGAACAAAGACACAACACACACACACAATGATAAAATGTTATGAGATTTTACAAGATCGTGATGCCAGGAACTCTTTCCAAAGTACAATATTACTTTGATTGTTACAGGATAAAATTTCACCGCTCAAAATTTAACACATGATCTGCACTTTGTTACAAGAGAACATTCAGAAGCAATTTGCAGATATGACCCCTCAACCTGCGCGACAACCAAGATATTACTGCAACTGAGGGAAGATCCTACATAGACAACGCAGATAAATCATAAGCGATTCATGCCCCATGAGCCATGAGTAGTCGGAAAGCAGAATAACATTCCTGCATACAAATAGGATAAATATCAAATGGTCATGTGGCAAAACTACTTAATAATTTTTCCTTTGACTGTTGCTATTGTTCCACAAATAAGATAAATATATATCTTATCTAACTAGTTGTATTATTATAAATGGGAATCCCAAGTCACATATCAAGATCTCAACAGCAAATTATCAATAATTTAGATGCAGGTTTAAACAATGAAACAACTTTGTGCCATTATTTAAACAGTCTACATCAATAACAAAGGGGGCTACATTTAAGTAACTTTGGTTTTGAGAATTCGGAATTTCGTATCAGGCAATAGTTTACCTAGACAAGCTCAATGTAAGCCATAGGTGCATTGTCTCCCCGTCTTGGAAACGTCGGGATGATTCTTGTGTAACCCCCCTCTCTGTCCCCATACCTGTCTGCAACCTCAGCAAACAGTGCATGGACGATGTGCTTCTCATAAATAAATGCCAGAGCCTGTCTCCTCTTGTGAAGAGATCCGTCCTTTGCCAATGTGATCATCTTCTCAACATACTTCCTCATTGCCTTCGCCCTTGGCTTAGTTGTCTTTATCCTTCCATGCTTCAGGAGTTGTGTAGTAAGTCCACGCAGAAGTGCTTTCCTCTGGTCCGGTGGCCTGTTAAGTCTAGGAATACGTTTCCCATGCCGCATTGCTACAATCCTTCCGCGGGCATCAATGCCAAACAATCTATGCTCAAAACCCGAATTCTCTGCAGTTTTTTCGACAAATTCAATGGATGAGTTTAAATAAATTTCCTGAGAATTTTCAGACAAACTGATGCAAAGTGGATAAGGCAATAGGCAGACAAAAAAATATGTGAGAATTGTCATACTAAAACTGTCAATCCAAGTTGAGGGAGCCAGATAAAGGTAAAATTAATATTTTAACTTATTATAACACATGCATCTATACTGTGTAAGGTCTTGATGCAGTCATGCAGACAGAGACACATCAAAGAACACAAAAATGTTATTGTCTTTGAAGCAATGGTAAACAAACAAGCATAAACCATAAAGTGTTCATCTTAGTCACATATAAGGCCACATTTTGTATTCTTTTAGCATGCATTCACATTTCACGCGCATTAATTTCTAACAGTTCCCTTACTTCGCACTATAACGCGTCCAGCTCGAGACCCCTAAAATACGCTATTGCTACCACGCAACAATCTTTGGTAGGTCTCCATTTAAGTCAATAAGGAGCTAACACGATTCCCTTACCGGAGCCAAGGGAGAGGAGATTCGAAACGGGCGCGAGGCCGGAGAAGGACCCGAGGCAGCCGACCGACGCCGCCGTGACCGCCGCCGCGGACGAGAACGACGACCGGAGCCTGCCCGTCGGAGAGGGGCGGAGGGTTGGGAGGGCCGCGCGGAGGGAAGACATCCTCCAGGTAGAGGCGGAGATCGCCGGAGAGGGGGAGGCGGAGGAGAAGGCCGCCATGGCGGAGGTGGGAGAGCGAGCGGAGTAGACGCTTCGGCTGGAGATGTGGGAGATTGGCGATGCTGTCCGGCTTTGAACCGGATAACGTTTGGTTCTCTGCGGATTGGGTTGTATCGTATTGGGCCGAATCTATGGGTTGCTTGTTGGGCTATATTTAATGGGCTTCTTATTGGGCCAAAGGACTCTATACAGGGTGCCAGCGGCTCATGAAGCACTCCCTTCAAGAATCTTGAAAAAAGAAAAATCCAACGGCTACGCTGCTGCTTCTTCTTCATCCCTCCTCCCCCGCTTGACCCGCTCCACGACACTCGCGCGCGCAGCTGCGCTTGCCCTGTCCGGCCGCAGTGCCCCACGCCACCGCGCCAGCGAGCCCATCGCCTCTGCCCCACTCAGCCGCCTCCACTCCGACGCTCCTCCGATCTCCATTGTTTCAAGGAGCAATTGTTCCATAAATCAAGAACAATTGTTGCAAAATGTGGAAACAATTGTTCTACTAATTTGGATAAAATAGTGAAGGGCGCATCACTTTGGATAGGCGGTCCCTTCCTCAACACGTGTTAGTACGCGCCCAACAATCATTCTCAAAGTGAAATTTTTTTCCACGTTATTACCTTTTTTTGGGGCTTGGCATGGCCGCGTATTCCACTTTCTGAATTTGAAACCATTCACTATGGAATCTCATTCGCTAGAACTACTACTATAGTAAGTATCCATGTCAAATGGATGCATTTTTCTTTACACCAAAAAGTCATTCACCAAACTGCATGCCATCAGCACAAGTCCTCGAAAAAAAAAGCACAAATCGGCATTGTGGAATCTCGCAGGAATCAATGGAGTATAGTAGTTGGCTGTTGAAACAGGTTATCTTCCCCTCCAAACACACGATGTTGCGTGTTCCAAAAAAAAAACACACGATGTTGCGGATAAAATAATGCAAGAAAGCAGCACACAATGCTTTTAATTAGTTGTCGAGGTCCCACCAACCAGTGAGACGACCATCTGCCCTGTGGCCCCTGTCCCATTTTTCTAGTCGTGATCCTACGAGTGGCCTTCGTCCTACCACATTCGGGTTGGTGCACGACAGCGATACCTGCACCGGTCCACAAACCCCTTCATGGACCTGTACCATGAGCTCCCTTGACCTTACTCTGCCCGTGGGGCCCATTTAGCAGTGAGAGCGCCGCTATTGGACACCGAGTCCATCCAACAAATGGGGGTTGGTGAGGTCAGATCTCGTATATACACCGCCGCATCCACTCCCTCTCCCCCACCTGCGCGCCCCCTTCCTCTCCTCCTCCTGTTCGCCAGTAGAGCGCACGCGCGCTCGCACGCCCGCGGCGGCGAAGCTTAAGATTCAAGATGAAGGTGATCGAGAAGATCCAGGAGGCAGCGGCGGATGGCCGGACGGTGTTCTCATTCGAGTTCTTCCCGCCAAAGACGGATGAGGGAGTCGAGAACCTGTTCGAGCGGATGGACCGCATGGTGGCACACGGTCCGTCCTTCTGCGACATCACCTGGGGAGCCGGGGGTTCCACCGCCGACCTCACCCTCGAAATCTCCAACCGCATGCAGAACATGGTACGCGTGTGCAGTGTTTGTGTGTTGCTAGCTCGCTCGCCCCTGCGCCGCGATCTGATCTGATCCGGTTTGCTGCTTTGTGATGGTCCATGTATTTGTTTAGGCTCGATCAGTTTGAGCGCGGCGTAATGCGTTGATCGATGCGGCGTGATGAATTCCCTTTCGTTTTCAGAGCAGTCAGCTAATGCAATCAGGATTTCCTGGCTTGATGCGGTGCGAGAGCGGAATGCGTTTGATGAAAATGAGTGTATCTGGGTTGGTGGTTGGTTCTGATTAGGTTCGATATGGTTAGGATTTAGGTGTATTCTAAAACCTTTTTGGTTCACTGGAAAAACAGCTCCGTAGGTTGCTAGGTGGGGATCAGATTAGCTTATGTGTATCAGCTGCTTCTCGTTTAATTGGGTAGTTTGGTGTCATGCTTGGTTCCGTAGTGGTTGAAGTTAGTTTGTCCACTTTTTACTTCAGTCTACAACTAATCCAGTACTACATATGATTTTGGTGTTAACTGATAGATTTTAAACGATTTTATATCTGTTGCGTTTTGATCAAGTTAGTCAAGTCACGTGTTCAATGAAACTGATCATAATTGAGGCTAGCGATGCGTAGTGCACCAAGTTCTTTTTAGTCTCTGCAACAGAGTACCATAATGTGGAGCTTAGGATGGACTAATTGAACGTTGTTGATTTAGCCTTAGTTCCCAGTAGAGCTTGTGTTTCTGCAATCACATGCATATTTGTAAGTAAACCCCGTGCCAATTTGGGATGCTGCATTGCATACCTGAATACTACTCTTCGATATGTGATTTTCATGCGGTTCTACCATCCAGCTTTAGTGCTGTTGTGTTCTGAACTTCTGATTCATGCAAACCATAGGTTCTGCATCCTATGTCCTCACTATTGGTTGACATGGTTGTGTGTATAGCTCATTTGGGGTGGGGTAAATGACAAGCCGTTGACGATCTGAATAACGTCTCTCGACAATTAACGTGATTGATTTGTTTCAAATTAGCTGCTGATGATAGTGTAGGATCATTTCCTTGATGCTGGCTTTTTTTTTTGGTGAATATTGCAGCACCATGCTGATGAGTTGTTAATATGAAGTTGGTTTCTTCTTATTGATTTGCAACTTCAATTTATCCTGTGCTCTTATTCAAAAGAAGAAGAAGAAGAAGAAAAGTATCTTGTGCATTGCTTCCAAAGTTGGTGATTATAATATTTGGTACCTTTTCTGTTTCAGGTGTGTGTTGAAACTATGATGCACCTGACATGCACAAACATGCCAGTAGAGAAGATTGACCATGCTTTGGAAACCATCAAGTCCAATGGGATTCAAAATGTTTTGGCACTTAGAGGAGATCCTCCACATGGGCAAGACAAATTTGTGCAAGTTGAGGGCGGATTTGCTTGTGCTCTTGATCTGGTATGGACACTTCTTTCTTTGAAAAGATTGCATTTAAGACCCCAGAACTTAAGTACATTGGGTAGGCATGGGTGTGATGGCTGATTTATGGCTGCTGCTTCCGCTTCTAATATTTAGGAAAGTAGATAAGAGCCGTCTGAATCCTCATTGGGACCAATCGTTCAAACTTCTGCTTTTTGCTTGCAGGTGCAGCACATTAGAGCCAAGTATGGTGATTATTTTGGCATAACTGTCGCTGGTTATCCAGGTCAGCAAAATATTGCTTCTCTATATGGGGTTTGCTTTCAAATCCTGACCTTCAAACTAAGCTTTTTCTGAATTGTTTTCTCCAAATTCAGAGGCACATCCTGATGCGATACAAGGTGAGGAAGGTGCTACATTGGAAGCATATAGCAATGATCTTGCCTATTTGAAGAGAAAGGTTACTTACTTGATATTGCTCTTCCATTTAAAGCGAAGCACCGTATATTTTTATTGGTCATGACTCAAAACATTGTGTCCAACACACATGTTTTTTTTCCTGTACGACGTATACCAATGGGACTTCATATGTTCTGTTGAGGATAATATTGTTACTTGCTAGCTTCTCTCATTGCGCATTTTCCATGCAGGTTGATGCTGGCGCAGACGTCATCGTTACACAACTTTTCTATGATACCGATATCTTTCTCAAGTTTGTGAATGACTGCCGTCAGATTGGTATTACATGTCCCATTGTTCCTGGCATAATGCCAATAAATAACTACAAAGGTTTCGTGCGCATGACTGGATTCTGCAAAACTAAGGTAAGGTCTATTTCTTTTAGCTCAATCATTAGTAATTGCATGCAGGTTTTGAATGTTTCAAATATATAGTTTCAAAACGTTGATTTTGAATGTCTAACAGATCCCCGCTGAGATCACTGCTGCCCTGGATCCTATTAAAGATAATGAGGAGGCTGTTAAAGCATATGGAATCCACCTTGGAACAGAGATGTGCAAGAAAATTTTAGCTAGTGGCATCAAGACTTTGCACCTTTATACACTAAACATGGATAAATCCGCTATAGCAATTCTGATGGTAGTTTCCATGTCTTGCTTGATTTGATATTTTGTTGTGATTTGTTTCTAACAATTTTCTTCTTTTTTTTCTCTAGAATCTTGGACTGATTGAGGAATCCAAGGTCTCAAGGCCATTGCCTTGGAGGCCGCCGACAAATGTTTTCCGTGTTAAAGAGGATGTTCGACCTATATTTTGGTACTTGATCGAAGTATTCTGTTATGTTAAGTTGATTGATGTTTGTGCCATGCTAACCTACTCTGGTGACTGTTGATAACTGGCAGGGCTAACAGACCAAAGAGCTATATTACGAGGACTCGAGGCTGGGATCAGTACCCACATGGCCGGTGGGGTGATTCCCGAAACCCATCATATGGAGCACTTAGTGACCACCAGGTAATTTTGCTGTCCTCTTGTTTGAACCAACATTTCAGTGTTAACTGCAATGTTTTAGCTTCATCTATGCTATGTGCACTATATTAATTATGTTCTTGGTAAATAAATATGATTAAGTGATCTTTTATTTAACAAGATCTTGTTAAACAAAATATAGTTGTTGAGCGTTTTCTTTTCTTTCGAGATTACTGAAGTTGTGTATTATGATAACTAGTATCCGGGCATGATCTAGTCTTTTTTTTTTAACAGTTTGCACGACCCCGTGGACGTGGTAAAAAGCTCCAACAGGAATGGGCTGTTCCACTGAAATCTGTTGAGGACATTAGTGAGGTAGTTGCTTAAATTCGTGATATATTATTGTTCTGCAGTGTTTCATGAACTTTGGCCCACTGCTCTGAGATCTGATATTCTATATCCAGCGTTTCACAAACTTCTGTCAAGGGAAACTTACAAGCAGCCCATGGTCTGAGTTGGATGGTCTTCAACCTGAGACAAAAATTATTGATGATCAACTGGTAAAGATTAACCAGAAGGGCTTCCTTACCATCAACAGTCAACCTGCTGTAAATGGAGAAAATCTGATTCTCCTACTGTTGGTAAGTTTTTTTTTAATTTTTTTGAAAGTTAAATGATGATAAGTTGAATCAATTTTGTTTTTTATTACTATTAGCACCTGTCTGCACTGTGAGCAGGATTTTAAGCATGGCATGCGTGTGCCAAACATTACACCCTTTTACAGGCATATTTAAATTCCACTAAATACATGATTCAGTCAGTCATTTTATCACAATGTGAGATCTACTGTGCTATTTTTGTGTTTTTGCAAATAATGAACCTATCCATTTGATATGCATTTTATGAAAAAGGAAAGTTTTAGTTTAAATTACACCACGCTCAAGTATGATGTTTCTAGAGTACTACACCAACCACTATATATAGTGAGGTTGTGGCAACCTTGAAGTATGGATGCATTTGATATCTTGTACTGTCTAGTCATCATTTGCCAGTATCCCAGCACACCAGCTGTAGGTTTCATATCGATGGTAATTTCTCAGCATGCACAACTGCTAATGAATAACCGCAGTATGAATATCGGACCCTGTAGAGCAGTTATTGGTTATTAGATCATCCGAAATTTCGTAACTAGTTCCTTTCTTGTTAATACGTGTAGACACTATTAGTGTAAAACCTTCCAACCTGTTCTCTTATTCCCTGTTCTGCAGGCTGGGGTGGCCCAGGGGGTTACGTTTATCAGAAGGCCTATCTTGAATTCTTCTGCGCAAAAGAGAAGTTGGATCAGCTAGTTGAGAAGAGCAAAGCTTTTCCTTCACTCACATTCATTGCTGTGAACAAGGATGGAGAATCATTCTCAAATATTCCAGTGAACGCTGTAAATGCTGTCACATGGGGTGTTTTCCCTGGCAAGGAGATTATCCAGCCCACAGTTGTTGATTCAGCAAGCTTTATGGTCTGGAAAGACGAAGCATTTGAAATCTGGACAAGAGGGTGGGCTAGCCTGTTCCCTGAGGGTGACTCTTCTAGGGAACTACTAGAGAAGGTACTTCAGTACATCCCTACTTCAACCTATTTCGTGAAAATGGGGGAAAGAATGATCTTCCTTCTCTGAACTCTTGTTTCTGCAATTTATTACACGTTGCCACAGTTGTCTGAAATGGCATCTGTATTTTTCTTTGATGTTTGCTCATTTGCCCTTGATCCGCTCATCGCGAAGTACGCTAGCCAAACGAATCAATCAGTGCATGATATTCATCTATTTGAAATGCAGTCTCTTAACGCATTTTTTGCTTCTCATTCAGGTTCAGAAGAGCTACTACTTGGTCAGCCTTGTCGACAATGACTACATCCACGGAGACCTCTTTGCCGCCTTCAAGGAGATCTGATGATGCATCGTATTGTATGGCTAAATCCCATAAGTATTCTTGCTTTCACGAGAATAGGGTGTGATCACCGTGAAAGCTTATACTCATTCTGATCTCATATGGTCCTCCAAGTCCGATTCTTCTTGATTTGTATCGGTTTATCCGAACCATTCAGTATCAATAAATTTTCAGTAATATTTTTGTTCCATCTCGTGTATCCTCCCCGTTTGTGCATGTAAAATTTTTGTGCTCCTCTGCTATCTGAATCTCCTCTCTGCTTCTTCATGGCATGCGTTTGGGCATGATATTCTTCCGATACTATATAGAGCTACACGCATCCATGATTTTGTGGCGCGCCTTTTGAGTGTGTAACTATTTTTTCCCCCTGCTAAGATAGATATTGTCCTCATTGTACTGAAATATATCGTGATTACTCGTATTTGCAACATCATGGGCTTAGCGTTGTGTTGTGGTGATAGTAGATATTAACAGGTATCGGACTGATGGCTATACTCATTCTGATCTCATATGGTCCTCCAAGTCCGATTCTTCTTGTGAAAGGGGTCTTGGCCTAGTGGTTAAGACATCCAAGTAACACCTCTCAGGTCCTAGGTTCGACTCTCTGTGGGAGCGAATTTTCAAGGATTTAACGGCATTTGTGCTTTCAGTGGTAGGCGACGCTCCCGTCGACAGCGAGGCGCCAGTGGTGACTTCGTATCTCTAGATTTGCCGGCTCAGTCTTCGAAGATGCTCATAGGGGTAGGGTTTGCGTACGTGTGTTCATAGGGGTGAGTGTGTGTGCGTTGTGAGTGTCTGAGTTGTACTGTGTAATCTCAAAAAAAAAAGTCCGATTCTTCTTGATTTGTATCGGTTTATCCGAACCATTCAGTATCAATAAAGTTTCAGTAATATTTTTGTTCCATCTCGTGTATCCTCCCCGTTTGTGCATGTAAAATTTTTGTGCTCCTCTGCTATCTGAATCTCCTCTCTGCTTCTTCATGGCATGCGTTTGGGCATGATATTCTTCCGATACTATATAGAGCTACACGCATCCATGATTTTGTGGCGCGCCTTTTGAGTGTGTAACTATTTTTTCCCCCTGCTAAGATAGATATTGTCCTCATTGTACTGAAATATATCGTGATTACTCGTATTTGCAACATCATGGGCTTAGCGTTGTGTTGTGGTGATAGTAGATATTAACAGGTATCGGACTGATGGCTACACCATCTTTTTTTCCCCGAGACAACTGTGCGTCAGTTCAGTCCTCAAAGAACACTGGGGAGGGAGGACGTTAGCCTGCCATTCATAGTAAGTAGAAAACGAAAGCACGCGCGACCGCAAAGCAACAGAAGTACGAAGCATTTGAAGCAACACGAGGCGCGCGAAACATAATAAGGGGGTGTTCGTTTCTTTAGGCCTAAAGGTCATATCAAAACTAATTTTATTATTTAGACGTTTTAAATAAGTTTAATTACAAAATTTTTTTACAGACGTACGCTAATTTGCGAGACGAATCTAATGAGCCTAATTAATCTATGTTTCACTACAATAATGCTACAGTAACTATCGTCTAATCACGGCTTAATTGCCCTCATTAGATTCGTCTCGCTAATTAATACAAAGTTCTGTAGTTAGTTTTTCAATTAAACTTTATTTAATACCTCTAAATGACAAGATTCTAGCAGGCCTAAAATTAAGCCTAGAGAAAGGAACACCCCCTTAAGCAACAGCGATGTCAGCTCCTCCTCGGTCAGTTTGGCTCAAACCTTGCACACTTTACCAGGTTTAAGGTGTCATGTTTAGTCGATTTTAAGTGTGTTTTGCAGGCGATCGTCAAAAATACTGTAACGTACATGACCCGTATTTCCGTCAGCTATCACTACTATGATCCGCCACGCTGAGCCTCCGAAGTTGCGCGTAATATTAATACAGTATCGATCTTCCAAAGGTACACCAAGTATCCGTCAGCTATCACAGGTGAGGAAACTGCAACTGCAAGCCGCCAAGGTCTGAAGTAACACAAAGCAGAGTGCCAAGCAGAGGAACAGTTGTAAAGAAGAAAAGCAAAATTTCGTCGATTTTATCGAGGAAGTGAGAAAGAGCTACATGCTATCTACCGTTTGAGCATAGAAGTTAAAACAAAAGAATGACCCGGCGCCGACACCGGGCCGACTCCATGTACGCTACGCCGACTCTGAACTCTGTAACCCCGATCAGGTTCAGGTTCACCTCCTACGCTGTATTTACAGAGGTTGCATCCCTGCAACATGGCCGCCGTCTCGACACCTTCTCCTCCGATGGCCCGATTGCTGATCCCACCAACTCACGCCGCTGTACTTCAGAACGGGGCCAAGCCGCCAGCGCCGGCGGGCTGGTTCCCCTTGACCCTTGGAGAGGCGAAGAGCGAGGAGTAGAAATCCTCCCCTGCCGACGGCAGCATGTCGAGGCCGTTGTACATGCTCTGGATGTCGTCGTAGCTGAGGTCCATGAACAGGTCGTTCTTGGCGCCGGCGTCGTCCACCTTCTCCTTCTTGGGCACCATCATCTGCGCCGCGGGGTCCTGGAACGCCGGGAACGAGTCGAGCTCCGGGAATGGGTCGTTGTCCACGATCTCGGACTCCGGCGTGCGGGTCTCGCCCCACGAGTGCGAGTGCGAGTAGGAGGTGGTCATGTCGCCGGCCTCCTCTTTGGTGTTGGCGGCGGCGGCGCCGGACATCTTCCCCATCTGCATCTTCTCCCACTCGTTCTTCTTGTTGTACAGGCGGCACAGCACCCAGTCATCCAGCTGCACGCATCAAGACAATTGAGTCAATCAGAGATCGATCATCCGAACAATTCAGACATACTGCAGGGAAAGGAAGAAAGAAACAACAGAGGAAAGAAAATCTGCTTACCCTGAGCGACCCCTTCTTGGCGGCGGCGGCGCGCCCTGCGTCAGCGAGCCGGTACTCGTGCATGATCCAGTCGGTCTTGACCCCGCGCGGCGCCTTGCCGGCGTAGAAGACGAGCGCCTTCTTGATCCCGAGCGTGCGGCCCCTGGGCGCGACGGGCTTGTCGGCGCCGGTGGCCTTCCAGTAGCCGTTGCCGGCGGCGCGGTTGGGGCGCGACCCGTTGGGGTACTTGCGGTCGCGGGGCGTGAAGAAGTACCACTCCCGGGTGCCGAAGAGCGCGCGCTCGGGCAGGTCCCACGGGTCGAACTTGTAGAGGTCGACCTCGGCGATGATGGGCACCGGGAGGCGCTGCCCCGCCGCCTTCCGGCACAGGTAGTGCTCGACCAGCTCGTCGTCCGTCGGGTGGAACCGGAACCCCGGCGGCAGGTTCAGCTCCGCCTCCGCGTCCCTCCCCGCCTCACAGCCATGCCCATGATGGATGACGAATTCCTCCGCTTTCCGAGCGTAGCACAGTACACCGAAACTGATCACCAAACAAATCTAGCCGCTCCTCCTCGATCAATCAACACTCTCTTCCTCCGCGCCCGCTGCTGCTTCCTGTGTTCGCGATGTTGTTGAAGGTGAGAAATGGGGGCAGGAGGGATATATAGGCGAGCCGCCGCGGCAGGGGCGAATAGGCGGCGGTCTGGAAGGTTCGGGCTGGGAGCAAGGGGTCAATGGGAGTCGGCGGCTGCGGGAATTGGGGGAGAGGGGGAGGGCAAGGGCACGTGTGGCGGGGAACGGGGGTGAGGTGGTGGGTTCGGGGAAGGTGTGGCCGGCCACCTCAGCGCGCCGGGATTGGACGGGATCGCCCCCTGCTGAGGTCAGGGCCGACCTCAGCAGAATTGGGACGCACCGCCTTTTCTGCCGTTCTGCGGTCGGGGCAGGCGTGGTGGTTCCGCGGCCGCGCAGCAGCAGGCGGCCGCCGTGGTCCGGGGGTACTGGTTTTTGGGATCCACCGCCGTGGATGGTTGTGTACGTGGGCGGCGTGGAATGGTTTGAGAAAAAGGAATATGGGATTGGGGAATGGCTATAGGTTCAAAGTGCACGCGTCAGGAGTGAATTTGAATCACGGATGTCTCCAGACATTCCGGAGGTGAAAAGGCGACAGATACCTCTCTGCGCTGTCCATGACGTGGAGCCTTTATCACTTTCCATCAAAGTGTGTTGCACGACGAGTCACAGCGGGTGATTTAACTTTCCTGTTACAGTCAGTCATGCTTGATTAGACCCTCTCCCATCGCGCATATTCCCACACCTGCAAGAAAAGCTCACAAAAAAAGAGGGATAGAGCCGCCCGTGCCCTCCCATCATTTCGTCGGAATCGCGATCACCGAGCGAGCAGGCACCACATGCACAGCATGCTCGGCACGCATCAAGAAGATTCGCGCGCTACCTCAGCATCCCTATCCCCTTCTCCTCTAGTCCTCTCTGCTCGCCCAAAAATATTCAGGGTGCGTTCGTTTCATTTTAGAAGGTGCTGTAGCAGTCATATCAAAGATGTCGGCACGATTTATGTGTACTAAACAAAGTCAAATTACAAAACTAAGTCCAGGACCCCCCTCTATTTTGCGAGACGAACGTAATGAGGGTAATTAAGCGGTGATTAGACGATGGTTACTGTAGTATCACTGTGTCAAAACATTGATTAATTAGGCTCGTTAGATTCGTCTCGAAAAATAACGCCCGTCTGCAGAAAGGTTTTGTAATTAAAGTTTATTTAGTACCCCTAAATAGTAAGATTCTTTTTACTTTAGAGGGATATAAAGTTTAGAAGGCACTTTAGAGGGAATCCGAACGGCACCTCAATTCATTCTAGTATACGCTTTTCCCCGGCTCGCACTGTGATTTTGGCGCGTAGCACGCACGGCACGGCGCATACGTGGAGACCAAGCCACCGCGCCCGCCAGACACATGCCCGAAAGCCGGCGACCGGAGGAGCGCAATGATGGGGGTCAATTATTTATCGGCACGTGGTGCGCGCGCACGAGCTGCCCGGTGCCACGAGTCCCGCCCTCCGGACCTCGGCGGCGGCCGCTGCACGGAAAAGCGCTGCGGGCGTGAGATTGGTTGGCAGCAGCAGAAAGCTCGATCGGCTCGAGGCGCCGCGCGCATCGCATCGGGGACGGGTGGCGACGCGAGGCCGCGGCACGTGGTGAAGCGGTAGGCGCGCGACGTGGGAGCGTGGGATTGGGATTGGTTTCTGACTGCCGAGCCGTCGCTGTCGACGGGACGGGAGGGCTGCTGCTGGAGCTAGACCGCCGCATGTCCTGTCCGCGGCGATGGAGCCGATAAAGATTTTGTACGGGTGCCTTGCGCGGGCGCGGCCACGGCAGCGGTGGTTGGTCTTCGGCGGTTGACGACGGGCGGCGGGCGGGGGCACGGGGACATAGGTATAGCTGCGCGAAGATTATCATCATCTCTTGCTCGTACGAAAGGCTCAGAGAGAAAAAGGGCCGCTCGGCACGGTGGCCGTGGCGCGTGGCCTGCGACACTGTGAGAGCTAGTAGTACTGGGCAGTGGTTTGCCACCAAGTGCCGGCAACGCTGGAGTGCTCGACTGACACGTACGGCGGAGGAGCAGGAGGTGTGCGTGTGAATGAAAAAGCATGTTGTCCGTCCGTGAGCTTGGTTCCTATCCAATCCAGATCACTACGCCTATCCACATCAGGCACCCCGAAACGGGAAGCGACGCGTGGTGCAGCTCCGGGGGGCGCTGAACCTGCGAGTGTGAATCTGCTGTTCGCTGTTCAAATAGCGGCGGCCGTTGAAAAAAGCGCATCCGTAACTCTTGATCTCGAAACAGAAATGGGGCGTCCCCTGTCGAATCACGGCCAAGCATAGGCAAGCGGCGGTGACAAACTGACTGATGTTAGCGTGCGTCAATCCTCAAAATTGGTGATGTGGTTCCTCGCGCGACGTGGCCTAGCTACGCGGGATCGGGCTGGTGCGGACTGCGGAGACGTCGCCGTCGATGCGGGCGAGCTCGAGGGCCTGCTGCCGATGGACGACACCGCCACGCGTCCCGTCCACGGCGCGGGGGATAAAAATGTACGGCACCTGGCGCGCGGTGGGCACGCCATGTCTGTCTGGTTGGTCTCCGGCGGTTGACGCCGCGACGTGCTCTTTCTGTACCTGTCATGTGTTGGTTACGTGCTGGGAGGACTGAGCCTGCTAGTGCTATGCGTGCCACGCCTGCGCGCGGTCTGGGCGCCGTGTACTGACACAGGCCGTTCTGGAGGCGCTTTGCGCGTCCCAAAGTCGTTCTCGAGGAAAGCTCTGCGGGAGTATGTGCACGTCCGCGACCACGTGTGATGCCTGTCCTGTCCAGATGGCTACTACTAACATCAGTGGTCAGCCACATCATTCCAGATGGTTAGAATCGAAGGCGACGCGTGGTACAAGTTCATCTGGGAGTAGTGCCGTTACAGTAATTTCCGCGCGCATGTTGAGCTAGGAGGCATACCTGTGATCGATGGCACCGTTGCAAGAGCAGCTGAAGTTGAGCTAGCTAGGCATACATCGGGTTGGGCTGGTGCGCATGGCCGGCCCCAAGGCACGGCAAGCACTAATTAAGCAGGAAGATCCGATGCCTGATGCTTCCAAATGCCAGCAACCGAGAGCACCGGGCCACGCGAATGTACGGCTCCCTAGCGCGCGGGCGGCCACGCGATTGGTCCTCGTTCTTCGTCGATTCCAGCACGGGCGGCGGCCCGCGTAAGGCGAGAAATATCATCGGCAGTACGGTGGCGCAGCGTTCTGTGTCTGTACGACTGGAGTACCTACCATGTGTAGCTTGTGAGAGCTCCGCCGACGGACACGTGATGCGCGCGCATCCGGAGCCGCGCGTACAATAGCAAGATCGAGGAGCAGTGCAGGCAGTATCTTATCGTGACAGTGAGGTTTGGTCTTGGAGCAGTGCGGTCGGTATCTCTCTGCATTGTCCGTGAGGTTGGTTCCGATTCGATCCACATCATAGTACCCCGAATTGGCAAGAAGGAACACGTGGTACACGCCCAGCGGCTAACATTAACATTGATGTGATGCGGTGCACTCAACCTGGCTGCAAGAAAGTCGTCGATCGGCCGCCAGCAGCTGACTGTTCATATATCCGAGCTGATAGCGCCGCCACGACGGCGCTGTGGTGCTTCAGTGGTTGGTGCGTCCAACGACGGAGAGATAGAGAGGTTACAGTTGCAGGGCCGCTAATCTAGTAGGAGTACTAACAAGTTTGAAGCACTTGCGCTTGGGTGTCAACACGCAGAGCAGCAACGCCAGAACAGAGTACCACGGAACAAAGACAGCCGCAACGCTGAGCGCTGTGGTGTTTGCAGAGGCGTCGCCGTCGATGCTAGCGTGCTACTGGACCGTCTCCGCATATTTCTGACCGCGAACTGCTGCTAGACCACCGCCGCTGCATATTTCTGTCCGCGGCGAAGAGATAATTGTCTTCGGCGGTTGTCGACGGGCGGCGCACGAGGAGTATCGGCGGCGCGGCCTGACGGAAGATTTTCGCCTGTACGGCAGGCGAAAAGATCCTTATTCCAAAAGGAGGTGGGAGCTCGGCAGTCGGCGTCGGCGCGGTGGTCGTGGCGCGTGTCAGTCAGCGACGCACTCTTTGCACCAGCGTGGTGCGCTGCTGCTGGACGAGTGGGTGGAGAAAGAGGAGCTATAGCAGCGGTTCGTGCAAAAGCGGTGAAAACGGCATCTTGTCGATCCGTGATCGAGCTTGGTTCCCACTCCTATCCAGTCCCCGTTCCAGATCAGTACGTACGGCCGCCGACATCGTAGTTCGTGATATCGCAAGCGACAAGGTAAACCCGGTGCCGTGAACCTTGCTGCGAAGCAAGAGTGCAAAGAGTTGTGAAAAACGCCGGAGGTCCACTGTCCGGACAGCGGCGGTGCATGTTTGGCGAGCTCACGCACCACATGACATGACGCCCGCCGTAAGAAGTGAGCAGTGGCGGCCGGTAACTACTGCGCTCCGATCACAGACGGCAGAGGTGACGCGATACGGGCGGGCGTGCCAACCCTGTGCGATTGTCACGTGACAACATGTTTTACGGCGAAAGCCAATCTAAAAATACTGCCAACAGCATTCAAGTTTGACTACACGTGGTTTGGGATAGTAAAAGAGGGCGCAGTCTGAAAAACTGCCAACAACATTTAGGTTTGCCTATAGATGGTTGAAGGTTGGGGGCATATGTACCAACATCATAAAAACTTTAGCAGTAGTTACAGTTTAAGGTTTATATGGAGATTGATATATTTCTCTTTCAACTTACCTCCTCCCAGAAGTGTGCACGGAAGACACAGCCGAGGAGGAGGAGGAGGTGAACGGACACCCGCGCTGCTGCTGCCTTGGACAGATTCTCGATCGCTAGATCGAGCCCTTTTACGTTCGCGCGTAGGCTGCACTTTGACTGCGACTGGTTCCTTCGGACGAACGTGTTGGGGGGAGGGGATACGATCGCGCCTCGCATGTGCAGACGTCTACTATGTTCTTTCGTTAAACGTACAAATTAAGCCTTCTAGTGGTTATTGCTCCATGGCCGCGTCTGTCACTGTGTCCTTCCTGGTTATTGCACGATCGAGCATGGCGAATATAAAAAAAAGACCGCCAATAACATTCAAGTTTGATTGTACGTGGTTTGGGGTAGGACTGTACGTAGGAGCGCGCAGTCTGAAAATTTGCCAACAACATTCGTTTCACTAAAGATGGCCGAGGGGCTGGGGGCATATGTGCCAACATCATAAAAACTTTAGCAGTAGTTACAATTAAAATTTTTTACCCATCTAAACTTAAAATTATGCACCTCAGCATAGCGTATCCCCACACATAATATGATGCATCATGTTGTTTTACGAGGACGGTGACGTGACCGTAGTCCAAGCAATCTGTGCGCAATCGGCCTTGAGCTGTGCTATCGATCGTTTGACGTTGTACTCGCGCCCAAGCTTGTGTGTGTCTGATATCAGATGAAAATGTTGGCATTGGCCTATGATCAGATTTGACCATCTTTTATCATCCTTAGTCTGCTCAAGTCGTGCCTTGTGATCCTTGAATGAAGAACACATTAAACGTACTTTGCCAACAACTAAAAAGGCCTGATAATTTGTGCTTCTTGCAGCCGTTCCATAATAGTGCATTTTAGTTTGTACTTAAGTTTCATAGCGTAAGCTATGGAACTTAAGTACAAACTATGGACCTTAAGCACATGCATAAACAAGGATGGAAAGAAGTGTTACATGTGCATCGCTGTTGGGCCGGCTAGGGACTCAAGGTTGAAATCAAGTTGGGCCTTGGACGCTTACACACTTGGTTGGAGGAGAGGCCTTCTTCGGTCATTTTGCATTTTGCTGCCATACTGTTTGGGTCCATCAGGATGTCAATTAGCAGTCGCAAGGCCCATTTGGATTCTACGTGTTTTTTTCTCCTTTCTCAGTCAAAGCCCGGTCCGCGCCGTCTTGCGCTTGCCGCGTAGGGGCGCAAAACTGCAAAAGGAACCTCTGACAGACCCTCCTCTTCTCCCACAAGGGAAGCTTCGGTTCTGCCCGTGTGCTTTAGGCCAGTAACCAACGTCCCGTGCAATCTGGTACGCAGTGTATGTAAATGCTGGCTACAACTAAACATTGGCAGTCGGCGGAATGCGCTTGCAAGCTGCCAACCGGCAGACCACTTTCGTGCAGTACAGGCACCAAGAGTGACCGTGTGTTTGCACGTACGTGCTCGTCAAGGCATGCCCGGCCGACCGGTTGCCGACAGAGCAAGTTCCGTCTAATTAAGCGTCGATTGCTAATTTGCTCATCAGTGCCTGGCTGGAAAGAGCCCGTGATATGATAACCAGATGATCTGGCGCGCGCGTCGATTCCTCGGCCAGGTTGAAGACATGAAGTCATCATGAAGGCAGTGAATCGTGGCGAGAGATTGCAGGGCAAGAAATGAGACTCGGTCTTGCTGTCTCGTAACCTCTTTCAGCCAAGACGGAAGGTACAAGCCAACGGCATGCCTGGTTTAAGCTTTATACTCTAGTTAAATGGACGTCAGTGCTTAAGACGGCCGTGTCGCGTTCAGACATCAGTCAACTGAAAATTGTTCATTCAACAGAAATATAGTGCTAGAGCTACATTTTAGTGCGCCTCTGGCGCATGTAAACTCCATTCTTCTTTATTAATATATATAAATGCCGGCAATGTTCCGGGTCTTTCGAAAAAAAAAAATACTAGAGCTACATTTGACTGTAGCTTCACTAACACGAAATTAACGTAATTAACACACCACGGCCACGCGCAAACGCAAACCTAGTTTGTACTACCGAATCGAAGGGAGGATATAGTCCATGGGCAGAAATAAACTCGAGAACGACAGTAACGAATAAACCGATCAAACCGCGTTCTCCATCATGGCTCTGAACTCGTGGAAGCTGATCCTGCCATCGCCGTCGCCGTCGTGCGCGGCGATCATCCTCCGGCAATCCTCGTACCGCGCGCCCTCGGGCATGCCCAGCCTTCGCATCACGTTCCACAGCTCGGCGGGGGTCACGAACCCGTCCTCGTCGCGGTCGAACACGTAGAACGCCTCCCTCAGCTCAGCCTCGCCGGCCACCTTGCTCTCCGTCAGCTCCTCCACCACCGCCATCGCCGCGCACCCGCCGCACGCCGCCGCCTTGCCCTCCATCATCATCATCAGCTTGTCGTCCTCGTCGCGCTCCGCGCCGCCCACCAAGCCAAGTCTCGCCACGACCGCCGCGACGTCGGAGAGAAACGTACCGCGCCGAGAGCACTGCTCGCAATGCCGCGGCCAAGGGACCATGCCGCCGATGACGCCGCTGCGGTGGTGGTAGTCATCATCGTTGTCGTCGTCGTCGTCTTCGTCGGCGACGACGCTGTCGTCTCGGGCGAGGAGCCGCACGACGGCCCGCGACATGGAGCAGATGCTCCTGCTCGCCGAGGTGACGTTCTCCAGCAGAGGCTGAAGCACGAGCATGATCAGGAGAGATGACACCGACATGACGAGGCCCCTATGCAGATCGATCGTCGGAACAAGTTCCCACATGTTGGTTAGCACCGAAAATGTTGTCCTGTGGAAGTGCAAGATCTTGAGGAGGCGCCTTTGCTCGACGGGACAGTGTTCTGGGCTAGCTGTGGCTGCCACACGCATCTCCGCCGTGTTTTTATACGCGCCGATATGGTTGTTCACGAGCGCTTTGGATTTACGCGCGGAAAAAATGGTGGAAGTTCGCGGCAATCGTCGTCTGATTTATTGGATTCCTGACGACGACAAGCTCGTAATGCTTTCCGACCGGGAAACAGGTTTAGAGATGACTTGGGTGTTGGGTTTGGGTACAAGCACTACAGCCCAGAAGAAGTCAATTCCTGAAGTTTCCCGGCAGATTCTGGTCGGATAACGCACCGCACTTTAGTATGAATAAAAAGAATATATCCAGTCGAATGATCATGAGCACTTGTTGCTCCGCGTCCGTGCTACTGCAGTTCAACGGTTCAGTTAAGAAAAGGTAAAGTGTTACTATTTTCCGCGGTACCGGCAAGACTAGAGACCCCGGTGGTTTTTGTTCCTGAAAGAACCGTGCAGTTGCAACCACTTCATTGTTTGTTGACGCAGCAGATTTTTTTCCCCCCCTTTTCAGAAGTTCGTGCTGTTAGTAGGGCTCAAGACGGTTGACTCTGGTAGTCAGCTCGGTCTCCAAACGTACTAGGAGTACGCAAGAAGTGCATTGCGTCTCCATTTCTTTATCTTGACTTACCAAATGACCCATTCTTTAATTTGGTGCTGGAGTAACAAACAAGAGGCGAGAGCTACATCCGGTAGGTAATTTTGTAACCTACAGCATGCTTCAGTTTCCCAGTACTTTTCGTAATCCACATCCAGGAAACTGTCTGGAAATTTTACTAGTGGATAAGGAGCTATGAGATCGGGGATCACTGGTCTCCGTTTACTATAGCAGCTATGGCCACCAGGTCCAGCGGAGCCATATGTAAATTAAGCCCTAGGTAATCCAGATCTCAATCAAACGGTGGGAAAGAAAGAACATTATCTAAATACAACTACTGTGATCACAAATGGTACCAAAACCACGATACTGTGTACCAAATTGTTCCTTGAGGCAAGAACAAGGCGAAATCATGTGTTTTATCCTGACCATATTCTTTTCCCGGAGCATTTCCATCTGGTGGTTTGGGCGGAGTGGCCAGGACGCAAGGGCGTCGGAAAATGGGCGGTGGTCGCGCAGAATTCGACTGCCGCCGCTTATGCGGCCATGCTGGCCATGTTTGTGATAGCATGATGCTCGTAGAGTGTAGTCTGTAGAATTGGAGGAATGTGTCTGAATTTGTTAATAACTTTCGCGGCAAATGTGACGGACGTACTCCAAAAAAATGGGCCCACGAGTCTTTGTCCTTGTTGACGGGAAGTCTTCTCAGACCAGGGCAAGTAGACGATTCCGTCGCACCTCTAGAAAGTGACTGCAGGTCCACCCTTTGTTCCATAGGAGCCTTGTCAGGGCACCGAGAAGAGAGCGAAACGGAACTTCACAAATTCAGTCTGAATTCAGAGAGCAGCTTGCAGCCACGCTCACACATTGTAGATGCACTTCGATCATAACTCCACTAAGATACTTGCAGTTACTGCAACAACTGCACTAAGATATTCGCAGTTTACTGCAACGGGACACGCCACTAAACATGAAATTTGCAGCAGGGATGTTCAATTGTTTGGCAGACGATCCCAAACCAAAACCAGAATACACGTACTACTGAATTTTGCAGCAGGGAGTAGCAATGACAGGACCACTGAATTTTGAAGAAGTGATCCTGGACTGAAGTATCTTTTCATATTTCGTCAAAAACACGTTACAGACTACAAGACAGACACTCAGGAACGTCGTTTTCATTGGCAAGTACTATCTGATAGGTAAATTTACACAAGCTTAGCTAACCTTCAGTTTGTTTGTCTCAAGCATATATGCTTAACGAACATTTGGGAAAGCAGAATTTCACCAGAATTGTGCTTTCTCAGCCCTTTATCTGACATTCAAAACTGAAACCTTGCAAGGTTCGGCAATTATCAACAACATGAAGAATTGAAGATAAAGATGGACTCAACACAGAATCACAACACAGAAATAAACAATATATTAGGGATCGCCAGGCAATAATTCCAACTCAAAAACATGCCAACAATATGCTCCTGTCATCTTGACATTCAAATGCTGTCAACACGAGATTGATCCAACTACGAGTAAATGTAGTAGAAAAAGATTCCCCGTCAGCATCTGCTCATTTCCGTGGTCCTTTGTGGACCCTGGGTCGTCCCAAGACCACGGCGGCCATATCTGGGAAAAACTCATCATAAGCTACCAGAGCCGTGTGGAGGTTCAGGGCTTATTTAGACCCTGTATTTTTCACTCGCCTTTGGGGGGTCAGCTAACTTGTATTGCAGCAGGCTGATTAAAGACTTAATTTTGTCGTTTCATCTGAAAATTGTAGGTATTTCAGATGCTGTACGCCAGGCCTCAGAAGAGAACAAGCAAGAGCGATGAAGGAAGCTACGGCAAACAAAAAGCAAAGCGGTTCCCGGTGCAGAACTACAATGGCGAGACTATCGAATCACACTAACGAATTTAACAAGGATTAAGATGCCATCATGCCATCTCGCTCTGTTTCCCACTGCAGGTTACTGCTACGCGTTGCTTTGCAGAGATTGCTCAACACCTCAAATTTGAACTCTAGTACGATTGTTTCAAAATAACAGCGGCACAAGGAACCAAAACAAACAAAAGCGGTGGTTCTCCAGTTACGTACCTTGGCGAATCACAAGCCAAAACAAAATCAAGTTTTCTTGAAAAGCCTGTATTTTCTTGTCATTAGTACACTAGAACTTTAAATAAATGACCCTTATCTAAAGGAAAATATCTTCATGTATTATTAATCATATAAATATGTATCCCAATCCTAAACTATAAGACCTTTCTAAATGGTATATCCATGGAGGAACTACCATTTAGTGAAGAGTCTAAATGAATTTCACTGACCTTTCAATCTGTCTATCTATTTAGTCATGCGTGCTCAACTAACCTACAGAAAGCAAAACATTCAGCCTAAGTTTAGACCCATACAAGGTCTAAACAGAACAATCAGCACTGCTCATTTTCTTTTATCTAAAAAAGAAGAAAAAACAGAACTAGCACAAATGTTAAAATCTAAGACATGATCACACAAACAATCTTTGCCCAAACAGCATTTCACTCCTTTTTCCAACACAACCGCTTCCTAAATCTTGGCACCATCCAAACTAAGAGTGAAAAATGCAGTTTCAACCACATTAAAAGAAAAGACTGCGGGTACACTTCCAAGTGCAACAGACCTACCTTTTCAAGAAGGAGCGACAGAAAAAATAACAGATGAACCCAAGATACCAGATTGACCTCAGGTGTGATATCCAGGATAAAAGATGTAACACCTCATCACCTGCAACCTTCTGTTAACTCCAGAATGCAATGAAGTGTGAGGATCAGTACAAGGTCTTCCCCCTTCATAGACTACCCGATTCTCGAAAAAGATAGCAAATCAAGAGAAATATCACTGCTTACAAATGCCAAACTACTAACGGAGGAGATAGCCTTACATTGGTCAAACTATGAACCAAATTGGCGATCCACCGGTGCATGTTGAAATCTTCTAGAGACGTTGCATGCTACGGGCTAACTTTTCTTATTTCAGATAAGTAGACAAGAGAAGTACTAACAGGTTACAAGCCACATAGTTTTGAGGAAAGCGAAGAGAATAGCATGTCTTCCAGGGGGGCAATTTAAAGATATGTACAGAAACCACCAGACGAAGATGCCGACCTCTCAGGAACTACATCTCAGAACACCTTCAGTTCGTCACCATACTGCAAACCTGCTTCCAAGCTGCCTGCAATGTAGAAGCAACAGGTATCAAGCACGTTAACAGAAGGATTGGTCTTACCATTGTTCAAATCAATATGGTCACGATGATACAATTACCTTCAGCGCTCAGAGGAATGTGAGGCATTTTCATCAGATGACGATGAGGATTGATCAGAGAAGAGTGCACGCAAAGCAGAGAAGTGGTTGCGTCCATTGCGGTTAGTAGTTTCATTATCACTACTGCTTGCGGCAGCATTATCTCCATCACTGTTCAAGACCTCGGCACTGCTGGCTGATTCACATGGGTTCTTTGTCTCCTCAGTAGGCAACTGAAAACGACAGATTGGGCATGAACTGTGGAGCTCTAGCCATGGAAGGATGCAATGAGAGTGGAACTTGTGCTGACAAGGCATCTCCTTTGCTTCGGCCCCCATCTCAAAATCCTCAAGACAGACTGAACAGCCCAAAACTTCCTGAATGTTCACGGTTGGCAACGCATCCACTGCCTCCTTCTTGGCAGGTGGTGTGCCAGAACGATTGAGGTCACTCTCTGCCAAACGCTGCAAGAGAATATCTAAGCCAGGACCAAGAAAGTAATCCCCAAGTGACACACCAGAACCTGTGTTACTCGACTCCTCTTGGTTGTCATCAGGTCCAAATGTGCCTTGGAGAATAATAGCTTCATTGTTGGAGTTGATCAATATCAGGCTCTCGGTCCTCTCTCTCCCTCTATCCCTCTGCCTCTCCCTCTCCCGCTGCCTCTCTCTCTGCCTCTCCCTCTCCCTCTCCCTTGCCCTCTCCATTCTTTCTCTCTCCCTGTCTCTGTCTGTATCACTGTCAATGTCATCCAAGCTCCTTATGTCATCACGGAGAGTTTGGAGAAGCCTAACAAGTGCTGAAGACCCCCTCCTCCTTCGCCTCCTCATGAACTCCTCAAGCTCTCGGTCTGAATCGTCATCATCATCCTCATCCTCATCCTCATCCTCATCATCCATGAGCGCCCTCCTGATTCTTGATTGCCGCGACGAGCCCCCCAGCATCCCAAGCAGCAGAGGAGCAAGAAGCGAGAGGGAGCGATCAGACCTCGTGTTTGCTGACGGTTCAAAGCCTTCAGACTCCATCTCTTCCACAAACCCACCATCACAGCCAGGGCACTTCATCTCTGGCATAGGATCGATCACTTCCTCACAGCTGTGACACCAGTATCTAACTCCCTGACCTTCATCCATCTTGCAACCAACCCTTTTAACACCTGTTCTTTACCACCAATAGTGTCTTCGCAGCCCTAATCCAGCCCAGAATACTTATAGCACAGCCGGAACCAACCAAAGATCTACAGAGTCAAGAAGATTCTTCCTTCAGTGGCCTGGTAAAGCTATTCTTGTCACCCTGAAACGAATTTTCCCATGAGCATCTGTACTTAACTTTCACTTGAACTAAAAACACACACACAAAGATCACGGTACTAATAGATCTAACAAAGAAAGGCAAACCAGTTGCTTGCTAGAGCAAACCACACTGAAGAAGCAATAAAGCAGGATACTTCTCGGAAACTTTCTACAGCAGCATCTGCAACTAAAGCACATATTCCTTCATTCACGAGCAAGACATCTCTAGTCGAGAATCACACACCAAGCAAACCCTAGCTCTTTCGTTTTCCGCCAAATCCAACGAAGCAAGGCAGTCCTACTACCAAAACACTACTCTACCACTACAGAACCTTGTACCCAAGCAATCAAGAACCGGGGATCTACAAACCCTACTGCTTCAAGCCGCGAAGAAAGAAAACCAAAAAGATCAGGCGAGACAACAGGCTAAGAATTCGAAATTCGAAAGAGAGATGGCTGGAACCATTGCCTTGGATCCTTGCAGGGTGCGGGATTCGCCTCAGGCCATGGTTCAGCAGCCGCGCGCCCGGCGTCGACAAGCAGTTTGGAGTGCCCGAAGAGCAAAGGGGATAAGTTTGAGTAGAAAAGCAACGACGGGGAAGGTAATAGGTTACAGAATCGCACTAGAGTTTTTTTTTTTTAACTACAACTTGAGTTTTGATTAGAGGACTAATTGTGGTTTGCAATGTACTCATGGCCCTTTAATACTAGCTTTTTGCACATTTGACCCTGGTTAAAATTATTTACAGGCGTGGATGACCTGGGGACTCGAGTAAATTAGTATTTCAAGCCAGAGTTTGATTATCTTTTTTAAACAGTGCATTTTGGATCTCGACGCGTGTAAAGTGCGTGTGAGGTTCTTGGAATATGAAAATTACTAAAGAAAAACCTGGTAGCTGTACTTATTTCATCAATCTAAAATTATCTCTGACATTTGTAAGGCAATTGGATGAGTCCACCATTTGTTTTCTGGGCTTGACACGCAGCGCCTCGTGGACGCGAGCTACGAAGTGGTTCAGTATATGGGACACCTCATCGTGCACTAGACTCCTAGAGGAGGAAGTCAGGAAGATCACACAGCGAAGCCACAGAAAAGCGGATGATCACAGAGAAGCCAAAAACATAAAGAATGGATATATCTGATTGTTTAAACCTTTCTTTAATGGTCATGTCGGTGATTAGCGCAGAGACTGTCAAAATAAAAATCGTCTGAATGATCTGACCGATAACTCGTTGAAGAAATTGTTGGCTCTGCTGAAGCCACGTGTCAATTTCTGCCTCACGTGGCGGCGTGCGATTCCCCTGACCGGAAGATCGGTTGAATTTGACATGAGCCACCTGATCCGCACCTTGCATGTGCCAGACGAGACGTACGGCATGCGGCTGAGAGTTTGCGACGGCGCCATCTCATCGTCGACATGCAATATGTAGTAGGTGCGTGCTATTGCACACAAAAATATATAAATGAGCAGTCCATAGAGGAGAAAAGAAATTAGTAATCACTGGTAAAAAAAAATATTAAGGGCAAGGGGAGCACCGAGTTGCAGTGTTCTGAAACAAAGCTGCCAAAGGTCATGTGATACTCCTAAGGAGGCGGGTCACTGTCATCCCTTTCAATCTTCCACCAGTTCATGTGGTCGCGGAAAAAAAGCAAGGCAAAAATAGAACAGAAAAAATAGGCTGTAGAAAGAAAACAAAACTCACAAGCAAATGTATCAGATAATTAGTAGTAGTACATAACCTTTGGAATTTGATGGAGTCATTTTCTTAAGAATAAAAGGTAGGAGTAGTGCAAGTAGTGTGGTAGTACTATAAAATTCAGCTCGAGAAGAGTAATTTTAGCATTCCCAAGTGCCAAAGGGTCCCACGTGCACCTACTTAGACGTCATGCCACCTGAGATTGGCTTGAGACCTTTGGAGTCTGGACTTTCTTTCAGTTAGTACTAGTAGAGATTTGATTGGTTACAGCCTTGACTTAATTTTACGCGTCTTGATCCGCAGCTTGTCAGAGAGTGGCACGTCGAAGATCGGATGCATCCTGCAGCGCGTCATCCCTCTCGAGATGTCAACTGAACTGAGCAAAAGCGATGTTAAAAAGAACGTGGAGGACATCAGAGCATACACATCAGTAGAAGGTTAAATACATGTCAAGTGTCAGTAGCAGTTAGAGCCACAGCCACTTGGTGCTTTGGAAGGTCTACCAATGCTTCAAAGATACTGTAATCGCAGCTACCGCTACCGGCCTTACCTACTGCCTTTGAGATGGGTTTCTGCGCTGGTGAAATGGTTAGCTGCATCGTAAGTGCTACCAAATTCTCTTTGCACCGACAGTTTCCTCGTGGACAGAAACAGATCCCTTAGACGATCATAGTACTTTGGTGTCACTTGAGCTTTCGTACTATTCATCTACAAATTGCATTATTAGTATAATCACAATGGTTTCGTATTCAGATTTCGGAGTAACAACAGTAAGGTACTTGTCTTGTTCAGGTAACAGATATGCTGAGCCGTGCCAACTGATCCCCGATATGCCTTCAATTCTTCCAAGGATTCGCAGCATTTGCTCTGACAGAGCAACATCAAAATCCCTCTACAGCTAGTCCGCTACACAAGATTCTGATTTTTGTTTTGTAGGAAGAAAAAGATGAATTCAGATCCAACAAGACAATGTACATGCATGTAGCCATTGTCCTTGCGTCAGGACTAGTTCATTCGACTGCTTAAGTCTGATATTCCAATTCATGGTTTACAGCTTCCGTGTGCTACTAAATCTGAAACTTAATTTTTTCAAAAAACAGAGAGTCTAGGATAGACATCCAAGTTGACATGCACGGCACCACGCCAGACACTACCTTTGGTTGGTTTGCTAACCCAAGAATAATCAGCACCTCTTGAGCTGCATTTGACCACAGTACCTATAACAAGGCACCGGTTGTCTAGAAATGTAAGGCACCATTTAACGGCTGTAAATGCTCTACCACCATAGCAGCAGTTGCTATCTGCGAGTCTTGCATGTGTAGTGCCGGCACATTTCTAGCTCACGTTTCGATAAGGCTAACAAACTTTTACGATGGGAAAGGAGAAGGCTCTACGCCACACCGCACACACCATGCATGTTCAGACGCAGACAGAGCTAATACTGAAACGTAATGGTTGGCCCCAAATCCAGATTTCGGTGGAGTGGCATGGTTCATGGGGGACGATTTGCCCGACTGGGACGGTTGCTTAACAAGCGAGCTAATCGGTTGAGATTTCCACTTACAACTGGAGAGAGAGAGATTGTCAAGCATATCATCTTGCAGGATCACGGGCAAATTGGGCGAAACCCTGGTCCATCCACATTTAGCAGCTAATGCAGGCGAGTAGCAAACTCCAAGTTCAGTATATATCATTGTGTCACTCTCTATAGTACGATGCCACGATTTGGAGATCCTTGGTACCAATTCTGTTCCACTACCTGCACGTCGGACTCCCAGAGCGGCTATGCTGAAATGAACTAGTTTGGGCACGGATGAGGTCGTATTGAACTTTCAGTATTGTTGCAGCTAATGATCTTAATTAGGAGCTTAAACCGCTTTCCTGTCGCTCGTAGATCAACAAGATCAAGGTTCACGAACAACGGCATCACCGCATCAGAACAAACTACAGCCCTTGTGCTCCCCAGATTAGGTTGGGCTCACTCGTTGGCTCGTGGCAGCTGCAGCGACCAAGGGTCACACCAATACAGCAAGAACTACCACACACTGCTCCTGTCGTCCATCAGAAGTTGCAGGAGCAACGGCAAGGCTTGCACGGAAATGGAAACCAATCCCTGCGTCGTCCAGCTAGCCACCTCCAGCGCGCAGGAGGAAACCATGCCGGTGCAGGAGACAAGGCGCGCGTGATCTGTCTTTGCCTTTCTTGGCACCGTGCGTGCCACAGTCACCCGCGAACCACCCTTCCGTCGTCGTCGTCTTTATACATACACTCTCCCGCGATCACGAGCTGACCGCGCACCTCGCTACGCTCCAGAACACAGCCACACTGGTGCAGAGTGCAGACGACGCGTTCGCAGCAGGGCAGCTCTCTCGCATCGATCACGTCACGCGCGCGGTTCTTCCTGCCTGGAACGATGGCGAGAGGGAGGCCGGCTGCCGCGCTCCTCCTCCTGTTCGCCGTCCTCCTCCTCTGTTCCTCCGCCGCGCTCGCGGCCACCTCCTCGCCCCAGCAGCCACAGGTCAGTGCCCGTTTGCGTCGCCGTCCAAATGACAAGTTGTTATATATCGTTCAGTACACGTACATTTCGCCTGTCTGGTTCAGTCGCTGAGATGCAGAAGCCGTTGGTTTCTTTCTTCTTTCTTGCAGGCGTCGACGCACAAGCACTCCGGGCTATCCCTGGCAGGTGCGGATACACATAAACAATTCATGGATTATGAACATGTTGAGAGCATTTTTGGGTGCCTTTTGTTTGCATGGTTATGGTTTTCTGTAGTTTTCTCGATCGATGCAGCCCGTGGCCAGGGTTAACGACTGTGTGCGTCGTTTGATTGTGGTTGCAGAGTGTCCTGGCGCGTGCGATTACCGGTGCTCCAAGACGCAGTACAGGAAGGCGTGCCTGACGTTCTGCAACAAGTGCTGCGCCAAGTGCCGGTGCGTGCCGCCGGGCACCTACGGCCACAAGGAGGCATGCCCCTGCTACAACAACTGGAAGACCAAGGAAGGAGGCCCCAAGTGCCCCTGATCGAACACCCGCAATTACTAGACTGGTGTTGCTTTCATGCTGTCTCCACTATCGTTTTTTTTTTTTTTTGAAAACGGGGCAGGAGCACTGCCTTTTCATTAAGGTAGAAAGAAATTTATGTACAGAGTTACGGAAAAGAAAACTTAAGATTTTATTACACGAAAGCCTGCTCCTCCTCTGTATTTGGCAGAATGCTGCTTGCGCCGAAGGCCATGCTTCTCAGGCTGATATCTTCTTTGATCATCTGCACCACCTGTGCTGGCTGCTTCGCCATCTGCTTCTCCACTATCGTTTTTAGAGTAGTAACCCGTTCGCATCAGGCCAATCCGCCTAGCTTGCTAATAATTTCAGTCTAGTTAAAGCGTGGCTTCTTCTGATCAATCAATCATGTATCGGTTTGATCTTTGATGACTTAATAATATGAAATATGGAACAGGTGAGTTTCTGATATTTTACTGCTTATTACTGGCGTTGGGCGTTCATGGTCAGATACCAGAAACGGCGAGTGGATCTTCTGACGCCCAACGCAATTGTGCAAACCATGTTTTAAGTACTCATCAAAATAGGACCACGAGACTTTTATTGCATACCATGTGCTAGTGCAATTGTGCAAACCAATTTTTATTTGAGGATTAAATAAACATGAAAGGTTCTGAAACTATCTTATCCTTCTTCTTTTTTGTATACCAATAGCAAAGTATGTCATCAACTCTGGTGTAAATGTCACAACCATAGTTCTCTGTGAACTGTCACAAACTGCACTATTTTTTGTTCCATTTCACAAATATTGGACATGGATATGACAATTATGTTTGTTGACTAGACTATATCTAATCTAATTCGAACATACGGCTGATGAGCCTGCTATATTTTTTTTTTGTTTGCACTATTCACATACTACTTATTTTGTATTTATGTTTGCTCCGTTTCACCCAGCTTCGTGCCCTTGGAAGGAAAACAAGGGGCGTTGCAATGAAGCTAAGAGGTGATAAGATGGCAGCCATGGATATAATTCCTGGAACAATGCACAAATGCCTGAAAGATGTAGTAAGAGGTAATTAAACTAAAGTTTGTGAAACTGTAAAAATATTTAAAAAATATGAGAAGTATGTAATCGTTAGAAACTGAATTTAATGCTGAAGTAAACACTAACCATGCTCAGACACATTATGATTTGTGCGCTATCTTCCTTAGACCACCTGTTTGCCGGTGTCGGAATTGGTTCGCTGGCCGTTTGATTTTTTTCTTTTTATTACTGGTGCTCTATTCTGCACCAGCCAAACATTTAAAAAACTACCCTGTTACCATTTTCCAAGTCGCATTGATTTATCTAACTTTGCAATCTGGATAGTTTCTGCACCGCCTTGAACTATATGAAATGAATGCTGTCGTCCTTAAACTCTGAATGATTTTTCAGGGGGGATTTGAGTCCTCCATGGCTGCTTTTCATAGCTAAAACGGCGTTGGGAAATGTGTGTCCCTAAATGCATTCCGTCAGTCAAATTTTAGGTGTGGGCGTGAAAGGTGCAAAGGTATAGTAGGATTTTGCTCTATCAATAGAGTAGTCAAATTTACATGTTCAATAGCTGTGTTAAAATATCAGTGTTCTTTGTTGGAAACGGTAACACTTGAATATGTTCTTGAAACGGTGTAAGAACCATGGTGTACAATCTGGTGTAAGAACCCCGGTGTACATGGTGACAATCATCTTAGACAGTATTCTGTCCTGGCTTGCAGCTTCCACCAGATTGTCGCCTTGCTGCTGTATTCGTGGCTGGCTTTTTTTCACTCAATGGTACTCTACATTTTGCGAACCTGCGCTTTGTTTTTTTGTTTTTTTTGAGGGGAACCTGCGCTTTGTAACTGTCTGTTGCGGTAACGGGCCTTGGCCCGCGCTACGCATAGGCGGACCCGCCGCCAGCAAGGCCCGCTGCGCAAGCCAGCCACTCGCAAACCTGTTTCTGCCGCCTCTCTCATCCGCACCCCTCTCTCTACCCGTTTCTGCCGGCGCCGGCGCCAACCAGCCCTCTCAAGTCTCACCCATCCCAACCCGTGTCGTTATTTGCTCTTACCTGCATCCATCCAGATCTATCTCCGGCGAGATAATGAGGGCACTTTCGCTGCGTCGGGCTCTTGCCGATTGATTCCCCTGATGGATCCACGGCACACGGATCTGAGGGGATGATGACACGAGCGCGGCGGCGGCGCATCATTGCGGAATCTTCGGAGCGCTTGGGGAGGTGCCTGGGCAATCTTATCGCAGCGCCAGGCGAATTGGTGCACAACAGGGAGGAGGCAGATGGTACGCCTGCTCACGGTCAAGCCCAGCAGCTCGGCAATTTTGGCGCACCAGCTGAAGAAAGGGGGCGCATCATCAACAGGAGGACGACAGATGATGCGCCTGTCCAAGGTCCAGACGAGTGGAGGGACTGGGCCAACCTGGTTTCCGAACTCGTCGAGGACATCTCCGGCCGCCTCCTCTCCTTCGACGTGGCTGAGTACCTCCGGTTCCGAGCCGCGTGCAGGCCGTGGCGCGCCGTCACCGCCGACCCGCGTGACGCCGGGCTCTTGGACAGCCGCTTTCGGCCGCACAACTGGGCGGCGCTTCACCTCAAACCCGAGGTCAAGCCGCCCTGCCGTCTCCTCAACCTGGCCACCGCGTCATCAATCTGCGTCGACCACCCGGCGCTCAAAACCCACTGCCACCTGGGCTCCGCCGACGGCCTTCTCATCCTCTTGCATAGGGCCACCAAGGTCATCCGCCTCCTCGACCCTCTTAGCAGCACCGTCGTCGAGTTCCCCACCATCTCCAGCATCATCGCCGCCACGCCTCCCTCGAAGCCGAATTACATCTCGGCGGTGTTCCGGAGCCCGTCAGGAGTCGATCCGTTGTGCATCGATGGCGGGGCTATCGATGACTCCACCTCCCCGCCCACTCTCGTTCTCTGCCTGAGGAGTCGGATCCGCAACATCATCTTCGCCAAGCCCGGGGATAATCACTGGACGCTGGTGGGCGCAGGTCAGGCATCCATCCGGATGTACGACCTTCTCGGTCACGTCCATTTCTACTCCCTTTTGTCCCTGGGGGGCCGATGCTACGTCAGCTCACCGGAGGGTTCCGTCTACCTGGTGGATCTGGGGACGACGCAGCTGCCTCGGCTGGTGCAAGTGGTCGACCAGCGCCACTTAGTTAATACAGATCCCATTGCCAGCCCACACATGTTCTCGTTTCTTGTTGCCGGCAGTGGTGGGACAAAGATGCTGATGGTGCGGTTCTGGCCGGTAGTCGAGCAAATCAACCGTGACAACCGGAAGGAGGTGTTCATGGTGAATGGTGTTGCTAGCCGCATTCAGGTGTTGGAGGTGGACATCGCTGGGAATAGGCTGCTTCCAGTGAAGAGCCTTGGCCGCAACGCAGCATTTCTTGGCTTGACCCACTGCGTGCTAATCTCGACGGAGACATTCCCCTCAATTCGTGCTGATGAGATATGCCTGGGCTGCGATCTTCAGCAAGCTCGGCAGTTCAGCGTATTTCGTGTCAACAACAAGAGGGGACAGAGGAGGACTGAAGCACCGCACAAGTTTGAGCGACGCTTTGAGGGCATGATGCTTCTTATGATTCCCAGTGCCAGGCCCTGCAACCTGGATCAGTATCTTGTATGGTATGCCGACCGAAGACACCGGTTCAACGATGGCTGCTTCAGTCACTCGTATCATTAGTATATGTGGAGCATATGCAGCCGGGGTGGTTTGTCGTCTAGTTTGGCAGGTAAATTCCTGTCCTGTGAGTGTCCTATCATCTCCCTTCATATTTCATTTGTATTTCATTTCACTGCCTCGCGTCCCCTTTGTGTGCTTGGAAACATAGCTGTATCAGTATCTCGTATTGCATCACAAATATTCAACCTGACATCACAACTAATATCAGCATCCCTTTCTCATCAGTATTGGTGCCGATAGCATAGCTCTTATTCTGTTAATAATCTGCGTAGGTTAAGCGATTCTTACCCAATGACTCAGACATTGTGTTTTGCTGCTGTTTGATGAGTTGATTGGAAAGCCAGAGACTGGGGTTGCTTTGAGAGACGAAACTGATTTGTGCTGTTTGTTGTCTCTGAAGTGATATTATTTATCATGTTGCATTCTTAACATTCTAACCAGATTTGCTGATAGGTCTCTCCAATTAAGGCACCATTAGTAGGGTTGAAGGTCTTCGTCTACTGGTGTCAGATCAACCCCAGATTAGATGAGTTCGTGGAGCACCCCCTATCTTCTGCATGCTTCTTCAAAACTCCTGGAACCCAACTGCAGACGAAGATAGCTTCCAGGAGTTTCTGTTGTTGGTGGTGGCTATCTGGATAAGAACTATCTTAGGCCTTTTTTGGTAAGGCTTCTTCAATGACTTCTTCAACGGCTTCCCATGTTTAGTATGTTTATAGTTTTCTGTCACATAAGTATTTTCTCGGATCGATGCAACCCATGCATGGCCGTGTACGTTAACGACTGTGTGCTACGTTTCATATTATCGTTGCAGAGTGCCCTGGCGCGTGCGATTACCGGTGCTCCAAGACGCAGTACAGGAAGGCGTGCCTGACGTTCTGCAACAACAAGTGCTGCGCCAAGTACCGGTGCGTGCCGCCGGGCACATACGGCCACAAGGAGGCATGCCCCTGCTACAACAACTGGAAGACCAAGGAAGGAGGCCCCAAGTGCCCCTGATCGATCACCTGCTACTAGTACTAGGCTTGTGTTGCTCTCATGCTGCAATGAAAGCACGCTAGACTATATGTTTGTAAGAGTAATAATCAGTTCGCATCATGCTCGTTGATCTAGAGGACAGGCCAAGCCGCTTAGCTTGCTAATAATTTCAGTTCGGTTCAGCGTGTGGCTTCTTCTGATAAATCAATGTATCGGTTCGATCTTTGATGAGTTAATAATATGAAAAATGGAGCAGCTGAGTTTCTGATATTTTGCTGCTTATTACTGGCGTTGGTCATGATCAGATACCGAAGGGAATGGGTCCAGTCTGATGATCATGAATTCTTGATTCACAAGTAAGAAAAGCTAGCCCATGGTTTCAAATGGCCCAGCCCAATATTGTTCATCCGGTGCGCGACCGCGCAACGACCCAGGCGGTCTCTGCGGAACAGCCAGACGAGCACTGTCAGCCGTCGGATCAGGCATCCACGACGATGCCCCTGCCCCGCCGCGCGCCTCTATCCCCGCGCCGTGCTCTCCGTCTCCCTGTCTGGCCTCCTCCCCAAAACTTTTCCGTCTGCTTCCTGCTCGAGCCCTCCTCCTTCCCCATCCGAAACCAAAACCCTCACAAAACCCACACCCCCGCCTCCGCCGCTCCCACCCCACCACCACCTCCCCCTCCAATGTCGTGGTAGCCCTCGCCGCCCCATCCAGCGTAGCGATGGCCCTCTCCGCCGCGCTCCGCTGCCCGCTCCCGCGCCTTCTCGGCCTCGGCCCCTCCGCCTCCATCCTCGGCGCCGCCGCCCGCCGCCGCGCAACCGCCCCCGCGGCCGCCCTCCGTTTCCTATCCGCCTCGTCCCCCGGGTCCTCGGCCTCCTCACAGTCCGTGCGGCCCCTCCGCGCGCGCCGCCGCGACGGCGACGACGACGGGCGCGCGGCGGCGGCAGGCGGGGAAGGGGTTGGGGATGGGGGCGATGGGGGTGTGACGGTTAAGGAGCGGATTGTTCCTGTGGAGCTGCACAAGGAGGCCACGGAGGCGTACATGGCGTACGCCATGTCCGTGCTGCTGGGCCGTGCGCTCCCCGACGTCCGCGACGGCCTCAAACCCGTGCACAGGAGGATACTGTGAGCTTCTAGCCTTCCCCTTTCCCCGTTCCCCCAATCTATTGAGAAGTTACTTCGATTCGTTCCCGTTCGATTAGAAGCTACATTTTGTTATTGCTATCCTTTTACTGACCTTGCTCCATCTAATTCCGGTGAACATTTTATAACCTGTCCGCAGCTATGCCATGCATGAAATGGGTCTTTCGTCTCGTAGGCCATTCAGAAAATGTGCCAGAGTTGTTGGTGAGGTATGCAAGCACGAACTTATACTCATTGCCGATTTTGGGATATTCAAATCTTACAATGCATTTTTTTTTCTGCTGCAAATATGCTCACCACTAGACCTTCACTGGGCATCTGTTAGAAAAATGCATGTAAAAAAGAGGGCATCAATCGGGATTGTTTTTGTGCACGCAGCCACGCACACATTCTCTTGATTCTGGTGCAAGAAATACTTCCAAATTCCACTATCTAAAGTTGATGAAAATATTTGAAATGAGTAATTTTCTTTAATTCTCAAAGAAGGACCAAATCTCAGTTAGATCTTTATTTAAATTGTTGGTATGCATGCTGCCTCAGTATATTGACTTAAATGAACGTCGATTATTTGGTGCCTCAGTTATAGACAAGTTTTGATTGGGCAATAGTAGTCCTTGGTTAATCCAGTGATATTGGGTGATTGTGATGCTATACATGAAACAACTCGAATGTATTCACCTAGTGATGTTAGATGGCGTTTGCAAAAGAAAGTAGTGAAGCTGTAAACTTTTGATGTGATAGAACTTGCATTTTTCCTTAATTTACTGGGCTTTTGTTCATTTTTTTTAAAGTTTTTTCTCATGTATCAACTCTAATGGGGCCCTGGTCTCCCACAATGCAAATTAGCCCCCGAAATGACAGTTCAGATAATGTTACATGGAGGATAGCAGGGTCGTTTCTGTTTCAGATAAATTAAGGCGCAGTTCAGCTTTTGGTCCGCTTTCAATACCCTGGAGATGTAAACATATATTTTTTTTTCACGACGGGGATCTCCCCGGAATTTCATTACCATTGCAACGAAATTACATGCAGTCTTATGTTCGAAATGTAAATGCAGAAAAATGAAAAGAGTTCACTACAGGTTCTGCTAGGAAAGTAAAGACAACGATAAACTCCTGTCCACACGACAGCACCCGGGGCTGCCCCATCTTCATGCCTACCGCTCCAGTGTTTCATGCTACCATAATTCAAGTCCAGATTGCAGAGCCCTCTTCCTTGCCACATTTGTAACTTCTTAAGTCTTGTGTAGTTATCGACTGGTGGTTGTGCTTTGTCCATTCCCAGCTTGACGTGGCTCCCGCCTTAGATGGTGTTCCACTGCTGCTTGTTGCAGTGCACCGGCTCCTTCTTCCAGAGCCTCCTTGTCTTCGCCTTCCTGTAGACCTGCCCAATATTTGATTAAGGAACAAGCATAACACTGGCTTTGTTTTCCTTGTCTTCCTGTAAATATATATTTGGTTAAATGTTTTGGCCTTGTTGCATAACACTGGCTTTGCATGATACCTTTCTGCCAGTTTAATGTATCATCAACTCATTGTCGGCTTTCCTGATTCGTGCAGGTACTGGGTAAATTTCATCCACATGGAGATTCAGCTGTATATGACACATTGGTTAGAATGGCTCAGGTAAAATACTGATGGATGCTATTAAAATACTGTTGTGAAGTCTGTACACTCTTCTTTGAGTCTGATTACATGTGTGAGAGCTTGTAAGGTTTAACTGAATAAATAATAGTATAAACCGCAATCTGCTTGTTCCGTCAAGGCTCTTTGGGTGCCTGTACTTCGTTTCTTTTTGAAAGTAGAACAGTATTAGTTTACTTGATGTTTGAAAGATACTTGCAAATCATAAAAGTGTACTTTATATTATTGTTAACCATTATTGTTGGGTATCCCAACTTTCCATAACATTTGTTGGAGTTCAGATCCATTCCATATGATTCTAAAGAGTTCAACATTGGTTTTCACAGTTCCATTCCGCAGCTAACTCGAGGTATATCACATGTATGATTTGTGCACCTTATTTATTTTTTCCTGTTATATTTTCTTGCAGGATTTTTCAATGAGGTATCCACTTGTTCAAGGACATGGAAACTTTGGCTCAATTGATGCTGATCCTCCTGCTGCAATGCGATACACAGAGTGCCGCTTGGATGTAAGGTTTTCTTCTATTATATTTTGTATACTGATGGCACCCGTAATAGTTTCGTGGCTTTATTATTCCTTCAACTGAACAGAATGTCTAGATACCATTTTGCCATTTTGTGAAAGTCACTGCAAGCTCAATAAATTATTTTTATGCATGAGTGACATTCTTGTTCATTTGCAGCCATTGGCGGAAGCCGTGTTCTTGATGGATCTGGAGCTGAATACAGTATGTTCTTTCACTTGCTTCTTTGATGTTTTCTTCGCTGTGTAATGTGCATGGTTGTTGGGTGGGGTTGTTACTTTTCTACATCCATTTCATGCTGCTGTTTGTTACTTGACAGGTTGACTTCGCCCCGAACTTTGATAATTCACAGAAAGAACCATCATTGCTGCCTGCTCGAGTTCCATCTTTATTGTTGAATGGTTCTTCTGGGATTGCAGTAAGAGCCTTTTAGTTTTCACAGATGTTACTGATTTGGTCATTTGGATAGTTAATTTACCTCTAATGAGATGCTCTTGAGTGATTTTTTCTGATGTTTTATTGTCTAGGTCGGAATGGCAACTAACATTCCTCCCCATAATTTGGGGGAACTTGTTGATGCACTCTCGGTTATAATCCAAAATCCGGAAGCTACAGTAAGTAATCTGTAATCGGCTTCACTTTATTCTTGTTTTTATTAGCACCATGGTACATAGCGTGATGGATCGAGTATTAGGAATAAGAGCACTCAGCTGATAGACTTTTACTGATAGCATTATCAGAGGAATAAAAGGAAACTATTACTGAGCTCTGAGCATTGGCAAATTGTATATAACTGGCAAAATTTACATCTCAGCTATAATTGTTGGAATTGTATTATTAATAACTGTTCAGTATTATCAGCCGAACTCTCTAGGTATGGTTTATTGGTTGCATATGACTGCCAATTATATCAAGACTAGGCTGTGTGGTATATGGCTAACACTTAGAATCGAGCTCTTCCGGCTATATTAGTTTACAGAAATGAGTAAACACTGTCACTGTAAAATATTTCTTTTCTTTATGTAGATATCACATACTCTCGATTTCATTTTTGTATCTGTTTCTTTCATATGCCAGCTCCAAGAAATACTTGAATGCATGCCTGGTCCCGACTTCCCGACAGGAGGGATAATTCTAGGAAACCAAGGGTACCCCCTCCCCCTTTTTTCCCCTTCTATTTTTTCTCTTCCATTTCTACACTAATTCTCTGTTCTACCTTTCTCTCTCTTAAATAGAATTTTGGAGGCCTATAAATCTGGGCGCGGCCGTGTTGTTGTGAGAGGCAAGACTGACATCGAAACAATTGATGAGAAAAGCAAGCGCACTGCTATTATAATTAAAGAGGTTCCGATTTCACATATTCTTTTTGGATCAATGTCCATACTGACTGTTCTGTAGCTTGTTCAGTCTTGTATTCCTGAATGGTCAAAGATGCACCTATTTTTTTAATTTTATATACTTATGTACAGATTCCTTATCAAACAAACAAAGCCACTCTTGTGGAAAGGATAGCTGAGCTTGTTGAAGAAAAGGTAAGATTATTTAATATAAATTAGCTGTCTTGTTGGTGATACATTTAAGATCTAGCTAGATTGAGCATCCTATTACTCCCTCCGTCCCAAAATACTTAGCATCCTAGCCTTCTTCAGTTTTCCCAAAATACTTGACATTCTCACTTCCCAATGCACCTCTCTCTTGCTTATGGACAATGAAGCACGAAGAATTCTTACTTCTATTATAATTTTGAACTGCAGGTGTTAGAAGGTATAAGTGATATTCGTGATGAAAGTGATCGCTCTGGAATGCGTGTAGTGATTGAGGTATGTGTTGCCATCTTTCATTCTGTTTTCTGTTTATCGAGCTTATCTCTTCAAGAGTAAGGCATACCATATCGTTAGCCGAGGGATAATTGTTATCTTTACTTTCGTCTACACTGCTCCAGCTAAAAAGAAGTGCGGATCCTGCCATTGTCCTGAACAACCTCTACCGTCATACAGCTCTGCAGTCTAGCTTTAGCTGCAACATGGTAGCGTAAGTATGATTTGACCACTTTTGTAATTCAGTAACTTGATCACATTTTGTCCTGTGTTGCATCACAAATAGGTAAACAGTTTCTCGTGTGGTGTTTGCTACATTTTCTTTTCGTTTTCTTGAAGTTGCTCTTCGCATCACCAAAAAAGTATCTTCACTGTTTCATTTAGCATAAAACATATAAACATTCATACTCGGAATGTTAATCTTGATATTGTCATCCTCTTTTATAGGACAATAATGTTATTGCTTGTGCTTACCTCTAAAGAGATATGGTTCTTCTCAAATCGTACAATTTTGAATCTTCTGTCCAAGTTAATTTTTGTTCTTTCCCTGTTTATTGAGTTTTGAGGTAGAATTATCACCCTTATGTTGAATGCCTGAATTATTTGGGAAAGATAGCTTCTAAATTTGGTTTCATTCCATATGATGCTTCCTGAACAAATTAATTTTTTGGAGGTAGGCAGTTGGAAAAATTATAAAATGTTTAGTGCTTCCAGTTTGACATTTGTAGCACTAACAATGCCACCACAATTATGAATAAACTCACGCAACGTGAAATATTAGAGCGGCAATTGTATCCGTTGAAAAATTGATATCAAAATTGGGCTGGGACACTTGTTGTAACCATTTTGGCAACAAAAACTAACTGCCTAGAGGTTCATAACTTAAAACCCTGGATTCTTTAAACCAACATGCAGTTGCTGGGTATACATGCCTTAGTCTCAAGCAAGTTGGGGTAGGCTATAGATGAAACCTTAAGGATCTCGATAGCCTAGTCATGGTTCAGGCACGTGGATAGCTAACTTCCACGGTACCCTGTTCAGGGCTAGTTCTTTGGTGATATCCTACTCTTTCAAGTTGCTGAACCTCAAGCTGAAAAGTTATACATTTCTAAGAAAAGAATCTACACAAATAACAAACGATTTCTTACAACATAATGAAATCGTCTCCTAAAAGTGCAAAAGAATTATGGAGAGATTATGTGGCCTAAATGTATTTGTCAAACATGACCGTAAAAGTCTGGATTATTTAAACATGTGCTTGTGAACTTGTGACTTCTGAGTATGTCATTGAAAGTGATACAGAATCATGTTGCTATTAATGTAAAGAAAACAGCAGTCATATATGATCTTTTCATAACATTAAGTTCATCTTTTTACTTGTTCAGTATACTTGATGGCCAGCCAAAGTTGATGGGGCTGAAGGAAATTCTTCAGGTGCTGTTATGCATAATATTGCACAGAAGCATATATGTTTTTTTCTTTACAAGTTAGAAATACTTGTGTGCTATATCCAACATGAGGCTTGTTTTTTAAACCAAGTTGTGTAAGAGCTAATGTACTCTGAAACTAATCTAGCTTCAGATTGTATTACAAATCATTTTGAAGACTTAATATTTGGTAAGAAAGATTAAGATGCAGAAACTTAGCATGAATCAATTGAAGTGCTAGCACCCTATAGTGGACTCCAACATTTTTTAAATTGCATGTGACTAAAATGGCTAGCCCCAATTCATGTTTATGCCACTTGGTTTGGGTGTAGTTGTCGCTCTTGTTCAGTATATCAACCTCAAGAGATTTTTAGTAATGCTCTTGTTCAGTATAGCACCAATGTTTCATTGCACGAGCCATGAGAACTAATAAAATTAAGCTGTGCGCAAGCACAATTTATGAGACTATTTAAATAAATAGTTTCATGCGTCAAACAAGGATGTACTCCATGGTAGTTTGTTGAATATGTTCTCCACACTCAACTAATCAAGCATCCATAACCCCTACCAAAGTATTTAAGCACTTTATTATACACATGTTACGTTTGTTGTGTACAACTGTCTGTGATTACTAGCATAAGATATTGCTTCTTTTATGGAATTGGGGGCCTTCTTTATGTACAAACTCGATTGCCTCTTTGGGCCTGATTTCCTATTTTAAACTTGATGCTGCTCAGGCATTCCTTGACTTCCGGTGTTCTGTTATTGAAAGGCGTGCAAGATTTAAGCTTTCACAAGCTCTGGAAAGAAAACACATTGTGGAGGTAAATTTATTTGGGTAGATCAACTTCTTTGGATAGGTCAATGGTTAATTTTGTTATTCTTGCAGGGTGTTGTTATTGGGCTGGACAACTTGGATGCCGTGATTCAAATAATAAGAGAGACATCGAATCATTCTGCAGCAACAGAAGCTTTAGTCAAAGGTAAAATCTTGCAGTTCTCTTTTGGTAGGGTTTATATCGAAATTGTGTCGTAATTTGCACCACTTTAGTTTTGTATGCCCCTTTTTTTCTCTTACATTAACCCTTTGGTCTTTTACCTTTTCTCCCCTTATTTCTCTTTTCTTTCCGTTTCTACCCTATTTTTCTTGTTGTTTTTCCTTTTTTGTTTGCCTCTCTTGTTGGTTCCTGCATGTTTCATCTCTAGCCTACCCCAACTTGCTTGGGATAAAAAGGCTTTGTTGTTGTTATTGTTGTAGTTTTGTATGCTCCTTAATTTGCACAACGCCAACGGTAATTCAGTTTACATCTCTATCCTAATTTTACATGTGCAGAATTTAATCTATCTGAGAAGCAAGCTGAAGCTCTGTTAGACATTACACTAAGGAAGCTGACTTCCCTAGAGGTTTCTGTTTTTGGGTTTTTTTTTGTTAACAATTACTCAATTTTCCTGTTCCTCTTGCCTATTTGAGCTGAATTTTTTCTTTTCTTTTTGCAGCGGAAAAAATTTGTTGATGAAGCCAAAGCTTTGTCAGAGGAAATTTCTAAGTTAAATGAGCTTCTGTCAAGCAAGAAGCTTATCTTTCAGGTTTGACATTTCCTCCTATTTGCAAAGGTTTCAACTCATTCCATTTTTATATTTATCTTTTGTATGTCTACAATTCTGGGGCACCTGTTTAAACTTCTTTGTATGTTCCTTATTGATCTTCTGAACTTTAGGAACTTCTTACAAAGAAACAGAGATTGAAAGTGATTAGCATTGATCTATAATTTCTTTGTAATGTCAGTAAATAATTGATATATCATAGCATGCCTGTCTTGGAATTGGCTATTTTCCCATCTCATATGCTTTTGCCTGTTAAACTTCCTCTTTTGCATGAGCGGTTTGTGCTTTTCTTTCTTTATGGCTTAGGAGCTGAACAATTGTGTGGTAACATAAGAATACTTCCTTGCTCTGAAGTTAGGTTTCATTAAGGTTTTGAACTCTTTGACTTTGATCAAATGATTATCATTTTTCACCATGCTTTGATCAGTGTTACAGACACTGCTTTTTGTGGTCCATCTTATCGTTCATCATTGCTTGATATCAATGCGGTGCTATTGTAGAGAATAATTGGTGAGGAACCAACATGATTGCTGATACGTAGGATGTTCAGTTTATTTTATTTTTACCGAGGCACTGTGGATTCATCAATACTTGCTTTCTGTATCTGTATTGTTAGTGAGCTTTTGTTCACCCTGTCTTTCTATATGTGTTCATTACCTTATTGCACTGCCAGCTATTAACTGTTCCTTTTGGTGTTTTAGCTTATACAACAAGAAGCTGCTGATTTGAAAAACAAATTTGCTACACCCCGGCGTTCTTTACTAGAAGATTCTTTGAGTACTGAGGTTGATGATATTGATATCATCCCGAATGAGGAAATGCTCTTGGTGAGGACTGTTCTTTTATCTTGCATTCTTTTTAAGTATTGTCTACTCCACGTTCATTTTCTTTGTATTTTTCTTTACATGAAACCATTTATTATCTAAAGATCCTTAGCGAGAAAGGTTATGTTAAGCGGATGAACCCCAACACATTCAACTTACAAAACCGAGGAACAATTGGAAAATCTGTTGGAAAGATGCGAATGAATGACAGCACGTCTGATTTCATTGTCTGCCAGGCGCATGACCATGTTCTTTATTTCAGGTATGTGAACCAGGAAACATTCTCTGTGACTAATCTTTTTAGCATCTTAGGTATCTCTTTACTGTTAAGGATGCTTTAGATTCCCTACTTAAGCTACATTAACTTTGGGGATATGTTTGTGCCATTTGAAGCACATGGCTTTCCTGTACTTATAGTGAACTAGTGAAGTTATGCTCTCATGTAATTGGAATGGTGTTGGTTTCAGTGACAAGGGAATAGTATACTCAGCACGTGCTTATAAGATACCAGAATGCACTAGAACTGCTGCTGGCACTCCGTTGATACAGGTAAAGTTATAAAGTTTGTAACTTATGCAATGTAGAAGGTGATATGCTAACCTTTGCTATTTTGTTTCTCTTTAGCTGCTATCTTTGTCTGAGGGAGAGCGGATAACCTCCATTATTCCTGTGAGTGAATTTGGCGAGGACCAATATCTAGTGATGCTCACCACAAATGGTTATATCAAGAAAACTCCTCTTAATGCCTTTTCAGCTATCAGGTCTCCTGGGATCATATCAATACAGCTGGTATACTTGTGTTTATGTCTCTTCCATGTAACATACTTTAGGTTAACTTGGACATGATGTATCTTGTTTCCTATATTGGTCTAGGTTCCTGGTGATGAGCTCAGGTGGGTCCGATGTTGTGGGGACGATGACCTGGTCGCTTTGGCTTCCCAAAAGGGGATGGTTATAGTCAATTCATGCGATAAGGTAGGCAACAAACACGCCTCAGTAATGATTGTATTGATGCTTTATGTGCTTTAATCATTAGAGACTCCCACAAGTAATACCTAGTTTCTTGAGTTGCTACATTGAAGGGATTTTTATTCAAACCACATTTGGTGCTACTTAAGGACATTCTGATGCATACCATATTTGGGATAATTGATTTCAGAAATATTTGTAGATTGGTGGTACTAATCAAAACCGGACCACAAGACTGCATATCTTGTGCTAGTGCAGTTGTGCAAACCAATTTTATTTTAGAACTAAACAAACATGATTTTTTTAAAAAAACTATCTTATCCATTTTTTTGTTATACCAGTAGCAAAATATGTCATGAACTATGGTGTAAAAATTCACAGCTATAGTTCTCTGTGAACTGTCTCAAACTGCACTTTTTTTTTGGTTCCATTTCACAAATATTGGACATGGATATGCCAATTATGTTTAGTAGATATCTAATCTCATTCGAACATATGGCTGATGCGCCTTTTTTTTTTGGGGGGGGGGGGGGGGGGGGGGGGGGGGCACTATTCACATACTACTAATTCTGTATTTATATTTGCTATGTTTCACCCAGCTTCGTGCCCTTGGAAGGAAAACAAGGGGTGTTATTGCAATGAAGCTAAGAGAAGGTGATAAGATGGCAGCCATGGATATAATTCCAGGAACAATGCACAAAATGCCTGAAAGAAGTAGTAACAGGTAATTAAACTAAAGTTTGTGAAACTGTAAAAATATAAAAATATGTGAGAAGTATATGATCGTTAAAAACTGAATTACAAACACTAACCTTGCTCAGACACAAATTATGATTTGTACGCTATCTTCCTGAAACCACCTGTCGGAGTCGGTTTGCTGGCCGTTTGATTTATTTTTTTTATTACTGGTGCTCTATTCTGCACCAGCCAAAACATTTCAAAAACTACCCTGTTACCATTTTCCAAGTCGCATTGATTTATCTGTGTTGCAATCTGGATAGTTTCTGCACCGCCTTGAACTATGAAATGAATGGTGTGGTCCTTAAACTCTGAATGATTTTTCAGGGGTGATTTGAGTCCTCCATGGCTGCTTTTCATAGCTGAAAACGGCATTGGGAAACGTGTGTCCCTAAATGCATTCCGCCAGTCAAATTTCAGGAGTGTGGGACTGAAAGGTGCAAAGGTATAGTAGGATTCTGCTCTATCAATAGAGTAGTCAAATTTACATGTTCTAAATATGTGTTTAAATATCAGTGCTCTTTGTTGGAAACGGTTACACTTGAATATGTTCTTGAAACGGTGTAAGATCCATGGTGTACAATATGGTGTAAGAACCCCGGTGTACATGGTGACAATTATCTTGACAGTATTCTGTCCTGGCCTGCAGCTTCCACCAGATTGTCGCCTTGCTGCTGTGTTCGTTGCTGGCTTTTCACTCAGTGGTACATTTTGTGAACATGCCCTTTTTAACAATTTGTTTGTTCTCACCCAAACTGTTTCCAGACTTGCAATTTGTAACTGTCTGTTGCCTGTGATGCGATGGCAGATGACGGTGAAAGCGATGAGCAGGTTGTTTTGGTTAGCCATAGTGGCACCGTAAACAGGATCAAGGTTAGAGATATATCTATCCAGTCCCGTCATACAACGTAAGTGTCAAATACCCACCTTACTATTTCATTCATCTCAAAAAGCTTGATGGTTTTTATGGATTAGAAAAGCAATGAGATTATATGAAAAAATGTATGTATGCGGTTCAGGTTAACATCTGTTTATGACGCCTTGTTCTATATCTGTTGTCTGTCAGGGGAGTTATTCTGATGAGGCTGGAGCATGCTGGAAAGATCCAGTCAGCTTCACTGATATCCGCAGCAGCAGCAGAACAGGTCGCTGAAGATTAATCGTGTTCCCCAACACGATGCAGTTTTGGCTGGACGCCTTTGTACGTCATGAATATGCAAGACCTCAAATGGCGGTGCATAGTTAGTGTAGCTGATTTGGTGGATAGAAACTTTAACCCGTCTAGATGTTAGGATTTGTCGGCAGGAGTCATAACGTGTATTCGTGCCGGGGATAGTAGATGTACATCTGCACGCTGTGTTGCCACTGACGCATATGTATGATTGTTACTTTTATGTCAGACTTTTGCCACTTGGTTTTAGAAAGCAAACTTTCTACGCTTCTTGTTCTAGAATGAATGTTTGAGTAGTCATCTTATAAGCGGGCTTAGTAAAGGATTACGATGTTTAAGAGTCGGAAGGCAGTAATCACGTCCACGGGGAGCATTTCGCCTGATTGTTACATGTACACACAGTACATCAGCAAAGAGATTGAACTTTCCCACTCATCAACCCTGCACATTAGGCAGCTGGTGACTAGCAGCTGTACAGCCAACCATACGCTACAATTAGCACGAATGAAAAGCAACATACGGAACATGTAAGATTTTGGTAACGGAAACCTGATACTCCACTTTCATAATACAACCTGTTTTGAACATTTACACGTCTCTGAAACATAACTTTGACTAATACTTACTCATAAAATATACTCCTCCGTTTTTAATTATATAACGCCGTTGACTTTTTCGTTGAACTTTGACCAAAAAATATAAATTTAAATAATTACTTTTTGAATGTGAAATGAATATTGTTGGATTCATCATAAAAACACTTTAAAATTAACCTATACACTTAGCTATTTACACAAATATTTTGAATAAGACGAACGGTCAAACGTAATGAGAAAAGTCAACAGCGTCATATATTAAAAAACGGAGGGAGTAGTTGAAGTGTAGTTTATGACATCATATTTCAATACAAATCTACATGTCATTTTCACATTTCTAAACTTAACATATAAAAAAGAGCAGTCAAATTTAAAAAGTTTGACTTAGAACAACCTCAAAGAGACTAGAATTTTGATACAGAAGGGAGCAGCATAACACATTCTTCAGCTGATTAATTCAACAGAAATCCCATTAGCTGTTTGATACAGAAACATCGCAACGCTCAAATTACAGAAAGCAATAACTGAAACCTTCACCAAAGCTCAATAACTATTGAGCTCAGGAAATACATTTTACATACTGGAATAGCAGCCCATCCCTAAATATCCCAAAGTATCATCATCCAAAACCTCCTAGCGGATCCAAATCTCTCATAAATTTAGGACTGCAATGCCATCAAGCATATGATATAAGTAGGCCATTCAGAAATATGTTTGGCAACTAGTAAAAAACATAATATAAGCACGGCATGCATACCTTGCTGGCAATGTTGCTGGACAGCCAGTCCAGGCCCTCGTACAATCCCTCCCCAGTTGTAGCACATGTGCTTTGAATGTACCTGCCAGCAAGATTAAGCAGCTTTTAAGTGTTCCACTATACAAAAGCTAAGCAGTAATGCATAACGCTACAGCTACATCGGCACATACTTGCCTACGAAAAATAGTCTGTGATACTTACCAGTGACGCTGGCGAAGCGAGTGCAGCCCAAGCTTATCAGTAATTTCAGCAGCATTCATTGCATTTGGAAGATCTTGCTTGTTAGCAAACACAAGCAACACTGCATCACGTAACTCATCCTGCAACCAAGGATATCCATGGTGACTTGTAAGAACCCCAAATCATGTGCCAGTGGCAAATTTCATAGCAGAAAATAGATACATGAGTAATGATTTAACCCTTAAGCTACCATAGTTCTAGAATGAGACTTCTGCACGACAAACACTACGATGAGACTTCTGCAAAATGTCTGGTTGTGGCTTGGAAGGAAGTGGGAGAAAGAAAGATTAAACAGACTCTCCACGGGAGTTCATTGTGCTTTGTCAGAATGTCTAGTTGTGGCTTGGAAGGATAGCGGTCACTCAAGAGTCAAGACAAAAGTTTACCTCATTCAGCATTCTGTGGAGCTCGTCCCTGGCCTCAACAACACGATCCCTATCATTGCTGTCCACAACAAAGATGAGACCTTGTGTGTTCTGGAAGTAATGCCTCCACAAAGGCCTGATCTGTTTCCAGACAATAGAAGGAAAATAAGACAATAGTTTAAAACAAAGATGCCTAAATTTATAAATAGAACAGAGAAAGGCAGCAACCATATATTTGTTATGGCAAATAAGCAGGCAATATGCAATATAAAATAATCTGTTTGACTCAGCATGAGCTCAATGAGAGAAAGATGGCACATAATAGGAGCAGCAATGCCACGAAACTAAGAGGAACATATAATAACATTGCAAAGCATATGATTTTCATACCTTGTCCTGACCCCCGACATCCCAGACAGTGAAGCTGATGTTCTTGTACTCCACAGTTTCAACATTGAATCCTGTATGCGAAGTAAAGTCAACGCAGAGAAAAGGAAATGTGTAGACCAAATAATGTGTTGCTCAATCTGTGCAAATTTTGTGATGTTTGCCAAAACATAGCTTGCTATCAGCATGTCACAGTGGCTTTTATCTGTTCATTAGCTGCTAAATAATTTATAGAGCATAAACACCAATGAGAAATCTATGAATTGATTAGCCAGTATCGCCAAAGAGGAAGTATACCGGTGTGTACAGAAGCAGACATTTATTATTCTATTGACCGGCCGTTAGCGTAAATATTCATCTCTTTTTTTTTTCTCGAACACGCAGGAGAACTGAGCGTCTTTGTATTAAGGAGAAAAAAGTGTTCCGATTACATGCCAGTAATATTCTGTCAAAATTGGTGAGAGCTAGTATCTATATTCTGTCAGTAATATCGTGAAATTTGTCATTCAAATTAGCTAGCAATGGAATTACATTTGCGAACATCATTAGGATGGTCTGTCCTAGATTTAGAGAGCACAAACAATCTAAGTCAGATGAGGCATAGAAGATGGGGCGCCCATGCAGGCTGGTGCTCACCGATGGTGGGGATGGTGGTCACGATCTCGCCGAGCTTGAGCTTGTAGAGGATGGTGGTCTTTCCGGCGGCGTCGAGCCCCACCATGAGGATCCGCATCTCCTTCTTGGCGAACAGCCGGCTGAACAGCTTCGTGAACGTGAGCCCCATCTCTCCCCTCTCGCCTGCAACAACGGAACTCAATTCAGATGTTGATCCATTCACATCCCTCGCCTCCCGCGCAAATCACTATCCACCTGGGATCAAGCAACCATGGGAACCCACGCCGCATCGCACGAATCCAAGGATCGAGCACGAGATCCGCCAAGCCGCCGATCACTAGGTTGCCTAGATCTCCTAAACGGAGAAGTGCGATCCTTCGCGGGGAGATGGACGAAGGATCGATCCACGGGACGAGAGAGCGGGAGGGACGGGGGAGGAGGAGCTCACCTTGTCCGCTGATCCGATTCGCGGTGAGCTCGCCGGCGACGCGGCCGGGGACGGAGGAGGCAACGGCGGGAGACGGGCAGGGAGAGGCTTGCTTCTGGCGGTGATGCGCGTCTTGTTCCTCCTATTTTATACGAGCCGGAGCAGGGGACGGTGATGGTCGCGTCAACCCAACGCGTCTCACCTCCACCGCATGTGGGTGCGTGTGTATTCGATCATTCCACGGCAGGTAACGGTGGAAATCACTTTTGCAAATGCGGTGCGATAAATTTTAATACGTTCTTCGTGCAGCTTGGCGTGCGTGTTGTTTTTCAAACATTAGAGCATCTTTCTTTTTTGAACAACGACTATCTTTTATGTGTTCTGAGATTGCACGGACAAGGTACGCACAGAGTTGCTCAGAGCTCCAAATTCTGATGATGAGTGACGTTCAGCCTGTGGACCCTGCTTTTCTTCACCCCGATGGTGAGATGCAGCTTGGCAATTGCTCCATCCGTTCGGAATTTGATGCCGTTCCCGACGTCCAAGTTTAGCTGGCCCCAAGTCAACAAGTTATCACGTGGCAGAGTTAACTAGTGCTAGTGTCTTGTATTAGCCAATAGGCCTTCTAGACACCGTGGCAGGGCACGTAACAACTCGCGCGCGAGGAGAGTCGGCTGCCAGTACGATGGGGAGGATGACGTGCGTGCGTCGATCTCTTAAACAGGGCACGACACTTCGGACATATAAAAGGTCCGGCAAGTCCATCCAAAGCAAATTCCTCTCCAAACAATTAGATGCTTCCGAAAAGGAAGCGTGGCAGACTTCATCGGTGCACGCCATGGTGACCATCGGCCCCGTCGCCGACGACGCGGTCGCCAGCGCCGCCGCCGCCGGCGGCCGTCCCCTGGCGCCCAAACATGAGAGCTCTGCACGCCAGCCGGCAAGCCTGCATTGCAGCAACCACCCCGCGAGCTGCATTGCAGGCGCGGGTTCGAGCTCCCTCCCGCCGTTCCAGCCGCCGGCCGCCTCTTACTGGGCGTCCTCACCGCCGGTGCAACTACAGCACTATCATCCATGGCAACCTTCTGCTCCGCCGACGGCGTCCTCCTCCTCCTCCTTCCTCGCTGAAAGCGGGGTCCAAACCGGCAACGACGGTTTATTCGCCATGTTTGCGCACTACTCCCAACCGCAATCTGCCGCGGCGCCCTTTGCGCAGCTGGCCGTGCCGCCGCAGCCGGTGCAGATGATGCAGTTCGCGGCGCAAGCGCACACGAGCCAGGCGACGGCCGCCGCTCCGGTAGAAGCGGTGCCCTTCGCCGTCGTGCCGGCCAATGCTGCTGCCAACGGAGACGACGGCGCCAAGCCCCCTCCACGGCGTCGCGGCAGGCCTCGCAAAGTCCCCGGCGCCCCGAGTCCGGCCACCGGCCGCGCCAAACGAGCCGCGCCCCGGCGGAAACCTCCTGTCCCCAAAACAGCAGCAACAACGTCTCGTCAAGTCCAGCAACAAGCGCCGGCAGCCAATGCCGTTGCGATGGCCAATGCCGCCAGCGGCCAGGAGGCTCTGTCCACTAACGCCGCGGCATTGCCGGAGCAAGAACCGCGGCCATGCGCATGGGAGGAAGAATCTGCTATGATGGAGGAGCCTACGGCCAAATCACACGCGGAAACAACGGTGACAGGCGTGCGGTTCCGACCGACGAACGAGGAGATCATCGGCTACCTCAGGATGAAGTACCTTGGTCGCAAGATGACGGTCGACTTCATCAAAGATTTCAACGTCTACCAAGCGCATCCCAAGACAGTCACAGGCTAGTAGCTTAATTAATCCCGATCACTCTACGAAGATTAATGTTCGTATCAAAACACCATACGAGTTAGTTTCGAAATCTCAAACACGTTGATCGATCTTTGGCAGCGTTGTGCGGCGAGAGCGTGAACGGGTGCTGGTACGTGTTCTCGCCGAGGACCCGGCGGTACCGGAACGGGCAGCGGCCGGCGCGGTCCGTCGGCACGGGTTTGGGCTTCTGGAAGTCCAACACCAAGGAGACCGACATACGCGTCGGTGATGTAGAAGATGGCGCGGTGATAGGGAAGGTGACGGCGCTCACCTTCGAGCTCGGCCGCCAGCCCAAGGGGACTCAGACGCCGTGGAAGATGAAGGAGTTCTGCATACCGGAGAAGCAGCACAGGCCTGATGGGACAAACATGGTGGTAGTTAGTAATCTTCACTCTTTAAATTCAAGTTTGTTGCTTTAAGATGAACTGCTTGGTTGTCATCGTTCATGCAAATTATAGTATTCTACTACTAGTATGCAATAATTAACCTGCTTTGTTGACATAGAAAAAATGTACTACAATTGTGACACTCAACTAGTTGGCGAGTGTAAGCAGGTTGCTCAACAGCCCTGTATTACATCAAACATCACTTGATGAACATGACCATATGTTGTTTTTTTTTGTTGGGCCTCTTCTTGCGTGAAAGTTGGTCTGGTCCTGATCAAGTAATTTTGTTTTCTTTTCATTCTCTACAGCTAGATGACTGGGTGCTTTGCAAAATATTTTGCAATGGGCGAGGCGATAAAGATGATCAGATGGCCCTTGCGGAGGAGATTGATCAAATGGAAAGCGCTGATGAGGACGCAGATGAAACAGAAGGAGATGAATATATGGAGATCCTGGCCGTCGAGCAGGGAGGTCACCCAGGTGACGCCGATGAGGCTGTTGGCGAAACGAAGGGAGATGCAAATATGCAGGACGTGCCTGCTGACCAGACTCTGAGCAACTCTGACGAAGACCTGTGCGTAGAAGACTACCTTGTGTCTGATCCTACGTTCAGAGATCAGAATCACGCCTCAAACTGAAGATTTCTTTAGGAATCAGACAACGCTATTTTAGAGTATTTTTGCATATTAGTTATTAGGATGTCATCATATACTATGTCAGAAAGATCTCTTGAGATGTAGTAGGATTGTGCAATGTGTAAACTCGCATTGTGTAGGCGTCAGCTGATTGAAACTTGGAGAATTCATCTGAAGTGGCCCATGGCTGTGTTGTTGTGCGTGGTCTTGTTTCCAAACCCAAGCACGAGCAGCACCATGGGTTCTCTAACATTGGATGAGACGCCTCCCCATCGCCGTCCATGGTGTGCCGGCGTTCGGCGGAGAGAAAGGTGCCTGGCTGGCTTGGCGTTGACTTTTCCTTTCTATTTTTACTGTCATTGTTTGATGAGACTGTGACTCAATCTAAGAACAATACATCGAATTCCATCACCAACATGTAAGGGAGGGAGGGAACCAACAAACAAAGTGAAAATCATGCCTGTAACAAAGAGACGAGATCCATCTCATGCAAGCAGCACCCAACGGTGATCATGTCGGCCACCAGGTGGACGTCGACCCCGTTGGTTTCAAAGACCAAGGTGGCGCTCCTGTGCCCGAACCCTTTGAACACCGTATTCCTCCAAGGTCCACATCGACACGCCGTTCTCGACGACAACCAGGCCCAGCCTCCCAACATCGATCGCCCGGAGTGTTGAACGGGACGAGCCCCGGGGCCCGGCACCAATATCGCTGGCAGGCGCCATGCTGCACGCGAAGACAGCCATCTGCCCCCTGCGGCAGCACCATCGATCACCCGGGCCTGTGCCACATCGACGTTATTACTTATTAGCGTCGCTCTGCCGCGCGACGATGGAAATGTCGCCGTCCCAGCACCGTTCGCACCGTGACGTGCGGCTGCGGCGGAGCCAGTGGACGGTGCGCCCGACGACGGCGACCGACCGGGGAGATACACGCGTCCACGTCGATGTTCTCTGAACCGCACCCACCACCCGGGTAGGGGAACGTTTATAGACGTCTCTCCACTTGCCGTCGCGTGACGAGAATATCTTGCCAGGATCTGCACAGCACAGGCACACGAGTAGCAGCTCGAACGAGCGCCGGCCGCTGCCATCGTCGACCTCCGTAGGAGGCTCGCGTCGAAGCAGAGGGATGGCGGCACGGCGACGGTGCCGGGCCCGAGGAGGCCGGAGTAGTCCTTGATCCTGAAGCTGGAGACCGCGACAAGGAGGGCAGGGTCGAAGTCGCGGACGGCGTCGTTGCGTTGGGCGAGGCGGCGGTGGCGGAAGGCTAGGTCGAGGATGGCGTGGCGGAGCAGCTTGGAGGCGGCGGCGCAGCGGCGCGCCACGGTTTCGACCAAAATGTGCTCCGGAAGGGACAGCGCCGCCTCGTCGCCTGTGTCCGTGCTACTAGACGACGATGCAAGCGGGCGCTTGCTGGCCGCCGGGCTCTTTGCGAGATTGGGCTAGTTTGGTTGCTGCTCTGATTGTGTTTGCGTTTGGTACACATGACTTGCCTGGCTTGACGGCCTCTGCTAGCTTCTTCAACTCAATAGAGAACGGCCAACTGACACTTAAATATAATGAAAAAAAAGAAGATTTCGCGTTTTGTGTGAACCTTATAAATTCAATGTAAACGTAGCATTACTCTGGATGAAGTGGTGCTGACCTTCTTTTTTTTTTTTGAGAATCAGTGCTGACTTTTTTTAGGGCAAGTATTTTTTTTCTTGAGGGCAAGTAGTGCTGTCTTATTTATGGACCATGGCTCTATCTAAGAATAGGCCCATTAAGTATGGACCAGGCCTCTTCATGACCCATGGGCCTAGACTCACCCAGCCCACCGATAGATCGAGTTCCATCACCAAACCCTAGCAAGCCGGAACCCGAATCGATCGACGACGAGAAATCCCAGAGGTAGAAGAGGGAAGGCGAGCGAGCGAGCGAGCGAGCGGGGGAGGAAGATGAAGGTCCGCGCGTCGGTGAAGCGCCTGTGCTCCTTCTGCAAGGTGGTCAAGCGCCGGGGCATCGTCTTCATCCACTGCAAGGCCAACGCCAAGCACAAGCAGCGCCAGGGGTACTCCACCATCTCCGAGGCCGCCGCCTCGTCCCTCCACCTGCCGCCGCCGCCACCTCCGACCAGCGGCTCCGCCTCCGCCGCGGCGTTTGCGGAGTAAGACGATCCTTCTCGCTCTGCGGTTTCCTCTTTTTTAAATGCCCCAAATGTAATCGATCGGTTCCCCAGTCTCCAACGCGCTACTGAGTACTAGTACTGATTACAGGCTAAATTAGGGGTCTAGTTAGGTTCTGGATCCCGGATCCTGATGAGACATACATCAAGGCTGCTGATAAGAAAAAAATATTTTGTAATTTAGAGCCTGCAATTGGATTATCTAGGATGTTTAATTGCTCATTTGCTCTCCAAATAGCCATTTTGTCTTTGTTACTTGACCATGTTACTAATTCGGTAGCAAAACAAAAAAAAAAAAGTAATATGTCATTTGGAGCCTGCAGTTGAGTATCTAGGCACACCTCAAGGCCACTAAGATTACAACACTTCATAAATAATGTTCCGTTTGGATCCTGTGATTGAATATCTAGGATGCCTGGTTGCGAACTTGCGATCCAAGAAGCCATTTTGGTGTTTTTTTTTTTTTTACTTGTCCAGTGTAACTGGTTACCAGTTATTAGTTTGTGCCTTTTCTAAAATTGTTGTATTAGTTTCTTTTATGATGTCTTGTGATCCAACTATTTTGTTGAAAGGGCTCTTGCTCTTCCATTTTAATCTATTTCATCTTGTGAGGTTATGAGCACTGACACAGCCTTCATCGGCTTGCCAAACCTTTCTATTCTTCACTTTCTACTAAAGGTTTCTGAGATCCCATCATTTAAGGATCTAATGACTGAGTTACGCCCTTGTGGGTATAGGATACATGCATACAGCACTAATTCCTCCTTTTGCATGACATTGTCTTGTAAACTGAATACCGGTACATCACATTGGATATTTACCTATTGTCTTGGCTGAGTGTTCCATTGTATGCTCATTCTTTGGTGCTTTGGTTACCTGGGTCTAATATCCTTTTTTATTTTAAATTTGTTATGGTCATCTTATTATTCAGGTAAATGAAGTATTTAAAAAGTGAGACTTTTTTCCTCTGGATAACGGTTTATCATGTTATGTTTCCCTAGAGTGCTTAGGTTGGCTAGGTTTTGCATGTTTCTGTTTGAGGAAACTTATTTGCTGCTCGTTTTGATTCTGATGTCCTGTTTTCATAATCGACAACTTGTCTGTTTCATATTGTGTAGACAAATTTGACATTAGCTGTTCTGTTACATGCTTTGCAGGGCTTCGAAGGTGGCTAGGCAAGAGATGTCTATGAAGTTTAACTGGCCACTGGGTTTAGCTGCCTTGATGAAGAATTGGGAAAAGTAATTGGTCTACTGTTCCTGGGATATTTGTTCTTTTTAATAGAATCAAACGGTGAATACTATCTAGTCCTTTGATGTTAAGTTTTCAGTCTGTGGCAAAGAATACCACCACCACCATCATGTACTTGCAATCACTACGCATCAGCCGAATTGGTATTTTGGTGGAATAATATGAGCACAAAATGTCTTCTAGCCTGTTTGGTTGTTCAGTTTTTTAAATATTTCTCATTGGCCGAAAGCTGATACACTTAACATGCCACAACATCAATATTTGTTGCTGGACACCGAAATCCCTAATCTATTTATATTTTGTGCCTTTTTTTAATCATAATCTTTTTCAGAGAAATCAAATAATTTTGTGGATCAGACTTTTTTTTTTCATTTTCTTTGGAAAAAGTGTCAGCATGTGTGCGAAACTACATGAACTGATTTTATGTCAAATTTGACTGCACAGACAGCAGATCGGCTGTCACAATGCAGCTTGTCAGAAACAAAAGGCCGTGATGCGAATTATGTATTTGCACGAAGCAGCCTTCACTGGAACCTAAACAACATGCTCTGGGCAGAAGTAGGATCATCCAGAATGAGAACATAGTGCTCAACGTGCGGTCTCATAAAGTCCAACCCAGCTCTTACCGTACCATCTGCGAGGAGATTCAGAGCCTTCAAAATGGCAAATCAGAGTTGTGCTAGGCATGCGTTGTTGATTCATATATCGGCATATCGGTTGGTGCAATTATAATCGTCCGAAGAGAGTTATAGAACACATTAAATGCAGTCTCAAAATATTGATGAAAGAAGTAGAAGAGAAGTGACCATAATGTTCCAAATCCACCAAAGTGGGAAAACTGCTTCAGCAGAATACAATCATAAAAGCGGAGCAACATATCTTGTGGTATGAAACCATCTATCGTTGCCTGAAGCCTAATAATACTGTAAGATCAATAGATCCATTGCAAGAGCACATATGATACAATCCTAAATCACTACTGATTTAAAGATGACTTATATGTATTCCCTTACAAAAATGATTTATATGTACATAATTGACAAGGCCGTAGGCCCAAACAAAGACCCATCCAAAAATTCCAAAAATTGTTCCATCTCTTATTCTGAAGTCTAAAAGAGCCAAGATGCTGAAGGGAACACATCTGTTGGTCTCTTATTCCAAAATGTATAGTAAGAGCTAAGATGCTGAGGGGAACACATATGTGAATTATCCACATACATGAATGCATAATGAACAAACAGATAATCTGATCTGAGCCTGAAATCGCAAACAAACTTACAAATGATAAAGTTATCTATACCACTTAAATTCTTCATCCTGTTTTACTAATCAAAGATGGTTTATATACATAACTGAAATGTTAAGAGCTAACATGCTGAAATGTTCAGCCTCTTACTCTAAAATGTTAAGAGCTAATAACTTCAAAATGTTCAGCCTCTTACTCTGAATTATTAAGAGCCAATAACTTCAAAATGTTCAGCCTCTTACTCTGAAATGTTAAGAGCTAATATGCTGAGGGGCACATTTGTGAATTATACACAAACAAGCATCTGAAAGAATATGCATAATGAACAAACAGAATAATAGGATCCGAGCCTGAACTCACAAGCACACCTGGAAATGATAATATGTTATCTAGAGCAGTCAAATTCCTCATCCTAATTGCATAAAACACATATACTGAATTTGAACAAGGATCAACAATAGACACATTATATGACTACCCCAAATTGGGACTCCTCATCACTTGAGACAACTGATAAACATTCTTGTCATGCCACTGAAAAGTGCACATAAACACAGTTCCAGGGTCTCTGGACATAAAACACCGGCATCGGCAAAACAAGGAACAACCATAGAAGCACATCTAAAGGCTCATGATAAACACATATCTATTCAGCTGATTGTCACTGGCATAACAACACATAGTAATCAGAAACACTAAATGAAACATATGAGTAGTAATTAGCAACTGGTTGGTTCCTCCTGATTACTCTTCTCCACACATGCTGCCGCAGGGTAAGTCCAGTCGCTTAGTCGGTGGAACCGGGGCCAGGGGTCCCGACTCCGTACTTCTCACGGAGATTGTTGATCTCGTCCTCCTTCTTCTTGATATCGGACTTCTTGGACATCTTGGTGGGCTGGTAGTAGAGCACGATGAGGTACCGGTTGGCGACGTTGAAGCCGGAGAGGTGGTCGACGGCGTTCTTGGCGTCGTAGATGTCCTCGTAGACGACGTAGGCGGTGCCTCGCGTGTCCCTGGCGTTGCCCAGTCGGATCTGCCGGATGGCGCCGTACTTGCCGAAGATATCGTACATCTCCTCGCTCGAGATGTTGAACGGCAGGTTCCGCACGTACAGCACACGGTTTACCTCCGGCGGCAGCCGCGTGTTACTCCTCCGGCCCAGGGTCGCCGCCGCCATTGCCGCGCTCGCTTCCTCCCCTCCGCTCCTTCGGCTAGGGTTTGGGGATTGTGGGGTTGGGTTCTCGGATTTGGGGGAGGTTTGCTTGCTGCGTGTAGCCGCCTCTCCCGATTCTTCTTCTTTGCTTATTGGAGGTGGAGCCGACTTCGGGTACCGACATGTGGCCCTCAAGTTTTCAAGGGTCCCACACGTCGGTGACTTGGTTCGAAGCACGCATCTTGGCGCATAAACACGAGCGGAGCAGTCTCTGTTCCCCAGTTCGGCTGTGAATCCCGGCGAGCGACAGCCGACATCGCTGCCAACACCGCCGAACCTTCAGGAAGCTTCCGGCGCCAGCTCCCCGAGCAACACCATGGCATCCACCGGCGGAGCGGCCATCTCAGCGGGGCCCACGCCGCCGTCGGCGACGGCGACAGCTGTGGAGTGGCACCAGAGGCCGCCGAACCCGAAGAACCCGGTGGTGTTCTTCGACGTGACCATCGGGTCCATCCCCGCCGGCCGCATCAAGATGGAGCTCTTCGCTGACATCGCCCCCAAGACCGCCGAGAACTTCCGGTGCTGCTCTAGACCCCAGGCTACCCGTAAACCCTAGGTTCTTCTTCAGCGGTTTATCTGTGATGGATCTCTAATTGTGTTTCTCTGTTGATTTTCAGGCAGTTCTGCACTGGCGAGCACAGGTAAGAGACGCCCTGCGAGGCGGCGATTGGTTACTGTTAGGAGCTTGTGTCCGAGCCTAATTCTTCAGCTTTTGCTCTGTTGTTTTTAAACATTTAGCTCCGTTGTATGAGTTTGCTGCGGCCTTGCTACTGTGTTGCTATTCATGATCGATAGTTTGGTTGTTTGATTGGGCGACTAGTCTTTGTGGAGAGGGTTGAAAACAACAAGAACAACAAAGTCTTTTTATCCGAAGCAAGTTGGGGTAGGCTAATTGAAAGAAATAAAGAATTGCAAATTTGTAATTTTCTCCACTTAGCCTATGAATCCTTGTTGTGGCAACTGAAGCTTTTAAGGTGAACGTGTTTCCTGGGTATACTAGATCACTTGAGCTCTCAGACATGCTTGGCTCTTTTGTAGTTATCCGCTGTTTGGTAGTAATTCCCTATTCGTACTCCTTCCTTTTCCTCTGCTCTTGATCTGATGCTTGTTAAATTGACTTGATGTTGGCCTCTTAGGGTGATGCAACAAGCCAAAATTATGGATATGGGTTTATATAATAATTTACAAAATAGTAGCGTGATGTAGCATTGCTTTGGGTGCGGTCTTTTCCTTTTGGCACAATGTTGTTGCAATCGTCTAAGTTGTAACTGCAGGATGTGTGAGTGTGGCACAGAAGCGTGTGATCTAAGCTAGTTGATTTGTTAGTGATTATTGTTTGCATGATGCGGATGCAAGCACAACTTGCTTCTCCAGTTATGAAATAATTATACCGTCAGCTGTCAGCTCAACTTTACAAATTTTCTTAATGCTTAGTTCTGTTTTGACTGCAGAAAAAATGCGAAACCACAGGGGTATAAGGGCTGTCAGTTCCATAGAGTTATCAAAGATTTCATGATTCAGGGTGGTGACTTCTTGAAGGTTTGTCTGCCACACTTGCTTTGAAATCATTGATTTTGTAATTCCGCATAAATAGTCTGATGCCATCCTAGAACTAAGAATATGGTATTTTGTTATGCATTACCTACCACTAATGTATGTATGTTTATAATAGGCAATGAAACTCGAGGTTTTTGTTTTAACTTTGCTTTGGAAGGCCTTTGGAGATTTGTTTGAAGTGACCCTGTTTTTAGTAATCACTAAGTAGAAATACAGACTAATTTAAGTGATATGTGGTATAAACAGCCTGCTGTTTTCTGTCCCCCAGAATGATGGTACTGGATGCGTATCAATCTACGGTTCCAAATTTGACGATGAAAATTTTACAGCAAAGCATACGGGGGCTGGACTGCTCTCTATGGTACTTTTTTTTTCCACCTTTTTTTTTCAATTGAATGTTGTCTGAAGATATTGTTCCTCTAAATTTATGTTACTTGGATATGCTTGGATAAGTAGTTGGAGTTGTACTCAACTTCCTTGTCTCTCCACAAAAGAAACTTTATTGTAGTCCCTGCATTCTGATTGCAGACAATTTTTCTTAGTTTATACACTTTTATGGGAGCGTGGTAATCATGTGAGAATAATAAATTGTCCTAAACCGTGAATATATTATGGGATCTAAAGTCTGAAATACTTATATGTTATTTCTCTTCATACTCTGGTTAATCCTTAGTATCCACTTCTGTAATTCTGTGCGATGACTGTATTTCATTTTCTGCTTTTTTTTCCCTTCTATAATTTGGTCCCTTTCTTACTGGTCTTTGACATTTTCAATAGTTTATGGTATTTACTGTAGGCAGTCATGGTGCTTGGTGACCATTTTGTCTGTCCCAAATTTCCTAAGCATGAATACTACTGTATTTTTCAGGATACTTAAAATTTTCAGTTGCCTGGTTTTGTTGGTTACTCAAACATGTTTGTGCACATGCAATCAGCTGTATTTTTTATTAAAGATTTTCTTCTAAATGATTCTTTTAGGGTAGCGGGTACATGTTGCTTTTTTTTTTCCCCCATTTCACAGCATGCTTGATGTTCTAGCAATATGTTTGCTTTGGTCTTGTAGATGTGAACACTTAATAGTTGCCTCCTTTTTGCAGGCAAACAGTGGACCTAACTCCAATGGATCTCAGGTACATTCATCTTCTCAATACTTGAAAGCCTTTATGGATGGCTGCAAGTTGTATATTTCTGTTACTCAGTGTAATCTGATGAAGCCATGTAGTAATAATAATCTTCTCAAATTGTGTATTTCTCTTAATTGAAAATGCATTTGCCTTGGTGAGATGTTTAAGAATTGAAAAACTGAAGGGCCTTCTAGTTCTGTGTGTGTTTTATTTCACCCAGATTACAGATTCCTCGAGATGAAAACCTTATTTTCTCTTCTATGCTTGCAGTTCTTTATAACATGTGGAAAGTGTGACTGGCTGGACAACAAGCATGTGGTTTTTGGGGTAAGTTTACTCCATTCAAACAATTCCTCTTTTGTTACCAAATCCAGTGTAATTGGATACTAGAATATTTGGCAAGTGAAGATATTCCAGTTAACATGAGAAGTTTTAGTTTGGAACAATAAAAACATGATCCCCAAAAATATATGCATGTTTCCTGCTTAAGTTTTTCTTTTATGTAGCCTTTGTGTGTATGTGGGTGTTCTGTTTCCCCCAATTTTTCGCTATCACCGTGAGTTAAATGCAGTGTATGCCACTTTGATCAATCCAGAGAGTTCTTGGAGACGGTCTGCTCGTGGTGAGGAAGATTGAAAACGTGGCAACCGGACCGAACAACCGACCGAAGCTTGCCTGTGTTATTAGTGAATGTGGTGAAATGTAAACTTGATCCTTGAATGCATCAAGCTGCTATCACTGTACTCTTGAGCGCTGCTGATGTAGGCCACGGCCACCGAAGTATTGGACACAATTTGAGCATGGTTGGAAGAGTTGAGGCGTTGACATATGTTAAAACTGACAGTCTGTAGAATAATTCGATAACATGAAGTTTATGATCGTCTTGAGGCTGATCTTATTATGTCGTGCTGCATGTGTTTTGATGTTTTGGCTTACATGATTGAAGAAGCATATACTTTTTAGCCTCCAAACTTTGATACAGGAAATACTAGTTGACTCTTGTTCTGACCCTGTCCACTATAATCGGAACAGACCGAGAAGCCTATGCGGTTGTGTTAGATGATTGTCTGCTGATGTCTATCGAAGTGGGTTGCCATGAACGAACTGGCACGGTCGAGGAGTCCACAGGTGACGAGAATTCTAGAGCCATAGTTTAGCTGCAGCAGATCATTTTCCACGAGGATAACATATTCTGATTTCTGGTTGTCAAGCTCTGCGTCGGCACTTGTTGGGCTTGGGCACCATTAATAAAGTCACAAGCAATTAGCTGTTTGGTTCGTACGTGCGTTCCATTACGCAGGAGCACTAAGGTTTTTAAGTCCTCAAGAATCGATTTGATCTTCACCGCGTCTTCTCCCGCCCTCCAGTTCCACAACCATGCCGCGCACGACGCCCACGAGCCCATTGGCGTCGCGCGCCACGCCGCCGCTCTCCCCGACGGCCGCGGGCACCCCGAGCCGCCTGGCCGTCGCGCCGGCGTCCCCTTCCACCCCGCAGTGCGCTATCCCGGCGTCGCCGCACACGCCGGGGAGGGCGGCCGCGTCCACCCCGCCGCCGGCCACGCCCCGCACGCCGCGGCCCGAGATCACGCTACGGCAGCCGTCGTCGCAGGCGGCGCAGAAGCACGCGCCCGCCGCCGTCCGGAAGCCGTCGTCGCGGGCGCTCCGTGCCATCCGCGCGCTGTTCCGGTCGCTGCCCATCATCGCGCCCGCCGCGTGCCGGCCGGGGTCCGCGCTCCCGCGCCGGTACACGCGGCCGCACGACGGGCACGGCGGCGACGGCGCGCGCGTCACCGGGACGTTCTACGGCCACCGCCGCGCGCGCATCACGCTCGCCGTGCAGGAGCGCCCCGGCAGCCTCCCGTCCCTGGTGCTCGAGCTCGGCGTGCCCACGGGGAAGCTCATGCAGGAGATCTCCACCGGCGGGCACATCCGCATCGCCCTCGAGTGCGAGAAGAAGTCCAAGAAGTCGCCGTCGGCGCCGGCGGATGGCGGCAACGTCAGCCTCAGCCTGCTCGAGGAGGCGATGTGGACGGCGTACGTGAACGGGCGGCGCGTGGGGTACGCGGTGCGGCGGGAGGCCACGGAGGGCGACCTCGCCGTGATGCAGTTGCTGAGCACGGTGTCGGTGGGCGCCGGCGTGCTGCCTGGAGACATTGTGGACGCGCCGGCGGGGGAGGCGGACGGCCAAGTCACGTACATGCGCGCGGGGTTTGACAGGGTGATCGGGAGCAAGGACTCGGAGTCTTTCTACATGGTCAGCCCGGAGGGGGACGCCGGCGGTGGCACGGAGCTGAGCATATTCTTCGTCAGGGTGTAGTCGTGTTCGTGTAGACTAGGAGTGGCGTCTGCAGATTCTGCAAACCTTTTGTTTGACAGTTTGTACGGGATGGAAGAGAAACATTGGTCGAAGTTCTGACTAGCGACAGTGAAAATAGCATATATGCTCAAGCATTAGTACTTCTTTTATATTTTATTATAAAATAAAGTTTATTTTAGTTCTCTAAACAATTCAACTTATTGTTCTACTCCATCAGTTCCAAAATATAAGCATTCCTGGGTTTGGTCAAAGTCAAACTGTTTTAACTTTGACCATCAATAACAAAACAATTATGATGCTTGACTATATATAAATGATATTGTTAGATTTATCATGAAAGCAACTATCCTAATATGCAACTTTTTATTAAAAAAATATTTTACTTTTATAGATATTGTTAGTCAAAGTTGAAGACGTTTGACTTTCAACAAACCCAGAAATGCTTATATTCTGGAACCGAGGTAGTACTTGAGCAGTCTTCTCAGATAGATTTTTATTATGGTCCTGCTTGAGTAATTTTTGTTGTCATAATAAGCAGACAGGTTGGATGCGGCTGCAGCTTTTTACCAATCAAATCAACGACAGCTCTTCAACGAACCAACATATCATTTGCAGCTCTTCAACGAACTAAAAGGAGGCAACACTTCATATCGCAACCAGGGTTTTTACGCATGAACAGTTGAACACAGGCCCATGTGCCCCCCCCCCCCCCCCCCCCCCCTCCCCCCCTTTCTACTCCTGGTTACGCGTCAAAGTGGACAGCGAGCAAAGTGCGTCCGAGGTAGCTAATCCGCACAAGCACTATTGCCTGCTTCTTAGCGTTAACAAAATATATGGTGGTACCTCTTTCTTTGTTCTTGTCGTAGGGTGGGAACCCGAGCAAGAACCACAACCCACTATATGAGAATAGATGGGGGTGGTTTTATGAAGAAATAGGAGCCCACTTGCTTTCGTCTCGAAACAATTACACATGAATTTATATATATCTCATGCAGGGTCTTTCTTGATGGCCACCACGTTCTGATTAATTTTTGAGCAACTGCAACCTCCGATTAACCTCCCCTGATGCTACGAATCTAAAAGTGCGCAACAACGTGTAAGTCCAAAAGCATGAGAGGCACGTGGCCCTGTGTTAACATAGGGACTTACTACCTTTTAACTCTATGTGAATAAACACGAATGAATTTATCGATTTATAATAGATGTTTCATAACAAATGTAGCCATATGACGCACAAACAACACCATGTTACTCTTTTTTGTTTATCTCGTTTGTTCCATTCATTTCTTTCTATTTATATTCAAAAAATTATTAATTTTCATTTAATGTTTTCTTTTTTATCACAGTCTTTTAACATGTGGTCTGCTTTTAAACTTTCGGCAGATAACAAAAAAAAAACTTTTGTAATAATTTTATCCATATAAACTTGAGGCCAAACAAATAGAAACAACAAATATCCAACTAAATATGCAAGAATGGTAATTACCTATGACAAATTTACAGAAAAATAAAAGGCTTGGAATGGTAATTACTTATGACAAATTTGAGGGCTTAACTGGTGCCAATTTATGAAACAATTTGCATAAAGATATAAATTCCAAGGTTTTCGCGCCAAACCACAGGACAATATGTACAATGTTGCGCACTGATTTTCCCTATGAGGCACAGGTCTATAATGCTTCCATGCGCATATGCAAAAGTTTGGAAAGTGATCTCGATTTTGTTAAATGTAGCAGTGTTTTCGTGGAGTACAAAGTATGAATAATACCTGCATACCTGAGGGGCGCGAAAGCAAAACATCCTGGAAAGACCAGGACTGGACATGGCGTAGCAAAGAAGCGAAGCGGCAGGGCGCCGTCCAGTCCAGAGAGAGAGGAGGGAGAAGGGGGAAGGCAACGGGAAGGGATAGTGTGTCGCCTGTGCCAGAGCGCGTGGTGGGATTGACGGCAAAGCCTCTCCCGCGTCGAGCAGGCAGCCCCTCTCCCCTCCCTCCCCGCCCACCCTCTCTAGAGAGAGAGAGAGAAAGAAGGATGGGAGAAATTACGCTCGAGCCCCACCCGGCTGGCCTCGCGCTCCTCCCCTCTCCCCCCGCCCGCTCCTCACCCGCGTCGCGTCATCATCCGCCCCCCTTCCCTTCCTTCTTCCTCCCCACCTCGTCACGCCGCGCACGGGCCCGGCCCAAATATCCTCGCCTTCGTCTTCGCCTTCCCACTCCGTCGCCACAAACCCTAACCCTAGCTCCCCCGCCGGCTCGCCGCCGCCGCCGCCGCTTCTCCGTCGGCGCGGGCGGGTTGGGTGCGTCGTCGGTCCGGCCTCCTCCAAGGTAAAGAAGCTCCCTCGACCATCCTTTGTTGGGTCCCGGTCGCTCTAGGGGTTCGTGCTTGCCGCGCCGCGCCGCACCGCTGGTTGGTTGGGGTTCGTGTGCTGCTTGCCGCGGTGGTGCTCTCCCGTGCTGATGGTTCCGATTGTGGGGTTTGATTTTCTCCTAGTTTGGGTTTTCCAGACTGAGCTGGAGGGGTTTAGGGTGGAGGGGCTGCTTTGGTTGTTCGCCGTTCCGTTTGAAGCTGCTCGTCGTAGTTCGCCTCCGTGCTCCCAGTCTCTCTCTCTTGCGAGGTGCTTCTATTTGAGTTTTCGCGGGTTCTAAGCTCTCGCTTTCATGGTCGGTGGTTTGGGTGTATATTGTATTCCGGTTCACTTGTGTGGGATTTGATTATCCACAGCTGTCTGGATTCTACGGTCCGGTTGGGTGATGCTTCTATTTGGCAGTAGCAGCTTGTTTTGATTTATCTACAGTTGTACGGATTAGATGGTTGGGTTGGCTGATGCTTCTATCTGGTGGTAGCAGCTTGTTTTGATGTAACAGTAAATGTAATAAGTAATGCTGCATTCTGATTCCTGCAGGAGGCGCGGATAGCTAGCCCGGAGGTGATTCGATCTGGACGTAGGCGTGCGCCGTGATGGAGGGGCGCGGGAACTCTCTACTTAAGGCAAACGAGGCGGTTATGAAGAGGCCAAGGAGTGTCGCGTCGAGGAAGCCCAGGTCCACGGAGCAGCTCGCTTCCGAGTACAACGGCATCTTGCGTGCACATTCACACAGCTCTTCCCATGATGATGGCGCCGGCGTCGAAGCTGGTGGGCATCGGAGGAAGGAGCTGTTCCTGAACAGCCCTGAAATGAAGGGATCCACTCCGCATAGGAGTGAAGTGTCCAGGAAGTCAAGGAAGGAAGATAGAGCTGGAGACTTTGATGGCCACCCTCGAAGCAGCAAGTCGAAGGATGCTTCCAAGCATGGCAATGTTCTTGCTCTGGCGTGCACCACAAGAAACTCCGAATCCCCAGATAACCCGCATTTGATCCCGAGAGATGCAACTGTGCCAGGTGAAATTAGGGTGGGAAAAGTGAAGCTCAAAGTGAAGATGAAAGAGGTTGACGGCGGCATCCCTGCCGCGTCGGAGGGCTCGTCTCACCGGCATAGGCATAAGGTTTGTTCTGTGTACTTACTGCAAGGGAAACATGTGTGTGAAATCATAATGCACTTTCATGTCTTTAATGCTGTCTTGATTTGTTGCTTGTATTTCATTTAATTCATTATTCCAAACTGAAATGGCATCTGAGTGTTTCCTTAGATGGTTTAGGTTCTGGGAGTTCTTGGTCCGAAAGCTTTATTTATTTTAAAACAAATTCGAAGAAATTCCTGGAGCAACCACCCTTGTTCTAGAAGGACTGTATTAGTTTCTTTCACCCCCTGAGTTAGTACTGAAATATTATTATGGGGAAAATATTGTGTGTTCGCCAGTATAACACCAACGCTTTTCAGGTTATGGTAGATACGGCCAAAGTTTGCTTGCTGCTTTTAGTGCCATCAAAGTTTGCCGAACTTGGCAGAATGCCAACTCGCCCGACTCCTTTTTTCCTAAGGGTTAACAACAGTACACTGCCCCTTTCCTTCCGTATTTGAGACGGCCCCTATTGAAATATCCACTCATTCCTCTCCCAAATTGCAAACCCTAGATCCATTTCCTCCATTGCGGCGGTTAGATCCGCACACAGGGTTCTTACTGGATCCCTTCTTATCACACCTGCAAGACCAAGCTTCAGCCACCATCAGAAGAGATGCCTCAACGGGGCTCGTTGAGCAGGGGTGCAAGAGGTGGGAGAAGGGGCCGGGGGCGGAATGTGAGCAGGGGCGGTGGTAGGAGAAAGGAGGGCGGGGACAACGTGGTATGGTCGAATCTGATAGGGGTTGTTTTCTGCACTCTCTGCTTCCTGATTTTTCTCGGTCTCTGGTAACGATATATGGTTGGCTGGGATATTGGTGGTCTGATCTGGGTCTGGCTAACACGGCTATAGCAAGATATTTCTATAAGTATTTTCAGACCTTCAAGTAATTTTAGCTATCGGTTACCTTTAGTTTGGTTCCATTCTCCTTCCTATGGCTTTGCAGTGTCGTATTATGGTTCTGTTGATATACTTATTTTCTGTCAGTGGTTGAAGATCAATTATTTCAGTAACTTTATGTTTATCTACAGGTACTTTTGAGATCTTCAAGTAGTTTTAGATATTGGTTACTTATGTTCAGTATATCTTGTCTGCTATATTCCATGTGAATCTGACTTGCAATGTGGACCATACCACATTGCAAATCCATAGGCAAGAGAGTGGATTGCAAATCCATAGGCAAGAGAGTGGTCCATCTAAGTTTGCTCTGGCGATGCTTGTTTTCTGTCAATGATTGAAGGTCCATTATTTCAGTAGCTTCATGTTTATTTGTTTTTCATTCCAAAAAAAAAAGCTAATTGGTCTCTTCCTTTTTCGTTTTTAGGATTCTTCTGGGCGCACCAACAAAGATACTCGTGGTAATCGTATTGAAGGAAAACACGGTGATAGGCAGGACATTTCACCATCTTCTGACCCTGTTCGCAAGAGTAAAAGGGTTCCTAAGAAGAAAACATTTGATAGCGATTCTGATAATGAAGATGGTGAATTACGCTATCTTGAAAAACTCAAAGCTGCTAAAGTTGCACCAGAGTATCCTGTACCCGAATCTTATGATGATTCTCTTGATGATGGTTTCAAGAAAAAGAGATTTTCGAGGGTTTCCAAAAATATGAGCACCCCATATGAAGTGGATGATGACTTTAAAATGTCTCGATCTGGTGTGAAGAATTTGAAATCAGGAGATGAGGACGAGTTTATTGAGGAGGAGGAAGCTGAAATGGATGAAGATAACAGTCTAAGGGATGTTGATTCACCTTCAGATGTGAAGATTGAAACCCCTGGTCTTACAACAAGGCAGCGAGCCCTTCAAGGCAGGGGTGGCAATGGAGAAAACCTGATTGAATTTCCTGATGGATTACCAACCACTTCATCAAGAAGTAAGTTCATAGATTACATTACTGCCTTCTTGTTGAAAATATTATTCGGGCCTCAGGCATGGTGCTAAATGCCATAATTAATTATGTTGCAGGGCAAAAGGAAAAGCTTTCTGATGTGGAGATACAAGCTAAAAAGGCAGAGGCTGCTCAGAGGCGTAAGATGCAAGTTGAGAAGGCAGAGAAGGAGCAACAGGTTTACCTCTTTTCTTCTAACTCATAGCTTTATACGATTTCTTAGCTGGCCAACCCAATTTTACAATCTCTAATTGTACGTGCAGGCTGAAGCTATGAGGAAAATACTGGGTATAGATTCAGAAAAGAAAAAAGAAGAGAAGAAGCAGAAAGAACGGGAAGAGAAGGTACTGGAACGGGAAGAGAAGTAGCTCTATTTCCAAATATGCTGCAGTAACTAATCTTTCCCGTTCCTTTTACAGGAGAAGCAAGCGAAGCTAGAAGAATACAGGAAACACTGCATCCGAACTGTTATAGGGCCCTCAGGAACTACTGTTACATTCCCTGAGAACATGGGCCTTCCAAGCATATTTAACTCTAAACCTGTCAGGTGACTATTTGTGAGCTTTCTATGATTTGTTAGAATATCCACAAGTTAATTCACTCTGCGGATTTTTTCTTACATTGGATTCTCGTTTGACTTGTTTTCATCAGCTATCCACCTCCAAGGGAGAAATGTGCGGGCCCATCGTGCACAAATCCATACAAGTACCGTGACTCCAAGACGAGGCTTCCACTTTGCAGCCTGGCGTGCTACAAGGCTATCCAGGGGAGAGAGGCCGTCCAGGCGAGTGATGAGAAACCAGCAGCATGATGAATTTACCTGATGCAAACCGTGACCATCAGCGGGCTGGTAAACTGTATGTCGACATGGCCAGTTAGCTGGTGTGTTGTTTTTTTTGATTCCTTGCTAGTCTAGCAATCAACCTGACAAAAAAGTGTGGTGACTACCGGTTCCCTTTTCTTCCTTAGTGAACGGGTTAGGTGTCTTGATGGCGGATTTAACTTGGTCGGTGTATCGATTAGTCGAGGAAAAAAAAAGTTTGTACAGCAATCCTGTGCTTGGGCTGCTCGTTGCTTTCCCTTCTTTTGATCATGGGATCCTGAGCTGCGTTGGTTCTTCAGCTGGTGGCTCGGCTTGATTTTTGTGATGCCCGACCTGGTATCCTGGGCACGGGCGGCGCGGTGTTTGCAGGTTCAAATCTTTTTGTTGGCTTGTAATGTTGATGCGTCTCGTACAGGCACCATGGTATGATTATGTACTCCACATCTTCCTGTTACGTTGGATATAGTAGTAAATATACTCTTGATGGTCGTGCTGCCTCGACGGACAGAGAGCCGTGTACGTCTGGGTGGAAAAAATAAATTGCTGGCTAGCACCTAGCATTGATATGGCGGATGTTTCCTTCAGATGGGCCTTCATATCTTGACACGGGCCTTAATGCCGCTTAGGCCGAGCAGGAAACGATGTGGCGGATGTTTCTTTTTCTGGCCAGATGTGGGCTGCGAAAGTCAAGATGGCCTGCCAAAAAAAAGGCGAGTTCCTGGAGGATGGAACTGGATTATAGGAAGGAGGACACCGATAAATCAAGCACACGCTCCTCTTTTGAGTTGACCGGAGGCACGCGCGTTGGATAAAACTCACCTAAATCAAGACCCAAAGGACATAAAAGCCAGAACTCAACTTACATATCGATGAGCTGGTGACACGTCACGGAGCGCGTAAGTACAATCCATGGATCGCAAGACAGCAGCAGGATCCCTCCTCCAAGGCTGCCAACATCGTGGACCAGAAATAATGAGATGGCCTATAGTACAGGCCAAAGGAATTGGGGCGGTGCCGTGTGGGGGAGTGATCCGTCCGTGTTGACCCTCCAAAACTCATTCTGCCTCTGACTTTTTCACGCTGCAACTGCGCTCAACAGCGCGATAACCAAAAGCCAGTCGTGTCCACCTTTGGATCGATGGATGCGGGCGTAAAACTGTACTGTAGGACGAAAGTAACTGGCCTCTCTTTTCGGGCCTTGTCTCGCCAAAGTTGTGACATCTCGGCTGAAAAGAACGGCATCTTTCAGGCTTTCAATTCAACACTCGGCTGCTGCTGCAAGATCGCCCTGCTTCTCTTTTGGTTCCTGTGAGAATGTCTGTCTCGACACTGCATCAAGGAACGGTCACCATCTGACAGGTGCACGAAGCACGAGGCACAGATTATGTTTTTTTTTCTATCTTCTTTTCGCCACATTTACAACTGTTGAATCCCCCGCGGGACAAGTGCTCGTAACTGCTCCTCTCGTCCCTGTTGTCCTGCCGGCCTGACTGTAACATTGTGTAAGCAGTAACAGTACCACAAAAGCTGTGGCATTTAACCTACTGTTCTACTTCTACCAGCAGTACTACTAGTAACAGTTACAGTTACTGTTTCTTCATTCAACAAAACAGTCGTGATCGATGCTTGATTGCTTTCTAAGCATGTACTTTTCCTTCATCGTGTTTTCCAGAAACGGCAGCTGTAGAGCAGCAGATCATCCCTGTTGAAAAGCAACTTTTAGGGGCATTGTTTTTACGGGCTGACAGTAGCGATCGACCACGGGCGCGCATGGTGAGCCACAACTGATGAGCCGCGCACGATCCGAGGACTGCTGCTTTATGGGTTTGGACATTCTCTTTCGTTCACTCCCTCGCATAAAACCACAAAGATCCCTTTGCCCCAGTAATATAAAAAAACATTTTTTTTCACTGCTGGACACATGAGAGAGGAGACATCCAAACATTGCACAGGTAGGCTCTCTGATCTCGCTTCTCTTCTTTTCATTCCTCCGGCCAGTAGTCCATACATATGCAGAGTCTGACTCGCCTCTTTGCTGCCCCATCTTTTGCCATCCTCCCATGATCACGAGACATCGCCACGGTTAATCATGGCCTCTCAAGCGCGCATGTCAAAAGTTTCCGTACTTATTGCCTCCGCTTTTACTTTCATCTAGAGCAAATTACAGTACTCGATCATGGCAATAGCTGTCATTCTGCTATATTGTTTATTCTTTCAAATACAATGCATATATATGTAAATGTTAATTTAAATAAATAAATAAACACTCACCTCTATAAACATACGCACAAACGGTCAATAGATCAGGATTAATGCAAGCTTTCCATTACATAAAAAGATCCCAGACTGATAAAGTTTGTTTATGGCTATCACTAAAAAATATTAACCATAAATGCAACACCTATACTAAGCACATTGGAATGGTTCCACCACTGGAACCTAAACTAATTGAGCTATACTCATCAATTTGCATGCTCTATAGTTATGCGTATAGCCCTATTTTGTTTTATTTGCCACATGCTATTACTTTTTTTCATTCTATATCCTCTATATGTTAATTTGTATCACCTTTTGTGGGAATTGAATCCTGTCAGTTTTTTGAATTGATTTGTGTATCCTTTGCATCAATATATTTTCTAGTATTTTGGAATGAGTAAACTACTGTGGAGAGGGTGGTAATTTTGGTTCATCATCGTGAAACTTCATGTATTTATAACCATGATTATCAAAAAAAATATACGAACTGCATTTTTTTAGAAAGATGGAGTATGACATGTGCGTTTTGACCAGCGCATTAGCTATCACATCAAAAGGTGAAAGTAAAAAGACGACTTTTCCGCTTGGAGTCGCATTATAGGGATAGACCATAGAGACATGGCTCATCACTTGAAGTTGGAAAGCTAGAGCCCTTTGTAGCTATCTAGAAATTGTGGCGTGAAAAGAGAAGACGGACAGAAGGAATGGAAGGGAGGCAAGAAAGAAGGGTTGTAAAGTGGTTAACTGGATGGAGGCGAGGCCGTGATTACTACTGATTAGAGAGAGAAGATGAACAAATTTGAGATAGAGAGGGCGTCGTACTGATCGAGGTGGACATGCGTGTTGGGGGCATGACGGCATGAGGGTCACGTGTGTGGCGACCGGTGGATGGGGCTGCGCGCGTACGCCGATGGATCGAGGTGACCGACGAGTGATGAGGCGGAGATAGCTAGCCCATGGGTCGAGTTGAAGAAGACGAAAGAGGGCTTGGAAAGAGACAGAGCGGCGTTCCGTTTGTTGGTTGGGGCAAAGGGAATGATGATTGCCCACTGCCCCGGCCTCCTTGCTGACACACCTCACAGCACGCGTGCTCCGGATCCTCTACATCCTTCATCTTCATATCTTTCTCTCTGTCTTTGTGTGTGTGAGATGAGAGAGAAGAAGAAGATGATGATGCAAAGAGGAGGGAGACGGCAGTGAACATTAACAAACAGATCCATCGTAACTACTCTAGCTCCTGCATATAAGGACACATAACTAACCCCTGTGACCTTCACTGTGCATGCATGGCATTTCACCGATCTGCGGCAGCCCTGCTGGTACATTCCATGCTACAACGGGCACATGAAATGAAGGCGTTAGGCGTGCTGTATAGTATAGGGATCACCAAACTGCGGCGACGATGGCTGGTGGAAGACAGAGTGGAGGTGCTGGGGGAGATGGCGGAGAAGGCGGTGACAGGAAAAGATCCTACGGGCTTCGGCAATTCCAATCGCGCAGCCGTGGTTCCGAGCACCGTGGCCGTGGCCGAGGTCGTGGTCGAGAAGGTCACGGCAACGGCGATCGAGGAGGCCGGGGCTCCGAGGAAGGCAATCAGAGAGGCCGAGGTGCAGGTGGCTCAAGCCATGGCACGATTGGCCGTAATGACGCCGGCAGCAAGGAAGCGGGACGTAGCTGTGGGCGTGATGTCCAAGGTCGTACAGGAAGCAGCGGGAAGCAAACTGAGATTCAACGACACAATGACCGTAACAAAGGCAAGCAGGTCGTCGATAATGGCGACATGTCCGAGGAGCCGGCAAACAAGAAGAAGAAGGTGTTGTATTGTGAAATCTGTGAGGAGGAACACTACACTCCTAATTGCCCGCTCCTGCATGGTCCAAAACCTTCTGCTACCTTTTGTGGTTTGGCCGGTGAGGGCTTGGGTTTCTTCCAAATCCCATCAGCAGGGAAGAATGCAACAAAGCAACCAATAAAGGTGTCGGCCACAGCTTTAATCAAGATTGTTGAGGGAAAAGTGTCGGCTGATCTTGTCAAGAAAGAGCTCTCCCGTATGTTACCAATCAAGTGGGATTGGGTTGTTACAGAGCATGGAAACAATTCCTACATTGTTCCATTCCCGTGCCAGGTGGAACTGCAGCGGATGGTCGCTATCAAGCGCATACCGACAGATAATAATGAAGGTGTGATGCAGTTTGAGGAATGGAACCTTGAGATTAAGCCCAAAAGAAGGCTGCACACGGCATGGGTACAAGTATATGGAGTACCTTATGAATGCAGATCTTTTCTTCCGCTTTGGGCAATTGGGTCTATTCTCGGTGCTACACAAAGGGTTGACATGAGATACCTGAGGAAGACTGGAGTAGCGAGGTTGTTGGTTGCCGTTCTGGATGTAAAGGACATCGTAGATGACGCCGATATTGTGGTCGATGACTGCATGTATGAGCTCTTTTTCAAGGTGGATCAGGTTGTCAGGGATGATGGCGATGAGCCAAGCCTCGACAATGATGACACCCTCGATGACTTGGATGGAGACCAGACCAAAGACCATGAGATGGAAGATGCTAGTGCACACGACAAACCGGGAGAGGCATCTAACACCAAATCAGTCAGTGGCAATAAAGGCCACATGTCTTCAGAGAATAGTGACAAGCAAATAGATGCAGCACCTACTGAGAAGGAAATGGAAATGGCGAATAGAGTCATTGACATTGCAGTTGAGTCGCTACTGGAGGAAATAAGTCATGTTGTTATGAATGAAGATGATAATCTGATTGAGGAGAACATGGAGTCTGTTGTGGCTTTCCATGGTGATGCAGGGACGACAAAGGTGCCGGAGGTTGTTGTGCATGCTAGTGATGTTGAAAGGTCGCTGGATGCCGGAGATTTATCTCATAATACGGCGATCAATAGTGTGACGACGGACGGATCTGTAGAGCTGGACACTTCCGTGGCGGGACATGAGGTCCCTGCCGTGGACACAGCTCTGGATGCCCTCCCGAACACTATGGTCGTGCTCTCACAGGAAACATTGAGCAAAGCCTCCAGTGAAGGAAAGGAGAATTCTACTCCTACTGTCGGTGCACAAGAAAATGCACTCACCCTCGACGAGCAGGCGTGCCTCGATGCTGCAACCGGTCATGCACTGAAATCCACAGGGGCTCTCACTTCGGCCGCGCCAGGCGCGGTGCTTCATAAGCCTCTTATTTGTGCAGGAGGACAGCATGAGCCTGACGCGCGGGATGATTTTCTTGCACTCACGGCTGATGTTTGTGAGCTGCAGGAGCATGGGGTAGTTCATGCAGTGGACCCCGCAGCCATGCAGCAGGCGGCTAGCAATGTTGCGTCTGATGTGCAGCACAGCACACATGCTTCATCAGGCTCACGGCAGGGTTGTACCTCGGCTACTGTTGTGCCAGCTATTGCGAAGAAAATTGGGACGACCACATCTACAAGGGCGCACAAGCTGAACCTGGAGCAGAAGAACAAAGCTGAAGCCAACAAGGGTGCGACGGGGGATAATAATTCCCTTCGGCGCAGCCAGAGACCGGGGGTGAAAAGCGACGAGCACACGCTGAAGAAGACGGAACGCATGGCGGCTATCCGGAATCTGGAAACGCCAGGTAATATCACCTCGTTCCTGTCTTTTTCAAATTCTCGCATTTCTTCTAATATGAATAAGCTTGGCATTTCACTTGGTAGAGATGATAATTTAGTTCAAACCTCTACGGTAGCCATCAAAAACATAGAAGTTGATAGGCTTACTTTGTCGGCTAAGAAGAAATTAGAGAATAAAAGTAAGAATAAAAACAACAACAACAACAGTCCTAAAATCACTGATTATAGTGATGAGGACGAGGAGGAAAGACTTGATACGATCCTCGGCCACGTATGTGGGGATTTAAATGAGGAATCGTATGACCTGGGACAGGATCACGTATTATGTGATTTGAATGCAGTCCCGAGGAAGAAAAAGTCTAACTCTGCCAAGAAAATTAATTCTGGCAAACCTCCAAAGAAACCAAAAACTCCGTCCAAATTGTGTCTCCAATGAAAGGAGTCTTCTGGAATAGCAGAGGTCTTGGAGACTTGGCTAAACACAGATATTTGGCGGATATGGTTAAAGAAGAGCAAATTAATTTCATTGCTCTTATGGAAACGGGTCGAGATGAATTTCCAGATTCGACTCTAAAAAATTTTTGTGGTGGCCGTGATTTCATTTGGCATAGCATGGCACCACACGGAAGGTCAGGAGGCATCTTATTAGGAGTAGACCTGACAACCTTTGACATTGGATCCATCACTGAGGGAGATTTTTATGTAAAATTCTGTCTTAGAAATAAATCCGATGGGTTCAAATTTATGTTGTATGCGGTATATGGACCTGCACAGCAACACGACAAAGAAGCTTTTCTATCAGAATTAGCTTATGTCTGTTCTCGAGAATCCCTACCTTATATCATAGGTGGTGATTTTAATATAATGAGACAACCCGAGGACAAGAATAAAGACAACTTTGACGCAAAATGGCCAAATTTATTTAATGCGGTCATTGAATCTCTCGAATTAAGAGAGATTGTAATGTCTGGAAGACAATATACGTGGGCTGGACCAGGAGATGACCCTACTTATGAAAAACTTGACAGAGTGCTAGTAAGCACAGAATGGGAAGATAAATTCCCGTTATCTACTGTTGAGGCACGAGATAGGAGTCAGTCTGATCACACCCCGTTAGTGCTTAATACAGGAGCATCGACTCATAATAGCAAGCAACCTCTGTTCAAATTTGAGAGAGGTTGGTTCCTTAGAGATGGCTTCTTTGACATGGTTGCTAATTTATGGCAATCAGAAGATAAAGGAAATACGGCGATGCAAAGATGGCAGAATAAAATACGCCATCTACGCCAATATCTCCGAGGTTGGGCCAAACATACAGCTGGCTCATACAAAAAAGAAAAGAAAAGGCTTATATCAATGATTGACACAATTGATAAAAAAGCTGAAACAACCACTTTATCTGACAATGAGATAAATATGAAACACTATCTCAAAGAAAGACTCGCTCTCCTATTAAGGGAGGAGGAGATAAAGTGGTACGAAAGAGCGAAAGTTAAAGACCTATTAGAGGGTGATGATAACACTCGCTTTTTCCATTTGGTGGCCAATGGTAAACACCGCAAGCAACACATCTTCAAATTAGAACAAGATGATGGAGTAATTGTCGGTGATGACGAATTAAAGTCATATATTACTAACTATTACAAGAACCTCTTTGGACCACCAGACAATACCAACATTTCCTTGGTCGAGGATCGCATAAATGATATTCCTCAGGTTTCGGAAACAGAAAACAACCTATTAACCTCCATATTCACGGAGGATGAGGTTAAGGAGGCTGTATTCCAGATGGAACACAACAAAGCCCCAGGACCGGACGGATTTCCAGCAGAATTCTACCAAGTTTTCTGGGAAATAATAAAGGGAGATCTAATGGCTCTATTTTGTGAATTCCATGAAGAGACACTTCCTTTATATAGCCTAAACTTTGGTGTCATTACATTATTACCCAAGGTTAAAGAGGCAAAACAAATTCAACAATACCGGCCTATTTGTCTCCTAAATGTCAGCTTTAAAATTTTCACAAAAGTTGGCACAAATAGAATAAACAAAGTGGCAGGTACGGTGGTGAGACCATCTCAGACCGCCTTCATGCCAGGCAGGAACATCATGGAGGGTGTCGTAATATTACACGAAACCCTCCATGAATTACATACTAAGAAACTTGATGGGGTTGTTTTCAAAATCGACTTTGAAAAAGCCTATGACAAGGTCAAGTGGTCTTTCCTGCAACAAACCTTGAGAATGAAAGGTTTCTCGCCCAAATTTTGTAGGTGGGTTGAGAATTTTGTTAATGGAGGTAGTGTTGGAATCAAAGTCAATGATGACATAGGACACTATTTTCAAACAAAGAAAGGGCTTCGTCAGGGAGACCCAATGTCACCTATTTTGTTCAACATCGTGGCAGATATGCTTCCTCTTTTAATTAAAAGAGCAAAAGAGGATGGACAAATTAGGGGGGTCATTCCACACCTAGTCGATGATGGTTTGTCGATATTGCAATATGCAGATGACACTATCATCTTCTTGGATCATGACTTGGACCAAGCAAAAAACATGAAACTATTGTTAAGTGTTTTTGAGCAACTATCAGGTCTCAAAATCAATTTTCATAAGAGTGAAATTTTTTGCTATGGAGCAGCAAAAGAGTTTGAGGACCAATATACTGAACTTTTTGGATGCAACTCTGGTGAATACCCATTCAGATATTTGGGAATACCAATGCATTACAAGAAACTCCGAAATAGTGACTGGAGGATTATAGAAGAAAGGTTCGAAAAGAAATTATCTTGTTGGAAAGCCAAACACCTATCATACGGTGGAAGATTGGTTCTCTTGAACTCGGTCCTCAGCAGCCTACCCATGTTTATGATGTCTTTCTTTGAAATACCAAAGGGAGTCATAAAAAAACTAGATTATTACAGATCTAGATTTTATTGGCAAGGCGGTACAGATAAGAAGAAATACCGTCTCGCAAAATGGGATATCCTTTGTCGTCCTAAAGATCAAGGAGGTCTAGGGATTGTAGACCTTGAGATCAAAAATAAAAGTCTGTTAAGCAAGTGGATTATGAAATTGCTTAACGAAGATGGGACTTGGCAAACCTTGCTTAGGAATAAATATCTAAGCTCAAAGACCCTCTCACAAGTAAAGACTAAACGAAATGATTCACATTTCTGGAAAGGTCTCATGAAAATTAAAAACCAAGTGCTAGATTGTGGTTCTTTCAATATTAAAGACGGAACGCAAACTAGATTTTGGGAGGACACATGGGCTGGCTCTCAATCTTTCAAAGATCAATATCCTAGTCTTTATAACATTGCAAACTACCCCATGCAACGGTAAACAATGTTATGAGGACTACGCCACTACATATTTCTTTTAGAAGAGCTCTAGTGGGAAATAATCTCACTCAATGGCATAATCTGGTAGCTAAAATTGCTCATTTCAATTTAACTGAGGAGAGAGATACTTTCACATGGAGATTGAATCACAATGGACAATTCACTGTCCGCTCAATGTATTTATACATGATGAATCAAAATACTCCATTCTCTCATAAATTGATTTGGAAATTAAAAATTCCTCTAAAGATCAAGATATTTCTTTGGTACCTCCAAAAAGGGATAATTCTCACAAAGGACAACCTTGCAAAACGCAATTGGAGTGGTAGTCAAAAATGTTGCTTCTGCAATTGCAACGAGACAATAAAGCATCTCTTCTTTGACTGCCACAATGCAAGAACCATTTGGAGGATTGTAAACATCGCTACCGGGTTACCCCCACCTAGATCAATAACTCATATGTTGGGAAATTGGCTATCAGGGGTAGAGCTAAAAGAGAGAAAAACTATTTTAGTAGGGGCATCTGCTCTATGTTGGGCCATATGGCGTTGTCGAAATGATTTGGTTTTTGATAATGTCAACTATACTTCATTTATGCAGGTTGTTTTCAGAGGGACATATTGGCTGCGGTTTTGGGCTTTGTTGCAGCGTGATGAGACAAAAGAGAGACTCCGTTCGGCGAGCTTATCTTTGGAGATTATTGCCATGGATTTCTTCGCCAGAAATGGATGGAAGTTTAATAATAGACTTTGTCTCTCTAGTTTTGGTTCCTTGAACTCAGCCTTCTAGTTGAAAGTTTTGTAATAACGTCAAACGCTACGTGTGGAAACACAGAGGCGGGAACTTTTCCATTATCTAAAAAAAAAAAAGCAGCCAGCAACACCTCCAAGGTGAGAGAGAGACAGAGAGAGAGAGAGAGAGAGAGAGAGTTTGGCATGGTCCCCGGAGCTGTGCATGTGGGGGTTGCGCCGAGGGTGAGGCCGACCCTCGCCATGGTAGGCCTGGCCTGTACCTGTCTACTTGATCTCCTTCCCCGCACGCTTCCTTTGTAACTACGCGCCCTGCCACGCGCGCCTCCCTCCCTCATGCATTACCAATCCATCCAACTCATCCGCTCAACGTCCTTCACATGCATCATCTTCTCGTATCCACTTTTACAATCAAAAGGAGTTTTTGTTCGGAACTTGAAAGTGCTAATAGTTGCGTATTTGGTGGACATCTCGTTCTCAAGTACTCCTATATATGGTCCATACACAACTATGCATGTTGAAGAGTGTGTACCAAAATGCAGCACTCTTTTCACCTCTTGATCGATTAAAGTAATGGATTATGTCACCATACCCTCCAGCAAAATTGGTGTAACACAGACTGTGGGTTTTCAACTCAGCAAACATAGCACAACATGGTGAAACTGACTCTTAATAGGGCTCCTCATGCTGTTTTGATGATTATCAATAGATCACGAAATCCACGTCCTAGTAAAGGTAAGTGCACTCAATGTCTTTTTAAAAATATTGTTTAGTGGAGTGCGTTAGTGACCAATCACTAGGCATGCTACGCGTTTAACTACATTATACAACTAGTGCGTCAAATATGCCACTTACAGGAGTGTCGTTCCTCTAAATATCAGCACGAGGATTTCGTTCTAGATTGCTGCATGTCACATCTACAATTTGGATTCTTTGAATTGGAGTAGTGCGAAATATATATGGGATCTTGAGCCAATGCTTTCTGCACTCTGAAATAGTCAGAAATGAGGGCGGACTACAGATAGCAACATGTATACAACTACACAAGTCACTCGCAGATAATTAAATCCATGCAAAAGAAACCTAAATTCAACTAATACTCGAAGATAGTATAATGTATATATATGTTCGCTTTCAATTAATTATAGCTATATTATTATAACATTCCACGAGCATTCCATTTGAAGTCGGATCAAATCATGAAGACTTCTGCCATGCCCTGAGCCCTGACAGTTACATGTACTGTCGTACACAGACAGACACATCGCTTTTTTTGCTAGTGTAGAATATCTCGATGTAGAAACCTGTGCTACTGTTCTGCTCTGAAAAGATCGGAACTAGCAACATACTGGTACTATATGCAGATGGAGCAGCCTTTTGTACATTTCTTGTGAGTGCCTCTCCTCACAAGGATCCATACATTACTGCCAACCTACTGAATGTAAGCACTGAAACTCCAATCATATATGCATCCTCTTGATTTCATTTCTCAAGTCACATAGATTTTCTTTAATCTTTTTAAGTAATACAAATGTCACTCAATAGAGACATGTCACATGAGTCATGAACTGATGATCTTCCACATACATATTACTTCTCCTGTATGTGCACTGATCGATCCCTTGGATCACTGGGTAATTAAGGTGCTTCTGTAACTGGGAGGCAGGCTGTGGGCAACAATTTCGTTTATCTGTAGTCACTTGGACCTTTGCATTTTGGAGATGTCCGAGAATGGAAAGCTAACTGACCGAGAATTTGCAAGCCGATGCGCACACCTATAACATATACATACTTCAATCAGATTTATTTCAAGATCTCAATCTGTCAGTATGTGGTGTATTCAAATCCCAAAATTCATTTTTAATTTGAAATGTTGCTTCATCAGCTGTGGATAACTTTACCCCCTTATATAACTAGTATAATTAAGGTACATTTCATCAATGGGTATGCACTCATGACCATTTTTGGCTACCAAAGAAAATGGGAGTCGAGGTGGTGAGTGAGTGTTACTGTGATTTCCTAAACAAGAAGAACACATTACTCCAGCTATATGCTTGTGACCAGAATGAAGCAACAAAAATTCCCATTGCAAACCACAACAACCAGCTAGTGTGGGCAGAAAGCACACCACATCAGTGCCATTTTCCAAGTTACTGCATGCTAACATGCATACAGCCTCTCCTTTTGTCCCCACCAAGTGCCATCCTGGCTTTTGCCACAGAGAGAGGCAAGAGTCAAGACCATAGCTCAGCACAGTAGCTAGCCTGACATACGGAGATCTCCTTCTAGCTCCATCTCCAAAAGCAAAGAGGAGCGATGCAAGGTTACAAAAGGAAACCAGCAAGAAACAAAAGCTCATCACCTTCCCCCCTTTCCCCAGACAGACGGTGGCAGCATATACTACTCCTCCGTGTACATATCCTACCAAGCTCAGCTCCATGCATGCAGGCATGCACTCATGTGTCATGAGAGCTCACTGCATGCCACACTGAGCACTGCACCCACAAAGCAATCATTGGCTGCTCCTACTTCCCCATTCAGACAACCCCAGATCATTCATTCCAAATTCCAATCACTCACAAGCTAGTCACAAGTGTGGTAGTACAAGGCATGAAGCTAGCTAGCCAGACCTTTCATGCATTTGGAGCAAACATCTTGATGAACAGGGCCTGACATGCATGGTTGCATAACTGCCTGAAAATGCATAAATGGACATGTACGTATGTTACTTGAATAACTTATTTCCTGTGAATGATGGATTAAACTTTGTGATCGGTTTGCCACAGAGAGATGCATAACTTACTGATATATATTGTGATTCATTACCTGGGTAACAAGTCTGCAACTGCATTGTGTGCTGCTTGACTCTTGTTATTTTAGGGCGGGTTTGCAATGGCTTTGGAACAACATTGGTTCAAGCTCAAGCAAACCCTAATAGTAGGATACTATAACCTTTTTCCTAATGGCATCACAAGAAGGGGAGCCATATATAACTAGAGGACGTACAACTCATTAATTAGCACACACAAATACTAACATGGTGATGAGCAGCAAGCATGTAGCACCACGGCACGAACATGCAACTAGCTGCAGTTGAGCTATGGCTGATCATGATCATAGCCGGCCGGCGTCTTGCTAGGCTGCCGCTTGCATGTTCATGTCCGAGACACGTCGCCTCTTGGGCCGGTCCCCGGAGCCCGGCCTCTCCACCAGAGCCCTCAAGGCTTCCTTGAGGTAGTCGCCGCCGCCATTGCCGTCGATGGAGCCGGCTGAGTCAGCACGGCCGTACCCATCATCTCCCGTGACGCCGCCGCCATGTACGACGTCGGCGCCGGCGTCGCGCGCCAGGACGAGCACGTTGCGGACGCGGCCGCCGAGTGTGGCCATCTCGGCGCGGAGCGTGCGGAGGCGGAGCGCGCGCAGCGTCTCGATGAGCTCCGGGAGGAGGTCGGAGCGGTCGTCGCAGCAGACGGAGGCCTCGAACATGGCGCCGCCCGAGGCGAGCACCACGATCTCGTCGTGCTCCGCCGGGAACAGGTGCGCCGGCGCCGCCTCGCCGACGCCGGCCACCCGCTGCTTCAGATCACGCACCCTCTCCACCGCCTTGGCCAGCAGCGACGCCTTGTCTATCTGCACATCAAGCAAACCATCCAAATGGAACCCTGTCAACAAAAATCTTTTAACCACGGTTAAAAACTTGCTAGCTCGATCAAAACCCTAGAACGTTTAGCCACGGTTCAAGGAATCGTATGCAAGGTGATTAAAAATCTCAAGTAGTTTAAGAAACATGGTACTTGCATAAAAAGAAGCAATCTCCAGTCAAAATCATGAAAGAGGAAAAAGCCAAGAAATGAGCCCTATCCTAGCTACTACGATAGGAATAGGAAAGGCTCCATTCTACTTTCCCAAACCCAGCTTTAATCGCACCATTAGCTGCCCGTGTATGCTTGCACTGGCAGGCTGGTCAGCATCTAGCTACTGCAAGCTACCTAGATGCCAATTCAGTCCTTGAACCCCATACACGGCCTGCTGTTAATTCTTGCAGAAAACATATCTAATCAAGAAAGAATTTGTTATCAGTGAAACATGAGCAAGCTAATCAGGAATAGTTTGTATTGCCTTGGGGTCGCAGGCGAGGACGCTACGGAGGCGGTCGAGGTGCGACTTGATGCGCTCGCGCCGGCGCTTCTCGGCCTCGCGGTGGTTGCGCGATGCGGCGAGCGCGCGGTCGTGGGCGGCGGCCGCGGCCGCCGCCGCCGCGGCCTCGTCCTCCTCGGAGGCAGAGGCGGAGCCCCCGGCGCCGGCGGCCGGCCAGATGGAGCCCATGAAGAAGGGCGGCAGCAACGACGACGGCACCACACCGCCTTCGCCCTGCCGCGACGACGCGCCGGCCAGCGGCAGCGCCGACACTTCGGCCGGGAACATGCGCTTAGCTAACGGCTGCTACGAGCTCCTTCCTTGCGAAGCCTTCACGCTTATCTCGTCAGTTCTCGAGTGACAGACGCGCACTGAGCTAGAGCTCGATCCGCAGCTAGCTAGGTAGTGGTGTGGTGGTGTGGGTTGTTGCGGTGTGTTATTCCTAGGACATGGACCGGAGAAGGAAGGAAGCGGCAGATTAACGGATGGGAAGGGAGAGAGGAGATGGGTTTGGATCGACGGATGGGTGATCAGTGAGAGCCGGGGAGAAGGAATAAATAAACAGCGAGCAACTGGGGAGCCGAGGCTCCGAGGAGAGAGAAAGTGAACAAGCGGCTGCTCTAGGGAGCTAGAGAGAGAAAGCGAAGGCGCCGATCGAGTGCTACGGAGAGAGAACATGTTGCTCACTCATCTTTGTGTTGTTGGTAGGCGAGTGGTGGCCCGCGTACGTGTTGACTCGTCACGGGGAAGCTGAGAGGGACAGAGAGAGATAGAGAGTCCTGGGAGCTAGGGATACCGGCCGGGAAATCGCATTCCGGTTGGACGGCCGGGATGGTGCCGACCTGCTGCGGCGTCGCCGTCGGAGGAGATACAGTGGTGGCGGCGTTGGATGGACAGAGATTGTTTCGCTGTTGACTCTTGCGGCTCGTTGCATTGCGCCTTTGGGGGAATGTTTGCGCCACTCCTCTGCCGTATGTTGCACTTTACCTAATTTGGGTTGCCAAACCATGTCGATAATTGTGATACAAAAGCTATGGAATTGAGTCGCAAATTTTCTGTACCATTTCAGCTGTTGACTCTTAATGCGCGGAATTTCTACCTTCCAAACAAACTCAAAATAAATGGGAGGTGTAAATTACTGTGATCAGCTCTTCTTCTGCTGTTCTTATACGACCTCTCTTTGAGGTGAATTTGAGCTGTATATTTAGATCATTGCTACATTTTCTGGAATAGCGGGAAAAGTGATGTTCCATTGAGCATAAAGGTGGAAGGGAAAACTCCTCTCTCTTTTTTTCCCGCTGGTATATTTAGAGCTGTAGAATCTAAATTCAGAGAAATGTGCCTGGGTTGACAGTGCTGTGGTTGCCTACCCAGCACATGCCACAGATCCACGCAAACCAATTCGAGACGAGAAATTATTCCGTGCTGTAAAGAGCAGGCATGCTGATGGCATGTTCCCTTTTATTTCCCCAGAACATGCCAAACCTACAAATGTAGGCAAAAAAAAAGAAGAATGTGGAAAGGAAGATATCTTACCAAGAGGAGACCGAAAATATCACAACGGCCATATTGACTTGGGTAACTGAGTGAACCGAGAACATAGAATTCCGTACCCTAACTATTCCATTATTTTGATTCCATATTGTTCCTGACATCGTGTTACAGAGCATAAACTCAAACACATTGCCTCATGACATAGAGAAAAAGAAACTGGGAAAAAGTAAAGAATGTCATAGATCTCTGAACAAAACGCAGAGATGGAACAGAGGTAAGTTAAGGATGAAAACTGTTGCGATATGGGATTAATTATGATAGTTACTATCATGCTCTGAGGTGAGAGTAATCATTGTAGAAGACACGAGTGCTCTACTTGGTAGCCTGTGCAATTATGTTGCTCAATGAGCTCGCCTCCTCCTTTGCGGCTTCCACCAAAGCGTCCTGCAAAAATACCAGCTTATTCCACCGTGTCATGATAGATCATCAGCCCAATCCTAAGCAGCAACTAGTAGTGCATTTCACATGCATGAGGACATGAATATGTTGGCGCATCCTTTTCATTCTACTGCCGAGAACTTTGCACAGAGATAGTGAAATGAAAATAAAGATTTTTGTTTCATAAACTTTGTTACTTGTGGATCCCCTAAAGCCGTGTCAATATAAGCAGGTATAGAGTGCCGAGTACTCAACGCACAAAAGGAAGAGGTGACATGTGCAGTTAGAAATCCTCACTCTGTTTGACATGTGTAAATACCATTCCACTTGACACACTGATTATACTGCGTATTCACGATAAAGTAATTGAGAAGCTACCTGTGCAGTGACAAGTCGCAGTACCGCTTTCTTGTTCGATTCCTGAAGTTCACCCGCAATCAAAACCTCATCTAATATAAAGTACGCCTGCAAATCCAGAAAGAAAAGGTCGATATGCCTCGGTATTATCACAAATATGATTGGTAGAAGTATTCATTTTTGAACATATCAAGCCCACACCTTATGAAAGTTGAATATCAAGTCAAGCTCACAGACCTGCAGTACAACAGGCACCAGCCATATAGACAATGAGTTTACACTCTCCAGTCAGAAAAAAAAAAAAAAAAGGAAGAAAACTCAGTCCCAGGAAATGAAGCATGTGTTGTGGTAGATCTTACGTTGCCGAAATACCGATCCAATATCTCAACATAGTGATGGATGATTTGCAGAGTTTCCAGTTCGTTATCGGTAGGATCAATGCACATGCAGAAGTAAAGGCTTGCATACCTGAAGATAAGTACATTGTTGATGGGAACAGATTATGCTGATTCATTTCAGATAATAGCAATCAGGAGTAGACATTTGATAGAAGTCCTGGTCTCCTCACCTCTTATACACAACTCTGTATCCTTGCCAGTCAACAAAATTGCACATCTTCGGACCTCTATCCAGAACAAGCGCGCTTACTTCTTTGATGACCTTTTCAAGGAAACCAAGTGTAATAAGTGGTGTAGTCTTTCATTTTTACACAGCGGGACTCAAGCGAATAGTTTCAGAAGCTCCAGTCAAAAAAGAAAAAAAGAAAAGAAAGCAGCTGCAGTTAAAAACTGCTGATGTAGTCATATACCTTGGCCCTCTGCTTCTGTTGATACGCTGTGTACCATTTTGTCAACCTGACCTTCCCTTGCCTGCTGATGAGAAGCACAAAATGTATCTGACAACAAAATAAAGGTGTTACTGTATGATGCTACATGAAATCCTTATATGAGAGTGACGGGGAGTAGTCAAATTAAGCTGACAGACACACTCGATTTCAGACTGCTGAGCAGTGAACACCATTTCCCAGGGCCAGCCAATATCGAGATAATTAAGCTAACAATTTTCTATCGTCACCAATTCGGAAAACCATCTTATCTTCCTCACGTCATGGACTCGAGGGCGCAATTCGCCCAGAAGCCACAGGTACGCATCTAGCTGCCATGTCGAGACGACGGCCTGAGCTGGAGCCCGCGGCTGGTCGCTCTGCGGATGCAGCGAAATAGGGTGGCAAAGGGCCCTCGTGATTCCGGCGGGGAGGACGGCGGCGGCGGGCGGGAGGAGCAGCCGAGGCGGCACAGAGAGGAGCGAGTCAGTCCAACCCAAGGGGCTTTTTGTAAAAATTTGGATCGTGATTAATAATCGCAATCCAAATATTTTCATATACACCCCTATTTTGGATCGCGATTAATAGTCTCAATCCAAACAGAAGGTTTTGTGGAAAATATCTAGACCACGATTATTAGTCCAGGGTCATTTAAAAATATGCCATGACGGCGAGATCGCGGCCGCAGCCGGCGAGTCGCGCCGCCGCTCGGTCGTCGTGCACCTCTCTCGAGCCTCCGTCAGCCTCACCCGCCCTCCCATTGCGCGCCGCCCATGGCTTAGCGCAGGCGGGGTTGAACGGCGGCTCCGCTCCTCATCACCCCGGGCGTTGCACTCTGAATTACTACTGCCATCCTCTCTGGTTTGGTTCTGGAACACGGTCTCGAAAATCGATTCATCTACAATTCGACATGGATGATCAAGCAACCATTAACGAAACCTTCGCAGGAAAATTGTTCCTGGATGGATGGAATCAATCCTCACCAACACGGGCGCAAAGGAACCTAGACGAACAATGAGGGAAATCACTTGGAACAGGAGGATCGGGGAGGTGATTACCATGATGCGTGATATGCCGATGCGCCCCTCCCTTTTCGTGAGGAAGTGTACCTCTTCTGTGAGGAGTCGGCGCGGCGATCACCGGCGCCAGAGACGATCGCCCGCGGGACGAGAGGCCTCAGAGGAGTGGCGGTCTCACGAATCGTTTCGGTTTCTTTATTATTTTTGCTCTCACTCCGTGGCATCCCTCGCAGTCTATGCTCATGGGACCGACGTGCGGTAGCCTGACCCACATGGCCACGTCTCGGCCACTAACGTGAATCACTCAGAACGCTCGCAATCCGTTGTCCTTTTTTTCCTTAAAGGATAAAAATTCGGTTTCCTTTTTTAAAATTTGGTTCTCTTAAATAAAACAGAGTATTTGGAAGATGAATGAGATGTAATTCAGTCTGATCCTTCCTCTTTTTTTTCTTTTTTTCTCCCTAATTGTATCCAACTGCAGAAATCCCATCACATTGCAGTACATGATGTGTGTGTTAATTTTTTAAAAAGGTACATGATACTCATCGCAAAAAAAAAAAAAGTACATGATACTGCAGAACTGAACGAATTCCAACTGCTATATACCTCAAACTGTGAACCAAAACATGCTCAGGCCTCAAATAAAACTGAGGCAGTCAGTCAACAACTTACAATGTGCAGATATACAAGGATCAGGACAGTTAGACGATACAGTTATAAGAAACACTCATCTATGCTCCTCCATTGTGAAATTTTTATGCAGTTTTCACTATACCAGACTGCGCATCACTTGCTGTTGCAAGTGAGAAGAAAGAATTGGGAATCTTCTATCTAGAGGTTGTATCTACAACATACAAGTTACAACATCTATGGAACAACTGACAGCGTCCTAACTGGTTATGAACTGCATAAATTTTTGTTTCGCCCTCGATTATTAATGTGGAAACATCCTCCAGCAAAGATCAAGCTCCTAAGGTTTGAAGTCTTTAGGATGAATGGACAAGGTAGTTGAATGATGAACACTTCGCACAACTTGCCTTGAGAATTAGTGGGCAGCAGCAGTACGCTGTATCATGATTGAAGCATACTCTGTTTTCCAGCTTCAACGCAGGCATGAAGTGACAAAAACAGTAGGAATCAGCCTTGGCACCGAATAGAGAAGTTTCAGTCATCACAAGAATGCATCACAGCCATGTCTCCGTGAGAACTGTTAGAGGTTCACATGGATAGCAATGTGATGCGGCAGATCATATCTCTTGACTCATGACAAATACATGCTGTTGTTGGAACGATGGCATCTTGATTCGGCGAAATGAAGCACAGCGGTCTTTCTTCAAAGGAATCAGTTTACCAGAGTATAAACTGTCTATGATCCAGTTTGCTGGCTGCGAGGAAACAATAAGGATCAGACGCGGTAAAAATTGTATATTGTGCGATGTTCCTGCAGCGTAAAGCATTAATTTGTATTTCTGGCAGTAGCAAGGTGCTTAAAGTCTTTCAGTTTGTAACCAGTGATTTTTTTTTTCTTTTCAAAAACAGACTGTTGTTTGTGATACGTTATATCCCTCACTGTGCCGACATAGACAGCTAAGATGCAGACATACAGGACGATTAATAAATTCTACACCTTCACGCTTCGGTTGTTGAATGTTCAAATTTAATTGTGAATGGGAATACCAGACTAAACATTCAACTAACCGCTGTCTTTATGTCATGTTCCAACCCGCAATGGCTTAGATGACGAGGTGCACTTGCTTCATTTGCAACAAGAATGATTCCATGTGATGTACTTCCATCCTTCAAGCTTTCAACTAATCCCTGAAGAGACATAAAAACTTGGCCACCTCCATGCTATAGAAAAGAAGTGCTGATAAGGGGACAAGCTATACACACTCAAATGATCACCAGAATGAAATTTAGGTTCCTTCAAAAAGTTCTGATTAAGCTGCATCAAGTAAAATTCCTTCAAAATTTCAAAGTGAAATACAACGAGAGGGCTCTTAAAAATAAAATCTTTAAATATAATTCAGGAAAAAAAAACCATAGAGATATTGTTTGGATATCAGGCCTTCAATCATAATGTAGCTGTTTGTTTTCTTTATATGCATGCAGCATACCTTGATAACGTTAGAAAATTTCGAACAGAAGTTGTTTTTCCCATGGATCAAGAATCCTACTCCATCAAATATTAGTGCATTGCATTTTGGGTGAAGTAACTGTTCAAAAGCCGAACAATGCTTCAGAGCTTTCCTTTGTCGAATTACATACCTAGAAAAAGGATATAACATAGCAATTGTGAGCATCAAGGACGAATATTAACATAGACTACATAGCAAAATTTTCTTCTCCAAGTATTAGTCTTCTGAAAGAGATTTAACAAATACAACCCCTACAATGAAATGTCATTACTAGGTTTGAGAAGAGAAATTTTGCGGCTTTTTACAACATAGGTGACACAACAAGAACCTCAAGCTCCAATATATTGTTAAGCATGAAACAAAAATAATACTTAATCATGCCTCTGTTAGAAAAAAAATCATTTCAAAACAGAAAAAGACAACCCCTCTAAAATATAACCATTAGGCATCATATGGTGGTTGACATTCAGTTATAGTAATAGTTAAGCCATTTAAATATGGAAACATGTTTCACTTACAACAGAAAGAAGCATTTAAGCTTTTGACGTACTTCAGAAAGACAGAAATTACCAAACAGTGGCAGAAATCTTATGGAAAGGTCAAATGCATAAATGGTACTTTTTGACGTGATTAAAATACATAAAAAAGTGAGCTGTTCATGGGTAACAGCATTGATTGAAACACTAATTTTCTCCAGGGACATGTATCATGCAATGAGTACACAAGAAGCTTCCAACATTATGCGGTGGTGTTGTTTGCGTCCAAAAAAAAAAAGAAGTGGAGTTAATAGCTTTCCTTACTTTCCAGGTGGCAACAGGACACCAGCTTGAACAGAACCGAAGAGCCAATTGGGATGCAATGTCCAGGCACCGATAGCGCAGCCATACAAAAATTTAGCTGTTGATACCTGATGCAACAGACGCCTGTGAGTCACTAGTGCAATATGGCTCAAATGTGAATAGACAGTTTTCAAATGCATGTGACACATATTGTCATGATTCCTACAACATGCAACTGTAAAAGAAACAACAATACATGCCATCAACAACAACAACAAAGCCTTTTTATTCCTAGCTAGTTGGGGTAGGCTAGAGATGAAACCTGCAGGAACCAACAAGAGAGGCAAACTAACAAAAAAAAAAGAACAAGAAAAAAAAGGGTAAAAAGAGAAAAAAGAGAAAGAAAAGGGTGAAAAATGTCATGCTACTAAGATTATGTCTCTCTCCTGTCCTTGCCTCAATGGCATGCTGTTGTAACCTCATGTTCGATGAGCTCATCCTAAGTAATGAAAATTCAGGTAGGATGCTCGTCTCCTCGTTACCATTTAAAAAAGGATTACAAATAGATGAAAACCAAGAAAATGAAAGGAAATGGAATGGCAAACCTTTCTAGGGGAAAGTACTATGGGAGGCTCCCAGTTTGGGAACTCAGCCATGTTATTTCTTTTATCAAGGGGAAATAATGGCACTTTATAAAGAACAAGACCTCCAAATTTGTGGATAAGAGATTCAATTTCTTTTTCCTTCTGCCTATGAAATCCAGTCAATAGAAACTCCACTCCTTGAAATATGGCTTCTTTATCATTAATGTAGTCACTGTTCTCCAGGGTCTCTCCTATTCTTCTATCTGATCCTGCAAAGATATAAAACTGTCCATTACTAGAAGGATCTAATGTGCCTGGGGGTATTTCTCACGATATATAGCACCCCTCTCAAAACACTGAACATTGATTGTTAAAGAAAAACTTACGACTGAATCTAGATTTAGTCAGCATCCTTCTACTGTTCTTCATTCTTCTGCCACTAAGTTTAGCTTCTGCAAATTGGACTCTTTTTCTTTTAAGGTACTGTTTACCAAGATTCAAATTTGCTGCTTGTTGACAAATTTCCCGTGGGATCTCTTGCTCTGTGATTTGATGCTCGCTAGAATCCTGAGAATAATATGGTTTCTTCTGAAACTTGGAGAAAACCTGCAAAGTTCGAGCTTCAACATTATTTTCCATAGATTGTCTAGCAGCTTGCACACGCTGTATACACTTATTTAACGTAATTGGTGTGAATCTCTCCGGCTGACAAACGTCCATATCAGCATTATGAGTTGAAGTAGCTTCCAATATGTTTGACTTAGGCGCTACTGTGCTAAAAGGCCTCAGTGAACTGTATTGCCTTCGCCTGGATGTAACATTTAACTCTGGTGACTTGACTAGAGCCACAGAAGTTGGGCCAGCCTCTCCATCAGGATCTTGAAACTTAGGAGATTCATTCAGAGACATAAATTCCTTCTCCTTTCCTTTACTCTGTTCAAACTCAGGAGGCTGATTAATGCCATATTCATTGCTACCTTCACTCTGTTTGCACACAGGAGCCTGGCTATTATGGCCTTCATCACAGGATACACTGCATGGGACAAAGGAACATAGAGGATCCAGAGCTTCAGCATCTTGATTTTCTTCACGGAAACCTTCAGTTTTGCAACAAACTGATGCTCTTGAAGATGCAATAATTTCCATGGATGCAGCTCCAGATGTAGAACGGCACTCATCAGAGCTGATTGACTCAGGAATGAAGCTAGTTTCATCTTGGAACAAACCCTTCACAATCTTTGTACCGACATTCATCTGTGCAGCTACCCGTCCACCTTCCTGGAAATATTACAGAACTTGATTAAGCTTATTATGGTGATGTTTTGCATTGATAGTTATGAGGTCAAAGAAAAAACTTTATGGTAGCAAAGTTACCTTATGAATATTATGATTTGTTACTTGAACGGCCAAAGTTTCATGAAGAGCTGCACTGTTTTGAACGAACACCTGGAGATCAGTTTTCTTATTCCCTGAGCACGAGATTGTTTTGACTGGAGCTCCTTGCTTTACAGAATTATAGCATAGACTCGGTTCATTTGGTAGAACATTAGCTGACTGACTTATTGCCAAAGAATCAGACACATGATCATTACTATCTTCGTTTTGGCTACTCCATCTATTATTTTGTTTCTCAGAAGAACAATTTCCTAAAATGTGTGCGTCTGTGCCACATGGAGGACAACTCGGCTGTGAGTTTTGTAGTTTCAAATCGTCTGTGTTGAGATCTTTAGATGAACAAGTAATATGAACGAGAGATAGACCAACATCTTGAAATGCATCAATCATTTCATCCTCATCCAGTTCTGCAAGCCAATCAGTCTCGTCAAGATAATTTTCGGAGGATCCACAAGGATGTTCTAACTCCTCAACAAATAATTGTTTCCGGGCTTCTTTCACATGTAGAGCGGCTTCCACGGCAGCTTCAGCCAATTTATCAGACCGGGTATCATCAAGCATCATCTCTGCAATAACCATGGCCTCAGATGCAGCAACAGATAGTTCAATTGCATCATTCACATCTGCATTACGGAGCTTCCGAACATCAGCCTTTCCTCGAGAGACATTACGATGTCTGTTTGCATCTAGTGGTTTATTGAATTCCTTGCTAGCCACTTTACAGACGTCTGGCAGGTCGTTCTGGAGGTCTTTAGCTCCAAAATGATTCTGGCACACATCATCAACCTTTTGTTCTTGATCATCAGCACAAAAGCTTTTCAATGGGCCTTTGCATGTACCAGAGTTCGGTATCTGAGGATTGTCATTGCCTTCAACTGGGGAGAGTTCTGCACTCTCTGAGGACAGATGCAACAAGAAAGGTTGTACCTGCAGAGGGTGCATACATTAAGAAGTTATAACATTGAAAGAAAGTATTTTGTTTGTCTTGTGGAGAGGAAGATTCAACATAAGCTGGTTACCATCAACCAAAATAAATTATTATCAATATCAGAACTCGATATGCAACCTACCAGGGTGGATAGTAATCGGTCAGTGCAAGATCAAAACTCAGATACCAAATACATGAAGGTAGTAACATACGTCAAGCTAAAAACCATTTTGAAATGAAGGAACAAACATCAGCGATAGAGAGGAGATGTAGCAGGATAGAACAATCCTATTTCTCTTCAAGAGAACATAATTGATGAAAGTAGATAGGGAAGGTGTGCACTCTGGGAACAAAACACTATTACCTCAGAAGAAAATCTTACTGTTTATTGAGGATTAAAGGCTACACCTACTAAGGCTGAATGTGATAACAAAGAGCAATGGCATCTTAATCTTACATTGCTGCTGATTGGTGTACTTGCAACCGTCTCCTCATCTCCTGATAAGTGCAGGGTGAACCCACTGTAACCAACAGCATTTATCATCGCATTCTGACAATTCTGGTGCTCCTGTGAAGGGCCTCTGATAAACATACAATTCTGCAGCCCAAGGGAAGGACTCAGATATCAGATCACAAACGACATCACGACAACAAACACAAATGCAGGTACATATTCGGTATCGTTTCTAATAAAACAAAAGATCACTGCCTTCGACTAATGAGACTGAGGATATGAATCATATGAGACACTCAGCAGTCAAAATCGAATTGACATTTTCACCGACTAGTGCATAATCTTTAGAAGCACCTCACAACACGGAGATGGAACGCCGGCCTCGTCCTTTTGGTGTTCGTCAGCCGTCGGCGGCCGATGCGGCTGAAGCCATTGAGGTAGCCAGATAATTTCCTGAACAACTCAAAGCAATATGGAAACGTTATTACAAAACGCGGCATTCCGCAGGTCTCACAGTGTTCAAGAATCCATGTCGAGGGAAAAAAAAATACTACTAGCATAGAACCCTGTGGTGCAGAGAGGGGGATTTACCTCGGAGAAGCGCGGGGAGTGGTAGCCGCAGGTCGACATGGCGGCCGGGCAGTCGCCGTCGCCGCCGCCGCTACGGGAGGACGGAAGGGGCGGGCGCGAGGGTCTTCTCTTCGTTTTCTAATTTAATATAAGCAATAATTGATATTTTACAAATCTCTCTCGCCGCCACATCTAGGTTTCGCGCCAGAATCGTTTGGGCGCGGGGGTGCGAAGGCTTGTGCGACACTGGCTGACAAGTGGGCCCGAACCTAAATCTCGCTGTCAGTTTTCGCTGCACCCACCCAACGGTTCTCCCCGGCCCCCGGGTCTGTGTTCGGTGTTCTTCGAAGGGCTGCCGAAGTGATGCAATGAATACATAACAGCACTTGCCAATTCTTTTTTTAGAATAGGGAATTTTATTCCGACCTCTATAACATGTGTTACATGTAGTCATTACAAAACGGCTAAGAAAAAGAGCAAACAAAGGAAAACTGTCCACTACAACTGAGCAACCACCCAAGTTGGCATTGGGTCTGCCATTTTCAACCAGTAACCACATCATCAACTGAAGGGTAATTCCGTAGCATGTTTATCATTGTTACGAATTATGGACTACTAAACAGCACCGGATTTACATTGCCCGCAATTAAGGAAGATGAAATTTCATCTTTACAGAATGTCGTACTCAGATTTATCTCATGGTAGAGACCTACACAAAAATTGGCCACTGGAGCCGAATTGCCCGAGTTACACAAAACCTAAAACATAGCTGCACATATCACTGCACGAACCAAGGTTCAACAAATGGGTGCCGATGATCATGAACTCTTCAGGTCAGTGAGTGCAGTCTTGGTGGCAGCAGAAATGACAGCATCCGAAGCATTTGGCAGGTAGTAGTATTTTCCTGTCCATAACAAAGGTTGCGTTCATGACAATTTCGCGTAAAGGAAAAAATAGCTTGCAATACATTGGTGTTTAGAGAGGTAGATAGTGGATTATCTTCAAGATTACTTGTGTCATCGGAAACCCTATGTGCCATCAGCCATGAAACACGAAATAATGGCAGCATATTTTCTTATTAGTATAGTATTTTCAAGATAATTAGTTTATGTGTAATGAGAGCTCGTTTTCCAGTTCATATGTAACATGTATTATAGGATAAGTTCCATCTGTTATCTATGCTCTCAACTTGATAGTATTTAGCCTTTCTCTCCAAAAATATCTTCCCCTAGTCTACAGTCTCCGCTTCTCCTAAAGCACCTTCAAACACCGTCATGAGTTATCTTGTTCTATATGGTAGAGTGGTTCACAACTTGCCCTCAAAATTGAGGGGCATGAAAACGGTATTACTATTTTTTTTAAAAAAAAAAAGACAAAGGTACCAGAAGAGATAGGTGGAGTTGAATTTCCAAGCATACCTTGGGCAACCCTTGCAATTTCCTTAGCAAATCCCGTGGATACGAACTTGTTCTCGGTGTCGATGACAAGAAGTGACATCCCTGCTTTGTATATTTTGCCAGCCACCTCAAGTATCTCATCCTTGAAAAAGACAATTAAAGCATATTAACTTCAGAGTGGTTATCGCATGCTTCTACAGAAAGCAAGTTAGAAGTAGTTTGAGCATTTAGAAAGGGTGGTCACAGTGCTCATCAGTGTTCACTATTAGCATAGCATAGTAATGATACCTTTAATTCTTGAGAAGAAGGCCTTGGAGCATCTGAAGCAGCAGCAGCTTCAGGATCAGTGGATCTCTTCAGTGAAACATTAGCTCTTCCATCGGTGATTGCAACGATCATGATTCGTCCAACATCCCCACTCTTTTCAGCATTCAACCCCACTCTAACAGCCTTGAAAAAGAAACCACCATGTTAACAAACTATATATAGCCCATAGCAAAATTCAAGGAATTGCTTGGTCCTTACAGTGCTGAGGCCATGAGCTAAAGGAGAACCACCACCACATGGTAGCTTCTCAAGACGTTTCCGGGCCATTGCTATAGATCTTGATGGTGGAAGCAAAACCTCAGCATAATCTCCACGAAAAGGAATAATTGCAACCTGAGGCAGACGGCGAAATAAGAAGTTAAGGATTCTCAACCTAACGATTGATTGTACACAGGCTGTCGACACGGAACAAATGCCAAAACCTACTTTTATATTTTATGTTGTTGTACCTGATCTCTGCTAGTGTAGCTTTCTGCAAGCAACTTCAATGCAGCACCTTTCGCATTCTGCATGCGATTCAGAGCCATGCTACCACTAGCATCCACAACAAAAATGACCTGTCAAGAAACAAATCGGACCAGAGGAGCTGTTAGGTTTCATGAATAGGCTCATTGGTCAACCATCTCCGTTACATAACCAGGGAAGATAAAAGCATGGATATCACAATACACTGTATTGGAGTATCTCAAAACACAAGTTAAATTAACTATAGACCCAAATAAACAGCGTAAGCAAATAAGCAGAAAAAAGGAGACATACCAGGGCACCTGCTTTTCGAGCCATTCTTTTGGCTCTCATGTCAGTCTTTTCAACAAAAACCTTTCTTGCCTTGTCACGTTCTTTTTCTTTGCGCAGTTTTTGGTATGGTGCTGCAGCTCTAAGTGTGGCATCGACAGCTAACCTCCTTACTGGACCCTACAACAGAATTAACTGTTTAGACTAGGCAACCGTTTTGTGACAAGGGTGCCAATCAATAAGGTCAGTAAGGTATACAAGGAAAATGCAACCGTTCCACGTTGGATAACATGAGGCACAAAAGAGGTACCTTTGGAAGCATAGGCTTTATATATCGGCCCCTATCTTCTGAGAATATGACATTCTTTGCTCTCCCAGCTTTTCCTCGCCGTCTTTGTGCTTGCTGGGCAAAGAAAAGGAGCTTATCATCTACTAACCCACCTTCAGCATCAAATATGAACTCCTCAGGTATCTCCTGTTCTTGTTGTTCATTTTCTTCCTCATCGTCCTGTCCAACAAAACAGCCATGAGCTATGAGAAACAAAATAAAAAAGGTAGCAAGAAATTGATTTTTCAAAACAATATATCAACCTCTTGATCCTCCTCCTCTTCCTCGTCTTTGTCTTCTGAGGAATCTTGATCTTGTGGAGGTGGCGGTGGCGGTGGCGGCGGCGGTGGCGGTTGCTCTTGCTGCTGGTCCTGCGGGTTGTCTGATAGGATTGAGCGTGGTAGAATAACTAGCTCTACCTGCAAGAAGGCACCAAGCATATCGAAACGTTAATGATACTGATACAACACTTTTTTACATCTTGCTGTGGTACGGTGGTGCACAATGCTACTTGCAACTACATAATTTCTATCAGATTTACTTGGATCAAGTAAAAGATGTGAGGAAATCACAGAAACAAATATACTTAACAGCTTTCTTGAGGTCATCCACAAATACTTTCTCACGTCCTTCCATAGCAGCAAGACATTTTGCCACTCGAGCAGCATATAACTCAGCTCTGTGCCCCTGCAAAATGTGTCAGAAGCATGTTTTGCATCACGATTAGAATACAGTGACTTCATTACTTAGCATTAACCTTAATTGATTGGTGTAGTATAAATAGCAACACAAGGCCCTCTATTGACAAGGGGCTCTATCATAAACGACGCTGAAAGGCATCAATGGTTACAACTTTACTTACAACAAATAACTAGATTACAAAGCAAGGTAATGATAGAATTAGGTCTGTAACATTGGGTGCATTTTTTTTTAGTGAATTGCACAAAACTACAACTATTAGTGTCAAGGTTTCAGAAAACTACAACTTTTGGAACCTATTTCAGAGAACTACAACTGTTTTTGACCGAGGGTTTCAGAAAACTACAACTATTCTGGCCCCACATGTCAATCTAGTTTGAGAACACTACCACTAGTGAGGCCGACATGTGGAACCAGACACAAAAGTTGTAGTTTTCTGAAACCCATGGTCAAAATAGTTTAGTTCTCTGAAATAGATTCCAAAAGTTGTAGTTTCTGAAACCTTGAAAATAGTTGTAGTTTTGTGCAATTCACTTTTTTTTAATTAAAAGCCACCTACTTCTTCCAAGGTTGGTCTAGTTTCTTTCTTCTTTTGACAGAACTAGGTTGCACTTGTGATAAAAGGATAAAAAGTGGAGCATTCACGTCAACAGAATGCAAAAAATCAAGGAATTCTGACGCACAACGTTAAGGCCCAACAAATTAACTGACCTGACAGCCACCGCGTATAGCTTCCATGACAAGATATTTGAGCTGCTCTGTGCTGATAGTAACATCCTTCAAATACTCTCTTGCCAAAATTATCTGTGTGGCAATGTGTTAAAACTTGTGAGATGAACAGTACATAACTGAAATATAATTTGTAGCCACTCTGAACTCATGATGGATAGTATTTCAGTTAAAATGCTTATCAGTAATCACAAATAAATACCACTTAACGCCATCCCGAGGCATAACAAGTTGCGTGAATTACACTACATACAACTGATGGCACTACATTCCAAGGCTCGCAAGCTCGCATAAAACATGAATCCAAAATGAAATAAACCATAAATTCTAAAGCATTCCTGCGTAAGCGCTTCATAACACAGGCAGATTATGAATTTGCATTTTTAATTATGGAGTGTTGGCTTGTTTCACTAATAGCATGTAGTAAAGGGAAAAACGATTTCCTGATCTCGTATTAGAACTTAAAAGTCCAGGTTGACACTCGTTCCATTCAGTTCCCTTCACTCCGTAATCATGCTTATTTGATATTTTATCACGTGTGAGAACACCAGTAAGCATGTCCTAGTTCCAACTTTTTCAATCTTGGCATGCATTGTGTACGGAAATGTCTTATAGTTTGTTTACACATTGCAAATGTGGGTGTTTGATGGCTCTCACATACTAATGAACCATAATGACTTTGATAGCATACTAATGAATCCCAGATCGAGGAATGATCTATTTGAATACAGAGACTAATGATGAGATTTGTTTATGCACAAATGGATGGGGAGATAGTATGGAAAAAAAAACTACATAGTCTCCACACCTACTATTGTTCAATAAAAGAGGTACATTACAGTTATATACCTAATTAGTTAACATTATCACTAGTACCTGCGTTCTTGCCTCTTCAGTTTCTTCCTCGACCATTTTGAAAACCTCTTTGCTCGACTGCTGAAACTGTGTTGCAATATCCACTGCTGCAACACGGTCATCAAAACTCATTGGAAGATCAGCACTGCAACAAGAAACAGTATGGCAATGAGAAAACTAGTATTATGGTAGTTCAAAAATGCAGTGAGGATTTCCTCGTGTATCATATCATGCTACACTTATATAAGATGAATAAATAAATACTGGTAAGCATTTGGTTACAGAAAAGTGAAAGGTGAATAAGTGATCAATCTTGCTTGGTCTAAAGTACCTTAAATTAATTGCAATACGATCAAGTAAGTGTTCACGTACAGATCCTTCCTCCGGGTTGTAAGTAGCAATTAGAAGTGGTTTGCATGGATGACGAAAACTAATGCCCTCTCTTTCCACAATATTAACTCCTTCCGTCAAGACATTCAGAAGTAGATTGCTTATGCCCTCATCCAGTAGATTTATCTCATCAACATAAAGAACACCCCTATGAGCTTCAGCAAGAAGACCAGGTTGAAACACGGTGGTTCCTGATCTTACAGATGCTTCAACGTCGACTGAACCAATAAGCCTATCTTCTGTAACACCAAGTGGAATCTGGCAAGAGGAACCAAAGGCATTAATAAAGGAACAATGTTATGCAGAAATACCATAACACTAAGTCAGTGTGATGTACCTGCACAAACGGTGTTTTAACAATCTCAGTTTTGATATTACCGTCAACATCATATTGAAGTCGACCAGCTAAACCATCCTCCCATCTGCCATAATAGGAAACCAATCAAATGAGCTGACACGAATTTCATAAACAGAAACAAGCAATTCTAATAGGTGGTGACCCAACTAAAAAATAGAGCAATAACACATTGTAATACATAATTATTGAAATCAGAAGAACAATTCGAATGTTGTATGAGAGGAATCCTTGGCATTATTGGATAAATTGTGTAAGGGCATTACTCTTCTGGGATGCTGGGGTCTGCATTTGCAATAGATCCTACAACCACTTCAATGGGAGGAAGCATAGCATGCAAGCCACGGGCCATCACAGTCTTTGCCGTCCCACGCTTCCCTGAGATGGCTATGCCTCCAATCTCACGATCAATTGCCCCGAGCAGCAGAGCAGTTTTGATTGCATCCTGGATGCACATGGGAATTCACAAGTTACCACCAAAAAAGAGGACGCGAACGGGTTCATACGTCAATGCAGGCGATGGACATAAATTCTGGCTTGGAATACGGAGCTACGGTTTTTTCAGCTTCACAGAGCATTACTTGTGATTAAATCAAGATAATGGAATTGATGTTTCCACGAACACATCCAGACGATTCGTATTGTGTCATTTTTCAGGCTAGTTTTCCTTTAAAACCTTCGAAGTACGGCCAAATGCAAACTAGTTAGAACAGCATTGATGTGTTAAACACCGGTTACCAACTGTGTTCCAGACCACACTACACTGGGTAGAACCGAATGGAAACAATGCCAACGCCCCGATCTTTTTACAAACACCGAGAGCACTCCATTCGCTCGATGAAATGTCCCTATCCACCTCGGGAGACCCCTACCACCACCATCAACCCCGCCACGCAATCGGCGGCAACCCAAGCAGCACAAAGTGGATAGAACGATGCGCGGTCAGCTTACTTGCCCGACGACGGCGGCCAATGGGAAGTACTCCCTCCCGTAACCGCGCGCTGTGCCGCTCTTCGCCGCGGAGGGGACGGCGCCGTTGGTGGACTCAAGGACCTCGGAGGCCGCCGAGGCCGTGGCAGCTAGGCGGGCCTCCCGCCGCCGGGCGGAGCGAGAGGGAACGTAGGCCGACGTGGACGGGAATGAGGGGAGGCGGCGCGGCGGAAGGTGCGGGAGGGAGGTGGAGAGCGCGGTGGCCGTCGCCATGGAGGCGGGTCTCGTGCGTCTGTTGTGTGTGTGGGGATGCTCTCTATCGTTTCTTATCCTGGTTTCCCAACGGGAATCGCGTCGCACGCATCTCGGCCGCACGGCCCGTTTGATCAAGAAAGGTTTCAGGGTGTAATATACACTCAAAACGCTGAATTTTTTTTGCGAGTATTCTTAAAAGTCTATTTAAATGTATTTGAATACATTGATGAAAAATATTTTCCTTCAAAATAAAAAATAATTGTTGCTTTTTTTTTGTACCAACGGAACCACGCGAATCTTCCCATCATTTACATATAAATTTTATTATAATAAATTGCTATGCAGAAGAAGAGTAAAGCCAAAAGCAACAACCACTAGGTCATTGCATTTGGTGATAGGGTGGCAATGCGACTAACAGTGGTATTTATTTGTTTTTATAAGGTACCTGGAAAAACATGATGTAGCTTTCACTTGTGGTAAAATATCCTAATAAGCCATCCACGTTGCATGGTGCAACTATCATATTCTTTCTAGAAACACCACAGTTAAGAAAATAGTACCTTGTCTTAATTTGAATGAGAAATTGACATGAAGAAGCTGCATGTTAAACGTGAACACGGTTTTCACACATACCATGCCATTGCACGTTGCACCAAAGCATACAAGCGGAGGTTCATCATAAAAAAAAATGCTGGTGGAAATTGATTTATTTACCTTTTTTTGCGATGGCTTGATTAGTTAGTTCTATTGCTACCTGCAATTGGACAATGTGTGGACAACTCAGTATTTCAGACACTTTAATTTAAAAAACTCGACCTACGGCTCCGGGCATTTTCTAAGGAGAATGATCTTTTCACACAGATCGAGAAAACCTCCGAACCCCCCTCCGTACTCATACACAGCAGGGATGGAGATATCGATGGTAACCGGTCGGTTATCGCGATAACCGACCTTACCGGTCCGGTTCGGTTTCCTCGGTATATCGGTTTTTAATTTTGAATTTGAAATAAATTTGAAAATTTGACGGAATTTTGTCCGGTTTACATCGGTTTTGGTCGGTTATCGCGGTTACCGACCGGTAACCGGTCTTACCGGTCCGGCTCGGTTGGAACGGTAGCAACGGTAAGGTGAACCTTGTACACAGGGACCCAGCAGGCCAGTGAGAATCGGCGCGAGTACTTAACCTATGCTTTGGCACATAGAGAGTCGAGAGGATTTTTTTTTTAAGGCTGGGAGTCGAAATCCCGTGACCAGGGTGCCAGCCGCACGTCGACCACTGCGACAAGCGCATGTCTTCTCAGACACTTTAATTTCTCGTGTAACACATGCGTACATCCATAAAAATGAATGCTATCTTGAGTTCTTGACCAAGAGAGAGAAGGATATGCTATCTTTTTCTCGCCAAAAAGAAAGATGTTATTTTGCTTACCAAAAACACCCGAGTTAATTTTCAGTTAACGATAGATTCGTGCAGAGACGATAACCATTGGATGCATCAGTTTCTGTTAAGTTATCGGCGGAACGACGGCACGTAGATCACGACAGATAACGAAAAGTACAAACTGGAATAGAGGAGACGAAATTCTTTATTGCGAAATTCTGATGTAAGGTTACAGGGGTCTCCTCAACTATTTATAGGGGGGAAACCCTAACTTCGTGTTGGGCCCAAATTCGATAAAGTCGCCCACATGGGCCAGGACTCCTTCTTCTAGAAGGTGGGCCTGGCCCAATAAGAGTTTTACAACACTCCTCCTTGGGCTCTTTATCGTGATAAGTATGCCTCATAAAAACTCCTAAAAACCCAGTGGGAAAAATGAAGAAAAGAGTACATATTACCACCACTTATATTGCACACATTGCCTTATTAAAAACCTTATTGAGAAAACTTCATGTGAAAAACTCATAAGGGAAAAAGAGTACAATGTTTTAATCTTCATGATTAATTCTTATCAATCTGCATGACTGATATGAATTATCTTCGAGATAACTCATTTAATTTGAGAATGTGATGTACTTAGGGAAGTTCTCCCCCTGTTCCAAGCACTTCTCTAAGTCTTCTCATGCCAATACCACGCCGACACTTTTCAAGAGTGCGGGAAGGTAATGCCTTTGTGAACATATCTGCAAGATTGTCACAAGATCGGACATGTATTACCAAAATCTCTCCCTGTTCTTGCATTTCATGCGTGTGGAAGAATTTATGTAACATATGCTTTGTCCTATTTGACTTTACGTATCCCGATTGTATTTGTGCAATACAAGCTTTATTATCTTCATAGATAATTGTAGGGGATGGAGTATACGTCACTCCACAAGTATTCATTATATGACTTGTCATCCTCCTGAGCCAGGCGCACTCCTTTGCAGCTTCAAACAATGCGATGATCTCCGAATAATTTGTCGATGTAGCAACCAATGTTTGCTTCGTTGACTTCCAAGAAATTGCAGTTCCATCAAATAAAAACACATATCCCGTTTGAGATATTGATTTATGTGGATCAGATAAATATCCAGCATCGACATAACCCACAAGGGTTAATTCTCCATTCTTCGTGAAAAATAATCCAAGATCTTCAGTTCCTCTCAAATATCGGAGGATTTGCTTGATGCCATTCCAATGCCTCTGAGTCGGTGCTGAGCTATATCTTGCAAGTAGATTAACAGCAAAAGCAATATCGGGTCGTGTACCATTTGCAAGGTACATCAAGGCTCCAATGACACTGAGGTATGGATATTGAGGTCCCAATAATTCCTCATCTTCCTGCTTTGGTCTAAATAGATCTTCATCTATATCAAGTGATCTCACCACCATAGGTGATCTGAGTGGATATGCTTCGTGCATATTAAATCTCTCTAATACCTTCTTGGTATAGTTCGATTGATGCAAGAGTACCCCTTCGGGGGTATGTTCAAGTTGCAAACTCAAACAATATGTAGTCTTGCCCAGATCTTTCATTTCAAATTCAGTCTTCAAGTATGAGCAAGTCTCTTCAATTTCATTTTTAGTACCAATGATGTTCAAATCATCAACATAAATAGAGATTATGCAAAAGCCTTTCTCTGATTTCTTTATGAATACACATGGACAATCTTCATTCTTCACAAATCCCTTCTCCAATAGGAATGTACTCAACTTGTTGTACCACATTCTTCCTGATTGTTTCAAACCATATAGTGACTTCTGTAATTTGACACTATATAATTTGCGTTCATCTTCATTCGGGACTTTAATACCTTCTGGAACTTTCATATAGATTTCTGTATCTAATGTTTCATATAGATATGCTGTGACCACATCCATAAGTCGCATCTGCAAATTCATATTCACCGCCATTGAGATCAAATACCGGAAAGTAATTCCATCCATTACGGGAGAGTAGGTTTCTTCGTAGTCAATGCCAGGTCTCTGCGTGAAACCTTGAGCTACGAGTCTCGCCTTATATCTAGTCACTTTATTTTGAGCGTTTCGCTTCCTGACAAACACCCATTTGTGACCCACTGGTTTAATGCCAGTTGGTGTAAGGTTTACATTACAAACACTTCTCTTTTCTTTAGCGAGTTTAACTCTGCACAGATTGCTTCTTACCACTTTGGCCAATCATGACGCTTCTTGCATTCCTTTATTGATTTTGGTTCAGATTCCAAATCAATTTGTGTTGCAATCGTTTCAGCAAAGTATGTATCGACTTCAATTGTCTTTCTATTATATACCACTCCCGTCTCAACATAGTTCCTTGAGATTTCATTTCCTTGATCCTCGTTATTGATAGATATATTGAGGTCAGGAATTTCCGGTATCCCCTTATGAGTTTCATGCATATTCTCACTTGGGTTTGATTCTTCAAGTCTCACCACTTCGTGTGGATCAATTTCACCTTCTTTGGTTTTCTTTTGAGCATTTTGCTTAGGCTTCTTCTCCATAGGACGTCTCTAGGAGTTTTAGCCGGAGCTTGTACTCTAGGCTTCTTGGATGCCCTGGTAACCGGCAACTCCCCCTCTTCCTAGCATTCGTTGCTTTTATGGAAAAAGGTTGAAATTGCATATATTCATTCCCTTCAAATGAGATTTCTATTATTTCAGAAGCATTTGCAGCCGGTATATGAGATTTCACAATGTCTCTTGTATTGGTGAAAGCTTCAGGCAATTCATTAGCAACTCTCTGCAAGTGGAGTATATTCTGAACTTCGAGTTCAGCTTCTCTAGTGCGAGGATCCATTCCTAGGATTCCTTTAGCATCCCAATCTATTTGCCGGCATTCATCCCTAAAGAGATACTTTCCTCCCCTTAATGCCGGGAAATGATCTTCATTGAAGATACAATCAGCAAACCGAGCCGTATGCAAATCTCCAGTGGAGGGCTCTAAGTACTTGATTATGGACGGACTTTCATAGCCAACGTAAACTGCGAGTTTCCGTTGTGCGCCCATTGCAGTTCGCTGAGGTGGAGGGATTGTAATGTATACAGCACATCTAAATCTCCGTAGATAGGAAACATTTGGTATTCTACCACGCACCAATGCTAATGGTGATTATTCATGTGTAGCAGATGGTCGTAATTAGATAAGTGCTGCTGCATGCAACACCGCATGCCCCCAACAAGAGGTAGGCAATAAGCAATTCTGTAACAACGGGCGAGCAATCAATTTGATCCTCTTAATCAATGATTCTGCAAGACCATTTTGTGTATGCACGTGTGGTACAGAGTGTTCCACTTTGATGTCCATACTCATACAGTAATCATCAAATACCTTCGAAGTAAATTCTCCGGTTGTCCATTCTGATGGATTTAATTCTATGTTCTGGAAAATGTGTCTTCAATTGTATGATCTGGACAGTCAATCGTGCAAATGCATGGTTTCTAGTAGATAATAGACAGACATGGCTCCACTTCGAGGAAGCGTCTATTAATACCATGAAATAGCGGAAAGGTCCTGAAGTAGGACTAATTGGTCCGCATATATCACCTTGAATTCGTTCAAGGAATGACATTCTGCTTGAATCTTAAGCTGCGAGGGTCGAGTAATAAGCTTCCCTTTTGCGCATGCAATGCACAAGAAATATGCTTGATTCGGGAAATTTTTTGTTTTCAAGTTATGCCCTGTTGCATTCTTCGTAATTCTCTGCATCATGTTAATGCCAGGATGACCAAGACGGTCATGCCATAGTCTATGTTCTTCTTGATTGGTAAAGATGGTCTTGAATGAAGCAAATTCTTTGTTCGGCTTAATGTACGTGTAGTACAAGCCGTCTTTGATCGATGAAAAGCTTTCAATAATGGTCTTCTTCTTTCCTTCTTTTTTGGTCATGATAAGACGTTCTTCACCTTCATCGTTATTGGTTTCTACGTGAAACCCATTTCGACGGATGTCCTTAAAGCTTAACAATGTCTGGGTTGAATCCGGATAAAGTAATGCTTCTTGGATTGTTAACTGCGTACCATTCGGTAGGACAAATGTGGCTCTTCCTTAGCCAACAATCTTATTATTATTGCCAATAATAGTAAGAATATCTCCTGTGTTCTTTCGAAGCGTATGGAAATAGCGAGTGTCCCTTAGAATAGTAGCGTTGGTGCAACTGTCTACGAGACAGAGGTCCTCATCCATAGCCATTTTACTCCACAATTCGTAGTTCACCGATTTGCTGGACGAGTTCCTCGTAGAGCGTGCTGATAACGTGTTAAGTTATCGGCGGAACGACGGCACGAAAAAAAGATCACGACAGATAACGAAAAGTAAAAACTGGAATAGAGGAGACGAAATTCTTTATTGCGAAATTCTGATGTAAGGTTACAGGAGGGTCTCCTCAACTATTTATAAGAGGGAAACCCTAACTTCGTGTTGGGCCTAAATTCGATAAAGTCGCCCACATAGGCTATGACTCCTTCTGAAGAAGGTGGGCCTGGCCTAATAAGAATTTTACAACAGTTTCAAGGGTTCACCAAAACAAGAAGAGTCTAGTTCAGCAGGAGACTGATGACTACGCGTTTCAAAAAGAAAAATCGAGCCAGCAAGACTTGATAAGTCCGTACGAAACCTTCCCGCAAAAGCAAGGGGCAACAAACCGGCCGTTTCGTTCATTCATCTTCTTCCTCCTCCTCTGAAAAAGCAGCCAAGCGATCCATTACATCCATTCCTCTCGCGCCACTAAAAATTCCTCGACCAATATTGCGTCGCCATATCCTCGCCGCGCCATTAATCTATCATTACGTCCACGTCTACTCCACTCCTCGCCCGCCCACTCTCCTTCACTTCCACGCAAAGGATTTTTCTTTAAAAACACACACTATATATCTTTGCTTGATGCTTGATTTGGCCAAGAGGAGCCCAGGACTATTAAATTCCTTCTTTTGCCTTTCATTTTTCACCCGAGGCTGAGATCTGGGCCACACGCTGATCCTGAGCTGCGTGTAAAGGTTGTTTAAGTTTGCGATTTCTTGATCCGGTGGCATACGCTGCTCGAAATCCGGTTCTGTTACTTCGGATTTGCGTGGCTACACTGCTTTGGCTACAATTTGATTGATCTTCTCCAGTTACTTCAGTTAGTTTATGTGAGGATCGATTTTTCCCTAATTGGTTTGAAGTGGTACTTGCGAATTGGGGATTCTTACAATTTGATTATTGGATACTTGTCGAAGAAAGGCCCCCATAATCTTTGCAGCCCTCTCTACTCAAAACCCAAGTGTTCTGCTCGGCATCGAACCACTTTGGGAATTTCAGTTCAACCAGCCAAGGTCATCGAGATCGCCTGCTCCAGTTGTCAATGGAAGATTCAGGGGAAGCAAGCATCGGGGCCTTCAGGATCGGGCCGTCGACACTGTTGGGCCGCGGGGTCGCGCTCCGCGTGCTCCTGTTCAGCTACCTGTGGCGTCTGCGGGCGCGCGCATCCGCCGCCATCTCGCGCGTCCGCAGCACGACGCTGCCAGTGGTGGCGTCCTGGCTGCAGCTCAGGAACACCCATGGCCTACTCCTGGTGTTCGTCCTCTTTGCGCTTTCCTTGAGGAAACTCTCCCGTGTGCGGTCACTGGCGGCGTTGGCGCGCCGGCGTAGGCTGTTGGAGAAGATTATGCGGCATGCCTCCACGTATGAGGAGTGGGCGCGTGCTGCCAAGGTGCTCGACAGAATGTCTGAGCAGGTAAATGAGGCCTATTTCTACGACGACGAGCTGATCAGGAATAGGCTGGGGGAGCTCCGGAGGCGGAGGGAGGAAGGGTCACTCCGGGATGTGGTGTTCTGTATGCGTGGCGATCTCGTCAGGAACTTGGGGAATATGTGTAATCCTGAGCTTCATAAGGGCAGGCTTGAGGTAATTGGCATAGTAACTGCTTGTCACTCGTTCCGACACTGATTCATGATATTTGTTTTATTTTTGTTGAAAATAAATGCTACTTGTTTTATATTCATAGAACTTTTGAGGTTAATGCTGTGGTAATTGAGTATTATCCAATTAACAACCTCTGACTTTTTGCTATACGAGATTTTTTAGATAAAGTTTTGCTATACGAGATGTAAATGCACATGTTCACAGCGATAAACTGATAATTATCCTGAAGATGTTTGCCTGAATTATAGTTTATATCTTACATTATACCAATTGCCTGAATGTAATATGGTAGTATCCAAGCCCAAGATGCTTGTGATTGTCAACTAATTGCTCCAATGCTAAAACCCATGACATGTTCTTTGTCTCTCAACTAGAAATACAGCATTACAAATTATGTTTGAAACATTGAAGCAGCTTTCACCACCATTCAAGTTTCATGGTTCTTTTATTGCAATATAGGTTCCCAAGCTTATACAAGATTACATCGACGAGGTTTCTGCTCAACTGAAAATGGTGTGTGAATCTGATACCGATGATTTACCTTTGGAAGAGAAGCTTGCGTTTGTGCAGGAGACCAGGCATGCCTTTGGGAGGACAGCGCTGCTCTTAAGTGGGGGCGCTTCACTGGGGTCATTCCACGTAGGTGTAGTAAAAACATTGGTTGAGCATAAGCTTCTGCCTAGAATAATAGCTGGGTCTAGCGTTGGTTCCATCATATGCTCAATTGTTGCTACCCGAACGTGGCCCGAGATTGAGAGCTTCTTCACAGACTCATTACAGACCTTGCAGTTCTTTGATAGGATAGGGGGGATTTTTGCAGTGACGAGGCGGGTCACAACTTATGGTGCATTGCATGACATCAGCCAGATGCAGAGGCTTTTGAGGGATCTCACAAGTAACTTAACATTTCAAGAGGCTTATGACATCACTGGCCGTGTTCTTGGAATCACCGTTTGCTCACCTAGAAAAAACGAGCCACCGCGCTGCCTCAACTATCTGACATCTCCGCACGTTGTTATTTGGAGTGCTGTAACTGCCTCTTGTGCCTTCCCTGGTCTCTTTGAAGCTCAGGAATTGATGGCCAAGGATAGATTCGGCAACATTGTTCCCTTCCATGCACCCTTTTCCACAGACCCAGAACAAGGTCCTCGAGCATCGAAGCGGCGCTGGAGAGATGGGAGCTTGGAGATGGATTTGCCCATGATGCAAATAAAGGAGTTGTTCAATGTGAATCATTTTATTGTAAGCCAAACAAATCCTCACATTTCTCCGCTCCTTCGGATGAAAGAGCTTGTTAGAACTTATGGAGGCCGCTTTGCTGGAAAGGTATGTTTGTGACCCTATGAAATAGGAAACCTCCGTTGTGTACATATGCAGGCATGTAGGTCGTTTTGCAGGTGGTTATTTTATATTTTTGTTATCTTGAATAATTCATCGTTTCTCCACATACTGTTACTCTATGTATGATTAACATGTCCTGCATATATGTGGTATCTGGTACAGTTGAGGAGTTTGTTTGGTGGTATAGGGAAATTAATTTATTGGTGGAAATCCATTAAGTGTTCTGTACCTACATCACAAACACGGTTGCATGTTTCCTTGAGCACTGTAACTGTCATAATACTCCCTTTGGAAATTCAATTCATATTTGATGTTTTCTAACTAATTCTAATTCTTGTAGCTCGCTCGTCTTGCTGAGATGGAGGTTAAGTATCGATGTAACCAAATTCTAGAGATTGGTCTTCCACTGGGAGGACTTGCAAAGTTGTTTGCACAGGACTGGGAGGGTGATGTCACTATGGTTATGCCAGCAACAGTAGCTCAGGTATTTTGATGAGTTACACTTAGGGTCTGTTTGGTTGCCGGCCTCCACTAGCCACACCACGCACGTCGCCGCCGCAGTTGTGGCGTTCTTTTCGGACGCCACAACCGCCAGTCTTTTACGTTATGTTCGTGTGGCTGCCGCAAGAGTTGGCTGGCAACCAAGCACCAGCTATTTCGGTGTGGCCGCCACAGTGGTGGCTTGGCGAGTGGAGGCGGCGAACCAAGCACACCCTTAGGCTATATTTGTGAAACACAAACTATGTTGAGTTCAAGAATTTTTCCCTTACATCTCTCCATTTGTTTCAGTACCTGAAGATCATACAGAATCCGACATATGCGGAACTCCAGATGGCTGCCAACCAAGGCCGCAGGTGCACTTGGGAGAAGCTCTCCGCAATCAGAGCCAACTGTGCTATCGAACTTGCATTGGATGAATCCATTGCAGTTTTAAACCACAAACGGAGGCTAAAAAGAAGCATTGAAAGAACAGAGGCGGCTTCGCGGGGACATGGTAACTATGTTAGAACCAAAACACCAAGGAGGGTACCGTCATGGAGTTGCATCAGTCGAGAGAACTCTTCAGGATCTCTCTCGGAAGATATTTTTGCAGCCTCTACTTCATCCACACACCAAGGTGCTATCCTCGTTGGAGCTCCAAATATTTCTCAACATATTCGGCAAAATTCATATGATGGAAGTGAGAGTGAATCAGAGACCATTGACCTCAATTCTTGGACCAGGAGCGGTGGGCCTCTGATGAGGACAGCATCAGCTGACAAGTTTATCGATTTCGTTCATAACCTTGAGATTGACACTGAATTCAGTAGGGCCGGTACCGTAGAGGATGAGACTACAGGCGTTTTTTCAGAATCAACCTTTCCTAGTGATCCACGTCTTAACAGTAGTTCTAGAATTACTACCCCAGAGAGGTGCACAGAAGTTTCTGAGGCTGAGCCATGCAGCACTGGGAACAACAGAGCCAGTCAAGCTTCTAGTCCTACAAGCATCGCTGTTTCTGAAGGCGAATTGCTACAACCTGAGAGGACTACTGACGGTATTCTACTAAACGTTGTGAAAAGAGATGTTATGCTTTCACAGCACAAGAGTGTAATCGACCTGGTTGAAAACTCCCCTTCGGAAGTGTATGCAGAAACTTGCGACACCATCTCAGGGTCTGACTTTACTGAAGATAACAATGATATAGCTGGCTCAAGCAATCCCTGAGTTGATCATGCTGCTGTTGCAGCTTCGCTTGGATCTTCAGCAGATTGGATTCTATAGGCCTATGATAGTTTATTGAAGCAATACTGTAGAGGAAAACTGCAGTGCTTCTAGTTAAAGAGCACGCAGAATATCTGAGATGTGATCTCTCAATACAGTGATTATGTATTAGAATTCACATGTGTTTGACATTATTGTCTGTTGTATTATAGTCTGTACGAAATCATTAGCTATGCTATTCCTTTGCACGTATGATGATGAGTAGCCCCAATTGTTCGGAGACAAGTTTTTATATTACTTTGAAATAATACACATTGCTTGTTTAAGCATTGGTGGAAATACTTTTGTGCATGTTCAGCATTCATATGTGCGAAATCAGCATTGTTTTTATTTCGAGCGTCGAATCATTTGTTCACTTATTTGTACAGATACTGACAAATAAATCCAGATATCTGAATGCCGGTACTTAAAGCTCATGCCACATCTAATCATCACAATTATAACACACAACAACAGCGACGATGCTGTCCTTGAGCACTGGCATAACGCGGCTGACGACTTTGAGCTAATCGTCGAACGGGCGCAGGTTGAGGTTCACAGACGTGAAGCCGCCATCCACCACCAGGTTGAGCGCGCTGACGTACCTCGCCTCGTCGCTCGCCAAGTAGAGCACGGCCTCGGCGACGTCCTTGGGCATGGCATCGACGCCCTTGAGGTTGGCCTCGCCGCCGACGAAGGCCAGGAAGTCCCTGAGCGCGTCCTCGGCGCGTGCGCTCTGGGGCAGGTGCGGCATGGACAGCGCCGTGGGCACCGCGTAGGGCGAGACGCAGTTGACGCGCACGCCGTGGCGCCCGAGCTCGGCGGCGACGCTCTTGGTGAGCCCGACGACGGCGTGCTTGGAAGCCGTGTACCCGTGCGGGCCCATCCCGCCGATGACGCTGGCCACGCTCGCCAGCGACACGATGGAGCCCTTGCCCCGCGGGATCATGACGCGCGCCGCGTGCTTCATCCCCAGGAACACGCCGTGCACGTTGATATCGAACACCTTGCGCACCTCGGCGGCGTCCACGTTGCGGATGTCCGTCACCTTGTCGCCCGTGATGCCGGCGTTGTTGACCATGATGTCCAGGCCGCCGAACCGCTCCGCCGCCGCGTCGACGGCGCGGCTCACGTCCTCCTCGGCGGTGACGTCGCAGTGGACGAACATGACGTCCTGGCCGTCGCCTCCGAGGGCGTCGCGCAGCTGCTGGCCTGCGTCGTCCTTGATGTCCGCGATGCAGACCTTGGCGCCGTGCTCCCGGAAGAGACGAACGATGGCTTCGCCGATGCCGGTGGCGCCCCCGGTGACCAGGGCGACCTTCCCTTCCAATCTGTCATCCACAAGTCAACGCACGATCAATTTGACCAGATCCCACACTTTTTGAAGCAATCCAGATCCCACACTTGGGTACAATACAATGATAGCAAAGGTTCCTGATGCTGTTCAAACGTAATTTGGTGAATGAAAAAAAAATCAACGGAAGTGATTGAACCCAAGTCAACACTCCCCTACGGCTAGAGCCTAGAGCAGCGAGCTGCGGAACGATGCAGACATCTCGAGTTCTCGACGCTCAGTTCCGGCACCGGGCGGGGCGGCGACCTTGGTTTTGGTGACCACTGAACTCAATCCAGCTGAGCGACCAAGACCGAGTTTTCCCCGCACCAATTCCTTAACGTGGGGATCAGGGGAAAAGATCGGCGAACAGGGTTTAGCTGCAGCTGCGACAGCGATAGCAAGCAGCAACCGGATCACGCGGCAGCCATGATGGAGCAGAGCACGTACCGCTTCGCCGAGGGGGAGGAGGAGGAAGAAGAAGAGCCCGCGGCAGACATGGTCTCCGGATCGGATCGGCTGCTGCCTCCGGCGTCGCCAAGTTCGGTGCGTGTCGCCGTGGAGAGAGCGTGGGGTGAGACTCAGAGAAGGGGGAGGGCAAATCTCAGAGTTGCTCGCCCATGTGGCACGTGGGCCAGCGAAGTAGGCCACCGGGACCAGGTGCTTCTCGGTGCTCTCAGCGCTGGCCGTCCATCGCAGCAGCACCACTCACACGGCGACGTACTCGGTGCTCTCAGCGCACGACCGCGACGGCCATTACGAATAAGCAGAGACGCTGATGGCTGTGGCCGGTGGCTCGCGTGCTCCAATGCCGTGAGTGAAGGAAGAGTCAAGAGTGGACTGGCACGTGTGAAAGCTCACAACACGTGTTGTTGTGTCAAAGTTTGTTGGAAGCCTGGGCTCCGCAAAGGCCTAGCACCACAAGAAGCCCAACAACCCCGTCCAGCCGAAAGAAAAGGCCCAATACAGATCTAAGCCCGTGCTTTCACCACGCTCAGCCCACAACAGTTCGAGGGCCGTTAAGACCCGGAGCAATATAAAATCCACCTGCCCTGCAAGTCTGGGACCAGTTTCTTCGACTCCAAGCCGAAGCAATCGACGGCGCAATCTCCCATAAGAACGAGCCATCCCACCTTCCCGACCCCACCCGCTGACACGACACGCCGCACAGCCGCAGCGCCCAAATCCCGCAAAACCCTAGCCCGAGTTGGGGAGGAGAGGAGGAGGCGCGCGCCATGGCGGGTGTGACGGCGCCGGCGGCGGCCGCGAACCTGGCCGGCAAGTCGGGCGTGCGGGTGGTCGTGATCGGCGACCCTGGCACCGGCAAGTCCAGCCTCATCATATCACTCGCCACCGAGCAGTTCCCGGAGAACGTCCCTGGCATCATGCCCCCCACCCGCCTCCCTGCCGACTACTTCCCCGACCGCGTGCCCATCACCATCATCGACACCTCCTCCAGGTTTTCGCATCCCACGCTTCCGCTCGCGGTTCTCGGATCCAATAGATCGGCGCGAGATGGTGGTGATTACAGCGTTTGACTGTCTTGTATGTGTGACCATTTGGTTGCAGCCCGGAGCACAAGGCGAAGCTGATTGCTGAGTGCCAGGCGGCGGACGCGGTGGTGCTGACCTACGCATGTGACCGGCCTTCCACACTGGAGCGGCTCAGCTCTTTTTGGCTCCCCGAGCTCCGTCGCCTACAGGTAATGCCCCGCTGCACATTTTGGCGGGGTTCGTCCCCGATTGATCTAAATTGTCCATTGTGTTTTCCTGATGTTTTGATCCGTGTTATGCAGTTGAAGGCCCCGGTGATCGTGGTGGGATGTAAGCTGGACCTGAGGGACGAACAGCAAGTTAGCCTTGAGCAGGTGATGGCGCCAATCATGCAGTCATTCCGTGAGATTGAGACCTGCATTGAGTGCTCCGCTCTTCGCCAGATCCAGGTTATTCCTCATCTCAGTATTTAATTGAATATTTCTAGCGCCAAATGTATGCTGGTCATCCTATCTGAAATGGAGACCTTCACGCGCTAGAATATAGGCTCTCATGTAGCGTTTCGGGCATGTGTTTATTGTGACATGCTCCCTCATGGGCGTCATCCATAAAATAATGGAGTGTTTTGATTATTTTCATTCTTGGCATACGGTTGAGCTGATTCGGAATCACTCATGGATCTTGATGTATTGGTTATTGCAGGTGCCCGAGGTCTTCTACTATGCTCAAAAGGCAGTGCTTCACCCAACAGCTCCTCTATTTGATCAAGAGTTACAATCTCTGAAGCCGCGATGTGTTAGAGCTTTGAAGCGGATATTCATTATGTGTGATCATGACAAGGATGGTGCGCTCAGTGATGTGGAGCTCAATGAATTTCAGGTTGGTATTGACTTCTCTTAGTGAATAAGATGGAGCCATGAAAACTTTGATTTGTTTCTGCTGATGTTGCAATTCGTTTTTGTATTGATTTACAGGTCAGATGTTTTAGTGCCCCTCTCCAACCTACTGAAATTTCAGGCGTGAAGAGGGTTGTTCAAGAGAAAATGCCTGAAGGCGTAAATGAAAATGGACTTACCTTGACCGGGTTTCTTTTCCTGCACGCTCTTTTTATTGAAAAAGGTCGTCTGGAAACAACATGGACGGTTTTGAGGAAATTTGGTTATGATAATGACCTCAAGCTTAGGGATGACCTCATTGCAGCACCAATTAAAAGAGCTCCTGATCAAGTAATGAATTTTATCTATGACCTGTCTCAGTTCCAACATTATCATTTGCTGTTAGAATAATTGGTTTCATATCTGTATGTCTTTATCCTGATCCACTGCATATTTTTATACCTACCATTCTAGTTCCTGTGGATTCAAGGGTCTCCAATACAATAAAATGTATAACTTAAAGCTGTTTTTGCTGGTGTCAGCTAGTTTTGTTGTTATGCATTGACGTATGGGTTCTATATGCACTTATGTTGGAGTAATGCTACGTCTACTTAAAGCTTCTACAAAATTCTGACAAAATGCTGACATGTCAGTGAATTTATAGCAAGTGCCGCTACAAGTGCCTCCTTGAATTATGCCAATCCAAAATCATGCAGCCAGTTATGTTTCGCCACGTGCAGTGCGTAGAATTTTAATAAGAGTTTTTTTGTAGGTGTAGCACTACTCCTTATGCTGTTAGCATTACACCGTACTTTTGATTATTACCTTTAGGGCACGTTTGGTTCCTAGACCACACCAAACATTCGGCGTATTCTCGTTTTGCTTGGATGCTGCGAAAGCTTCGGTTGCGACAGTTTTTTGCTTGTCCTTTTCCTCCTGTACACACGTCGTTTAGTGCATGGCTTTGTGGCGGGTGTGGCGCCGGAAAAGGGCGCCACAGTTTGTGGCGGCGCCACACCGTGGCGTGGCAGCTTATGGCGGGCATCCAAGCAGCCCTTTAGTAGTGTCGGGAATATTTATTCTGAGCTTCACGCAGAAATTAACACATTTTTTACAGATTACTGATATGATATTTTGTTGACGGCATAGCAATAACTCGAGCTTCACATAGAAATTTAAACTTTCTTGACAAGACTTCTGGTATATATTGTTTTGTTGACGGCATGTCTATAATGCTTTATTTTTTGCAGACTCTGGAAATGACAAGCGAAGTGGTTGATTTCTTGAGAGGGATATTCAACATGTTTGACATTGATAATGTAAGCTGGATGCAATGATTTATTTGCATGATCGTTTGGTTAAAGTAATCTTATTCCTTTGTGCCATTTTTTATATATAGACCTTGCTATTTATATACAAATTATTATGTATCACATAAAACTAATCATTGGACAATTTATTTATGTATCCAGGATGGAGCATTGCTACCTGCTGAGCTGGATGACCTTTTCTCGACAGCACCTGAGAAGTAAGACACTGATAAATGAATCAATCATTTTGCATATTAATTGAAACCTTAGCTGTAGAACGTTAATATCATGTATATAGGAAGTGGTAACTGAAGAATAGTTACCTTTTCTACTTTTTGGATTTGCGATTAATTTATTTGGTACTTTTTCGTTCTGCTGACATTTCCATCCATTTCCTTTCCTTTTGATTGTTTCAGCCCATGGTCTTCTGATCCATATAAAGACTGCGCTGAAACGAATGTCTTGGGTGGGCTGTCACTTGAAGGATTTCTCTCTAAGGTAGTATATTCACTTAGCACACCCTATAGCCCTTTAATTTATTGATAATTGTGTTTACGAATGTATGCATTTCTCTTATTTGGACTCAACACAAGAAATTAGCACCCTTTATTTATTAGTTATACACAATGTACTTTTTTGTTATCGTCAGCTGCTTTTATTGCAATTAGAATAACAAACAGTTACTAGATTTGTCTATTTTTACTATACCATATTTTTAGTTATATGCTTTCATCTCTCAGTGTGAAAACTAGGTATAGAAGCGATTGGATACATGAGAAAAGTATAAGATAGCTGAAGTGGCCTAAAAATATTGTCGGCAAAAACTATGATTTTGATATATCGTTGTGGTTTTGATCGTATTTATTTACTGTTACAGAATGCATAGTGTGTGCCAATATATTTGTTATGTTACCTTATCCAATGTTTTCTGAAATATGTCGCTGTTATTGAATAAATTTTCTGAAATGCAGTGGGCTCTTATGACACTACTAGATCCAGCAAATAGTTTTGCCAACCTGGTATATGTGGGCTATCCAGGCGATTTTGGTTCCGCATTTACTATCACCAGGAAGCGACGAGTGGATCGTAAAAAGCAGCAGACTCAAAGAAACGTTTTCCAGTGTTATGTTTTTGGTGCTAGAGCTTCTGGGAAGACTGCATTGTTGCAGTCATTCATTGGAAGGTATATTATACATTTCGTATTACTTTATACCATATATGTTTTTTGTGCTGATCTCCATTTCACTTTTATTATTACTTGTAACAGGCAACCATCTGATGCGGTGCCATCTAACAGTGAACGGTTTGCAACGAATTCTGTTGAACTACCTGATGTATGTATTTTGTTTGCACTTTATGCTGATGTTTATTTGTTTCTGTTCTCAACAAATTTGTCCTATGGTACTAAATTTATTGATTTGTTCTGGTATGGAAGGAGGCAGACCCCCCCTCCCAAAAAAAAAAACATTCACATTCTTTGTTAATCAGACTAATGAGCAGCATATATTATGAGATGTTAAAATTCGTGTTTTGATAAAAGTTCTCAGCGAGTCTGTTGATCCTATGATATGGTGGATAACATTTAATAGATTATTTAATGCATATGATAAAAAAAAAGGGTCCAGATTTTTCAACTTTGTCTTGTTTTAAATGTTTGGTCTGATATGATGTTTCCATATTTGCTGCAGGGAACTAGAAAGACACTTATGCTGCGAGAAATTCCTGAAGGTGATGTGAGATCTTTACTTGCAAACAAGGAATCATTGGCACCCTGTGATGTAGCTGTATTTGTTTACGATAGGTATATGTTCTTCTGAATTACTCTTTTATTTGTTCTTGAATTTCGGGTCCAACCATGAGTACCTGATCATGGACCTGGTGACGTTTTTCATGATGATGACCAGCATATTACTTAAAGTTTTGATTTTATAGAGTATTGTTCTTAACATGTATGGTTGCTTTGGTGGCTGGAATTTTTGTACGATTCTCTGCCTGTGGGCCTATGACAGCTCTATTTTCAGGTGTTGGCAAATAGTGCATGATGATGTTGTCCATGACCCAAAATCGCAGGGAAACGTACAATTTGACTTAAAAATTTGAATTAGGCATTGCGTAAAAAAATGAATTAGGCATGCAGTAGTTCTGATTTCCTGTAACTGTAACGAAGATCAATCCATTGTTGAAAGTGGGTTGTTAGGCAAACTGACTGACTTTGACCCTTATAATGTTGCTTATCCGTTTATAGCTGTTAATCTCTGTTATTGTGAGCCCTTTTTCCAATGGTTGGCAATCAAGGGCACACTTAACATTGAAGCATTGATTTCTTGTCATACAATGATTCTTGTTGTCGCCAGATGCCAATCCTCTTGAATTCTGCTTGTAAAGTTTAATCTAAACCTGCAAATGTTTGAAGAAGTGTGATAAGCATTGTTCATCATGCAATATGTTGTTCTATAGCCCTTGGATCCACATAAATGTATGTGCTGTGCCACGCTGCTTATTCTAAACTTGATCGTGTTAAAATGGCAGTTGTGACGAATATTCTTGGCAAAGAGCAAGAGATTTGCTTGTGCAAGTTGCTACACATGGAGAAAATACTGGCTACGAGGTTCCTTGCCTGATAGTTGCTGCTAAAGATGATCTTGACCAATCTTCACAAGCTCTGCAAGAATCAACCAGAGTAAGCTTACTCCACATTTGTCAGTATGTTACCCATCTTTGAGAAATGCACACTCCTATGAATTTGCCTGACCCAAGTTACATTATTTACAAACAAAAAGATGAACCCTAGTACATATTATTTGTATGGGCTAGTTTTATTGACCTTTCCATACTCATGATGAAGATTGGGGATGTAGACAAATGGAAAAAAAAAGAGAGTGGATAAATGGTGCATTTTCAATACTTCTATGCTCCCTCTGTTCTTTTATTGATGACGCCCATTAGCTCAAGGAGGGAGTAGCTTGCTATTGCTGAAATACTTCATCACGATTTTTTATTTTGTATTTTGTACAAGCAGGCAAATTTTCCCAATCTGCTAACTCTGTTGAAAGAGTTAATAATTATTTTTCCATTACAGGTGAGCCAAGACATGGGGATTGAGACACCAATTCCTATCAGCGTGAGGTTGAGAGACTTGAACAATATTTTCTGCAGGATAGTTCACACGGCACAACAGCCTCATTTGAGCATTCCAGAGACTGAAGCAGGGAAAACACGCAGGCAGTACCGTCAACTCCTAAATCGTTCCCTCATGGTTGTCTCAGGTGAGCTGCACGCTTCTCTTCTATGTCATTTATTTGCATATAATACAAAATATAGTAATAAGACTGGTACAATATAGGTTCTTGTCAGTGCTATTTATATGTTTTGCAAGTCAGTTCCTACGAAGTTCTTTCGAGTCCAAACTCATGCTAACATTACACTAATAATTTGCAGTTGGAGCTGCTGTTGCAGTTGTGGGAATTGCTGCTTACCGCGTTTATGCAGCTCGGAAGAACACATCTTCTTGAAGACTCCCGAACAGTGGGAAATAAATTAACTCCCGCGGCTCACTTTGCAACAACGGCTGGATCTTATTTATGCTTGATGAGCCTCACTGCTCGGAGTATTACCCTATGAAAAACAATGTTTTTGTACAGATGTCATCAGCTGTCAAACGTTCTGCCTATTGGGGTCTGAGATCCTTTAATTCACAACAGTCATCCGGCTCCGTTAAATGCCGTATCTGATAGGCAGTTCTGACAATCAGCTATGCAAAAATGTTGTTATTGCACTAAAGTTTTGCCCTCTTAGAATTCGAGCCAGCATAGTTGGTGCTGTGCCTAGTTTTTGTTTGTTTCTGAGTATTCTATTGGATTTGATCAAGTAAAAATGGTAGGACGTTAACCTTATTACTATCAAGGTTTTTCATTATTTTTGTTCAAAATTATCCCGGCCCTTCACAGTTCAACAAATGAGTATTTTAACTGTGGCATGTTATGATTAAACTGGTACCTGTGGGCTTGTACCAATTACCATTATATTGAATGAACGATTCCGTTTTTGGCTGAAAAGCCCAGAGCAAATGGGTTTCTGTCGGATGACACTGTGTTACCCTTATTGGTGGGGGGCTGGGTGAGTACTTTGTGATTTGCATATGAGAACATTCATGAACAATCATTTCCGGTGGAGAAAATTCCTTCTATGGCCTCAAACAAACGTGGCTGCCTTCCATGGCCGTTTGAGATTGAAGTTCCCTATGAGGGCCAAAACCAAATTTCGATTCCCTTATTGGCCCGTTAGTTTTAGGACTTAACGGTGTTAACTAGAAGGTGAAAGTACTATTTTATCCCTGATTTGGAATGAATTTCAGTTATATTCAAAAAATTGTGCGAATGTGAGTATTAATTTGCTGGTGTATTTTGTTTCGGAACAATTAATACTCACATTTGCAGATTCCTTTGAAAAATACAACAGTAAATTAATACTCACATTCACACAGTTTTTTGAATATAATTGAAGTTCATTCCAAATCAGGGGTACAATGGTATTTTTACCCTCTAGTTAACACCGTTAAGTCCTAAAACTAACGGAAGGGCCAAGGAGGGAATCGAAATTTTGTTTTGAGCCTCATAGGGAACTTCAATCTCAAAAGGGCCATAGAAGACAGCCGCATTTGTTTCGAGGCTACTGAAGGAATTTTCTCTTTTCAGTGCCAAAATGTGACCAATTTTAAACTATTAGAACGTGGCATCTACAAGCAATAGAAACAAAACAGTCGTTACAAGTCCGTGGTCTCTGGAGGGCGAAGGGTCTAAGCATTGATGGCGCTAATGTGTGGCTTTTTGTACTCTGTTTTGGTGCTTCTTATTATAAAGACGCGCAGTTTTTCTGCTGCTCGAGAAAAAAGATATCTACAGTTTTGTCTACCGTCCCGGATTGGAAAGCAACCGAAACCGATGGATCAAAGCTATCAATCACCACCGACAACAAAGATGCAACGACAAGCCAGGTAGATATATATTGGGTTAGTAATTATTCTGGTAGTTTAATGACGAAATAACTAAATCAACTTTCCCAACAGGAAAATCACCCATGGTACCCCTGATCTGGTCTCTGCACCGCTCCCGCTTGTATACGCATCATATTTACCTACAGCGAATTAGGCGGCTTGCTAGGTAGTTTACCTGCAGCGACGGGCGCCGGCCTCCGTAGCTTCTAAGCCGCGCGCCGGCTGATTCCATTTTACAATGGTGATGCTGTTGGGCGCAGAGAAAATAACATGGCCAATTTTTTTGGCACCGGACATCACAACCACAATAGAAAAGTTTGAAATCATATTACTAATTACTAACTTAAATAAATATCCAGTTCCCACCGCGAAGTAACTACTCCCTCTGTTTTTAATATATGACGCCGTTGACTTTTTCGTCACTTTGACCATTCATCTTAACTATAAATATTTGTGTAAATAGCTAAGTGTATAAGTTAACCTTAAGGTGCTTTTGATGATGAATCCAATGGTATTCATTTCACATTCGAAAAATAATTAGTTAAATCTACATTGTTGGTCAAAGTTCAACCAAAAAGTCAACAACGTCATACAATTAAAAACGGAGGGAGTACTATATAACATTTGAATAGGTGCATCATATATAATAAAAGATGTCTGCACAACTCAGGGTAGCATATATTAGACTTATACCATCTGGTTCAGAATACGAGCTGCAGATTTATCAATTATCATGTTTCCCGACAGAGGAACATTCAGTGCCGTGTAAAAGAGCCAGCAATACCATGTAGAGAAAATGAGAAATCACATCCTTTGAGGGCAGACAATACACCACATTCATCATCACTGGAGCTCTCAGCACTCAGACAACTCGATCCAGGGTCTCTGTGACCAGCATAACCACCTCCAGACGGGTGCTGGAGCTCAGTGGCATGACGCTTCTCGCATGAATAGCAGGGACCTTCAGAGAAAACATCTATAACATCAATAGGAAGATTGCAACTGTCTATGACTATATATTAGTAATCATTTAGCTTGTATATAAATACCAGTGAAAACTGCCTGCTGTGAGATAATATTCAATATCTAATTCTTTGCAATATTACAGAAGAACTGATAGCTGCGCTGATGTGGCTCTTAGGTTTGTGTGATGGATGTCATAGCTTATCAAACTATTGGTCATTTTGTTTTTTCCTAAAAAATTAACACGATAATCCTAGAGAGCATGAATCAAAATATGGAAGGAATGTATTTCTGCATAATCGAAAAAGGGCCAGAAAACTGTAGCAGCATCTAAGCTGCCAAATTTACCTAAATTTTGGTTCATTACCGCCCTCTTTGAAGGAATTAACCCACTATGCTAAAACTTTGCATTTTAAGATAATCCCTCTTTGGCGCTCTGAAACAAATAAGACAAATCAGTGTACTAGGCCCCAGTACTCTCTGGATACCTACAAATGCAGGGAAGTTGGAGCTCAATTGATGAAGACTCCTGGTCCAGATCCAAACCAATGTGGAACCAACATGTAACCAAAGTAAAGCTAATGATACTGTTAACGGACACGTCTTTCAGACTGCAAGTACAAACACTGAACTTATGGGAATATAAAAAAGTCTACCAGCAATGATACAAAGAGAAAAAAAAAGGATATCTGCGTAATCCCAATCGAAGATTCCTTTCACGGTTCCATGTGTAGTGTCAACCTATATCTCCGAACCTTAAAATCATTACTTTGTTATTTTGCTCTTTTGCTTGTGTATGGATGTCTTGTACAAGTCATCTAAATATGTGCTTAATAGGCAAGGAAAGCCTTCATCATGCATAGATTCAAGGGAAAAATTTAGATTTTTATTCTACGATATTATTGACATAGACACAATAGATACTGATTAGATTTGTGTCATGAAAAAACAACTTAACAAAATTTGATATATATGTCTTGAGGCACTGGGAGCCAATGATGATATTATGCATCTTTAGAGAGGCACATCCTAGATCCTTTCCTTCTTAAACAGGATAATCGCCATTCCCCGTAAATATGGAATTATATTTGCATGTGACTTCTTGTTCATATATTTTACCAATTCAATCAAAATGGTGGTGGAACACATTTTCTGTTAGGACGAAGTAAATAAATGGAATAGGAGAGAGGAGTTTCTTGCGATATGACTAAGCAAAGTTCAAATACATTGCAAACTCACTTCAAATTGTATCTTTAGCTACACACCACGAGTAAGCATAATGATGCTTGAACATCAAATTCTAAATAAGTCAAATAAGCGATAGCACATACCATGATCAGTCAACTCGAGCGGAGAGCAAAAATAATACTTGACACCGTGCAGCATCTTAACTTCAGGAAAAAAAAGGCTAGAGGTCCAATCATTCTCGTCATTTGACTTCATCTCAATGGTGAAGTTATAATGATGGTAAACCTTTGCATATTCCTCAATAGTAAAGCAGTGATGCAATAGTTCACCAAATTGGTAATCAAAAGCCTACAAAACTTGGAATCAGAAAGAAGTGATGGCAATGAAAAACGGATAGGGAATAAAAGAGTCATGCTGTGAATGCTTCATCCTTCATAAATTGACGTCCATTCTCAATTATTTCCTCCTCGGAATATTGCTTCATCTTACTAAAATAGAGTTCTTGCTTTCTTGTCTAGTTTGTCGATGAACTCGTCAGACTTGCAATATTCCATTTCACGGTTTCTTGAACTGTGTGTCACTCCAAAATTAGTAATCATTATATAAACATAGATATTGAAAAAATATATAGTTTAGCATGCTACAAGTATCAGCTAACACAGAAACACATAATAGAGATATAACAATGGTTGGCATGGAATTTAAGGTAGGTAGGATTCATAATATTAGAGAATGATAACAATAAAAGATTTAAGGGAAATATGTAGGATTTATAATATTAGATAATGATAACGAAAAAAGTTGAACTATTCAGCAGACTGCCTATTAACTTAAAATCACAAACACGAAAAGGCATGGATATCATCAACTATGAAAAAACATAAGTTACCAACTTATCAGAGTTAAAACATTTGAGCTACATAACATATGCTAAATTATAGCAAGAGAAAAGGGACATGACCTCAACGCTTATGATTACATGTTATATTAGTAAATTTTGCTGGATACACTCAAGTCGACAATTGCCAGAACAGTGACTTACATCTCATAAAAAATGAAGGATGTCTTTTTATGCAAGTTCGAGAGATGTAAATTATGCTAGCACCATTCTTACATGTCCCTTGATACCTTCAGTCTAGACAATGGGTCATGACATGAATATAAACATAGCAAAATGTAAAAGGAGTAAATATTCAGATGGCAAAGGCGCTCATAGCGCGATGGCAAAGTCCATCGGCTGTGAAGCTGCCCGCCCAGGCTCGATTCCTGGGTGCTGCACCCGGTTGCAATAAACGTGCCCACCTCCCTGTGCAATGGCTGCAGATGGCCCCCACGCTCCCTTTGAGGGCTGTGTTGGTGTGGGTCCCGTGCCTACCAGGTTTCGGTGGGTCCCGCCTTAATACAATGTCAGTGGGGAGGTCTTTCCTCATTGATCGAGTTTTTTTTTTTTAAATATTCAGATGCAATTACCAACTAAGAGACTGTTCTGACAGCGACGGTGACTCTGAAAAGTTGCCAACATTTTTAAGATTTGGAGTGGTGTATTCTTTACAGGGAGGCTTCGTATCCTCGACATGCTGAAGATGACTAGCACCACGCTGGTCTTCCCCCGTCTTCTCAGAAAGAACCTTGTCACCCTTCTTGACCCCTGTAGCCAACTTCGCACTGAAACAATCAATAGCTTAGTGGAAAATATGTGCAGTCAAATTAAAGGTAGAATCAACTATGTTTGTGTGTTTGGAGGTATAAAGTGAAACAAAGCTTCTACTGAGGACAATACAGTTGGTACTTGTTAAATGGATAAGCAAATAAACAGGTCAAGAAGATACAAAGACCATTTGTCCTTTTGCTATATATATGACTATATCAGATTAGTTACTGGATGAATGAGCAAAAGGAGGGGAATCTTGATGCAATGTTTAGCAAGCAAGAAATTAGTTATAGGGAAAACCATGCAACTAGGAAATAGTACAGTTTCAACTACATATCGACATAATGGTTCTTATACGCTGCTGCAACAGTTTCACATATCAGCATCATGTATTAGTAGCCATACCGCTGTGCCGGATCACGAAAAAGTTGACTTATAAGGCGTGCACGCTCGACCAACGCTAAGTCTTCTTCGTCCATATGGTAGTTGGTCTTGGTCACAACATCTTTTCTGAAACTGAACACAGGAATATCATTAGAAATACATTCGTTGCACAGTAGTTAGCTAAAAAAAGAAAGATAATAGAAACACGATATTCAGAATTACATCTTGCCAGAGAAGGACAAATAATCAGGTAGACGCCAGTCCTTTGGCGGTCGTCGTCGTCTCCCCATGACGATCCGCTGCGAGCGCGCGCTATTCGCTTCGTGCTCAATATCCTCGGTCGATTGGCTCGGACCGCTCGGTTGCGGAGAGGTCACCTCATCGACATCCATGGCCCGCCGGCGGTCGGGTGGGGGAAAAGTGAAATGAGCGCCGCCGCTGCAAGCTAAGGGAAACCAAGGCAAGGATCCGATTGACCGATCGTTGCCTCAGTAGGAGCACTATGAGTCGGCGCGGTCTCATGGCCGGGATTCATGGTGTGCCAAGGGGCAGAGAAGATGGCACACACCATTGGCGGCAGCAGCGGTTGGCCTGGGCCGAATCTCCACAGCATTTCCATTCCTGGGCTTTTATTTTAACTTTGAAGCCCAGCCGAACTTTGTTGTCTCTTTGTTCTTTTCTTAGGGAACTCCATCTCTTTTTTTTTTTTGCGAGGGAGGGAACTCCATCTCTTTTATTGTAACTTTCAAGCCCAGCTCTAATTCAACATTTTGGTTGAGTCATTATGTATTTAACCCATTACAGACATAAAGATGGCTCGTGGCAAGTGATTTGCAGTATATAGACACGCACATTGATGAACTGTTCATTTCTTTGTTCGATCGTTTACATAATACATTCACGGGAGGAAAACGTGCACGTACACGCAATAGAAACAAAAGAAATGTGTCCACAACACTGGTACTTCATCCATGAACAATCAAAGGTTCACAGCTGGGAGCGCAAAATTAAAGAACGCTGCTGAAGTGTCCGAGACCGTAGAGTACAGATTGGCCTCCAATCCAGTTCGTCAAGCTATGTATGCAAAGCCGTTGTAAATGTCCCGCAGCGGTGGAACCAAAATCTGCAAAACTGGCGAGCTAGTCCTATCAATCCGAGCTGCAAAAAATTAATATATAACGGAGGAGCAAAGGCAAATCGAAATGTAAATTAAAACACAGACAAAGCCCCGTACCAGCTCTGGTTTTATGCAGCGAAATTTTCTTCTTCTAATCTACTGCTAGAGGCTAAAAAAAAGACCCAGAGGGAAGAGGATTAATTGTGAGCTGATGGTTAATTAACTTGCCTAATGGAGGACCAAACGCGATCGTCAGCCGATCCCGATATGCAAGTGACCGATCTCGCCGGTCCGGGCGGCGCGGGCGACGGCGGTGGCGGCGGACAAGCACGTCGAGACCCAGGCCGCGAGCACCGCCCACACCATGTCGACGACGGACACGGCCAGCGGCCATGGCAGCGACATCCTGCCTGCGTGCCAGCAGGCCCGCGCGTCTCAGGTGCTCGATCGCCTAGCTAACTCTCTGTTTTTTTCCGTGCCCAGAGGAAGGAGGTTATCACCGCTGTGTGCACTTTCTTGAAGGTGTAGAGGCTGGGACCTGTTTTTTTTAAACGAACCGGCACAAGATAATGCTAATTTCATTAATTAAAGAAGGAAGAGGTTGGGACCTGTTGTTCCATTATCTAAAAAGAAAGGAGGTTATCCATCGAGCTAGCAGTCTAGCTATAGCACCTTCCGTGCATGGACCAACAAGATAATGGTAGACCGGGCGAGGAAGCTCGATCGATCACGAGACTCGCGTGGAGGGGGTTGGAAAAAGATTGGATCCTGGTGGCCACGTCACGGCATTTGCTGTTGAGCAGGTCTTGGATAGGACAGAATTAAATGAAGAAAACGAAGAGCACCGCGAGCCGCTTCGACATGCTTTGAATTTTATACCCCCTTTGGTTTTAAATTGTTGACGTTTAACTATTTTCAAGTTTCGTTTGACCGTTTATTTTATTCAAAATATTAGCTTAAATATTCAAAATTATAAGTTATATCTCAATTTCCTTTAGTGATGAAACTAATCATAACAAAATCTATGATAAATTTTTAAATGTTTTGAATAAGACGAATGATCAAACATAACTCAAAAAGAATCAAATGTCAACAATTTAAAACCGAAGAGAATAGAGTTTTAATTTTCCCTTCAACTTTCGCCCATGAGGAGAGGTCGTGTTCTAGCGGCGTCATGTCGATGCGTATCAAGGCTTGAAGCAAATGCCTACTAGCTAGTATTACGTTAGCACATAGCCAGCCTTGCACACAAGCATGATTGTTGGATTAAGACGTAGCTAGGGGATTAAACAGAGGTAGGAGAGTTTTATTACCTACTACTTCTTTCTCCCTCCCCAGCCTCACGTCTCGGTCTGTTATTTTCGATTTGTTGAAATTGGAATTCAACGCCCTCCAGTCCAGCTGTACTTCGACGTGATGATAGACAGAACTAGGTGAATTCCTCGCACGTTGCTGCGGGATTTTCATTGGAATTTTTATGGGACCGGTTGAATCCAATAAATGATAAAGTGATATAATGTTTATTTGCGACACTAAATGTGGTTATGTATGGGACGCAATTGTTTTTTATAGAAGGTACATAGAAATAATAAGCGGTCTAATTTTCATTTGTATATTCACGGAGTCCTTTTCACTTAAACATGCATGGATGTATAGTTTCCCCCATTTTTTTGTAGTCACCAATAATAGTACCTCATGCATGGATATACTTCTCAATATATTGCAAATTAGTTCATAAAAACTGTGCATGAGGTAATGAAATGAAGCAAAGGAGGCATATATTTAACACCTAAGGGTTATATGAAGCAATATGTCATGCTTACCAATTAAAAATTCTCGAAAAACCACACCATGAACTTCAAAAGCATAGCATTGATGAAGATGATGCAATTAAAAGGATTTTATTTAAAACATTATTGTGATACCCAAGCGTTGCGACATAATGATCTCGTATGCTGGACCTGCAATGCTGAATGAACAAAACACCCTATGGATCAATTGTTGTAAAAACTGAAAACACGATCACATACATCATTGAAGTGATTATGCTCCATTAGCTTTTTCTACCTCATCGTGTCAATTCATCAAAACTACTGATAGCTACAATCAATTAACCTGCAACCTAAAACATTGTCAGAAGAGGGTATTTTATCTTTGATATGCGTGCAGGTAAATAATATAAACAACTATGAAATCATTGAAAGATGAACCTAGGGAAAACACAGTTGCATCTCTGTCTAACATATCTGCTAATGGTAAACTGAAATAAACGAACACACAATGTGTCTGTTACATACATAGGAATGGTCAGGGATTTGATGAACACGGAGTAAGAGATTATAATGAGAGCGAGAGAACTGAAGAAAGAAAAGAAAACATCTTTCCCAGGAAAGTAAAACGTGCAAAGAGTCATTTAACACCCCATAAATATAGATAAGAAAACTGATCAGAGTCTGTTCATCCAATTGAGCAGAAAACATGACACTTGAGGCATCTTACCGGACAGGAAATTTGATAATTGCATCAGTATAAGGGATAATGCAACAACTAAATTCGACGTCTTCTTAAAGAATAGTGCGCAATCAGTTGAATTGCCCATAAACCTTTTTCTAAATTACCGCAGAAACAGAGCAACAGCCGCACTTCCTACAGGTGAATACATATCTGAACTCTATTTGAACATAGGAACAGAGCACGTAAAATGCAGAGACCTTGGGCATGCTGATCTACAAAATAATTATTACTCTGTAACCTTACTGTAAGGATATGATTACAGTATGAAAAAATAGCTGCACTGTCAAATATGAAAACTCTATGGACTAAAAGATAAGACAATGGAAAATCTTGTAAATACATGTGAAGAATTGCCTAATCTCAGTTGAAACAAACTGGAAAGATAACTCTACTGCTTAACTCCAAAAGAGTTCCAATTCTTCGGCATCGTCAGGAGGGAAGGCTGGAAGGGGCATGCGAGACCTCCTGGCAGGGATGGCTACCATTTAACCGGAGGAAGAAAGGTAACAGCAAAACGTATCAGACCTTAATTGGCCATGGGAAAACAGCATTGGTTGGTCCCAGGGATGGCTACCATTTAACGGGAGTATTAAGATGAGAATGATGGAGGTTCAATGCGTGACCTTTCGGATGGGTCACCTTGGCTGCTGAAACTTCCACCCGCAGGGGAGGAGAGCAGCAAGCCACCTAGTCTGCTTGTGTGCTCCAGTGGATTTGATCCGATGTTCATGGTGGAAACGCTTGCATGTACTTAAAAAGTGATACTAATATGCTGGAAGAAACGGTCCATAATGGGCTTGGCTAATCAAGTTGTTGGCTGTTTCAGGAGGGCAAAGGTGGGTGTTGGTTCGTACGCTGATGTACACTGCTGGAGGGGGGAGCAAGAAAATTGACGGCCAGATTAGCCTGACACATGATGATCTAGCGGCTCATATTTTCCTAGTGACGTGACATGATGAATTAGGTGTTAATGACTTTTGTTGGTTGCACTTATAAACAAAGAGTAGATATGGAAATGGATGGTGCTGGTGGGAGAGGTGGCGTAGAGGTTGCTTAATGGCCATGCATGAGGTCCAGATTAGTTTCTTTTGCCATACTTTCAGTTACAGAAATCTGGAGCAGATTTACGGTAAGATGAACTCATGAGCTCACCATCTAACGGCTGCGAATTTTAAGATGATGTGGCACAATGAGAGTCCAGCTTTATAGCAACTAATAATTCTTAGTGGGTTGCTTCTATATAAGTTATATAGATAAGGGCCTGTTTGTTTCGGCTCCCTGATGGCTCCTGAAGCGGCTTCACCTGCAGGGCTGCCAAACGGGGCGCTCCCTCACCGGCTTCTCCGAGAAAAACGGAGGGAGCCGCACCTCCAAATCACCCGAAGCGCGGAGTCGCCCAGAGGCAGCTTCGCCGGCTCCCTCCATGGTCCCCACGCCACTTCTCCCAAAGTACCCCTGCCTCATCTCTCTCTCAGCCGACCTTCACTCGCCGCATTTTCTCTTCGCCGCCGCCGTTGCTAGTTCCAGTAGCCAGGACCCAAATTGATGGCTCAAATGGAACCACGTTGTCTCTAGGATTCAATTCCACCCATCCTTGGCTGCCATCCCCTCTCTCCCCATGCGAATTTGAGCTCCCCGAGCTCGCCATTTGGCCTCTGTTTTTTTTTTGTTGAGATAAATCCTTCGCCCATGATGTGCATAAAGGATCACCGAGCTACTTCTTCTCATCCACAATCGATTTGATTTTGGATGCACCGCGGGTTTTGTTTGATTTTGAGTAGGGGGAGAGAGAGATTGCATGCAGCGTGCTCGCGTTGGGAGCAGGAGGAGATGGGGAAGAAGATAAGCTCGTGATGGGCTGGTGGTTAACGTGGGCCCCACTATGTTTTTCCAATCTCAAACTAATTATTGGTTTCTAATTTCTGTATTTATTATTTTTACCATATGTCGAATTAAAAATATAGAATATGAACTGCATGTATAAAGTGATGTATATGTCTATTATAGACAATTATCTCTTTCATTCATTCACACATACCAAGAGAAGCCGTAGGAGAAGCCGTTCTACCAAACGTTTACAGACACAGTCACAGGCACAGCTGGTACAGCTGTTTTCCAGAAAAGCCACAGCCACAGCCGGAGCCGACACAGCTGGAGCCCAAACAAACAGGCCCTAATTCAGGCTGATTTATGACCTGGTAGCCCCGGTTGGGAGCCCACGCTACGTGGAGCAAGCAACGCGACAAAGTTAGCTTTCCTACTCACTCCGTCTCTAAATATAAGGAATTGTTGACTTTCAGACATCATGTTTGATCATTCATCTTATTCAAAATATTTATAAAAATATAAAAATGATTATGTTATATTTAAAGTATATGTATTGATAAAACAAATCATAAGAAAATAAATATTATTTTTATAAATTTTTTGAATAAGACGAATGGTTAAATATGATGTCTGAAAGTCAACAATCCCTTATGTATTCAGGGACAGAGGGAGTATTGCTTTCTGAGTTGGACGATATGCAATGCAGCTGGTGACCCATCGAAGGAGCTTTGTCTATTGGTATCCCAACACAAAAAAGGAACTATATGTCAGTATGTCACTCTGTACTGAAAAGAACTGGAATCCGAATGTTCGTTCTACTTGGGGCAAATGTTGAAGCTGCTTGGAGCATGATCTGCTGTATTTTGCTGGGGCACTGAAGAGCACACGAAGATCGTTGTTCTTTTTTGAAGAGGAAGATTCACTAACTCGCTGTTGCGTGGTGCACTATGCTTCGCATCGTCGTCATCCCGTGACTTGTACAGTTCGTCTCATACGGTTACACACACCCATGCTGCAAAACGAGCGGACTAGGCCGCACGGACGGACTACCGAGACGGCGAGACGAACGTGCGGATTAGGCCAGCACCAAGCCCATGCATGTGCGTGTCAAAAAAAAGCCCATGCATGTGACGGGCCTGATGTAGTCGGTGGACAGGTTCCCCCATGGGCTCTAGGCGGTCCGGCGGCATTCTAGGGCTGCGCCATGCGTATTGGGCTCGGCGCATGGGTTTGGTCGCTAAGAACGAACAGCAAGCGAGTCAAGATTTTCTATACAGCACTTTTGCTATCAGCATCTGGAGCATCTACTTCCTCCGTCTTAGTATAATTATCATCTTAGCTCTTGGCATGAAGATTAAGAATAAAAGTAGGTGTGTAAAAAATGGGGAGGAGAGAAATAGAGATAGAAGTGCATTGGAAATAGAAAAAATTGCATCGAAAAGTGAGAATAACTATTATTTTATAAAAAACTAAATGAACCTAAAGTAACAATTAAACGGTCGACTATAAGTCAAACGGTCGTCAAAGCGGTCGTCTCGTGACAAAAAAAGCTATTCATAACCGCGAAATAACAACAAGACTTGTAAAATATTAAAATCGGTAACATTGGACCTGAACATACAAAACAATGCTATCAACCTATCGCGGCAACTTTGTAACGAAAAAGGCATTGGTTCCTAACAGTGGCGGATCCAGAGTGAAAGTTTAGGGGGAGAAGGAGGGGGTGGGGGGGAGGGGCTGAGCTTTCATCTCTTCCTCTTCCTCCCTCTATTTCCCTTCTTCTACCCTTGCAAACTCTTCCATTCTAAGCTCTGGGGGGGGGGGGGGGGGGGGGGGGGTGCTTGGGGGGCTCTAAGGAGCTGCCAACAGGTAGTGGGGGCTGGAGCCCCCCGCTGGATCCGCCCATGGTTCCTAACCATTAATAGTTAGTCTATTCCTAACGATATTCGTTAAAATAAGTTTATTTTTAATGAAAGTTTTTATATTATTTTAATGAAAGAGATGATAGATGACACCATGTCTACATTACAAAATCTTACATTGAGAGTAGCCTAAAAGCGATAAGACTTATCAAAAGTTATCCACGTAAAAAAAAGAAAAGCTGGACATGCTGAACTCATAGTTTCTTTTTCTAAGAAAAGCTTTATCAACGCAACAAATGGACACATTGTTTCATCTGTGTTCATCCTTCCATGAAAATATTGCCTAGACGATAGGTTCATGGCTCTTTTTTGATAAAGACAGTGTATCTAGGCTAGGAAAAACCCAAATCTAAACGGAACTTGAGCATCCATGATCCATTGTGGCACACGGTAGCTCAGTCTTTTTTTTTTTCATTTTTTGATGAGCCATAGGATCTGACCATGTGTGGCGGGTTTAAACTTACCTAGTTTCCTTCATTGGAGAACTTTATTGTTCTAAGAAAGTATGTTAATAGAACATAGTAACTTATCTACATACTTTTTATTAGGAAATAAGATAGCACTGACATACGTCATGAACCCGAACATGACACACGGTAGTCCTGGCACATGCACGATGAATGTGTATATGTGGCTTATCTAGTCTCCTTAAAATAAACTTTATCATGCAATAAAGCACATTGAGTCATCTATATTCATCCTTTCATGAAACATCGCTTGCACGATAGAACATAGTAACCTATCACATACTTTTCAAAAAAGGATATCACTAACGCAATATAACGCATCTGACTCAAGAAAAGTCAATGTCTAAACGGAACTTAACATCCTTGATACCGCATGGCCCGCACCGTTCTAACACATGCACGGCACGCTATCTAGTCTCCTTTCATGATCAGTGCAATAAAGACGTGTCAAGTCATCTATGTTCATCTTTCATGAAAACATCGCTTAACACGACATAGATAGCAAACCTATTCACATGCTTTTCCTGAAAAGATACCTAAGACACAATGTGACGCATTCAAACTCAAGAAATACACAAGTCCAAATGAAACTCATGATGTGACATAGCATCCCATGAAATTTTCTAAAAAAGAAAAAGCAAAAGGTAGACAAATATATAAAAAGAGAAGCTCTCAAGGAAAACCAATTCTAGATGAAGAAAAAAACGATTTGCAAGGAAAAAATTGGGAAAATATATGGAGTAGGTCACGCCGCCCAGTCGGACCTCTAGCCAAACGCAACCAAAGCCACCCGAGGCGACTCCTCCGAGCGGCCAAAAAAAAAGCGAGCGAGCCATAGGGTGGTGGAAAAAGAAAAAACAGGGCGCCCTCACGGCAAGGAACTCCCACCTCTCCTATCTCCCTCCCTCTCTCCTCTCCCTAGCCCCGCACAAATCTCTCCGCCCCCTTTCGCCCTCGCCGCATTGCCCGCCGACGACCCCCGCCGGAGAGAGAGGAGGAAGAGCGAGGCCCTGAGCGGGTGGGAGGGCGCCGGCGGAGCGAGTAACATGTGCGACTTGGTGGCCCGCACGGGCCGGCATCAGCAGCGGTACGAGGATGGCCGTCGGCTAGTGGCCGGGTACGCGCGAGATTGATTGATTACCTTCCCAATTATTGCTACCAGTGCTTGAAAGTTCCTTTCTTGATTGGATTTGATTGGATTGGGGGGCGATGGCTACGTGCGGTCGTGCGCTCGGGTTCATAGCCCTCTTGACCTAATGCGGCGCCCGCTGCGGTGCGCGTCTTATTCCTTATCCCCGTACGGCGCGGTAGCATTGGCTCAGGGGAATGGATGTGTTCGATCGTGGTGGTGTGCCTATGGGGGCTGGATTGTTTCTTGCTGGTGTTTGGATATGCTTTTCTTTTCGTCGAAAGAAAAAGTAGTGTGGAGTCAGGTAATCATCTATGAATTGATGTAAGCACTTAGCAGGGAGGTCTTAATCAGTTTTCGGCATCTTAGTTTGTAACACCTGATGATAGCGACAGTATTGAGATTACCATTTGTTTATTTCACTTGGTGCATATTATAAGCTAGAATTTGGAGGCCTTGAAAAAGGAAGTTAGGATTTGCGATGGATGTAGCTTTCACGAAGTGAGATGTAAAAGAGGGTCAATTTACTTGCTTGGATCAAAGCTAGAACATGATGTACAGGAGCATAGTGTGTTAGCATCTGATGAATAGTTTGGATCCCGAATGAAGTGTGCAGTTCAAATCAGTATCAATAGATGCAAGATAGATAGGTACGGTTTGGAATACTCTTGTGTCTTTGGGTATAGTTGTCGTCATCAACTTCAAAAGGTCATGAATCAGTGTTGATACCAGGTGTTTGTTCATGATAGCTGCCTTATTTTACCTCACATCTTCTACCCATTTTGTAGCTAGAGCAGACATTTTGACCAGCTTTGGCAAGTTTGTGGGGAGTTTTTATTTTCCGCTGCTCCTCTCCAGCATATACGAACTGGTGCCTGCTTTAAGGAGGGTCAAAACTAACCAAATTTGATTACATACTACTAGTAAATTACATATGGTTGCGAATGGGGGCCTCTAGCTGAGTTGGTTTGGTGGCTCTAGTAGCACTCCTCATGTCCTGGGTTTGACTCCCCGTGGGAGCAAATTTCAGGCTGGGATTAAAAAAATACCTCGTCTGTCCCACACCAAAGCACAGGACTAAGGCCTGACCCAGGCAGTTGGTCGTCTCACACGGACCACAGTGCCGCTGTGTAAGGGTGGGGCCAGGGTTCGGGGGTCTTCTCGACCTATGTGAGAAGGTCTTCTTTGTAGCAAAATGCCCCCGCATGTCGAGTTTTTTTGTTAATTACACACAGTTGCAAACTTGCAAATTTGCTACCTTATTGTATAGATGTTGTAAAATCCAGTTCCTTAATATTCAAGGGACCTACTTCCTCTCGAGACATGTTATTATTGTTTCAGAGAGCTGTTGCCTATATTATCTCTTGAAGATATGGTATACTCTGTATCTCAGGAAGTCAAAAGTATTCAAAACTTATTTTTCATGTACAATAACTTTTTCATGTATTACTGAAGAATTATGTTGTGAATGTTTTCCATAGTGACATATCTTTTGTCTTAATTGTTTTTAAGATATATATCTTTTGTCTTAATAAGATCATTTTTCTGCAGGTGCATACCGTTTAGGTATAGATATAACAATGATGAAACTTCTGGTGACGGACATAAGAAACTTGTGGAAGTTCTCATGATTAACTCCCAAAGTGGTCCTGGTCTTTTGTTTCCGAAGGTAACATACTGTCATCATCTCCATATGGAATGTCCATGTAACCATTAGAATATGACGGGGCGTAAAATTTCATATGTGCAAAGTTTTGCCCTGTAGTTAGTGACATGAAATTGTAGCGTTTTGTGCAAGTGTCCAGTTTTTCCGTTTAAACACCATACCATATGAGAGTGCACATTAATATTTCAGCTATCTCACATGGGCAAATGTGCTGTGCCTCCAAGAGTTATTCTGACGAAGTAACTGAAGTGCTTTGACACTAAGAGTTTCAGATGCTTACTAAGAAATGCCCAATCACCGGTCTGTTAATGAGCCTGATTGCAAGCTTCAGTTCACACTTTTTATTTATCGGCTTGTAGATATGTTGCAAATAGTTGTACACGTGATAAGATTCTTAGATATATACAGTATTTGATTTGGCTGCTTTCATGTTGCAGGGAGGATGGGAGAACGATGAAACTGTTGAAGAGGCAGCTGCTCGAGAAGCTGTAGAAGAAGCTGGAGTTCGAGGTGATATAGTGGTAAGAAGCTTGTAAGACATTTTATTTCAAAACTACTTTTCATCTAATGTTTTTAAATTGCTAGTGTATTCCACATGCTGCTGCTGTACATGCTTTCGGAGTCGCTCCTTTTCCTTTTTTGCCCCTTTGAATTCATTGTTGTTGGCTATGGCCTATGTGATCTGTCACCATGGTTATTTGCATTCATATATATGATCTTTACACGGGAGTTTGAATCCCTTTTAACACTGGAAGGTTTTTTTTTTTTTAAAATGGAACGAGTTACAATTTTATGTTCATTATTGTCGGATTGCATTCTACACTCATATGTAATCTTAATAGTGGTATTTTGCTTGCTGTCTTCCAAAAATTGTATGAGACATGACTCACATTAATTATTATCCAATAAATGGGTGGTCGATAAGGCGCAATAGCATGATAGTGCAGTACAACTAAAATACTACTGACAAAACATTTATTGGCGGTAAAGAAGTTATAGTTGCTTAGAGTGTATTCCTTTGTAGCGTCTAGCAGCAGCTGCTTATCAGCAGCTACAGTGTTCGCAGCCATTTCTTCTGCAGCCGCTACAGTGTTTGCAGTTATTTCTTCTGCAGACGCTACAGTAAAACAGCTGCAAAACAACCAGCCGAACAGGCCGGGGCCTGTTCGGCTGTCCTATTTTGCACTGTTGGCTGGTTGTTGCTACTGTAGCTACATGAGAGGAAACCAGCTGCATCCATCAGCAGAAGCCTGCTGAATATAGCAGCCGAACAGGCCCAAGGCTGATTTTACGGGTTGTCTGTTGTGTGTTTCTCCTAAATTTTTTGAATTCATGATGTTGCTCTATGCTTTTAAATGTGTCATCATTGTTATTGAAATTTAGTTAAGATCTTTATAGGGGAGTTTTGTACACTGAAAGCTATGATAATTAGTGGAATGCTTCGCAGAATCCATCAATTTTTTGCTATTGGTGGTCTTTTTCCATGAGTTGCATTTTACTTACCTGACTCAGATCTTAGGATCGTGCAGTCGTATAGTCTTGTTAGTGCCCTTTCTGCTGCTGTCTTCCACACAAGTTGTATCAGTAATGACCCTCACGGCCTCACCTATTACTAGTATTCTTCAGTTTAGGGTTTATTACTGATGCGCAGCAGGTATTATGCTATACCAAAGCACTACGACTGACAAACCATACTTGGCTGGTTGCATTTCTTCTTTATGATTTATTTTGAAGAAATTGTCTAGTATTGCAAACACTTTTGTAGTGGAAGAAACATGAGGTCCACATTGTGGTAGTGTGCCATGATGCGGATGTTCAACTAGTTATGTCTAATGGATAGATTGTTGCTTTGTCTGGCATGTCCTTGAACTGCCCCAAGTTGGCAATCTTCTGGCCAATCTAGGTTCTTCCACTATACAGACATCCTGCATTTTACAAGCACAAACTATTTGCTTAGTGGAGGTAACATGATATTAAACGACTATCTTTTCTAGAAGGTTCTTGGATCTCGCTGAACGCATGTAGCTACAAACATTAACTTCCTTTTCCCCTGCTCTTTAGTTCTTAGTTGTGATTGATCAGTGTTCGGTGCTGAATCATGATGAAACTATACACCTGTATGTTGCTAGCTTAGTTTGATAAATTGAAAAATGCCTATCGCAACAGCACGTATTTGATCTAAATCAATGCCTTTTGTCATTGTACGTGGCTTATATATGTCACTCTTTCTCTGAATCAGCACCGTCTGGGTTTCTATGACTTCAAAAGCAAGACACATCAAGATGCATGCTGCCCGGAGGGTATGTGCAGAGCTGCTGTGTTTGCTCTGCATGTAAAGGAAGAGCTGACCTCATGGCCTGAGCAGAGCACTCGGCAGAGGACTTGGCTCACAGTTCCTGAAGCAGCGTCACGGTGCCGGTACCAGTGGATGCAAGAGGCCTTGCTTACAGGATTCACTGACTGGCATGACAAGTGGAGCAAAGGTGGAGGTGGTACTAACTGCGACCCGGCTTAATTGCCGGACACATCACCTGTCGCTCATATTTGTTCATCTTCTCTCTTTCCCCTAGGCTCCAACCTTGCATATTGCAATAATGCAGTGTATTTCTCATGATGGTTGGTAGGTCATTGACCCTTCATGTCGCATGTCCGGATGGTTATGTAGTTTAGTGAGGTATATCTCATTAAGACGAGAATTCTCACAACTTTTAAGTGTCAATTCTCGTGCCTATTATTTCTCAGTTTCAGCTGCCATCGTCATGGTGCCACGCACCATGCGCATTTTGTAACTCGCTCCTGATTCTGGAGATGCATATGCTATGTATCGACGACTATTATACCTGAAATTTAAAAGGTCACTATTGACTGGAGTCAGCACGCATTGCTATCAGTACCTTACAACGTGCCTTAGTAGTCCATAATACAATCGACACGTATTGCTAGTCTACTCCTCTGAAGTAGACATTATATATGTTGGAAATTGAGGCATGGTTATAAAGTGAGCCGGGTGGCAGAAATCTTGGTAGATGCCCAACTTACATTTAATTGCTGTTTGTTATACGCTTACAAAATATTTTCTGAAACCATTTGAAGAACTTGATGCCCGTTAAAATCCAAGAGCACAAGAAGGACATCGAAATCCAAAAGAAAATTACATTTTGAGGGAAAATAAGTTCGCTGGGAATGACATGGGAAAAAGAAGAGGAAGGGAAAAAAAAAGCTCATCTGTGCTGTGAGCTAATCAAGAGATCATTCAGTTGTGACGCGCCCAACCAGTCACAAACTCACAATTGCACATTACTTACTAATCATGGCTCTTTTGTTGGGGTGAGAGAGGCTCGAACTCTCGAGCTTAGGATCACTCACAATTTAGCTATGAGACATAGGAGCAAGCAAACTGCGCCACCACCCTTTGTGATGATACACTTTTGTGACATCCGGCCCATTGTGATTAGGCCCGAGTGGCCCATGTTATATGAGAGTGTGGGAGTTTAGTCCCACCTTGCTAGTTTAGTGGGAGAAAAGCCAACATATAAGCCTAGGTTGTCCAACAGCCACCACCTTGGGTTAACCCTTTTATGTGAAGCGAGGACGAAAGCGTAAAAGATTGGTGGGGCGAGTGGGGTCCGCACAGCGTGTGAGCGGGCCTAGCCATGTTGGGAATCTGAGATGTTACAAAATAGTATCAGAGCCGACCCTCGCGGCAGCATGGGCGCGTGGGCTAGGGGTGCAGACATATGGCGCATGGCGCGTGTGGGCCCCGTGAGTGGGACACGGCATGGCATATGGGCTGACACTGGACACAGAGGGGAGCGTTCCTGGTCCTTTGGCCGCTAGGGGGTATGTTGTGCCGGTGCTCCGACGAGGACGTCGGTCCTTCGAGGGGGGGGGGGGGGGGGTGTTTGCGACATACGGCCCATTGTGATTAGGCTCGAGTGGCCCATGTTGTATGAGAGTGTGGGAGTTTAGTCCCACCTTGCTAGTTTAGTGGGTGAAAGGCCAACATATAAACCTAGGTTGTCCAACACCCACCACCTTGGGTTAACCTTTTTACGTGAAGTGAGGCCGAAAGCGTAAAAGGTTGGTGGGGCGAGTGAGGTCCGCACAGCGTGTGAGCGGGCCCAGCCATGTTGGGAACCTGAGATGTTATAACTTTTGAGGAAATTGTAATGATAATTGAATATAGAATAATACATAGCGAAAATAAGTTTTTCGGCTACTTTGCTTCGAAATCATGTCACTCCGTATATATACCTGTATGTATATTATTAATACTATAAACCATGAGCAAACTTCTACCCAGAAAAGAGAGTCAAAAGGCATGCATACCGTACCTGTTATATGAAATAATGTGTGGCAGTAGCAGTGCTGATGATACACTTTTATATATTTGCAGCGCTAGCTCGTAGAGTGATTTTATTTCTCTCACATTCAAAAGTATAGTGTACGGTGTGCCCATTATTTATAGCACGGTCCTTTTCTATGCTTGAGGTCCTCACATTCCTCGCCTTAGATTCAGCCGAGAAGGCCGAAAAGCACAATGATTCTGCCCTTTGCTCATGCTCTCCTTTCTTCCTATTCATTCGTACCCAGAAGGAACTGCCAAAACGCAGCAAAAAGAACACACTTATTTCTCGTCAAATTGCGCCGAAAGATGGTGTTTTTCCAACGACTTTCATGAGATGATTATGCCTTAAGCACATGTCTTTATCCAAGGACAATTATTCGACCTAGATGCTAGGCCTATCAATCGTTTGAAAAGTTGAAAGCAGAATGAATCCTACTCGAAAACTCGATGCAAATTTGCTTTGTTCTTGTGCATGCATGCATGATCCGTTGTGCTATCGATATAGTGCAGTCACTTCGATCAGGTAGCCAGAAATGGGGGTTTGAGCTGAGTAGCTAGCTACCTGTGGACACAACGTTTTACTGTTGCGATGTGATGCCCCTAGTCCTAGTCGCAAACTAGTGATCATCAAGAGTAGTGAAAAGGTTTGTGTTCGGCATCCATGGATATATTGAGCTTGACCACATGTCAGCGGAGCTAATCCGCAATCCAAAAACACCCTAATTCAGATGGAGTGAGTGTTTGTTCCGATGCCGCCTTTCCTATATGATCACCAAATAATATACTCCATTCGTTTGGAATATAAGCGTTCTGGGTTTGGTCAAAGTCAAATTTTATAAAATAATGATTGAATATATATATAGAGAGAAATGATTTTATTAGAGTCATTTTGAAACAAACCCTAACAATATGCAACTCTTTATTCTAGTGGAGGAAGTAGAATCGATCACTTGAATCACACAACTAATAAATATAGAGCTTTTAACAAGATTAGAAATGTTTGTCCGTAAGGAAAAAGAAATGGGACGATAGTCATTTTGAAACCAACCCTAACAATATGCAACTCTTTATTCTAGTGGAGGAAGTAGAATCGATCACTTGAATCACACAACTAATAAATATAGAGCTTTTAACAAGATTAGAAATGTTTGTCCGTAAGGAAAAAGAAATGGGACGATCGCTTGTTTCCTTTTTTGGACAGAACAAATAGGATAGAAGTTCCACGAAGGTATTTTTTCTAACGGGAATACCAAGGTCTTGTCACTTCAAGTGCGTTTCGGTCAATCAAAGATATTCCATGATTGGATGGCCATGCGTTCTTTTTTCTTTTCGTCTGTAGGAGATAAAAGCAGTATAAAAAATGCTTCATGTGCGACTTATTTGTACGATCACGTCGAGGCCAGAGAGGCCCTTATGGTTTAAAAACCAAGTGAACCACCACCCTGGTGAGAGATACATTCGCCAATATGATTCATATAATGATGTGAGTTACGTGCATGCATCTTCCTTGTACCGTTGTACCTGTGTGTGTGTGTGTGTGTGTGTGTGTGTGTGAGAGAGAGAGAGAGAGAGAGAGAGAGAGAGAACATGCTTCTACTTGATAGCACACCACTCTCACCCAAATTCAACATATTGTTAACTGTACATTAGTGTATCAAGAAGATATACGCCGCGTATTTTGACATAAGCGCGCAGCATATATAGGATCATCCCTTTGCACCGAAAGAGAAAAAAATATACTCATGGTTCCATGGGTTAGTCAAGGCTAGAATCAGATGCATAGCCATGAGAACCCCACAAAAAAGAGAGGTATATGGTTAGACTTCCTATTTATGTTTAAAGATCGCTAATAAAAAATAAGAAAAAATAGTAAGTCTAATTCTGAAAGTAGAACACATGCGGTACATATATAATGATAGTGGTTAGTAACATAATACTATACTTCGATTCGATAGGTTGAAGTTTAAAATGTTCAATTGCAGTTCAATTGCAGCTCTAGCTATGCCGTGGATGGACGAACATGAGTTTCAAGGAATACAGTAAGCTAGGAACATTTTAACATATCCTGACTAAGAAAAATAACTTGAGTAGTACTGTCCTTTTGCATTCAGTGGAAGAATATGTTCTACTTCGATCTACATGCTAGTGAACTGCTCTTGTGATTTTGCCAGAAACGACCATTATGTTAATTAATTCGTTAACAGTATCATGCATAGACTAGTTCATCCAAATTCTAGTTGAAACGCTAAGTATCAGACCATTGTGTTAATACCATCGTTCCTAACTTGCTGAAAATATATTTCCATTTTGAAATCCAGATTTCATGACTGGTACCATATGGTTGGAACTGCACATAGTTGGACTGGACTAACAGCTTATCCGATGAATATCATAAACTATTAGGAAAAAAGAATCTATCCAAATTTATTAGAGTAATTGACTCGAAGCAATTAGATAATAGTTCTCATTATTTTGGTATACCATAACCCTTTTTTTCTGTTTACTCTACAACATGTCAAGCAGTGGGCAACTGTACAGAATGGATGAATTGTGACCAACAGTCGCGGTCCGGATCCCACTAACTGCAGAATAGGCAGGTTATTTTTTATTTATTGGACCTTGAAATTTAATAATATGATAATATAATATATGGAATGTACAAAAGTATTGCGAGTGGTGCACAAAAGTTTATGAGGAAATTCCTTATTTGGCCCTAGAAAAGTTCCTGGTTCCTTTCTTGGCCTAATCTGAAAAAAAGTTACCTATATGACCCAAGTTGCAACTTTCATTCCTTTCTTGGCCCTTCCGTCAGTTTTGAGTGCTAACGGTGTTAAATGTGTGCTGAAATGACCATTCTGCTCCTGACTTTAATAAAAATGTAAAATTTATTTTCAAAATAACATAATTCCAGAATAACATAATTGTTCAAGATTTTATATTGCCGAAATTATTTAATTTTCCGAAATTCCAGAAATAATGCCAAAATTTTGTGTAATATGAAAGCTTGAACAATTATGTTATTCTGGAATTTCGGACAATTAAATAATTTCAAAAATAAATTTTACATTTTTATTTAAGTCAGGGGCAGAATGGTTATTTCAGCACCTATTTAACACCGTTAGCACTCAAAACTGACGGAAGGGCCAAGAAAGGAATGAAAGTTACAACTTGGGTCATATAGGTAACTTTTTTCAGATTGTGCCAAGAAAGGAACCAGGAACTTTTCTAGGGCCAAATAAGGAATTTCCTCAAAGTTTATAGGTTGGGTTCGTCCGAGATTCAAATTCTCGAGTATCAGAATTCAAAATTTACTGTCTATACACGATGCATCGTTTTGCAACAGTGAACTTTAAGTAGTTATATTCTTCGAGGTACAAAGGTTTAACCATGTCCCTGTGGTAACTAGCTACTTAATATAGGTCCTAACATCCGCTGCCCTTGATCAAAACCTTGATATATTACTTGCAGTCTTCCTTATTCTCCTCCTTTTGGCCTTTGCTTGCACGCGTGTGTGACAATAGCATCAAGGCATGGCATGCCTGAAAACGATAGGTAACTGCAAAATTCTCTTCAAAATTAAAACATAAACATACCAGTTTGATGCTCCAGGCACAACTATAAAAGGGGAGGAGAATAATCCATACTTTATATCATCATTTGATCCCAATTTTCAATTGTATCAGGGCATAGAATATCTCTAGACTCTAGAGCTAGAATGACCAGTGGGAGAACCAGAAACTCACTTAAGTCCAATAAAAGTGAAGCGGCCAATATGCTTTCCATGCTACTTTCTTAGGGAGAAGAAAATTGTTCCAAGTGGTGAATACTAAGAATCGATGAATTCATTTTGGCACGAAAGGCTATTCCAGAGTTGTCCTATGAGAGATATGCAATCTTCAGGATAAGAATAAATCATCGTTTCAGAAGGAAGCGCCAGGTGCAGAATCAGATAGTTCAAATCAATCCTCAGGCAACAATCATACACAGATTGTTCTGGAATTTCAACAGTGTCTATTAGAGTCGTCTATCGGTGAGGTCCTTAGATAGGTTCTTCTGAGAGCGAGGTTCAACATATAAATCTGCTATCGGTGATTTCTAACTCTACGATCAGAAACATATAAATTTGGACGTGGGAGACTCACGTAGTGGTATCCTCGAACAAAAAAGAAATTACAAATATTATGAAAAAACTCATAACAAGTTCTCTGTAAATAAACAACCACACGTGTATTTAGGAGCGTCCCGCAAGTGTTGGCGAGAATGCAACATTGATCTTGAGGAACGGTACAGTTGACGGGTCACATCCAAAGGTTCATATCATTCCTGTACTTTTTTATGATACGGTGATATACTAACGAAATGACATTGCCGTGCCCCGTTTGATGCAAGTTTGCCCGCTCGCTTTGGCGCATGGAATCGGAATTCAGAGAGGCTGGCTATCATGACTGGATAGAACTAGCGATATCTAGCTAGGATAGGCACCAAGGATGCGTGTGTGCTAACACTGTTTTCAAGCAGGACAATTTGGAATTCTCTCTTAAGATAAAGGTAGTGACAAGAAAGGCTAAGATTAGTAGCTAGCATTAGTGGCCTGTAAGCTTGCAGATTTGCTCGAAGCAGCTCCACTTTGCATCGTGTTAACTATTAACCTATTTGTCGTTACATACGTAGGCATCTGTCTAGGGGGTTAATTTGTCCAGTAGGAAAAAGACAAAGCTTGCCTATGTGAACATTTTGTCTAGTGTTTCAGAGAGAGTAGAGTAGTACATGCATGGAAGACGAGCACAACTCAATTTTGTGCGTTCTTCTTTTGAAGAGGCTGCAATAAGGTTGTCAATGAGATGAAATTGAATGACACATTGATATCAAGTGTGACGGTTGGAGTGTACCATCGTAAAATTCGGTTGCATTTGCAGCTTAAAAGGGGGATATATGTTAGTGCGATGTTCATGGATACCAATTCAAAATTAAAAGGTAAACTATAAGTGGATGTCCGCAAAAAGCCTATTAGGAAATTAGGAAGCTGGGGAGATAAGAAATGTTTGACATTGTTTTTTCCGCAAATGGAACTAAATAAGTAGTTTTGGTGTCTTATAGGGATGACCGGCTTTCCTGGTGGTTAGTCTTGGATGCAAGTACAAACACAATGATGCATCTCGTTTTAAACAACTTACCAACTTGAGATTATATATGATATGGGCAGGTGCATGCTTGTACTAACTACCCTATTACATGAAGGGCTAGAGGCCTTGAAGCATTTGAACCTTACCTATAGATGCCAATATAAAAACACTATCTAATGATCACCACTGCCCTTACATAAGCTGTTACATCTGCATAAACAAACAAAAGGGGAGAGACAAATGCTAGTGTCACCTCAATAGAAAATAAAAAGGTCAGTGTAGGTACAAGAGAATTCCTTTTGACCATTGCTTTAAGCCAAGATTAGGGGCCAGAAGGCTCATCCTTAGAGGCTTGCAAGAAGTGGCAGGCGTCATATATAGCTTAGCTTGTAATGGAGTGCCGTGGATTTGTATTTCATGTCTTGGCTTACATACATGCAGCTGCTTTCAGTTCTACTTTTTGGTAATGTGTGGTTCTCAAGTTTGCAGAGTATATTGTATAAGTCCTCCTCGCCTCAGCAGTTCCTACTTCTAGTGTAGTACTATAATAAGTCTGTAACCTTTTCCATATTTTGGCCTTGTTATAGCATTTTAGCCGCCTCTGCATGCCCTAACAAAATAGCAGTAGCAAATTAAGTTACTGAATGTTCATCTTGGACTTCCATTCGTTGCTTCAGCTTTAGGGAGGGTTAAAGTTCATAAGAAGCTCGCATAGCAGCCATGGTTAACATCGTTCGACTTGGATTTCCATTGGGTGCTTCAGCTTTAGGGAGGGTTAAAGTTCAGAAGAAGCTGGCATAGCAGCCATGGTTAACATGACCTTAAAGAAATAATCTTAAGAGCACACTACAACTTAGAACTACTATTTATGTATAATTAATTCGCAACAAAAGACAATAAGACATGCAAGTAGCTAGTAGTGGACTGGCCCAGAGACTTGACGTCAGCTATTTTTCTTGTTGCACGCATACAAGATTTTATTTTTAAATCAAAATAAAGATCAAAAAGCTTTTGGGCAACAGCTCATACAAAAACTTAAAATATGAGTGGATAAGAAGTGGATCCACTCATGATTGGCTCACTGTTGCATCTAAAAGAAATCGTATGCAGTTCATGGAAACCGTTTTGATCAACACCAGTCGTCAACAAAATATCATCGCCGCTTTTCAATGAAAAGCAAACAAAAGAGAGAAGAAAGAACACCAGACAAGTGGTTGATTTGTACAAAATATTTTAGCAACTGATAATACCACAGACTGGTTTGGGTTTCTAGGTGCTAATACTTTGCAAAGTCTAATCTTATAATTATTTGCGCAACCTAACTAGTAATCCAACATACATATGTGTGGTGCAAATCACTTGGGCCCAATGGAAGTTCAATGGCTTCTATGCCGCTAGTTTATGGTTTTTGTGGTTCATTTGAATTTAATGGCGCACCACAAACCGTTCCTCCCAAAAGAGTTTTGCAAGCTTTGTGTTGACTTTAAGGGTTGTGCCGTTCTCATTGCTTAAGGCCCTCTTGCTATCTGGTGGTTCCTCCAGTCCTCTTCGTATCTTTTTGTGTACCATGTTATTCGTTTGACTTTCTTGTCGATCAAAACCGTTTGACTTTCTTCTTCACAAATTTATTTTGACTTTCTGAACAACATGATTATTATTGGGAAATCAGGAACCCTGGAGCAATTGTGCGATGAAATTATTGTTAGTTATCAGTCTCGCCTATTAGTTATGTCGAAGCGCCTGTTGGTCATGGCGAATGTTCACCAAAGAATCTATTCAATGAAACAAAACAAAAAGGTGTTTGGTTCTAGGTTCATTCTCTATGTCAGATGATTCGAGCAAGTTGTGGTTGGTTGACCTTTCAGGCTAGAAGCAGTAGCCACCGACTATCACTCGCTCAACGACCTCTCGTACTTACAAGAGTTGGACAATGCTGAAGAAGATAACACATTGGGAAATTATGCTTAGGCATTGGCTGGTTGGCATAATATGAAGTTGACTTTAAACAACAGGATGGATACAACGAGAGCAAGGCCTGATGTCTGATACAACCTCCGTCCCTTCTAGTATTCAAACACCAAAATAGTCAATGTGTTAAAAGACTATTATACCCTTCATTTTTATCTCCATCCACCCACCCACTAATTCTCCCACCAACTCCAAAGTTTGTCCTATCTGTAAAACGCCCTACATTTAGGGAAAAATTTTGAACTCCAAAATGTCCTATATTAAGGGACGGAGGGAGTAGCTAGCTTGACCTTGACTTGCAAAACCCTCTCCCAACTATTCTCATCATGCATGAGTATGCTTCGGTGGTCAAGAACGAGGGGGGAAAGCAAAACAAATGTTATACAGATGTCACAAGTTCTACCGGGGCACATGGCACATGCACACAGAAAATAAACTGCCGAACAGTAGTAGGTAAATGCAGTGCAATTTTGCCAATAGATGGAAATCGCATACCCCACTCATTGAAAGTGTATGCAATATGAAGACACGGATTCGGGATAAATGCATAAAAATTGTGGAGATATACACACTGAGGTCTCGTTAAGAACAAAAAGGTCCAAGAGCATATATATAGTCCTATACTATTGTAAGTGCGCAGAGAGTGAGATTCTTGATAAGACAACTCAATGGCGACCATGAAAAGTTCAGATTACGATAATGACTAGAAAATATTCACCTCGCATCTCATAAGAAATCATTTCTTCTCTTGAAAATTTACAAAGATCTCTCTATTTTACAGGCGGCTGGAGCCCATTACATGACCACAATTCAACAGTGCCCATTTCACTTTTTTATTTTGGGTGGAAAACAGAGGAACAAAATTGCGCTAGCTATCTCACTCGATTGATCATCTTATACAAAAATACCGAGAAAACTGGGAGAAAATAATTGAACAGTCAGCTATACGTCCTCCAGGCTTAGTCAGTCTGCTCGGTCATCGAGAGCTTGACCGCAGCAGAGCATGCTGCCATCCGGTTGTCCACGAGCTCCGGGTCGATCGCCAATGGCGATCAGCCATCGTGTTGGCCATGTGTTTAGCCGACGTAACCGTGTTCATACGTTGTCATGTACCATGTCTTAGGCCACCGCTGCCGCTACAGCGGTGGCCGCAGCGAAGACGGAACCTTTCGCGGCGGCGACCATGCTGCTGTACTCTTGGTCCTCCAGCAGGAAGGACCGGACGGCGTCAATGGACGGCGCGGCGACGAGCCGTTGCCACGCCTCGTCGGCGGCGTGGCCGCGCTTGAGGAACACCTCGGTGGCGTCGACGCGTCGGACGCGCCACATGCGTGCCAGCCGCTGGATCTTACCGCGCTGGCGGCACGCGAGGCGAAACGTGTTCTCCTTGATCTCCTCGACCGCCGCGGCGAGCATGCGGTCGCGCTCGCCGTCGTCGACGTCGAGGCCGCGCGACCGGAGGTAGGCGTCGAGCTCCGGCACGCCGATGGCGCGCCAGATGCCCCTGGAGTAGTCGGTGCGGCGCGGGTCGAAGGCCGCGGCCACCTCCTCGACGAGGCCGCGGCGGCACATGTCGTCGACGCGGCGGGCGACGAAGTCGTGGAGCACGGGGAGCTGCGCGTCCACCCAGAGGAAGCAGCACTCGTATCTCTCCCGGAACGCGCGGCGGTCGCCGTCGACGAGCTCCTCAACGTAGGAGTTGGACCCTCCGGCGATGATGGGGACGCGTCCCCGCGCGGCGACGGCGGCCGCCGCGCGCCCGGCCTCGCGGCGGAAGTCGGCGGCCGTGAACTCGGCGTCCGGGTGCGCCACGCCCAGCAGGTGGTGCGCCACGCCCGCGCACTCCTCGGGGGTCACCTTGTTGGTGGCCACGTCCAGCCCGGCGTGCAGCTGCATCTTGTCGGAGTTGATCACCTCGCCGCCGAACCGCAGCGCCAGGTCGATCGCCAGGCGCGACTTGCCCGTGCCCGTCGCGCCCAGCACCACCACGGCCTTGTGCTTGGGCGGCGCCGGGCGCCGGCCCACGGCCGACAGCGGCGGCGGGACATGGACGGCGGCGTCCGGGAGCGCGATCGCCGGCGGGAGCGGCATCTTGAGCCTCGGGAAGGCCACCGGAGCGGCCGTCGCCGCGGGCGCCATGGACAGTGGCATGCTAGATCGTGCTGCCGGCGCTGGTACTGTTCGATCGATCACTTACAGGTCAGCTACTAACTGCTAGCTCGGTTCAGTGCAGTGCTCTGCTTGGGGCGTGTGAGAGCAGAGGAATGCGGGGTATTTATAGGGGGCGCGATGGTGATCTGGACGACTTGTTTAAGCTCGATCGGTTGCAGTGGATGGTTGGATGGATGCGGCGAATGGAATGGAATGGTGGTGGACTCTCAACTGGTGGGGAAGATAGAGCGACGAATGGAAGCGCGCGTTTCTGCGTTCTTCTCCGGCGCGGCACAGTAGGTGGCACAAGATCTGCATCTGCTGCAACGTAACATTCAGAAGCTCGTGAACGAGCTGAAAGCCTGCGTCGTCTTGTTCCGGCCTGAAACATGTCCTCTGTTATACATTCAGTACAAAAAACAAAAAAGGGTCGTTGTGCAAGATTCTGTGTGGTCTTGCCATCAACTCAAGTTGGTCGATCGAGAGAGAGAGGTGAGAGGGCGCTTTTCGGCGGATCAGGCCGGGCTACAACGACTGCGGTTGACTGCGGATGTGCTATCAATCGTGCCTGAATAATTGGGTTTAGATAAGGGTAGGAAGAGAACGAGTGCTATCAATCGGCTGTCACGGCAGGAGTTTGACCTCCATCTCCCTACTAAAGAAGAAGATCGCCGCGTCGAGGAGGAGCGTCTGTCTAGTCGCTTCCTTCCTTCACGTCCACAACTGATCGTTCGTCGTCTTGTTCCGAAAGCGGTAGTCTCTCTGTTCATGGCTTGGCATAGTAGCATAACGCAAGAACCTGGTTAGTGGTTACCGAACGAAGCACATCGTACGTAGTCTAACAGATGGCGGCAACCACATTGGAATTTCAAATTTCAGTGGTACAAAGCAAAGCAACTAGGCTTGCGCCCGGCGACAAGGGATATATGCTTTCTGTTTTGTTTTTTTTTTTTTGTGAGTTGCAGAGGACTACGGTTGAAGCCTTTTTTTCTTGATAAGTGGTTGAAGCCTTGAAGGGTAGTGCGTCTTGGGCGAGCGCTGATTCAGCTCATTCCAGGACAGGAGAGATTGTCCTGGGCAAGGCGCCACGACGAGTCACGACCACGCAAAGCAGTAGCACAACGTGGAAGGAGATTGATCGAGGCCGTGGGCCGCGCCGCGCTGATTGTAAAGGAAACAGGTGGGATTCTTGGGCGCCGCAACACCAGAACGCAACACGGGAGCTGCAGAAGCAGAGAGGCTCTTGGGTTGCGGACGGTCGCGGAGCCGTCGATGTCGCGCGCCGCAGCGAAGCGACGTGACGGTTCGCGGCGGCGGTGCCCGGGTGGGGTGGCCGCCGAGGGGAGTCCGTGCCGAGCGCAATGCGACTCACGAGATGACGGCGACGTACGGCGGCAAGAGTGGAACGGGACGGATCGAGCCGGTTGACGAGCGTGTGGTGCACGCGCGCCGGAGCTGCGGCCTCGGTGGTGCTGGAGAATCCACAAACCGGCTGGGGAGTGCCTCATGGGATCAGTCACGTCGAGACGAGTTATTGGAGCAATGATAAGAGGATGGCACTGATTACGGAGGAGACTTTGCTTGTCGATCCGTGCCAATCGCGAGATGAGCCAACAACAACCAACAGAGGCAGAGCTTGCAGCAGCCTGGCCGCAGTGCGGATTTCGCGTCACAGGACGTGGAGACGTCAGGATTCGGAACTTGAGATGATGATGATCAGCTGATGGATACTACTAGTAACAGCAGACGCGGGCAACCGAGAAAAAGGAGCTAGGCGAGCAAACCGTATGGTGCCGTACGGGTCCAAGCACCTCAATCCATCACGCGCGCGACGCGTCGATCGATCAGTCCGCCTCACCTGGCCGGAACGGCAGATGGACGGGAGCCCAATTAGCCTAGCAGCTAGAGCTAGTAGTAAGTAGTAGCAGACGTGCTTAATTAACATCGAGCGATCCTGACTGATCGATCGATGAGCCTGGTGGAGCTTGCGTCAACGGCAGCCATACCCATACCAGTGCCGTCCACCAACTGACGACGGATGATCAACCAGTGCCATACAATGCAATGCGATGCAAGCGAATACGTAACGTACGGGCACACATTCTGAGTGAGTGGCCCTGTGCTAGCGTTTACCGGCGTTCACCTAGGAGGCTATAAAGTACAGATGAAGGCCCCGTTTGGATGCCCCCTCTCATTTCCCCCTCTAAACTTCTACCCCTAAAGTAAAAAAGAATCTTACTATTTAGGGGTACTAAATAAAATTTAATTGCAAAACCTTTCTGCAGACGGGCGTTATTTTCGAGACGAATCTAACGAGCCTAATTAATCAATGTTTTGACACAGTGATGCTACAGTAACCATCGTCTAATCGCGCTTAATTACCCTCATTACGTCGTCTCGCGAAATAGAGGGGGGGTCCTGGACTTAGTTTTGAATTTGACTTTGTTTAGTACACATAAATCGTGCCGGAAGTGTTGATGTGACAAGCTACAGTGCATAATAGGCCTCTAAACTTTCATCCGAACGCCACCGAAGAAGCTGTTGGATTGGAGCCTTCAATTCAGCCTTGGACTTGGCGACTTTGCTGCATGCAGCTCCCCCGAAGCTACGGTTTACGTACGCGTCGTGTGCTAGATCCATCCTCCGCTAGTGTTCAGCAATGTGAAGCCACGGTCGTCGCGCCGGAAGTACAGGATTTCAGCCGGTAGATCGATCGATCGAGAGCTCATGTTGTTCACTTCACGTCCAGTCCCTGCCAGGGCGCTTATTACAAGGACTGCGTTGAAAGTAGGCGTTTGCGACGACTTAATATTAGGCCTGTCTACCTGCCACTCGGGCGTTTTAAAGTCCCCTGGCACCCGGGTATTCCAGTAGAAAGAAATACCCGATTTTTGTTTTTGGGGATCGGGTATTTCCTGCATCCTTAGCACCCGATATTGTGACCCTTAATTTTGAATGGAGGGATCAGATCAGAGCATGTTTAGACTGCATTTCAGCCTCAGATTGTCTACCAGGCTTCATTGAAATCAAGCTTTAAAAAAAAACTCAAATTGCTCCCGACGATACAAGCAAAGCAATACATAATAGCACGTTAACAGATCCCTAAGGAGGATTTATTACAGACATCATATTTATTTGTGAAAAACAAATTAACAGATTCTGGTAACTATCTCAATCCCACAAAGGCAAAATATCAAATATTTCATAGATTTATTATAGATAGCAGATTTACAAAGGATTTAGGAACCAAACTCAATCTCACAAAGTCAAATTTCAAAATTAAAACCAATTACAGTTCAATATCACAGAAATTACAAATTTTACATGTAAAAATAGGCTAGAGGGTCTGAATTTTTCATCTAAACCAGACCCTGAATTTTACATTGTATTAATACTCATATGGTTGGCTGCAATATATATGTCTCAATAGCAAACCATCCAGAACTGTTCAGAAATTTTGTATGAAAACAACAGGGTTTTTTACCCACAAATTAACAGATTAATAGATTTTGGTAAGTTATCTCAATCCCACAAGGAAAAATATCAAATATTTCATAGATTTATTATGGATAGCAGATATACGATGGATTTAGGAACCAAACTCAATTACACAATGTCAAATTTTCAAAAATAAAACCAGGTACAGCTAATATCAAAAAATTACACTTAAATTTACATGTAAAAATAGGCTAGAGAGTCTGTATCTTTCATCGAACCTGACCCTAAAATGATAGTAAAAATGGAGAACATGTTTTTGGATCCATTGTATTAATACTCATATTGGCTGAATGCAATATATATGGCAAAACCATCCCGGGTTTATATTAAGACAACATGCTGTTTTTTTCATCTAGCATGGACAACAAAAACTAAATCACATAAAAATATATATATAACTGCCCGTACAAAAGACTTCACCAGAGATTACTCGCTGCTCGACTAGCACATTGACCTTGAGGAAATACAGTGCAAGAAAAATAGTAACAAGCACATGTTTCAAACTTGCTGCCAAAACTCATACATGCCGGTATACTAGTGGAAACAACTATAGGATTAACAGCATGATTATTTAGCCATTCTCTAATAGGATTAACAGCATGATTATTTAGCTATAGGAATTAGATGATTGCAAAGCAATTGGCACTGGTTACCTTTCTCAAGTGAAGGCAGAGCAAAACTAGGCTGCTGGCAACACACAAACATCCAGCAGGAAATCCAGTACCTGAAGAAAAACTCTTACCCACATGATCTCCACGTGAGAGTATCAGTTTGATCAGGCCATCCGTCGCACAAGTTTCCTGCACAATCACAAACAGCACCATATGCTCTGCGAGAATTGACAGAAAAAATCAAACAACCCTAGCAGAGGCAAAGCGATGAGATTGAAATGAGCAGACAGAAACAAAGTAACCAACACAAACAGAAGCACTAGATCAACAGAGGATTTAGGGAACCACCCAATCCCACAAACGCAAAGCACATAAATTACAAAATTTATTATGGATAACAAATTAACAAAGGATCTGGTGGACCAATCCAACCCCACAAAGTCAAATATTCAAACAAAAAATGCTAAGTACACTACAATTACACAATTGTTACACCTAAAGTTAAGGTGTAATAAGGACCAGATGAACTGTACATTTGTACAAATTACATTTAGAATGAGTAAAAATGCAGAGCATCTAAACCCTGGACCAGAAACTATGCCAGCATGACAAGAAAATGTTCCCTAATGATATCTCTAGTATGTAGTACAGAGGCCATGTATTATTAACTGATGCTAGACTGACAACAAAATAGTAAAGCATAACAGAAAGGGATTTTGATCATGTCTTTTAAGAAAAAAATGCAAATAGTTATATCTTGAAGAGGAAGATAACCAATGGAAATTTGGTTTTCACAAGTAGTCACATAGCAAAATGCATTGCATGTCACTAACATTATTTCAAAAGGGATACTGCCATCTCAATGTCAAACTCGACTCATGTAAATCAATCCATATAAGATTAAATACTAACACTTCATATATTGCAAACATTCAACAAAAAATAGATAGTGTTCACTGTATCGTATAGTGTTCATATTTTTGTTGTCACAAACTCGAACTCAGTTGGTTGAAATGTCCTCTTGCCTTCGGTAGTGCATAGCTGTCACAAACTGAAGTAAAAGCTTCATTGAGATATATCAGTTCATAGAGGCACAAAAGATGTTGACAGATAACAGAGCTAGAAACATGCCTGCAAGTACAAAGGCAACTATAGAGATTAAATGTATTCGTCCATCAAGACTAATCACACTTGCATTGACCAGCACCCGATACAACCTTAGATTTAATCAGAAAAATAGATATGTTAGTAAACAATGACTGAATGTAGTCGGCCACAGGCAGTAGGTAATACAAAAGGCACTAATTTGGATGAAGAAAGAGTAATGTGCGGAACAACTATCACCACGTGAAGGTGAGACGTATCAGAAGAAAACAAACACAAAGGAGCTGCACTGACAGGACCTCTGAGATGTTGCATCATCTATTGCTAACCCGAGAGAGCTACTTAGCACCAACCAAATCGCACTCACGATGAACACAAAAGTACTGATCCAAGGGGCATCGAACTGCTCCATGAATCACGGCAAGGGGGCGGCTCAGATCCAAATTCCAAACAATAGCATAGAGAGGAATAGAGAACTAATTGGAAGCAATCAAACCGCGCCACCGCACAGACCTCATATGCCTTCACCACAAGAAATGGGGAAAACAAATCAAAGCACAAAGATCTGAGCTGAACCCAACAAATATAATCAAAGGGGCGCAGATCAACTGAAAAATCAGAAAGGGGATGGACAGAAAATCAGAAGGAGTTGCGCTCGTCTTGCGCTCGCTACCCGCGTGATCGTGAGGACGACGAAATGGTGATGCGGATCCTGCGAGGCGACGGGGAAAGCTCGCTCTTCTTCTGGGCGGAGGAGGTCGGAAACACAAAAGGAAGAAGACAGTCCACAACAGTAATGCAAACAGAGTCATGAAGCCTCATCCCACCCCACGCATAACACATCGGACGGTCAAAAAATCGGGTGACAGAGCAACCTGAAACACCCGGGTGGAATTTAGCAATTCCCTAATATTAATTCAGCTTAGATAGGGTAGGATATATATTGACCTCCACCATCATCCATGTGTGGAGAGAATCAGAACGTCCGGTCGCTCTCATCTTCACGTCCTTCGTCTTCTTTGGAATGAGAGTGGTACTAGTGATCATGATCTCTAGCTTGTCACCTGAAACAGACCAAGACGTTGGCGTACAGTGAATTCAAGAACTATGGTGGTTCGTTCTGCACAATGTGGTACGGACGCACTAGGCGTACACCGGTCCACCCAAAATTTTGCCGCAGTTTGCTGCAAGTACTAGTGGGCAGTGACGCCAACCACACAGACTAGACTAGTACTGTGCAAGAGATTGTGGAAGACGGAGGAGCCTGGTGGGCCCGCGCAGAGGAAGAAGGAAAGGCAGATTGCAGCAACGAAATACTACAACGCAACCACGGAAACATACAGTACCCTGCACTACGTCCAGATCGACGTGTACGTTTTGTTGAAGGATTTGAGAAACTGTATGGCGCTCTATCTGGTCATCAAACAGCTGACTTTGAGCAAAATCAGTGAACGAATCTCACTGCTAATCATTCTCCTCAAGCTCAGTGAGATGGAGAAGATTGACTGGCCTCTCGCTTGCGCTTCCACCGATCAATCAATCCGTAGTGGTGGAGTTTCCTCCCGGTGCGCGCGGCTGAAGCCATCAGGCTCGCGGATGGTCATGCTTAACTTTTCGGCCGTGCCGTGCGACGCGGAACGGCGCGGCGGCGGGCATCAGGCTCGTGGAGTACGTGGGGGTCGATATATAGCTCGCTCGCCGAGAGACGACGATGTGACGCCTTTGTTCTGTTTTCTTTTCATCCTGATTGACGGGTTTAGCACACGCTAACACAGGCTTTGTGTGAGACTATGTATTTCTCTCTTTTCTCCTTAATGCAAAGGCAGAGCACCTGCCAATTTCCGTCAAAAAAAAAAAAAGACGGTGGCTGGGTGGTGGTGGGCTCTGGTGGCCGCCGATCGCGCAATCATGCATTGGGCACGACGATGGCGACGCGCGAGCTAGCGTGTGGAGCATGCCGCGTCTACTCGTGGCGTTGGAGCGCGGCTGAATGACAGTCGTCATCCAGCCAATGGGTTCGCCACGACGGCGTGGTGCTGGTACCACGGCCGCGGTACGTCCCGCTCCGGACAGTCACGTCCAAGAGCAATAACAATTAATACTATCAAGAGGAGAGGATATGTGGATGGCGCTGATGATTACGGAGGAGACTTCGCCCGTGCCAATCATAACAGGATCGGAGCCGGCCGGTAGCTACAGCACCCGGGAAAAGGAAGCTCGATCGCCAGCACGTACGAGCGCGCAGAGCAGAGCAGGCTGAGCAACCTGGCTGCTACTTTCGCGTTACGGGACGTGGAGACATCACGGTCAAGAACCTCAGAAGATAGCAACAGCGGAGGCGGGCAACGAAGACGATGCTGACTCGTCCAACTCGATCTCCGGAGCGCCGCAAGGAAGGAACAGCACGGCGGCGAAGCTAGGAACGGACTGATCCCCTGCTCCGCCTCCGGCGACAGCGTATTGGGCCGTGCCTCTTAAAGGGTAGGATTCTGAGCACGGCCCACGTGAAACAAAATGGGCTTAGCCCGTGGGTCGTGCCCTTCTTCCTCAAGACCGCGGGGGCCCCACCAGGCGCAGAGTAGAGTAGGGCGACACGGCGCAAAGCTTCGAGGGCGCAGGGGCGAGGCGGCACCCACCGCGCCGACCTTCTCCTCCGGCGTCGGCAAGCCCGTAGGCCGCGGCGACTTGCGAACCCTACCTACATACCTGCCGATCATGGCGTCCACGGAAGCGCCTGCTGCTGGCGCACCGTCCACCTCCGAGCCTGCCGCGGAGAAGAAGCCCATCGTCGTCCGGGTCAAGCGCAAGCCTTCCCAGACCCGCCCGGACGCTTTCTGTAAGCTCCCCCCCTTCCCCCATCCTTTCTCATGGCTCCGTCCGTTCCTCCTTGAATTTATATCCTCACTCAGACAGGAAAAGGAGGGATTTTGATGCATTTTCGGGTGGCGTTTATCAGGGCTAGAGATTAATGAGAGGCCAGCCAAGAAAGCGATGCTCGATTTCTCCAGCCTTTCCATCTCCGAACCATCCTCGTCCTCCTCCAGCGCTAAAGGTATGAAGAACCAAACGGGTGTAATCCTCATATGCAAATCTTGTTGCTTAATGGCATAGTCGAAGGATACTTGATAGTATGAGCTTGTAAATAATACTCTTTCTGATTGCTATGTAGATAATTTGATATCGAAATTTCCTTGGCAGCTTATTCCATTGATAAGTTGGCCATATTATTTTATCGCTCGTTCGCCTAAGAAAAACTTTACTCTCTTACTATGACCACAGCTACAGAGGAACCACGGGTTAAGAAGCTTCTTGTCCAACACATTGAGACAGTACACCACTCTGAAGCAGTTGGAGATGTCGTGCATTCTATTCTGGTAAAATCCCTTTCTGTTCTATTAGTTTTAATTTTAGTTGTTTAACTGGCTTAGCGCACGGATTTCTCATTTTATTCAAATATAACTCCTGCTGCCTAGGACCTCTTTTGTTATTTTTCTTCCGTGGATTGTATGGTCCTCATAAATAATCTTCAGCATAACAACTTCAAAGCAATTTTCAGTTAAAAACTGAACAACTTCTTTGAAATGGATTACTTTTAAACTTTCATCTTTATTTGTGTGGAAAAGAGGAATCAGTTTCAGCTCTACTTCCATATATGGTTACGCAGTTGGTCAATAATGCCTGTTCTATGCACGCACATACGACTTCTTGGAAATCAATTTGAATTGTTTTTGCAGCTTGCTGACTCGAATACCAGAGAGATAAAGAGTAAGACTAAGGAGTGGAATGACAGAATGAAGCAAGACAAAGTGAGTTTCTGCTAATGATTACTGGATTAAATAGCTGTTTCCCGTGAAGATTCCATAATTACTGAACCTTTTACTTTCTCGTTGAACATTGCTGCCAATATCTTTTACAATCCAGTAAATAGTGTTGTATTTAGTTGTTGTAACGAATTTAGGTACTCAAATGCTAAAATGGTCCCTTTTGTGCCAACAGAAACAAGACCAGCTGCGTTCAGCAGCAAGGCAGCGGCATGAGGTACGCACGTCCAATTGTCTTTACTGCTCAGTTCTTTATGCTTAATTTTCTTCGAGTTAGAACGAGAGAATAATTTCAATAGGCAGTGTAGCTCATGAAATTTGGAGCAAATCAATGATATAATTAATTATGGGCCTTGGATTTTAGATTATGCCTAGTAGTATTTCATGAGGGTGGCAATGCTACTACTCAATTTCCTAAGACTAGAAAATTGTATTTAATTGTCTTAAATGCTATGGTGCTCTTTTTTGCGTGAATTGTTGTGCATGGATTTATTCACTGTCACTATATAGGATTTGGGAAGAAATGCTCGCTTTGCGCAAATATGGAGTCGTCGTAAAGGAGGAAATAATGAAGGTGATGAATCACTGAGAGAAATATGCCATCTATATGATGCTATCCAAGTGGATCCAGAAGCAGAGAAGCATCCGGCAGAACCACGGCAAGTCTTGCGTTCTGACGAATTACCAGATCTTCAGGAGAGTTGTTATGTTTCATGTTTCCTTACCATGTTCTGTGCAGGACAACTATCACTCTTGAAGAGGGTGCTGTTTTATGCAATTTTCTTCCACTTTTACGGGAGTACTTGCCATCAGCCGCTGAAGAAATTGAATCAGATATAATTTCACTGGCACCATCAGAAGGTTTGCAACATTCATGCCACTTCAAAATCTGGAGTATTTAACTAGCTTATTTTAGAAACGTTAGTTGCTCTTTTAGCTATTGCTTCATAGTTCATTTCAGCATTTCAAGTCCAACCTGCCAAGAGTCCAACCTCCTCTAATGAGAAGGGGGAAAAAGTTATACTGAAACAATTTCTGCCACGGCTATTCTAATGGCATGATGAAGTAGGGCATGATTTTTTGTATGGATCAGTGTATTTGGCGCGACATGCCAAATTGTGTGATGCCATACTCCATTGCACAGCCTCATTCGGAATGCTTACTCTCGGAAGCATAAAACTCAAACTAAGTATACCAACCTTTTTGTGTGAAGTTCCCAGTGCCAAGGCTTTAGGTTGAATTTTTCGGTACAAGTTATACTTACATGAACTAGTTAAAGTGCTCGATGGTTTCAGTTTTTGTGTAATATATTATCACAAACTCAATTAATGGTACAAGAAGTTCTTCCAAAATGACCAACAGTTTTGCACCAGCACTAATTTGATGGGTTTAATTTTTGCTGTTGAGTAGAATCAGAAGTTTATGACATATATACTGTCAAGGAGGTGGATGATATAGATATGGAGGACACATCAGCAGCTTCATATCCACGGTAATTGTGGTTCACATGTGTGAGCTTTATTCCATTGTTATGTTTGCAAATTTCTAAGCGGTCTTCTTACCCTAGGTTACAAGTGGACGATGATGAAGGTGAATGCTATGATGATGACTATCCATATGATACAGATGATTCAAATGGTAATTTTAAAAATCATTCTACTTGTTAATGAATTGCTTAGATCATTTACTAATATGTATTTGCTGAAATCTTCCATCTTGAATATGCAGCTGAAGATAATCCACTCTATGATTATCCTGAAGAAGCATCAGAGGACGAGGATGATGGTAGTGATGATGAGGATCCTTTTGGGGACAATGAAGGTTCTGATTCTGAGTACGAGAAGGAAGAAGTAGAAGTGGAAAAGGATGAATAGTGGGGATAGAAATGTAACGCTGACCATTGAGATAGCAATGCAATGCGGGGGAGGCTAGCTATCGAGTTGGACGTAAATGTAATGTTGACTATTGAGATCGACTCAACATTGTTCTGTCACGTATCATTGTGCTTGAACATCAATGCATGAGAAGAAAAATATCCCCTGCATTACCAACAGAGGAAGAATCATGTAGTTATGGGTTTTGGAAACTAGGGATGCTTATGTTTTGCTCATATTGGTCTCTTGCTGCCTGCTGGGCAACGCGCACAAGTGAGTGCTGAACTGCTGATGTCTTTATGTGAGAAGAGTACATTTTTTTTCCATTTTTCTTTTTAGAGGAAGGATTTTATTGTCCAACAATGGTATTTAACGGTAGAGAAGAAAATATTAGAGAGAAGTCTAGACTTTGATTCAGGCAATATTTTGCCATGAAGGGAAAATAATAAAGAAGCTCTTATTTACAAAAAAAAAATATAGAAGCTCTTATAATTTAGCTTTTTTTTTTGAGATTACTCTTATAATTTAGCTAATAAGCGGGCCTTCGCGATGCTCGTCAAATCAAAAAAAAAAACGCCGGGGGTCCATGCCCACGCTCTGTTTTGCGACGTGAAGCCTGTGGGCCTGGAAAATGTGCAAATGTAGATGTTTTGTTTTGCGTTGTGAAGCCCGTGGACCCGTTTAAAGGCTGGAGCATCCCAGACGTAGACGATTCTCAAAAAAAAAAAAAAAAATATTCCAGACGTAGACGCAAGAAACCGAGGAAGAACAGGAAGCACGCAGCGGCGAAGCGGCGACGCGATCGAAGGAAGAAGAATCGCTAGATTTCCAAATTCTCTAGTCTGCCGGCGTCCACCACTCTGATTTTAGCCAGGTAATCCCTCTTCTCCTTTCTTCTTTCAATTCGTCATCTGATAGTCGAGATGGTGCAACCTGCTCCCCTGATTCGGTCCCCACACTTGCTATGTTCCTGTATTGGGTTGATAATTAATCATCTGTCCGACCGAATTGGCGTCTCGAATTATGCTGAAGTGATTGATCTGTATTTCCCCCAAGAATTTGTAGCTCTCCATTCTGACGAGGGATACAATCCAGGCAAACATATTTGTTCTTGGGAATCTCCGTGAGATGCATTGGCTAGTGGTGTTGGATGTCAATGAGGAAACCAGAATTTGATTTTCGCCTTCTGCATATTATTTCTAGTGTGGATGTCTCTCCCCTAGTCTTTTTTCTTTTACTTATTTTCTGTTAGTAGGGTTGTGGTTCTGACATTGGCTGCTAAAAAGGAGCTTTGCTTCGCTCTTGCCTCAATTTTTACAAGAAAGAAAAATGAACCTAGAAGAAAGCACAATATAGCTTGTGATGTTGTGTGGAGGCAAGGCAAGGACCATGTACCTGCATGTAGTAGTTTTGCCTTTGCTGGTTGGAGATGCGTTTGATCTTTTCCTTCTTGGAGATAAGAGTACCACTTGTTGCTTGTGCAGTTGTGTTTCCTTAGCTCTAAATGGACCTCAAGACTTGCTCTTCACTTGTCTTTCGCCCGCAGTTCTATGTGCCATAGCCTGCTAATTTGTCTCTAGCTCCACCTTCCTTTCATGTTACTTAGCTCATACGAGTCACTGTTTTGCTGCAACATTGATTATCCTGAAACATGGGATCATTGCTAGGAGGTCCTCTTCTCGATGTAACCATGCCAGATATGAAGGAATCACTTTCAACACAAGGGCATCCATCCATTTCTGCAGTAGTATGTATATTTTCTTCTCTTTTTTTTCTTTATCATCCTATGCGATGAATTGCTGCTGTCTATCGCACTATGAGCCATGATCTTTTCTGTCAATTGGTTTGGATTGTTGTGTGATTTAAGATGTAACCATTGAACTGATCATAGCAGACCAATCGTTGTTTTCTTCTTCTTCTTCTTCTTCTCTTGTTTTTTTAATCGTGTCTTCTCATTATCCTTGGCCCTATTGTTTTCATATCCAAAATTTCCGAAAGGAAAGGCTTTGATGGAGTGTTTGTAATATCGTGCAGCCTTAGTTTGGTGATTTTATCAATGCTTGAAACATGTCCAGAATCCAGATAAAACAAAACATCTTGATTTTATATGTAATGATCCAAATTAGGAAAACAATCTGTAGCCATACTTTAGGCTTTTAAAAATTTCTTTTAACAATAATTTGGTGAATACAGGTAGATGATAGTTCAGCCGATGGCGTTGAAGATTCACAACTGTTCCCCTCTGTCCCAGCTTTGAACCAAGCTGCATCTTATCTTGCTCAGACAGCTTCATATCTCACCCAGTGCCTCCCTGTACCTGGTTATGTGGGTTAGTTCCTTTCCTTACTTTAGCGAAATTATTCCCTTATGTGAGGCAGCAGCAATAGGATCCAAGGTCTTCATCGTCGTCAGTTAGGTTGTTTAAAATCAGCCTGTGGCGCGAATGTAACTTAAGAGGCATGTGGTGTGTGTGTTGTACTTTACAACTTTCTCTTCTTAATGAAATGATATGCAGCTGCGTTTTCGAGAAAAAAAAGTGCATAAGCAAAGTGGAATCTTATTGTACTTCAACTATTCAAATGTGTTTACAATCTTAATGTAGGTCTATCGGGGGAGGACCAAGAATTAGTTGCACTGCCACCTGCACCGGTGTCTGGCACATCTTCTGTTGACTCATCTTCCTTAGACTTGGCTGGCACTAGTTCATCCCTTGCTCAAGAAGGTTGTAGCGGAATCAATCCTCAAGAAAACTCAGGGCAGATGGTACCTTCAAATGTTTTCCAGAATGGAGCGTCACTGTTTCAAGGGTATAGATTGCTTTTGGTATCTTTATTTTTTAATTTTCCCATGCATGCAGACCCTAGCATATGGATTAGGAGCAATGATGCATATTGAAGTGATGAATGCACTTTTCATAAAATTTGACCCGCGTTAGGTCTATTCTGTCATACGTAAGAATCATGCCAAATTTAACGAGTTGAAATGCATGCCATTCTGATTCTCTTTGTAGATCAATTGGGATAGAAAATTGAATTTAAGGGGATGTAGCAGTCTTTCTTAAGATGCTCACTTCTTGTTTGCAGCCTTGTAGAGCGTGCTCGGAAAACAGTTCGTGGTTCTGCAGATGATATCGGCTGGCTCCAGCGGGATCAAAGCTTACCCACAACTGAGGATGGGACAGCCAGGTTCATGGAGATTCTGGATTCTGTAAGGTCAGGCCAATTTTGCACAGATATAAATGTTTATACGGTATATAATTTTGCTTTTAGCAATTTATGTAATGTAATTTTTTTTTCTCATGGGGTCATTTCATTCACCTTCAGAAAAATGAGCACAAGCTACCTGATTCGGTGGTTTATTTGCTGGTTCCAGGTCAGTCCCGACGACTCTGATTGTGAACATTGAATTTCACAAGTTTCATGATAACATCTGTTGTCTTGATGTTTAGGTTTGTTTAGTAACCATGGGCCGCTTTATTTTGTTAAAACAAAATCATACTTCTCCAAGATGGGTCTGGCTTGTCACATTGCCAAAATTCATAGCGAGGTACTCCATACTTACCTGTACTTTGCTCGACATTTATTTTCATCGAGACTGATAAAAACTATCCTGCAGTCTTCAGTTATTAAAAATGCAAGAGAGATAAAGGAATATATAGAAGAAATATATTGGGGTGCAAGGAAACGTGTGCTTCTTCTTGGTCATAGCAAGGGCGGTGTAGATGCGGCTGCAGCCCTGTCCCTCTACTGGCCACAACTGAAAGACAAGGTTGCAGGTTTAGCATTAGCCCAAAGTCCATATGGGGGAAGCCCGGTTGCTTCAGATATCCTTCGTGAGGGGCAGCTTGGTGACTACGTCAGGTTACGTAAACTTATGGAAATTTTGGTATCCAAAGTCCTTAAGGTATTTGTCTCGGTCACTGCAAGCATTAATCAGGTCGTACAATGGAAAACATTGTTGACTCTGTTCTTTGTCTTGTCTTCAGGGTGATTTGCAGGCTCTAGAAGATCTTACTTATGAAAAGAGGAAAGAATTCCTGCGACGGCACCCATTACCCCAGGAAGTTCCAATTGTATCATTCCACACGGAAGCAAGCATCACTCCCAGTGTGCTCACAGCTCTCTCCCATGTTGCTCACTTTGAGCTTCCAATCGCTGTCGATGGCAGTTCCACCAGGGTACCAGTTGTAATTCCACTTTCAGCTGCAATGGCAGCATGCTCACAACTGCTGGTGGCAAGGTATGGTGAGAAGAGTGATGGTCTTGTGACGAGGAAGGATGCTGAGGTTCCTGGATCAGTAGTGGTCCGCCCCGAGCGGAAACTAGACCATGCATGGATGGTGTATTCCTCGCTGAAAAATGAGCCTGGGGATCAGGCAGACACATCGCAGGTATGTGAAGCCCTGCTGACTCTTCTTGTCGAGGTTGGACAGAAAAGGAGGCATGAGATGGCCATGAAAGATGAGTGAAAGTGTTAGTGTTTCCCTGAGATATATCTGTAATCGTATACTTTTTTTACTGCCAGCTGCACATAGTCGTGTCAAAACCTATGTGACAAAGTGCTTCTGGACCTATTTTTATTTGGTTTACAACAGAAGCTTATGAATGCCTTTGCATATCTTGTGAACCTTGAGATGAAAATGGCAATGTGGTTGTCCCTTCATGTTCCTGATATTTTATTGTTTGCTTCAGTTCGTATGTTGATGGCGCATCGCCGGATTGATATGTTCGTTGGTAGTAAGGAACTATTATGGATAGGGGAAATAGTTGCAGGTTTCCAGAAATTATGGTCTCTATTAGTAGTAATATGGGTGATGGTTAAGGGATGGTGGTTAAATTTTCTGCTTTTATCCAGCTGTGATAGATCAGATATGTGGAAAGAAAGTAGTGATGCTGAGTGGTCACAGATAATTCAGCAAAATGCAGAGATTGCGATAAGAGGAGTAACTGCTAGATGGACAAAGAATGGTAGAATGTGTGCAGGAATAGGAGTAGAGCTCTGCAACAGAGACGAGCAATCGGAAATCTCCGTTAACCAAATGCAGGTACTGGAGACGAGAGCAAGCGGAAGAGCAAGTAGAGGAGGGGCGACAGAGGAAATGCAAGCAAGGAAACACAAGCTGGAGAGAGGGGCGGTAGAGCGACAAAACAGTAGGAATAGTGTGAGAGAAGTGTCGGACAGGAACAGTGAGAATAGAAATCCCAGGATTTGGCGAATTGCCTGGCGATGTAATCTTTCTTTCTCGCTTTTTGTTTTTGTTTTTGTTTTCTGTACTCTGTAAAACTTGTGCCGTGCTTCTTTTGAAGCAAGGGTAACAAAAATCCCTATTTCCAAAAAAAAATGTTAGAGATGGCTGGAAGACATGCTTTTTTGACACAACACGCAAAGATGATGATTCACTTCGTTCGAACTCTGTTTCTCTCTTAATACAGACATGCAGTTCTCCAGCATTTCGAGAAAAATGAATTGAGATTGTTTAGTTTTTGGTTCTACGCTATACAGAGAGAAGGATCTGCTTCAGACTTCGGATCGCGCCCGGTGTCTTCAGGTTGTGCTTGTTTTGGATGGTACCGGGTCGATTCTTAACGGGCTCCCCTGTATCAGCTGCTCCTTGACTCCTCATGAGCATCGGATCGATCGGGGGGATGTTGCTAATTCACCAGGAATATAGACAAGAATTTTAGGATTTGGATCGAAGGAAGAAGGAAGCCCGCAACACAGAGCTGGGCGGCCGGCAGTGGCGGAGGATGAAAAATAAATAAGGTGTGGCGAAACGCTCGACATGCCACTGATTTACAGCTTTCGTTGCATGATCTCTTTCCAAACCTTAGACCAGCTCAAACAGATCACGCTGCCAGGCCAGAGCAGAGCATTCGGTGGACAAATCAAGGTATGGCGCTCGCCAGACCTTGCCATACCGGGTCCTCCGCCACTGGCGGCCGGTCCAATGGAGGAGTAGACTCTGTCAATGACCTGCGGTGGCAAGGCGGAGAAGAAGGGATGGAGGAGTAGCGGAGAAGCATGAGGTGGTGTGGGTGTGGGTGGGCAATCCGCTTGCACCAGCGACCATGGATGGATCTCCGGCAAATCCAGGTCGCTTGCGGCGGCGGCGGCGTGCCGACGGGAAGCCTGAAGGATAGAGGGTGCTAATCTTATTAAATTAAGGGGGTTTGTGTAAATATTTGGATCGTGATTATTAATCGCGATCCAAACTAGGGGGTTTCTGCAAAATATTAGATCGTGACTTATTAATCCAGAGTTAGGGGGTTTTCTGCAAATGTTGCGGCCGGCCGACCGCTCCCCTTCCTGCCTGCCACCGGCGGCCGTCGATGGCGGGCCCGCGGGGGTTTTCCGCCACCCCTGTTCCAGTGCTCCTGCGATCCCTTGAGAACCTTCACCAGCTTCGGCGGAGGACCCCAGCGGCGAGAGGCGCGAGAGCACTGACGGGACGCTGCTCTGGACGGACGGACGCCCCCAACGCCAAGGTCGCCGCCGCGGCCGGTGCCGGAGCTGAGCGTCGAGATCATGTATTCATCGTTCAGAAGCTCGCAGATGGCGCCTTATTGGAGTATCGCCTTCACCGCCTCCTTCCTATCAGTGATTGGAGCGGATTTTGTTCCACTGAATTCTGTTTCAACAGCGGCAGGATGTCGGCCTGGTCACCGTCGGCGGCGCCACCGGCATCGGCGAAGCCATCGTTCGCCTCTTCCGGGAGCACGGCGCCAAGGCCTGCATCGCGTACATCAAGGACGACGCAGGCCAGCAGCTGCGCGACGCCCTCGCTCGGAGGTGACGGCCAGGACGCCATGTTCGTGCACTGCGACGTCACGCTCGGGTAGGACGCGAGCCGCGCCGTCGACGCGGCGGTGGTGCGGTTCCGGCGCCCTGGACATCACGTACGGGCGACAAGGTGACGAACATCCGCAACGTGGACTCCGCTGCCGAGGTGCAGATGGTGTTCCTGGGGACGAAGCACGCGGCGCGCGTCGTACGATCCCGGACAGGTTTGCCAGTTATTAGGACAGTTGAATCAACGAATCGGGCAGGCTAATTTTCTTAGAATGCCGATCAACGCGGGCAGCATCTGCTGGTACTCCTGGAAGTTCTGCAGCTGCTGCCCGATCCTGATGTTCACCTGAAAATGTACCGTGCGCATTCCAATCACCAAACACACCCACACTAGCTAGCTGCGAGGAACACCAACAACGAGACTGCTTGTCACTGCAGAAGCGAAATGCGGGGGCTGATATCAGCTTGAATTCTTTCTTACGAATTGTATGCCCATGTCGTTGAGGATGCCCACGCCGGCCGACGCGAAATTGGCGCCGATGAGCATGTTCTCGCCGCGGAGGTCGATTGGGGCCCAGGTACGGCAGCGCGGGCTGGGAGCCGACGTGCTCACCTGCACCAGAATTCGGAGGCGTCCAGAATCTTTAGATGCGTGCAACAAACAGCGCCAGGAAAACCAAGCCGCCGTGCGCGTGCGGCACCGCATGCTCGACGAACAGAACAGGAGACGATTACGCACGGAGTTGTGGCATTTTTCTTATTTATTCCAATCTTAGCCTCGTCGTAACAAAGTGCCAGGGCATGAACTTTGGGGGCCGGCCATGCATTCCGCTGCCCCGAACAGCAGATAGATATTCCAGGCCCGTGCACAAAACCTGCGTAAAGAGTTAGCGCCCACAAGAACTGTACTTCTGGAGCATAAACTTTGGGGTCGGCACAGATTGGAGCCTATTTTTGGTTCATGGACTCATGGTTGTTGGCTTTTGGTGCATGCACGCACTAAAGCTCTTGGACTAGCTAGCTAGTATCATGCATTGCCAGCCACTCAGCACGCCGCCCCCGGGCGTAACATAGCATCAGTGCATTGGCTGACGCATCCCTGATACACACAGGTACTCGCCAGCTAATGCGTCTTGCCGCGCTAGGTACCTGTACAGAACATTTTTATAGACATCACAAAACTCCGCAGTTGAGCTGCATCAGTCAAAACTCACATGTGAATTCCACTTTTCTATTTAAACGTCACTTGTGAAGCATAGTTCCTGATCGGTACGTGCATATATATCATCGTCGTAATGAAACGAAAGCATCAAGAACCAATTTGACATTTTTCGCGATGAAGAACAAGATTGTCATCCTTTTCTCTCTAATGATCGAAAAGGCTATCCCATCAATCAAAAGAATACTACTCCTGCATACATACCGTTGGCTGATCAATCTGCACGTGCAGTTTATGGCATCAGACCGTGCGCGCACCGACGAGTGGTCCCGAGGGTGGGGATCAAAACAAAGCCGAGAAGTATAATAAAATCAACAAGAGATGACTGTAAAACCGATGACTAGAATGAACCAAGTATGACTACTGTCATGCGCCGCGCAGCTTGCATGCGAACCAGATGACTGTAATCGCGATCGGCTCAACGGGCTGTTGCAGCAGAAAAACCTGTTGCACCATGGAACATGGAACAATATGTTGGTGGGCCATCTCGTCAGCTGTCCCTACCCCTAGTGTTGCGGAAAAACGTCACTTTAGTACTACCGAAAACAACTCGTCTCTCTCTTTCTCTCTCTATATATATATATATATCTACCTATGTTTTCTTCTCTCTCCATCTCTCTATCTTTTCTTTCTCTCTCATAGATCTAGCTAATGTATACTGTAACTAACTGCTACTACCCTTCATCTAAAAAGAAAAGTGTTACCCCTTCGTGATTTCTCTGAGGTTTGCCCTCATTGGAGCAGCCAACGCTACTGGGTTTGTGGACTTGTGGTGGTACGTTGAACCTGTTTCGACCTTTCGAAAGAAATGGCAAGGCGGAGCACGTGTCACTATGCACCCAAAAATTAAAGATGATATCCACACGTTGATCCGCCTTCATCAAGTGCAACATTTTTGGATTCTTCTTCCTCAGATTCTGCGTCTCATACGCTTTGTTACTATCTGAGACGTCTCATTATATATATCTGAAACAAACCGTCCCATCATATGTGAACCAAACGTTGCCATGCAAAACGAATTACATATAGCTTCTGCTGAGTTTATGATTGTTTAACCAATATAGTACCTTTCAAACAACTCCACACAAAGCCTGCTACATAGCATCTAAACATGCATGATAGATTTATACATCTCCTCCACATTTCCACATAACAAACAATCTATCTCCCCCTTCCAATTTATCCTCTTTAGTTGTTCAGCTGATTATTATTTATCATGATAAACTTGCCAAAAGAAAATTTTCGCGGCTTTTAATGGTAACTTTGAGTTCCATAATTCTGTCATCCTCCTACTTATTATCCCACCAAAATTAAACTCAGCTGTTTTTCCGGTCCGGTTTACCGCGGGATTGCAATCCTTGCCTGCGAGGTGAAAAAACAGTGTTTACACCATCCCTCCCTGCAGGCCGTTAGAACATGAACGACGATCGATACGGATATTTTCTCCACCTCTCGATCTCCCTCCCACTGAACTGAAAAAAGCTACACCCCACTTGAGTGTCTTAGCTATCAACTTTTATTATCAAGTTCAATTACCAACCAACGAACGGAAAAAGCACATGCAGGAAAAAGACAAACCTGATTAGCAAATGCGATACTCCACGTTGCTCCTTTTTAGGTTAGAGTTAAAGGGATTTTATTCCAGTCTCATCGCAGCTTGCGACGGACCAAAGTATCAGGTTCATACACAGGAGCAATATGCTCAGTTCAGGAAAGTAAAAAAGGGTCCAACAGAATTAAAACGCTAACAAGTACCCTTCAGCTCATTACATGCCACATTCAAACACTCAGGACCTCGCCTTTCTCTTCAGATTCAGCTTCCTCCTGGTTCTTGGGTAGTGTCCTGATGCAGGCCACCATCATCATTCTGGAGCCGGTAGTCGGATCACTTCCTTCATGTGTTGCTTTAGGGTACAGGCGAAATGTTCCAGCTCGCCCTCGTTTGAGGGGCGGAACAACACGCGCCAGCTTTGGATCATTCCAGCAACCAGCCCCCAAACTTGATGCAGTCCTTTGGTCTGGCCGTGCACCACAGGCCGGGAGCCATGTGTGGAGGACAAGCCTAATGCCCTGGTTCATGACCTCACATTGTTATTGTCGAACCGCTGTGGCGTCATGACGGGCCATTCAACTTTTTTGACCTGCGCGCTATTAGGCACAGCAAAGTTTGCTCCGGTTTGCAACTATCTCTCTCTCTCTCTCTCTCTCTCTCTCTTTTTTTTGATGCAACAGGAGGGGGAAATCCCCTACTGATTATATTCTATATAAAGTAAAGAAACAGCTATTGCAACTATATCTTGTCCTAGCTAGTGACGCACGCCTTACGTGCGTGCGACCGGTGGTGTGGCCTCACCCTCACGCCTATTTATACGGCCAACCTCTCCACTCCACTCCACACCACAACACTTCGCTCTCACCACTACTCCGGAGTAGAGTACGTATTTCCAATCCATCGATCCATGGCAAGCAGCGCTCTCCGGCCCGGCGCAGCGGCGCTCGCACCGCGCCAAAGGAGGCTTAACTCCAGAGTGTGGGAGTACTTCTCCTTCTGTGCCGCCTCCGGGCCCGGTGAGAAAGACCGGGCAGTTTGCAAGAGGTGCGGGGCGACTCTGTTGGCGAACAGCAAGGACGGCACGTCGACGCTGCTCAGGCACATCGAGACCCGGAAGTGCGCAAAACTGGCCGCAGCGCAGCAGCTGCAGCAGCAACCAGGTGAGACGACATCCGCTTGAATTGCTACTGCTAACCAGAAGAGGCCAGATCACGGCGCGGCGCAGGCACGGGCACCGGCAGATGCTTCATTGCTTGCTTGCTTCTCTTTGACTCTTGTGTATCCATTCATCTGCAGATGCTAACCAGATGCAGGCTGGGACCTCCTCCGTTCCGCTGCATGCAACATATGACTTGGACGACGGGCAGGCGGCAAAGCTTGACGACGATGAAGATACCATGATACGAGGACATCTGTCAGGCTTTTAAGTAAAGCTGGGGAAACCCAAAGGTGGCGATCTAGGCATATCACTGAATAACATATATAGCTCTATTTCAATTATGTCACTATATATGGTTTCTCGGTTACCTCAAGTGGTTATTTGGTCTGTCTAGTTTGTGAGCTCTTTTTGGTTGTGACGATGTCTCTAGAGAGATTAAAAAAAAAGGACGATGTGAGACTGGTTTATTTGATCCTCTCATTTTATAATGAGTGCTGTTCTAGGTCGCAACCAATGTAAGTTCCAACAAGGAGGAACGGGTGCTTCATGTGATTCAAGTGCACAGCTTTGTGTGAGGTGTACAAACATGTTTCAATTATAAGAGGTCGAACGATGTCATAAGATGTTGAAGTCTATGAATGGTGTGTCTAGGGATCGGAGAGCATGAACAGCCTTTTAGGAAGATATCATGCATATCTATATTATTACTTTAACAAGCAAAGAAGGTGGAAGTGAAAAGAGAAGGTAGAAGTGAAAAGAGACGGAGAAAAGGTTTGTCCCTTTTCTTGACCCCGGGCCGAATATTTTCGATGTCCCTACCATTAGTACGGGCAGGTTCAAAACATGATACCATCACGTATAAACAAAAGAAAGCATCCAAAATGTATTGTTTTCGTAGATCATTTCTAAAGGCAATGCATAATAGATCACATCTGATAGGCCGCGTTGTCGACCTTGAGCACATTGGACGAAATACTTCATCCAGTTTCCTAATTATATTTGGCTCAGAAAGCGATAAATATTTTTCATGACTCGTGATGAAATTTTGATACATGATTTCAACATTACACGGATGTGGTGTGGATGAACCGCATTAGTAGGCATAGTTTTACTAATGCCTAACTGAATAACGTCTAGCGCGAGACACAGTAATCTGCGTGCTTGTTCATAGACGAGAGAGAGATAGAGAGAGAGAGAGAGAGACTTCGTATCGTAGTGCAGAATTAAAGTTAAAGACAGTATAGGAGGGAGAGAGAGAGAGAGAGAGAGAGAGAGAGAGAGAGAGAGAGAGAGAGAGAGAGAGAGAGAGAGAGAGAGAGAGAGAGAGAGAGAGAGAGAGAGAGAGAGAGAGAGAGACTTTATATTTTGGTAAGAAGCTTATATTTCTTACCATCGGTCATTCCATTTACTTTATCGACAAAAATGCTCTTTCTAATCCTAAGTGTATCAGTGTATGGTTCAATGGTTCATGACCTCAAGTTGTTTTTGGCGAACGGCTGTAATACGGGGCATTTAACTTTTTTGACCTCCGCCCTATTAGCCACAGCCAAGTGGCTTATCTGCAACAAACTTGTGCGAGCGCACATCCACAGAGTACCGCTCAGTTTCCATTGCTTTTCCGAGGCCCGAATACGAGTGCCCGCGGTTTGAAGACGATGCAGATACCATGCTACAAGTAATTCTGTCAGGTTTTTAAAGAAAACAAGCTGGCAAAATCCAAGGTGGCGATCCAGGCGTATCACTGAATAATCTAGCTCTACTTAAATTATGTCACTACATATGGTTTCGGTTACCTCAAGTGGTTATTTGATCTGTCTAGTTCCTGAGCTCTTTTTGGTTGTGATGATGCCTCCTTTTCTACTCTTTGGTTCATGGGAGAGTCTTCATTAGAGAGATAAAGGATGAGAGTCTGGTTCTTTATTTGATCCTCTCATTTCATAATGAGTGCTGTTCTAGGTCGCAACCATTGTATGATTAAGTACCAAGGAGGAATTGGTGCTTCATGTGATTCTAGTGCACAGCTTTGTGTGATGTGTACAAACATGTTTCACTATAAGAGCTTATGAGCACCCGCAACGTTGTTGTTCAAGCGAACAATGTTCGGCTCGGAGCGAACCATACACGTTATTCAAAACGAACCATGGGTGTCGACATGAAAATCGACTCCCGGCTCGGTTCGAACCGAAGCGGCACCAAGCTAATAAAATATAACATCCGGCGATTTTTGTTGGGCAGCGCGAGGAGCGAGAAACTTCTCATCAGTAGCGCGAGGAGCATCGGAGAGAGGGGAAAATTACTTTAGTCATCTGTGGGGTCGTCTAGGGGACCCACACACATTACGCGTATCGAACCGAGCAAGAGCGAACCGAACCTTGCTCGTTCGGTTCGACGCCACATTGCTGGTGCCCTGAGATGTTGAAGTCTATATAGCTCTAGTGTCTAGGGGAGCGCATGAAAAGCACTAAAGGAAGCTATCCTGCAAATCTCCCCCCTCCTTGGAGCTCGTCCATTCGTTGGGTGAAAGAAAAGGACGGAAGCCGAAAAAAGATACTATAAACAAGACTGCCCTTGAGTCCACTTACGTACCTGTCCCTCTCCTTGAAGCCGGCCGAGCCGAATATATATTTTTTTTTTGCGGTGGCCGAGCCGAATATTTTCATCAGTTAGGCATTATTAAAACCATGAAATGTTGATGAACAGCATTAGTAAGCATAGTTTTACTAATGCCTAATGTCTAGCGTGAGACACAGTAATCTACGTGCTTGTTCATAGACAAGCGAGCGAGAGAGAGAGACTTTGTATTTACCCGAGTGCAGAATTACAGATAGTATAGGAGAGAGAGAGAGACAATTTGCTTTTTTTTCTTGTATTGGATTGTGCAAACTCTAGGACTATGGTTTTTTAATTATTGTGCAAACTTGTATTTGAATCCTGCTTTTTTTCTTTAAAATTGTACTGTTTCATATGACATTTTTTTTGTTCTAAGAATCACCAAAACCAAGGGTTAGTCCCGTTGTGTCGTAGACGGGCTAGTCTGGTCGAATGCGCAGCTAAACTCCTGTGCGTTGAATTCAGTCAATACAAGTGCAAAAAGCAACTGTCCAAGTTGGTGGCGGCATATGCATGTGTCTTTTTCATCTCCAATCTCTCTCGAGACCACAACTTCACACTTGCTGGGGACCGCCGTGATGCAGACCCGACGTATGTTTTTTTTTTTGGGAGGGCCAGACCCGGCGTAGTGTCGTACCCCATTTCTGAAGTACTTAGTGTTTACCGTATCAGTCCCTGGATCAGTAGCTGATACGACACTTTCACAGAATGCTTCACAGCAGATACTTTATTTATATTACCGAGAGTCATTACAAGCCTTCTAATACATAAAGGTCTTTATACAAATGAGGCGGGCGGCCTCAACACACACAGACATCACGCTCAAAGGCTGACGCAGCAGCCAGAGCTAACACTAAAACTAGCGGAAGACGACAAGGCTCCACTCCTACAGGCATCACTTGAGCGAAGGCCGAACTTTACTCTTCTTCTCCATCAGCTTGGAAGTCATAGTCGGGCTCATCTTCTGAATGATTTAAGCAAGGGTGAGTACTTAAGGTACTCAGCAAGCCTAACACAAGGGTTATGATTATGCAAGGGATTTGCGAAGGATAGGCTGAGTTTTATCGACAGGGCGAGAAAGCCAAGTTTATGCAGGGCTGATTTGAAAACAAAGCATTTCGCAATTCTAATCAATTATCTGTAGAGATTAGTGGGGTTGGGCGGCCTTGGGGGAGATGCAATCCATCCCGTCAGTTCCTCAATTTTATCACTGGCCGACAACCAGCACACGGCTCCAAACCGGCGTTTTCCAAAAACACACCAAGGAAACTCACGCAAAAAATCTAATCATAGTGTGGCCGATGCTTTTGCGTTGTCCAATACCGTGGAACACGGCTTTCCGGAAAGTTTCTTAACCTTGGTCAAGGGTGCACAAATTTCCCCACAAGGTGGTCCAGTCCTCCCTATCGTCATAGTTTGGACTGTCCCACTAAAGGTTCCATACCTACTTGGTACCACCACGGCATCCCCCACGGACATCACCAGGGGCTTCATAATCATAATAATATGGCCAGTCATAAATGCTGGATCTCGAACACCCACCAACGAACGAGTCTTCTCCTGGGACTCCGTTGCCATCTCCTGCCTCCGGGGGGTACCGGGTGAGTACTAGTAGGGTGTGGTTCCAATTCCGCGCCCATTCACGGCTTGTGGCTGCGCGAGGGGTGCTAAGCAAAGGCGGCACAAGAACCGGTCCTTATACGACCGAACCAGGCATCTTCAATAGCCGATCCACAAGTGGATGGCGTCCCAGAGATAGCCTCCCCACTGAGGACTACCTCGCCTGATCCCGCCCAAAACCATCCCTCACTAGGGTTGCACTTATTATTATACCACCCAATTTCACATTTACACACACCACCAAGACACACGCATTTATACGAAAATCATGTGAGCAATATTAATTAAACACATGTGAAAGTCCTAAGCAGCAAGCATATCAACAAATCATTAATTAAATTAATGATGTTGATTCCTAGGGTTATCAATGATACAGAATATAATCAAGTCAAGGCAGGCAATCAAATATTGCATAGGACCATTCTAACATTTAAATTCATTTAAATACCATGCAATTCATTTATAAACAGCTCTAATTAGGATATTTGCAATCATAGGATCAATATGATCAAAGGAAGTTAGACTTGCCTTCACCAAGCTCTTCTTCCTCTAAATCCTCGTAATCAGGATCTTCAACGTCTTCGTCTTGATTATCTATCGAGTTAAAAGCATAAATCTACCGCTTGCAATCAAATTAACAGGGCAATAAATCCAAATAAAATCCAAATAAAACCAGATGGGAGTTGATTTTGGTGGCACCGGATAGATTAGGATTTTAGTTGAATTTTTGGCGCAAGTTTCGCCAAAATCGGAGTTAAAACGATGAAGATATTGATTTTCGAAGTAAAAGAAAGGAAATTGATTAGGATTAGATTATCTTAATTAAGTATAACCATAATCCTAATTTTCCAGAGTGTAGCAAAGGTTGGAAAACGGTTAGGAAAGAATATTGGATTTTTGAGGAATTTTGGGAATTTTTCTGATATTGGAAATATGCTCGAAATGGATTTTTGTGTACAAATCCGGGTGTACACAGCAGTTTCCAGCGGCTCTGTGAGGCTGACGTGTGGGGTCAGCGGGGCCGGTTCACTGTGCGCGACTGTTATGTGGACTTGGTCCACGCTCACTGTGGACCGAAGTGAAAAGACGCCCGGTCCACCGTGCGCCGGGCGCACCACGTGGCGTGGCGACCCGGTCGTCGCGGGCCCGGATGCTGACGCGGCGCGCCACGTCGGACGGCGGCGGACGCGGTCAAGGCGCGGCGGCGCGCGGCGGCGGCCTCACCGGATTCATCGCCGGCGGCGGCTACAGGCGGCTAGAGTGGAAACGAAGCACACCTCCGTGATCAGCGCGCGACGGCGAGTGCGAAGGTGGGAGATGTTGTTGACGAGGGCGACGAGAGCGGCGGCGCGACGTCGCCGGAGTCGGCGCTACGCCGGCGAGCGATGGGGGAAAGAGGTGCGCGTGCTCGGGGCGTGAGCGCGTGTGGTTGCGAGGGTGCGCGCGAGGACAGTGTGTCGCGCGGACATCTCGGCCGGGCCGGAGGAAGCTCACGGCGGCCGGCGGTGAGAGAAAAGGGCGGCGGCGGAGCCGGCGCTCGGTGCGCAGGTGTCGCGGGAGTGTGAGGGAGGAAGAGAGAGAGCGCAAGAGGGAGAGGGAGACACGGTGAACCTAGAGGTGCTACGCGTTGACGAGGAGAAGGGCCGGAGCGGCGGCACGAGCTCGCCGGAGCTCGGCGGCGCGCCGGGGTGCACGGGGAAAAGAAGGGATGCGCACGCGCGAGAGCGTGCTAGAGCGGGTGCGGACGTGCGTGCGAGTGCGAGGAAGTGGTTGATGGCCTCAGTGTGCTCGCGTGTGGCCGGAAGTGTGGCCGGCGGCGAGGTCATTAGGCGGCGCTACTCCGAAGCTCGATGAGATGGTTACGCGCTAGCAAAAGGTCGACGAGATCATGCGCAAGAGAGAGAAAAGAGCTTGGGAGTGCTCACCGTGCTCTCAGTCGAGCGAGGGAATGAGCAGAGGGGTGCCGACGACGGAGACGGCGGACGGCGGGGCTAGGGTTCAGTCAATCTCCACCTGCAAGTCACGGCTGCGCCAAGGAAGGGCATCAGCGTGTCAAGCGCGGAAAGGAGATGCTAGGAGTGGAAGAAGTTGACGTCGGGACTCACCGGTGAAGAGGTGAGAGCTCACCGGAGTTCTCGCCGGAATGAGAGAGAAAGGGGAAAAGTCGAGTTCGAGCTTGGGGATTGAGTGGTGGTGGCGAATGGGAATAGAGGGAGGAAGAGGGGGTCTCGGTGTTGCTTTATAGCCGCCAATGGCGGTTTGAGCGAAACGCTAGGTCGGTTTGCCGGCGAGAAAATATCTCGCCGGACTGGAGCTCGATTGACGCGCGAAGGCGGTTCGCGAGCCTCGATGGACGACGGTGACGCGCGAGAGGAGCTTCTTCAGTGCTCGGGACGCGACGGAGCGAGAGAAAGAGGTGCTGTGGCTGACGAATGCGGAGTGGAGCTCGTCGGGCTTCGGGAAGACGTAGGGCGCGCGTTAAGTAGGGGAGAGGACGACGATGGGACGGGGTTGTGGAGGTGGTTTCGCGCGCACGTGCTGAACAAGGCCTTTTCTGTTGCTTCGACATGACGGTGGCGGTTCGCCGGCAAGAAGGGATGGGCGGCGGCGCAAATCGCGCCGGGCGCGAGGAGGGAGACGACGCGGGCGTGGGCCCCACGCGTCAGCGACCGAAGCGGGAGAGGGAGAGCAGGCCGGGCTGGCGCGGCGATGCTGGGCCAGGAGCGGAGCGGCCCAGGCTGGCGCGGGAGAGGAAAGAAAGGAGGGAGAGACTGGGCCGGCCGGAAGGAAAAGAGAAGAGGGCGGCCCGATAGAAAAGAAATGATTTGATCTTTTGCTGGGATTTAAATTTGAATGAATTTTGAATTCATTCAAAAGGAAGGATTGAAACCAACACTCAAACAATTCAAGAAAAACACGAAAATGTACATGGTGACTTTTATGCATGGTTTAAAATTCGAAATCTTTTGGTTTTGCTACTAACTAAAGCTAGCAAATTGCTTTTGATTGGAAAATTTTAAAAAGTTCAAATTTTTAGTGATTTTTGACAACAAGCAAAAACGCGGGTCGCTACACGTAGGTTAGGAAGAGGAGAAGTCACTGGATAGCACTAATAACAAGATCTACTAATTAAATAGCCACGGTGAAATTGTTTATACAGCGAACAGCCTGAGTGCTAATAACAAACGAAATGCAAATTTGTCATCTCAAAAAGAAGAAATGCAGATTTCTCATCTCCAAAAGAAGAAATGCAAATTTTCTGGACTAGAAAAACCAGATGCACTGACGCTACTATTTATGAGGAAGCAGAGTAAGCAAAGCTTATACAGTAACTATCATGGCATTCAAATAATGCAAGCTGGAGGTGAGACAGTTTTGGGCTGAAATAAAGTATGATGTGTATGTTTTGATGTGTGATGCACCTTCTTGATGTACATAGTACACTAAACCATCATTCAAGAATGTTATATGTCCCCTCGCAAAAAAAAAAAAAAGAATGTTATATGTGACATCGACCTGTAACATCTGAATCTGATCATCTGGAGTGTTCTCTGGACGAACTACATCAATACCAAGGTCGCTAACAGCTGAGCGTCGAGATGTACTCCTCATCGTTCTCGAGAGCTGAGCGCCCGGTGTCTTTTTTTTTTTTTTTTCGCCCGGTGTCTTCAAGCTGTGCTTGTTTGTGCCGGGTGGATTCTTAGCGGGCATCAGCCGCTGTTCCTTGACTCCTCATGAAGCCTCGGATCGATCGGGGGGATGTTGCTAATTCACCAGGAATATAGACAGGAATTTTATGATTTGGATCGAAGGAAGAAGGAAGCACCGCGCCAAGGCCGCGAGCCGCGGTTCGGCGCCCCGGGCATCATGGCGACAAAGGTGACGGACATCCGCAACGTGGACGCCGCCGAGGTGCGGGAGGTGTTCCTGGGGACGAAGCACGCGCCGCGCGTCGTACGATATCTGGAAGAGAGGCTCCATCGTGTCGCCGGCGAGCGCGACCATTGGTGTTATGGAGTACACGGAGTCGGAACACGCTGTGGTCCGGGTGACCAAGAGCGTCCCGCAGAGCCCGGGCGCCACGGGGTGCGCGTCAGCTGCACTACTCGGTGCCCACGTACGGCGGCGTCCCGTCCCGACGACGAGCTCAAGTACTCCTGAGTCCTGACCTTCCTCCTCGTCAAGTGGTTTCCCACAGGTCGTTGGCTTCCTTGTGCTTTGCCGTGCAGGACGAGCTGCGCTGGACAGACGCCCCCAACACCAAGGTCGCCTCGCCGCCGCGCCCAGTGCCGGAGCTGAGCATCGAGATCATGCATTCATCGCACAGAACTTCCTCTCTCGCACCGTAGTGGAGGGAGTATCGCCTTCACTGCCTCCTTGCTATCGGCGGCAGGATGTTGCTCTGCATCGCGGACATCAAGGACGACGCTGGTCAGCAGCTGCGCGACGCCCTCGCTCGGAGGTGACGGCCAGGACGTCATGTTCGACACAGTGGCGGAGCGGTTCGGCGCCCTGGACAGCATGGTCATCAAGGCCGGCATCACGGGAGACAACGGTGACCGACATCAGCAACGTGGATGGCGTCCAGGCGCGGGAGGTGTTTCTGGGGATGAAGCGCTCGGCTGATCAAGCGCGTCGCCGCAGAGCCTGGCGCCACGGGGTGCGCATCGAATGCGCTACAAGGACAGTGCACATCATGTCAATACTTAGGACAGTGCGTTCAGTATCGGTGCAGAGGGTTGAATACATTAGTTTGACATTCGAGATAAATGCAACAATGCCAGGTTCGGTTATACAATTGGTGAATGTGCCCGAACGCAATGAATTTACGGCAATCGGCAATGCAGTGCACAAACAAGCCAGCAGTGTGTTACGCGCTACTGTCAAAACTCAAATATCACACGAACGGCGCCTGCTGGCACTCGATGAAGAGCGTGCCGGTGGGCCCGCCGGCGAGGAGCAGCGCCACGGCCACCACCCTGCTCCCTCCTTCCTCCGGCGTCAGGAACCCGGAGCGCAAGTTCATGTCGGTGCTGACGTATCCCGGGTGCACGCAGTTGACGCGCAGCTCGGGGTGCCTCCGCGCCAGGACCCTCGAGTAGGCGTTCAGGGCGGCCTTGGACACCTTGTACGCCGACAGGCCCGTCGGCCAGCCGCGCGGCGCGGCCAATAACGCGCCGGCCTCCACGTCCTTCTCGAACGCGGCCAGCACCTCGTCCAGCCTCTCCTCCGTGAGGTTCTCCACGTCGTCCAGCTCTTGCTTCAGCTGCTCGTCGCTGAAAAGCTGCGTGGATTGGTTCGTTGAGATGGTACACGATGCCAATCGTCGGAAGGAAACTACATTAGTCATTACCCTGAGCTGCCCATACTCCGACGAGACATTAACGATTCTTCCATCGTCGGAGGCTTGGAGCAGAGGGAGCAGCGCTTCGATGACCTGCTTCGTGCCGTAGTAGTTTGTCCGCAGGCACTCCTTTCCGGCATCGCAAGTCTCTCGGCAAAACTTCAACACCAATTCAATCCGTTGATTCATATCCATGTCACTGAGCTGTCACCCCAATCAACAATAAGATATTAACTTGTTCGATTCGGCAACGAGCAAATTAAAGCTTCATGTTGGTTTGGCAGCGCTGATACTCGAGTATCTGAAGATGCGAACCTCACCTTTTCTTCACTAACATCAACATGATCTTGGGCATACTCGAGGCCACTGACTGCAGCATTATTTACCTGACAATGGAGAGATATCAACCGAGCTACATCAGTCGCCAGGTCATTCGTACGTATAATCCAAACTTGAAAGTTAGGTACGAAAGAACAATTAACATGTTACCAGGACGTCTAGCTTCCCAAACCGGGTCTTCAAGAAGTCGGCCAATCGAGAGACGCTCTGAGTATCGGTGACTTCCAGCCGATGGAACATGACATCGCAGAGCCCCAGATCTCTGAGTTTCTCGACAGCGGCTGCGCCCCTCTTGTCATCCCTGGCAGTCAAGATGACGGTGACGCCGTTGTGAGCCAGCTGCCGGCATACCTCTAGCCCGATCCCTTTGTTCCCCCCGGTCACCACAGCGATTCTGCCAGGAAACCGGGCACGAAGAACAACCAGTGAGCGACACAGACAAGGGCAGTATCCATGGAGATGTTTATGCAGCGCACGCATACCTTGAGTTGGGGAGAGTGGAGCCCTCCATGAGCTTGAATCACGAGCAAGAACTGCAGGATGGGAGCTGATGTCTTGTTCAGATAACTGGTTGGTAACCGGTGGGTACACTCAAGAAAGAAGCACACAGCTATGGATCATTGGAGAATACTCTCCAAGCTTGGAAATGAACTGGTGGCCACTCGATTCTAAAAAGTTTGCTTATTATGAATTATGCCAGCAAACCGCTGCCTAATATGTGTGGTCTATGATCAGTTGTGGTCTTTAATTGAATTGACAACTGACCTATATCGAATAGCAACAGGTCCCTAAACAGGAAATGTAGTTCGTTTTCACGTTGAAATTTTGTAATGTATATATATGTCTTGTTATTGTTATATGGCGTTGATAACAATTTCATTTCCTTCTTTGCCAAATAAACTATTTGCACGTAATAAAAGATTAAGTGCACTGTTTGCAGGATGAGAGCAAAACTGGCTTCAGGAACATTTTCCTGTGCTCAGGTTGGCATTTGTGCACTATGGAACAAAAAATAAGAGGTGCTAAAGCCATGATTGGTACTCCATATTAAACTTGTAATTAAAATAAGGCCTCCATCTCAAAAGAACATTCTTCAAGCCCAACTCCAAGCAATTATAGAACCTACTGGAAAAAATTCAAGAGAATGTCTCCATCTAGATGCGACATAGTAATTTGCCAGGAGCAAAACTAATTAATTTCGATACATTTGCTAGGAACAAATATATAGAGCAGTTCACAAGTCGATTTGCTGGGAACAGTGGGCACCGCAGGCACAGAAAATTTGATTCGATGTAGATTGAAGTCCGAAAATGCTGGGCATACATCACAAGGAAAAAACTATTCACATGGGCTTATCAAGACCATGCTTCTGAAGTCAAATAGGAGGATGATATTCCATCCTTTGCTAGGGAGGCGTTGCCACTGGCTTCTCTTAATGGGATTTACCAAGGTCTGGATGCAAATGTTGAAGGAGCACCATACCCTGCTTGGCCTTGGTAAGGTGCATAGCTTGTTTGATTTTGACTAGATGCAAATCCAGGTAGCCCATGAGGTGAACTGGGAGGATGATAAGAAATTCTTGGCTGAGGTGTTGGCACTGGCTTTTCTTCGAAAGCTCTCTCAATTTCTTCCTGTCGATTAGCATTCTTGAAAATTTCAGTAATAGACTCACGGAGCTCTGGAGCCACAACACCACCCCTTGCCATGTCCCTCACCAGGTCCTGTGCTCGATCCAAATCCCCTTCCTTGCACAAGGCGTTAACAAGAATCTCAAATGTGGTTGTATTCGGTTTGATTTCCTTTTCAGGCATCCTTGCGTACACCTTCAAAGCACCACCAATGCGTCCGACTTCTGTAAGTCCTCCAAGCATGCGATTGAAGAAACCAATATTAAACTTTGGTCCATGCTCCCTCCCATCTGCCATTTTGTAGAAATATCGCATTGTGTCATCCACAAGACCTTCCTTGAAGCAGGAGTCGACAAGGTAAGTGTAGGTGTACACATCTGGAAGGACGGACTTAGTCTCCATCTCCTCAAAGAGCTTCTCAGCCTCGGCAAGCATCCCATTGTTACAGAGCTTTCCGATGATGTTGTTAAAGCAGCCGACGTCCATCTGGACGTTCTTCCTTGGCTTTCGGTGGAAGACCTCAATCGCTTCCTGGAACTTGCCCTCCTTGAAGCACTGATTGACCATGACATTGTAGGACTCGGCGTTGATGCCAATGAAAGTTGGCGGGGAGTGATTGTCGATCATGTTCTCCCACAGGTCGTTGGCCTCCTTGTGCTTGCCGTGCTTGAAGAGCGTCTCGAGCAGAACGTTGCAGGTGGCGGGCGTCATCTTAAAGCCTCGATCGAGCAGGGACTGGTAGTTATCCATGGCCTCCTGGTCCTTGCCTTGCTTCCAGTAGCCCTCCATGAAGGTGGTGTGCACAACACCGTCATAGACGAGGCATCTCTCGCTGAGCTCGTTGAAGAGCTCGAAGGCCTTGTCCCAGTCATCGAGATCAATGTAGCCGGCGATGAGGTTATTGTAGACGAGGGAGTCGGCGCCCTGGCCGCGGTTGAGCATCTCACGGAGGAGGTCGAGGGCGTCGCGGATGCGGCCGGCGGCGACGAGGCCCTTTGTGAGGTGGCGGTAGGTGATAGCGGAAGGGGAGAAAGGGGCGCAGGTGAGGATTTCGTTATAGACCTCGAGCGCGGCGTCGACGCGGCCGGCCTCGCAGTGGGCGAGGATGAGGGTGTTGTAGGAGACGACGTTGGGGATGATGCCGGATCGGCGGAAGAAGAACTCGAAGAGCTCTGCGGCGGCGTCGTGGCGCGCGGCGCGGACCATGGAGGCGGCGACGGCGTTGCAGGTGAAGACGGTGGGGCGGACGCGGGAGGAGACGGAGGCGCGGGCGGCGACGGAGGCACCGTCGAGGTCGCCGGAGCGGATGAGGGACTGGATGCGATTGTGGAGGCTGAGGCGCGGGCCGACGAGCGCGGAGGTGGAGTCCGGGAGGCCACAGTCGCGCGGGGGCGGCGGCCTGTCGCGGCGGAGCGCGTGGAGCGGCGGCTCGATGCGGAGGCGGCGTTTGCGGCGCCGGCGCTCGGCGGCCGCCTCCTCGGCGGAGGAGAAGGCCAGGTGGCGCGATGGCGCGAGGAGCGCGGGGGTGGGCGGCGCGGAGGCAGGGGAGACGGCGGCCGGCGTGGGGTGGAGCTGGGAGAGGCAGCGGAGGAGAACGAGACGGCAGTAGAGCGCCATCACCCTCGAGGAATGAGGATCAAGCTGAGCCTTCTTAGCGCGATCGCCGGCGGAGCCGCGGTGGCAAGGCGGCGTGGTACGCGGCGGGTGGCGGCGCGCGGCAAGTAAAACCTTTGGTTCGCGGTGCTCGATCGATCTATCGCCGTCCGTCTCCGTGGGGAATGGTTGTTTACGGGCTGCATCTGTTATGGTTGGGCTTGCACGACCCAGGCTCGGCCCGTTGAGCTACGACCAAGTCCAGATCGAGCGGATTTAGCTTTGACTTGGTCGTCGTCTCTTCCTCACGCTCGGAAGCTGGGATGGTTGAGGCTCAGGCCAGGTGGGTCGCGAGAGCAGAGGATGATGCCGGGGCGGAGGAAAACTCAACGGCGTCAAGGAGTGGCCGGCAAAAGAACTGTAGCTAGGTGAAGCCACTCTGATGTAACATCAGTGGTGTTCCAGCGGAGGGCGATCGAGCATCCACCTCCAGAGGCCCGTCTGGGCAGCGAAACGGACGGCCGGTTTGGTCTTGCGTGTGTGACACTCTGCTGCGTGTCCCGTGAGCCACTGCTGCGTGTTTTCGCAGAGACGGCGACCAGAAGGATTATTGCCAGTGTTCGTAACTCGGACCGGTTCAATTTGCGCCTTGACCAAGGATAGAGGAGCAACGTCCATATTCAACAGCGGGCGCGGCGTGCGCTCCGGCGAGCGACGGCGAACATGGCTGGGTCGCTGACATCCATTCGATTGCACCCGTGCGGCTCGGATCTGGTAGTTTGACATGTCGTTGGACGTTGTCACTTTGTTTTTATACCAAAGCACGGCCCTGCTTTATATTGAAAGCAACAGTTGTTTACACCAGCGATCAACTAGTTTTTCAGTGTGCCCAGCAGAACGTGGCAACCTCACACTTTTTCTAACGGTTCTACCACATCAAAGCGCCAATCTAAAGTATATTCTACAGGCAGGTATTTAAATCGATCAGAAACAAGCAACAGATTACAGATCCTGATTACATTGGAGGACCCAAAAACGCTAGGAGGTCATGTGGTGTGACACCATTGCCGCCAAGATCTTCCAGCTGGGACTTGATCTTCTTCGCCACCTCCTCGATCTTAGCGCGCCCATCCTCCTTGTGCAGGATTCGCCATCTTCGCATAAGCAACAGCATCTTGAACACCACAGCCTGTGGAGAATTGCATATTTTATCTCGAAACACAAAATCATTTCTCGTTAGCCAAAGTGCCTAGCATAAGCAGCCGAGCAGAAAAAAGATGAAGCTGTTTTGATCATGACTTCTATTATGCATGTTTAGGTCAATGAACTCTTGTAGACTCGTGGGGATATGTTGCCATCTAAAAGTATCTCTAAGGACACACCACGCAAATTTTCGCTATCGGACATAAACCATAATATGTCTAGGTGTCTCTATGTTATTGCACATGCATCTTGCAGAATTCACTGCCCTTCCACTTTTTCTTCTTTAATTTGCTTGCAGCAGGGATTCTATCTCTAAAAAGCATCCATAAAAAGATTTTTACTTTCAGAGGTAGTTTAGAGTCCCACATTTCTACCATTCTCTGATCTACTGCACCTTCGAACGTCAAGTGTTTGTATAATGAGGAGGTGGTGAATTTGCCAGATCGTTCAAACACCCACTTCACTCAATCTGGAGCTTCTGATAATTCCATATGGTCGATCATCTCTGTTAGGTCGTGCCACTCTAACAGTTCTAGTTCTCCAAAGTTCCTTCTGAAGGATAGATTCAGCTCATCTCGAGTAACAATTTCAGACACTGTGTGTTTTTCCTGATTGCAGATCTGGTACAGTTTGCTAAATTTGATCTTTAATTAAGGGACAGGGATCAACCCAGACATCTAAGCAAAATCTAATCTTATCACCCTTCCCTAGCGTGTAGAGCGTGGCGCGGTGGAGGTCAACGGCTAGCCAGGGGTTCAAGACTCCTACGAGCTCCTCGCCGCATTCCGTGGGAATGCCTCGATAGCCATGGTCGTTGCAAGTCCGACCAGTTACAGAGATTGTAGAGCTACGAACACTTGAGCAGGTTTCAGAAAAATGGCCCGAGATCCCCACAGAAACTGGTGATCGATCGCTGAAACAAATTTAACCCATGAATGTTTTGTGCTTCATTCCCGGCAGTGCAGTTTGAGAAATAGATCCTTATTCTGTTTGGTCCGTTGAAAAGGAGGGGCATGCAGCTGATCAGCATGCATATGCTTGCGTATGTACTTCAGCACAGCAGCAGCCTCCGTCCACTTACTTTTTCAACGAGGCGAGCGACGACTTTGGCTCCAACAGGACGACTGAAGCGAGCCAGCAGTCACGAGAAAGCAAAGATTGTCATGCGCACGTCTTGGCCGATCGCCTCTGACGTTCACATGGATCGCCTCTCTCTTGAGTCAAAGCCAAGATCCTCAACAAGAGGACATGACGATGACGATGACTCGATCGAGGTAATCGCCACTGCATGTACTGCGCATGCATGCACGATGATCCGACCCGATCACGAGATTAATAAAAATTAATTATGTTTGTCGATCAATCGGTTAATTACAACGCTTTTGCGCGATTTCAGAGAATCGCACGCATGTACGTGGTACTCGTCCATAAACAGATTGATCATGTCCAGGCGTCCATCAAGCTAGCTAGGTTCGTGCATACAATACTCCTGTCTTAATTACTAATGTTTGTTATTATGTCGTTTGACTTGCATTATTTAGCTGAGCTAGCTAGGTCTCAACGATGAAATCATAGAGAAAAAAAAAAGGAAAAGAAAGGCTGATGAGTGATGATCCACGTGAGTAGCTGCGGCATGCATGTTGTACCTCCAACGTGCGTTGTGACGAATCAGTAACAGATGAGGCGCGGGGCGATGGTAAATTATTGTTTCCGGCCGGGCACACGTCGAGCTAGCGAGCGAGGATTTGGCTATAAATGCAAGCTCGAGCACACACAGACACAGAGAGACAGTGCACATAGCTGCTAGCTAGCCCGGTGACCGTATAGTACATACTTCCTAGCTTGTTGCTAGATAGGTTGGCCGCGCGCCGGTGCATTCGTACGTCGGCGGCGACGATGGCTGACAATAACCTCTCCAGGTGTATCATCGCAGCCGCTCGTGTGTACGTGCAGTACTTACTAGTACATTCATGCATGCGTGTTAACACTAGCAGCAACATTTGTGTGCAGGAACCACTTTGCGTACCTGAGCAGCAGATTTGTTCATCACTTCAACCACTTGTCGGACACGCTGGACTCCGAGGACGAGGAGACGCCTCGGCCGCTGAACCACCAACGGTATGAGGCGGACGTCGAGACGGACCAATCCAACACGTGCGCCAAGTTGGCGGTGCAGTTTTACAACCAGCAGCAGGTACTAGTATATGCAGTATGATTCAGGAGCAAATTTTTATTGACATTATTCGTTGCTTCCTCTAGTAGGCATAGTAGTAGTAGTAATTATGGATGGTGTACAGTCGTAATAATTCGGAATATAAACGAATCGATTGATTTTAACACATGCATATCCACCCTCCGATCGATCCGTGCAGGGGAACTCGCCCATCAAGCTGCTGTACGCGAAAGACAGCCATAAATTCACCTCCGACGGCCTTGCCCACTACCACGTCAACTTCAAGGCTGCGCTTTTCCGCCGCGGCAGCGGAGCGGAGCCGGAGCCTTACACCTTATTTGCCGAGGTTACCGGCGATGAAACCAGTGAAACCCCCTCGACCGTCACCGTGGTCACTCTGTTCCGCACCAAAGGTAATCTAGTAATTACTAGCTACTAGCTACCTGATGGATCCCATATACTAACGTCGAGATGGCGCCTTACTGCTAGTCGTCTATATGCGTGATCCACTGATCCATATCTCTGATGACTTACTCTGTGTTCTAGTATATGGTATAACTACATATGATCTATATATGTATGTACAGAGGAGCGCATGACCCGGAACAACTGCTCGTACTGCTCGGGCCTCAGGCACCCACGGGAGGGAGGATTCGTGGGCCACCAGGCGCAGTAAGAAACAGGCAAGAATGACAACCGTTACTCATTGTACGTTCGGGAAAAATTAGAAAGAAAACCGTTATTCATCATGAGTTTTTTTAATGGAATTCACCATCAGTTTTACCAGGCATGCATGATTAGTAGTGATCCACTCTCATATGTGTGATCGATCTTTCATGTGCCCACGGATTAATCTGCAGATTCTGATGACGAGGAGGATGAAGATAATGACTGATGAGCAAGATATCTCTCAGTTGGCTAATAAAACTGTACGAGCGTGCACTAGGCTGTGTAAAGCGCACGCACGTACGGTTAAAGCATCTAGTGAGTGCCGTGGTAGCTTGCTGCTTAGTAATTCATTACTGCAGTAGTGGTGGTAGCGTAGCGTGCTACATGCATGCTTGTTGTAATAAAAACAAAATAACGTAGCAGCAGCAGGAGGAGATGATTAGCAGGAGTACGTCCTATACGGGCTGTACTCGCTTCACCTTGGGATTGCCCTTTGTTGATCGACGGGTTGTACTCTCGCTTCTTCATTTCAATAATCCTTGGGATTGCCCTTTGTGTCAACAGTAAGTATATGCGAATAATTATCCAACCGCAGCCCCCTTCATTTTACACATATACTCCCTCCGTTTTTAATTATATGACGCCGTTGACTTTTTCGTTAAACTTTGACCAACAATATAGATTTCAATAATTACTTTTCGAATGTGAAATGAATATCATTGGATTCATCATCAAAAACACTTTAAGGTAAACTTGTACATTTAGCTATTTACACAAATATTTTGAATAAGACGAACGGTCAAACGTAACAAAAAAGTCAAACGGCGTCATATATTAAAAAACGGAGGGAGTATATCTCAATCACCATCAGCTAGCTTTAATCTTACACAATGACTCATATACATTGTGCCACGAAAATACTTTCACACATACCGTGGTTTTTACTCTCTTTTTTTGCGAGGGAATTGGTTTTTACTGTCTGATTTCCTTCTTTGTTCTGAGCCCCAATTATCCATTATTGTAACCATATGCACTATGCGTTCATTTAGACACAGCATGCACACATTCATGCCAGATAATAAGCAATGACGCAAGCCAAATCATTTACATAAGAACCTTCTGTTTTCTGACATGGTGCACAACCGCCTCAATTGACTTGGTCATTAGTAGCTTACAATTACAAGCGTAAAATATAAAATGAGGAGCATGTGGAACTATAAGGATTAGTAACCTTCCGAGTACACACGGAATACCAAAGGTTCATCCACGAAGTGAGTAGACTAGTATTCCAACTCTGATGCACACAGTCGCTAAGACTAGAACACAGATGCTAACTAGCGGACACAATTGTAAACGGATGGAATGTTGCAATGCCCGGCGATATACTTTTCACCCTTCGGATGAGACGTCCTCTCAGAACAGGCAAAGCAGTATGTGAAATCAGCATGCTTCCTCACCCCTGTGGTACCATCACGCTGGAGAAACTTCTGTCCAACTGCAGCAAACAGCAGATTGTTAGTACATTCATATGGAGGTACGCCAAAACATACATAATGGGTTAGTCTCAACAGTTCGGTGCTTCGGTCTATCTCATACAGAGGCAAGAAAGTTAATGTTTCGCACTAGGCAAGAAAGCTCATGTTGTGCACACTACGTATCAATGCATCCATATCACTATTCTCACAAGAAAACGAGGAGTCTTCCTAACATGAGTCAATTGAGACTAATATCATGTTTCCTACAAAGATGTGCTTGAACAAGACCCCAGATAGCCAGCCTCCGAAACCTGGAGGCATAAACAGAAAATATATGCTAACAGCTAAAAACCCACCACGTGTTATCTTTGCAGACAGGATTTAGAATTGCATCCATGTTCATACTTTACACTTGTGCATTTAACTCAAACTGATAGCAAGAAAACTCACCTGTCGAATCTGGACCCAGAGGCTCACAGCAAGTCACAAGGTAGCCCCTTGGTGGCCCCCTTCTGCCAGAGAAGGAACTTTGTTCCTTCGAACCCTCCTTGCAGGACCTTGCAGTGTTAATACCCCGCCTTGTGCCACAGTGGCAAAGCTCTGCAAAGAAAAGTTGTTCCGGCGAACCCTCCTTGCTGGACCTTGCGGTGAAGTTAATGTGTGTGTAACAACACCGTCGCTCGGGCACACTGATACAAGGCTTGACATCCACGAGCTCAAATTTGATCTGGCATAAGAAATTAAGAAAGGTCATGGCAATGAAAGATCAAACCCAAGATGGACAATACAGTAGTATATGTTCTTTTCTAGAGCAAGTGGACAAAGTATGTAACATACCTTCTTCCTTTTGTTGTAGTGCTCCAAGGCAGCAAGTGCAAGCCTCTTGGACTGTGCAAGATGGGCTTCTGGATTGGCCATAAGAACACGCGGTCTTTTTGTGTCAGAGACCATTTCCCTGCACCCAACATAACACATTTAGAATATTATCAATCAAAATGTTCAACAAAATAGATATATGGATATTGAATGAAGTGAATCAAACAAATAGCTACAAGTATCAACATTCAAGAATACATCTGTATACAAGATAAATAAAAGCATGCAACCTCACAGTCAAATAAATTAGACAGGAAAATCTAAGGGAAAAACGAATACATGGCATCCATGATGTAATCATTGTGCCTTACTTGGTCAATTGATCGATAAGATTAACAGTCAGAGCATAAAACACTAGATATCAACGCAATATAAGAAAAACTGATGTTTTACACCAGTTGTGGAGACAGCAATCATCTACACCAGTTTACACTTGTGTGGGCTTGACAGTACTGCTAACAGATGCACCGTTGTCCTAAATCTGTCAGCTACTCATGTGCAAATACAAGCCAGAAGTGAATTGGCTCAGGGGTTTTGCAATATGAATAAGGAGGTATCAGATTAAGAAACTGCCACAATATTGCTACTTTTTGGCTTGATTATACAACATGTTGCAACTTTACCGAGTCACATAACTAAGACTAATTTCATATGCTGCTACTGATGTGTGGTTGTGTGCACATGGTGAGTATATATAACAAAACAGCCCAAAACTAAACAATACCTGTTTGCAAAAAAAGAGAGGTGATTTGTGCTTTTGTAAGTCATACTATACCATGTGTTTTAAAACAAGTATAATGCTCGCGATGAAATATATGCTCTTGCGATTAGGTAGTCATATGTACAGAAACAAGGGGAATTAGACAATCTGCCAGTCTAGTTGCAGCACATTATAAAATACCACTCAAAGCATTGCCACTTTGTTGAAATTTAACAATCTGCCAGTCTAGTCACAGCACATTATAAAATGGCTCTCAAAGCATTGCCACTTTGTTGAATTTTTTGTCTTTTAAAAGTGATTTCATTTCATTTGCCATCAACAGGCATAAGAAATAACCTATGCGTCCTTCAGGTAATTTTTCTCTCATGGATGCCTAAGCCAAGCTGCTGCAATGAGATAGACACCATTTTTCTTTCTGGCGTCAGTTCAGTCTATCTACAAGCACAAGATAACTACAACAACACAAGCACAGGCTAACAACAAAATCAAAAGAACAGGGCAACTGCGTTAGCTCAACAACATTATTTTCCATGGTGGCAGGCTGTCAGTAATGCATGGCCATAGTCAGGTATCCTTATGATAGATTAGAAACTGTATTTTACACAATGTTTTTTCTACAACTTCCCTTGGCCATGAATACATGGCGTTTTAGGGATGGATATATCAGATATGGCCATAGTACTTGGAGGATTATTCCTTTGATAAAAAAAATCTATGCATATTTTTAATATATCAGACAACATCACAGTATAACAGAATTAATTTTTGAGGCGATTTTGCACATGATTTCCATACTTCAATTTAACGATTTGAAGAGGTTTTGACACTCAAGGTTCAGAAGGGAAAGTTTGACTGATGGGGCATGTCCAAAACAAAATGGCGTGTTGTGACCTGAAGAGGATCAGGTTATGATACTGCCATAACACCAAAATTTTTTGCTTCATGATACAACATGCTGAAATATGATCCAAAGTCCTAACTACAAGCGCATGGTGAGATATAATAACAAACAGTTTGACTTATAGCATTAACAACTGTGATATCAAACGAACACACAAATCATAACCATCTCTCTCAATATCGCACAAGACATCACAACTTAACAACTTAGTCAAGTCACAGCATTAAGACTAAAATTTCATTTCGTTAAAAAAAAAATTGAGATATCAAACGATGCTGTGCGGTTGTACGAACAGAGGTGATTATGCACAGTGCAACAGTGGTGCCAACTGCCAGTTTACAAAAAAAAGGTCGCTTTTATGCTACTGCTACGCCATACTGTGCCTGGTGCTTTTATACATGTTAAGCTATGATGAAGCACTTCTTACGATAAAATAAGCAGTCATGTATACCAAGAGAAGGGAAACTTGACAACTATAAGATGCACTCAAAACATTTCCACTCTTATTTTTAGACATTTTGGCATATTTAACTTCTTGGTACTTTATTTGGCCATGCAAGGCATAAAAAATGACCTAAATGGTCATTTGTCACTTTTTGGTGCCCAAACCAAGCTGCTGTGATCAGGGAAAACATCACATTTTGGCATCAGCAAAGCAAAGGATAAGCACAAAAAATCAAGCAAGCTTACCACGGAATTACAAACACAGAGTAACCACGTTATTTAACCATGGCGGCACAATGCATGGCATAGTCACACAAGCATTGGATTCCTTTCACGTATAATTTCCACAAAAGAGCAGAATGTTGCCATAATCCAGAATATGCACGCAAGCAGAAAACAGAGCCTTACCCATAGAATAAATACATAATTAATATTAAAAGTCAATGCAACATTAATTTAATTATTTCGACTTAAGCATTTTGAACTTTCAATAAGGAAGGAAACAAGCTATTCACAACTTGTCCAAAGTTCCTTATGGATTGGATGCTACCCTTGTTCACCATGATTGTCAAAATCAGCATTAAACACCTATCAGCTACTACGTGTGAAGCAACATTAAGTATCATCTTACATTGTCCATCAGGTGTAGGACGGTCAACAGAAAGGTACTGTTTGGATACGGAATTCAAACTGTGACTTTGGCTAGAAACATGTATATCTTTATTAAACCTGATAACACCCAATGTAAACTTTAATTTTGAGGGCATGATTTTCACACATCCAATTCAATATATGAAGATATTTTCACGCATCAAAGTTCATAAAGGTTGAGTGATGGGTTATGTAGGAAAAAAAAAAAAGTCATGTGTGGTGGCTAGTCCTGAGACAAATGGTTGGGGATTTCTGGACGAATGAACAATTTTGGCGCACTGGCTCAAGGAGTGGTAATCAAAGCAAACAATCCAATTATAACAACTAATGTGCCGAGCGAATTTCAGAGTCCATGGCATGCAAAGTGTCTGATTGGGACGGAAGAGGAGAAACAACAAGTAAATTAACCATCAAAAGTGATGATCTTACCGAGGAGGAGGTGCTGGCGAGGACACCCGGGAGTCGAAGGGCGGCTCGAGGACCTGGAGTCCGCACATGTACCGTCCGAGGGATTCCAACTCTGAGCTGCTTCTCAGCCCGAAGAAGGACGTCGAGGGAGGGTGTGATCCGCATCCAAGTTCTCCAGGCTGCGGCGGCGCGCCGTATGCATCGGCCAGGTGTTGCGCCCCCGCGACCTTGGTCATCGTCGCCATGGCGAGATCGCCGCGCGCGGGATCAACCCTAGTGATGTTGCGTGGCTTGATGGGGCGGGCTCGCGTGAGGTAAAAGGAGGGCGGGGGGAAAAGGCACAAGGATAGGCCTGAGCCTGACAGTCCGACTCCGGTCGAACGGGGAGTCGGGGAACCGAAACCGACCCGGTGGTTGGAACCGGCTGGTGCGTCGCGCACTCGCGCGTGGTAGTGGAATTTTCGAGTTTAAGTTTGCAAATGTTTCCAAAAATACAATTGAACCTTTTTTCCAGACCATTTTATTCACGCAATTGAGTTTCTAAAAATGTAACCTCAAAAAGTAACGGAAAATATCAAATTGGTTATTTTTCGGTCTATAAAAGATGCAAACTACTATCTCAGGGATTTAAATATGTTTATTAATCAATAAGTATCGACTGTACACTCGGCAACCATTTACTCATAATATTATTTTTCTTGCTAAAATAAAAATGATAATTATTACAAACAAAAATAAAAATAGTTACGTTCCATCGTTTTGATACCGTTTGGATTTAAACTTGTTGCCTTGAACTATCAACAATATTTAAATTATTCTTCAAGAGAGATCTATCTATATTTTTATTAACGTGTTTGTGTTGTCAACTAAATACTTTAACCTTGTTTGTTTGATTTTTACAAATCTTTTAGAAAACCGTTGCCAAAGTTATGTTTTTTTTTGCGAAAAGGGAATTCTATTGATGTTAAAGCATATTACATCCCCTGATTACAACCCACACGGCTCCACCTCCATTGATGGGAGACCAGAAACCTTGAAAAAGTCATAAATTCCACCATCTAGGATCACCATCCCAGACGGATATGCCACGGACGAAAACTCCGATCTCCACCTCTATTGATGGGAGACAAGAAACCTTGAAAAAGCCATAAATTCCACCATCTGGGATCACCATCTCAGACGGATATGCCACGGACGAAAACTCCGATCTGAACGAACACGGCCATCTTACCATCAAACACCGCCATCCTCATCTCTGACGGGAAAAAATGAAACCCATCCTTTTCGCAAAAGAAGGGTAAACTACTAACTTTCCACACGCAAATACGATGAATTTACCGTCGACGAGCCTGTAGTCGAACTCATCGTTGCCTCCTTCATCAGATTCATCGTGGGAGAACACAAATCCAACTAACATCCAGATAGATGTCACCGGAAACCAAACTCTCACTAGCCCACAGCCATGGTCAGAAAGAACCACAACTAGACAAAGGTAGGGCCGGAGTACCTTATTCATTATCGGTGATGACACCTTCGTCTTGCCATCACTGCCTGAACACGGAGCCCACCAAGTTCGTGTTGGTGAATTTGCCGCCACCGCCGCCATAGTCGTCCACGTCGTCGTTGCCGTCTCCTTCTCCAAACCCACCATAGAGGCACCTAAACCTAATCCTAACTATAAGAGAACGAACCTCCTTTCTTTCCCACCTCTCTACTGTAGCTTTATCTCCAACCTGCAGCTCACAGCTCCCTTCTTTCCGATCTGATTGCGGCCCCCTCCCCTGTCTCTTCTCTGGTTCATCCGGTGTGGAGCGGGAGGGGGTCCCTAGCCTGTACAGCTAGGTAGTATTAGGTTGTTCCTTTTCTTTTCTTTGCTGCTGGTGCTCCTTCGTCTTCGCCGGTTGGCGTAGGCAAGTTGTTGCGGCAGCTGTGTTCTTTGTCTTTCGTTTTCCTTCGTGGTTGTCGGTGTGATGCCGTTTGTCTTTCCTATCAGGCTCCTCCCTGATGGGTGTTCTTCCACCTCCTTGCTTGTTCTCTATTCTTCAGGTGCAGGTACAATGGAGTTGTGGTGGCCGATGTCTTGTTGGCTTGAGGATCCTCCATGGCGCTATTCTCTGGGTTGGGTCGATTGCTTCAAGCTGATCCCCAATCTTGTCAGAGAATCTCTTTGATCCGGCCCGGTGTTGCGTCCTCCAAATCCACGGCTGCGGCCTGTTCTTCTTCCTCGTTGTATGATGTTGTGCCCGAGGCGACTGCCGGGTGAGCCGCCGGCATGTCAATCGGCTACCATAAAGAGGCCTTCTCCCGATCTCAATGCAGTGTTTCACTGTCTGGCTCCATTGAGATCGGAGGCGCCGTTGCTTGAGCTTCCTTGCCCAGGTTCTTCTGTTGCTGTCTTCTCCATTTCCGGGATTTGGCGTTGGAGATGCGGTCTTCTTCCTCAGTCCCGGCGGCGGATTCCACATCAAGAGGGCCTGTTTGTAATTTATGTTATTAGTTTATGCCCTCAATGGCTGTTTTATAGATCCGAATGTAATTTCAATCTTTTGTCTGGGTCTGTCTGTAAAATGGCCGTGTACCTCCCTGACTAATGGAGAAAGTTCTAGCCCTCTCGGGCGTTTGTCCTTCAAAAAAAAAACTATAAGAAAACTAGTCTCCAAACCCGAGGAGCATCTCCCAGCCGCCCACGCCCGGCCTGAGGCAGCCTCGCCCTCGCTCGCCGGCGAGGAAAGGCGCCCACGAGGCCGTCGGCGTGAGCGGCAGGCGAAACCGGCTTCTGGTGGCGGCGCTTAGGTCACAACGCGAGTCGGCTCCCTATCCCCCCGTTCCTCGACGTGTTGCCAAAGTTATGTTTAGAGACACGTCATTGTCCAGAATGGCAGGTGTTTTGAAGACACTCAGGTTGACTATAAACAAAAGTTCATGCGTACGTACAAATTGCTTTTTTGATACAACGCAAGACGCTTAGAATAAGTGCTTAAAGAGAAAAATATATTAGCGCATGTACAAAATCTTCTACAATATACAAAATAAGTGTTTAAATAAGTCTAACTATCTTGCTACACACTTCAGGCATATTAGACACCAGGTGCTAACTTAATCATATTGTGCTTAAAAATAAACTGGCACAAGGGAAATAGGCCCTGCCCTCCTAGCACCTGGTGCATCTGAATCCCACAGAACAGTGAATCTGTCCAAGCGTCAAACCTAAACATCAACGTTCACTAGTAAAAATGCACGTGCGCCACGCACGTGTCCGACCAAATGACATCACTTGGCAGGACTTTATCATAAATAAAAATAATATGATGTGCCGTGTACGTGTCATAAAAAAAACACACTTCTGACACATCATCATTCATGAGTAACAAACTGCCAACTTGGCGAAAATGCATACATGCAAGCTCATACAAGCTGTAATTTTCCAGGAAAATGCACTATGAAAATGAAGCTTTAATGTCAATATTTCCTGAGACTTCATACCATTAAAATACACTTCTATTTTTGCAAAATCACCAGCTGAACAGGACAAGAGCTAGAGTTCCAGTCAACTAATTACTTGTTAATTAATAAATTGGCAGTTCTCAAAATGCAAACCGTAGCCATATAATAATTACATATTAGTGTCATCTCGAATAGCTTCTTACCTGGTTGAGTACTCGTGCCAGCGAATATCTTGCGCCCATCGATTTGTTTTGAGATCCAGAAAAACAGAGCCACACAGCACATCAGAAGAGGTGACAAGGTCCCAAATCACTATATATTCAGAGATCAAGATCAACAAAAGCTGACAAAAAAACACATGGCAACTGTAACAATTCTACACAGGAGCTAGTCAATCAAAAAGAAAGTAAAATGCCGAGATGCACCTAGGTGAACAAATGACTTGTGCAATTGTAGCATGTACTGCGTTTCCAATTATGTTTATCGACTACCAAACAATGCAAGCAATTTTCTCAATCCAAAGAAAGTAAACTTATCAATTTTCTCTGAAACATATTATGTATTTATTCAAATCTTAGGAGAGAAATTTATCTCAGTTTCATTGCACGAGCATCCAAACATGTAGATCAGAGTGAAAGAGCACGAGATTGAAAATAACATCAGTTAGGGGCGAGCCTTGTGGCCACTTAAAGGAAATTCACAGCAAGACCTACCTAGCGGCCTCATCATCACCCAACAAAGCACGCCACCAGACAAATCTGAACTTAATGGTGCAAATTGTTATATTTTTGTTGGCAGCTACCTTGGACTTGATTTGTGTGGAATATTGAGTATCTTCATTGGGCACTACAAAATAATAACAAATTAGGCTGAGAAGATGGAGTCACTGCAATAACAAATATAGCTGCACTGAACTTGCACATGCATATTGTTTTATTCTATCCCGCAATCAGTACAAAATATCTTGACACAACTAATCTCTTATGTAAGCCCATGCCATTTGTTATAAAAAAAAGAAGCAATTAAGTTTCACCCCCTTAACAACAAACAAATAAAGTATTCTATCAAACAATAAGACTGGAACTATTTTACAAGAATCGTGAAGAGCGTAATTCAATTGAGCACAGGGGAAACAATTAAGCAAAGCATGTAGGTGCAAATTTTTTGTTAAAATAACAGATAACTAATGCAATAGTGTTAGAACAAACAGACAATAGCAGCATCGACGAACAATATATGAGGTGAAAGAAAAGTTTCTTTCCCCATTTTGAAACCCAAATCCTGAGCATACCTGCATGATTTTTACATCACTATCTGTCCAGTGCATTAGATCACTATCTATGCCGACCATTCAGGTCTATGTGCGTTACCTAAATGAACTTGAACCGAAAATACATATCCAATTATCTCATGTAAGAGAGAATGCATGGCTAAGAAGCTGCAGCTACCTTTTGCCACTATGCTACGAATTTAGGTTAATGGAGAAAAAAATAATAATATTACCTCAATAAACTTTGTCGCGTGATCTGACATGAAAATAAGCTAATCTGCATTTGCATGAGATCACCAGGCAGATCTAGACCCATCAATGGACATATGCATCGAAATAATGCAGTACTTATTCCCTCCCAAGCTCATCCAAATGAAAGACCAATACATGTAGGTCATTATCTGGAAGGAAAGGAACAGTGCAAGATGGAACGCTGAGTAGCATGTAGAATATAAAATTATGGGGTAAATTAAACATATAATTGCTAATTGATTGACGCATAGTTAGTCAGTACATTCTGCGAATGCTCTCCCGGTGCTCATCGTTGGCCTTCAGCTGAAGTCAAGGGAAATATGAAAACCTGTTCAAACAGCCATCAAGCATTCTTTAACTGGTAAACTAACCCTCCTTGGACATCACAACTGGTCTTTCCACAATCCAAATAGTCATTCAGTGACTTATAGGAGCTTATGTAGGTAGGCCATTGATGCTGCCTCTGCATTACAAAAAGAAATATTGTTAACTGATATTATAAGTGCGCATTATCTGTATCAATGAAAAGGCTGTATGCATATGATCCTGCAACAAATTATTGCTAGCAAACCATTTTAACATGATGATCTCAGAGATCCCACGGTGATGGCTCAACAAAAATATATTTCGGCTCAATGAGTTGTCCCCGTTCTACTTCACACACCCAGATTGGCGAAACTATAGTAACATCTGGGATCTACATCAAGTACATGAGAAAAGGCCATGTCAAAGAGGGAGCATAGTGTGGTACCTCGAGGTAGGTGTTGTTCTTTTTCTTTTTCGGAGATGTACCTCGAGCTGCTTGGCACTGGAAGAGCAAGCCATCGAGAGATTGAGTTCAGATATCAATGTTGCTTTGGCGGTTTGGGTGTTGGAGAGAAAATCCATAGAAAGCTGACCTGAAAAATATATAAATGGATGTATCGAGGAGCAGAGGATCAGAATGGACAACAAATTGGATGGGAGCTGTTACCTTTTGCCATCGCACGTACCTTGGTCCGCGCAGGAGAAAAGACATGATGTAGAGGCGGGTGCAGCAAGCTGAGAGTCAGCGCACACGGCCGGGCAGGGACAGTAGTGAGCGTCGAGGCGCCGCCGAGTAGCAGCAGGGGCAACGGTAGACGGGCGGAGCGTTTGGCTGCTCCTGCGCTCTGTTCATAGACGGAGCAGCAGGGACGGAGGGTCGCGCACAGCAGCGACGGATGCCATGGGGGAGACGCGGAGAGGGCTCGGGATCCGCAAGCGGGACAAGGAAAATCGGCGAAGTGACACAATCTGGAGTCCATCGGCCCTGGCCAGCCCGCTGCTCAAGGAGCAGGCCCATGGCGGTGGTGAGATCGGGACGGCTAGGTCGGAGAGGAGAGAGGTTGCGGGAGCATGGCGGCGGGGAGATCGGGACGATTGGGGAGAAAGGCTACGCACACGGGGGAGGTGATCTGGGACGGAAATCCAACCTTTCCCCGCAATTGGAATTCGGAGGCGCGTGGGATGGAAAAGAAATCAAGAGGAAGGAATTCGGGAGCGCGAAATCCGGGCGGGATCGGGGGCGTGTAGCGACAATCTTCGGTGAAAAAAATCAACGCAATGTCAGGATTTTTGCACTGAATCTGACGGGAGTAACGCTGAAAATGTCCCCTCCTCCGCCGTGGGCCCGGATTTGGCAGGATTTGACGGTAGATTAGGAAGGTTAGGGTGCTAATCAACGGTAGATCAACAGGTGGGTATAACCTGGCAGGGTAGAAATCATTTTCCGCCCAACTGGTTCTTTAAGGGTTTAGATTAACTGTTGATCAGCTCCCCACGCAAAACAAACCAACATGTATCAACTTCAACACATTTCTGAAACTATAACATCTCAAGAAGAAAAGGAATGAAAAGATGTATGATTTGCCACAAATGCTAATGATCAATCATTCACAAAGCAGTACTACAAGCAAATGGTACTGTAGAAATACGCATTGCTCCCATGCTATGCATAAATTTTTTCAGCGGGGAAGATGTGAGGCTACCACCAATTGAATCTGATCACAAAGAAATGGGTTCATCCCGAAATTGAAATCTATAGATCACCAAGTTCTTGACTTAGAAAAGCACAACTATATTACTGAGAAAGCATCCGGCATCTCTCTATGCAAGTTCAAAAAGTTGGCAAAATGTGCATAAATCTATTCAGCAGGCAAGATGTCGTGGAGCTACAATCTCACACGTGCCACTAATTGAATCTGGTCACATACAAATGAGATCACACCATACACCGAACCTCAAATTTGTATACCATCAAGTTCGTGACTAAACTAGCTCACAAAATGCCCGGCATTCGTCTATTCAAGTACAAAAATTGGCAGAGCCCATCAAGCAACGTGCCTCAATTGCTTAAAGTCATTATTTAGAGTATCTAATCAACAACAGCGTCAAGTCCATACATTCCCAGTATACTAGTGGGCAGTATCCTACCAAACCCGTTCTTACCGAAGGTTTCACCACAGCAATCCAAAAACTCAAAATAAGGAACCTTCTCTTCGAAGCCAAAACCAGTGATAACCACTGTGTGGGTACAGATTCGAGCTGTTCCATCTTCTAATAGTACTGTCACAGCATCATCCATATCATATTGATATATGCAGTTAACACCGTCTTCAAGATGATAATAGTTATGGCTTATCAGGAAAGTGGCCATCATGACTGTCTTGCTCAAAAAGTTGTCGATGGCACCCTTGATCATATTTTGATCTAGGCCTGGAATTTCATCAGTAATTAGATCCTCATTGCAAAATTCATAATATTGGTCCACCTTGTATCGCTTAGCATTGTTATTTCCCTGAAAACACATTAAAGGATGTCAAAATCGGACATTAAAGGATGTCAAAATCGGACATAAAGGAATAAGTATTATTTGTTTGATAATAACTTTTCGTGCAGGATGACTAATTCATATTAAAAGAGTTTGAGAGATTCGGGCTACACCACACACGAAGGTTGGGGGCCACTGGTTTTTATAAGTAGAAAAGCGCTGCAAGTCTTGGAGCACAAGCCCACTGGGAAATATCCCAAGCAGTACAGCAGTTAACAAACAAAGGAATTTTTCCTAGTTAGCTGAATCACACGACAAGTCCTAACCAACTCATAGAAGTCAATCTAATCTATGTCAGTTAGATCACAATGGATGATTCTATTCCAAATCCCCAAAGGGGGGCATTATATGCACAAGCGGGGCATACTCTAAGATAAGGTTAAAATACATTTTACCCTAAATAGCAAGAAAAAGCTAAACCAGAAAGAATGTACCTTCTTATAGTCATCTTCTGTTCTTATTCCACAATGCCTTAAAGCTTCAAGAGACGCAATCTCGCGGGATGGATTATTTCTGTCAACCATGTCGCACAACTCCCACGAGAGCATGTCATGATGTCAACATCAACCCCACGAGCACGGTTGGCCGCCCCAAGGGCAGTAGAGGCGGAGAAATATACACAAGTGCCTATAATTGTTAACATATTACACATATTATCAATAAAACTAATGAAGACAGGAACGAGTACAAATAGCTTAAAAATGAAACGAACCCTCAAAGTTGTCGACTTCATCCATTTCACGATCCCGGGGATGTGATAAGGTCTTGAAATACTTGCTTCTTAGGATTATCAAGAAAGCGCATCACTCCTCGCCAGGTGAACCTCTCATGAGAGCGATCATACTGCTCTAGGTTAGCCATCACTCCTGATACGTTAGTAAGACGGGCCATGGTTTGTTAAAAAAATTGTGACATGTATAGAGTAAAACATGGAATCAATAAAATAATAAGAAAGAAATCTATTTTTTATTTGCAGCCATAACAATATTGTTTATTTGGAAGTGAACTAGAGTAAATGTTACCCTAATGTGTTGTACTTTGATACCAACCTAAGCATAGGGAGCTGTTTTCTGGAAAAAGGTATCGCTATGTCATTATGTATTTTATTTATGAGGCTGGAAGGTCAAGAAGGTCACTAACATATATCTAAACCTTTTTCCCATCCTATTTTTTTTCCGCACTACAGAATCTGCTTGAAGCCATTTTATGTTATCACACTATGGTAGGGAGTGAAACATAGAAAATAAAAATAATTTAGCACAGCAATTGGCAAATAAAGAGAAAGGTTGACAACTCATAAGATTTTGAGTGGCAATTGGAAATAAGAATAATATTGTCACTGCACAGAATTGTGGCACATTCAAAGAAAAGAATTTAAGCGAACTCTGACTCAGCAATCTCTACCAGAAACAGATGACAATAAAAAATGTTTTGGGTCTCATTAACATCTACAGGGTCCTAAATGATTCAGCCATCCACATAGCTTATCTCAGGTAGCTAAAACCTCAATCTTGAGAGTAGAAAATATCCTTTATCCACTTGTTGTTGAAACATTCTTCTGTAACAATATCTCCTCATAGATTGTTCAAGAGACTTTCACAAGCAAAACATCCCTCCATATCAATAAAAATTTCATGATAAGATGCAACTGATCACGTACTAATTCTAGATATATGGCTAGATTGGTCAGCCAAGAGAATGCACTTTTATCCACTGAAATTTGTATCAAGGTAGTAATTTTACCAATAACTAAGCCTGTAGTTTGGCGTCCCCTGAACCATTCAGTTTAGCTAGCAATAGCATAAGAACAAATCTTTACACAATAGATAACTGACTAAACTGCATAAGGATCTGGCTTTCGCAAATTACGAAACAACTACTGAATATAAACCAAAAGGTTGCACAAATGGTACTGCGTTCAAAGAGTTCAGAAAGAGCACCTCACGGGCGAACAGGCAGGAGAGGAGGCGATGGAGAACCAGAGGACTTGCAAGTAGATCACGCAGTGGCAGAGGAGGTCCTGGATGTTGCCCTCGTCCCTCGAAACTAGTGGCGAAGAGCAGCGCAGCGCCGCCTCACCCCTCCGTCGTACGAGCGTCGCGCCCCGCCGCCGCCTGCTGCCCTTCCTGCTCGAGCGCTCGAGGAGGAAAAACTTCCTACACGACCGCCGGCGCCGTAGAGGACAAGGGCGCCATCGACGCCGGAGAGGAAAACCGCGCCGCCGAGCCCCAGCACCCTCGGCTAAACCCCTCGCAGTCGCAGCGCTGCCTCGAGTGCCGCCTCGCCGTCCGGCCCTGCAGGCTTGAGGAATGGGGTGGTGGGGGCACGACCTATGCTCAGCCTCTTTTTCTTACATGGGCCAACTACTGAATACCACCGCCCGATCCGAACCTATTTTCCTGCCACAGCCCGTAAAGGTTGTATTATGTTCGATCCATAGGGGCCCTTTGGATCCTAGAATTCCCCCGGCCCTCCGAATGTGTTATGTGTTCTTTTTTTGCGAGGAGAATGTGTTATGTGCTCGGTTGCACATGTGTTCGGCACTTCGGCTGCCGCCGCAGGCTGGGGTGCGGCGGGAATGGATTGATGATGGAATTTGTCAGTGAACTACCAGCGAAGGAGGACTGGAGGAGAGGCATTCGTGGGAGGATCAGCCGAGCACAACTTGACTCCGGCACGCGCCACGATGAATGACCATTTTGACCAGACACGGGAGCCGCTGAAGCGCGCATTTCGCTTCACAGGACAGACTAATGCAGTATGCAAGTAGAGAAGCTCCAGCACAAAAACAAAGAAGGAATTACACACGCACTGCCAGAGTTGCCTCGACGCAAACTAGTTTCGTATGGAACATATAGATCGTTCTCTCCACGGGAGCTAACAATACGGCACTAGACAGTTACATGCCAAAGCAGCTCAAAAACTTGCTCCCCATCGTGATATTGTTTGCAGTTTGCACAGAACACAACTTTGGCATAGTACAGTCAGTGGAGTGGACCAGCCTCGAGAATTCAAGGTCAGAAGTTCGGAGTTAAAGCTGAACAAGCTTAGTGCAGACATAAGGCTAGCCGAATCAAGATTCAGGGTGTAGACGATGCTTCCACATGTTTTAGAAGCTGAATATCGCCCCAACATGATCAGCCAAAGACTATCACATAGACTAGCCGCTCCTACCCTCAATCGGCGACAGGGCAGCAAGCCTACGCGGTGGAGTCCTGGATCTTGTGCGCGATGGCCTGTGAAATAAAGACATCAGTAGATTGAACCACACAACCATAGTATTTTCACTGATCAGTGAACAATATCATCATAATAACCGGAATTCCACTTATGCAATACAGGAATTACAAAGCTAGCTACAGAACCAAGAAAAATGCTCCGTGTAAGAATTTAGCACACAGCATGACTGGGATAAATATTGTAGCCGTAGACATGATTACGTTAATGGAATGCAGATACATTATTTTCTCGAGCAATAATGCAGATAGATGATAACGAAAAAAGTACATTATACACATGCAAGTGAGCTTGTGAAGCAAATGAAAATTACATACTGATATTTGTTAAGAAAACATATTTCTTTTTAGATGAAAGAACACATATATAATCCCAACATACCCATCCAAGGATGCCTACAGCCGTAGATAAACATAATAACTTTTTAACAACCAGTAACCACCTAAACTGCAGAATAAAAGTATTTTTCAACGCCATACCTTGTACTCGTGAGATCCTGTATAGGCCCTCTGTTGAATGCCCAATCAACATAGACAGTCTTTGTCAACAGCTGAGTCCCATTCATGGCTCTTATCGCTCTCTGTGCTTCCTCAAAGCTTCCATATTCAATCAGTGCATATCCCTGTTGGACAAAAGAATCCAGGTGCGAACAACAATCAGAGAACTAGGGGCAAATATCAATTAAAAGTACATATGATAAATAAACTGGAAGTTACTGTTACTAAGCAAATGACTACAATGTCACTTAAATAAGCTTAGTTGCAAACATAACATGCAATCTTTTTTAAAAGGGAAATTCAACTCATAATATCCTAAGGGTGTGTGCTCTAGTCCATCCCAAATAAGAACAACTATACAGCTTAGTCGTCCATAATTGTAAAGAATGTTCACACATGGATGTACTCCCAAATAAGATTGACACCGGTTAGAAGCAAGGAGGGAGTAACAATTTACTAAGGGCAAAGGTGCGCACTAGCTGATGGAGGAGATGATTGTTCAGTTGCTGTTTAAATATTTGGGGGTTCCAATCTCAGCTAGAAACTTTAATTCCTTCTGATATAAACGAAAAGCAGCTTTAATCTTGGAGGGACAAGCAGTTTTCTCAAGCGGGAGGCTTGCACTTATTACATGATTTCAAGGTAAAGCTTCCCAAAGTGTGTAAGATAGGGTAGATGACTAGATGTCATCAGAACAAGATTCCTATTGGAAAGTGGCCAGATAAAGAGGAAATATAATTTAGCCAAATGGATGAAACTGTGTTTATCAGAATCATATGGTGAGCTCGACGCAAAAATAAAATAAAAATTGACAAAATGAATAGAATTGTATTGCAAGTGGATTATCGGAAGTATGAAAGGTAGTAGTATTTGGAGGTAGATATAGAAATTAATATCTCCAAGCCACACCCTGTGTTCAGGCCAATGGGAGACAAACAAATTGCTAGCTCTGTAAAGTTATCTAAGCCTAAACTTACATGGCTTAAGGATGTCAATAACCACATAAAGAGCATTATTTCCCATGAGTATATCTAAAAGTGACACCAACATCCTGAATGATTTAAACAGCAGAACTTGGATTTTTAATTATTCTGTGACTGTCAAGTTCTCTGAAATTGTGCTTAGTAAAGAGGATGGAGGGTGACTATCATAAGAAAAGATATACTATAATAGCTTAGCTAGATTCCTCCTGTGTAGAATTAATTAGCATTTCCTCAGGACTTTTCAACTTTACACTTAAGAAGTAAGAATCACCATAACATGTAGCAATAAATTTACCAACACATATGCTAACCACAAAAGAATTTTAATCAGAAACAGTTGAGCTAGTAGTAAGCTCATGGATTCTATATTATGAAAGAACAACTGCCAGCATTCTGAAGCTGAATTTGTGTATTCAAGAATTTACATGATCAACGTGCAATTTACAATGATTTAGACAAGCCTGCTTAAAAAGAATGTTTAGTACCAGTAAACATACCATTTTGTCTATCATTACTAGTACAGTGTTCGATGTGTCATGTGTGTTAGCATCTGATATAGCATTTTGCAACAGACAGAAATTTAAACAGTTATTGCTAGCCACTTAGAGAAAATATACCAAATTTACCTTGGCATATCCAGTGCGGCGTTCTAGATTGTAATGCAAATCCTTGACATGACCAAATTCACTGAAAACATCATGCAGATCAATTTCTTCAGCATCTTCTTTAACTCCAGAGACAAGAATTGTCCATCCTTCGATAGCTATGAATTGAAAGAGTTCTCCGTTACACAAGACATAACTAATCAATGAACAATAAACACAAGATAAATACATCGTTATACACAAAGAACCAATGCCCATAAGTCTGACACCACAAACCAAACAATCATTTAGATTTGCATGTAATAGAACACTGTACCAGTGTACAAGCAAATCTGTCCATACCAGTTTTCTAAGTATGGACTAACATGCAATCAGCAGGGAGTACTTGGAAGAGTTAGCCCGCAAGTTCCTGCGTGCCGATATATGCTGGGCTACTTCTACTGTTCTACAGTGTCTACATTGTTTATTAGTCAATCCACATAAAAATTGAAGTATATAAGCAAATCATTTTGCAAAGCATAATTCATTAATTTGTACTACTGTAAATAAAACAATGCACTAAGGTTAGAACTTAGAAGACAAGCAGCACAACACAGAATAAAAAAAATGATGGCATACTATTCATTAGTGTTATACTGCACTGTCTTATAAAATCTGCTGATAAATACATCCCTGTTCTGTTCCCCTACTTAGTACTTGATGCAATGAGATGCGTTTGAACCATCAAGCGCATTCTTTTGTTAACTTCTGTATCAGTAAAAGTCTCCTAAGAAACTAGCAATCATACGTTCACCTTTCATTTCAAGTAGTATAAATGGGCAAATCTAGCATATATGAGAAAATCTACAATAAAACAAACGTGGTGACGGGCAAACAAAGAACAAATGCATTATTCAATACCTCAAACAATAAAACTAAGCTACTCTAACCGATAATTCACATTTCACAGTTTAACTGTTCACAAGTTTGTTGCATTTTAACCCCGTGTCCCTGCTAATAGAGCTGATAACCCATGTGCATCCAAAAGGGACTATTTTGTTAGGTCATAGGGGTTGTGGAAAAATGTCTTGTAAAATGTGCAGTTTAGACTATAACCACCATATGCATTTATGTGATCCCTCAGCAGCATAGTTGTCGACACCTTTGTTGACAAGCAATACCGTCGCAAAAAAGGGCCCAAGGGCCAGTCTAGCCAGGCGTCTACAAGTCACAGATAGAGATTCAGTTAGCTGGATTGTTAGTTCATAGTTGATTGGTTCTCGAGTTAGTAGATGAGTTATTTCGGTTTGTTAGCAAGGTTGTTACATCCATTGTGTTAGGGTTCTCGCTACGTAATGCCAGGCAATTGAGATGAAGAAACCAAGCAATAATTAGACCTTACTACCAGTTGGAGGACAAGTTAGTTGTCTATCACTTGCAGTTCGTCTTCCTAAACCCAACCATATCATCATAATCCTTTCAGGATATTTGGCAGTTCATTTAAAAAGTCAATGATCCCATCATTAAGTTACTGCCTGCTGCAAGCTACTATAATTGAACATACATTCCACTTAACACTTAACAGAATGACGCCTCTCCGAATTTGCTGAGTGTGCATTGTGCATCACAAGGGAAAAATGCATGATACAAAAAATTGCTCACTCTGATTAGAAATAGATGCTGCTGCTTGAAGTAACTTACATAGTACTGCTCTTACACAGTACATTGGGTCATTCGCTGTTTACTTATTTCTAAACCATCAGAGGACACTCAGGAAACAGGAAGAAAACATGTAGCCCACAATTACCAAACTATAAAGGGGTGACAGAATATAAGCTCTAGGATGCCTTCCTATGGCATTACACCACATACCAATCACAGAGTACAACGAAATGTTCACATAATCAACCCACCACCAGCACCTGATATTTGGATTGGATCGCTAGTTAGACATCATAGGATATATTAGTCATAGGACCATCCTAATTCGTGGAGTGATTACGAAATCCTACAACCACAATAGAAATATAGATGAGATCGAACTGTAGGCAGTGATCTCTTACGATCAAGCACACCGAGCAAGAAACCCTAAACCCTGACGATCCATCACCAACAACGAAACCCAGAGATATGGATACATCAGCAATCTCGTCCACAAATTTCCAAGCAACAAACTCCAAATTAACACTCAAATCCCAACCCCAATTTTGCAAACGACGAAGGGCAAAACCCAACAAAAATTTAAAAGCTAGAAGATCACGCCGAAGTATGGCCGCGTAAGGGATTATCAGTTCTCACAGCGCTGCGGGCCCTGTCCCTGGCCGCCGGCGTTGGGGAGGGAGTCGAAGCTGTCGCGGCTGGAGGCGAGGACGGAGGGGCTGCGGCCGGCGAAGCGTCCGCGTGTGCGCACCACGGCTGGGGAGACGATGTGGGGCACGGGGAGCGCGCGGGCGGCGCGCCCGTCCTCCTCCATGGCGTCCTCGTCGTCCTGGTCGTAGTCGACGAACTCCTCGTCCTCCGCCAACCCCGCCTGCCGCATCGCCGCCGCCGCCATGAGAGAGACGAGAGGAGAGCTGGGGGAGAGAGAGCCAAGGAGTGGAGTGGGTGACAACTGGCGACGTGAGCATCTTATAATGGCGGTAACAGCAAACTAAACGTGATTAGTAAACACATATTTGCATAATGGCCCTTACTAATCCCACTAATCAGAAGGAAGTCACCAGATCAGATGAGTCGCGACAGATACCGTCCGACTCGAAAACGGACGGCTCAGATGAGTTGAGCCGACTTGCGGCCGCCCCGTACCAAAATAGGCCCCGTACCAAATAGGCAAAATAGCACCCGACGGGTCCAGAGTCCAGAGCCCAGAGTTCAGACTTCAGACACCTCCTGATATGGCGGCGTCCGCCTCTTCCCCCGCCGCGTCCGCCGCGTCCTCCGGCAGCGGCGGCAGCGACCCCGACCCACCCGCGGCGGCTTCGTCGGTGAAGACAGAGAGCGCTGCCGCTTATGCTTGCCCCATCTGCCTTGATGCCTTCAAGGACGAGGCCTACCTTGACACCTGCTTCCGTAAGTCGATCCCCCTCTTCTCCTTCCTCCCCCACCTTCCCAAGTTCTCTCGAATTTTCCCTTGATTTCTGTGTATGAAGCTTGCTTCCGTTCGACAGGCGCCTACTTCCTGAGCTTGAACTCTAGGATTTAATTTTGAGATGTAATTTCATCATGACCCTTTCTCTGTTGCTCAAAATGAAGTTCAGAAGATGCACACTCGCTATAGTTCAGATTCAGAATAATGATTTGCCGCTACTTTGTTTAAGATCTTTCCTGAAACTCCAAACTGCTTGTGCAGATTCTTTCTGTTTCAAATGTATTTGCCAGTGGGTCAAGATCATAGCAAGCAAGCGTGCTGAACCTTTGACATCAATCAAATGTCCACTTTGCAAGGTGAGACCGATTCTTTTTATTACTGACTCTGTTCATGGTGATAATACATTTGCTCAAGTAATTTTATTGTCATCTTGAACTGCATGTGTAGAGAAGCATTGTGGTTGTTTGGTTAGCGTATTTAGTTCAAATACTTCAGGTGCTATTAAAAAGTCACAATTGGTTGAATAACTGTATTTATTGGATTGGAGAAACTTCACTGTCGAACGACGAGTTTTGTTGATTGTGAACCATATCTACAAATTTGGAATATATTAGCTCCCCTTTGCTATTTGTTGCTGTAAGTCTCAGTGCCCTTGGTTCTTGATTGTTAGTTGACTGAGTGAGTCATATGTACGGATTGGACTATTATTGTTTGCTTGAGATGTATCCCTGGAGTCCTAATCATGTTCTATCCTGTGGATGTTGCAGACTGAAAATCTATCCGCTATTCATGCCTTTGATGGTGATTCTTATGAGCGGTGGTACATAAATCAGGAACCTAGGAAGAGGTACCCCTCTTCTCACCTCTTATCCCTTAAGTTGGACACAGCTGTAACTGCAACATGTAGCAAGTTACCATTTATTTGGTTGTTGTAATGAAGACTGTCTATATATCATTCACCTAATTGTAAACTAAAACTTGTTCTTGCATATATGAACAAGCGTGATTACTGATCCCCCTTATCCTATGGTACAGGCGCCTTTCAGATGCGCACGAGTTGGTATCGCAGTTTTATAAAGTGGAAGGTATTATGTTAATCTTGGTTTACTTTTCTGTTCGCATTTTTTTTTCTTTTCTCGAACACGCAGGAGAGCTGCATATCATTTCATTAAGAATAGTGTTCGCATTTTGGTTTTGTTTGTCGAAAATTTCTTTACCTCACTTGTTACACAAGACTGAAGTTTTCTATATTAAGCAGAGATTGTAAGGGATGTCTCCAGCGTGCATCAATACTGGAAGCAGCATAAATATCTCCGGAAGAACATTTGGCTCCAAACCTGGCTCAGACGAGAAATTCAGGCTTTGACTCGGGTAAGATGCTGACTGCAACATTTAGCTATATAATTGTTCCATAGCTTATATGCACTTTAAACTACTTAGAGACCGCATAGCTTGTAGGAAAGAGATGTAGGCATCCAATAGGCATTCTAGTGGGGAGTAAATCAAGTCAAAATAGTCTAAATATTGCAAATTATGAATGCATAGAAAATCATATGTAGGAGTTTTCATAAGTTCTGGAACAAATATGAACTATAGATATGTTTTGCATCGGCACAGAATTTGAAGAAAAATTCAATCCCATATCCTGATACTGAAAAGACAAATTGCCGGTGTAAGAGTGTGTACTGGAGTACATTTCTATCCTTTTTGTGACAAACCACCTGTAATTTGTTTTTTATCTCATAAATAGGACTGAATTTGTTCCGGAAATGTTGTATGTACATATTACAAAATCTCAACAAGAGCTCAGATATTTTTCTCAGTAGTTTTTGAAAACTTATTCTTACGAGTTTCAATGAATTTGTATAATTCTTGGGTAATTTTCACCGTATACACACCCTTTGTTGTGTAAGCATGCTTGAGGTTTTCCTTGTTTGTACTCTTGATTTGTGCATCTACAAGGTTCTTAAGTGGTGTTAGTTTGGCAGTTGGATACCAGATCTGACTTCTAAGAAATGGTGTACACATTCGGGGCTTTTCTCTGCGTTGATTCTCAATTTTATATAGATTGTTCTCCAGTGTTAGAAATACTTTCGAATTTTGCAGGATGAAAATGTTGAGGCCATCGTTCACCATATCCATGGTGTGCTCGAGTCCTTCATGAAAAGACATAAAAAAGATCATATGTCAAGGAATATCACAGCGGAGGAGAGGAGGGAAGAATTCAAGACTTTGATATCTGATGCTGCTAGGCCATTCCTCCTTGGCCGAACCGAGCGCTTTGTCAGAGAGGTAGAGCTCTTCCTGGTTTCAAATCTGAACATGGAAGCATACAACAAATTGCGCATTCAAAGATTTAGAGACTCTAGTTCTCATTTAACAAGAGACCAAGATGCAATTCCACATGATAGATCTCTTGAGGACCACTACCTGTATTTTATATGTACTGACACAGATTCTAATGGTGAAATATAGTGACCTGCAGTTTTGTGTCATAAGTGTCCCTGATCTTCTGTAGATTTCTTCAATGCTGCATTTTTTTGTTGTTTGTCACAACCCGATTTTTCATAGCTTCGTGCTGGTAAATGTTAAGGACGGAGGAAAGCTGAACATGAGAGTGTAACAGCACTAACGCGAAAAACAAAGTGCAGGCTTTCCGAATTGATGACAGCATCAAAACATTGTGATGCTGATTTACAGTACGGCTCACTGTCAGATTAGCACTCCAATGTTCTACAGTACTGTAGTCACATCGGCAAAACGGCCCGGCAGATCCGATCGATACGATCAGAGTCGCATCGGCGAAACGGCCCAGCAGATCCGATCCTGCTGACGTCGAAACGTGCGCGGCCGCGGCCTCACCCAACCGCGGAGAAGGCGAGGGGTAGGGAAAAGCGAAAGAAAACTCCCGCGAAACCTGGCCAAACTCGAACCTTCTCCCGCGCATTCTCTCGGCTCCGTCCCCATCTGAAATCCACCGTCAAAGCCCACTTCCCGGCCTCCCATCCTCCTCGGCTCCTCCGCCCTACTCCCCTGTCCAGCGAAACCAAGCCCTTCTCGCGGCGGCGCCATGGACACGGAGCCCTTCGACGAGGCCGAGCTCCTCGCCCTCCCCGCCTCCCCCGTCGCCTCCTCACCCCGCCGGCTCAAGCGCCTCAAGAAATCCTCGTCTCAAACAACCACCACGACTGCAATCAGCACCACCGTGATCCCTCCCGCCGGCTCCCCACCACCACCGCCTCCGTCGCCGCCGCTGGCGGTCTCTCCGGACGAGGAAAACCTACCTCCGCGTCTTTCTCCTCCCAGCAACTATTCCCCACCGCTGCCGCCGCCGGCGTCAGATGCGGATGCTCTATCCCCGCTACCCCATTCCTCCCCCAACCCCGATTCCTCGCCGCTACCGCCGACGGATTCGCCGGATTCGGATTCGGAAGAGGATGACGGGTTCGATCCGCTGTTCTCTGAGAGCGGCCCGGCCGCGGGGTGGGATCCGCTGGGCGCGCCGATGGAAGGGGACGGAGGGGATGAGGAGGAGATGCTCGAGGGCGGGCTCATCGAGGAGCTGCGGAGGGAGACGTCGGCGAAGAAGCGGCTTGACATGGACGAAGGCGAGGGAGAAATGGCCGCGGGTGCGGAAGTGAAGGGGAAGAGGAGCAAGAGGAAGAGGAAGGAGGAAGCGCCCAAGGAGTCGGCTCGAGGGAAGAAACAGTCGGAGAAGGTATCCAATCTCACCTGCGTTCTGGCTCGTGCCTGTTTGTTTTCGGTTGAATTGTTTGCAGATTTTGTTGATATGCTGTTTGGGTTGATGTGTGCAGGAGAGAAGGGTGCAACTTGAGTCCATCCACGCCGAGTCACAGAGGTTGCTGCGAGGTATGCATGTCAACTGCCCATTGTCGTAGGAAATTTGATTGCGGAGATTTGGTATTTTATTCTTACATTTGTTATTTGTAGAAACAAGGAGTGCATCGTTTAAGCCAGTTGTGCAGCCAGTTTTCAAGCCCATCTCATCAGTCCTGGAGAAGATCCGCCTGCGTAAGCTGGAGATTCAAAAGAAGTAAGTCGTTTGGTTGGTTGTTTGTTGTGAGTTTCCTGGAGGGTCCTCTAATGGATTACTGATGGTACTGCTTTTCTTTGCGGCGCAATTCAGGACAAATACTCCTATTGAAGATAACGATGACGATGACGCCGCTGTGGAGCCCGCAAGTGATTCTGCTGGGCATTTGGAGGTGCCGCAGGTTAAGGAAGTGGCCGCTGATGTTAACGATTTGAAGGTTGGAAATCTTTATCAAGGTAGTTTGATTTGATTGTAGTAGCCTCCATGAAACTATAAACTGTGCTGTTATTGCAGGATGACACTGACAAGGAGTTTGCAGAAGATGGCCATGACCTGGATCGGTGTGGTATTCAGGAAGATGAGGTGAGCATCCTTTTCTCTTAATGCATTTGCAACTTGGTGCTAATGTTACTAATGCTGTGCTTTGGTTTGCAGGATGCTTTAAATTCCAAGAAGGATCTTGACAATCATGGCTCTAAAACTTCAAATGAGGTAGGAGTCTCCCCTTTTTCAGTCCTGTTGCCTTTACGTTGTCACAGAGCATGATAAGATGATGCTTTTACTATTTCATTTTGCGGGCTCAAGCTGTTACTCATGTTCAAGTGGTTACTCATTTTGCGGGTTCAAGCTGTTTACTCATGTTCAACATGACTACTAGAAAGCTGTGCTGCTGTAGAAGCTGTGAAGCAAGGGCATGATATGCTAGTCTCCATTGTTGTCAATTCTTATAACATAGAATAATGATTACTGAACAGATGATGCAATTGAGATTACAAAGTTATATAAAATTATCTGTAGTAAATTGCTTTACCATTGGTTGTTTGATTCCACCAGGAGATATTTGATAGTTCGCAAGACAATCATGACGAGAATGTCCGCTCGAGTGAGAACCACAATGATTTGGGAGATCAAACTCAATTGCCCCCCTCTTCAAGCCCTACCAAGAGTTCAGAGGACAGGTACGTGAAACACCTCCTGCATATCTTTTGTTAGTACTATTTCTTTCAGTTGCCCATGACAAGCAATATGCTAATTGTTTATGCAAGTAAGGCAGTACCTGATCCTATTTTTTTTTCTACTAGCCTTTTATGGAATTTGAATGGTTAAACTGGCTTTATCGACTACTCCCTCTGGTTATCTTTTCTTGTCATTAGGAAAAGCTAAGTAGCTCAAATCAGAATTAGCAAGCTTGTCCAAACAACAAGAAAAGAAAACTGTAGGGAGTATATTTTACCAATGCGAATCAGTTTCCAGATCCCATTAGCTCCGCACTGAAAACATGCTTCCAATATATTTTGTAATTCTGATGAAAAGTCACTGTTATCTGGGGGGCAGATACATGTCATCTATAGTGTTGTAATTATTAGGTTCTTTTTCCTTCATGTATAGCCAGCTGGCACAACTTTAAATGTCGTTTGGCACTCTGTCTCAGTTCGTCAGAAGATGAAGAAGATAATGATAAAGAGAACATTGATCCAATCTCTCAGACAAATGATGTAAATATTCATGAAACGCCCCAGCGAGCTACAGGAGATTCGTGTCCAGATGATGCCCTCCTGAAGGATTTTCTTGATGATGAAGCTGAAGAAGAAGATGATAGTGACAATGACATGATGAGATTTAAGGATAACGAAGAAGATGATGGAAGTGATGAAAATGAAGTTTTTAATGATCTGATAGAAGTTGGTTACAAAGAAAAAGAAGTAGATCACAAGAAGCGTAATGAACTCCACCAAAAGTGGCTTCAGCAACAAGATGCTGCGGAAACAAATAATGTATTGCAAAGATTGAAGTTTGGTCACAAGGAGCAGAAAGAAATATTGGATGAAGATGAAGATGAAGATCTTGAAGAGTGTGGGGATGAATCAGAAAATGAAATGTCATGTGATTTAACTCCAACAAACATTCTGCGGCAGAATTCTGAAAAAGCAAAGCAAATGATTGCAAAGATGTTTACAGATGATAATGATGCTTATGAGCACTCTGATGATGATGAAATTGAGGAGAATTTGGCCCGCCAACGTATTTCGAAGAGAGAGGTAAGTATTTGAGACATGTGAATAATTCATCAGGATAATCACCACTTCTCACCTTCTGTGCTTCAGTAAAGTAATTTGTGAATTTCTACTTTTTTCACATGTAGAGTTACAATGGTTCACTTGTATCTCCATTGGAAGATGACAATTCAAGGGAAGTATTTGGTCTAATAAAGAAGCTCAATATCGCCCCTCAACCCAAGAGGAGAGGGAAGCAGTCCTCATGTAAGGGTGGCATTCTTCCTAGTCTATCTTTACCTCTTCTTTATCAATGTTTTTTCTTTGCCCCGAATGATTATTCCCAACATTTCTTCAGCAAATCATGAAATGCTTGTGACTGGAAGGAATAGCAGCACTTCAAAGGCAAGTGATTTATGTCTCTTTATATTTATTGCATATGAATTTAACTAGCTGAAATTCCCAATATGCCACTCTCCGTGTGGCAAATTAATGGTCATTACCATCAGTAGCCACTAGCGGTAAGAGGACTATTATTTATATATAGTAAATATAGGCTCAGCACTTGTATTACTCCCTTTCAGTTGAGTATAGTTCATGTAACGCAAGGTTAACTACAGTCAGTCAGAGGGTGTATCTGAAATAGGATTTCCTATGCTTGCTAGATTGATAAGCTGGGTAGGTACATGCACATAATTTTCTGTGGATACTGTACTGCATCGTTTCATTGTTCACTTACATTGCATGTTGTCCATGATTTTGTGACCATGAAATGACATATCTGTCTCCATTGCAGTCATCTTTTCTTGGTCGAACAGCCAGTGGTTCGTCGGTATCTTCTCACAGATCAGTTTATAGGTCTTATGTATTTGGTCGTGATGATAGCAATAGTAGTAGGAGCTGCATGTCTACTTCGGAGAGTAATTCAGAAATTGTAAGTTTCGTTAACTGTTCGTGGATTTGAATATGCTCTGAAGAATGACATTTATTTCTCATTTGTAATATGCTTCTGCTTCCCATCCTACAGGATCAGGCCAACCCCAATCAACCCACCAAGAAAGCCAAGTTCAGTAGCTCACAGCCAAAGCCAACAGGATCAAAGTCAAACGCGGAGGGTGGCACGAGTTCAGGTCTTTCCCTATTTGAAATCCTGCGTAGGTCGTCTTCTGGTAAACATGAGTGCAGCAGTCAGGAAAGCTGTGCTACGATCACAGAAAGTCAAGCTGTACTTCAGTTGTCAGCATTCAAATTACCAAGGAGGTTCTCCAGTGTGGGAGCAAGAAACTGACGATCTCCTTCCCAGAAAGTCATTGTAGTTGCATGTTTGTTGTGAGATTAAACTGTTTAATCTTATGTTTCATCAACACGATTGGTGAATATGTATATTGGATTTTCTTAATGCCGTTGAAAAGAATATGATGGTCGTTTCCGTATGCTGGATGTATGTAGGTAGTAACTTTTTACTAGTACCTAACAAACATATAACATCGCTATCATCTAAACAATTGTACATCGTATTCTGCATTCTGTTCAGTTTTTTTTTTCGTTCTGTGACCTGAACTTTCAGCGTCTTGTACATCGTATTATTCCTTTTTTTTTGGGCAAGTATTTTTTTTTTAAGCAAGGTACATCGTATTATTCTGAACCGTGAGATGAGTTATTTGGGCCGATTTAGGCCGGATTCAAGGCCCATCATTCTGCTCACGCATGCGCAGAATTTTTCCACTTTCCAGGGCAGGAAATCAAAATCCACCTTGTCCTCGTCGTCGACTCGTCGAGTCGTCGTCCTATCCTCTCCTCCTCTCCCCCTTTGCTCCCCAACAAGCAACCCTAATTCGTGGCCACGCACCCGCCGCAAGCTCCTTTCCGCGGGTAGATTGGAGGCACGAGCGAATCTGCGCGGGGACCGGCTAGGCGTGGTCGAGATCTCAGCTTGCGCGCTTGAAGAAATCTTGCTATCGCTATCTTGGTAAGATTAAGAATACGCTGCCCTCTCCTGCAAGAATCCATTTGAATCTGTTGCTGAATCGATGCCGTAGGCTATGACCTTGATTTCTTGAAATTTTCTGCACTGTATTTGATTCATGGACTACTTGATTTGTTTCTGGAAGTGCGTGAGTTGATAATTTCGTCTAATGGAATTGCCCCCGTGATTTTCTCCGTGGTGGCAGGAGGAGGTGATGAGATCTTGGGTGGTGCTTGTCGGTCGGTCCTAAGATGCTGGCGGGCTACAGCGGCGGCGGCGGCGGCCATCTCTCCTCCCACAAAGACCTCGTAGGCCGTGGCGGCCGGAGCTTCCTCTTCGGCAACACTTGGTTCCTCCTCTCCACCTACTCGGCACGCCTTCTGCACACCACGGACCGCCGCGCGCCCACCGCTTTATTCGCTGCCATCAACCGTGCCCCCTGTGTGCGTTCGCACTGTGCGGGGCAGGGCTTGCTGCAGAGCGGAGGCATTGTCATGGCTGCTTGTGGTTATGCCTTTCGGCGGGCAGAGCTTGGTGCGGCTAAGCGCCAACCAGATAAGGATCCATCTGTAGGAATGCGCACCTCGCGGATTGCGGCCATGGGTTCAGTGGGGAGTGCAGCAAGGCCAGATGTTTCATTTAGGTATAGAGGGGTGGAGTGTTGTAAGAAGATTGGTGCTAGCTTGAAGTGCCGTGAGCCGTGGGGAAATAGGGCATTCTGGACTAATACATCTGGGCCGGTTTGGAAGCTGAGCTATGCAGTTGAGCCATGGGCTCGGGACTTCAGCAGATTGTGTTTGGCGCCATATTCTGCCGGAGCCACAGAGCATCAGTTGTCGCTTGATGAGAAGATGGATAACTCCACTGTTGCATCTGATGGGTATGTATAGTTGCCTCCAATACCAGTTAAATTTAGGCTATTTTACTCTAGAATGGGTCTGCAGAGTACATGATTAACTCTGCTGTTCTCTTATGCTTTGTGTATGGTTAACTTGCAATTGTCTATATCCGACAGAAGCATGCACATCTATGCAGCACCGATACGGATACGTGTATCAGTATCGGACCGATACGGATACGCCCATACGTCATTTGCCAAGAAAAACCGATACGGATACGTTTCGCAAATTTTTCAAATAACTCAATCTAGGTTCTATATATTTAAAGTTCTATTGCAGAACAATAACAAAATAGTCTCGAATTTAAGAAATTGTAAACCAATGATTCATAAAAAGAGATAAATAGTAAGGCGGCAAGCAACTAATATTAATAATTCCCCGTTACCCTTGATCTGTTGCAGCAAATGAGCTTCCACTTAGGTATAGCTTGTGAGGACAGAAGCTGCATCGCCATTGGACATTGCGTCCTCCTGTCACAGCCTTCTCCAAATCGTCACATAATCCCATAGTCGTGCCCTGAGATCAAAGATGGAGCGAGTGTTTGCCATGGGACTCGATGCAGATTGCCCAGGAAGACTGACCCGAGAGCCATCAGTTCGTTAGGAAAGCTGGCAGCCGTTGTCATCAGGTGATTGGGCGTCCTCAACCATCTGCCCTCGGGCGCCACCGCCGGCCAGCCGTCCTAGCCGTGCGCATCGTCGAGTGGCTATCGAGCGTCGCCTCGGTGGGCGACGGCGGCGGCGTCCAGAATCGAAGCGACGAAGCCGCGCGTGCAGAGACTAATAGGTTACGTACATGTGGGCGTAGCTATGGGCCGACTAGGCCGTATCGAATATTGGCCCAAGACGTCTCAAGCGCGTGTCCGAAATTCGTTTTTTATTCATTTTTTGGATACTTGCCGGATACGTATCCGCGACGTATCGGCCGCGTATCCGTGTCCGTCGGCGTTGCGGACACGGATACGTTGTGTTCTGGCCGTATCGGGGTAACGTAGATGCACATAATATAACCAATCAAGGTCAATAGTAGATATATGATTCCTTGAGCTTTTATTTACCCTTTTTAAAGAATAAACTCTGCAAGTGATGTCCATTCACCAGCAGAGGTTTCCGACATGAATGACTAGGTTCTGATTTTATTTCGACACATTTTAAAAAAAAATTAAAAATGGAAATATGATTCCTTACAGTATGAATTGTGTCAGCCCTAGCTGCTTTTCAGGCTACTTTTGTTTACTGATATTTGCTTTCATATTTTGGTGGTTGATTGTGTCATTTCCTTTACAGAAAATCTTCTGCTCCCGAAACATTGAAGCTGGTCTCAGGTTCTTGCTACCTCCCTCACCCTGCTAAGGAGGCAACTGGTGGTGAGGATGCTCATTTTATTTGCGATGAAGAGCATGTGATCGGCGTAGCAGATGGTGTTGGGGGTTGGGCAGATCTTGGTGTTGATGCTGGACTATATGCCAAGGAGCTCATGAGTAAGTCAATGAGTGCTGTCAGGGATGAACCTGAAGGGACCATTGATCCATCAAGAGTTTTGGAAAAGGCTTATACAAGCACCAAAGCAAGGGGATCTTCAACTGCGTGTATCATAACTCTTAAAGAGCAGGTTAACTAGCTTCTACTGTTTTTTATGTTCAGTGTTGTCCCCTTCTGTGGCCATTTTGATATATCCTAGTGAACAGCACTTAGTATATGAATACCAAAATGCCTTGCCAACAGCACATAAACGTCATGTTCATTTGTTTGGTAGTGTATGTTCCAAACTTCTGGAAAGTTCATGTATTTTGTCCCTTCTATTATGGAAGCTCTGTGCCAGTTCAATAATGACTTATTCTAACGTTATACTAAACTTGCAGACTATCCATGCTGTAAATCTTGGCGATAGCGGCTTTGTAGTAGTCAGAGATGGCCGCACTGTTCTCAGATCTCCTACACAGCAGCATGATTTCAATTTTACTTATCAGCTTGAGAGTGGTGGTGGCAGTGATCTTCCTAGTTCAGCTCAGGTGAGAAAATTACTAACCTAGCTTTCTGATTTGAATCTTTTTGTATTTTGTGACTTTGTGTAAAGAATTCTGATAACACTGCTTAATTTGAAAGCCATACTTTTATAGGTATTTTGTATCTGTTAAATTGCTTGCCTTGAGTCGATATAATTATGTTCCACATTCATTTTTGTAGGTATTTCACTTTGAGGTTGCTCCTGGTGATGTCATTGTTGCTGGCACGGACGGACTTTTCGACAATCTGTACAATAATGAGATTAGCGGCGTTGTTGTTGAGGCCCTCAGGGTTGGACTTAGTCCACAAGCTGCAGCACAGAAGATTGCTGCCCTCGCTCGGCAAAGAGCAATGGATAAGAATAGACAATCACCTTTTGCTTCAGCTGCTCAAGAAGCTGGGTACCGGTACTATGGTGGGAAGCTTGATGATATCACTGTCGTGGTGTCATATGTGAAGAGTGCCACATCCGCATGATGCGGATCTTTCCTTTTGCTGTTATGTACATAACCTTAGCCCCAAACTTGCGGCATGTGAATGCACGGGGGGCATAGATGTCTGGAGTGACTGAGGTAGCTTTCGGAGGTGTGAAAATTCCCTGATTCCAGGATTTAGCAAGTTTCCACTTAGGGCCTTGTTCGGTTGGCATGGAATGATTATACACATGGATTAATTTCAAGGCATGGATTGAGTGAAACCACATGTGTCACTCAAACCAAGTGAAGAATGAATCCATCGATTGGTTTCGTTCCATGAGGTCTAAGTCATGGTTTTATGCTAGCTCTGTGAGTCATGGAATGGACCAATCCATGTTGGGTTTCAAACCAATCCATGCCTAACCGAACGGCCATTCCCAATTGAATTGGGAGTAGTTCCATGTCCAATCATTCTATGTGGAATATGTCCCATTCCATGCCAAACGAACGAGGCCTAGATCAGAAAGATGGTAACAAACCACTACCATTTCTGCAAGAACAAAGATAATTGTCTGAAGCCAAGGTGGTTTCCTTGTCCTCTTGGAAGGACAAACTTGCTGGAAGCAAATTTTGTTGAAAACAATGTCGGTTGATAGTTATTATTGACGTATCTGTCTGTTTGTGCTGCTGGTGCTTCTCTTGATCCTCGATCGCTTGGAAGATGTGGGGGAGTCATATGTGCATTGAAATTTAGCGCATTACGTGTAGGCACTTGCTCGGGCAGGTGATTCTCAATTCAACATGTGCATCCTGCTATTATAGCTACTTTCGTTTCTTCGCATAGTTTATCTGCTGTGCGAATGAGGTTGCTGTTGCCCCAAAACGAACAGGTAAGTTGACAAATGCATCAGTTAAACCATCAGGAGTCGTCAGGAGTTAGTAGACATGATATCAGTCTTTACAATATTCCTTTGTTAGCAGTCACCACTCAACCTGATGCACAGCATTTTGAACACATTTTTTTCTGAAGACAGCCACAATTAATACATGGAGATATTACACAGGTAACTCTTTAGACGCCGAAACACTTTCGGGTAGCTTTCGAACAATAAACAATACTATGCTGCTAGCTCTAAGAAGGGGGAGAAAACGTACACAGATGGGCGGTGGTGCAGCTCAAATAATAAACGCCTCATCTTATCTAGAGCTAACTGTTAATGTTAGCTACTCGAACTACCCTTTGCTGTCATCATTATTCTTATGGAGATGGCCGTTGTTACCAGGATGGGCCTTTGATGCATCAATCTGGATGCTCAAAGTAGTTAAAACGCCACCTGGTCCCTCATTCTGTTCCGTTTCGCCCTGTAAAATGTTGTAAGAACTTTGAAGGATTACAACAGTAACTTACGCACAGACAAATGTTTAGTTACGTGCATATGGAGAAGTATGAGTAAAAGAGGGGCTAATTGTTCACCAATAGTTGTGAATTCTCTGCTTCCATGTCTTCACATGCCTTCTTAAGCTGGTCAAGTTCTGATCTGAGTGCACCATTAACAGCAGTCAGGTCAGTTACCTTCTGGGCCAGCTCTTCACATTCTTGCTGGATCGTATAACAGGAACATGAAATGCATCAGTACACTACACAGAAAGTAGTATATCGTGAAAAATAAATATATAAAGGTCATCCGACCATTCCAGATAGAACAATAACCACCTCTTCTTTCTTGTCCCTGAAATTTGTGTTTATATGAGCGCCATGCCAAATTGACTTTTATGTTTAGCCAAATTCATGTTTGCTTTGTACCAGTCCTTTAAAAGAAAAGGAAAAAAAGAAACAAAACCGCAGATGGGTACAGGGCACTGAATGTCAGACACTCGTGAGTCGTTTCTCAAATCTAGTCATAAAAAATAATTGCTCCATCGATCTCAGTTCTTAGTCGGCCAGGACTTATCAAATATTTTCGAACAATTGTGCTTTTTAAAGGAAAGTTTTCCTGCAATTGTAGAATCCCTAGGGTAGCATCTTAAGGGGGGAAATGAAGAGTGGAGGTGCTTTTTGGTGGCTTTAGGTAGGAAATCTAGTGCCATTTTCAGAGCTGTAGCTGGAGAATTTTCATGTGGATCAGTGGAGTATACAAGTTCTGCCTACACTATACAATTTATATGGTATAAAAGAAATCATCAGGAAACTAAGGATTAGATACCTGTGGAACAAAAGCATTCTCCCATCACATTCAGTCTACAATTAGACATCTTTGATATGACAGTACCTGCTTGCGTAGCCTTGATCTCCTTGCAGATTCTCTGTTAGATTGTTTTCTTCTCTCCCTCTTCAATTCTCGTTCGTCCTGCTAAAAGAAGGAAATTACAAAACATGTTATGAAGATGGTAATCGGGTATGCTACATACAACTTATTACAGGTAATTCATGACCTACATCCATTCAAGGCAACCATACCATGTGAGACAAAGAGCCAGCGTGTTGGGAAGGTGCTCCAGCATTGACCTCTCCCTGTTCTGAGGTCTCTGCTTTCGCTGGAGAATTGCCCCAAATGTTCATCCCGATGGTCAAGTTTGTTGCTGCGTTGGAAAGTGTTGTCCTCTCAGGTGTTGGGACCGAGACCCTTGATTCAGACCTCCCCTTGGCCGCAAACGACGAACCAGCTGCAGCATCCTGCGTTGCGCCAGCCTGAGATGGCTCACCTGAAAGTGTCAACTGTCAGACGAGCCAAGCTGCAAAACAGGAACTATTGCATTGCATCTTACAAGTAAGCATTATAATTTACGAGAGCCACCTTTAACATTTGCATTGCTGGGCTTTCTCCTCTTTGCAGAGGGTAACACCTAGACAAAAATTATCAAATTCACATTCAACCAAGAGTGTTTGAATACCGCTACAATTAGCTGCATTTAGGTAGCGACAAACAAGGCACCTTCAGTTCAGCACGAGCATCTCTCTTGTCTGACGACTCCTCGCTCCCGCCATTACTGCTCCGCAGACTACATTTTTTTAACAGTAAGGTCAGAAACCAACCAAACAGACCAGCAGCCACAAGCACCTATATGCGAGCATAAATTCCTGAGGGGGAAAAAAATGCAAGCCAAACAAACAAAATAGAAGCTACCTCCTGGAAGAGCAATCGCCGGAAGGGGCGGCGGAGCTCTTCATCTTGCTACTCCCTTCCACCACCGGCGCGGCCTCACTGCCCGGGTAACGCACACCCTGCACAGAACCAGACCAGCAAGCAATTGTACAAATCAGCTGTTGCGCTATCACCGATGACTGAACTAGATGATTTCACCGAGGAATAAACGAGTGACAAAAGCTGGGCATTCACCGCGGCCATGGACGGGTGCGCGTAGTAAGCGGGGTGGTACATGGGAAACGGCATCGGTGCACCGTACGGCGCCGCCGCACCCGCCGCCGCTGCTGCTGCCACCATGTGCTGCTGCATCTCACCACGGAAGAAACCCTAGTCAGAACCCAAACCCAACTCTACACTCTACTAGCGTCCTCTTGAAAAGAAAAGGAAAAAACAGAGCACCGCTCCGCTCGTACCTGCGCGGCAGCGTAGTAGGCCTGCATCGATGCCGCCCACTCGGCGTGCGTCTGCGGCCCCGGCCCCGGACCAGACGACGGGTCCCGGGCCACGCCGGCCGGCCGCTCGTCGCCCGACGTGGAGGTGGACGACGCCATGTCTGCGCGCGCGAGGGCCAAAAGAGCCGTGAGCTGTGAGCGCGCGCGATCTGGAGCTGCGGCACGGGCGAGGCGGTGAGCGCACCGGGGAAGGTGAGGAGAAGCGGCGCGGCGAGAGCGAGGCACCGCGGCAGGCAAGCAGAGGGCGGCGGGGTCTGGTCGCTTCGGGCAAGCGTGGAGGTGGCGGCGCGGTGTTCGGTTTCGGGAGGCAGGACAGAGGGACGACACGTCGAGCGGCGCGCGGGGAGGGGTCCACGTGTCCGTCAAGGTGGCGCGCGCTCGGCGGGAGAGGAGGAGACAGGTGCGCGCGGGTGTGGTCGGGGCGGCGGACCCAGGCGTCAGTGACGGATGGCGTTTACGGTACGCGGTGATGAGTCGGAGCCGGAGTCGGCTCGGCTGACTTGGGAAGGATCCTCCGCACGGGTGCGCGCGTGGGCTTCTGTTGGGCCGGATTGTTAACTATATACTAGGCCGGGCAGTTATCTCGGCCGAAATTCTTCTATCTGCACCCTTGTTCTCTTTTTTTTTGCGAGGTTGTTCTCTTTTCATACAAATGAGAAAAACAAAATGCGTACTCATTTATATTGTACAACAATACATAAGCTCAGCAGATTTCCCTAAAAAAAGAAATAAGCTCACTAGATTGTAGAAAATGAGTTGCCTCCCGCTGGCAAAACAAGCGGGCTAGTTTTTAAAGAAAAATTCCTTAGAGGTTCGATCTTTACTTTGCAGCCTCTGCAACAACATATTTGCCGGAAGTTCGACTGTCATCGCTCACTGAGTAATGAACACACTACAAGGTGGAATGAGGCACTCTGACAGATCAAATTCCTGACGACTCTCCTCGCGTGCTCAAGAATAACATAGAACGCTCCAAAGAATTGGATCTTGGCGTCTAGATTGTAAGCAACGGTGAGGTAGTTCTCCGGTTCGTCAAGGGAACCAGCTGATGACCCGGCGAGACACATTAGACCATCATCAGACTTCTTATCAGCAATGTTCGACCACTCCTCTAGGTCAATATTTGTTGATCTTGATGCCTTTATCGCCTCCATCAGGTACATGTTGACCTCAGCTGACCTCTCATGGCTCACCAGGTGGCCTCCATGGAGCTCAACCATCTTGGCCGCGGGCCGGAGCTTCTCCGCGAAGGTCCTCGCATGGCACAGCTGAGCAACAACATCGTCCCTGCCATGGATAATCAGAACAGGGAACCCTGCAGATCGGATCGTCTCCATCTCTTCCGGTGAGAGCTCGTTCGTCCAGCAGGCGTGCATCTGCCCCTCGAACCCATGCCTGGACTGCATGCCGCCGGACGGCGATGCAGACGACAAGCCGTTCACGTACTCGTGGTAAAGCGTCTCCCGTCTGGTGAGGCTCGATCCGAACCCGACGACAGCTTCGTCGAGGTACTCCCTCGTGTAATGCGCCTCGAGGTCCACGGCCGCTCGCTGCTCGGGAGTCGTTGCTCGCAGGAAGCGGTATGCTAGGGAGATCGTGCGCCAGTCGAGCAGATTGGGGACGCACTGGTACCCGCCGCCGGTGGCGCCGAGCAGCGCCAGCGACGCGACCCGCGCCGGCGCCGCAGCGGCCAGCTTCGCCGCCACCATGGACCCCATCGAGTGGCCGACGACGTGCGCCCGCCGCCACCCGAGGTGGTCCATCAGCGCCAGCGCGTCGCGCGCCATGGCCGCCGTCGTGTACCGCGACCGCCGCGCCGGCGCGGAGCTGTGGCCCGCGCCGCGGTTGTCGAAGCAGCACGCCTCGATGGTGGCGCTGGCATTTTCCGCGTCGTCGTCGCCGCCGTCGGCTGGGGCTTCCTCGTCGGCGGGGTCCGTGGCGCCCGTCAGGCCCTTCACCTGCGGGGCCCAAGACTCGTGCGTCGCAGCGAGTCCGGTGATGAGGAGGACCTTGGTGCCGCCGTGGCCGTACCGCTGGTAGAAGATCCGCACCTCTTCCTCGCCTCCGCCGCCGCTCACCAAGCAGTACGGCATCTTCCTCGCGTCCGATCGAATAGCACAATGGGAACAGCAGCAGGAGCAGAGCAGAGACCTTCCTCTGCTCCTGCTCTACCTCGATCACGTCGCATAAATCACGGTGCGTCAGGAAAGATGAGGACAAGAGAGGGCTGTATTTGTAGCGGGTCGGAGTTTGTATTGGGAGGGAGGCCAACACGGAGACGGAGGCGGAGAAGATAATTTGGCGGGAGAAATGGGGCGGGAGAGGGAGCAGAGCAACACGAAGGCGACACGGTATCCGAGTCCGAACAGAGGTGCTCTGGGCCTGGGTTCCGCTCTTCCAGGGGTTGTGTATGAGGCCCGTTCAGATTCGCGTCGAGCTCCTCATAACCGGAGAAATACAAAATTAAGATCCCGTTTCAGAACAAATGTCGGGTGGGCAAACTAAAGATCCTCATAAGTAACCCCATAAGCTTCAGAAGAAATGTCGGGTGCACACTCTTCATGACAAGGATGCTAGCGTTTGGCCCAAATCGACCCCTTGTCTTAGTGTTGAAGATTGGTGTCTTTTGAGCTTATTTTGGAAATCTAGTTCATTTGGTTGAACTAAAGAGGGTCGGAGGTTACCCTAAGAGGCACTAATTTTCAACACTACTTGGTCTGATTCTGGTTCTTTTGGGGTTTAACCATATGTATAGAAATGTCAATTGTGCAAAAAAAAAATTAAAACAGTCAATTGATCAAATTAAAACAGTCAATAAGGACTCAAAGATACGGCCCCCGCGTCGTCCGCATCGGCGGCACGGGTGGCGATCCAGATCGGTGCCGCCTCACCCAATCTCTCATCGCTCACACCCGGCCGCCGCCGGAGCTTGCTGTCTGGCACAACCCGGCCAGCGGCAATGACGGCGGCGGCGGGGTCTCACCTCTCTACGACGAACGGATCGAAGGATCGATGGCGGCGGGATCTCAGTCGACGACGATGACGAGCATGCATGGCTGGACGGATTCATGGTGTGGGCGGCCATGATCCATGTGGTGCGAGGCGGCAGCGCCATCGGCGTGGTCAGGAGCACGTGGATGTGGTCATGGTGGGCGGCGTTCCACTTGGTCGCGGCCATATGCGCACGGCCTTGCGGCGGCGCCGTGGATCGGGCTGCTCCAATCTGCATCGCGTCGCGGTGGAGGGGCGGCTCCATGGAGCGGAGTGAAGGCGACGTCGCGCCCGTCGAGATCGGGCTGCCGCACGATGGCCTCGTTCTGGGCGGCATGGAATGGTGGCCGCAGCAAGGTGCGTTGCTGTGCGATGGCTCGGGTAGCAATTCTCACACCAAGGACTTCATGCCTTCAAGGTGGATGCAATGCATCAAATCGGGACTGCTCAAGATGGAGATCTAGACTGTGCAACGATCTTGCAGGTATTAATTTGGCGAGAGGTCATCATGATATATCATCTGCTCATGTACGAATCAATTTGGCAGTCGACAAGATGGCAATAAGGAAGCAAGTTTGATAGAGCTTGCAACGACGATGATCTGTGGTGGCTAGATCTCGCTTTGTTCGGGAGAGGCCAATATAGCCATGGCTATAGTCTTTGCCGGTTTCGTCAACTTGTTGTTGTGGTGCATAAAATTTCAGGCAAGGTTTCAGTTCATCGGCAAAGAAGACACTCAATGTTGGCAAGATGCAGCGAAAGCGTCGCGCGGTGCGCGGGGAGATGTTTAATCTTCGCATGATCCGACAGATATTCTTCTGCATGATGATAAAATGTGCAACGAAAGTGCCGCGCTTGTGCGTGGGGAGGTTCTTCACATCCGCACAACCTTGTCTAGAGTTTGGAGGTATGATCAAGTGTTGTTTAAGTGGCTACAAAGTTTTCCTTCTTTTGAGGATGGAGATACGGCTGCAACAACAGAGATTGGTCGACGTCATAGGATTTTAGAGGTCTTGAGCTAGATGATAGATTTCTATTTGTGTTTAGGTGTTTTAGGCTGTTTTGTAGCAGCTCACCTTGGTGTTTGATATGTAAAGGCTAAATGTACCTTAGTTGTGCAGAGGCCGGAACATTATTTCACCTCAAAATAAAAGTTTCCTTTATCTAAAAAAAAAATCAAATTAACCATTCGATCAACTTTTATTCTTGAGGTTCTCATATCGATTTTTTGCGCCTCTACGATACACAAGAGGCTAAGGCTTCTTCCTCTATTGTCCCATACGTGTCCTCCTACCCTTCCAATGTAAATGGACGGGATCCAAATTAATAGAAATCCTACCTTACAAACTATATTTATTTCATTCTTATTAAAAAATCCAAAGTATCAATTCCTTACAATTCAAAAATAGCCATTGATCGAGGAGACGGAAGAGAGAGATTAAAATGTTGCCAACAGCACAAGCAGAACAAACAAAGAATTATATGCCACACTCTAGCTTCAAGAGTCTTGATATCAGCTGCTGTACTACTCGAAGTTTTATTACAATTATCCTTCAATCAGGAAAAATAGTGAATAGAAAGAATAACCAAAAGAACCTTGCCGTTAGTTGTACGACCCTGGCAGTACATCTTGTATCAATCACGCCTAGTATCGATGGCATGATGGTCAATTCAGTCGATGCGTAAAAATTTCCCAACCAAAAGTATTGGATGTATCAAATTCAATCACACCTTTCACACATTCGTGCGAGCATACACATTCGATGGCGTGCAGAGATGAAAAGAATCAGGGACAATATTTTACTCCTGTGTTGCCATTTTCACCTTGCCGTGACCATGGCAAAATCATCGGCTGAAATTAAGCAGTAAAATCACAAGTCAACAAGGGCCCCCGTGAATTTGACCAATTCCCTCGCGTCGTTGGTCGTTGCTTCGCGCAGCCTCAACAGGGCCACTGGACCGGCGACACAACCGGGGAGAAACCTACGAGGAGCACTGGCTGCAAACGCAAGCAGCGGTTATTGGGGATCTTGCTCCGCTGCTCGTGCTCCTCGCGGCAAGCGCGAACTTCTCCAGGGAGGAAACAAAGCCAACCCCAGTATGAGGTGAGAAACTGATTCTTTCCTGTAAAGGCGATTTCGTCAGGCTTTTCCTGGGTGATTCGCTCTTCTCGTGAGCTCGGAGCCAATTCTTGCCAAACAAATACGCTTTGCTTGCCATGTGCGTTACGTGCGTCCTTTACTGGATCCAAGCTATCTCCATTTTTTCAAGGTCATTGTAGTAAACGAATGAATCGGAATTTGCCGGGACCCCTTGATTAGGCTAACAACGGAGGATTTTTTTTTCCGTGTGCGTAGGCGTTAACCGAATGAGTTTGTCCAAGGTGAGGTGGAAAGGGATTATCCTCCCAAACCCATGGTCTCGAGTGGGTCAAATTAGATTCTTTCTGGTCAAAGCACAGCGCAGATGCGATTGGGCAATGCCTTGGCTGCGCTATATTCAGGGAACAGTCTGCTTACGTTCCGCCTGCATTTGAAAGTTCAAATCAAATTTGAGTGAAAAGAGAGAAGAAAAGAGAAGTCTGTGGTACAGAATATCACTGTGATATTTGGAGACTCGAGTCTGTATACTGGACATGATTCAGAATGCCCTTGCTAGTTAGCATTTGCGCTTGCTAGAAATGAGCGGTCAAGGTACGGGGTTTGGATGCAGATCCAGATTCAGGGATGCTGACCACAAGGCAGATCTCTTAGGATTCCAATCTCCACCAAATTAGCCTTTGGACTTGCTGTTATTAAGCCATGAGGAGTGTCCCTCCCTGTTTCCTACAGCATGAGCATGTGTAAAGCAGCTCCCTATTTACTTGTAGAGATGTATATAATTTTTATTCCAGTAAAATATAGAGGCACTTTCCTACTGTGGAGCGTTCTCGTATTCTCATGAAAGAGGGGATTGCAAATTTTCTCGTAATTTCTCCATGTTCCTTTCATCAGAGGACTAGAAGCTGAAATATTTCCACACTGACCACCTGGTACAATCTGGCAAATCACTCCCTCCAGGCAACAAAGCGTGATTTTTTGTGGACCTGACCACTGTCCCAAAACACAAGTTTGACCATTGACTTCCACATAAGTTTTGTTTAAGGCTCAAAAAATAATGATAACATATATTTTTTTTTGGAGGCAAAACATAATCTTAAAAAATGGGGTGCATAAATAATGCCTCTAGGTCTATGACCATAATTCATCTGTGGACCAAGTGTGATCAAATTCTTTCAAAACGTAATTCATTATCCATTACCGATGCAGCTCCCTCCCACCAAATTGTATGCAGCAATTCTAAAGCAATATCAACTCATGCCAATGATTCAAACTAAACTAAATTGGATTTAACATGTTTTGCGTCATAAAGTATCCCCAGGAGGCCATCTGAGCACGTTGCATTCTGAAACACAGAACATAACTTATGTTTGTTTTGTTTTTGTAATCATGCTCTAATAACTTTTCCTTATTTCAGGTCAAAGAAGATATTTGGTTTATCCATTTCTCTTATCCTCATCAACCTTGCTTCCATATTGGAACGAGCTGATGAGAATCTTCTCCCAGCTGTTTACAAGGAAGTCAGTGCTGCCTTCAATGCTGGTCCTACTGATCTGGGATACCTTACATTTCTGATGAACTTTCTGAAGTCTATAGCATCTCCCTTGGCAGGTGTTCTTGCTCTCCACTATGATCGGCCCTCAGTTCTTGCGATAGGGACTGTCTTCTGGGCTGTATCAACAGGAGCTGTTGGCATCAGCCATTATTTTGGACAGGTTGCATTCTGGAGAGCTGTAAATGGTTTTGGACTTGCTATTGTAATTCCAGCACTTCAATCCTTCATCGCTGATAGTTACAAAGATGGTACACGTGGAGCGGGATTTGGTTTACTATCCCTTATTGGTTCAGTAGGTGGCATAGGAGGTAGTATTTTGGCAACAGTTGTGGCTGGAAGCGAGTACTACGGTTTGCCAGGATGGCGGCTTGCATTTATTGTGGTTGCATTTGTGAGCTTGTTCATTGGATTTCTTGTATACTTTTATGTTATTGATCCTCGGAAAACGTCTACAAGCCATTTTGGGTCTGATGAAGATCAGGAGAGGTACGATTTTCTTCTGTTTTTAAGTCAAAAGATTATTTACACGCATGTTAAAATTCAATATAAAACTATAAGTGATACCATAGTAGTATTATGAAGGCATAATTAGCATTTCTGGTTATCAGCTGAAAAATTCCATCTATATATCAACTTGTGTTATTTCCTTTGACCCTCTTTGTAGATTGTGTCTTTGATGGCTATAGATACAGCATACATTTACCCTTTATACCACTTTTCAGTTATTCAAGTGCCTGGTATATCACGGGTACTGTATATTTGCATGTCTGTGTAACAATACGCTCTTATGCAAGGCAGGTCACTTTTGGTCAGCAATGGCGTCCTTCCTCCTCATTCCATCTGGAAGGATTCATGGACAGCGGCAAGATCAGTAATGAAAGTGCGAACGTTTCAAATCATTGTGTTGCAAGGCATTGTTGGCTCTTTGCCATGGGCTTCTGTTGTTTTCTTCACCATGTGGTTCGAACTCATTGGTACGAGAGCAATGAAGATTTTTCAATTCTTCAACTGATAAGAATCCCTTTCTAAAGTTGAACATTTATGCTCTTCAACCTTCATAGGTTTCGACAACAGCAGCTCAGCAGCACTAAACAGCTTTTTTGCTATTGGGTGTGCCATTGGATCCTTTCTCGGTGGGATCATAGCAGATCGCCTGTCAAGATTCTATCCGGATTCTGCTCGCATAATGTGTGCTCAATTTAGTGCCTTCATGGGCATCCCTTTCTCATGGATCCTCCTTACAGTCATTCCCCAGTCTGTTGAATACTGGTCTGCTTATGCTGTCACACTCTTCTTAATGGGCATTACCATAAGCTGGTGTGCTACTTGCGCAAACAACCCCATGTTTGCAGAAGTAGTCCCTCCCAGGCACCGCACGATGATCTATGCCTTTGATCGTGCATTTGAGGGCTCATTTGGCTCATTGGCTGCACCTGCTGTTGGCATGGTCACTGAAAAGATCTATGGCTACAATGCAAAGACTGTTGATTTGGCACATGGATCAGTGAAAGGAGCCTACGCACTCTCTAGGGGTCTATTGACTATGATGATAGTTCCCTTTGCTTTGTGTTTCATGTTTTACACCCCTTTGTACTCTTTGTTCAAGCGTGACCGAGATAATGCTAGATTGGCCAGCATAAAGGAACAGGAGCTTACATGAATAGCTTTCTGACCGGGGTGGTAAACATCTGAAGCATCATTACCGGATCGAAGTTACTTGTATGATTTTGGTTTGGTTGGTGTCTCATTTCCACGATAGTACCACCAAAAATTCACTTTTGGTTTACGCAATGGGTAGATGGCATCTAGGAAATTCAGATTTTCAAGCTTCTTCAGGTTGATAGCAAACAAGGACAGTTTTTATGCAGAAGTGAGTTATTGGATGAGGACCAATTTCAATTTGCCTGATGATTCGAGTTTCTACTTTAAACTTCATCTGGAGAGACATTCTACAATTTCCTTTCAAAAGTTTGTAGACAAATTAGGAGGCAGTTGCCATGTTCATTCTCAGTTTCTTACTGTATACTGCCTGTAAAACTTGAACTTTGGAGGCATCATAGTGTGAAATGTGCAAGATATTATATTACCAGATTTTAATTGGAGAAATATTTCATAAGCAGTAATGGGTGCATTTTTTTCTCCAGCTAGCAGCAGGTGGAAAAACACGTAAACACCAAGAACGGCATGATTTATTTCCTGTTTACATAGATGCTCCCTAATTTACTCATTCATTCTCAGTTGCTTACTGTACTGTATACTGCCTGTAAAACTTGAGCTGGACTTTGGAGGAATGTGCAAGATATTATATTATCAGATTTTAATTGGAGAAACATTTCATAAGCAGTAATGGGTGCATTTTTTCTCTCCAGCTAGCAGCAGGTGGAAAAACACGTAAACACCAAGGACGGCATGATTTGTTTCCTGTTTACATAGATGCTCCCTAATTTACTCATTCATTCATGCACACCTAACGTTGAATGTGTCAATATCTCTTTCCATAATTTCACAGCCTACTCTCCATGCATAATAATGATTTTAAATGTGCCAGTATCTCTTTCCATAACTACTAGTAGAAACGTTTGCGCTTTAAAATACTCACCCCCTAGTGTACCAAGGCCATTTGGAAATCCCACCCCGAGATCACAAACAGAGAATACCATGAAGACTCCATCCCTGCTCCTCGTCGCCGTCCTGCTCGCCCTCGTCTCCCTCCAATGCAACGCCACCACCGCTGAACTGCATCATCGCGAGAAGATCACCCACCTCCGCTTCTTCCTCCACGACACCCTGAGCGGGAAGGACCCGACGGCCGTCCTCGTCAGCCGCGCCGCCAACCACGGGGCCACGCCCGGCGACCCGACGCCCTTCGGCTCCCTCTACGCCGCCGACGACGTGCTCACCGAGGGCCCCTCGAGGCAGTCCAAGGTGGTCGGCAACGCGCAGGGCATGTACGCCATGTCCGGTAAAGGCGCGGCGTCGCTGATCCTCGGCATGGACTTCGAGCTCACGGACGGGCCCTTCAATGGCAGCGCGTTCGTCGTGTTCTCGCGGAACCAGATCTCGCACCCTGTCGGGAGGGAGATCGCCATCGTCGGCGGCCGCGGCGCGTTCCGGATGGCACGGGGATTCGCCTTGCTCCGGACGCATTTCTTTGACACCAACAATGGCGACGCGATCATCGAGTATAACGTGACACTGCTGCACCATTGAGTTGTGTAGGCTTGTGGTTCGGTGTTTGTAGCACAATAATGCCTTCGTATCATTCTGGTTCTTTTCAGTGAATTTTCTGAGAGACGATCGGATGTGTTGGTCTGTATCATCGGGTGGTGATGTTCGTAACTTGGCTGCTGAGCAGTTAGCAGAAACATGTGGCGAAACATGTGGATTATTTTCAGTTCAGCTTAATGTGCTTTCTCGCTCGTACATGTCCTCTCCTCCAGCTCCAAGTTGGCGGAGAACACCGATGCACTATGCGCGCGAACGTGAGCACGGGACTGCGCGCGGCCGAAGATGAGCGGGGTCCAGGGAATGGCGATCCGGTGGGGCATTTGGTGGAACAGCCGCTGCGCCTCCTTGTTCCTGGAAGCGGCAGTAGATAGCGAGGAGGGAGGTGCTGACGAAGACGACAAATCGAAGCTTGGTGGCGGCCGCGTGGTGCTGGCAAGCTGCGGACGGCATCACATTGACGCAGCAGCAGAGCCAGAGGAGAGATTCAACAATTTTTTAGCCCCACACTGTTAGTTTAGTTTCGTCGCAAGACGGTGAAATAGTCGCGTTCCAGGAGATGGGATCAGCCGGGCTTGGTTGCGCGAGCCTGTAACTCCAGTTACTCGAGGAGGGCCGGAAGGGTTGGGCTCGGTCGGTTGGTGTTTACGCAATATGGTCTGGTGGGGGCGGGCTCTCTTAAGAGGCCCAACAAAGCTCGACGACACCAAGTGGTGGTGAGAGAGCTGGGTTTCTTAATTAAACAGAAAGCAGCAGCCCAACAAAGCTCGACCAAGCTTGGTTCGCTTGTGTTTATCACACCACCCCACCACGGCCCGCTTCAAGCCACCGCCGCCAACCCTTTCCGTTTTTTTTAACCCTTTTGAGAGGTCAACGGCCGCTTTCCAGCACAAGTGCTATTGGATGGTGGGGTTTTTTTTTTTTTTTTTGAACTGTTGGATGGTGGGCTCGGGTCAGTATAACTGGTTTCCATCAACTGCTTGGTGGGTTCCAAGCGACCAACAAACAATGCCAATGTCAATTTCTTGTAATCAATCACACATCCGTTTCATTTGCTCGACGATTTTCACGCTCAGGGCTGTTTTCCCAATATTTTTTTTTTGCGAAGTGTTTTGCCAATCTTTTGGATTATTACAAAATTAGAGCAGCTGTTACTGCAGTAATACTAAGCCATATTTGTAGCGTTGCATATTTAGAGTATGCAACAATACAGTACAGAGAGGGCTTATTCTTCTTCTAAAAAGAGGACAAAGAGAGGGCACATCACTGATTCACACACGCACACAGAGATGATGGTCAATCACCACCGCAGAATACCAACCGGCAAGCACCATCACTGATTCACTGGCGAGCACATCCTCCTCTCCTACACCTAGATCTCCAACTCCTCCGGCGCGCGGGGATGTCGAGGACGACGAGCCCTGTGTCCGCGTCGTATCTGAACTCCACCTCCTCCGGCACTCATCGGAGGGAGCTTCTTTAAGATCAATGGGGGCCTTGGCCCCCTCTATATTTGATTAATTTTCTATACTAAACAATATTATTGAACCAAACAACCAATTAATCTCTAATATTTCATACTAATTCATCATTTAGTTTCTGTTCGTCCATCCAAACTTTTGTTGCAAGCTCGTTCATCAACGAGGCTATTGCAGTTGCATATTAAGTACGTTTCACTCAGGGCTGTTTTGCCATTTATCTTTTTCTTTTTTGCGAGGTGTTTTGCCAATCTTTTATATCATTGCAAAATTAGAGCAGCTGTTACTGCAGTAATACTAAGCCATGTTTGTAGCGTTGCATATTTAGAGTAGTCATTTATTGCATATGCAACAATACAGTACAGAGGGCTTATTCTTCTATGGAGTACAAGGAGAGGGCACATCAAAGGTTGATGCCTCCATTTCATGCGCGAGCGCGCCTCTCCAACAACACACGCACACAGAGATAATGGTCAATCACCATCGACGAATACCCACCGGCAAGGACCACCGCAGAACAGAACAGGCAAATGGTATCCTTCCTTCTCCTACTACACCTGGATCTCCAGTGTCCACCTGTAGAACTCCTGGTCCGGCACGGGGATGTCGATCACGACGAGCCCCGTGTCGGCGTCGTAGCTGAAGTCCACCTCCTCCGCGTCCAGGGTGATCCTCGCCGGCCGCCGCGAGCAGTAGGCGCCGAAGCGGCCGCAGCCGCGGAACCTGAGCACGACGGCCGCATCGCCGCGGGCCTCGCACTGCTCCACCGCGCCGCCGGCGTTGAACATGTCCAGCAGGCCCACGGGCGCGAACGCGACGCCGCCGACCGCCGTGACGGGGCAGACGTGGAAGAGCTCGAACTCGAGGACCTTGAGCGTGACGGGCAGCGTGGCTCCGCGGGGCAGCCGGACCAGCTCCCCCGACCGGTGCGCGTACACGACGGCCTCGCCGGCCCAGCCCGGCCCGGCGACGCCCGCGAGCGCGTCGACGTCGTCGGCGCGGACGGAGGCCGTGAGCGTCCCCGGCGCCGCGTCGTGGACGCGGGTCTTCTTGGTGACGCGGCACCACCCGGCGCCCTGGCAGTTGAACACGCCCACCACGCCGTTGCACTTGTTCACGTTCCAGATCTTGAGCAGGCTGCAAGTTGTGGCGTCAGGTGTCTGGCTGGATCGGTTGCGCGAGCGAGCAGAAAGGACATAGAGTACTATGTGTTGTTCGGTTTGCTGCTCTTACCTGGCGCCGTCGCGGGCCGGGTCGGCGAAGAGGCAGTCGCGGGTGGGGCGGCCGGGGAGCTGCGCGCGGAGCACGGAGCCGTCGGGGAGGACGAGCTTCTTGAGCAGGTCGAAGTTGTGGTTGCCAGGCTTGTCACTGAAAAGAAAAACAGAGCATCAGCGATCACAAGTCCTGGTCAGGAAACGCCGTTCGTCCGAAGGCGTGCCGATTGCCGAGCAGTCGCATTGTCGCATCCGCCCTGTTGCTCTCGATAGGCATGGCGCACTGCTGGTGACTAACGGTGCAAGCTGTGTCCAAGCTGCAGCTTGCTTCTGCGCCAGGCAAGGCCTTGCACTGATGGCGATGGCCAATCATGGTGCTGGAACCGGCAAGACGTGCCATGGTCCATGGGCAACTCAATCATTCCCTGTGTTTCCCCTCTCTAGAGGGTGGTATAGCATCACCGTGCCGGCTGGCTGCGACGGACGCCGCGACAAGGACATGCGCGCGTTCTCATCATCATCTGTACTAGTAGTAACAGAGTAAACCAGGAGTGGCTTGCTCACCTGACATAGATCGGGCAGCCGCCGATCGCCCGCGCCGCGCCGTGGTACTCCGCCGCCGGATGCAGCGACTGCAAAGGAGTGTGGCTCAGTCAAACAGCTCAATCGCAGCAACAGCAATGTAATGTCACCTGGATCAAATGAGGACGTACATGGAACATGTCCCAGTCGGGCTGCATGAACTCCCCGAGGAAGAGCGTGTTGTACGCGACGGAGGAGATGTGGATGGTGTGCGATGCCGGGTCGCGCGGGTAAAAGTCGTCGGACGCGCGCACAACGGCGGTCTGCCTGGCGCTGTAGAGCATATCAGTATTATGACACATGCAGGAGATGCAGCCGTTGTCGGGGAAGTTGCGCGCCACGGAGGCCTCGAGCGCGTGGTGGTAGGCGCGCGTGAGCGCCACCCTCCCGCCGTGCCCCGCGCCGAGCGTCTCGATGATGTTCTGCACGTCCACCTTGACGCCGTCCACGCCGCAGGAGGCCAGGTACGCATGCAGCTCGTCGTAGAAGCGCAGCGCCTTGCGCGGGTGCACCAGGCCCAGGCCCAGCACGGAGAGCGAGTCCATGACGATGTCCGGCTGGTTGCCCATGACGCCGGGAGACTGCACCGGGTACGCCAGAGCGCTCTCGTAGTGCTCCATCCCTTCCGCCGCCGGCTTCACGCCGCCCCAGTACCCGGCCATGGCGTGCCACACGTACACGAACTTCACGCCGTGCTCGCGCTTCGCCGCCTCCACCAGCAGCTTCAGCCCCGGCGCCTGCTGCTGGTTGTCCTTCTCTTTGTTGTTTTTGTTGTCCTTGCTGGCCTGATCATCCTCGTTCTTCTTCGTCTTCTGGAACTTGGCGTTCTCCTTGATCCCCGTCAGACGGCTGGCGAACTGCGCGCCCTCCTGGACGGTCACGTTGGCCTCCTCCTTGTTCTCACTGCCGATCTGCTGCCATCCGTCGTCGATGATCAGGAACCGTGGCGGCGTGCCGCCTTCCGCCAAGCTGCGAATTTATTTATTTATTTTTGGTTAGAATGTAGATCAAGTCGTCGAGAATAAACAACGAACGACATCAAAATCTCAAGCTGAAGAAAAGAAGGAAAAGATTTTCTTTTCTTTACCTCTGGAGGCCCTGCTTCACGCCCTCGGCCGTGACATCGGTGTAGAAGGCGTCCCACGTGCACCACCCGAACCAGTCCACGAACGACGGCAGCTGCGCAACCAACACCAGAAAAGCAAGGGTCGTCAGTTCAGTTAGTTCCCCGCAAGGCGACACCGCCCGGCTCGCCACGCAACGCGAGAGCCAAGGGCCGGCGCCATTATCTTTGGTCACATGAGCGATGACAACACAAGCCGGAACCAATGGTCAGGTGAGGCGGTCCATCTAGGGGTGGCAATAAAACTCGTGACTCGTGAGCTGGCTCAGGTCGGAGCAAACTCAGCTCGACTCGACTCGACTCGTTTCAATTTTAGACGAGCTGAGCTAGATTTTTAGCTCGTTAGAATTTTCGAGCCAGCTCGAGCTAGCTCGTGAGTTAGCTCACGAGCCTAACAAAATACATAATAAATCTAAAATACTCATTTTATGGCAATAATAAATACTAAGTTAGACAAATCTAATTAATACTAGTAGAAAAGATAATTTTATGATTAATTCTACCATTCTTGATCTTAGGTGCAAATTTAGACTTATTTTTATGCATTTGTTGCTCTCATTTTCCTTTTTAAAAGACTATTAAAATGATAATTGTGTTCATACTTAGCTCGTTGAGCCATAACGAGCTAGCTCGTGAGCATAGTGAGTCGAGTCGAGCTACAGTTTTAGCTCGTTAGTGTTAATGAGCCGAGTCGAGCTAGCTCATTAGTCTAACGAGCTAGAGCGAGCCGAGCCGAGTTGAGTCGAGCCGGCTCGACAGCCACCCCTAGGTCCATCATACCTTTTTCTTGTCCCTGTGGTGGAACGTCTGCATGTGCCTCTCCACAACCCTGCTCGTTTATTTTACAGACACACAGCATCAGTTAACTAATCCGTAGTAGGGAGTAGTGCTATTTTTCATCACATCGAAGTATTATTACTGTATTTTTTTACATTTTGTACCACCGTGATTTGTGGAAATGCATGCGAAAACTGTCGACAGCCAAAAAAGAAAAAAAAAGATGCAGAAGAGAACAACGCACTTGACAGCCTGAGTGATGGTGTCGAAGGGGTTGGTCCCGGCGTGCACGTACACCATGTTCGCCGCCTGCGCCGTCTGCACAGCCTTGTCCCCTGCGCATCCCCAAAAAAAAAAAAAAAATCGCCGGCGCCGGCGTACGGCCACCGTTCATTCATTGGTCAGTCATCTCCGGCGGAAAGGGCACACAAATCAGGAGGCTCACGTGAAATGTTGTTAAAAACTACTTACCGCTCTCGAGGGTGATCTCCAGCTCGTCGCGGTCGTTGCCCTGCAGCGCCGCGCGGAACTGGCCCTCCAGCAGCGGGAGCATCACCAGGTACACCGGCTCGCCGCTGTCGTCGTCGCCGGCGCCGGCGCCCGGACGGCTCTCCAGGAGCATGAACTGCGTCTCCAGGGGCACTTCGCTGCCGCGGCTGCCCATGCGCTGGGTCATCCACCACAGCTTGAACCGGAACAAGCACATGAACCGCAGGTCCCTGCACCCGCCACCGGTTGATTGTTAACGTCATCGCGTTAAAAAAAATAGATAATTACCGCAAACAACGTTGGGTAAATAAACAGAGATCAACTTCATTTTCAACAAGGTGAAAAAAAAACTCAAAATGATGAACAGGAAATGATGAAATGAGGACAGGACAGGGAGCTGGGTGTGTCGTGAAAGTTCCTGAGATATGGGGATTCTCTGGCGACTTCCACAAGACGCAATAGTGACCACCAACTCTCTCCTTAACAAACTCAAAATTCTGAAATCGCATCTCTGTTCTCTATGCCATTATTCTCGACAAAACGCGCGCGACTCACGCATCAACTTTTATCAATCTGAAAAACAGATCTCAAGGACGTAGCCGGGTGGTGCTCTGCTTACCTGAGCGTGCCGAAGGTGAAGACGTGCATGCTCTTGGCCTCTTCCGCCGCGGCGCCGACGAACGCGCCGTCGACGAGCCCGGCGCCGGAGGCGTGCGTGAGCGCGATGTTGTCCGGCACGCCGGTGAGGACGGTGCGCCCGTGCGCCACCAGCCGGCCGTCCGCCACGGTAATCTTCGGCGTCACCGTCATCCTGGCTAGCTAGCTAGCCGATCACGGAACTGACCGTCAGCTCCTTTAATACTACACGCTAATTGCTTAGCGTGGTGATACAAGCCACTACTACTACAGCAGGGGTTATTGATTGATTACGCTAACTAGACGCCCTCGCAATCGAGATTGTGGGGGAGGAGGGCGGGCGCCGGACGGGGGCTTTATATAGCTGGGGCGTGGGTGGCAGCCGCTGTGCTGGAGGGACACGTGGCCTCCGGGAATGGTGAAATATTGAGACGCTGTCTTTACCCCTTGCCGGTTTGCTTGCGGGCGGCTTCTGGAGCGGAAATATCTTCTCCCCTCTCTCGCGTCGTCCAGCCATGTTTGATGACGAAGGGTGAAGAAATCCGGCGATGGTTGCAGAATATACAAAGCTCTCTGTTGCAGTATTTTGTTGGTGCAGATGTGGCTGGCCTGTGGGCCCGGATGAGGAATTTCGAGGGGATGCCGTCTTCAGTTAGTTGAGTAGTATCTCTCGTGAAGGATCTAGAGATGAATGTTCAAAATCTTCCATGCCATGTTCTGTTCAGAGTTTGGAGTATTTTGATGGCCCTGTTTGGTTCCATAGGTTAGAGTTAGATTGAGTTAGATTGGGCTAAACTAACTCTAAAATATCCAAACAGGAGGGTTAAAATAGAGTTAGAGTAGAGTAGGGTTAGTTTAGAAATAGAGTTAGAGTTAGTTTCTAACTCTAACTCTAACCGAGTTAGAGTATCCAAACAGGCCCGATGTCTTGTCAAATCGCTGTTGCCATTACTACTTTGTTAAGATTTGGGCACAATTCAGTTAAAAAAAGATTTTTTATACGTGGTAACCAATCATCATCGGAGAGGCCATGGTGGTTTTTTAGTTGAATATTTTTCCTATTTCGAAAATTCATTCATCAGTAACCAATCATGCATATTTTCATTTGAAAATTCATTCATAGGTAACCAATCTCTGCGTGTTTTCACTTGTTGAAATATGGAGCGCTTCACTGTACACATTATATTCCTGCAACTTATTCGGAGAGGCCATGTTGGTTTTTTTTGTTGATACTATTATGTTTCTCATTGATGATGTACTGAAAACATGCTGCTTCTCGACGTTGCCCATTTGCGCTACAAAGGAGGGGAGAAAAAAGGATTGAATAAGCGAGCACCAGCTTTAGATTAGATATTTTTTTCTTTTTTTAGTAAATTGGTATTTGCTTCTGTAATTCCAGTCAGCCACAAAGACCAAATCATGTATCCTGTTTCATCAGCAAGCGAATCGTTTTATTTTTCTTCTCCGAGTCCATCAAGCGATTGCAATCATGCATCGTTTCACTTAAGATTCCTCTAAGTTCCGGTCCAGCATATCTTCCCGTGCAATCAACACTCAATCATCTTTCACTCTCAACAAGTTAAATTCGTCAAACCCTGCTCAGCACACGATGGAGCATGCGCCAGGTGTTTGGCCCTAAGCAACAGTCGTCTGGACCATGATTGGAATCTGCATCAATTTCTCATTAGGCGTCAATCTGTTCCTCTGATCAAGCATCATTGTCTGAACATGATAAGGTTTCGCTCGTAGTAGTTAATTTCAGTTTCGGCCAGCTTTGGTTCTAAACCAATCCTTTTAATCCTTTTAATCTGGGTCCCCGTTCCTGCCGGGAATCATTATATTCCTTTCACCCCATGCATCTGACAGTTGCCACATTGTTTCTATTATGAATTGGATATTGTGTGGTTTATGTTGACCTTGGTCGAATTTAAAGGGCTTCAAACTTGATTGTGCCAAAGTGTTCTTGCTTATCTGTTTTAAGAGGATCGATAAATGCTAGCGCAGTTTCTAGAGACCCCAACTGCAAATGTAAGACATATAAATGGTAAGATTTTTTTTTTTTGGGACGATTTTGTATTCCCTATGAGGCTATGAACGTTATCGGATACCGGGATATTCGAAGGACACAAACAAGTCGAGCAGGCGGCGACAGGCACGTCACCCGGGACGTACTTCTACTGGTGCATGATTGCGATGCTGCCATGGTGGACTTGATTGTCCGGACGTTTTCAACTGGGGAGGTTAATCATTTGCCGACCTCCCCTATCAGCTCGGTTCATCATTGAGGGCGCATGTGGCACTGCACCTCACAAATTTTGATTTGTTCCGACCACGACGGATTGATGAATTAACATGTGTAGAAAATTGAAGAATGTGAAAAATTGTTTTACGATCAGGAAAGGCTGTAAATCGCATTTCGCTCTCGTATCGGGCATTGTAACAGTACGACGAGCGCTAACTTACCAACACATGGGTGATTTGGGCTTGCTGATGCGATGCGAAATCTTCTTTTTGAAAACCTGGGATGCGAAATCTTGGAAGGATTTGACGAGTCACTAAGGTGGCGTTTGGTAATGGAGAAATAAAGACTGAGATAGGGATAGAAAAATAAAATGAAAAATCTACACTAGCTATTTATTCATCATATTATATCTTAACCATTTATTTTCTTAAAAAACATTTTCCAATTTCTACCCTACCTCTTATTTTCCACTTGCCAAACACCACCCAACGACGTACGAAGTACTCCCTCTGTCCCAGAATATAAGCATTTCTGGGTTTGGTCAAAGTCAATTCTCTTCAACTTTGACTATCTATATTTATAAAAGTAAAATATTTCAAACATGAAGAGTTACATATTATGATAATTGGTTTCATGATGAATCTAACAATATCATTTATACTTATTCAAACATTCTAATTTTTTTTGTTATCGATAGTCAAAGTTGAACAGGATTGACTTTGACTAAAGCTAGAAATGCTTATATTTTGGGACGGAGGGAGTATGTGCTGCAGCACAGTTTGGCATGTCACGTTCGGCCCTCTCGAAAAAAGGAGCCGAGTTGGTTCACAAGGCTCCAACGGTGAGTCAGAGCCACGCCGGAGTCGGCGCCCGCTGACAGGCCCGAACCGGTTCTCCGTTCCAAAAGGCTTCTCTCGCGCGGAGAACTCAATCGGTTCTTTTGTTCATCCATGGAAACTTCGCTTGCGACGGCATCCAACATTTTATTGGCTCATTATCACGCATGATATCATTATTAAAAAGGTTAGATTATGACATACCAATGATCATTTTGACTTATATATACTAGAAAAACAATCATGCGATTTCGTAAAGGAACTAACTTATCGAATCAATATTTTTTTTTCCTCCGAGTTCTCCTTTCTTGCACTGCTCAATGCATTCACAGAATTGCCCTAAAAAAAAAAGCATTCACAGATTCACCAAGGACCGATCATCGTGCAGCTGCGTGGATATTTCGTCAACAGAATCGTGCAAGCCTCTGCTAAAAAGATGCAGCTCTGGCGTTAACACCAGTTTTTGCCTACAGTAAAGTGTAGAGAAGGATGACTTATTCCCATCCATGAAACAGTGGGGAAATGTGGTAAAATTCACCAACAATTCATCTGTCGGCAATAGACAGATGCTCCTACAAACAATGTGTCATAATTTGCCGGAGTTACTGGTGTCATCTATCTTTGAATTGTTTGTGGTTTTTTCTATGTACTCCAGTTAAGCGTTGTGGTTTCTTCCTTTGATTTGATAATGACGCGCGATGCCGAAGTGTCTAGATCCGGACCACATGCATCTTGTTTTCTCTCGTAAGCAAAAGCATGTCTTCGCTCTCAAACAAACGAGGGAAAAAAGAAAGAAAGTAAGAAGTGAGAAGCTATAGCGTGTAGTGGTGCCACATTCGTGACGTCAACTAATCTGGAGGCTGCTTCGCTTTGCTTGTACAAACTCCGCACCACGTTAGACGATGAATCAAACGCCTGGTTTCTTAGACTTTTGGTGGGGGTGATCGTGGGTGATCCTGCAATCGATCGAGATCCCTGGAAGATGCAGCGGCTGGTGCAGATTCTTCGAGAAACGTTAAAAAGGCACGGTGACTAATGCTAATGCTAGTTACTTAGGTCTGGTAATCCCAGCGATCAGTGAAAAAGAAAAGGTTTGAGCAGCATCTAGTGGTTTCCCCGCACGCTAGTGAGTAATAGTACTCGTGTGCTCTGGTCATTTGCCGGCCCTCTCTCCCTCCGAGGCTCCGACATGCGTGACATGACCAAAACCAAACGCACCGCGTGCTGCCTAGAGTCTGTTGTGATGTAAACAACTTCTCGGCTCGGAGCGAGGTGGTAGTGTTTGTAAAAGATCGACCATTTTCTCTATTATGCTTTTGCTGCGTATTTAAGAAAAAAAGAACTTCTAGACGAGAACGAGAGAGAGCAGAACAGTTTTTTTTCTTTTAAAGACTCGAGAGAGCAGACCAGTTGAATATGAACGCCACCCAGCCACCAAGCTTCCCTTGACAGGGCCCCCCAGGCGTTTGAGCTGTGATGGGATTGAATGAGGCCCGACTCCCCTTGCGGCCTCAACTTGCCGCCAGTTCACATGGACCATGGTGCACAAGCCGTGAATCAACGGGCCCATTCTGCGCAGGCCTTGACACTTGCGCGGGCTCTGGAGCTTCTCACTGGGCCGCAAGCAAGATCTAGGTCTGGGTGCCAAACTGCAAGGTCTCGAATAAACAACCAGCACGCACAGGGAGTGAAGCATACTGCAAACCGCTTCAGCATGCACAGATCAACCGGATTTGAGAAATATAAATCGGGCAGCACGATTACATTACTGCTAAATAATAAAGGATCAGCTCCGCTCATGAAATTCCAAGTACAAAATATCGAAAAAGACAGCATAGCCTGTAGCAAACTGCGAAACACCTCCTGGCAGTCAAAGTATTGATAAACGAGTCAATGCCAAAAACTATTCGAGCTCGAAAAGTTTACAACTCTGTCTCTGCAAGAAATTCTTCGCGCCTCAACTGTCCAACCGTCAACTTCACCGAGCTGCCTGTTGTGCCGCTTGAGCTGGCTCCACGATGTTCTTTGCTAGCATGTAAGTGCGCATGTTCAGGTTCTTCAGGCTTTCGATAACCTGCTCATGGCTGCAAAACATTGTTCCCCAAACAATTGGTTAATTACGCTAATCTAGCAGTAAACAGCTGATTAGTGTACTACATCACGTTGCTGAAGGAGTGAACTATGTCTACAGTGAGTATGTATCGCCGGAGGCCGGAGCAACTTACACATTAACTTGAGTTGTCGTCATGATAAGAGTCCCTGACACTGAATCAATCTTCGCATCCAGTTTTGAACTCTTAATCAGGTTCATTATCCACAACTCCGCTTCATCATAGCTCATGTTCAGCTTCTCTGCAAGCATGCTGTTCATACAAATACATGGAAGAATAACTTAGTATTTGTTAGAAAACAAGTTCTATTGCTGTTCAACAAAAATGTGACATGCAAATTATAAAACATTTCCTCTTGAACTGGAAGGTTAGAACAGTTTTGATTCAAACAATGCTATAATTTCTATTCCTTCAGGTTTTTAACTAATGACGTTAGGATAACTTTCTTAGTTCAAAAGTGAACCTCCAATGTTGTCCTAATGTGATCATCAATAAAGAGATGGAGGGAGTAAAAGGTTTAGTCACTTACTCAGCTCATGGTATCACTGAATCACAGACAGGGAAGAATGAGGTATTAATTACCATTAATTAGGACATTAAGGCTGTAGTTTCATTGTCGTTAGTGTCTAAGAATCATCTAGCCATACGACAATAGATCATCAAGTAGGCGCATCAGGCAGGGAGAGTGACATCACTCACTAGAAGTCTAGATTTAGTGGGTCCATACTTTATGATCTTGTGCGCTCTAAAGCTCTTATTAAACATTATGATAGAAATTTTGCCAGTCGTTCAATGATGAGTAAGAAGCCAGAACCACTCACCCAATATCAATGCACCGATGTATACGGCAGTAAGTCTCAAAGATAAACAGACGAGCATTTTCCAGGAACTCATCCCTCAAAGGAACAGTGACAAAGTTTCCTTCCACAATGCGCTTTCCCAGAAATGGATCATTCAATATAACCTAGAGAGGCAGCCAGTAAGAACACACGAAAAGGTTAGGCACCGACTCAGAACATTTCAGAATTATTTATTATGTTGAGGCAGCAACACAATCATATTGACAATTGTCTATGTTTTAGCAAAGAAAGATGCAGATAATAACTATACAAATAAGAATATGCAGATAACTTTGAACAAACACTTTTCGGCAATCCAGTGGTGCGTACAGATAAATACAAGATAAGCACTCAACCGTGAGAGAAGTTCAACCATGAAGCAATATAGACTGTGCATGCAGACCTCATTCATAATGGTACATATAAAAGTATAATAGCCAACAAAAGAACAGGCTTTTGTCTTTCAATTTCAAATAATTCAACATTCCAACGAGAAGATAGGCAGATACACAAGTTTAAATGCAATAAACTGGATTGTCATGAAGGTTGCTAAAAATAGCATGAAACTTACCTGCTCACACTCCACAAGTTTCTTTTGCGCCCCATCAAAATCATAGTTCACATACAAGCATTCCAGGAATTCAGTTATAGGATCCTTGTAGCTATTCTGCTCCTGCTGAATGACTTTAATCAACTCTTTAAGCATGTTCCTTCTCCTTTTGTTCACAACAACTGCAGTAGCTAGGTACCTCAGGAGATGGTGTGCATTTGTCTGGATAGCATTCAAATATCTGAAAAGAAATGAGTTCATCAGTTTACATAATATTTGACATCAGAGATAAGTAGTTTAAACTTGAACCAGATAACACAGTATAGAAAACTTTTCCAACACACAATTTATTTCCAGAAATATATGTTAAACAACAATGCAACTTAAGCGCTTCATGCATACTATCAGACATATTGGGAGTGACAACTCTCACAATGTTTATTCAACTCTCACAATGAAAATAAACATTTTCTTGCGTCAGACGAAGGTTTGTTAAGTTCTACTTTGAAACGTGGAAGAATTTGCCAATATCTTTGCTAACTACTGATAACATCAATTACAGTGATATATTACTAATGGTGCTTCCTATTAACTTGAACAGAATTCTATAGCAACGACATAAGAACTAAGTTGTTTTGAGTGTATAAATAGACACAAACCTGTCCTGGAAAAAGAGATCAATTATCCCATTTCTACCATTCTCATGGTTAAAGAAGATAAAAAGACTCCAATGCATCAGCCATATCCTGTTCTGGAGCTGATTTAGCGGTGATGAGAAGTTCTGCCAGCAAATCAAGGGAAAAAAGAATGATTGGTATATAAAATAAACCAACAAAGAACAGAACAATAGAATACAAGATGTTGGGCAGAAAACCTTTGAATCAATGATTTCCTTCAAGCGGTTGAGCTCTTCTAATGCAACATCCCAGTTCTGCATTAGAATTTCTGCTGCCAATTTTCCCCACAGGGCACTCACGCTCCTCTCACTGTTTGTGCACAAAGCACGATACTGGTAAAGGTAGTCAGCGGCCCCCGAATAGTTCCCGCACTCGAATTGGAATTTAGCATACTGGTACAGCGCCTCGATCTGATCAGGACCAATCTGAGTCATTAAAAAAAGAGTTCAATTAGTTGGTTAGCACATAACATGACCAACAATAGAAAACGCACGGCTTCAGTACCTCTTTGGATGTTTCGAGTATTTTTTTTTTATTATGTCCACAAGCTTCAATATAATAGTTAAATACATGCATAATACTCCTAAGCAAATAAAGCGCACTAGGATCCAAGCAAGCCAATAGAAAGGCTCAGACTTGTTCCTCTTTACAGTGTACACCGTTCTGCGGATGCAAAACCTATGCCACCAAACTTGAAGTCAAGTTGCAATCAATCTGACCGAGCAATCTCTAATTCAAGAAATACGAAACTACTTGGAAACTAGTAAACCTATGTTCGTCCCCAATTTTCGGACGACGTCACGTTACTTTAACATTTTGAGTTACAAATGCCACCAGTTAAACAAACCTAATTATCAAGGTGCTGCCATATGCAAATAGAGACCACCATTCAACACCCAGCTATCTCAAGAATTTCGCACAATATTGCTGAAAGACCAAAATTCCGTATTCTTTGTATCTACAGCTAAGGTCACGTTGTCCTAAAGAATGTCAAGCAATTTCATAATACTGATACTAAATTCACAACCACATCTTGCTACATCAAGAATATAGAATCCACAGCTCGAACAGGCAGAGAACACAAACCTGGAAGCGCTCCTGGAGCATGTGGATGTTGTACTGCTTGTCGGGCCTGAGCTCCTGCACGAGCTGCGGGTTCTGGAGGAAGGAGACGATGGGGGCGGCGGCCGCGTCCAGCGACTTGAGCCTGGCGAGCACCTCGGCGCGGCGCGCGACCATGTCGGCGGGGACATCTTCGGTGCCGTGGAGCGACTTGTGGATGTCCATGGCGTAGTCGACCATGTTGGTGCCGTTGAGGAGGCGGATCTTGGCCTCGAGGATCTCCTCGTCCTTGTAGAGCTGCCGCTCCTGCAGGAACTCCAGCAGCGGGAACACCAGGTGGCGGTCCAGCTGCGCCGCCATGGCCGCCGTCAGGTCGTACTCCCCCATGGCCGCTCTCCTTCGTCGGGATAGGGTTAGGGTTTCTGGGGGTTCGAGGGTGGCGGCGCGGGGAGGGAGAAGACGAGGGGAGAAAGGTTTTGCACGAGAAGTTTTGAGTAATGGACCGATTCCCTTTGTCGCGAAATCAACCGTCCTTATGCTTTAAGATTCGTGCATCCATCCTTTTATTTGTCCTGGACGAGATTGACAAGAACACCTTGTCACATAGCAAGTCCTCCTCACTCTTACATGGGTCGTTCATTCTGTGAGATCGGTTCAGCTTTTTTTTATATTTATTTTTTGAGTATTTGGCTAAAAAAACTTATTCTTTCAGTAGGAAGAAGCGAGAATTTTTTTTTCTCCAGGGAAATTCTGAGGTGGGCAGGCTAGCAGCGGCCAGTTTCGCGTAAAGAACATTGATATATATACATTCGATTTTTTTTTAGACGAAAGAAGAATTATATTAATATGTAGTTGAGTACATTCTTAAAAAAAAGCACTCTGTAAGACAAAGAGATTACAACCAAAAACACTCAACATGTAGCTCTGAAACTCAAAACCAAACCTGTGTGAAGGTTTATACGGAAGACTGCACAGGCAAGTGGCCTTCGTGCGCCATAGACGGCTCAACCAGAAGTAGTGCCACAAGTGCCCAATGAATGGCAGCCAACATACCTGTAGGCGGAATTGAGCATCATCTTCTTTTTCATGTCTCTTTCCTTCTCGTTTCTGCCACCGAAGAAGAAGAGAAACTAGATCCCAAGTTCTCACTAGACCTCCATCGTGATTGGATCTAATCACGACAAAACGGAGAAGGGCTCGGAGAATTTTATTCCATAGCGGCGACTTCATCCCCGCTTTCAAGTCGCCGTCTGGAAACTTAAATCTCCATGTCGTCGAGAAGTTGCTGACGTCGCTACCGCCATCACCTTCAACGGAGCCGCTATGGAGAAACCAAATCCACCCTACCTTCTCACCGTCGCAGGAGAGTGTTGGTCGTATCTACGCACCCACTTATATACCGCAAGAGCACGGTGTATAGTTGTAGTCTTTTTCCCCTAGAAGAGTATTCCAAGGTTTAATCGAACCACAAGGACCTATGAGAATTAAGCAAAATCATCAGTAAAAGAGTTAGCCAAGCTTTCTAGTGAGCGTGAGCATGGGTTTCAGGAAAACGGGGTGTTGTGCCGATCGGCACAGGGGCGTGCCGGTCGGCACGAAGGCGAAGTTATCCGAAGTGTTGTCCGAAAAGCCTAGGAACAGATTAGATCATGGGGTAAGCTAGCCAAGTCTGCTAGTTGAGATCGTAACCGAGAAGCTTAATCAAATAGCATCATAAACGGGATCACTCAATTATTGATAACCGAAGATCGGTAGGTCAAGGCCCCTTTCCGACGAGCCCTGTCACGACCAATCGCCTTAGTCGCTGACCTCTTCCTACTCTACACATCATCTCAAGGATCATCGCGTATGCATTAGCGGCTGTGGAGGTACAGAGACAACGTGCAATTATGGCGCATTACAAGATCCCAATGCTACCTTAACCACGATGGAGATAGTGAGAGAACGAATCTTGTCACTTCTTTTTGCCACCACAATTAAGATAACATCTAATACTTAGTCGTCATTAAGCGTAGGAACAAGTGCATGTAAAGACCATAAAATCCAGGCAATCGATAATCAAAACCATTCATCCACATATTCAACCATACTTCAATGATACATAGTGCAAGATACATCACCATCTAGCAGGCCTACCTTGATGGATCACCTCTTTAGCACCAATGGTTCTTGATCAACAACTAGAGAACATGAAGAACGGGGCAAAGCCCCGGTGGCTCTAAACTTACTAGCTGTGTTGTCCCTCTGGCGGCGGATCCCGAAACCCTAGGGCTTGTACAAGTTTATATAGGGCTGTACATCAGAAAGGAAAGGATTCTCGGGAAAAGAGTCCTTGTGCCGATCGGCACAGGGGCTGTGCCGATCGGCACACCTCGTGTCCAGCTCGGTTTCCTCTCTAAGTCAGTTCCGTAGTCCTAGGTAGCTTCCATGTGGGCCTTCCAGTCAGTTTTCTTCGAGATCAAGTCTTGTATTGCTCTTTCAAATCTTCGAGTATCTTTTATCTCTTTGTGATGAATATCTCTCGAGATTGGTTCGGATAACTTCCTTCTAGAATAAACTGAATGGTGGGCCAGCTTTGGTGGCCTTGGGGTCCCATGTGCCGGTCGGCACATGTCTGTGCCGATCGGCACAGTGGGCCTTATCTGCTGGTTCTCTTCTCTTCAGGTCCAGATCAGCCTCAATGTCCAGAATGTCGTCCTTTTCATTTGTTTCTGCAATAAAGCTCCAGAACGACATATATACAAATATAGTGCTATTATCAAGGGTTAATGGCCTATAATGATGACATTTATGCTCTAAATAAGGCGCAGTTGGCATATAAAATGGTATGCTAGAAATCGCCAACAGCTCCCCCACACTTAAACCTTTACTCGTCCCGAGGAAAGTCAAGAATGAAAATCAACTTGCATATAGTCACATCAATCATAGAAGTATTTTAAATCTTCACGAGCTGAGCATTTAGTCATTGTGAGATTAAATCAATTTAGTATTCAGCAAGCATGTTCACAATATGGGTACTAAACATGAAAGAGTACTTCCCAAAGCAATCCTTGAAAATATTCAACTTAATGCACATGACTTTTCCACTTATGTGAATCACCAAAAAGGTATTGTGAGCAAAAGAACTATCCTTCTCAAACGATCAAGTCAACAACTCAACTTCAATCTCTCACCTAAATTACTCAAAAGCCTAGCCTACTTTATCGATATATGTATGTGTAAGGCCATATGAGTAGCTTGGTGAGGAAATTCAAGGAAAATAGACATAAATCAACAACATATTGCAAAGCTAAGAAATAACTCTAATTGGTTTTACTGAGACTTGTCAAAAGGCCATTAGGAAATGAATTGAGAAAGAAACTCACACCTTTAGAATAGTGGACATATACTGGTGTGAATGAACAATCACAAGTAGAGAACGTAATCTTTTTAAACAGGTGACAAAGCTGTCATTTCTTCTTTGCATATCTATCAGAAACTTCCTGGCATTTTCGAAGGATATCGAATGCATAGAATTGTGGACATGATTGGAAAAAGAAATTCTTGGCTACTAATCAGTGATAAGAATTCAAGGGAATTCACTCTTCCCCCCCACACTCAAATTTTTGCTAGTCCCGAGCAAAAACAGCGCAAGGTACAGACTTTATTTACTTTTTTTTTTCTTTTTTTTTTCTCTGTGTGCCGGTCGGCACAACTTGTGCCGGTCGGCACACTGTCTGTACTTGCCAATTTCGCTCTGGATTTTTCGTTGGAACTGCTGTATCAGATGTATAGCCAAGAATACAGTAGGATGTGGTCAAGGATTGATATTCGAATCAAAGAATTTGGTTCTCAAGTATCGGATACTCGGCGAATTATGCATAATTCCAATGCGGTAATTTGCATAGCTCGAGTGGGAATAGGCTAGAAAATCATCACGATACGCGAAAGATGTGGCCAATTTTCCAAGTCTCATACCCTAAGAATTAAATCTTAACCGAGCTCAATCATCAATCCTAGTCTCTACTTAGCAAGGGCTTAAATTGAGTCACATATATTTGGCATTGGTAGGCACAACCGAATGATATGGAGTAATTCTAAAGCTCACAATAAGAACATTTGAATTTTATAAAGAAATAGGTACTAAGTCATGTCATCCAAAATTGATCTTTTATTTGACCTTGCATGGGAATTTTGAAATGCACTACGCCACATATGAAGTGTTTGCCGAATACACTTTAGTGAAAGTTCGAAATTTTATTTATGCTCAACATCGCTCGATTATCATTAACACTTCTCAAGATAGACATACATACTCGTATCATTTTTCAAATAAAACATAAAGATCATCATCATATTGGATTTGAAAACACGGGCTACATGGTGATGTATCATTCTAAACAAACCACTAGCACACTTGCATAAATAAAACTAGACTACTAGCACACATGCATGAATAAAAGCACACAAACAAACTAAACACACCCGATACATGGTTTCCCAACCCGCTCACACACACATAAGGAAATAAATAAAAAGAGAATGCGAAAGGGAAAGAAAAACGCAAACCGGGAAACCGATACAAGTTGTGCCATACACAACACTCTACCCATGAAATGGAGGTGGCTGATTGTAGTCGAAGCCGTAGTACGCCGCCTCCAATCTCCCGAACTCGTCAATCATCGCCTCGGTGTTGCTCCGCATCGCGCCCGCCAAGTTGTCGATGCGTTCAACGTATTGAACGTTGTTGTCGATGTACCGATGCATAGGGGCAAAGTTCGCCCCTGGAGGACCTGCAGGAGCATAGTAGGGTGCCCCCTGGAAGTGCTGAGGGTAGACAGGGGGCATACCAAAGTACCTTGGGTCGGTGCCGGTCGGCACCTGTCCTGTGCCGGTCGGCACAAAGCCCGTGCCGATCGGCACGGGTGCCTGCTGCGCTGGTTGATGCTGCGCGGCTGCTGCCGCGTCCCAGCTGTCCCAGTCTGCCGCTGCGCTCGCCGAAGACTGGCCGACGACCTCCTTTCTCCCGCGCTTGGTCTTCGTTACCTTGTGTCGCTCGCGGAGGTCGGCCTCAAGCCAATTCCCTCCGTCGATCTTGTTCGGGAGGAAGAGGGCGAGCTCGGGGCAGGGAAGCTTGATGCCGGTGCCGCACACGTAGTAGCCGACCTTGGCGCTACCCGTGATGGTCTTCCCGCGCACCATGGACTCGTCGATGAGCGCGGCTCTTGTCCAACAATCTTCCTTCATCATGAGGTTACCTTCGGTGACTTGGAAGATGATTGTTTGGAGGTAGCCTCCAAAAGCTAGTCTCGCCTTAGGGTTGGCCCTTTGGCTAAACCAACTTGACACCATCGTCCCGATGGGATTGCACTTGCACGGACTCGCAATGGCGTTGTAGAGCCAATGCAAGTCCGGGTCGGAGATGTTGGTGGTGTCGAGGCGGCCGGTAGTGCGCGCGGCCATCCACCGGTGGAGGATTTGGATCGTGGGGTTCTTGATGTGCCCCCTCTTGCGCTCGTCCACGTCGGCGATGCGGCGCCAAAATGTGTCGAGCATCTCCGTAGTCGCTGTTGGCGGTCGTTAAACCATGTTTTGACCGCCACCCTACCGGTAAATAAATACATAACACCAAGATTTTGTGCATAGTAGTTAGGAATAATACTCCACAGGTTTTGGTGAATATTTGGATGCAGGAGTGAATAATGGAGAAAAGTGGGCCCAGCCAGGGAAATTCCCTGGCTGGCCGGCCCCACCCTAGGCCGGCCGGCCCCACCTGGTGGCCGCAGGCCCCAGGCTTCCTCCAGTGGGCTGGAAACTGGTCCACAACGTATAATTCAAGGCCCAACCCAGCGGATTTGCGCCGACTTACCAGAGGTGGGCCATTTGGGCCTTAACTTGGCCCCTACTTCAATCCTGCCGACCCCACGAACAAACCGACCTTCAGACCGCCTTCAGGAGTGCATCTGGAGCGTTGAGGCAGAAGGCGGTGGCCAACCGCCACAGGGGACGGCCGGCCGGCCACCCCCCTAGGCCGGCCGGCCGACTTTGGCGGCGCCGCCTCTCCAAAGTCGGCAGGCTTGCTTCCACCGCCTTGGAAAGCTATAAAATGGACCCCTCGGCTGCAGAAACAATTCGCACCATCACACTTCATCCAAGTGTTCATTAGTTTAGTTGAGTAGTAGCTTTGGGAGTTAGAGTAGAGTAGAGTAGAGTGAGAGCTCTCTCGGGCTTCCGGAGTCTTCTCGGAGTTCGGTATAGTTCTTTGTATCTTACTCTTGAGATATTATTTTATTTTATTTATTATATAATTAGTTTTATCTTTATTTATTTCTTTTAGTAATTCTTTTCTATTTAGTTTATTTATTCGTTAAGTAAGTGCTCGTAGAAGTCTTGTTGTGGGATTCGTGATTGTTGGAATAGCGAGTACGAGAGAGTGCCGTCGTCGGAGATGACGTCGTGTGAAATCTGTGCTTGTTCATTCTTAGATAGGACTGCTCCGTTGATCAAGAGTAGCTCCTCTAGGCGGGTTGTAAGCGTGGCGCTTAGATCTTGGCCTATGCACGTTTGGCACCCAACCCCACGGAGGATGGTAGCCGCGAGTGTATGTGACAGCTGCACCGGTCTCTGTAATCCACCACGTCCGGGTTGGACTCAGCAGGGTCTTAATTATAGCGGATGGATCCCCAGGGTGAACTAGCAGCATCGGTTACCCTGGCACTTCCGTGCCCCGAAACGACATGACTTGTATGTGTATGAGCTTAGCTAGAGTAAATAACCTTTGTAGAATTGACTGCTAGAAAAGTAAATAATAGATAAACATACAGGTAGCCTTAACTCTATCTCGTTGCTCTCTCAAATGTATACTACGTTTTTATTTTATTACCTTGGATTTGAGGATGTGTGTGCCACCCATATATATCATGCCTATCTTACCCCCGTCTCAAATATAGTTGATACATTATTTCTTTCTCCAAATTATCCAATGCATAGCTATTATTCAGCTTTCTTTTGCTCTACTTCCCTGCGGAAATATAAATACGATAACCCTGGAATACTCCAAGGTGAAATGCTACAATGGTGATCCGTGCGCTTGCGGAATTAATGAATTTAATTTTATCGCATAAGAACCGCCAACAAGCATTTCTGGCGCCGTTGCCGGGGAAGTAGCAGCTAGGAACTGAATAAATGCATTGAAGTTTGTGAGAAGAATAATTATCACTTACTTTTGCGGGCTTACCCTTGTCCTGGTTTTTCTTCTTGTAAAAATTTGAAACAGGACTGTGCATGACTGGTTTCGACCTACCAGAAAACTTCCATCCAGATCCGGAACAGTTCTTGAGAAGGGTGAGGGCCAGGCTTACCCCTCCTCCCACCCACGCTCGATCGAAAGTTCTGGCTCTTGAAGGATCCCTTCCGACAACTGTCGAGCACCCTCCATCTTCATCAACGAACAACAACATGGGTGATCCAGTCGAGAAGACGATCAATGACTTCTCCGCGCCAACTACGGAGAATATCCGCGTGGGTCCCAACCCGCGCGTCACCAACAAGGACTACGAGCTCAAGCCAGCCTTGATCAACATGATCTTAGCCAGTCCTTTCTGTGGGAAGCCGTCGGAGGATGCAAATGCTCACCTCCATAGGTTCCTGATGACGTGCAACACTTTCGTCATAAAGGATGCACCTCAGGACGCTATCCGACTACAGCTATTCCCTTTCTCTCTGTTGGGGAAGGCTCTCCAGTGGTTCTACGCGAACCAAGAGTCCCTCGACACGTGGACGGCATGCTCCAATGCCTTCCTCGCCAAGTTCTTCCCGCCGGGCAAGACGACTGCCCTGCGGAACAAGATATCGGGCTTCCAACAGCTCGCAGATGAGTCGACCGCGGAAGCCTGGGACAGGATGCAGGAGTACGTTCTCTCATGCCCACACCATGGCATGGAGGAATGGCTCCTCATACAGAGTTTCTACCACGGTTTGAGGCCGTCCGCTCGAGAGCACCTCGACGCCGCAGCAGGCGGCTCCTTCTTCTCCCTTAGCGTGAAGAACGTTAAGAAGTTGATTGAGAAGGTGGCGACCAACCAGACTCATGGTGAACGCCAATCGGCGAGCACCAAGACCCGTGGAGTGCACCAAGTGGAGACGATGGACATGCTCGCCATCAAGCTCGATCAGCTACTCCGCAAGGTGGAGTCTTCGCAGGACCTGCAAGTTGCGGATTCCCGCATGACATGTGAGGAATGCGGCAGCGTTGGGCATATGGGCATCAATTGCCCAAATGTGAGAGAGGAATGCAATTTCCTCAACAATGGCAATGGGTTCCGCTCCCAGAACAACTACGGCTGGAATTCCAGGCCCGACCTCTCCTACAACAAGAATCAGGGAGGTAACAATGGTAATCTTTCCCGTTATGAGCCCTCTATCAAGGAGCTAGTTCTCGGCCAGGTCAAGATTAATGACAGCATTAGTAAGAAACTTCTTACTACGGACAAGGCTTTAGAGAACATAGATGCCAAGCTAGAGTCGTTCAGCACTGCTCTGCAGAATCAGCTAAGCCATAACAAGATGCTAGAAACGCAAATAGCGCAAATAGCTTCAGCTGTACAAGCTCCTCATACGAAGGAGAGTGTTAGTGCTATCACCACCAGGGGAGGAAGAGGTACTGTGGACCCACCATACCCCAAGGGTGCAGAGAGAAAGACACCAAATGCAGCCCCCAAGGAGAAGGCCGGTAAAAGAGTTCCAGAAAAGAAGGTCCCTGAAGAGGAAGACGCCGAGAAGGAGAGCTCCGAGGAGGAACCAACGACAGATCCTCCCGTTGAGCAAGCTCCACGGAAGGCAGCACCTCATGAGTATTTTGACACTACAGGCTTGCCTTACCCCGACCGCAGAAAGAAGCTCACTGTGGACGAGCGCTTTGATAAATTTGTTGAGGCTATCCGACATATATATGTGCATATTCCGCTGCTTGATGCCATGCAGGTACCTACTTACACTAGGTATTTTCGGGACATCCTCAACAACAAGCGCCCCATTCCAGCAATGGAGGTAGTGAAGCTTACAGAAGAGTGCAGCGCAGCCATTCTGAACACTCTTCCGGAAAAGAAGAAGGATCCAGGATGCCCTACTATCCCGTGTTCGATTGGCAGCCAGCATTTCTCTCAAGCGCTTTGTGACTTGGGTGCAAGCGTGAGCGTTATGCCCAAGGCAGTATATGACAGGTTAAACTGTCCATTATCGCCTACGGCTATGTGCTTGCAGCTCGCAGATCAGTCCGTTCGTCATCCTGCTGGTATTGCCGAAGACGTCCCCGTACAGATCAGAAACTTCTTCGTCCCCGTCGACTTTGTTGTGCTTGACATGGAAGTGGATGTCAAGACCCCTCTCATCCTTGGGAGGCCGTTCTTGAGCACCACCAACGCCAACATCGACGTGGGGGCAGGAGAGATCCACTTGGACTTCAACGGCAGGGAAGAAACGTTCAGCTTCAAGCCTAAGGTTGAGCAATGCAAGCAAGTACGGGTCATATATGGAAAGGACCCAAGGAGAGTGGAGAAGATTGAGATTACTCCACCCATGCCACAGCCAGACAAGCTCATTGCATATATGACAGACTATCTGGAAAGAGAGAAGGCAAGAAGGCTAGCAAAATATTGGAGGACTCCAAGGAGGATGCCTCAGCCGCCTAACACATCTCAAGCCCCTCTTACTCCTCCGCAAGAAGGAGTAGGCGAGTCACAATCGCCCAAGAAGAGGAGAGCGAGGCGCTCAAGGAAGAAGAAGGCAGCTACGGCATCAACCGATGAGAGTACAACAAAGGCGCCTATCAAAGAAAAGGTCGCCGCCACCAACACAAAGAAGACAACCAAGGTGTGGCGGAAGAAAGAAGGAACCTCTACCTCGCAAGATTCTCCAGCGAGCGAGGTCCAAACAAGTTGAAAAGACATGGAGAACGTCTAGCTCAAAGACGTAAAAATGAGAGCCCTCCGATTGGGGAGGCCATCCCAATCGTTATCCTAGCTAGGCCTAGCACTTGTTTTTTTTTTATAAATCATAAAAACAAAATAAAAATTTGAAAAGTTTAAAAGACAACAAAAATAATAGGATTCCCGGTGATGCCCATTAGGGGCTAGCCACTTGTATCATCCTCACTCTTTTTTGCAGATCAAGAAGGAGGAGGAAGAGCCTGAATCAAGCTTAAGTCTTACGAAGACTCAAGCTTGGGGAGGGCACCCCTCAGGTAAGAAGGAGTTCAATACAAGCTTAAGTCTTACAAAGACTCAAGCTTGGGGAGGACCCCCAGGTAAGTATTCCTAACTTTCTTAATAAATAAATGAACTCCCTGTTTCGAATAAATGCTAGAATCTTGGTGTTATGCTACACTTAAGGGAAATGATGATCGAGTTACAAATTAGCTTCCCATGTGTCGCATAGATGCAACCTCTACTCCTGACATATGTGTTATTTTTACTTGAGCATGATCACATCATGAGTCTTGCTTATTTCCGTGGGTTGCATTTGTTACACCAAGTCTGAGCATTGTGGATTGTGATATGGCATGATTAGGACTTGTTGCAATTTCTTAGTATGGTTTCATCCAGAGATGTTTTTCTCGAATTGCTGCAAGTACTTAAAACCCTTCTGTTTTGGCAAACTTCTCTTAGTGTGAGGATTTATTTACCTACCAGAACCATATCATAATATTCGAAACAGCCCCACTCATAGCCGTTTGTTTATGCATTGAGTTTTGTTAAGGTTTGGTGTACTCTTGAAACTAAGCACTCCTAATTTTGGTCATAATTCCTTCGCGTGTGTTTTCGAAAATTTCTCTCCACCAAATAAAAAGGGGAATGTTTGGATAAATCAACCAAACATTTTTCAGAGTTTGCAAAACTTTTGGTCCATCCAAAATGCTCAAGAATATTTCAAAATGTTTCATTGAACCATTCAAAATTTATGGCCCCTTGCACCATGGAGTAGTTAAAAAAAAAAAAAAAACCTCCATGGTCGCATGACAAAAGTCAATGGCTATATGGTACTTATCATAAACATCTTGAGCAAAATAAAGGACCAATGTTTTTCAAAACCCCCTTCCATAAGTGTGAGTTCATTTTCTCCCCCTCCATCACATCATTTCCTACGACCAAAATAAATGGAGTTGCTATGTTGATTGAGACTCATTCTTTAGCTTTACAATATATGCATGACAATTGTGCATTCCTTACCAAGCTCCACATACAAAGCCTCATTTGGTAGAAGGTAGGATGAGTGAAGCTTGTAGGAATAGAACTCACATTGGTAGGTAAGAGAAGTGCCTACCAAAACGAAGGAGAATTTTTGCACCTTACCTTGCAGCATATAAAAACTCTGGATGCATACCTGCTAGAATTGTGTACTTGTCCGAAAATGCCGTTCTAGTCTTCAATGCTGCGTGACAAGGTGTGACATATAAGCCCCACGATTTTTGCAACACTCATGAATATTTTGTGCTCTCGTAAACTTACCACTGTTTAGGGAGTATGTTGTTGCATCTTTATTACCCATGGGGCGCTTCTTTGTAACTCCTGATCCGCCGGTACCCTGAGTTGAGTTTGCTCGGGACGAGCAAATTTAAGCTTGGAGAGGTTGTTGGCGGTCGTTAAACCATGTTTTGACCGCCACCCTACCGGTAAATAAATACATAACACCAAGATTTTGTGCATAGTAGTTAGAAATAATACTACTCCACAGGTTTTGGTGAATATTTGGATGCAGGAGTGAATAATGGAGAAAAGTGGGCCCAGCCAGGGAAATTCCCTGGCCGGCCGGCCCCACCCTAGGCCGGCCGGCCCCACCTGGTGGCCGCAGGCCCCAGGCTTCCTCCAGTGGGCTGGAAACTGGTCCACAACGTATAATTCAAGGCCCAACCTAGCGGATTTGCGCCGACTTACTAGAGGTGGGCCATTTGGGCCTTAACTTGGCCCCTACTTCAATCCTGCCGACCCCACGAACAAACCGACCTTCAGACCGCCTTCAGGAGTGCATCTGGAGCGTTGAGGCAGAAGGCGGTGGCCAACCGCCACAGGGGACGGCCGGCCGGCCACCCCCCTAGGCCGGCCGGCCGACTTTGGCGGCGCCGCCTCTCCAAAGTCGGCAGGCTTGCTTCCACCGCCTTGGAAAGCTATAAAATGGACCCCTCGGCTGCAGAAACAATTCGCACCATCACACTTCATCCAAGTGTTCATTAGTTTAGTTGAGTAGTAGCTTTGGGAGTTAGAGTAGAGTAGAGTAGAGTGAGAGCTCTCTCGGGCTTCCGGAGTCTTCTCGGAGTTCGGTATAGTTCTTTGTATCTTACTCTTGAGATATTATTTTATTTTATTTATTATATAATTAGTTTTATCTTTATTTATTTCTTTTAGTAATTCTTTTCTATTTAGTTTATTTATTCGTTAAGTAAGTGCTCGTAGAAGTCTTGTTGTGGGATTCGTGATTGTTGGAATAGCGAGTACGAGAGAGTGCCGTCGTCGGAGATGACGTCGTGTGAAATCTGTGCTTGTTCATTCTTAGATAGGACTGCTCCGTTGATCAAGAGTAGCTCCTCTAGGCGGGTTGTAAGCGTGGCGCTTAGATCTTGGCCTATGCACGTTTGGCACCCAACCCCACGGAGGATGGTGGCCGCGAGTGTATGTGACAGCTGCACCGGTCTCTGTAATCCACCACGTCCGGGTTGGACTCAGCAGGGTCTTAATTATAGCGGATGGATCCCCAGGGTGAACTAGCAGCATCGGTTACCCTGGCACTTCCGTGCCCCGAAACGACATGACTTGTATGTGTATGAGCTTAGCTAGAGTAAATAACCTTTGTAGAATTGACTGCTAGAAAAGTAAATAATAGATAAACATACAGGTAGCCTTAACTCTATCTCGTTGCTCTCCCAAATGTATACTACGTTTTTATTTTATTACCTTGGATTTGAGGATGTGTGTGCCACCCATATATATCATGCCTATCTTACCCCCGTCTCAAGTATAGTTGATACATTATTTCTTTCTCCAAATTATCCAATGCATAGCTATTATTCAGCTTTCTTTTGCTCTACTTCCCTGCGGAAATATAAATACGATAACCCTGGAATACTCCAAGGTGAAATGCTACAATGGTGATCCGTGCGCTTGCGGAATTAATGAATTTAATTTTATCGCATAAGAACCGCCAACAGTCGCCGCGCCGTATACGGGGGCCTCCCTATCAAAACCGAGAGCATCGGAGATGCCCTCAATCGTGATGGAGTAAGGCTCGTCCCGCACACGGAACTTGATCTTGTCGTCTCCTTGCTCGTCCACCTCGCGGCTCATGGTGGTGATGAACTCGGTGATGAGCTCGATGTCGAAGCTGCTCGCTTGGTCGTGGAGGGTCTCCCATCCAAGGTTGAGGAGGCATTGTTGGAGGTCCGGCCATACCCCGACCTTGGCGAGGAACTCCTCATCCATGTCGATGTTGGGGAAGATGCGGCCGCGGATGTTGGTGTAGTAGAACTCCTCCTCACGGCTCGTGAGGGTGAACCCCTCCCGAACCGCGCGCGGTACATATGCCGGCTCGCTCGGCTCGGCCCCATCGGCTGTCCGCCCGCCGCGGCGGGCGGCGGCGGCGGCGGCGGTCGCGCTCCTCGTGCGCGGCCTCGGTCCTCGAGGGATGCCGATGTCGCGGTGGCTGATGAAGAAGTCATCCCGCCCTCGTGGCGGTGTCATCTCGACGGAGAGCTCGGGGCTATCATAGCCCACCGAGCTTGCCCTTCTCGTCGAGGTGAAGGAGCCGGTGTCGCTGCCGGAGTTGTTGTCGCCGGCTCGGCACAATTCAAATTTGCACAGATTCGCACGTACCTCGGCTTCAGCAACTTCTTTTCCTCTTCCCCATGCTTGATACAGTGTCGCATGTCGGGAGACAGGGGAGCACGTTCGAATTTTGAATTTTTCAGATGGTGCCGATCGCCACGGGGTCCGTGCCGGTCGGCACCTTTGCTCCATCCCGAGGCTGGGTGCTCGGTGTCTCCCCTGTGCTCGGCAGCTGCATGGGTGTCAGTGGTCTCTCCTCCTTCCAATGTGCGCAGACTTTGATGATCAGATTCGAATTCTTGGTCAGTGTGCCGGTCAGCACAACAGTGTGCCGGTCGGCACTGTGTAGTCCGCGCCCGATTCAAACTTCGTTGCTTTGTGTCGCCAAAATTTCGAATTTCTTCGCGGATGTCAGACTTCCTGTAGCATCGAGATTCTTGGAGGTGGCGTTTCCTTTCTGTGCCGATCGGCACGGCTCTGTGCCGGTCGGCAAACGTGCCAAATTTCCGCCAGTGCCTCCTTCTTTCGCAAGGATCATCCAGCATATTCCTGCGACACAGAAAAATACCAAAAGCACGGAAATATTCTCGGAACAATTGTTGCACTTACCTTTCCAAATTTTTCTTCATCAAATATTCCGCATATTTTCTCCACTTTACCCCTTATTAATTTTCATCTCCAGTTCGGGGTAGCTTACAGAGCACGACTTGGCGTGCTTGCCCTTGTGCCGATCGGCACAGTATGTGCCGGTCGGCATTCCATAATTTCCTCTTTTTGTTTGTTTCCTTCCTGCGCTGTTAGCGAACAAGCGAAATACAAAAACAAAAACTGCAGAAAGTAAACAGACTGCGCAGATGTTCACACAAAAGTTAAAACAAACACTTGGACTAACAAATTTTATTCCGGGAGCATTATTGTGGATTACAAGCAAACAATTTAAAGGCCGGGTTGCCCTCCCGGTTAGCACTAAATTTCTAATTCACGGGTTGCCCTCCCGAAAGCACTAACACACAAAGACTCACCCTATGACTCGCTCCCGAAAATTAGGTTGCCTCCCAAAAAGCGCTCTTAGTTTTAAAAGGGTCGTAGAGCTTGACCTCCCCGCATAAATCACTTCCTTAGCGTCGCCTTACGGGAAAAAGTTGCGACACTACAAGGTTCTCTTGTCTCTTCTCCTTCAATGATAGGACATGTCCTTCCTCCAATTACCCTCGATTGCTTTATGGTGCGGAGACTTGTATTTCTCAACCCACTTGGATACCGTACGGCCTTCTTCTCCCTTGGGGCGAAAATTAAATGTGTAGGAGGCTCCACTTATGTCAAAGCTTATCTTTCCACTCCCCACATCAATGTTTGCCTTCGCTGTCCTCAAGAATGGCCGGCCCAAAATCAATGAAGTCTTTGTCCTTCTATCCATATCAAGCACAATAAAATCCACAGAAACTATATGATCACCAATCTGGACAGGCACATCTTCAGCAATTCCATCGGGATAGCGAACCGATTGATCGGCCAATTCCAAACACATGGCCGTAGGCTCCAACTCTGGCAAATTCAAACTTGCAAAGACATAGCTAGGCATGACACTTACACTTGCTCCAAGATCGCATAAAGCCCCATCAAAGATTTGAGCTCCAATCAAACACCGGATACTAGGAGATCCGGGGTCGGGCTTCTTTTCTGGTGTAATGTCATTAATAGCTGCAGTGCACTCTCTTGTCATCTTCACTACTTCTTCCGATGCTAGGGACTTCTTGCTTTGCATAATATCCTTTATGTACTTAGCATAGGTGGGCACTTGAAGAGCATCAAGGAACGGAACATTGATATATAATTTCTTCATAATATCGACAAACCTGGAGAATTGCTCATCGTGATGTCGAATCCTCTCTGTCTTGGTCAAGAGCTGCGTATCCAGAAAGGTAGCAGGACCATGTTCCTTGTTCTCAGTTCCCTTTTTCAGACCCGAGAGGTCAATTTCTTCAGCGTGCCGATCGGCACCATCCCCGTGCTGGTCGGCACCGTCTACTGTAGCGTGCCGATCGGCACCTTCGTCGTGCCGGTCGGCACGTGGTCGTCTTGCTCCAACTGCGAACTTCGGATCTTCGGTTTGCTTCCCAGACCTCGTCTCGATGGATTTCAGCTGTTCTGCAGAGCGGGTATTACCAGGAAGAGCTCCTTTCTCGCTTTTTACCGACTCCGCTAATTGGGCCATTTGTTTCTCCATCATCTTCATGAATTGGAGGATTTGCTGATTAGAACTCCCCACTTCGATGACCTTGTCATTGATTGTCTCAAGCACACGATCAACTTCCTTGAATTTGGCTTGAGTATCCTTGTTGACCTTCTCTTGAGTTTGAAAGAACTCTTGGCATTGAATACGAAGAGGGATGGCATTTTGCATAGACGATGACGGGGTGAAGCTACTCCTTTGTTGCTGATATGGAGTCTTCCATCCTTGACTCTTGACATAATTGAGCATTTTCACATCTTCGGGGCAATCCTTGCTCACATGACCAAGTTCTCCACATTCTTCACATGTGGAACGGGCTTCCGCTAGCTTGACGGTCTCTTCCTTGGGAATATGATCAATCTTGTCCAATCTCCTTTGTATGGTGTCAAGCTTGTCCATGAGCAATTCATCATAAGCTCTTTCCACCACACTCTTCATTTTTCCCGTGGAAGGTTGAAGGCTTCTACTTTCTCTCTCGCCAACCCATGATTGATTTTGCTCTATCTTCTTGATCAAAGCCGTGGCTTGAGCGGGTGTCTTGTCCAAAAATGATCCTCCAGCCGAAGCATCTAAGTGTTGTCGGGACAAAAGATTCAAACCCGTGTAGAACCTTTCCACTAGCTCCCATTCAGCAAGACCATTGTGCGGACAAGCATCCTTGTACTCATTGAATCGATTCCATGCTTCTCCAACGCTCTCATCAGCAAGTTGAGTGAATCCAAGGATCTTGTTCTTCAAAGCTTGAGTCTTGCCTGGAGGGAAGTACTTTGCCAAAAATTCTGCAGAAAGTAGATCCCAACTAATCTTGGTCGCAGTAGGTAGCCCATGGTACCACTGCTTAGGACGCCCAATAAGAGATAGAGGGAACAATCGCACCTTGGCTTCATTGTCATTCATATGCTCCAATTGAAAGGTACCGCAGATTTCATGAAAATGTTGCAAATGCATATTAGGATCTTCAGAACCTGTGAACGGTTGCTGACCAACCAAGGACATGTAGCGCTCCAGCCGAAAGGGTCTAGCTTGTGCAGTGAATTCAGTCTTGGTGACATTGTCCAAGGCAGGCTTGAGACGATTAGCAATTGGTGTTGCGTCTCCCATGTCTTCTTCTTCAGGAACTTCTTCTACCTTGTCTTCTTCCAAAGCTGCAAACAATGCCTTCGGGCTGAGTGGCTCGCTGTTGTCTTCTATGTCTCCCACTGACTTGCTTTTCTTTTCCGCCTTACGCTTGCGAAAGAGAATCTCTGGATCATCGAGGTAATTAAAGGGTTTATTCGACTTAGCGCCGTCCATACCTGTCTGTTAAATGAAACAGGACATATATACTGGAAAAGACAGAGAAATCAAAGAAAGAAAGCTCTGTGCCGGTCGGCACACAGGTGTGCCGATCGGCACAGCGACCAATTTCTCGAACTTCAAACAATGCCTAATTCGAACAAAGGTCCCCGGCAACGGCGCCAGAAAAAGACAGCTTGTTGGTCGTATCTACGCACCCACTTATATACCGCAAGAGCACGGTGTACAGTTGTAGTCTTTTTCCCCTAGAAGAGTATTCCAAGGTTTAATCGAACCACAAGGACCTATGGGAATTAAGCAAAATCATCAGTAAAAGAGTTAGCCAAGCTTTCTAGTGAGCGTGAGCATGGGTTTCAGGAAAACGGGGTGTTGTGCCGATCGGCACAGGGGCTTGCCGGTCGGCACGAAGGCGAAGTTGTCCGAAGTGTTGTCCGAAAAGCCTAGGAACAGATTAGATCATGGGGTAAGTTAGCCAAGTCTGCTAGTTGAGATCGTAACCGAGAAGCTTAATCAAATAGCATCATAAACGGGATTACTCAATTATTGATAACCGAAGATCGGTAGGTCAAGGCCCCTTTCCGACGAGTCCTGTCACGACCAATCGCCTTAGTCGCTGACCTCTTCCTACTCTACACATCATCTCAAGGATCATCGCGTATGCATTAGCGGCTGTGGAGGTACAGAGACAACGTGCAATTATGGCGCATTACAAGATCCCAATGCTACCTTAACCACGATGGAGATAGTGAGAGAACGAATCTTGTCACTTCTTTTTGCCACCACAATTAAGATAACATCTAATACTTAGTCGTCACTAAGCGTAGGAACAAGTGCATGTAAAGACCATAAAATCCAGGCAATCGATAATCAAAACCATTCATCCACATATTCAACCATACTTCAATGATACATAGTGCAAGATACATCACCATCTAGCAGGCCTACCTTGATGGATCACCTCTTTAGCACCAATGGTTCTTGATCAACAACTAGAGAACATGAAGAACAGGGCAAAGCCCCGGTGGCTCTAAACTTACTAGCTGTGTTGTCCCTCTGGCGGCGGATCCCGAAACCCTAGGGCTTTTACAAGTTTATATAGGGCTGTACATCAGAAAGGAAAGGATTCTCGGGAAAAGAGTCCTTGTGCCGATCGGCACAGGGGCTGTGCCGATCGGCACACCTCGTGTCCAGCTCGGTTTCCTCTCTAAGTCGGTTCCGTAGTCCTAGGTAGCTTCCATGTGGGCCTTCCAGTCAGTTTTCTTCGAGATCAAGTCTTGTATTGCTCTTTCAAATCTTCGAGTATCTTTTATCTCTTCGTGATGAATATCTCTCGAGATTGGTTCGGATAACTTCCTTCTAGAATAAACTGAATGGTGGGCCAGCTTTGGTGGCCTTGGGGTCCCATGTGCCGGTCGGCACATGTCTGTGCCGATCGACACAGTGGGCCTTTTCTGCTGGTTCTCTTCTCTTCAGGTCCAGATCAGCCTCAATGTCCAGAATGTCGTACTTTTCATTTGTTTCTGCAATAAAGCTCCAGAACGACATATATACAAATATAGTGCTATTATCAAGGGTTAATGGCCTATAATGATGACATTTATGCTCTAAATAAGGCGCAGTTGGCATATAAAATGGTATGCTAGAAATCGCCAACAGAGAGGAATAGGAGGAACCAGATCCCTAATACCAAATAACTTGGTATGGAGAAGACTTGATCATAATTAGGACTTAATGCACTAAGATTTATTAGAAAGATGGATCCCCACTCTCTCCGGCCACCGGCGATTATTGCCGGAGGCTGGAAGGGAGGGGGACCAACGGTGGTGCAGCAGTGGAGGCGTTAGGTTTTTTCTGGCGGCGGCGGCGGTATTTCCTGAGATGAGCAATTCACAAGTCCTTTTCGATGCTTGACGTCATATATATACATCCGATTGAAGTGTAACGCTACATCGCATGAATATTTGTTACGCACTTGGAACACATTCGGCAACGGAATTACATGCGGGTGACAAAAATTCATAAGGCAGCGGTGATGAACGTTAGTGGCCAGAGCGCCAGATACACATCGTTCCTATGTGCGCCCATCGCCGGCATCAGGAAAACCGGAAGCACGGAGAGATAAACTGGATTTGAGATCTTCCCTCAAATAAGAAAAACATTTTTATGCTTCCACTAAGAAAGGACAGAGAACTGCTTCAGTCTAATCTGGCGTTTATGAACTGCCTCTTGTATGCAGAAGCGCCAGGACATGCTAGGGTCAAGAATGAAGCAGCGGCAGCATTAGCACGAGTGCCAACAGAGGAAATGGGTTTCTTTTAGACTATGAGCATCGCAAACGACTGTTTATATTACATTACGCAAAGTCACAGACAGCATTTACTTACAAGTTGTCCTCGACCGCCCTCTCTTTTGAGACCCTCCTATTGAAATGCTACTCGGTACAATAACAATGACAAACACTATCTTTACAACCCAAGAATTACTTACCGGATGGTAGCTCAACATTTGAAAAAAAAAATGAAAACAAGTGTATCGAAGAATTTGATGATCAGACCCGGCACAGTAAAACAAAAGGAGAACAACACTAACACCCCAGCTCAACTCTCTTCTCTGTTTAGTGAGTCTACTTTGTATCAACGCCGATGGACCCATCCTTTTGAAGCTTCAGACTTAGGTTGCTGAACCTTTGCCTTGAGTACTGCCTAGATGCCTTCCTCCAGTCAGTGCCAGCCTTCATCATGGTAGCAAACTCATCGAAGCTTATTTTCCCATCCTGAAAAAGAAGAAAAGCACAGAAAAGATCTTGTTCTTAGGATTACCGATGGATTAGATTGATTCATCTCAAATAAGGCAGAGTAAGATTAGTCACTTTCAAGTAACAATTGCATTACCCTTATCCTATCCTTATCTGACCCAAAATGACAGTTTTCTACAACATTATCGGACCAGCGATAACAATCGACAAACCTAATAGACTATGCCTTGAAAGTAGAGTAGAATCAGAACCCCGATGGCCACTTGGCCATACACAAATAACATTATCATATTTTGGAGCTACTACAATATTCACTTACATTTACAAAAAAAAGTTGTTACAAAATTAATTTCGTGGAATTGAAGGTAGATTTTGCACACCTTATCTGTATCAACATCGCGGATGATGCCATTAATAGTGTCATCATCATTTCCCTCCAATTCATCAGCCAAAGCCTCTCTGAGCTCTTCAATTTCTATGTACCCACTCTTATTTCGGTCAAAGTACGAGAAAGCCTTCTGGATATGTTCATCATTGCCTATTTTTCGCACATGGATAGACACAGCAACAAATTCTCCGTAGTCTAGGGTCCCATTTTTATCGACATCAGCCTGCAAAACAGCAAACGTATCGGCTCAAAAAGCCAGCAAAAGTAGCATAAACAAGTTTCTCCAAGATATTTTGCTCGAGTAGATCATATTTGGTAAGGAACTTACAGCATCCATCAGTATTCTGATGTCAGAATCAGGCATCTGGTTTCCAAGTTTACGAAGGCCAGACTTGAATTCCTCATAGGTTAACTTGCCATTTTTGTTCACGTCCATCCCATCAAACATTTGCTTTATATCAGCTACTTCCTCTACAGAGAGATGTTCGGCAATCACCTGAAGATATTTAATCGCAAAGTAAATTAATTTAACTAGAGGCTCGTCTATTTGTGTGGTATTTAATGCACCTTATATGCAATTAATTGCATGTTGAAATTTGTGTTCAATATAAGGGCATTGATGTGTTCCGGTACTTTAATGCAGGAAGTCTTACCCTAAGTGCTTTCTTCTTTAACTTGTTCATTGCTGCAAACTGCTGCAGTCTCGCTCGGACAGTGTCACCAAGAGGAACATCTGGCATCTTTTTAGAGTCATGTAGCCATGGATGTTCTGCCATTCAATTCACATTATCAGAAAAGCAATGGAATATAACTTGAGACATGCAATTTGTAAAATAATTATTAACTCCAAGAGACATATTTCAAGATTTGAACAAAATAAATATATAAACAAAGAACCATCCTAAACTACTCTTTGCACAGAGAACCAAACTTATATGGGTACAATTATTTAGAGCATCAATGAAACTCCCTGAATGAGTAGACCTGAGAAAAATTTAAATCAATCATCTTATGATCATGTAGGTTCATAACTACTCCTAATCAATTGCCACACAGGACATACATAATACAGGCATGTCCCCATGTAATATTCAATTCATCAAAACCAAAAACAATGGGATAGCATTCTGTAGCATGTTTTGCATCGGAAACAGGGAATGGTGATGCTTACCAAGTACTTGTGCTGCAGTAAGCCGTGTGTTAGGATTTGGGTCCAGCATACGCCTGACAAGATCTTTAGCAGGTTCGGATACTCTAGGCCATGGATCTCTTTTGAAATCAACAACAGAGCGTATAATTGCCTGTGCTACTCCTTGTTCAGTCTCTGCACAGCATCACATGTACGCTGTTACTAACTACCCAAAAACATACTAGTGTTCTAGTGAAGAGAACAAAAATACCTGCCCAAAATGGTGGCACACCACAAAGGAGGATGTAAAGTATCACTCCTGCACTCCAGACATCCACTTCAGGACCATAGTTTCGCTTCAAAACCTCTGGAGCCATGTAGTATGGACTGCCTACAATTTCACTAAACCGCTCACCTGCATATGGAAGCCACTGGTAATAGTGAATAAATATTCATTTTTTTTCCCTAGAATGCTCGTCAGATGTATTTCCAATAAACTGTGAACACAAAGTTAGCTCAAATTTTCAGGGAATTAGGCACTGTGCGATCGGCAGTTGCATTTGCACTCCATTTTCTTACTTTATGTATGGACATCAAATTTAATGTATTCAATTTAAAGTGCTCGAGCATCAAGCAAAGCATACCAGGCCTGAAGAACACAGACAGCCCAAAATCAATTGCCTTCAGAGGGGAACTCTCCTTCTTGTTTGCATATAGGAAGTTCTCTGGTTTAAGGTCCCGGTGCATGACACCATGCCTGTGGCACATCTTCACCACAGAAAGAACAATACATGTCATGAGACAGTGAAATAATGCAAGAAATAACGATGGTTTAAATTATGCAGCATTGGCAACGACATCCTAGATCCATCATGAAGACACTTAGGAATTGCCGAATTGGTATTGATTTGCATCTATCATTGCACTTGATTCATAGAGCTCCTTAAAATAAATTCACTCTTAATCTAGTAAAACATTTAATACCAGCATGCGATAGCCCCAAGATTTTAACAGATTGTTGAACACTAGCACAAGTAATCCGACGACTTAATTTTATCCTCAAAATTATCTACCTAATTCATGGACACTGGCCCTCATGACCAATTCATAGATAAAAACTGCTAGCGCGAACTACTGAACAACTTGAGCAAGAACCAAAGACTAGTCTTCCCACCTGACTTAAATTTCATGAGTTTAACAGGCACTACTAGTAATCATACAACTGATGTATATGCAATACTTCCCAATACGTTAGGAGCCTAAGAGCCAAGAGAAGTTATCGTCGCTCACCTGGACCACCTCCACGATGGTGCGCGTGACGGCAGCGGCGGCGCGCTCCGTGTAGTGACCCCGCGCGACGATCCTGTCAAAGAGCTCCCCTCCCTCGCAGAGCTCCATGACGAGGTGCACGGCGTCCTCGTCCTCGTAGGCGGCGCGGAGGCTGACGATGTTGGGGTGGGACGGCATGTGGCGCATGATGTCCACCTCCCGGCGCACGTCCTCCACGTCCACCGGCGTCCGCAGCTTCCGCTTGGATATCGACTTGCACGCGAACCGCGCCCCGGTGGCCGCCTCCGTGCACAGGTACGTGATGCCGAACTCGCCGCGCCCCAGCTCGCCGCCGAGCTCGTACTGCGCTCCCAGGTCCCTCCCCGTCGGGTCGCGCAGCACCATCAGACCCGGCCGCGCCGGCGGCGGCGCCGCCCCGCGGTTGTACGCGACGTTGTAGGGGTTCCCCTTCTGCTTCCGCCGGTTCTTGCCGCCGCCCTCCGTCGGCGGCTTGCCGCAGCAGTTGCCCATGGTCGCGGCCGGCTAGCGCGGATTGAGAGAATCGGAATCCGGCGTGCTGGAGTCAATCCAGCGACGGAAGCGACTGAACCCGTAGAAACTGAACTGGAATTGGGGAAATTCCGTGGGCTTTGTACTGGCACTTTAGCGTGTGAGCCGGGTCGTGGAGGAGTCCACGAATTCTGGACGCGTTCTAGAAGCGGGCAATTAAAGGCAGCGCGAACTATACAGCGGGAAGATGCAATCTTTCTCGGGCTTCTGTAGAGGAGATAGCCGTTTAAGCGGAAGATCTGACCTTTCTCGGAGATTTTGTGGAGATGGTAGAGATTTTAGCGGAATAAGTACGGGCAGTCAGGATCAGGATAATCCCGTGCGCAGTTGGAGCAGGTGATGTGCTTTGTGTTCTGGAAATGCGTGAGTCAGCAATGGAATAACACTGTACAGCTATTGTCCAAGAACCTGTTTTTTCCCAGCAAAGAGTTGTCGGTTTATATTGGGACCATCACCTGGTTAAGTCTCCCTCCTAAATTTTTTATGACGATGATATATTGCCCCTCTTTGACATACTATTAAGAAGATTTTTAACGATTAAACTTCAGGTGTAGCCATTTGAAACAAAAGGATAGGTTTGAAACACATATAAAATTTGAAGCATTGCGACTTTAAATTGTTTCCGATGAAGTAAATGTTGTTCTTTTCTTTTCGAAGAAGTAAACGTTATTCAAACACGGCGTGATTATGTTACCACCAAAGTATTTATATAGAATAAATTTACATGTATATCTTTTTAGGCGCATCAGTCTACTAAGTATCACATAGAAAATATATTACACGCAGGCCGAAATTTTTGACTGAGACCGATAGACACAGTGGGAAGGAACTAATATAGGATTAACAAAAGGAATTTTTTGTTTGGTGCCTTGGATATCTGGAGAACTTTTGGAATAGAAAAAACTGGAGAAAGTGTGTGACGAAGACGCAGAAGTTTGAAAACTCCGCAGGGCGACTTTGGGGAGTGGGTTGGGACGTCGACAAGCAAGCGCCTTGCTCGTGCAAGGAGGGAGGGTTTGGTAATCACGAAAGTGACGTGGCATAAGCCTCCATTCATGACACCGATAGGAAAACGAAGACGAAAATAACCCCCAACGCCCGTCCTCCCGCTTTGGAATTCAGCAGCATGTCGTCGATTATTCTAATCCCCGGTGGTTCATTGACTGACCTGCGGCATTGCTTGACGGGATCAACAACCGTGGGAAACAGAAGCCGTTCAAACTTCAGGTTCAGAGTTCACTTACTGAAGTTGCTGTTCAAATTTCAGAGAAGAACACTTCCACAGTTCAGAGCTTGGTTCCTTTGAGGTTTTGTGTCGCTTTCGCTGAAATTTCTGTCCATGGTATTGTAATCTAGCTAGCAGCATCGATTATGCCATTCAAGTGTTCGGTTATTTAGTTAATGGGGTATATATTACTTATGAGCCTCCCGCTTCTTACCATTTGGTATCGTGTGTTGTTGCAGCCATCGTTTTCCTTTTTTGCTGACGGCAAATTGATCCTAAATTCCTCTTCTAGATGACGCACGGTAGCTTACTGGACCATTTTGGCATGCGGCATTTCTGGTCTTCCAGATACGGAGAACAAGACATTGTTTATAAAAACCAATGACGCCTGTCAAAATCGGCCAGACTGGTTGGTAGGGGTGGAATCTGCCGTTTGATCTCGAAGAAAGGCACCACGGCCACGGGAGTCTCGATTCTATCTAGAAAGTAGAAGAGCAGCTTGACAGTTCATGTATGAGTATCATGTAAAGCTGAAGAATCGCTGCAGAGTGGCACAACGAACCTCAGCCTGATGCAGATTCTTTTCGGAAAAAGTGTTCGTTTGATCAGTTTGCCCCAAAACGGGAAAGATCAGTCGAAGGACAACTGGTAAGATCAGATCACAGCATAGCATCAGAATGTTCTGTCTGTGCCATTCGGTTGTACTGCCGGTTTGTCTGCCCAGTTCTCGACCTGGACACTAGTAAATCATTGATCCTGTTACCTGCCTTCTCGGTCCAGTTTTCGACCAATTGTTTGGGACACCATTTTTCTTTTTTGTCAAAAGAATCATCGAAATTGACCAAAGTTTATCTGGAACTTGACCAAAATTAGTCCACGCTCGGCAACTGCTGAGTGGATCACAGGAAGGAGTCTGAAACTCTGAATTGCGCTTGGTTGGAGCCGTTCCATGGCATGTTTGTCTCCGTGTTGCGCGTCCATCTAATCTCCGTTCGTCCACTGACTTTGGTGGCGTTGTTTCACAGCATGAAACCAGTTGTTAGGAACTACCGAAGCTTCAGTTCAGTCGTTTCCACGTGTGTAAACTCCGAGCAGAAACTTCAGTTAATATGACTTCACTTGGCAAGAGATCATCATGTAGGGGAAACAGAACCTTCTACTCAGACTACTTCCAGAGTTGGTACGTCTAGATAACAGTTCAGAATTCAAGAGCTTCGGTTCCCGAATTCTGCATGCTGACAACGCGTTGTCTTCAAGTTTGTTTTCTTTTTTCTGTTGCGGATGCTGACTTCATATAGTTTTCTGGATAACACATGACGTCTGATGGCATAATGGATGTTTACCACACGTTTAACCCTGCCATTTGCTGAAGGGGTGCGCTCACACATGGGGGTCTCAAGTCTCGGAAGAAACAGAACCTGACAGCAGATGCGTCTGTTCGTGTCCATCGATCGATGCGTGCGCCATTGGCAGCAAGCGGCCACCTCCGATGGCTTCCTCGTGCACGCCATTGACGATGCTACAGTACCAAGTAGTATTCGATGGCAACGTGTCTGATCTCTCATCACACAACGCATTCCTAGCCGAAGCGATGCCAAAGCCGTTGATCAGACGGGTTCAGCGTTCAGAGTGGGATCTCCCCTTTTCCTCTCCCCTTTTCCTCTCCCAGCTACAGTAAAGAGCGCGGGAGGTCTCGTTTCCGGCGTCGATCCCGTCGGATCTCGCCGTCTGGCGATGCCGGAGTGGTGAGGTTCGACGGATCGACGTCCGGCCCTTGTATATTAGCTAATATATTAGCTCCTTTTGCTCCTCTTCCACTTCCCCGGCGGTGAATCGGGAAGGACATCTGCGCGGAGGGGCGGGAGGCCGCTGCTGGGCTGCTGGGCGGAGGAGGAAGCGGCGGCGGGAAGCGGCGCTCTCCCGTTGTCGGGGACTCCGACGGCGCCGGCTGCGGCTCTTCTTTGTGCGCTCTTCCGTGTGCCTCTGCCGGTTCTGGCCGTTCGGGGAGGAGGAAGGGTGAGAGCTTTTGTGCCGGCGAAGTTTCGTCCGAGTCTGGACGGCTTCGTGGCGGCTTTTGTGTACTGCCGTTGGCTTCTTGCTGGCGGCAGTTGGTCCTGTTCGTGGCGCGTCGGAGAGCGGCGGTGTCGGCGTGCCGGTGAAATAATTCTCCCAAGCTTCCGCCGCTTTCGACGGCAAGCTCCCTCCGGTGTTGTTGGGAAGCTTGTGGAGTTCTTGCAGGGGGGCAGCTGCAGCTTGGCGTCGCTGGCGGTGGTGCGGAGCTGTTTGGCTTCGGCCCTCGCGTCCGGCGAGGTTGTCGGCGGTGGAGCTGGCCGGCATCCTGAAGCTCCAGGGGTCTTTGTGCTTTTTCTTCTTTTTTTAGGGGCTTCAGTGAGAAGTTGTAGCTGTTGTTTGTATCTTTGGTACCTCTCAACGCGTGGTGACACAAAGGGAGTGCGACGTCCCTCGTCGCGCATCGGGGCCTGACGGTGCTGATGATCTCTCGATGGACGCGATTTGCTTGAGCTGAGTATAGATGTAGGGGTGTTCGAGTGCGTCGGCGTGTGTCGGCGTGTTTTTCATGTACGAACAGATACTACATTTATATTCAGTTTTGAGAGGTTAAAAAAAAAAAAAAAGACGGGTTCAGCGTTCAGTTCGAAATCCAATTTTTTAATTATGCAAACACGATTTTTTTTTTGAGCAAGCACACGATGACATTATTGGATCAGTCACAAACTACAAGCCTACGATACCCTGTGACGCGCAAGTAGCCAAGTAGTATGACGTACGTATGTAGCCAGATTATTCAAAAAAAAAAAAAAGAAACAACAGACGGGCGGCCCAAACAAAAGCCCATGAGCGCCCATGGACTGGACCAGAACAAGAGTTCGGACTGAATGCTTTTCCGCCTTCTTCACCAAACCCAAACCTCCTTCATCTAAAAAAAAAAAAATTCTTCTGGTCGAATCGCTGAGGAACTCCGCATCCGCCGAACCGAGGGTTTGAAGAGAGAGAGAGATCCTACGTTGGTTGCGGCGGCAGATGGAGGATAATGGTTCTCCAGGATGGGGAGAAAACGACGGGGCAACAAGATCACGTACTACTACAGCTCAAACGCGGGCTAGTAATAAGACCCAAAGCACATCATCTACTTCCGGGGATCGCAGGGATGATAACGATGAAGAGTACGAAACGATCGTCCAGTTCATCAACCGTACGTACGAGGGACCAATCGAAGGCTTTGACTGGGACAAGGATACCATCACCGAGAAGATCCATCACTACCTCGACAGACAGAACACCGTTGGCCCCTCTAGCCGAGATTTTTGGTTTTGCGATGAGGAGCCACAGCAAGAGTTGAAAGAACGTCTTGCTCTGTATCGCATCAGAGCCCTTAAGGTTTGACACCTCCACTCTTGTTTTTGTTTTTAATGCTTTTCGTGCCTTAATTAATTATATCTGTCTTTTTTTAGGAGGAACTGCGGGATCTGGAGGATGCAGATCTGAGATGCATGTACCCATCGTTTGAAGAAGAGGGTTACTTTGAGGTGCAGGAGCGTAGTTTCAAATGGTACTTTGATAAGGATACTGTCACTATGCCTGCTTGCAGGACTACCAGCGGCTGATGCTTCGTGATAACTATGTAAGTAAAACTGAGCTCAGTGCAAGTCATCAGTTTAGTGCACAGATCCACCTTAGTTTCTGTTTTGACTTCTGTTGCGGTACCACACTCTGATCATGAATACTGTGGAATGATTTTGCAAAGACCTTATGTAGAGCATTGAATTGCTGATATTAGGACCCCGATTATGGTTTGAATGGTGCTTCTCTTTGCGCCTGTATACCATTATTAGCACTGAATCGTTTGATATGATGCTGCTGTTACTACTAGCATTGAATATTCTATTGGTAATATTTTCATCGAACAGGGTGAGTATGAAGACTGGGAGTATTACCGCGAAACTTGTAGTTCGCTCGAGAGTGATCAACAGTTTGTCCAGTTCTGGGAAGAATTAGAAAAGAAAATTAAGGTATGCATGATTCGATTGACTGTAAGCTTTTGATCACGTGTCATCTTGGTCTGATTGCCCTTTTGAATCACGTGCAGTGGGTTACACATTGCGTGGACGAATGCACTCGTGTGGTGGTAAGCATCCTCCGACAATCTATTGTGGTTAAAGAAAGATGGTTCTTTAAATGCACCTGATGCTAGGGCCTCACATCCTAAACTATTTTACTGTTTAGTGGCAGAGATTGGAGGCAGTGGCCTACTACCACGCACTGAAGATCGCAGCAGGATTTCCTGAAATTTTTAAGCCTTTGGTTTACTCTGGCTATTTTGTAATGCATCTCCCTCACATACTAATTAATTTGGTTGCTATATGCACGTGATGATTGTATTTGACAGTTCCATATTTCTTTTTTTCAGGACTATATTTGGGATGTTCGTCAAGATAAAACTTCCGTGAAGTCCTATATTGACTTATTTTACGCCATTTGGAGGCGGGTTACTGAGGATAAGGTTGGATTCTTGCATAAACACGCAGAACTGCGCAACTTAAGGTGTTCCTTTTCTTTTTCTGTCTGTTCCAACTTTTATGTGCTTAGTTTTCCTTCACATTGCTTAGATGGATTACAAAGAGGCTTTGAGAAAGGTGTATGAAGAAGACAAACATTGCTCTATATTCCGTTCTGACATGAAAGCTGAGCTTGAGAAGCTTGATGGGAAAGTGATTGGCGGTCTTGGTCCTTTGCAAAGCTTGGTACGTTGCTCTTCGTTGCTAATATTTTCACTTACTACTAAATAACTACAGTAATATCTCTAGTTTTATGGTAGTTATTCGCACCGTGGCTAATTCTTTCGTATGTTCTTTCTCCAGTATGAAACCTACGTCGCTAAAATTGATGGAGGGGTAAGCTTCCTCTTGTGTTTGCAATCGAAATCTAACTGCTGCCAGAATGTTTCTTTAAGTCCAATTTGTATGTAGGCTACTGAAGGCATGTTTCGTCACTTGATGCGGCCTGTTGTTAGAAATAATGTTAGTGTATTTCTTTCTGAGACGTTTAATGTATCATTTTTGTCGCTCAAATTTGCTTTGTGTTTCTGACATAGAAGCTAGCGAAATTTACTTTCAGATTATTGGACGCAAGGTGTACTATGATTATGCCAAAGAGAAGTTGGATATTGCGAAGCAAATCGGTGTGATCAAACCCTCACAAAAGTTTGCACAAGTTTGTCAGCAACTATGCACAGCTAAAGTTTTTAGCTAGCTACCGAAGGGTTCTAACATACGTAACGGATGCTGCTAGTTGAAGGATAACAGAACAGGCGGCGGGCCACTGCAAAGTGAAGAATGAGAAATAGGCTGGCCATTGATGTTGATATGACACTTTTTGTTATGTACGATCTACAATGGATCCAGTGTTCAGTTGGTATATATCCATGCACTAGCAGCAAACTACCAGTAGTGAAGAGCTGCAGATAATTAACTCACACGGCGGGCGAGTCTCTGAAGAAACGCCACCTGAAACAGCCGATGTGTTTGTTCACGTCCACTCGATGTGTGTAGATGAAAATGTACACTTTTTGATGATTTTTGTGAACACCTTTTGTAGTTCATCTTGTGAATGGAAGGACGGGAGCACCAAGTCATTGCCAACCGTAACCCGATGAGTCTGTGAAGTGTGAAGTCAGCCCCGTACGTATCCCTCGGCCTTCTGGTAGAGAAAGAAATAATAAGTCAGGCTTGTTTTTTCAAAAAAAAAGGAGAAAAAAGATACGATGAAAGGACGAGATGGCAACACGTCACATATGTATTTTGACTTGCACATTAGTGTTTTTTCAAAAAAAAAAAGAGAGAGAAAAGATACGATGAAAGGACGAGTATTTGACAAGCTTTAGGAGTCCTTGGCTCTGTATTCCGTATCTCGTAATTTTCTTAATCCACGCGTCTTATGATGGTAACACGTCACATATATATTTTGACTTGCACATTAGTGATACGTACATCGGACGCCTTTTCTTCTTTGAGATTTAATGGAACCAGGTACACCCTGCACCCACCACTACATGGCACACAAAATAATCATGTTGGCGAGTTTGGAATTTTCACGATGCTATGGCAGGATGAAGAATTCTCCCGTAATTTCACGTGTTCTAAAGAGGTGTTCTTTCTTTTTCCCTTGCAATATCCTCTAACGATAGTACATATCTATCTCTGAACTATATGCTTAATTGTTCACAATCCCACTTGCGGTAGACTATTTGTTTTTCAGCTTGTTTCTTCTTTGATTCGTCGTCTGATTTTCTTAAAGCCCAAACATGTAAACATACATGTTTGATTCAACTATTTTGAATGCTTTCATAGGGTTTTTAGATCATGGATCTTTTTTTTAAAAAAAATGATCATGGAGCTTCTTGCTTAAACTGCAATTGGATACAATTAAGTTCCAGACGCCAACGCAAAATGGGGTCATTTTAGAGCATGTCCAAGAGGATCTAATTAAAAAACCTGTCTCCAACAGGACTCCAAAACCATCCTCAGTTTTTTTCTAGTCGCTAAACTCCTCTCATTTGTAGCTACAAACAAGGGAAGAATTGGGGCTCCTATCTCTTCCTTTTACTATAAAATTAATGTTTTTGTGGCCCCAAATGCTGACGTGACCAAATTAAAAGTATTTTAATCCATTTTTAGACGAGGACTATTGGAGGAAGAGAGAAAAGTTGCCCCGCATAATTTTTCGGTTGCTCTCAAAAATAAATTTATGGGGTTTATAGGAGTCTCTTGGAGATGCTCTCAGAGAGCCAGCATCGTAGTAGTACAAAATGTAGTTTCACGCACTCATATGCATACTTATAGTTGTTGCACAAATGACTAGTAAAAACTAAATCAAAGATGCATGACACCACGGTTCAGAATTACCCATCCATGTCGGTCCGTAAAGTAGATTATAACTAATAGATCATTGGTCATTAAAAGTGACTCTGGATCAATCGTTGGTAGTTCAGGTTGTTTCAAAAATCCACCGACGACACTATGACTGCCTACCTCCAGTATGAACCATTGCAACCCGTTATAATTATTTTATTGAATAATAAACGAATGGAACTCAAATTACATATTTGATGACTAATCATTGTGGGTTTTACCGACTCATCTTTGTATTTCTTACAATAGAAAAAAGTAAAAATGATATATGATAGGGTGATGGAAAGGAGAGCATATCCTATGGCCCAAGATTCTAAAGACGTCTGATGCTCTCAGAACACACAACTCAAAAATAAAGGTATTAAGAAATATGAATATATTCACAAAATTTCTCATTGACAAATATATCTGGGAAAAAAAAGCAGTGGGCCGCCAAAGCGAGCAAAAAAAAGGACAGATCAAGCTACAACCTATGTTGAATTAAAACTGTTATAATCAAGGTAAAAGAACAACGCCCATACCAGCATTTTTAATTCTGTTTTGTGCATTAACATTTTATAGTTGTTGCCTAATTGGAAATTTTGTTGCAGAGAATAGGGCAATATCGTCGTTAAGATGTGAACATATATAATATTTATGTTATTTTGTGAAGGCACACAATCTCTACGAGAGTCACATAGAGAGACACTAAGCACGGAACCCCATCATCCTATGATATCAAGCGACAAATAATATCACCTTCACTATATCACTTTCACAACTTTAGTATGGAGGATTTTAAATGTCCAAAATTGTAATCGGTACATGCGACTAGATTTGGATCATAGTATGCACTACTATGATGAGATATTCACGACTTTTCATTTGTGTTTTTTTGACTTTATTCGGCTATGCATATTTTAATAGTCTATTAGCATATTTGTAGTAATCCATTAAAATATTTGAATAGTTATCTAATTTTTCTACATAAAGCGAATTGTTATACGATGGGTTCCAATAATATTTTTCAGCTGAAAGGGATTGCACTATTTCTATTGTGTAAGATACCTCTCAAAGAAAAACATACATTTTGTTTAAGACCTCTACTTGCTACAATATTAGAAAGTGCATTATATGTATTATCTGAAAAGTGAACATATAACAACAAACCAAGTGTTACGGCCTCCTTTGGATTGAAGGAAAAATTTTCCTTTCCTGCGTTTTTTCTGTGAAATTCAACTGTTTCCTGTGAAATTCCTGTGCTATTCCTGTGAAATTCCTGCGTTCCAAAGGAGGCCTACATGCTCACTCGTTGTCATGTGCCGTATAAGTTTACCACATCAATATGCTATGTACAAACGTATATGAGCTGACTTTTCCCCCGCAGAAGTCAAAAGCATGTGGTACATGCTCGTACAACACGTGTCTTGCGTGCAGCGTGATACGACTTACTGTGACACACAAGCATGACACACTCTTCGTTTGCTCTAGCTTAGCGTGGCCGAATCCCACCTCCTGATTGTGTGGCTTCCGCCTATTTAAAGTACACCACAATACAACCTCCTCCATCTCACAACGCCATACCACGTAAAGTAGTAGCACAAGCACACACGCATAGCGCATGGGCAAGATATGGCGAAGTGGATCGACTATTGTGTTGCCTCCATGGTGCTCTGCCTCGCGCTAGCACATGCCGTGGGGACCGCGCGTGGCAGTGCCGACATAGGCGCCACCAGGCGGCGGCGGGCTACGAGGGACCAGTGGTGGCCTTGGTGTTGAGGCCGAGAGCTTGAGTGGCAGTGTCGACATAGGCGCCACCAGCGGCGGCGGGCTACGAGGGACCAGTGGTGGCCTTGGTGTCGAGGCTGAGAGCTTGAGTGGTAGTGCCGACATAGGCGCCACCAGCGGCGGCGGGCTACGAGGGACCAGTGGTGGCCTTGGTGTCGAGGCTGAGAGCTTGAGTGGCAGTGCCGACATAGGCGCCACCAGCGGCGGCGGGCTACGAGGGACCAGTGGCCTTAGTGTTGAGGCCGAGAGCTTGAGTGGCAGTGCCGACATAGGCGCCACTAGTGGCGGCGGGCTACGAGGGACCAGTGGTGGTCTTGGTGTCGAGGCTGAGAGCCTGAGGGGCGGTGAGCCCAGCATGGACAAAGCAGGGGATGGCATGAAAGCTTCTGAGATCTTCTGGCCCATACTACCTTAAGTGTTAAGATTTAACTCCTCTTGCTCTCTTCTAATATTTCTAGTTGTGCTTGATGGGCAGAAGAGAGTTAGATTGGAGTCTACTAAAGCTAGAGATGGAACAAAATGGCTTGGAGTACTCTTGGTCTCAGTTGTGTGCTGAAATGCACTAATAGTATACAATAAGGTTGTGATGCCAAAATAAAGAGACCGAGCAATGTAAATGTACTCTTCACCTTCTAGCTATATATAATCGATATATATGCAATATACATATGTCGTGTGCTCAAGAATGACCGAGGGCGCCGCTAGTATTTTTACACTGTGTCTGCTATTTTGAAGACAAGGTCCCCTTCTTTGGTTTCTCCAAATTTTGGTAAGCATATGCGCGTATATATATACACATCAGCGATGGACAATTTGAAGTAGCATATTAGCTCACGATGTTGTTGCATCCTCTCAAGTCTCACACCGTTTCGCGGCTTCACATGTTGAACAAGGTTGAGTTGGGCGCAGCATAGCTAGTACTCAGGATTTTGCGTTGTGCTTCTGCTTCGAAGCATCCTATCCAGCTGGCGTGAAACTGTGCTGTCTCTTCAGCTGATTTGGCTGTTTAATCACCTGAACCATCTCGTTCTTGCAGCATTGAAAGAAGCTGTTGGTTAACAAGAGGGATGAACAGGAGGCAGAGCAGGGACTGCAAGGTGCATGAAGAACAGAAACATGCGGCTGCGATTGCAAAGGGAAGACTGATTGAGTGTTCACTGTTCAGTTGGTATCCTGTATCCTAAGAAATGCTCGCCGGACTCGATGCGTGCGTCCTTGCATCCACCTCCGATGGCTTCCTCGTACACGCCATTGACGTTGCTACACTACTGTGTAGAATTCGATGGCGACGTGACTGATCTGTCACCACGTACACACGCCTTGACGACGCTATGTACACTACTTTGCAGAGGTTTTTTCAGACATACGATTCAGTGTCCATTAATTCAGTTGGAGACCCAATTTCTCTGATGCAAAAAAACTAGGTTTTCTGAAATTTACAGTATGTACGTTCACGGCCGGTCATCAGCATTCAGCGAGATGGTCATGCCAGTAATCCCGGTGCAGGAACATTGTTACTCTATATAGCATTCATCATTTTACCATGGCTTACATTTTTGAGGAAACACCAGGCTTACATTATTTAGCAGCATCAATTTTCGAGCACGGCACATTATTGGATCAATTTAGAAACTACATGCAGTAACCATTATTTGCAATACGTAGAACTATTCATCATTTTTTTACGACTAGGAGTATTACATTATTTAGCAGCATCAATTATTCAAGCACGACGACATTATTCTCCATCAGTCACAAACTACAAGCTCTCCCTTCGTTCCGGCACCATCGACCACAACGCGCTCCATCCACGCCGTCGATCGCCTACGGTATCCTGACGAAGCAAGCACGTGCAAGGGCGCCATGAGAGAGCAGCAAGAAGAAGAAGCCGCCAAGAACGACGTACGTACTCAATTGTGTCCATCGAAATTCGAAACCAACAACTTACTTGTTGCAGTCGGTGTTGACGCCTTCCACGGGGAGTTTGAAGTTGATGTTGCAGCGCACCGGGAGCGCCTGCGCGCGGTCCAGGAGCACGCCGAACGACGGCGCGGACTGCACCATGCACCGGCACATGGCGCGCCGCGCCTCCACGGTGTCCGCCATCCGCAGCAGCGACAGCGCGCCGTCGCAGCAGGCTGCCGGCGGCGCCGCCGGCCCGCGCCGGTCAGGAACGCGCTGCACGGGACCAGCGCACTCACCACGTCCCCGCACGACACTGCTGTGCCGGCTCCCGCCGCGCCCAGCGCCGCCGCCGCCGCCACCATCATCATCATCGCCACGGCGATCGCGCTGATGCTGCGAGTTGTGGTGGCCATTGTGATTTGGTCGGAGTGATTTGCGTGCGTGTGTGCTGCTGGCTGGCTCGCTTGATCGACCTGGTGGTGGCGTTTATATAGGCGGAGGCGGTCAAGGAGGTTGGTGACGCGCCTCAATGCGGCCGGCGGCCTCAGCGACCTCGTTGCCGTTCCCGGAAATCTCTGTAATGGTAACCACTTCTGCAGGCGCTCATTATTAGATTACCACTGGAACAAAATGGTTACTAGATGACGAGGTATCGTTCTTGAATGCGCAGGTGACTGGTGAGGTGATGCACCTTCGCTGCTGCCGCATCAAAACCAGCTGAGCTCAGTCACAGTCAGGGTCCAGTTTCCCACGCAGTCGGTCGTGTAGTACTCCGGAGAACGAACCCAGGAAGAGACAGAGTTGTTGTACCCTCTGCCGTTCTTTTCGTTTTCTTTCGGTTTCATGCACGTATAATTCGTCGCACCGCACCCCGCCATGCAAGCCCCTACTATAACAAACCGCCGAAATCGAGATTCGCCGGGCAGAGAACCGTGTCACAACTCACACCTCGTCTTAACGAGAGAAAAATTAAAAAGGGCAAATACCTCACGTTATCGTGCGTCGATCCCTTCCTCATGGAGCCCCAAGCTTTGCCGGGCGCAGCGAATTCGTCTCGCAACGACGAGAGGTCGACCGAAAGGAAGAAACCTCCTATCCTCCCAGGGTGATGCTGACTGCTTCCTCCGCCGCCCTGGCGTACGGCCGCACCTCCAACGGCGACGAGGTCGGCGTCTGTTTGAAGGCTGCGGCTGCCCCGATGACATCTCGTCTCATCCTCCACTGGCGTTCCTCCAACTCTTCGACGCTCCACCACGCAGCAGCCGTGGCGGCCCACCGCAACGTCATCCCTTCTACGATTTACTTTCATATCCCATGCGCGATCCTTTTTTTTTGACGGAAATATGGCAGGTGCTCTGCCTATGCATTAAGATAGAAAAAGAAACCAGCAGTTCAAAAGATTACAGTACAGGCAGCCAAGGCTGCCTCATGGAAAGAGATGAAGAAACAAAAAAAGATCAGGTTTCGGCCAAATATCTGGCCAACAAAACGGTTCACTGTAAGACTACCCGGTGCTATTGTAACTCAACAATCCTGGACGACATGTGCCCCTCATGGTTCTCTTGCCTTCTGTGCGCCAGATTGTAGAGGTCGATTTCTTCCTTCGCCATCATGGCCACTTGGTAGCAGTTCTTCTCCTTGCTCTCAAAGATTCTCCTATTGCGTTCCTTCCATATATTCCACCATATATATATGAGGACTCCAGATGCTTGGCGCCGTTGTGGTCGACTGATTGTTCCGGTGTTGTTCAGTAGCCAAGCTGCCGTCCCCCGTTCTATTGGAGTTTGAAGCTGCGTGCCTGCAAAACCACACCAAGTCCATACCTGCTGTACCACCATGCGCGATCCTGGAGCTGAGGAGTTCTTCGTCTACCAGGCGTCGCCAATGGACGCGTCTCGTAAAGCTCCCCGCTTGCTCTCACCACTCGATAAACCCTGAGTTGGGCAAGAACATCGGGATCGTCTGCCGCGAGAACGCCGACGTCGTAGGAGGAGAGTTCGAGTTCGCGCTGGCGCACCTGACGGTGAAGCAAACGGAGACACTTCTGACCTCCTGCCCGGTGAAAGCCTAGCTCTGCTGCATGCGCAGCAGCGGCGCGTCTTCGTGGCGCCCGACCAAGTGCGTGCCGATCCGCCACGCCGAGGGCCACGGCAACGACTTGCTCTGGTGGGAGACCGACGCGGTCGTTCCGTTCGGCGACTCCACCATCGGCTGGGTCGATTACCTGAGGGGCATCCTTTTCTGCCACGACGTTTTCGGCTGCCCGAACCCCGAGCTCCGCTACGTCCCGCTGCCGGTGCACCCTTACGACGGCGACTGCGACCCGGTCGGCAGGGTGCACCAGTTCGAGCACCGGAGAGTGTGCGTCACGAACGACGACGACGGCGTTCCAGCCATCAAGTTCGTCGACGTGACGCCACTGAACGCTTGGCTCAGCGGCGCCCTGGACCAGTCTCGCCGTTCCGCCGCCATCACCTCGTGGACGCTGAGCGGGGACCGGCGAACCTGGGTGGAGGACGGCAGGATCGACTCCGTCTCGATTTCTTCGACCTCGCCGAGCGCCACGGTCTCCCGTGCGTTCTACCGGAGTTCCCCGTCGTGGACGTCAAAGACCCCTAACATCATCTACTGTGTGCTGACAGACCGGCCACGTTCTGCTCGCGAAGAATATTTTTCCCGGGAGAGTGCCTTAGCGCGTGGTCGCGAAGCACAGTCATGGTGGTTGCAGTCGACACGTCGAGCAAAATGCTGCTAGATACGCGCTGTTAACACCGCGAAATGCTAGATTTAGGTAAACAAACTCACGCAAAATTCCCGAAATGCTGACATGGCCTGTGAAATGTAAGAGCGCTACAGCCGATTCCATGAACAAAAGTGTATCCGGTGCCCGTCATCCGGCACACGGCTGCATGACATTGTCGATCGGCACCGCCACTATCACGGTGTCAACATCCACGTCAGACTTAGGAGCAAAGACATGTTGCTATATATGCATACTCACTCTACAAAATGCATGTTTTATGACGTTTATATTGTATTACATTAAAACATAGTACATAGACAAGTAATAATGCTACATGATAGCAAACGCACGAAAAGAGACACCAGTGCTCTTGTTAATAAGTGTCAATGAATGGGGTTTGAACTGCTTTCACACGTTAGAGGTATCGAGGGGATGGTCACGGTTGGTCCTAACAATGCTGGACTGCAAAGAGATCGAGCACACATGTCTCCGCAATGGAGGTTCAAGACGGAGCGAGTAGCCACATCTAGCTAGTTCATGTGATAAACATTGACGAACACAATGTTACATCTAACATTCATATTTTGTTTCTAGATATATCTCATTTTAATACACATTATTGCTAAATATATTAACCTACTAATGCTACAAGATAGCAAATGCACGAAAAGAGACATTTGTTTGGACATGTGCCTAGTACTGCTTATAATCCTTCAAAAAGTAGAGGAAATGAATGATTTCTATGGATTTTCCCCCATGCAATTTATATGAAATTTCCTATAGGAATCAAAATTCTTATACAAGTCTTTTATTCCAAAAAGGAGGCATATATGAAACTAGAGAGTAGAAATTCTGACCAGAATAACATAATCAAATTAGTTGTTCTACTAACCAAAATATGAAATTAACTCTTGATACTCTTATATAGCCTAGATAGGTCAATATATCTAGAGCTATCCTTTTTTTGTCTTCTGGAAACATCTTTAAAACTCCACCATTGATTAGGCAAAACTTCTGGTCAACAGAAAGGAAAAAAACACGTTATCCTTTATTTGTCCCGGCAAAAGCCAGCTTCCCAACCGGACCACGGTGCCCGGCCAACGCCACCACCGTCGTCGTCCGCACCACGATCCTTGCGTGTCGCCTGCGTACGCGCTTGCTCAGCTCAGTCGACCCTGGCTGGCGGTGTTTACAGGTTGGAACTGCGGACGCGCTCCCGGAACGACGGGGCGGACTGCGCATCATGCCCATGCACACATGGCGCGCCGCGTGTCCACGGTGGCCGCCACCCGGGCCCGCGTTGACCACTGGTCAGGAACGCACTGCACGGGACCAACGCAACGCCCTCACCACGTCCCCGCACAGTTCCATTCCATCTGCGCCGCCTTGGCGTACGGCTGCGCACCTCGACCGGCGACGAGATCGGCCCCAGATTCAGTAAACTCTCGCCGACTCCTCCACTTCACTGTCGTTAGAACTCTCCTACAAGTTTGACGGACAATTCTCACCGCAGCTTGACGACGCAACACCATCATCCTGCGCGTCGCTATCAGCACGGGCATGCACAGTCCCATCGGAGGACTTATTCGTCTACCAGGCCTCCTCACCGTCCGTCGCGTTTCATAAGGCTCCCCCCCACCCACCCCCTGCGACACGCAACGATCGATTGTGGAACGGGCAAGAGCGTCGGGATCCTGTGCCACGTGAACGCCGTCGGCAACGGCAGAGGAGGAGAGCTCGAGTTCGCGGTGGCGCACTGGCGCACTTGATGATGACATGCACAGCTGCCGTGAAAGACAAACTGTGTTGCATGCGCAGCTGCACGTACGTCTTCATGGTGGACGACAAAGTGCGCGCCGATCCGTCACGCCGAGGGTCAGGGCACGGACTTGCTCTGGCGATTCCACCATCGGCTGGGTCGATTACCTGAGGGGCACCCTGTTCTACGACGACGTGTTCAGCAGCCCGAGCCCCGAGCTCCGGTACGTCCCGCTGCCCGTGCACCCTTACGACGGCGACTGCGACCCGGTGATGGACGGCAGGGTGCACCAGTTCGCGCACCGGAGAGTGTGCGTCACGAACGACGTACGGCGCTGATCTCAGGTTCGTCGACGTCGCGCCGCTGAACGCTTGGTTCCGCGGCGCCCCGGATTGCTCTCGCCGTCCTGGCTGCCATCACCTCGTGGACGCTGAGCTACGTCCGGCGGACCTGGGTGGAGGACGGCAGGATCGACGTCGTAAATTTCCCCGCCCTCGTCAATCGACACGACCTTCCGCCCTGCGCGCAGCTCGAGTTCCCCGTCGTGGACGTCAAAGACCCCAACATCATCTACTGTGCGATGAGAGATCGATCGAGATCGATCATCACATTCTGGTCGCGGAGCAATTTCTTCCAGTCAACGTGCACGTGGTCCCGATGCACTCATGGTTGCAGTCGTTATGTCGAGCAAGACGCTGCTTGGTAGCACGCCTGTTACGTACACACTCGGCAGCAAGTCGCCTCATGACACGCGCTGTGACACGACCTGCTTCAACCTCGAAAGCCATGAGCCGTTCCTGCCTTGTGAGTTCTCCAAGTATTTGCCTGCTGCTGGTTGATTGTAGTTTCAGGCTGGTTTTGTTTAGTTTTTGGTTGTGCATAAATACACATGTTGAGACTGAACGAACTTGGGGTGTACATGCGAAAGATGAATGCCAAGTTTCAACCAAAAATTAAAGTTTTGCACGGGGTTGGTTGTTTCGATAAGAAGTAATTGAAATTCAGCCTGTTCGGATGGCTGAAAATCAGCCGCGGCTGGCTGATCCTGCGAATCGGACAAGGCACCACAGCACATTGTCAGGGATTCTCTGCGCACACCACAATGCTAGAATTACCAGAAATAACTGTCGCGTGCCTCAGAGAATCCAGGCACGCACACCAGCACCAGCCGATTCAGCTGCCAGCCCAGCCGATTCCGCTCAACCGAACAGGGTGATTGTACATGAGAAAGAAGGCATCGACTACGATAAGTAAGAGCGCCATAACCGATGTTGGTGCCGATGGGCATGTCCAGGCTGAGGTTGCAGCTGCACGAGAGCCCGTCGAATGACGGGCCGGAGCTTGCCGTTGATCAGCACCGCCACGCTCGCCTTGTCAATGCATGTGCAGGTAGGAATGCTCCTTTGTGGCGTGCGTGTCGTGGTTACCAACTTACCGGTAAACTAACCACTCTCAATGCAGACGTGCATTGTTATACGTCACAGCGAGACAACTGCATGCTAATGCTTAAAAATGCATTCTTTTATAAAGTTTGTATTGTAGCATACTACATACACAAATAGACATTGCTACGTGATAGTAAATGCACGTAAAGAGATATGAGCGTGCACGCGCGCACCCTCGCTAACAAGCATCAATGAAAGAGGACAAACTTCTTTCGGGTGTCACATGTCTATGAGAAGATGGTCTAAGGCTGATCCTAGTAGTGCGGGACTGCAAAATGATCCGGTAGAAATGTTGACATAAAGTGACTGAAGATGGAGTGACTAGCTGAGTCTAACTAGTTCATCTGATATGCATTGGCGAACGCAATGGGACATGTAACATTCATATTTTGTCTCTATATATCTCATTAGTCTAATACATATTACAGCTAAATATATTTGCATTTATTGTGATCTTAAAGTCCGTCGTGCATATTGTGAATTAATGCATCAGTTATAGGATACATGCTCCTTTAGAACGCATGATCCGGATACAAACAAAAACACAAGATTAGAGTGAGTTTCTATCATTTGAAATCCTATAGGAATTGAAAATGTTAGATCTGGTACAAAGATGTTATTTGGATGTGCCTCTATATGAGGTTCGAGCTCATGCTTAGAATCCTTTAAAAACTACTATAGGAAAGGAATGATTTCTATGGATTTTCCCCACATGCGATTCTGGTTTTGAAAAACATCGTAGGAATTTCCTAGAGAAATCAATATTCCTTTGAAACAAGAGAGTAGAATTCTGAGATAGAATAGCAAAATCAAATTAGTTGTCCTACTGACCAAAATATAAAATTAATTCTTGGTGCTCTCACATAGCCTCGATAGGTCAATTTATCTGAAACTATCTTTTTTTTCTAGAAACATCTTTAAAACTGCTTTCCCAATAGGCAAAATTGCTGGTCATGAAAAGAAAAAGGGGGAAAAAAACATGTATATCCTCCAAAAATTGCGGCGTCAACAACTCAACATGATGCACATCAGCAACGTGTGTCACAAATTGCGGCGCGCCTTTATCGCAGTCGATGCCTCCGGTGCGGAGACCGGAGATGAGCCGCGCAAGCTTCGGAGCCTACCGAGCGACGACGGGGCCGACTCCCCGTCATCCTGCGGCGCACCAACGGCAGCAGCTCGTTGTCGATCGCGCCTGGTCGGTGCCTACTGCCTGTAGCCAACCAACGGCCGAGATCTCCCAAGGCAATGCCGCCACCATCCACCGACTCTCATGCTCCCGCGCTTCCGCCGCGGCGCCGGATAAACAAAAGCGAGTCGGCGTTGCCGAGATGACCGGAGAAAATTCTTTTCTTCACGTTGGCGCCTCAACCCAGCATCCCCACCAGCTTTATTCCCCCGCAACCATCGCCATCATCATCATGCAATGTGCCAGTGCTGCCAGCCAAACCCTTCGTGCGCGTCCCATCCCTGATCTGTCCGCGCAACCTCCCTGATCCGTTCTCGTTTTACGCGTTCGCGTTGCCAATTTGCCGCATGAACTCTGTCGCGCCGTCCGCCGAGCCCGAGCCAGCTGTCCCGAGGTGATCGAGCCAGGCAGTAGCCAGAGCTGCAACAATGAGGATCATGGTGCGGACGCTGCGCGGGGAGCGGGTGGCGCTGGACGTGGACGGCGTGACGACGACGGTGGCGCGGGTCAAGAGCATGGTCATGGCCCGGGAGCGCGTCCCCGTCGAAATGCAGCGGCTCTTCTTCGCCGGCCGGCACCTCGACGACGACGCCGTGCCGGTCGCGCACTACGGCGTTCAGAACGACTCCGTCGTCTTCCTCAGCCTCCGCCTCCGGGACGACGACGACGAGCCGCAGTACGTACCCGCTCGCTCTGCTAAAATTTTCTTCTTGACGGGCCACACATACACATGACCACTGGTTGACACGCACGTTTGGCTGATCGATGGATCGACATGGAAGACAGGAGATGCGTAACGTGCAAATGCAGCAAACGCCGCCGGCGACATTGAAGCAAGAATCGCAACTGCAGCTGGTGCACGTGGTCCATGACGACGACCGCGAGGCCGGCGGCGAGGAGATCAAGAGGAAGCCGGTGTCGCGGCGCGCCCTCCGCAAGATCCTCTCCCGGCTGCACGTCGACGTGTGGACGAGCCAGCACGACGCCAAGTTCCTGGACCTGCTGCACCGGCACGCGACGCGCAGCGGCAGCGGCGTCGGCGACCTGACCGCGGACGACTGGTCGTCCATCCGCGCCGAGCTGAACGCCGCCACGCGGTCCGCGTTCCCCGTCGAGGAGCTGCAGATGCGGCTGGGCAAGTTCCGGCACGAGTTCGACGCCGCGAGACGGATCAAGAGCCATCCCAGCTTCGGCTACGACGCGCAGCGCCGGGTCGTCGTCGCCAGGGAGGCCGACTGGAAGCGCTATGTACAGGTGCGGCACGTGCATGCAGCTGATCGCCCATCTCCGTATGAAGATTATTGATGTGTTCACTGTTCTGATTGAAGCATTTTGATGATTTGGCGGTTTTCAGGAGAATCCGGAGGCGGCGGCGTACGAGGGGAGGAGCCCGCACTTGGCTCGGCTCCGAGCAATTTTCTCCGGCAATGGCGGCAGAGGCGGCGGCACGGCAGAGACGCGCGGCCGCGATAAGTCGAAGTGCAGCCAATCGCGGGCGAAGAGATGCCTGAACAAACTGCTTCGCAGCTTTGGGGTCCGGTGCAAGCTGTGAAAACCTTGACACTTGTACAGTGGAATGGTAACACGAGCGAGACAAGTGGTAACCACTCCTTAGCTCGCATTTTGTGCAGGATCGGAATGGACACGCTTTCTCCTGTTCTTTGGATTTTCAGTGATATCTTCAATTTCATCGGATCCTAGCTTTCCTGATCATCGACCTCGCCTCTGGGTACGACGAAGTTTTCCTTTTGTATTCGCCCAATCGCCCATCCAACAAGTGTTTGGGATTAGCATTTTAGTCTACGATTTCAAAATCGCCGCGAGTGACTACAATTATTTCTTCAACATGTTGTTTTCATATATATATGATCCATGTATAGGTGGACCAACTAAAAGTGAAAAAAAAAAGTATATGAAGCTTTGACACACGAACATAGGGCACAATATAACACAATTTCTGATTTTTCAAAGGTTTCGCTCATACATTCCATTGCGCTGAAAAAATAAGTCCATGTATGTATAATAGGTCATTGTTAAAAAAAATTTAGGGCGGTGAATTTTGAGAGTACGACTTCATCCACCATAGTTCAAAATTGGTGTCCGTAATTCACGTATGCCAGCATTTTCATCTGTAAAATTGGACAAAAGGACGCATTTGCAGGCCACTAAATTGTGTGCACTACTGCAATTGATGAATGGAATAGTGATGCAAAAGGCCCAAACACCAGGCAAACACCAGGCCTGCTGGAATCTCCTTCGACCCGATATTTCTGTAGCCAGTTTATTCAGCCCTAAATGTACTGTCCACGGCGGCCTTCTTCAGTGTCACGCAGACCTCGTTGAAGTCTTCAAGAACTACGGTAACTGAAAATGAATATTGTATCTGACATGAACAACTGATCCAGTGGAAGATGGAAGCTGAATTATCTGTTGGCCTCTTGGGTGAGGCACCAAGCACCGACGAATGAGTAACTTCTCCAAAACTGATCCAGTGGAAAATGCAATCCTAAGCCTGCGTGTGTCCAAACATAGAACCGACGGTGGCAATCGGGCGCAATAAGGATCAAGGACGTTCAATCATTATGACCATGTGATGAGGTGAAGGATGATGGAACGTTTTCACGATCCGCAGTTAATTAGGCGGTGACTGTCTGTCCGGCCGACGGGGGCAGCGATCCGTAACCGGAGGGGACGCGTCGTGATCCATCGCCCTGCAACAACATCCACGGTTGGGAAGCAGGCCGCATGCAGATTCGGTGCAAAGTTGTATTCGAAACAGAGGTTAGAAAATTTCACAAAAATGGCGTTTAATGAGTTGGATCAAGGGAACACAATTTGTTTTCCTTCACAAAATGATTCGGATGGGCACATGTAATAGGGAGCATGCCAACAGTAACAGAGACAGAGACCTGATCCTGCAGGTCCACCCGTTCGTTTTCAGCGATTGCGCCGTGCTTAACTAACCATTGCTTTTGGTAGGCAAAGGCCTATTTAATCCGCTGAAATCCTGAAAAAAAAAGCAAGCAGAGTGTGCAGCGCAGTGCAGGCCAGCGCGAAAAGGCACTTGCATGGCCGCATCCCTCTCCATCACCTTTTTTTTTCTTTTTAATTTCCAATTCCCTTTGCTCAGTGGTGTTCCCTAATCCATCGGCCACTGTCATGAGCCATACACAGACACAGTCGACACAAGTGAATAATAGCGGTTCAACATGTGTTGCGGCTTCTAGAATAGAAACTAGTATAAGGCCGGTACAATAATTGGTTAGGTTCAAAGATAGCCATATCATCGAAAGCGATAATTTTTTTTTTTTTGCGAGGACATCGAAAGCGATAATTAAAGTTGGTACTATCACTTTGCGCAAAGTCGTTCATGACGATATATGCATGGCCTGAACGTTGGAAAGCCAAAGAAAGCGCTCGATGTTGTGTGGAACAAACAGGTGCTTCGTACTTCGTCAGCACACATATACTGCAGAGGGGAACTGGGACACGTGAAGTGTTAATTCATCGGCTGAACTGGAAGTCTGACGCAGACTCTTGACGAAGTAGCTCCTCCACCAGCCAGCCCTGAACAAAGGAAGCTTCAGTCGTCCCGTTTAGTTGATCTTCCAAATAGGCAGACACACAAACACAACAACGCCGATATGAACGAAGAAGGGTAGCTGTCACGCCGTGGCACGAGTTTCGTCCGTGCGAGCGCGAGTCAGGCGCCACATGACGTCCGCACGAAACGCATATCTACAAGAACGATTTATTAACTAGCGCTTGATCATGCTTAGCTGTTCCCAGCTAATTAGACGAACGGGGTTACATGTGGCAGCACCTGAACGATGCAGGTCGCTGTCCGTGATTGCAACGTCTCTGCGAATCGACCCATTTCTTTCTCCATTTTCAACGGGAAAAAGAAAAAAAAAACACGAACGGATTTCTTTCACCGCAAGGCGTTCCAAGCTTGCGATCGCTAGCTTCCTCCTCCCTCGCAATATTTTACTCGGCCTTGCTCCAGTAAGCTAGCAAGCCGGTCCGCCACCGCGTCGTCAGTGCGTGATGGCCGATGACTCGGCGCGCGCGCGGTGCGGAGACGAGACGACTCAGACGAGCTCGACGCGACAGCCGGTGGCATCGTTCGTCCTCGAGCCGCCGTGTCCACGTCCCGCGGACAAGCAAGCCCCGAGCCGGTCCGCACACGTGCCCGCCGCTGCACGGTGCGCGGGCACGGACAAACCAGCGTCCGCCGTTACGCTGCGCAGTGGTAGTGCACGTCCGTCGGCGAGAGCGAGGGGGCGGGCGAAAGCGGCCGGCGAGCGATGCGCGGGCCGCGTGCGCGGCGCCGGTTGGCCGGGCCGCACGTCGTAGATAAACTTTTAGCCGAAGCACGAAGCGCGGCGAGGCGAGGGCCCCCCCGGCCTCCTTATCCCGGAGGAGGAAAAGCGCGAGCGAAAGCGACGGCCCGCGCGCCACCCCAATCCCGCGCTTCCACCTCGCGCTCGGGCATCACGGCAGCAACCTTGCGCGCGAATAAAACTAGGGAAGTGCTGATCGATCTCATTTTTCTTTACATAATGCAGAGCCGTGACTGATGATGATGGATTACGATCGAAGCAGGAGGAGAAGACCTTTTTTTTGAGAGAGAGAAGGAGGAGAAGACCTTGATTGTCCGTAGTTTATTCCCAAATTAATCACGTCGACGTTTGATGGTCGACCGTCTTGTTCCGTGGCGACCGATAAAGAACGAAGCCGTGAGGAGACTGTCCTTTTTGATGATCTTGGAAAAAGAAAATGGATCGGGCTTTTTCCTTGTGGTGCCTGGTCTCTATCGCGATCCGATAATGGGATTAAAGGAGAGCACTACTAACTAATCGACACAGCAGCACCTGCTTTTGCGTAAGCAGATTAGAAAAACTTCGAGTTTCAAAGCTCCGTGTGCACGCTGCGAACGTGAGCCAATATATTTTTTCTCGTGCTGTTATGCTTGCCAACAGTGAAACGTTTGCTCCCGGTGGTTTAAACCCCAACTCGCACTTTCAAATTTTACAGAACCTGTAGATAATTCATCACAGGATATGTTCTTCTTTTGATCGGATTCTGCTACCGGAGAAGAAGCCCCAGCTAGACGACAGCCAGTATCATGAACAGTGATACGACCGGAGAAGTTTCTCGACAGATTCTCCCCATTTATTTATTTTTCATTTTATCCAAAAAGAAAAAAAAACAGAATTCTCCCCTTTTATCTTGTCAGGAAACCTCGCTATCCTCGTAAGAGAAGCTGATCAGCTGTCACACGCCACTGTAAAGTAGAGTAAGGCCCCGTTCGTTCCCCCTCTAAAGTGCCCTCTAAACTTTACCCCTCTAAAATAAAAAGAATCTTACTATTTAGGGGTACTAAATAAAATTTAATTACAAAACCTTTCTGCAGATGGGCGTTATTTTTCGAGACGAATCTAACGAGCCTAATTAATCAATGTTTTGACACAGTGATGCTACAGTAACCATCGTCTAATCGCCGCTTAATTACCCTCATTACGTTCGTCTCGCGAAATAGAAGGGGGATCCTGGACTTAGTTTTGTAATTTGACTTTGTTTAGTACACATAAATCGTGCCGGCATTATTAATGTGACAGCTACAGTAACTTTATAGCCATCTAAAATGCATCCGAACGCCACCTAACACTTACCGCAACTGAAGTCCACACCAGACTGTCAAGTGTGCGTGTGTGCCAGTGTCCGTGGATCAAGAAACATTTCTTCGATCGGATTAAAGAAGCGCCCATTGGCAGCAGTATACTGTACTATAGTACTCGTAGTCTCCGATCTCCAGGTGCAGCGGAAGCAGCCATGGGGGACACGCACGCACGCGGCCTCACCGGTCACCACACTGCTGCTGTGCTTGGCCACTATCCCCCGGACGGCTACGTGTCACCCGCGCGCGCCAATGGACAAAGCCCGACCCCATCACCAGTCCATCACCAAGCCATCCATCCTCTTCTCCTTCTTGATATACCTCGCCTCCTCACCTGCTCTGCTCACCACGCTTGCACGCACCCTCCACACACACACACACCCTGCAACGACGAACACGGTGCTCATGCATGGTGGCGCCTGCCAATAGCTTCCCCGCCGGCGACGACCACGACCCCGCGCGCAGGCTAGCACATGTTGCATGAGCAGCAGGCACCGGCATCAGCGGCACCACCACCACCACCGGCGAGGGTAGTCCCTTCGGCGCCGACCAACGACGACGACGACGACGATGGCGACGTCGGCGAGGAGTCCGCCACCACGTTCCGCGACATCCACCCTCTGACGCCCGACGTCGTCACGCCTCCGACGCGCGCCGCGTCCTGGGACACCGCCAGCCACCGCTCTTTCTCCTCCGAGGAGCAGTTCATGACGATGAGCCGCGAGTTCACGGCCATGGTCGCCGCCGGGGCGGCGACCATGCAGACCGACGACCAGCAGCTCACCAGCATCGGCGAGGACGAGGTGGAGGAGACCAACCCGCTGGCCATCGTGCCGGACAGCCACCCCATCTCCGCCACGCCCGCCAGGTCCAGGGCGGCGCCGTCGCTCGACCTGGAGGTGGTGCCCGCGGGCCCGCCGCAGCCGCCGATGGAGGCGCGGCAGGTGAAGAAGGAGGAGGTGGAGACCAAGGTCACGGCGTGGCAGACGGCGGAGATGGCCAAGATCAACAACCGCTTCAAGAGGGAGGAGGTGGTCATCAACGGATGGGAGACCGAGGAGGTGGAGAAGGCGTCCGCCTGGCTCAAGAAGATCGAGGTAATAATATATCCCTAATTATAATTTTTTTTGGAACAATAGGTAATCCCTTCTAATTGACCGCAGACAGAATTGTTTTCCCTTTTCCTTTCCTGATCCTCGTGAGTCTGGGCTTCCTAAATTGTGCGAATCATGTCTGATTACCGTTTCTGTAGGCAGCATCATCAGGCAAACTATTCTTTCACGTGCATACAGCAAAAAGGTTCAGTTAAAACATGACAAACACATAAAGCTAAATTGCCCTGCCAATTTTGATGTCAATATGGCTTTAACCGCCTTATCGGTGCAAATACTTTGTAGGATCTGTGTGGTTTCTGATGGGCAACCTGAAAACAGCAGGGCTCTAGACATCTTCAGAACTCTGAATGAAATATTCAGTCTACTTGCAGAAACAGAGGGGGTTCATCCTCGCTCTTGCAAGTTCATGTAGTACGACTAATAATCAACCGAGCCTGTTACACAGCTCAATCATGCTAGGTTCTATATTCTGTTGCCTGAGACTGACTCCAAAAGATGTCCTATATACTCAAAATGGGTTGATAATGGGAGAAATGGGTAACAAAATGCTCTCCAACAGCACACCCAGACATCTCGCCCATTTTCGGCGCGGCGGGAGCGGTGACCTACAGATGGGGTGCCGTCGCCCCGCGACCGACCGCGCGCGGCTCGTCTTCCTCCTCCCTCCCTCTCCTCCTGCTCGACGGCGCGGCGCGTCCCCTTCCTCTCCGCACGCCCGGGCATCGTGCGCGCGCCTCGCCGTGTCCGAGCTCCGCGCCGCCAGCAGCAGCCCGTGCGGCGCATCCCCTCATCCGCGCGCATCCCCTCCTCCTCCTCCAGCGCGGCGATGTTGGGGAAGCCGAGGAGCACGTCGTCGCCGGTCCCGTCGTGGTGGTGCGGGGAGGAGATTCGGAGCAGCCAAGCGAAGCTCACCCGCCGACTCGGCCCCGCCTCCCCGCCGACGACCTCCGCCGCGTCGGGCTGCGCGAGGAAGAAGGTGTGGCATCTCGCGCCGCCGTCCACACCTCGCCCGCGCGCCGTCGCCTCGGCTGAGCCTCACGCCGCCGTCCGCCTCGCCCGCGCGCCCGATGGATCTTGGCGGCAACATCGTCGACGGAGAGGAGGGTCGCGGATAGAGCTCGACGTGGAGGCGCTCTGCGGCAGGTTGATGGCGGCGGGGAAAAACGCCGCGACGGCGACCTGGGTTGCGTAAACAAGAAGAGAAGTGGTCAGGGGTGTGCGCAACCTCGGCGCTAAACTTCCGGAGCGACGAATCGGCGTGAGACTCACCGGAGACGACGAATTGACGACGGCGGCAGAGGAAGGGCGAGGAGGCCGGCGTTGAGGAAGAACGGGCGCCATGGTGAGATCATGGGTTCGCGGCGCAGCTGCGCCGGGGCGTATAGTGGCGGAGCGGGAACCGGGACGGGGCGCGCGGTGGCGGAGCTGGTCGAGGTGGTGGAGCGGGGCCGGGTCGACGGAACCGGAGCTCTAGGAGCCATGGCTGAAGCGGGACGGCGCAGGGTGCGGGTGGGGGCGCGCGGCGAGGAGTGGGGCGCGGCCTGTGCGGCGGCGCGCGGCGAGGAGTGGGGCGCGGCCTGTGCGGCGGCGCGCGGTGAGGAGAGGGGCGCGGCCTGCGCGGCGGCGCGGCTGCCTGCACGGGGCGGAGCGGCGCGCGCGGGGTGGAGCGGCGGCCGGAGTATTTGGGATTTGGGGGTCGTTGTTGGAGATGCACGTTTTTGAGGCTCTTCTATTCAGGCTCACTTAGACCTATTCGGTCATTTGGGGTCTTCGATTTGGGTGGTATTGTTGGAGTCAGTCTCATCATAGGGCGACTGCTCTGATGTGACTATCATCATCATTAAAACGTACAGCTTTAGCAGAGTGGTCTCTGTTCAGCAAATTAGACTCTTCAGTTTCATTCTCCAACTCGGTCATCATGTAAACAGAGATCGGCACCTGCTTCGCATGTGAATATCTCTGTAGTTTCAATCGTGACTCACATATACAGAGAGCTGTCCTGATCGTTGATTCGATTATTACGCAGAGGAAGCTGGACGAGCAGCGCGCCAAGGCGGTGGAGAAGACGCAGAACGACATCGCCAAGGCGCGGCGCAAGGCGGAGGAGAAGCGCGCGTCGGCGGAGGCGAAGCGGGGCCTGAAGCTGGCCAAGGTGCTGGAGCTCGCCAACTTCATGAAGGCCGTCGGGAGGGTGCCCACCAAGCGCTCCTTCTTCTAATCTCATTATTAAGCCGCCGCTCCATCGCCGGCCGGACCTAGATCTCCGTCCGTCCCTTCCGAGAACCTCTCGCCGCCTGCCATCGTAGCTAGTATCTCTTCTGATGTGTGCTGCTCATGTGCCGTGCTACATCCGAGAACCTCGAATTGTAAAAAAGAATGTGTATGTACTACTGTCGCCGTGTTCTGCTTGCTTGTGCTCAGAACGGCCCTTGTTTTTTGTTGGCTTGTAAATCCGTCCATCCGTATGGTGGTGTATGAACGATTTGTTTGCTTAACCGTGCAAACATTCAGAACCAAACACTTCAAAAGCTATTTCATGATTACATCACTAGTGGAGTGATTAGGACTGCAATATGTGGAAGAACCGATAAGGCTTTCCTGCTTTTTGGTGACCTGTATACAGTTTTCTTTTTCTGGTGAACTTCTGCTGTACACATACACCACCACCATGCTCTGCATAACATGCTCACGCATCTGAATTCTTGAAAAGGGCATGACGACTTCAAGAACCATGGCAGAGCTCTTCCCCCCGGCCGGTCTCTGCACGTCGGAACGTGCCATCGACTTGCCCTTTTCCTCATGACAAGGATACCTTAACTTGGCGCCATGCAATCGAAAGCGTAGCTTGATCCAAGGTACCGTCGGATCGCGAAAGGGATTGGTGTGATTGAGGGTGATATGATGATGGGCTTTCGCGTCGACAGGGGAATCGGCAACATTCGTGGCCGTAACATCGTCGACGGCGAGATGCTTTGCCGCGCCTCGCTGGCGCTTGCCCTAGTCCAGGCGGGTCGGATGGAGACAGTCACTTGCCGTCGTCTCCAGGATTCCGAGCTAGCTAAAGTCTGAACAGCTGGTTAGAGCATCATAATTACAGTGCGATCGATGTTGATGGTTCCCGTACTAAGATCCATCTCTGAGCGAGGAAGCTATCTGTATGCTGGACGATTCTCAAATTGCTTGGGCGAGTGTTCATCTTTCATGGACTCGTGTTGAAAGTAGAATGTGTAGCCTGAAGGGACAATGCTGGCATTTTGCTGTGTAGTCTGAAGGGATTATGCAACGTTTGTCACATGTTGGTCTCGCTAGCATTTGTACTGAACTAATGATAGTACGAGTTTTTCAGTTTCTGCTTGCTTCCTCCTTTCTGTACTTGCTGAATTTGTAGTAAGTAAATACATGTGACATCGATCTTAGTTCTTGTATGCAATACATTGTGTTTGTGATGAACTTTTTTTTTTTTTGCTTTTCTGTTAGCCAATTGTGTGGCTCTATATATGGTGCACTTATATAAGTGATGTGGTATACACTCTGGTGGTTTTTTAAAAATAATTTATCATCTAACTAAATGCAGCCTTAGATGTCGTGGTTGGGATATTTTGCTTGCTTGATGAGCTCTAGTGAGAAAAAAATATCTAAAATTTAAAATTGAGCAAGTACAAGTAACATATATTTATCCAGATTTCCCCTTGGTTGCAGCATCATCCTATCAAATCACTTAAATTATTGTTTCTTCGTAGCCCATTGCTCTGATCATTTCTCCTACTCTAAAAATGCTTGACTCAACTCAATGTTCTTGCTACTAAAATGCAAGATACACTACATCAATCGTTCTATTTTGTCAAGTTTGCATCTAAAAACTTCGATCCAAGGATACATAACCAGCGTGCGATATCAAAAGATTTCTAACTAACAGTCAGGTCGCTAGCATGCAGTCCTATTATGCTATATGATTCAGTTCTGCATCGATAATAACTCGATGGTTATTATTATTTTCATAATTTATTTATGATGTGTTCACTATATTTTAAATGAATTACTCAATAAGTTTGTTTCTGATGTTTAGATAACTCTTTCTTACAACTTACTTACTAGAATGAGATCAATGTGTACAATTGTAGCTATGAGACAATATGGTGTGTTTGCCCCTAAAATTGCATGTTTGCTTCATGTTTTCTCCAGAGGCACATGCAACTTAGGGACAAGCATGCCATTACTTTTCAAGAGACAGACAAACATGCCAAGTTGAAAAAGAGGACAAACATATCACAGGAAATCAAAACTGAGGCAATAATGCAAATAACGCTCCATCTAATAACACTATACACAGTCAATACAACAATTTTGGCATTTTTAAGCCCTTTCATTTTTATTTTATTTTAGGGTAAAATAGATGGGCGGTCGCTAAACTTGTCATGAGGTGTCATCTAGGTACTCGAACTCTCAAAATGCATATCCAGGTCCTGAAACTTGCTAAAATTTGTCATCTCAGTCCAACATTCCAAAATTACCCCTCTTGTTGCTGACGTGACTCCATGTACCCATAGTTTGTCATCTGTTTATCTATACTTATTCCATCATACAGTTTAATTGTGTCTTTTAGTATGAACTATAATGGAAACAAATGATTTGGGAAAAGAAAGAGTATGAAAATCCACTTTTAAATAGTTTTCCATCTGCAGTCATAAGGGTAATTATGTATTTTGAGAGACACAAATATGCATTTTGAGAGTTCAGAAGTTCCGTTGTTGAAAGTACAGAGCTAAGCTAGGATGTGGACGGTCATCAACTCAAGCTGATGATTCACGTAGGAAGCAGAGCAAGAAATATATGATTTTTTTATGGGGAAAAAACAACACATCACGTACATATGATAAACAGACTCTTTTTCAATACATGATACACATAGAAATCAGGTCGCGTGTGAATCAACGGCTCCCGTCTCTTCACTTTGCTTTACGTACTCAACTCACAACACGTACACCCTATAAAAGTAGAATTATGCAATGTAAGTCAGTTTAGTCCATGGGTCTGGTCAGGATAAATAAACATGTAAGCGCTAAATAATTTCCTAAAATCTGTGCATACTTTTGCGGAGGTTAGGTGGAATCAAACCGATCTTTTCTGCAATTTCCAACTTCTTCTTAGCATAGTCATAATACATCTTAGGTTTCGAAACCTGAAAGTAAATTTAGCTTCCACGTCCTCAATATAAAGCAATTTTGGACGTGCATTAACAGCCAGAATAGAGATAGCATCTCGGAGATAAAAGGAATACTAACAATTTTCTTAACAGCATCCATGATCAAGGGACGAGCATCACGTTCCTCAAGCTACAGAGACAAAATCGGCTTTAATATGGGAAAATATTTCAAATGGACTCTGGCTTCGCAGATACGAAGCTTACCTCTCCATTGATGCCAGCCACGTAGGTTTTATACTGGAGAAAGATCACACGAAAGTATTAGAAAGAAGTGATAAAATATGTACGTGTGCGTGCGTGAGTGTGTGGGTGTATCTTTGGGTCAGGGGGAGTGGGTATTGATGAAATATTAGTGAGTGCTGTCAAAACATTAAGAATATCAGCAGTAAAACCCAAAGGTGAGTGAGTAACATCGTGAACAAGGTAACTTACATTTTTTGTCACGGGACCAGGTATACCAGGAAGACCATTATTGAGCTCGCATTCGATTTCAACGGAGCATCCAATCGGCACATCCCCTGCACAAACTTGTTCCAGAGCCTCTTTGAGATCCATCTAAGAAGTGTTGAAGGAAAGAAATATCACTGTGATAAAGCATACAAAGCTGGAATAAATGAAACAGTTTTTTTTCTTACAAAAAAAAAGGACAGGAGCACAAAGTTGCCGAATTTTCTGCCAAAATTTAGACAGGAATCCAACCTTTTGCTTAGCAACGCGCTTCCAAATCTCAAAATAGAGCCAAGCATAGTCTTTATAATAAATATTATCATATTCAACACTCCACATATATTCCTAAATAAAGAGAAAAAGGATTGTCAAATACGATCACCACTTGCAGCAACTGCTACTGGATTAATATAGAAGGGCCATTACAGTGAAGCCGGAGAAAATTAAAGTGGAATAAATCTCTGGGAAGTCTAAAGCGATCTTCACTGCTCGATAGTAGGCCACGCGCTCAAGTTTTTCCCACTGAAGAATAAAAATAAGTTAGGAGTATATAGCATCAAATACATTCAGTGAACCTAGGTATGAACAGCAAGAAAATTTTGGGGGGATGTTTACCACATGCCGGCTGCTTCCCAAGTGTTGGGAATTCTTCATTGTCGCAACAAAGAATCCCGACACGGACGATCAAATGACACTCTGGGAACAACGGAGCAGCATCTCATTACAGGGGTGTATCCTCTCCTGTTCCGTCCCGTCCCACGGAGCCCGGGGGCGGGTATTTATAGGGGAGGCCAAGGGTTATTTCGGCATGACCAAATTACCCTTGGCCACCCACTATATTCGTGGAATATTCTGTACAACATTGTCATAAGGGTACAAATGACATTTCCGTTAGATGACGGAAACCCTAACTAGGTGACGTCATTCGCCGGCCTGACTCCCGGACGCCATCATGCCGGGATTCACCTCCTTCAAGGGTTGCCGTCATTCTTGGTCGCCGCCATTTCGTCGCCAGCTCCAACAATGTCGGCAACCCGACGTTGCAGCTTCTCTATCTGCCGCCGATTCTGGGCCGGAGCTCGCAATGTCGGTAGCGAGGTCACCTGCAGCCAAAAAACCAAAGGCAAAAGAAGGGGTGTCGTTATTGTCGTGAATACCGATCCCCAACAGTAGCCCCTCGCGGTTGAGGTCCAACTTCGGCGGGCAGAAACCGCGACACAGGATAGGAATTTAACGAACGTCACCCCCAACGTCACCCCCCCTCCGAGGTTTCCCGAAAATCGAGGCGACGCTTTTATTATTTTTTTACGAGAATCGAGGCGACGCCGTAAATGCGGCGGCGAGGCCTATATATATGGGGGGAGGGGCCGGAGAGCCCCGTGCTTTCGTTGATTGCGTAGAATTGCTGCCGCATTTTCTTTTGAAAATTTCGCGCCGCATTTTTCTGCTTCCGGAGTTCGTGTCGAGCAGCAGCGGTTTTTCTAGGTGTCGACGATTTCGTTTGTCGCCATTTCCTTGCTGAAAGGTGAGTTCGCTTACGAGCTTCCTGATGTGAGATTTTCTTGTTGTGGTTGTTTATAACGTCATGCTTTTCCTTTTAGATGGCTCGCGTTAAGCAAACTGCTATTCGCGTTGAGGAATCCGACGAGGAGTTCCTTGCCGACTCGCCTGTCGCTGATGTTGAGGGAGACGCCGGCCTTGGCGGAGCGAGGAAACCGGTTGAGGTTGACTCTGATGTTGCCGCGACTCCCAAGGGTTCCGAAGAGGAACAAAATCCCGCCGCGGATCTGGAGGTTTTGGCGACAGCTGCCTCCAAGGCTGCCGGATTTTCTGGCGCCAGCGGAGGTACTAGATCTGCCGCTTTTTTAGGTAAGGATTTTGAGAGTCGTGTTTTTTCTTGCATATCGTGAGTCTGCTCTTGCTGGGTCTGCAGCCAAGAGAGTGAGAGGCTCAGTAGATACTGGCTCTAAGGGGAAGGAGGCAATTGCTAATGTCGACGATGAAGGTGAAGATCTTTCTGGAGTGCCGGCCTCTCCCAGTGAACTGGTAGGGGAGGACTCCTGGGAGAAAAGCGGCATTGAGCCCACTTTTCGGTTTGGGCCGTCTAAAGTCACTCCCGCAGATATCGAGAGGTTTGTTGCCTTGGGGTACTTTGAATCCGGAAAGGCTCGTGCTCCTGGGGGGGAGCAGATTCCTCGGCCCGAGAACAATGAGGCTATAGTTTTTCGTGACTTCTATGAAGCTGGCCTTAGGCTGCCGTGTTTTGGCTTCCTAGTCCGTGTACTGGAAAGATATGGACTGGATCTGCATCACTTGACTCCCAACGCCGTCGCGACGGTGTCGAAGTTTATATGGGCTGTCCGCAGTTATGGCTCGGCTCTACACTCTGATGCCTTCTGCCGCTATTACGATCTAAGGCATGATGTGAAACCCGTGAGTTTCGATGGGGTGCAGTATTATCCCCAGTATGGCTGTTGTAGCTTTCAGCCCCGCACTTTCGTGAAGAAATCCAAGTATGAAAATGTTGAGCTTGTTGGTGGTCGCCGGAATAAATGGCCTGGAGATTGGCGGAACCATTGGTTTTATGCCGAGGTTCCCGAGGGGAAAAAAGACGATGGTAGTTCGTATTTTCCTCTGTTTAGTCGCTCTTGTGCCCTACGGCCGGTGCTATCGCCGGAATTCGTGGAATCGGAAGGTTTTAAGAAGTGCTGCGACGCATTTGAGACCGCGGTCAAGATGAGCAGCGCTAGAGATTTGGTGGAGGAGTTCATAGCCTGCCGCATTTGGCCCATTCGGAAAGGTTGGAGTCCGCTGAAGATGAAGAATAAGCGGATTTCCAAACTAAACCTTAACTACCAGGTGCCGTCTTTTGGAGTGAAGAAACCTGAAGATTTATCAGATAAGGACTTTGTTCGCTACGTTGAGCTGACTGCCGCAGTTATTTGCGGACCTTATACCGTGCTGGAAAAGCAAGAGTGCGAGACCATGCTGATTTTCCCCCAGCGAGTGAATCGCATTTTTGACGAGATGCAAGTGAAATACGGTCGTCGAGCTGTGATGTCCGTCAAGAAAGGGCGGCGAAAGAAAGGCGAGCTTGTTTATGGTGCGACATTCGTTGAGAAACGCGGCTGGGAAGCAGCTTCCGCCCATTATTATATACCTGATGCGCCAGCCCCAACAGCTGCGGCCGTCCCTTCAGCCGCGGCTACTGCCAAGAGATCTGCGGCGACCCTAGAGAAAGTGAGTGGTTCTTCGTCCAAGGGTGCCGCCAAAAAATCTGCGGCGTCCGGGAAAGCTGCCGGGATAATAAAAGCGCCTGCTGGGACTTCGAAGGCTGCAGAGAAAGCTAAACGCCAAAGTCTTCGGAAGATGCCTGCTTCTCGAGCTGCCGCAGAACAGCGGGCTGGTGCCGTTACCAAACGGCGGCGGGATGACACAGAACAAGCCCCAGTTGGTGAACAAGTAGAAACTGCTTCCAGTGCGGCAGGCGCCGCTGATTTTGCGGAGGAAGTGGCGGTGCGAGAAGGTTGCAAGCGGCGCCGGATTTTATTGGCTTCGGCAGTTGACGATTCTGAGGAAGAATTTCTTGATGATGATGAGCCCGAGGACCGTGACTCGGGCGACGCGCGGGAGCCGTCATTGTCGCTGCGCGAGCCCAGTGCTGATATTGCTGTAGGTCCCTCCGGCGGGCTTGATTTGTCACAAGGCCCCGCCACGGCCACCACGCCGATGAAACGGAGGCCACTTCTGCCGGCATTGTCGGATGATGAAGAAATTGAGTTGCTGGACGACTCCGAGGATTCGGGCGCCAAGCTAGGACATGAGCTAGATGCCGCATTTGCGGGAATGAGTAGCTCCGAGAAAGGTGCCGGTCTTTCCTTGTACAAGAACGAAACTGCGGCGACTTCCTCTCCTTTGACTAGGATCGATGACCATGTTTCTAGTTCATCGGTTAACGGAAGTGTGTCCAGCAGTTCTTCTGAGACTAGCTCATCTGACGCAGGTGAAAGATCTCCGACTACGGAGACGCGAGAGGGCGAGGCTGACAAGCTATCAATGGCCGCCTTTGTTGAGATGACAAAGGCCGTGGACCCTCAAGGTTTTTTAACCTTGCCGCTATTTCTTTCTTATGTGATATTTTATTAACATTCTGACTTTGTTTTGTTTTTGTAGAACTGTACAACTTCTTGACTAGGGTCGACAATGCTTCGTTGGCCGAGGTTTTGGACAAAAATGCGACGATGGTAACGAATCTTTGACTCCTGCGTCGCATTTTTTTGTCTTTGGAAATGGTTTGCGTCTAACATGCCTGTGTTTTTATACAGGCTCTTGCGGCGTCTCGAGCCTTGAGCCGGCGCCTTTATGGGTCCGAAGCCGCTTCACCGTCTGGTGATGTGGCGGCGCTGCGACGGACGCTGGAGGAGGAGCGCTCGTCTTTCGACACCGTTAAGGCTGATCTCCGTGATCAGATTCAAAAGAAAGACGAGGCTCTAGAAGTTCTTAAAGAAGTCATCCAGAGCGGCGAGAACGAGATTGCTCGCTTGAAGCAGGACCTGAAGAATGCTGAAGAGAAGCTAATTGCGGCAGAGAAAACTGCCGAGAGCGCCAAGAAGACCGGCCGCACTTTTGCCCGCACTTTCTCTAGTGGCGCCATTAGTGCTCATGCTTCTTTTGAAGCAGCCTTGGGCACGATTGGCGGCGCTCCTTATCCTCTTCCAGGCGTCGACGGTTCGCTGACGTCGGAAATATTTTTTAACTGGTTAAAGGGGGAGTTTGGCGATCTCCCTGGGGTTTTTGAGGGCGTCGGCCGATACGCGGCCCGCACGGCGTGTTCTGCCCTTCTGGATTTGCTTGAAAAGCAGCAGTGCAAGCACTTCAGCGACCTGGCGCGCACCACTTATGCTGATTCGAATTTTGATGAAGCAAACGCGGCGAATGACAGCAAAAGCGTCCGCTTGGCTGTAAAGCGCTTCATGAAAAGATACTGGGGGGTGCACGGGATGGAGGCCTGCCGTCATTTGGCGAGGAGCGCGTTTGAGGAGGTAAAGCATACTTTTGTTTCATCGGGGACTTTTATGAGAAATGATTTACTAAACTCTTGTTTGCTTTAGATGAAGGCGGCGACTGGCGCCGAAACTGCGGCGGGGAGCTCAAAGAAGCGAGCGGCAACTCCTGCCAGTGAGACACCGCCGGCGAAGGTTGCCCGCGTCGAAGATGTTGTGGGAACTGAGAAGACTGCCGCTAAAGCTGATGCGCCTGCCGCGGTTGAAACTCCTGCACCCACCGCGGCTACCGGGACTGCTTCGTCTTCTGCAGTGGCCGAACCGGAAAATACGACGGGTACCGCCGCTCCTGGTGCTGCGCCGCCAATTGAAGAGGTTTAGACTCTTAGGCGTGAGGAAGAGCGTTTCAAACTTGGTTTGTAATAATATACGCTCTGGTACGCTTTGTGCGCAGGATTGTTTTCGCGGCGCCGCGTTGAACATTGCGCCTTTGAAGTATGAACGTGACGGCTTACGCGTTTCTGGCGAAGCGCACTTGTGTTATGTTTCGTGATATCCGCGTGATGATTTCGGGCGTTTCTGGAGGGAAATGATGGCTCAGTACTTTCAAGGGCGGGAGTGTTTAATTCGATGCTTTCACCGCCGACCTTCTTCTTCCGTAGCGGCCGTGAAGGCTGAAAGCGTTGAAGATCTTAGCTTTGATCCTTATTTGGATCGTTTTAGGTGTGTGTACAATAGAGCGGGCCCTGAATACGGTCTCGGATTTGTAGTAGAAGTTGACTTTGATTTGTAGCTGGGGTGTCGACTTTATGACGAAGTACTCCCGGATAAGACGGCGTGCTTTTTGCATCGCGAAAGATGTTTCGGCGATAACTCTTGTCAATTTTTACAAGTTAAATCCTCCTTCACTTTTTCGTTTGATGGAAAGCGCTTGCCGTTACTCGATCGTCGGAATTAAACGAACGTCGCCCCCCCCCCTGGCGATCGAGGGACGGAGGGCGCGCCGAAGCTGCGATGCACGGTTTATATGACGTGTATTTGTGTAAATTGCGGAAGGCCACAGATCGTGTCGCGTTCTTTTATGAAAAGTTGCGGAGCGTGCACCAGGTGCCGCTATTGTTCGTTGGCTCTTGTGCCTGTCAGATGTTTCGTGGTTGCCGCTAATTTGTCTTAAAAGGCGTCGTTTGACGATGTGTCCTTGTTGCCGTTAAAAGCATTTTTCGCTTTTTGTTTATTTTACGGCGCTCGTCGTGACTCGATTGTTTGAGCGAAACGAACGTCACCCCCCTCCCCCTAGCAATCGAGGGATGAGGAGCGCGTTGAACTTGCGAGGCGCGGCTCGTGCGCCATTATTTTTGGAGAGAATTGCGAATGGATATTGAAATTTGTCGGATATTGAACATTTGTCGCTATTCTTGCAGAAAGAGCGGCACCTGAGAATATGTTGCCTTTTGGCCTCTCGCTTTTGCTTTTGCAATATTATGCTACCTCCATGGTCTTGAGTCCCGTCCTTGGATGGGTGTTTGTATTGAGTCCCTTAAGACTTCGATCTTAATGATCTTTTTTTTTTTTGATGTGTCGGATTTTGTCCGAAGCCCCTTGGGGGTTGAAGTCTATTTCCTTTAAGAAATGGATGACTGAGCCCTTGGGCCGTTAGCGTTCCGCACTTTCTCAATTTTATGAGAAAGATTGAAGAGATGGCCCCTTGAGGCGCTTTTTTCTCAAACGCCGCCGTTTCTCAATTTAATGAGAAGGATTCGAGAGATGGCCCTTTGGGGCGCTTTTTTCTCAAAGTGCTTAAAGGAGAATGAAGCCTGGGAGAGAGGAGCAGAATTTTTTCTTCCTTTCGAGTGGCTTTGGCTCAGGAGTCAATTCCTCCTGCGTCGATGTGGCGATATTTTTGCGAATATAGCATCGACTACTTAAGAGATGAAGAGTTTAGTTTTTCTGGGGAATATAGCATTATATTGAACTGCAAGGGTTACAAAGGTCCCATCTCATTAAAAACCTCACCCCCGATGTGGGGTTCCCCTGTGAGGAAAAGAGTATGGGCCTCGAAGGCTAAGAAAGAAAAATTACAACTTAGGTGCCGACTAAAGGCTCCGCTTATAACTACGCGTCGCCATTAGCCCTTACATTTTAGGTGAAGTACCTCTTGAGGTTGTCCACATTCCAGGCATGTGGGAGCTCGTTGCCTTCATTGTCTGTCAAGTGATAAGATCCCGAACGATTGCTCCTGACGACAATAAAAGGGCCCTGCCACTTGGAATTAAGTTTTCCAGTGTTTTCTGTTTTTGGAGTTCGCAGGAGGACAAGGTCGCCGGCTTTAAATGCTCTTGGCACTACTCTGGCGTCTCGCCATTTCCTTGTTTCTTCCTGGTACTTCTCCAAGTTAAAGATGGCTTGGTCTTTGTCTAATTCCGACATGTCTTTTGAAACGGCGTCGAACTCGTGGCAATTTCGCCCGAGAGTTGCCCTCATGCTGCGGTATTTTATCTCTTCGGGAGACATTGCTTCTTCGCCGTACAAGAGCCTGAAAGGCGTGAACTTGGTGGTTCTTGAAACTGTGGTGTTATGCGACCAGATCACTTTATGCAACTCATCCATCCATTTTCCTTTCTTCTGGCCTTCTAGGCATTTCTTGATGCCGTCGAAGATTTGCTTATTCGCATTCTCGACGGCGCCATTTGACTCTGGATGATAAACAGATGCAAAATTCACTTTGGTGCCTAAGGAGTGACAGAATTCGCGGAACTCTTGGTTGTCAAACTGTTTTCCATTGTCCACCGTAATTTCGGCAGGTACTCCGAATCTGCATACTATGTTCTGCCAGAAAAATTTCTTGATTGCTGGGCCAGTGATATTGATCAATGGCTTAACCTCTATCCATTTGGTGAAATAGTCGAGAGCGACAACGGCATGTGTATAATTTCCGGCTGCCGTAGGTAGGGGTCCGACTATGTCAATTCCCCACCGCTGAAGTGGCCACACTGGCTGGATGAGCTGTGTGAGCTGAGCTGGGTTGTTGATTTTCCTTGAGAATTTCTGACATGCTTCACATGTTTTGACAAGGTGTTGGGCGTCCTGAAGTGCGGAGGGCCAATAAAAACCTTGCCGAAAGGCTTTGCCGACTAAAGCTCTGCTGGATATGTGAGAGCCGCAGATTCCCTCGTGGATCTCGCTGAGGAGCTTTTTCCCTTCTTCTTGATCAATGCATCTCAAAAATGGAGTGGATGTGCCGAATTTGTAAAGGAACTCATCGACAAAGGCATAGTTTCTTGCTCTTTGTTTCATGCGCTTGGCTTCTAATTCCGACTCTGGCTCATAAAAATCTCGGAGATACGCCATGATGGGGGCGCGCCAATCTTCGCTTGAGATGGCATGTATCATCTTGGGTTCTTTCTCTGCCGCTTTTATGGAGGGCGAACTCAGTGTTTCAAAAAAAGACGTCAGGTGGCAGAGGATCTTTTCTGGCTGCCGCTTTTGCTAGCTGATCTGCTTCACTATTCAGGTTTCTGTCAATATATTGACAAGTGAAACCCTTGAAGTATTTTTTCACTCCCCGTACATGTTCCAGATATCTGGCCAATAGTTCATCTCTGGCTTTATAGGTTTTATCAACATGCCCGGCAATGACCTGAGAGTCTGTCTTGATGACGAAGTTTTTCACGCCTAATGCTCTTAGCTTTCTTATGGCTAGCAAAAGGCCCTCATACTCTGCAACATTGTTTGTGCACTTGTCAGTGTCATGATTGAACTGCAATCTGATTGCGTACCGCAATTTGATACCAGATGGTGAGGTTAAAATTGCGGCAGCTCCAGCACCGAGATGGCACCACGCGCCATCGCAATGGATCTCCCACGGGACTTCGAAGACTGGACCCTCGGTGTACGATGAAGGCTCAGTCCAATCTGCGATAAAATCCGCCAGCACCTGAGAATTTGCGGCACTTCTTGACTCGAAGTCAACAACGTGTTCTGATAATTCCGAAGCCCATTTGGTGATTCTTCCAGATGCTTCTCTATTTCTGAACATGTCATTCAGTGGTTGATTTGTCAGCACTCGGATGGTGTGAGTTTCAAAGTAATGCCTTAATTTTCTTGATGCCATTAAGACTGCATAAGCTATCTTTTCTAGCTCGGAATAGAATCTTTTTGATCCTGAGAGAGCTTCAGATACATAATATACCGGCACTTGAACTTTCATCACTTTGCCCTTCTTCTCAATTTGCTGTTCTTGCACAAGTGCGGCACAAACTGCTGAGTGCGATGCTGATACATGCATTAGCAGAGTTTCATTTTGTTTGGGACTCGCAAATGCGGTCATTTCCTTGAGATAGTCTTTCAATTCTGCGAATGCTTTTTTCTGCTCTTGGCCCCATTGAAAGTTATTTGCATTTCTGAGGACTTTGAAGAAAGGAAGGCTTCTTTCGGCTGATCTGGAAATAAACCTATTGAGTGCCGCGATTCTACCGGTGAGATTCTGCACATCTTTGAGGCATTGGGGCTCTCGCATATTGATAAGTGCACTTATCTTGTCAGGATTGGCTTCGATGCCTTTGATTGACACAAGGCATCCCAAAACCTTTCCCTTGCGAATTCCAAAGACACATTTTTCAGGGTTGAGCTTAAGGTTTGCCTTCCTGAGGTTTGCAAATGTTTCGGCCAAGTCAGAAGTATGCTCTTCTTTCTTGCCGCTTTTTACCACTATGTCGTCGACATAGGCTGACAGATTCTTGCCTAACTGATTCTCAAAGGCGATAGATGTCATTCTGCAGAAAGTCGGTCCCGTATTTTTTAGACCTTCCGGCATTCTGACAAAACAATAAGTTCCGAAAGGAGTGATGAAACTTGTTTTCTCTTCATCATCTTTGTACATGAAGATTTGGTGATACCCGGAGAAACAATCCAGCAGTGATAGGAGTTCTGAGCACGCCGCTGCGTCGACAATTTTGTCAATTCTGGGCAATGAGAAATCATCTTTGGGGCAGGCCTTGTTGAGATCAGTGAAATCAATGCACATCCGCCACTTTCCGTTCTTTTTCTTTACTGGTACAGTGTTAGCCAACCAGGTTGGATATTTCACCTCCCTGATAACATTTGCGTCAAGCAACCTCTGTACCTCAGCCTTGACTGCTTCGACCCGGTCGTCGGACATTTTTCGGAGTTTCTGCTTCTTTGGTCTGATGTTTTTATCGATTCGCAACTTGTGCTCTATGATGTCTCGGCTGACGCCTTTTAGGTCACTTGCAGACCAGGCAAAAACATCCTTGTTTTTACGAAGGAACTGGACGAAAGCTTTTTCCATGTCCTTCGGCATACCTGCTGCAATTATCACTTCCTGTCCTAAGACATGCTTGTCCAATGGAACTCTCTTTGTTTCCTCGTTATCCGCAATTGCTGGTTCTTCCTTGTCCATTTCTTTTTCCAACTGGAGGACTTCTTTCCCTGGCTTTTTTCCTGCCGGGTACAAGACGTGCACATTCGGGTGAGCATACAAAAAGTGAACATTCTTCTGGCCGGGGGCTGCCGCCCTTTCAATATTTCTGGCTTCTTGCTGATCGCCAAAGACCGAGATGACCTCCTTATGTGCCGGTATTTTCATACAGAGGTAAGAGCTGTGCAAAACTGCTTCAAATGCATTGAGGACTCCTCGTCCAAAGATTGCGTTGTAGGGGTAAGGCATGTCGACCACATCAAATGTGATGTGCTCAGTCCTTGCATTGTCAAGAGTACCAAAGGATACTGGTAGGCTTATTTTGCCAAGGGCGCGGACTTCTCTGCCGCCAAAACCATACAGGGGATACTCTGAAGGCTGAAGTAGAGATGAATCAAGGTTGAGCTGGTCAAATGTTCTCTTGAAGAGGATGTCTGCCGAGTTTCCATTGTCAACAAGTATTTTGGTGATTGACCAACCATAGGTGTTTGCCTGGATGACCATGGCATCTGTATGAGGGTAGCAGCGGAGGTTTAGATCGGCTTCAGTGAACATGATTGGGATATGCGACCACCGTGATTTCACCACGGGTCCGTTACACACCGCATTGACGGCTCGGAAGTAATTTTTCTTTTGCTTCTTACTTTCAAACTCGGATGAAGATCCCCCAGTGATTGGTAGGATGACTCCATAAGTGGGAAGGCTCTGAGAGGAATTATTTTGGTTTGACTGTTTTGGAAATGGCGGCGGAGGAGGTAAAGGCGGCTCCTCCGAGGCAGTAATTCTAGGAATTTGCGGCTGGGGCACGTGTGAACTTGTTTGGGAGGTTGCCAAATGCTGAATCTGCGGCGAGGGTGGTGGATGTGGTTGGTATGGGCTTTGGAAGTGGTGATGGGGGTTGTAAGAGTTCTGGAAGTATTGGAATGGGTAAGAAGCACCGAAAGGTGAATTGTTCCAAGAATTGGCGGCAGACGTATGATTGACACTTCTCTGTGTTTCGCTTCTTTGCTCCTTGGCTTTCATTCTTTCCATGGCGTCTTTTGTTTCTGGGCATTCCTTGGAGGTGTGACCCTTGTCAAGTCCGTGAAACAGACAGTATGGCTTTTTTAGCTCTTGGTTTCGCGAGTTGTGCGAATTGCCGCGACCCCTTCCTCGAGAGCGATTGTTTCTTCCTCCTCTGTGCTGAAAATTGCCGGCAGAGCTGCTTGTGTCGGCTTTTTCTTCTTGGTTGTCGATATGATTGACAAGGTTGGAGTTCTGGCTCTGATTGTTGTTGCCACCTCTCCTAGACGAATTCCAATCCTGCTGCCTCTGGCTCGATTGGTTTTTCTTCGCCTGGCGCAGCGCGCTCTGCTGCTCTAATCTTCTTCTATGGTCATTGTCGGCTCTACAGAACTGATCGACCGTTGAGAAGAGCTCTTCGAGTGTTGAAGGGCGGTGCTTGGAAAAATGAGTTGCACAAGGGCCGGCTCGCAACCCTCCAATTGCGGCATCAATGACAATTTGGTCTGAAATATCATCTGTTCGGGCTTTGAGCTTGACAAATCTCTGAAAATAGTCTTGCAGGGGTTCTTTTTCTTGCTGAACACATGCTCTCAGTTCATCTGCAGATATAGATGTTCTGTGAAAACCTTGGAAGTTTGTCGTCAATTTGTCCCCTAGGTTCTCCCATGAATATATTGATCCGGGCTTCAGCCTAGAGTACCACTCGAGGGCTTGATGCTCAATTGCGGTGACAAAGGTCTTGGCCAATACAGTATCGTCTCCTCCGGCAGACGCTACTGCGGCTTCAAATGACATCAAGAATTGCCTTGGGTCGGTTGAGCCATTGTACTTTGATAAAGAGATAGGCTTGCTGGCCATGGGGTCAACTGAAGGCCTTCTGACAGGGGGGAGTTCTTGTCGAATTTACTCACGAAAGGTACATACTGGCGATATACATTCCGAGGCCTATGATGGCCTTCGCCATTGATGTTTGTTTCAAAGTCTGGAGTCACTTGGTGATGCTCTTTTTTTGCATCGCTATTTTTCCCTGTGGCGCTTGTTATCTCATCGAGCTCTTTTTGCAGTTCGGCGACTGTCGCCTTTGCTTGTTCGATCTGCAACCGGAGCCTTTCTTTCTCTCTAGCCCTTTCTTCAGAGATTATCTTCTCCTTTGTTAGCTTGAGTCTTTTTCCAAGTTGTTGCAAGTTGGATAGCTGACGTATTTGCTTGTCAACTTCATCTTCCTCTGGATCACTTTCTTCAGGGTTGATTGTCGACGGTGGTTCCGCCCATTGCTTGCCGGCTTTTACCTGCTTCGATTTCTCTGCTTCTTCGCTGAGAGTGAACTCGATAGAGCTTTTGGCGGCGATGGCCTCATCAGTTGGCCGAATTCCGGCGGCCAAGCTTGCTTGCGCCGCGCCGGAAATTCGGTTAGCCTCGTCGGCCATTTGCCTTACTTGAATGAATGCCCAACGAATCTCTTCTTCCGAGAATGCCGGGTTGGGAGGGAGAATTTCTTCCTCTAAATCCGGCGGGTGGGAGCTAATGGTGGTTTTTGGACTAGGTGCTTTTTTCTTTCTTTGTGGCATCACGGGTGGTATTTTCGAGCAACACAAACGGTGGGCGCCAATGTTGGGAATTCTTCATTGTCGCAACAAAGAATCCCGACACGGACGATCAAATGACACTCTGGGAACAACGGAGCAGCATCTCATTACAGGGGTGTATCCTCTCCTGTTCCGTCCCGTCCCACGGAGCCCGGGGGCGGGTATTTATAGGGGAGGCCAAGGGTTATTTCGGCATGACCAAATTACCCTTGGCCACCCAATATATTCGTGGAATATTCTGTACAACATTGTCATAAGGGTACAAATGACATTTCTGTTAGATGACGGAAACCCTAACTAGGTGACGTCATTCGCCGGCCTGACTCCCGGACGCCATCATGCCGGGATTCACCTCCTTCAAGGGTTGCCGTCATTCTTGGTCGCCGCCATTTCGTCGCCAGCTCCAACAATGTCGGCAACCCGACGTTGCAGCTTCTCTATCTGCCGCCGATTCTGGGCCGGAGCTCGCAATGTCGGCAGCGAGGTCACCTGCAGCCAAAAAACCAAAGGCAAAAGAAGGGGTGTCGTTATTGTCGTGAATACCGATCCCCAACACCAAGCCCTTCTCAATCCACTGCGCAAGATGGAAAAGGTTATCAGCATTCAGCACAGGAGGACATGGGTCCACAGTTTACTATTGATCTCGTAATGCATACCTTAGTGTCATCTAATAACTTTTCCAGAACTGAACATATTGTTGGTCACCCTCAAGTGTGCTACGAAGTTTACGTTTACACTCCCACGAGTCCGCTTGATACTCGCCCTGCACAAAGAAAACATCCCCAGTACGTAGCACACTCGTTACAATGGTGCAGAGGCACCTTAATTCTAATGCAGTAAAACATATATGATTGACACGGAGCCACCGAAATAATATGTATAGTTGTTGCAGGCAAGTGTTAACCTACATTATCACGAAGCATTGTCAGCTGATATTCCTGCAAGCCAACATGGATGAAGGATTGTGGATCAAAGTGCCATTCGAACTCGCGCTCGTACCACTTGTAGTACCCCTTATCTTCAAGAGTGGCCAGAGGGTGCCTCTCTCTCAGCTTTGCATCGTCCAGATCCTCTAGCCGAGCTCCTTTTGATATATTATCTAAAAAGGCACGAAAAGGTAAATGAAGCAACAATGCAGAGCTGAGGCAGAAACTAAAATATGCAGAAAACAAAATCTGAAAAATCTTGCGACAGCATGTCTGAAATTTCAAAACCATACACAGTTGCTACCTCGTGAGCTCTGATCCGGTACACGGCAAGCCGTGTCATCAACTCCGTAAGCTGTTGCTCATCAGGGAGACCCAAAATCCTCTCATCTTCGTAGCCAGGAGGGCATTGTCCAGCTGCTGGACGTAGTATTCGGTCTCCTTGTCGAGCTTGTCATCATCCCAATCAAATTCCTCGATTTGCTTTAGAAAATCTTGTTCACGGTCGACGACACGAACACTCTTGTCAGGCTGTTCATCGCCACCGCCGTCTCGTGCAGTTGTGCCGGGATCCACAGAAGCCTGCGCGATTTGGATCTTTGCCCTCTTCTCACCTGTCCAGGTGCCTTCGGTCGCCTCCGCCGGCCGGCCCGATCGGTCGGGCTCGTTCTGCTGCTGATTCAGTGGCATATGGGAATTTGTTGCTTGGCAGCGCACAATCAGATGGTTTTGTCTGCTGCGATCGGCCTGGCGGAGATTGATTTCGTGGAGGTTCTGCCGATTGGCTGTGGTTCATGGCGTAGAAGGAGAGGAGGCGGCGGCGGCTGTTCAGATGGAGTGGCTTTCCCCGCAAACAATGTCACTGAGCCGGACTCGAACCGGCGAATTCGTTGGGAGGTTTACGGCCTTATTTGGGATGCAGTAAACATTTGCGCTGGGCCGAGCCTAGAGGCTAGCAGGCCGTACACTGACCAGAGCTGCAGTGGTAACTGCGCTGTTCATTACGGCTTGGGCCTGATCCGTCCACGGTCACATTTTTTTTTTCAAGTGGAGTACATGAAAGTTTGAAAACATATCATATATTACCGCGGTTAAAATGCTATCGTGTTACCGACTTAAAAATACATCATCAAAGATGTAAAACAAAGATATCATTATGCTATGTTTTTTTTTGGTATAACAAAGTTTTCTGCAAGTTACAATAAAAAAATGGCAGATGAGACTTGAACAAGTACAATCTACAACTATTTAAATGTTGGTTTCTCTTTTTTATTACATCTTATAACGTTTGGTTACATGTTACGAGTAAAATTTGCATGCCGATAGATGATACTCCCTCCGTTTTTATTTGTATGATTTTTTTGTTAAACTTTGACTAATAATATATAATTATGTAATTAGTTACTTAACGTGAAATCTATATCATTAGATCTATCATCAAAAGCACTTTAAGTTTAACCTATATATTTAGCTGTTTGCATAAATATTCGTAGATAAGACGAATGGTCAAAGTAACGAAAAAGACAACTGCGTCATATAAATAAAAACGGAGAGAGTAACTTGGTTTATTGATAGATAGTTTTGTTTGAATATTTAAATTACATTTATATGTGCAAAGTGAAATGGTAACACAGTAACTTTTATGAGAAGATTTTTTAAAGATGCACGCAAAAACATTCTCCATGCACATGTAGGTGCTCAAGAGTCAATAACTCAATATCCACAGACACGCACAAAAACATTCCTGTCCTATCGTCAAGCCGTTCTCCGTCTTTGCTGTCCTCCGTCCCAACCGCCCCCAGCTGTACTCCCGTGACCATCGACGCGCTCCGGGGACGTCCTGTCCGGTGGGCCCACCCAGCTCACCTCCCCACTTCACTCCCCGCTTCCCCAAAGGCCCAAACCCAAACCCCTCGAAAACTAATCAAACCAAGAACAGATCAACGCAAACGCGCACGCAAATCCAAATTTAATCATCAGGATTACACCCGCTAGGGTTTAACGATCAATTACCGAACCGCATAAACGAAAGTGATTTCACGGTGCGCTGCTCCCCACCCCATCCATTTCCGTCGCCGTCTCGCCGCGCGTCCTTTTCTTCGTCCTCCACCTCGCGGCCGCGCGCTCCACTCCCCGCCCCGTTTAATCCTACGCGAGGTGAACGGTGCACTCGCCGCCGACCTCCGGGCTCATAGCGGGCGTCGTCGCCTGGCTCCCCTCGGCGGGCGATTCGGTGCTCGAGCTCGGTCGGTTCCGGGAGGCCGGGGGATGCCGTGAGCCGGCTGGGGTCCGCTCGTGGAATCCCCGCTTCGATTGGTGGCCGGAGAGTGATCGGTTGCGGGCGCGGTCGCCATGGACGGCCGCGGTGACGGTGCGGTGAGTCGTGTTCGGGAATGGGTGCTGTTTTTCTCGTTCGGTTCGTTCGCGGATTGGTCTGAACTCTGAAGGTGTTCTTATGTTGTTTTTCCTCTCCTTTTTGTTGCGTGCGCGTGCGAAGAAATCGGCGAAGCATGGGGCAGCGCAGGTGTGCCAGATCTGCGGCGACGGCGTGGGCACGGCGGCGGACGGCGAGCTCTTCACCGCCTGCGACGTCTGCGGCTTCCCAGTCTGCCGCCCGTGCTACGAGTACGAGCGCAAGGACGGCACTCAGGCGTGCCCCCAGTGCAAGACCAAGTACAAGCGACACAAGGGTATGCTGCTGCACATTTCCTCCTTACCTTGCCATCGGTTTCCTTTAAGCACACCAGGTTAGGCTTGAGTAGATTGTGAACTCAATCTGATTATTTCATTTTACTGGGTATATGAGCAGGAAACAATGTAGTGTCTATGTAAATTTAATCAGATTTTTATCAGAAAATTCAGTTAACTGCAGTAGAGTTGCACTGTCACCAACAACAGCAAAACAGAGTGAATTTGTTGACTTCGACCTGAAGCTGAATAGACTCAACTGTGTTGTGTTGTTTAGGTAGCCCGCCCGTACGCGGTGAAGAAAGCGATATTGATGCTGATGATGCAAGTGACTACAATTACCCTGCATCTGGCAACAAGCAGAAGATTGCTGAGAGAATGCTAACCTGGCGCGTGAACTCAGGTCGTAGTGACGATATCGGCCCCGCTAAGTACGACAGTGGTGAGATTGGGCACCATCCAAAGTATGATAGTGGTGAAATCCCTCGTGGATACATCCCATCACTCACTCATAGCCAGGTTGGAAATTGAGACTTTTGTTGTTTGCGTTAAACATATTTCAGAAGATGGAACTAACATTCAGATACTTCGTTTGGATTTATTTTACAGATATCAGGAGAGATACCTGGAGCCTCCCCTGACCACATGATGTCTCCTGTTGGAAACATTGGCAGGCGTGGTCATCAATTTCCATATGTGAACCATTCTCGTATGTTTATCGACTATCACAATGTAATGCATGGTTCGTATTTGGTATAAACTAATTTGTTCATCTTGCTTCGTGCTAGCAAACCCATCGAGGGAGTTCTCCGGTAGCCTTGGCAATGTTGCATGGAAAGAGAGAGTGGATGGCTGGAAAATGAAGGACAAGGGTGCTATTCCTATGACTAATGGGACAAGCATTGCTCCCTCGGAAGGACGTGGAGTAGGTGACATCGATGCATCTACTGACTATAACATGGAAGATGCCTTGCTGTAAGTTCTGACATCTCCTTGTCTACAACTCATCAGCTTCCATTGTAATAAATTACCTGCGGTACAGGCACTGTTAACACTACCTTGCACATGTGTTTGAAAATCTAAGACGTGTGTACAATAATTTTTGGAACAAACTTTGTGCCTTGCTTTTGACTGGGACACTTAAGACATTATAATGGGTGTACATATATCTTCCAAACTTGTCTATAGGCACCTGTGTCACTTGCAGCAATAACATTTTTGTATCCTGATTGCAGGAATGATGAAACTCGGCAACCTCTATCTAGAAAGGTGCCAATTTCTTCATCCAGAATAAATCCCTACAGAATGGTCATCGTGCTACGTTTGATTGTCCTATGCATTTTCTTGCACTATCGTATCACAAACCCTGTGCGCAATGCCTACCCACTGTGGCTGCTGTCCGTCATATGTGAGATTTGGTTCGCTCTGTCCTGGATTTTGGATCAGTTCCCGAAGTGGTCCCCAATCAACCGTGAAACTTACCTTGATAGACTGGCTTTGAGGTGATTCACTATATTTGGTGCCAATACCAAAATGTGTTTTGCTAATGCTGATAATCTCACAATATTACTTCCATCATCAGGTATGACCGAGAAGGTGAACCATCTCAGTTGGCTCCTGTTGACATTTTTGTCAGTACTGTGGATCCTATGAAGGAGCCTCCTCTTGTCACTGCCAATACTGTGCTTTCCATTCTTGCTGTGGACTATCCGGTTGACAAGGTATCTTGCTACGTGTCTGATGATGGAGCCGCAATGCTGACTTTTGATGCCCTTTCTGAAACTTCAGAGTTCGCCAGAAAATGGGTACCATTCTGCAAGAAGTACAACATAGAGCCTAGGGCTCCAGAATGGTACTTTGCTCAGAAAATTGATTATTTGAAAGACAAAGTTCAAACTTCATTTGTTAAAGACCGTCGGGCCATGAAGGTATCTTAGGTTTATGTACATGTGCCTTTAGCAGTTTCTGCTGCTGTTTTCTGACATGAATTTCTATTTTGGAAACAAACTTAACAGAGAGAATATGAAGAATTCAAAGTACGTATTAACGGCCTCGTATCCAAGGCACAGAAAGTTCCCGAGGAGGGATGGATTATGCAAGATGGTACACCTTGGCCTGGGAACAATACCAGGGACCATCCTGGAATGATCCAGGTTTAGCTCATTTTTTTCAGCAAACAGATTTTCCAGCACATAATGATGGTACTAGAACCATTTCGAACTAAAACTTCTGGTCACTCTCAGGTTTTCCTTGGTCACAGTGGAGGCCTTGATGCTGAGGGCAATGAACTTCCTCGTTTGGTTTATGTGTCTCGTGAAAAACGTCCTGGATTCCAACACCACAAGAAGGCTGGAGCCATGAATGCACTTGTGGGTGCCTAAATTTTGTTGAAACCAAAATGTACCTTGTTAAACTTCTGTTACTAGGATATAACGGAAAATGAATGCTCTCTGCAGGTTCGTGTATCAGCTGTCCTTACTAACGGCCAATACTTATTGAATCTTGACTGTGATCACTACATCAACAATAGCAAGGCTCTCCGGGAGGCTATGTGCTTCCTTATGGACCCAAACCTTGGAAGGAATGTCTGTTATGTCCAGTTTCCTCAAAGGTTCGATGGCATTGATAGGAATGACCGATATGCAAACAGGAATACAGTGTTTTTCGATGTAAGCTACAAAATATCCTTTTAAGATTTATAATTTTTGGGTTTCACCTCTGCAAGTACCAAAAATGTTTGATTAATAAAATGAGTGTGTTGGGTAAATTATGTGTATTTTTGTTTGCTTACAGATTAACTTGAGAGGTCTTGATGGCATTCAAGGGCCAGTTTATGTGGGAACTGGTTGTGTGTTCAATAGAGCTGCTCTATATGGTTATGAACCCCCAATCAAGAAGAAAAAGCCTGGCTTCTTTTCTTCGCTTTGTGGGGGAAGGAAGAAGACATCAAAGTCTAGGAAGAAGAGCTCGGAAAAGAAGAAATCACACAAGCATGCAGACAGTTCTGTGCCAGTATTTAACCTTGAAGATATTGAGGAAGGGGTCGAAGGTACATTTGACTTGTACCTTTTCCTTCATATTTACCTGTACTGATTTCTGGACACCACTGTTCCGCGCCCAGTTTATTTTTCTTTAATTGGTTGTAAGACATAATATACTGTAGACAACTATACTTCACTTTTCTTTCTCTCTCTTTTATGCCTGATATATTGCTATCATGATAGGTTCTGGATTTGATGATGAGAAATCACTTATTATGTCTCAAATGAGCTTGGAGAAGAGATTTGGCCAGTCCAGTGTTTTCGTAGCCTCTACTCTGATGGAATATGGTGGTGTTCCTCAGTCTGCAACTCCAGAGTCTCTTCTAAAAGAAGCTATCCATGTCATCAGCTGTGGCTACGAGGACAAAACTGACTGGGGAACTGAGGTAATGACTACTGAAGTTATAATTAATAGTTGTCTGATTTAGGCATAAAACTTTTGGATGAAACATCATTGACTTCACATAGCTTCTTCTACTGTTGCAAATGATCTATTTGTTATTAACTTGAACATAAATATGATGCTCTGCAGATTGGATGGATCTATGGTTCAGTCACAGAAGACATTCTCACTGGGTTCAAGATGCATGCACGAGGCTGGCGGTCAATCTACTGCATGCCTAAGCGGCCAGCATTCAAGGGGTCCGCTCCTATCAACCTGTCAGATCGTCTGAATCAAGTGCTTCGATGGGCTCTTGGTTCCATTGAAATTCTTTTCAGCAGGCATTGTCCCATATGGTATGGCTATGGAGGACGGCTCAAATTCCTGGAAAGATTTGCTTATGTCAACACCACAATTTATCCGCTCACATCGATCCCACTTCTCTTGTACTGCATATTGCCGGCTGTTTGTCTTCTCACTGGGAAGTTCATTATCCCAGAGGTATGCATTTACATACTTTTGTGGTAGAGCATTGCAGAAGAATTGACACTGACATTTTTTATTCTTGTATACAGATTAGTAACTTCGCAAGTATTTGGTTTATATCACTCTTTATCTCAATCTTTGCCACTGGTATCCTTGAGATGAGGTGGAGTGGTGTTGGCATTGATGAATGGTGGAGGAATGAGCAGTTCTGGGTCATTGGTGGTATTTCTGCACATCTATTTGCCGTCTTTCAAGGTCTCCTGAAGGTGCTTGCCGGTATTGACACCAGCTTCACTGTGACCTCTAAGGCCACCGATGAAGAAGGCGATTTTGCCGAGCTATACATGTTCAAGTGGACGACGCTTCTGATCCCACCAACCACAATTTTGATCATCAACCTTGTTGGTGTGGTTGCTGGTATATCCTACGCGATCAACAGCGGTTACCAGTCATGGGGGCCACTCTTTGGAAAACTCTTCTTTGCCTTCTGGGTGATAGTCCACTTATACCCCTTCCTCAAGGGTCTCATGGGGCGGCAGAACCGCACACCAACCATTGTTGTCGTCTGGGCCATCCTTCTCGCTTCAATCTTTTCTCTGCTGTGGGTTCGTATTGATCCATTCACCACCCGGGTCACTGGTCCTGATACCATACAATGTGGCATCAACTGCTAGAAGAATCTGAAAAAACTTAGGAGCGGAGTTGGCACTCATTGTGTTGTAAGTTATCAGCGGGTGACCCTTTCTGTTGTATGCTACCAACTTGGTTGTCTGAAGTTTACTTATGTATATGCACTTCTATTGTCGTCTTGCTAATAGATTACTGCCTTGTTAAAAGGTGTCTGACCGTACCTACGAATTACTATGTACTACCCTTGCAAAAAAAAGAAGAAAAAAGAATTACTATGTACTACGGCGTATCCCCTAGGTTGATTTAGTGCATTCATTCAGACCCCTTTTGCTGATACCAAAAGAAATACAAACTATCTAGTATCAAATTCTGTTTCTTTGTATGAAATAATACAAGGAGACTTTTACGTCAAATCAATTTACAAGAACAAACACGGCCACAAATATTAGTTATCAAGGAACTTTGTGCTTATTATTTGTTTGTATCAAGGCATTACACGAATGTTACATGAACAAATTCACAGATACAATGATATGCACCAACGAATTGGTGATTCCTGGTATCAACCTATGACTGCTAGCATGTTCTATACTTGCATGTATGACTATGAGTGCTACTTGTTTGTACATAACATTAATTTGTACATGCTACAATTCCTTCCTCCCTAGTTTTTGGCGGAACTGCAGGGCTGCGGAAGAACAGTCCCGGATTTTCTCCATTTTGCATTCTGGCAGGTACTTTCTGTTGCACTTTTGCCGCCCTCCATTTTCAAGTCAATGTTCTGCAGCGTAATACCATGGCACGGGATGTTCTTGCTACAGTGCATCTTAATGGCATCCTTGGTGACGGTTGTCCCTCTGATGTTTTTGAAGACCACATTGCTTACCTCCACTGCTGATGCTTGTGCTTTGCATGGCTTAGCCTTGTCGCAGTAGTTCTGGTCGATAATTATTGGGTTTTGGACATTGTCCATGATGATGTTTTGGAACGTAATATCCTTTGCATACCCACTTCCTCCCTGAATATAAAAACAAAATGAATGGTGAGAATTCTTTTTTTCTGAACCCAAATTTGACTTCAATCATGTAAATGCAAATTTCACTCACTTGGTATGTCTTAATACGTGCTCCATTGGTTGTGCCATACAATTGGACGGTGTCTATGATAATGCCGGAGACTTCTGCTCTCGAGTTGTCATCCCCTAAGCTTCCGATGCTGATTCCATGTCCCGGTCCACAAACAACTTTTGAGACATGTAGATTATGTGTCCCGTTCTCAATTGACATGCAATCATCTCCTGCAAATTCCATCACAAAAAAACTTAGTAAGAAACTGAAAAATATAAAACCATCCAAATGATTTGGAACTGCGAGCATGCTAAAGCAACATACCAGTCTTGATCTTGCAATTTGTGACTTGCACATCTTTACTGCGAGTGATATGGATGCCGTCAGTGTTGGGACTAGTACCAGGGGCTGTGATCGACAAGCGTGTTATTTGCACGCTAGTACAATCCTCAACCGACATGTGGATTTGTTGGCTATTCACGATTTTGAGATCCTCCACCCTCAAATTTGTGCAGTAGTGGAATGACAAAGCCGTTGGTGCTTCCTTGCAAGGCTGAAAAATAAAAGACAAGTTAGATGAGCACGCTCTCCAGCAGTAACAGAATTGGAAAAAAAAAATGCATGAAGTAAAAATAACGCGAAGAGGCCACACTTACGAGAGCCTTGTTGATCTTGCACGAGTGCTGCCACCACGTCTCGCCGTTCCCGTCAATGGCGCCACCGCCATTGACGGTGAGCTTGTTGACGCCTCGGAACACGATCCAGTGCCTCCTGTTCTTGTCACTCCAGTCCGACCTGTTCGGCGATGCCACGAGGGTGCCCTGCACCGTGACCACGACGCTGGACTTGCACGGGCCGGCGAGGCTGACGAGCTTCAGCAGGTAGCGCTTGCCGCCGGGGACGAGCACGACGGCCGGCCGTGAGGAGGCGCACGCCGCCTTCCATGCCTTCTTCAACGCCGGCGTGTCGTCGTGCTTCCCGTCGCCGCGGGCGCCGTAGCGGTCGAGGCTGAACACGCTCTGTGACGACGACGCCAGCGATCGCCGGACCCTGGGCGTGGCGGCAGCAGCTCCATAAGAGTTGCTTGATGAGCTCGTGCCACCATCGGCTGAGGCGCCATTGTCCGCGCCCGCAGCAGCTCCAAGAGCAGTGAACAAGAAGAACAGGGCTAATAAGGACAGAAGCTGCAGCTTACAGGACTCCATTGTCAGAGCTGTGCACGAAAGACTCAAGTACACGTAGCAGCTTAATTAACTGCACTATCTGAGCAAGATCACAGGAGACTTAAGCTGGCCAAGCTCTCGTTGCTTTGCTTTGTTGGTTTGGTGTTGGATTGGATGGTGACAAAGGAGAGCTCACAGGGGGGGCGTATTTATATGGCCGCGCGCGGCGCGCACGGGAGATGGCTAGATTCTGGCAGCAGGCAGGTGCTCGCGTTGAGTTGCTTGTAAAGAATCGTCACGAGTTCGGTAGGTTGGCAGCAGAGACGTGTGCTTTGGGGTGCTCGTGCATGCTGCAACCAGGGTGATGCAGGCAGCAGATAGAACTCGGAGATTCGTCAGGTACGGCGCACAAGAAAGATAAATGTGCTTGAAACGCGTCGCATGCAGGTTTATCGTGACGAAATTCGTCCATTCTGTTGTCTTCCTCGTTGCCGTTTGGACGCACGCAAGTGCACGAGCGCCGCTTTGGTTCAGGTGAAGCGTCCAGTAGATATACCAAGTTAATTTTCAGACCAAATATGCTTACTAATCTCCATGACACGTAACATCCAGCAGCAGAATGGTTGTGTGGAGCAGCTAGCTAGCTAGGTGCCCGACTTTTCGTACGCCCAGGAAACGTCATGCATGCCATCCATCGATCTTCGTCAGAGCTTAACTGAACCCCCTTGGAAGTTGGGACAGAGCAAAAGCACAACTGTGACTTCACACCAAACAGAGAGATATCATCAGTACTGATCATTTGGACGAACCTTAATTGCGGTCGGCGTTAATCACTCTTCCAACACACGAAAAGCGAAATTTGTGAAGCCCTCGGTTGGTAGCACCGAAATGCCGTGCCGCCGTACGCAGCATTGGTCCCTGGATCGTCCGGCGTCCAGACACTGACTTGGGGGACCAAGGGTTGACTCACTGACCATATGTACCGTACATTAAAAACAGTAAAAAAAATTAAACTTATGTGGCATCTTTGGAAACAACTTAGCCATTGTTGCTTACTCCAAAGATGTAATTAAGAGCTACAAGTCCTTAAAATGTGTTTAAGATACTCTTTCTAAGGATAATTCGGTCCACACAGATCAATCAATATCGTCTATCTTCTACCCATTGGTTTGTGATAAAGCAAATCGAAGAACTTGTAGTTCCACTCGAATGCTTCTCCATGTTCCATCTTGATCAGCCTCTCCCATTGCATTCAAAGCTAGTTGTAGAATCCATTGTGCTATACTATTGTTTGATCAGTTCAGTGATGGAATCAACCTTTCTCGTTAAATAAAATTCAGTAGGGGCATGTGCCCCTCCAGCTCATTCAAAAACAAATTATTTTCCTAATTTCAATCAAATATTAAAAAATATATGGATGGTCAAACCCAAAATGTGTCGATTGCATACAAGTCTTCTTTTTATGCAAAGTTACAATGATATTTTGCCGCAATGCAAAACTGGATAGACTGCTATTGTTGCATAAATAAAGCTCTAAAGGAGTTGTCCAGACAACCGCCGACGAAAGGTGAATCACTTGATGGAATAGTGAAATATATCCTTGTACAAATAAGAGTTTGTGTGAATTATTGCTGACCCAAATAATTTATGCACACAATGATGGTTAAGGAGTTATCCTTTGTCTCGAATATGCTTTGCCCATTTTGTGATGGATTGTGTAAATCGTCAATTATGGATAGTGTAACAACCCAAGAAGTATAAGAAAATTATAACATCCAAATTTATCTTAGTTAAAAATATTTTTTTCAAAATTCTCTCAAATCTTCAATCATGGCTTGTGACTGTCTCAAAATTCAAATATTTGGATAGAGCTCAAATCGTACTTCAGAAATTTGTTTATATTTGAAACCTTGCCTACATCTTGGTTATCACGATCAGGAGTCAGATTAAGAGTTATTCTTGTTTTGGAATCAGAGGAACAGTGAGTGTCCATTTTGAAATTCAATTTTGACTGCAACTAATTCTTGGATATGAAAGGGGGAAAATCTATTATTTCGTTCTCTTGTACAAGCTGCCGGCCGAAACACATCGTTCAACTGGACCAGCCCAATTGCCAAAGCCCCCCTCACCATTCTTTCACCATTTCCAAATATATATATCAGAGTAAAATAGCAAATATACAAGGTTGTATTTTTATTAAAGAAAGAAGCAAAACTTGGTTATTAATCACAACAGAGTGTGTTAGAGAAAATAATATGTGTTCATCTAACCAAAACTTCTGGATACACCTGAACTGAATGCCCAGACATAATAAGCACTATAGGTAAGTTGTCAGACATTGTATGCGTGAAATATCAGGGGATCGATCGACCGCGTCTAGTTGGAGTTGGCGCCTTGGCGGGTGGGCAGTTTGCCGAGAATGGCATTGGCTTGTGCCGGCAAGTGACCCAGCCGGTCAAGTTCGGCAATGTCACAGCCTCCAGGAATCCACATGCCTCCAGTTCTCAAATGATTTACTAAGGCTGCGTTCGGTGACCCCTCTAAAGTTTTTAGTGGGGTCACATCAAAGATGCCGGCACGATTTATGTGTACTAAACAAAATCAAATTACAAAACTAAGTCCAGAACCCCCAATCTATTTCGCGAGACGAACGTAATGAGGGTAATTAAGCGGCGATTAGACGATGGTTACTGTAGCATCACTGTGTCAAAACATTGATTAATTAGGCTCATTAGATTCGTCTCGAAAAATAATGCCCATCTGCAAAAAGGTTTTGTAATTAAATTTTATTTAGTACCTCTAAATAGTAAAATTCTTTTTACTTTAGAGGGGTATAAAGTTTAGAGAGGAGAACCGAACGCACCCTAAAATGCGTGCATGGTTCATGCGGCATACTGCATGCATGCATGCATAGACGTTAATTTGCGTGCGATGCAACGCACATGCGCGTATCTGTTGTCATACATCATCCGACGGCGTACGTCGTGCACATGTATCATATGTGTTTGATCAGGTCTGGCACGTCACTGCTGTACAGGGACTCTAGTTGTCTGTACAGGCAAGCAGGCAACGCATCAAGTTTTGGTCATTACATAACAGATTGCGTCAGCGTTGATGAATGCTGATTGCTGAACTGAACCTTGCTCGCACCACATTGCATCACCCAGTTGTTGCTTACGGGCAAAAGTAAAGCAGGGCTTATCACGATTTACTAGTAAAGCAAAGGCTTGTTTAACTAGTTTTCCATATATATCTTAAAAAGATATAAACATTTTTAACTTCGACTGCCTGGGCCCAATAACCCATGCGCTTTCTCAGCTCAGTTAATCACAAGCTTGGCTTTGGTCTGATGATTGAGGCCACCCTTAATTATGTCCTAGACAATTTGTAAGGACTTTAGCTGAACCAACAGAATCGTGTATTGACGTACGTACCGACGGCAGTCAACAGAGGAAGAAAACGAATTTGAAAATTTTTGACATGCCAAACCTGCAGGGGACGCGATTCACGCACATTTATCTCCTTGAATCCACCTGAAGAATCTCTGGTATCCCTCCATATGCATCCACCTGAACGCATCAGCATGGCGATGGATCGATCCCCTGGCTGGCAAGCTGCGCGGCATGCCCACTCCAAAGCACGTATCTGCATTCTGCCAACCTAATTAACTCTGCCGTGCGCAACTCTTCACAAGCAACGCAACTCGTTCTCCTGCCAGAATCTAGCTAGAGTTCTCTCCCGCGCACATATAAATACGTCCCGTGAGCTTGCTCATTTGTCACCATACAATCCAACACCAAACCAAGCAAGAGAAGCAACAAGAGCTTGGCTAGCTTAAATCTCCTGTGACCTTGCCCATCAGAGTCAATTTAAGCTGCAACGTGCACTTAACAAGTCGATCGTGCATAGCTCTGACAATGGCGTCCTGGAGTAAGCTGCAGCTTCTGTTCTTAGCGCTGCTCTTCTTGTCCCCTGCTCTGGAGGCTGCAGGCGCCAGCAATGGCGCCTCGACCGACGGCACGAGCTCATCTTCGTCGCAGAGCGTGTTCAACCTCGACAACTACGGCGCCCGCGGCGACGGAAAGAACGACGACACGCAGGCCCTGACGAAGGCGTGGACGGTGGCGTGCGCCTCCTCACGGCCTGCCGTCGTGCTCGTCCCCGGCGGCAAGCGCTACCTGTTGAAGCTCATCACCCTCGCCGGCCCGTGCAAGTCCAGCGTCGAGCTCACGGTGAAGGGCACCCTCGTGGCGTCGCCGAACCGGGCGGACTGGAGCGACAAGGACAGGAGGCACTGGATCGTGTTCCGAGGCATCGACAAGCTCACCGTCAACGGCGGCGGCAGCATCGATGGCAACGGCGAGACGTGGTGGAAGAACTCGTGCAAGATCAACAAAGCTCTGGTAAGTGTAGCGCCTATGATAAATTTTAGTTGTGCATATTTGATACGGCTGGAAAGTGTACTGATCTAACTCACTTGACATTTTCTTTTCATCTTCAGCCATGCAAGGAGGCTCCAACGGCGTTGTCATTTCACTTCTGCACAAGTTTGAGGGTACAGAATCTCAAGATTGTGAACAGCCAACAGATCCACATGTCTGTGGAGGATTGCGCCGATGTACAGTTGACTGGATTGTCCATCACGGCCCCTGGAACTAGCCCCAACACAGACGGTATCCACATCACTCGCAGTAAAGACGTGGAGGTCACGAATTGCAAGATCAAGACTGGTAAGTTGCAGCACCATGTTTACGATTTGAAAATACACTAATTTATTTTGGTACCACTAGCTTTACTAAATCATTTTGTTGTTCTTATTTTCAGGGGATGATTGTATGTCGATCGAGAATGGCACTCATAATCTTCGTGTCTCCAAAGTTGTGTGTGGACCGGGACACGGAATTAGCATTGGAAGCTTGGGCGACGACAACTCAAGGGCTGAAGTCTCAGGCATTTTCATAGACACGGTCCAATTATCTGGAACAACCAATGGAGCTCGGATCAAGACGTATCAAGGTGGAAGTGGGTTCGCAAAAGATATCACATTCCAAAACATGATCATGGACAATGTCAAAAACCCAATAATCATCGATCAAAACTATTGCGACAAGGCTAAGCCATGCGAAGCATCGGAATCAGCGGTGGAAGTTAGTAATGTTGTGTTCAAGAACATCAGAGGGACAACCGTCACCAAAGATGCCATTAAGCTGAACTGCAGCAAGAGTGTCCCGTGCCACGGCATTACCTTGCAGGACATTGACCTGAAAATGGTGTCCGGTAATGGGGTCACCAAAAGCACGTGTGAGAACGCAGAATGGAGGAAAGCTGGGACTGTTCTTCCACAACCCTGTCCTACTAAAAACTAGGGACAATTGGGATCGAGTATTGAACTATAAGTGAATTATTGTATATCTTTTCCTGTCCTCTTAGGTTTTTGGGTGCAACCCATTGGTGCATAGTTGCTAGCTTAACATTGAGTAGTTTTAGGTCCTAAGCTGTACAGATTGTTTGTTGAAACTCCTAGCTAGTCATACCCATCCTCCTAACACTCCTTGGGTTTCTATCACAGACCCAAAATTATGTGTTAATCATTGTATATAAATTGGTCCATTTTGAATTGGTCCATGTAACACTCATGTATATTCTTGCATAGAAAGCAACGGAAGCTGATATTTCAGAGTTCTGGCACATGAGAATCTATTTATGGTTTACATATATCCACCTGTAATATCGTGTGTAAAAATTGAAAATCTAGCTTGGCTAGTCATCAACTCATCAAGGTGGAACCTTATTCAAACTTTCATGTTCAAGACAATTTTCTCCATCAAACACCCCTCGCACCATCGCACGTACGTATTTGCATGGTCACATTTCTTCCCAGTGAAGGACCCAAAGGCCGCAAGAAACGTGAATTGTCAAACCTGATGGCAAAACGGCACCAAAAAAAAATCCAAGTGAGGGCAAATCATGACATCCGTCAAATTATGACCCAGTATTTGTATGGAAATTACGGCATCCGAAAGTATCAAAGTTATAGTCCGAATTTGTTCTAAATTATCTCAATTTTGAATCGTGGTTTGTTAGTTGTTACTATCTTAACATTTCAATATTTGGATTAGAGTTCAAGTCGTACTTCTTTTTTTTTTTTGCGAAAAGAGAATTTCATTAATATTGAAGCATATTACATCCCCTGATTACAAAAACATCCCAATCAACGCCAACTCCATTGATGGGAGATAAAAAACCTTGAAAGAGCCGCAAATTCCACCATCTAGGATCACCATCCCAGACGGATATGTCACGGACGAAAACTCCGATCTGAAAGAACATGGCCATCTCACCATCCACCACCGCCATCCTCATCCCCGATGGGAGAAAACTGAAACCCAACCCTTTCGCAAAAGAGAGGTACACTGATATTCCACATGCAAGTACGAAGAACTCGCCGTCGTCGAGCCCGTAGCCGAGCCCATCGTCGCCTACTTCGCCATATTCGCAATGAGAAAACACAAATCCGAGCAACATCCAGAAGAGTATCGCCGGAAACCAAACTCTCACTAGCCCACAGCCATGGCTACGAAGAACCATGACAAGACAAAGGAGGGGCCGGAGTACCTTATTCTTCATCAATAATGGCGCCTTCAACTCGCCGTAACCGTCAAGACGCATCATCCTCCAGTGTTTCATGCCGACGAACTTGACGATGCCGCACCGCCGCCGCCGCCGCCTTCTTCTTCCACCGAACCACTAGAGAAACCCTAACCCTAACAAACACCATGGTCGCCGTCAAGAGCGACCACCGCGGGAAGACCTACCTATCTAAACCTATGAAGGAACAAAGCAGACGTCGAGATGTCGGGCCTCCCTCCTCCGCCGACGGCGAAGCCGCCGGAGACGAGGGGGCCGGCGAAGCTTTTTTCTCCTGAGTCGCCGCCGCCTTGCGTAGTTCAAGTCGTACTTCGAACATTAGCCAAACCGTGTCTGCATATATATTGCTTCTCATAATCAGGAGTTTGCCGTGAACGCAGAGCGGTCATAGCTCAGTGGGTTAGGTTTTTTTTTTTTTTTTTGTGGAACTCATAGACTTGATACGGTGTGTTGCACATTTATGGTTGTTTTTTCTTTCAGTAGGAGGCGACATTCCCGTCGACAGCGAGGCGTCCGTGGTGACTTCGTGAATCTTTCGGAGACACTCATAGGGGTAGGGGTTGTGAGTACACGTATGTGTTTATGAGTGTCTGCATCTATACTATGTTTTTTTTAAAAAAAAAGCCGTGAACGGTATGGTCAGTGTTCATTTCAAGTTGGAACTGAATTGTACATTCTTTAATCTTTATCCTGCTCAATCAGCCGGGTTCAAATTCATCTGCAACCGGCCAGTCCAACTTTTTTAGAAAAAGGAAAAATATCCGTTCTTTCAACATTTGGATGTGCATAAGAGTAAAATAGCAAGTATGTACGAGGTTTCTATCGGGAAAGTTGGTTAGTCACAACAACGTGTGTTTGAGAAAGCAATTTGAATGTTAGATGATGAATCAAAACTTCTGGATGTGCCTGAATACTCTGACTTCAGCACCATAGCTCCTGCATGCGTGTAATGGCAGAGGATCCCGTGCTGGGGCAGCTACGGCCAAAGGATTGCCATCGTGTCGCGTCCATACAACACGTGCACAAGGGGAAGTTTGCCGAGAACGGCAAGGCTTGGGCAGTTGAGCCGGCAAGCGACCATGTCGAGGTTGGCAAGGGCAACGCAGCCTCCTCCTTCATGCATCCATCTGCCTCGACCCTCCCTTTTTTCTCGCCCCCGCGTCGCCCCAAACGGCGACACGGGCGGAGCCCCCATCGCCGCCGCACTAGACACCGCCGCCGCCCCTCTTTCCCTGCCGCCACCAGAGCCCGAGCGCCGGAACAACCTGTGCGCCGGCGATGACGGTGGCGGTGGGGCGACCTTGAAGTTTCCCTGATTCCTCTCTGCTTTTGGTGCTGACGGCCGGCGGATTGAATGCCGAGGATTCGCCGGAGCGGTGGATGCTCGCGGACGGGACTGATGCCGACGATGGGGTGCCGATTAGGCGTTCTCCGGACCACGGCAACAATCCGGCGACGCACGATCTGCTCGCGATCGCGCCTGGCGATGCCGACCGTGGGGCGCCGATCTGGTTGGCCACGGCGATTTGGCGAGGGCACGACGTCTTCCGTGGCCGGATTAGGTGCCACGCGACGTGGGTGATGCAATTTCCCCCCTCCCGATTTGATTCCGCCATTGATGACGGGATCCATGGCATCAGATCGACCCTGCACTTGGTAGCCGATCCAGGCTGCCTGGTGCTTGGGTGGATGGTGGTGACGACGGGATGTGCAGCGTATCCAGATCGCATGTCCATTCTCAAGGGCGTTGCCTGATCTGGACTGCCAGGCGCTGATCATTCATAGATGGCAGTGTTTGGATACTGGCTCGCTACTCCAGCCCCGATGTCCCTACTCCCGATTGGCATGCGTAAGTGCTTCTAGATCAAGGAGCCTCCATGGCCGGATCAGGTGTGGTGTCCTGTGGACGATCTTGTTCACAAGTGCGGTGGCCTGCAGTGGCTGTGCGTTGCGACGACCACGACGGGGCGCGCATCACGGTGGATTGATGCCGAGCAACAATTTAGTTGTCTTGGCCGTTTGCCGCCGCAATGGCAGATGCCGTGGCCGCTGTTGGTCGAAGAGGACGGATTTTTTGCGTCCATTCTTCCCCAACCATTGAAGATGTCGTGATAATGCGGCTTCAGGTATGACGTCGACGTGGTGCCGATGGATCGTCCTTTCCACCCTGCTGTGCAATTCGTAACCGGCGGTGGACGGGTGGCTACATGTCGCTATATTGTATCTCCAATAGGTTTGCTTGCTTGAGTTCATCTTGGTGCTCAGCTCAGATAAGTATCGATGGTTGATGAGGTGACGGCCGGTGTTGGCCGGATTTGCTCGTGCTTGACAAATCGAGGTGGTGGTGATCAGAATTCTTGTTTGCCAATCTGCTGAAGAAGACCGTTAGGGAGCGGCGTCGGGCTAGAAGCTCAATACGTCTTGTTCCCCCTCAAAGATGACCTGAGGTACTATGACCATGAGAAGATTGGTGTCATTTGCCGGATGATGTGTGGCGGTGGCTATCTTTGATGGTTTGCATGCTGAATTATTAGCAAGCAAATACATTAGCACAATTCTTGATGGCGACAAGTGAGACATTGGACATAGGCGACCTTTAGTACTGATATTGATGTACTAAAGTTTATTTCTTTATTTTCCTTTTGATTTATGTAATAAACAAGGCTATGTGCAGTCACGCAGAGGCCAAAGGCTGTGTGCGGTACCGCAGAGGCCGGAATGTAATTCCATTTTCTAAAAAAAAAATCCATCTGCCTCGAATTCTCATCTCAAATGATTTACTCCATGCATGCTTAGATAGTTGCGTGCGATGCAACTCGTGCGCGTATCTGTAGTCATGCATCATCCGACGGCGCCGTGGTGCACATGGATCATCCGTGTTCAATCAGGTCTGGCATGTCACGTCGGCAACGCATCAAGTCTTGGTCAGCGTTGACATGACTGTAGCGCTCTTGCTTGCACTACAAGATTTCATCACCCATATAAATGTTGCTTACGAGCAAACGCAAAGAAAATCCTTAGCTAGCTACTAGTTTTCCAGATAGTATATTATTATATGAACAATGTTTAACTTCAGTGCCTTTGGGCCCCAATCCCAGTCCCATATATGCTTTCCAACCTTTGTTGGATTCATAGTCATGCGATTTCTCAAATATTTCAGCTAATTATTTCTCAATGTGTTGCTACTGCTATGTAAAATAAGCAACGTGGATTTTCTAAAGCTGCGGTCTAGTCTGATGATTGAGGCCAGGACACCCTTATGTCCTGAATGGAAAAAAAAAATTCTGACGTGCCTATCGAGACGTCAGTCAATAGAGGAGGAAAACAAGTTTGCGACATTTCGTCACGAGAAAACTGTGTAAGCGATTCAGGCACATTTATCATCTCCATGCATCCACCTGAACGTATCAGCATGGCGATGGATAACATGGCTGGCTACCTAGCTGCGCGGCATGCACACTCCAAAGCACGTATCTGCCAACCTAACTAACTCTGCCGTGCGCGACTCTTCACAAGCAATGCAACTCTCTGATCACCTCCCTGCCAGAATCTAAAGCCCTCGATCTCCCGCGCATATAAATACGCCCCGTGAGCTAGCTCCTAGACACCAACAAATCCAACACCAAACCATCGAAGCAAAGCAACAAGAGCTTGGCTAGCTTTAGTCTCCTGTCATCTTTCTCATAGAGTCAAGTTAAGCTGCTACGTGTACTTAAGGCGATCGTGCATAGCTCTGACAATGGCGTCCTGCAGTAAGTGGCAGCTTCTGTTCTTAGCGCTGCTCTTCTTATCCCTTGCCCTGGAGGCTGCAGGCGCGAGCTCTTCAAGCAGCTCTAGTGAAGCTGCCCCCGCCGCTTCTAGGAGCAGGTCGCTGGCGTCGTCGTCGCAGAGCGTGTTCAGCCTCGACCGCTACGGCGCCCGCGGCGACGGGAAGCACGACGACACGCCGGCCATGGCGAAGGCGTGGACGGCGGCGTGCGCGTCCTCAGCGCCGGCCGCCGTGCTCGTCCCCGGCGGCAAGCGCTACCTGCTCAAGCTCGTCACCCTCGCCGGCCCGTGCAAGTCCAGCGTCGTGGTCACGGTGAAGGGCACCATCGTGGCGTCGCCGAACAGGTCGGACTGGAGCGACGAGGACAGGAGGCACTGGATCGTGTTCCGAGGCGTCGACCAGCTCACCGTCAACGGCGGCGGCGCCATCGATGGCAACGGCGAGACGTGGTGGAAGAACTCGTGCAAGATCAACAAAGCTCTCGTAAGTGCCGCGCCTTTGCTATATATTTTCAGTTCGTGCAATTTTGTTACTGCTGTTACGTGTACTGATCTACCTCGCTGACATTTTTTTTTTCTCATCTTCAGCCATGCAAGGAGGCTCCAACGGCTTTGTCGTTTCACTTCTGCACAAGTTTGAGGGTACAAAATCTCAAAATTGTGAACAGCCAACAGATCCACATGTCAGTCGAGGATTGCACCGATGTACAATTGACAGGATTGTCTATCACAGCCCCCGGAACTAGCCCCAACACGGACGGAATCCACATCACTCGCAGTAAAGATGTGCAGGTCACGAATTGCAAAATCAAGACTGGTAAGTTGCAGCACCATGTTTACCAATTGAAGTAATATATTAATTATACTTATACCACTGTCCTTTTACTAAATTTCCATTTGTTATCATCTGATTTTGCAGGGGATGATTGTATGTCAATCGAGAATGGAACTCATAATCTCCGTGTCTCGAAAGTTGTGTGTGGACCGGGACATGGAATTAGCATTGGAAGCTTGGGCGACGACAACTCAAGGGCTGAAGTTTCAGGAATTATCATAGACACAGTCCAATTATATGGAACGACCAATGGAGCTCGTATCAAGACGTATCAAGGCGGAAGTGGGTACGCAAAAGATATCACATTCCAAAACATGATCATGAACAATGTCAAGAACCCAATAATCATTGATCAAAACTACTGCGACCAGGCTAAGCCGTGCAAAGAATCAGGATCGGCAGTGGAGGTTAGTAATGTTGTCTTCAAGAATATCAGAGGGACAACAATCACCAAAGATGCCATTAAGCTGAACTGCAGCAAGAGTGTCCCGTGCAATGCCATTACCTTGCAGGACATTGACCTGAAAATGGCGTCCGGTAACGGAGCTACCGAAAGCATGTGCGAGAATGCAGAATGGAGGAAAGCTGGGACTGTTCTTCCACAGCCCTGCACTGCTAAAAACTAAGGACAATTGGGATTGAGCAGTTTTTAGTTCCTAACCTGTACAAATGATTTGTTGAAACTCCTAGCTATAGTCCTAACACTTCTTGGGTTTTATAAAAAAACCGAAATTATGTGTTGATGAATGTATCTGTAAATTTGTTCTTTGTGTACACATAACATTCATGTATATTCTTTTACGGAAAGCCACTCCTACATAGTTGATACTTCAGAGTTCTTCTTTTAATCATTGACATTTCAGAGTTTTGATGGCACATGCATGTTTATGTGAAACGTGAAAATATACTTAGCAATTATTAACTGGATGATTTTTTTCGCAAAGTAAATAACCGTTGAGACTAGGGTAGGGTACATCAGAGTGGAACTTTACAAAGTTCCATAAAATGGTTCAAGCCAATTATTTCACACTTTAGTACTGCAAAGTACAAAGTGAAATATTTTGTGTCACCTAAATAACCGTTGAGACTAGGGAAGGGTACATCAGAGCTTTTTTTTGCGAGGAAAAAAAAACTCCTGCAAAAAAAAAGCTCTGATATAACAGACTAACACGTCAAATCGATTTTGCTCTAAGACCTCAAAATAAAATTCGATTTTGCTCTGAGGACTCCACGCAAGGACGCACGGAAGTACGATATGAACTCTGAAAAGCTTATACACTACAGTTGACTGACTGTTTCGTGCAGAAGCCGCACTGATCTGCCTACGGAGCTAAGCTTGTCTAGCAATTCAAAAGAATGAAGCCAAGTATTTTGGGACGGAGGGATTAGTACGTACTTTTGCACCGTCACATTTCTTCCCCTGGATCTGTTGCAGGCTGCAACAAACGTGACTTGTCAAACCTGATCACAAAATGGCACAAAAGTTTAATTTGGAGTGGAGAGGCTGTGCATGTTGCCGAACTCGATCGAGTCGCTTGCCGGCCCAAGCCTTGCCGTTCTTGGATAACCTGCAGCGACTCGGTGAGGCCCTCCGTTGCCTCCAACAACGTAGTAACTCTGCTCCTGTTTTGCATGCACATGAACATCGATGAAAGCGTGGTGGAAGACAGGTAACAGACCAAAGTATTGTTGCGATCTTGTGTGTAAATGTTGTAAGCACATTTACAACACCATTTTTTTCCCCTTCGTTTTGGATTGCTTGTCCTGCAAATGAATCGAATTCTTCCCAATGTACGTGAGATGCCAGGTTGACAATCTGCATGCCGCACGTGTAGTACATATCACTCTTTTGGAGAGCTGGTCGTTCTCGACGGCTTTTTTTCTGCATGCAACTATGCAAGGCAGACTATGGATGCTTGTGATTATATTCTTTTTGGTTGCAGAAAGAAATTGAGAAGATCGATGTGAACATTAGGATTTCGTCAGCCAAGCTGACAGCTGCGACGGACCATGTACTACCAGATTGCATCAGCAACGTCAACTTAAAAAAAAAAGATCGCAGTAGCTTTCTATTATCTGCGAGGTCTTTCTAATTAAGATAGACTGTTAAGTTCAATTTCACTGCCCTTTGGGCCCACCCTAGTCTCATGCTCCATAGAGCCTCTCCGAAATCATTCTACTAGTTTGCTCGTAGTCATCAGATTTCTGTTTGGTTAAGTTAATTATGTGCATTTCAAAAGCTTGGCCGTGATCTGATCACTGACGTCGATGATCTCCTGAAAAATTTGATGGTCCTAAATCTGAACCAACAAACTCATCTACTGGCTGGCGTGTCGGAGGGGAGGAAAATGTTTTGAGAAATTTTGTCATGAGAAACCTGCAGGGTGCCCATTTCAGGCACATTTATCACCTGGACATACCTGAACAATCCAGGGGATCCATCGATAGGCATCCACACGCACGCTTCGGTCTCGGTCGGCATGGCCATGCATCACCCTGGCTGCAACAAGATCTACACTCCAAAGCATATATCTAGCAGCCTAACTCTGCCAATGTGGTGACTCTTCGCAAGCAACACAACCTCGGACAATGCAGCCATCTCCCGCGCACATATAAATACGGCCCGTGAGCTTGCTCCTTTGTCACCATCCAATCCAACACCAAGCACAGCGAATCAAGAACTGACAACTCCTGTGAGCTGCTTGTTCAGAGCTCAAGCTAGTTGCTACATACTTGTCGTCTTGTCGTCGTACTTAGCCCCTCCAATGTCGCCGCGTCTTGTGTTCTTGACGCCCCTCCTCGCGCTGCTCTTCTTGTCCAATGTTCTTAAGGCCGCAGGAACGAACAATGGCGCCTCGGCCAACGGCGGACTGAGCTCTTCAAGCAGCTCTTACGGAGCCGCCGCCGCCGCGCCCAGCGGCAGGCGATCGCTGGCATCGTCGTCGCAGAGCGTGTTGTTCAGCATCGACCGCTACGGCGCACGCGGCGACGGGAAGCACGACGACACGCCGGCGCTGGCCAAGGCGTGGAAGGCGGCGTGCGCCTCGTCACGGCCGGCCGTCGTGCTCGTGCCCAAGGGAAAGCGCTACCTGAAGCTCGTCAGCCTCGCCGGCCCGTGCAAGTCCAGCGTCGTGGTCGCGGTGCAGGGCACGCTGGTGGCGTCGCCGAACCGGGCGGACTGGGGCGACAAGGACCGGAGGCACTGGATCGTGTTCCGAGGAGTCGACAAGCTCACCGTCAACGGCGGCGGCGCCATCGACGGGAACGGCGAGACGTGGTGGAAGCATTCGTGCAAGATCAACAAGGCTCTGGTAAGTGTGGTGCATTCCATTCCAGTTATTTTGAGTTGGTGGCTTATTGGTGCTAGTGTTGCGATCTAACTCAATTGACCTTCTTTTTTTTTCCCTTCAGCCGTGCAAGGAGGCTCCAACGGCTTTGTCATTCCACTATTGCACATCTTTGAGGGTGGAGAATCTCAACATTGTCAACAGCCAACAAATACACATGTCAATAGAGGATTGCAGCAATGTACAGTTAGCACGCTTGTCTATCACAGCGCCTGGCACTAGTCCCAACACCGACGGCATCCACATTACCCGCAGCAAAGATATTGATGTCACGAACTGCAAGATCAAGACTGGTAAGTTGCATTATAATGTTTACAATTCTAAATCATACTAAACGCCTAATTTGTATCACCGGATTCTTACTAAAATTCTTTTTTGCATGACTGATTTTCAGGCGATGACTGCATGTCAATAGAGAATGGAACACATAATCTTCACGTCTCGAAAGTCATATGCGGGCCGGGACATGGAATCAGTATTGGAAGTTTGGGCGACGACAACTCAAGGGCTGAAGTCTCGGGCATTACCATAGACTCGGTCCAGTTATATGGAACAACCAACGGTGCTCGGATCAAGACCTATCAAGGCGGAAGTGGGTACGCAAAGGACATCACGTTCCAAAACATGATCATGGACAACGTGAAAAACCCAATTATCATCGATCAAAACTACTGCGACAAGGCTAAGCCATGCAAAGCGCAGGGGTCAGCGGTGGAGGTTAGCAATGTTATCTTCAAGAACATCCGAGGGACAACCATTACCAAGGAAGCCATTAAGATGAACTGCAGCATGAATGTTCCATGCCATGGCATTACCTTGCAGAACATTGACCTGAAAATGGTGGGTGGCAAGGGTGCCACTGAAAGTACCTGCCAAAACGCGAAATGGACAAAATCTGGGACTGTTCTTCCACAACCATGTGCGGTCAAAAAATAGAGTGTTACCAAAACTGAGCATCTTAGTAGCATGTACATACAATGTGCAGAAACAACTAGACACTTATTACTGATTTTCTACTGGGGGTCTTGAATTCACCCTGTTGATCTTTAGTGAATATGTAATTTTGTTCTTGTGGCATTCCTACAAGTATTTGTGAATAGGTCCATCTAAGATTCATTTTTGTGTGAACTTCATGTAACATTCTGGTGTATTTTTTTCGAAGTAAAAAACAACAATAGGTGATACATGATGGTTGAATCTATCTGGGTGATCATGTTCTAATCCATTTAATGGCATAGTTGCAGTTCGTGTCTTGAAACCGAAACTTGAAATGGATTATATATTCTGCTAGACAAAATGAACTATTATAGAAGCTTCCAGAAGAAATCAAGACAATCTGAATTCTTGAATTCGTCAAAGTTTCATTACAGGACAGCTAGCATATAAAATTACAAAGTATTTCAAGGTTCTGGCACGTGAGAATCCATTTCTGGCATAAACCCATCACCCCGCCTATAATGTTGTTTCTTGAAGATTAAATTCTAGCTTGTTGTGCGGATTGTTTGGCTTGTGTGAATGAAAACAGTATATGAAGTTTCAAAAGAATTCAAGACGAGTTGAGGTCTGAAATGAACGAAAGCACATCAGCATTGTAACAAGCTTCATTATTCGTACAAATTAGTACAAGCGAAATATTTTGCGTCACTTGAGTTAACTGTATAACCTTGAGAGGGCACATCAGCATTGTGACACCTGAAATCTGTTTTGCACTGCTGACACCAAGGATTTGCTTTATGATACAGTTTGCATTGTCTTCCTGAACACTGCCCAAAGTACACTCGCTACTAAAACTTCAATTATATACAACTGACTCAGAACCCAAAATGCTCTACCTAAGGAGCTAAACTTAATTAGCAACTCAAAACAATTCAACCGATCTTCTCCGTGTCAGCATCGTCCGTCGGCCAGACCACCGTCTCCATGAGCCGCTCTCGCATCAGCGCCAGGTTCTCGTCAGAAATCTTCTCGTACATCTTTGCATGGTCACATTTCTGATAAGAAAACATGATAATTTCAGTCTAGAACCGAACTGGCATGCAAAGAGGTTAACCTGGCAGGTAATAGAATGACACTAAAGTGCAGTGATGACAACTGCCGCGGTTACCTTTATCCATTTTCCATACAAATGAAGCCTCGTTATCATCACACGTTCTGCAAGCTCCTGCCTCTCCTGTCACAGAAGCAAATTAAACCGAATAGTATGTCAGCCAGAGCTGCAGTAGTAGATTTGAAGCCTGAACGGTGGATTTACGTACCTTTCCGAGAGCACGAAGGAATAGTTTGCCGTCAGTGGGTTTGTTTACAGCAACAAAGCTGCGAGGGAAATTAACAACAACATGATAAGTGAGATGAGTTGCAACTCGATTAGATCAATGATACGCACGTAGTGAAGTGTCGTAATTACTTGTAGAACCAGCGGTAGCTTGGCGGGTTCATCTCGTAGAGCTGGGTAAGCACGGTCCTCACGGCTTTGTAGGTGAAGTAGTTCATCAATTGCTGCGTGGCATGGAGAAAGAGCATCAGGAAACGCTCGCAGTTCACCGGACCAGATAAGCCGACAGGAAATTTAAGAAGCGCCAAATTTCTTTCCGTCGGAACCAAGAAATTTTGCACCCTCGATGAATCCGACCTCAGAAACTTGTAAAGGAAAACACGTAGTATCGTGCTAGTACGTGGTTCAACTTACCAACTGGACGTCCTCGAAGCTGTCCTCGTACTGTCCCCCGAGGTTGCAGACGATGCCGCCCCTGCTCCTGCTCGTCCTGCTGCTCGGACGCTGCTGCCTGAGGACCCGCACCGAGCACGACGCCCGGCGCGGCCGCCTCCTCCAGTCCCCAGCGAAGAGGCTCGTGCCGCCGCCACTCGCAGCCACGCGCCTCACGCTCCCTTCCGCCCTCACGTCCACGGCCGCCACCGCCGGTATCATCTGAACTCCCACCATGCCGAGCAATGTTCTCCGAGCAACAAGCACACTGCAGTGTCGGTCGGCAGCTCGTGTTCGCTTCCCCTGAATCCCTCCCTGATCTAGCTAGCGCTCTCGGGTTCAGGGGAGCAGCGGCTGTGGGTGGCGTATAAAAGCCAAGTGGCGAAGGGGACGAGAAGGGGAACGGAGGCCGTGGAGGTGGACGACTTGTAGTGCTGTTTCGCCTCCTCCTTTTCTCCTCTTCTCCTCGCCCTCGTGGACGGTTGGCTTGGCAGCAACGCTCACCAACCAAATTTTGTGCGGCGCAGGGCGCTCTCGCCGCTGCAACCTCGCATCATCGCAACACGACACGCGGAAGATCTTAAGGCCGGGTTGGCAGCCGGGGCGCAGGAAACTCCCGCGCGGCCCCGCGTGTCATCGGCCCGTCGTCCATGGACGGGCAACGGGCACCAGAAGAGCGCGGTTGCCGGCAGGTTCGGTGCACCTGAAGCAAAAGCCGGGACGGCAGCACGCCCGTTTCGGACTTCCGGGACGAGACGCCGAGTAGCCCACGGGCAACGGCGGGTTGCTTTGTTCCTGGCCAGCGATGACATTTGCCCGGATGCGGCGTACGTGTTCCTGGACGAACCAGCACCGCGTTCTTCCGGGTCAAGGCGCGCGCGAGCAGGTTTTCTTATACGAAGAAACTTGAGGTCCGGGGTTCCAGGTCAAGGCTGCAAACTAGTATGAACATGAGAAGGGGAATCTCAGATTCCAGACGTTGGCACGAACAGCGCGTGCAAATTGCAGCACGAGAGCCCAGGAAATCGTGCGCGCAAATCAAAACAAGGCGGCCAAACACGTTGCGCATTTTCTATGATACGCTACCTGACAGGCAGATATGATCGGAGGTAAGAGCAGCGGATCATAATGATACAATCTTTAGTCCCAAGAAGTACACCATATATATGCAAAATGGTTTGTAATAGGTGTACTCAAAAACATATCATCAAACACGAACCGATACTCTTTGCGCATACACAGAACACAGAAGCCAGATAACGCTGAGTGGGTGAGAAATACTTATCACCGAGTAAGTAAACAGCAGCCAGGGTGAGGGTGAGAGACAAATATCAATTTGCCAAACATCACACCAGGGTTTAATTTTGCCTACGAGAACTAGTAGTACGTCAACAGCAGCTAAGAACCACACATCTAAGATGCAACGTATCTAGAATTATACAGACAAACTGCCAAATGAAGATCAACAAAAAAAGAAAAAAACATTTAATGAAACAATAGCCTCCAAAAATTCTCCAGATAGATAGATCACGAGATATAGCTATGCAGCATTCATAGATCGAAACAGTAACAATGGTACCATGATCCAAAACTTGACAGAATAGCAACATCCAGACAAAGGAAAATCCAAGACGACACAAAGGTACTTCTTAGCTATAACAGAGCATAGTGCATTAGACAGCTCAAAAGAGTACAACTCTTTACTCCAACATCCTAAGCCTCTACTGTCTCAGTGGGGGCATCAAGAATGAGACCCTTGGTAGGCTTGGCCAGGAGGTCAGTGAACTCCTGGAATGGAGTCTTGGTGAACCTGGTGTCCATCCAGAATTCAGGTGTAAGGAAACCGTAAGTCTTGGCCAGGCAGTCGAACGTTGCCTGCACAACACCAACCAATCAAATTACAAACACGTTAGCACTCAAACAATAGCTCAGGATTTTGTGAGGTACCAACTCACATATTAACAAAGCAATTGATAAATTCCAACTAATGACGACTTGTGTGCATATCTAACATCACTAGGATATGAGACAACAAAGAAATGTAACCTCATTAGGAAAGCAGCAGACAGTCACCAAATGTGACAAACATATAGCTTCTTACAAGTTAAAACATGTCTAATATGTGGTACAGGACGATCAATGAATAAGCTTACAAAAGAAACAAAATATGTCCATTGCCCAGCAACAGGCAAGTGCTCAAAAGATAAAAAGCTAAACAAGTCAGATAGCATTAGATATTGTTGATGAGCATGTCCAACTCAGAACAAGCATTAGCAATTAGTGAGCATTTCAATAGACCATACAATTGCACACTAATATACAAACACTACATATAATTACTGAATAATTCAGTAGACAGATGTCACAAGTTCATCTCTATACTAAGTCGCTATACTAGAGTGGCACACCAGCGCAGCAACCATTCAATTCATTTCTAGAGTAGTCAATTTCAAATCTAAAAAAACGTGATAGGGCACTAAGGATTCTACCCTGCAAATGACACGCGCCATTGCACCATAAGCTGCAACAAAACATCAACGAGACTCCTCGGAAATAGTCTCTATTTGCATAATCTAGAGAGCACATAAGCTAAGCGAGTCAAGGCTCATACCTTCACAAAGTTACCCAGGGTCTTGGTAGATCCACGGGACGAGGTGAAGACATCCTCAATACCGGCAAACTGCAGCACCTTCTTGGGCACGCGCGCGGCGACGATACCCGAACCCCTGGGCGCGGGAACCATGCGCACGGTAACGGATCCACACTTGCCGGTGACCTTGCACGGCACGGTGTGGGGCTGCCCGATCTTGTTACCCCAGTAACCCCTCCTGACCGGCACGACGGAGAGCTTGGCGAGGATGATGGCGCCGCGGATGGCGGTGGCCACCTCCTTGGCGCACTTGACACCGAGCCCGACGTGGCCGTTGTTGTCGCCGACGACGACGAAGGCCTTGAAGCGGGTGCGCTGCCCGGCGCGGGTCTGCTTCTGCACGGGCGTGATCTTCATGACCTCGTCCTTGAGGCCCGGGACGAGGGTCTCCACGATCTGGTGCTCCTTGACGGGGAGCGAGTGGAGGTAGATCTCCTCGATGGTCCTGAACTTGTTCTCCTTCACGAGGCGGCCGAGCTTGGTGACGGGCACCCACTTCTCCTCCTCCTGGCGCGGGCCACGGCGCCCACCGCGACGCCCGCCACGGTCACCGCGACCGCCACGGCCGAAGCCCCGGCCGAATCCGCCGCGCTCGCCACCGCGCTCGCCGCCGCGTTCCGCCATGGTTGGGATTGGGGAGTGGTGGAGGTTGGGGAGGCGCTCCGGTGAGGGAGATGAGGGTTTGGAGGCTGCGGCGGCGCGAAGAGTGGGAGGGCTGGATGAGTGGCGCTATTTATACGGGTAGCATTAGAGCTAGGGTTTTGACTGGAGGATGCGGCCAAAGCAGTGGGCTGAGCTGCCCAATGTATTGTTTGTTCTGGCCCATATAACTCCCTTCTTTGATCTAGGGCCTAAGTTTAAGTGGGCTAAGTTGTGGGTTTCATTCGAGTGCTCTTGCTCATTGCAAAAGCCTGTCTTTCCCAATAAAAAAAAGCCTGTCTTTCCCAATAAAAAAAAGCCTGTCTTTCCCCCAAAAAAAATGCAAAAGCCTGGTAGGTCCGGGAGTGAGCAAACCCATCTGGCCTGAACCAGCCCGTCACTGAGTTATTGGACAACACGACCTTCCATGGGCCCAAAAGAATACCTTACTTCAGTCACCGGAGATCAGAAATGCGACGGTGGCGACTGGCAGCAACCTACCACGCCCTGGGAGGAACAGGTCGCCGACGAGCAGGAAGGCATGACTGGTATCGAATCAGGGTTGGTGACATGATCCCCCCAGGCGCGCGAAAGTTGCCACACGCACCGCTAGTGACATCGGCCGCCTAGCTCGTCGTTGACCAGGACTGTCCCGAAATGCGTGCGGGGCCACGAGAACGCTTCTGGTTTTTTTTTTTTTTTTGAGACAAACGCTTCTGGTTTCAGCTTTGAGGAAACTATCGATGCTGCTCGAGCAATCTCCAGACTCCACCTGAATGAAGCCGGCAAGTGGGCACACAAATTCACGAGTACACAACTTGGATTACATCCCACTGCATGCATAGTTTCGCACGCACGTTCAGGTTCAGAGATCCATAGTTCTCAGTTCTCATCACAACACCAAATTACACAACACATAGAAACGACGACAGCAAATCGTCATAGTTCACACGATCCATTCGTCGATCGACAAAGCTAAACTCGAATCCTCCTCCAATCACTGAATCACGCCTTGACAGGCAGCACCTTGACCTGATCCAGCACGGGGCCGCAGAGCGAGACGCCGTCGCTGGCCTTGGTGTGGTAGTAGGAGCTGTAGAAGGTGAGCCGGGTCCGGACGCTGCTCGCCACGAACCTGAAGCTGGCCGGCCTGAACCCGCCCTTCCCCGCCGACTCGAACGGCACCTTCTGCGTCACGTTCCCGGCGAACGCCTCCACCAGCATGGACCCGTGGCATCCGTTCTCGGCGTCGCCGACCACGAACGACAGGTTGTAGGCGCGGTTCGGCACGGTGCGGATCACCTGCGCGATGGCGCTCTCGCGGCCGGCCACCAGCTCCACCGCGTACTGCCCCGCGGGCACCGAGAAGTGCGCCGCGTCGATGAACCGCACCGCCTTGAGCGACTCGATGATCCAGCCCGGCAGCGGCGACGTCGTGTCCTTCTGCTTGGGCGGGAGGAGCACGCCCACCGAGGAGTTCTTGAACACCTGCGGCCCGATCTCGAAGCCCGGGTTCTTGATGAGATTATCTGCCAGGATCAGCACTGGTTCATCAGATCATCTGCCCGTTTGTGTAATGGAAAGGAAATGTGATGCAGTTTTCGTGCTCAACCTTTGGTGGGGTACGGCGTGGGCAGCTCCTTGATGGCGACGGCGTCGAGCAGCGGGCCGCAGGACGGGTCCTCCTGCACGCCGGGGTTGGCGAAGGTGACCTGCGCGACGGGGGAGGAGGCGCGGAAGCCCCAGGCCCAGGTGTCGGCGGTGGCGCCGCTGTAGAGCGTGCGCACGGCCACGTCGGCGGGCGCCGACAGCGACGGCGACACCGCGACGCGGAGGGACTCGTCCTGCGCGCACGTGCGCGTCGCCGCGAACGTGAGCGCGTACAGGGAGCCCGGGCGGACGGTCACGTTCTGCGACGCGGCGGCGCGGTTGCCGAGGCGGAGCGCGTGCACGCCGTGCGGCACCGCGAAGAACATGCCGCCGGGCTGCGGCCCGCCGGAGACGTACTCGACGTGCCCCCGCACCGTCCAGCCCGGCAGCGAGTGGCGGCCCACGATGAGGGTCTTGTTCAGCTTCCGCGGCGCCGTCTCGAAGTTGCCGTTGATGAGCAGGCCTGCGAGAGCGACCAGTGAGCATAAATTAGTTCCTTCTTGCTCCAGATCTCGCACAAGAATCACAAGTCAGGTTGAATGCATCTGGTGACTCTAAACTACGGTCATGCTACTATTCTTTTTTTTTTTTTGAACCTCTCAAATCTGCATACAAATGTAGTATCTGTTCGTGCGTATACAAGCAAGTCAAAGACCCAAACGCTCACACACACACGACCAACCTACACCTATACACAGAAAAGAAACGCGTCCTTCGAAAAATCATCGGTAGGAACCGATGCGCGACGAGGGACGTCGCACTCCCTTTGTGTCCCCACGCGGTGAGAGGTACCCGAGAAAACCTGACCCATCCTCCAAAACAGGAGCCCAAACAACGGACTCCGACTCCACAAGCTCATCGCCGACGTCGGAGGAGAGGACGCCAACGACACGGGGCAGAGCTCGGAAGAACTTATTCCATTGATGACGACATTGCCGCCGCTGATCGCCGCCACCCGGAAACCTAGAGTTCCTCTCTTACACCAAAGAGAGGAAAGAAACAGATCTCACTCAACTTCATCCCCGGACGACCAAACCGGCAAATGGGCAACACCATCCGCGTCACCGGAATAGCCGCCAAGGCCACCGCTGGCAACACGAAGACCGCGCCTCAGCCGGCCCAGCAGGCACCATCCCCCACAGGAGAACGGGTAGCACGGTGAAGCAGAGCAGCAGCACATGCGCCGCCGTTCCAACTCAGACACCACCACGGAACCGCCCGCGATGACGCCCGCACCGCAATGCCGCCCGCTGGGGGCAACCGGCACTCCGCCGCCGGGGAAAAAGAAGAGGAGCAAAAGGTCGTCGCCGCCTTCAGTCACGCCACGGATGGACGCGACGCCGGGCCGAGCTCCGACGCTCCAGGCCACTCGCCACGGCAACCGCCGCACCGAAAAGGTGCGCCGCCGCCACGACGCAGGAGCGCCGCCGCCACGCCGTCGAGGACCTCCAGCGACGGCGAGAAGAGCAGCTGCCACGAAACTTGTCAATAGAAGCCCGCCAACTCCAACGCTAGCACGGACCTCCACCGCCAGAGCTTCGCCAGCACCAAAAGATCCCGCCATCGAAGCCAAGCTCGACGCGAGACACAACCATCCCTAACCCTAGCTAACCTATCTACAGGATCTAGGGGGGAATATGTACAACGGCCGGCGAAACCGCGACCCCCGCCCACCTCCAGCGCCAGAACGGCCACCGGAGGCGAGAGGGAGGCGACGGAATCGCCGCCGGAAGAGAATCGCCCTTGAAGTCGCCTCTGTTACTGTAGCAGACCGAGAGACTTCGAGGGGAAAGTGGAGACCCCTGATAGGCTCGCCTGGTCATGCTACTATTCACTTTTACTATGGAAGCAAGTAAAAAATGAGACCAACATTCCTCATAAGAAAAAAAAAATGAGACTTAGTACCTGTCCAGATCTTGCAAAGGAATCACAAAGTTTCTGGAACAAAGCAAGACAAAGGAATGACTAGCAAAAATGCTAGTACGAAGTTTATGATAATATAGTACAAGACGAGTCTGCTGGCTTGCGCAGATGACTAACAAAAACTGAAAGTGACCGCACGCAAGAACAGGCCACACAGACAAACAGAAATGGAACAACCACAAACTTGGTCCGTATCTTTTCCTCTTTGAGATCGAACTAAACGTACTGCATTGCTACATTACTAGTAGTAGGTCTCAGCCAAACAAGACAATGGCAGCAAGAACTAAAGCACAAACATTGTAGTAAGAGATGGAGAATGCGAGACAAAAACAGGAGCTCTGTTAGTCACCTTCAGCATCCTGCGCGCGACGAGGCGCAGGGGCCGGAGCCGGCGCGCTGACGGCGAGCGTGGCGGCCGCCGAGGAGGAGGAGACGGTGAGGAACAGCAGCAGCAGCACTCCCCATGGCAGCTCCATGGTTTCAGCTCACTTCACTTGCCCTCTACTGTTTCGCTTTCACTTTCGCTTTGCCTTCCTTCTTTCAAGGGAGTCGAGCTGTGTCTCTGTGTGAGCCGTGTTCCCCGGTCCTGAAGAAAAAAGCGGGGGAACTTCACAGAAGTCCTCCATAGTGTGGAAATTACTAATGAACCTCATATTCATGCTCCGGTGGACCGTGGCGATCTTTGAACGAAGGATCACTGTGAAAAGCACCAGCTGTAAAACTATATACTAATAACACTGCTGAAACCTAAAGACCATGACATGAAATTGGTGGAGCACAGAGTTCTTCTTATGTGAGTATGGAAATCTTGGGAAGAACGAAAGCTTTGTAAATATGGAGAAGCTAAATGGCCAAACAATTTCTCCACTTCACACCACTAGTAGCTTCTAGTAAGGTTCATCATCAGGACGTCCAGCTGATGCAGTAGGACATTTACCGCCGCCCCTGCCCGGTCAGGACAAAGCCGGTGGTGGCGCCACCAGTACTCGAACGCTGTCCTCCAATCAATAAATATTGCACCGATCCTTCCTTTGCCGTAATAATAAACGAGCAAAAGCCAAACAACCGAATCGAGCACGGATGTCATATGACCAAGGTCGGATATCAAGATGCTCCCATTTACAATGACGGTTCTTCCAGATATACTCCATTCCCATAATCCGCTCTACCATTTCTGTCGTGAAATAGTACCCGGCCCATTCGTTCCTTTCGCCGAAGAAGGAGAAGAAGAAAAAAACCCTCCATTCATCCATTTCCAGCTACAGCAGAGAGAGGTCTCAGCCTGAGAAGAGACGCTCCCCGTGCAATTCCCTCATTCATTCATTCTCTCGCGACGATAGAGCGGGTACCACAGCATCACCGCCGCGAGCGACGAGGACGTCGCTAGCGTTATGCACGGTCAGGGCACGCGTGGGACGACGAGTGACGCACCGCACCGCACTTCATGTACGTGGATTCGGGATCGGGCATCACCGTCGTCTCTCTCCAGTCGTGATAGGACTACTGCGCATTTACGGTGGTTTATGACTGCTCTACTTCGCGCCATTGCTGCGCGCCTCGGATGCTCTGTGGAGGTGCTGCGGTGGTGGGCGCGGGCGCCTCTGCACTTCTGCAGTCCATCCTTCCCGCGCCTGATGACTGCTGCGTCCCCCCATTGGGCGGCAGCGAGTGATGAGTGGTGGGGCTCGCGGATGGCAAAAGCGCAGCGCCGGGAATAGTGCTCGCCTCGTCGCGCGCGGTCACGTTCTCCGCGGCGGGGGCCCGTGGTGCCACGGGCATGGGGCGGCCCTCGCCCCTCCCTGCCGTCATGGCCATCACTCCACGGCACGCGAGGGCCCTGCCGCCCTGGCCTGTTGCGCTTGGCCGTTTCGTCACCGTCCACCACCCATCCCTCCATTTACTCGCTCTACCCGAACGCAACACAAAGGTGCGCCGTGCGCGGTGCTCGGCGCTTGCGATTTGCGAAAAGAAAAGGCACCGTGTCCGTCCCCCTGCAGCGGCGATCGGGGTCTTCGTCGACGGACCTCAGCCACTTGGATCGCACGCACGTAGAACGTGGCTACGTGCACGTTCTGGAACTCTCGTCTTTGCAATCGTTTGGGTTACTCCCAAACTAACGGGATCTTGCTTCGTGCTTGGGTATGTAAAATCAAGCTTTTGCGTAGTCATCTAGAACCGGTTCTTGTTAGCCTCTTCGTTTCTGTTCTTCTTCCTTGCCGCACAACTCATCCATTGTCGGTGAACTGCTCAAATTTCGAGAAAAACGAATTTGAGCTAAATTTAAAAGCAAATCTGCTTGTTTACTCGGTTTAACTCGTCGGTTAATTATCTAATAATTTATTTTTAAAAAATAAAAGTTCCACCAAAAACAAAAGCACTAAAGATTTAGCCCAACTAGTGGATGAGGCCTGGCTCCAGCCTAAAGTTGTGTAATTTTTACAATTTAGCCCTTTTTGAAAAAGTTTTTCACATATAGACCTTTGAGAAAAACATGTCCAGAAATGGACCCTTTTCTAAGCGCCGTGTGATTTGGCGCTCAGGTTGAACTGATGAGCGCCGTCATAATTGGCGCTCACCCTAGCCACGTCAACAGGCGAGCACTCGCTCGTTTTGCTGACTTGGCAGGGGGTGGGCGCCAAATCTTTTGGCGCCCACCCCCGGGCACACAAAAGGCTGGCCTTTCTTTCTTTCCTCCCTTCTTCTCACTTCATTCCAGTCGCACACACGAACAGAACAGCCGGCGCCCCCTTCTCTCTCCCATCCAATCTCCTCCACCAAATCGATCGATTCCGGATGGTTTGAGGCGAGATTTTTTAGACGAATTGCTTCCCCAAGTTATCCTCCTCCACCTCCATGATTTTCATCCAATGAAATTGCTTCTATGTCTCTAATGTCGCTACCCACCGGACCTGATTCGGGCTGGGTTGATGGCGACCAGAGCTGTCCGTTCCTCCGCCGGTTCTCGCGAAGATGTCAAGGTGGCCATCAGGTTCTTCCCCACCGAGGACCCCGGCGTCGGCGGCGACGGGATTTGGACCTCGGATGCACTGGCGGCGGCGTGCAGTTGAGGTTGCAGTGGACGCGCTCAAGGCGGCTGCACTGGTGTGCGAACGTCGACCAGGCGTCGCGTGCAGCGAGCCGATGGCGGTGTGGACGGTTTCCTCTCCGTCAACAGTGGTGGTAAAAAAAAACTGTTACACCTTAGTTTACCTATTTATATATCAACCATCTGACACCAAATTAATTTCACAATGTTTGTGCTATCTCTAGAAATCCTTAGATTTTGAGACAACTCTGCCATTCACGTATCCTAGTTGCACGAGCTTAGCTATCAATCGCATCATGTTTTAGAAATGAATTATTCTTTACTGGCTGATGGACGTGCAGCTGATAAGTGAGCAATGCAACGTTAGCCGGTCCAAGATTAGGCCTCCTTTGGATTGGAGGAAAATTTTTCCTTTCCTGCGTTTTTTCTGTGAAATTGAACTGTTTCCTGTGAAATTCCTGTGCGATTCCTGTGAAATTCCTGCGTTCCAAAGGAGGCCTTAGCCAACTTTGCAGATGTTCAACGGCCTCATCATCTGGCCATCCGGTTAGCAAATGCTTTCATACATTAGTTGAAATAATATTTTGCATTACGATGATAAAGCCCTCATATTTCCTTCAAGTAACACGTTTCACATGCTTATCTTGGTTATCTTGTGATAGGTCACCCCTGAACCAGGAGCCGCTCTTGTGAATCCTGTCGTAGGTGGTGTTGAATGCTCTCGTGAGTCGTGTGAGTTCTCCAGAAGACTGAGTCATCTGATGTAATGCTTGGACCGAATCTCCAGAAGACCATTGTAGCAAGAAGTTTCATGATTTAGTCCATTTCTCCTTTGTTTCAGCTGCAGCTATTCAGTTTGCTTGCAGCCAGGCCCATGATTGAATTACCCAACAAGTCATGTTTTTTTTTTCTGAACAATGAACAAGTCATGTTAACTTTACATTTTATTGGTGAGAAATTTCCTTAAACATGCCGTCTGGTGCAAGATTGAAATATGAGACTCGTTTGATTTTAAGCTCCAAATCTGGTTAACAGCACGAAGGATATCTACAAACCATTCATGCATGCTTTAATTCAGTTATTTTTAATGAGTTTCGAGGAATGGGCTTACGACTTATCGGAGCCACTTTTCTACTTTTCACGCGAATACAACTTATGAATCCACACGCTTGCAAATTCGAATTTTCTCTGATATACTCGCAAGATGTTTGCTTTTACAAAAAAAGGTACAAAGCGACCAGTTAGCTCAATAAAAAACATCGGATGGACGAGCCGATGATTCCTTTCATATTTCAGCTTAGGCCGTGTTTGGATACAAAGTATTTTTAGAGTTTTGTAAGAATAGTACGGTTTCGCAAAATACTTTGGTTTTAAGAGACATGAAGGTGTTTGGATGTAATTTTTTTTGTAGTTTTAAAAACCATAGTATTGCTAAAAATGCAACCATTTTGGAGTTTTAAAAACACCACTCATGACCTCTTTTTTCTAAACCATGCTAAAACCATGGTTTTTTGATACTTTGGTTTTAAAAAACTACACCCAAGCATGTCTATATGCTACTTAAAAAATGTTAAAGATAAGGAAAAAAACATAAATAAGAAAGCTTAAAAAATGTTACAGAGAAGGAAAAAAAATAAATATGAAAGACTAATAAAATAGAATGAAATGAAATGAGTACAAACAAGGCCGACATGTAAGATGGACATGGGCTGCGGACTGCAGTTGCTGCGGAGCGACTGGAATGAAGAAAGGGAAAAGAGGGGAGGAAAGAAAGAAAGGCCCGCCTTTTATGTGCCCGGGGGTGGGCGCCAAATCATTTGGCGCCCACCCCCTGCCAACTCAGCAAAACGAGCGAGTGTCCGCCTGCTGACGTGGCTAGGGTGAGCGCCAATTATAACGGCGCCCGTCAGTTCAACCTGAGCGCCAAATCACACGGCGCTCAGAGAGGGGTCCATTTCTGGACATGTTTTTCTCAAGGGTCCATATGTGAAAAACTTTTTTAGAAAGGGCCAAATTGTAAAAATTACACCCTAAAGTTTTGAGTTGGCACCGGCAGGCCAGACCACCAAGGCTTGCAAAATTGCCATGGGCTTTATCAAGCTCCACCTCGATCGGCCCGGCAAATGGTCATCTTACATCACCCGGCCCATTCATCTCATTGCTAAACTGCAATTAACAGCATACTTTTGGAACAACATTTGCTACGAGGTGCAGAAGTTATAGTACCGGTACGTATCATATGTCAATAATGTGATCAGAAATCATCTTTCAAATCATGAACATCGTAGTCAATTAGTAATAGTATTAGTGTTTACAACAACAACCACCACCTTGGAAAAAATGATAGGACACATGAAAATGAACGTCCAGTGAACAAGAACCATATAATCAGATACTACTATATCAGAGAACGTCAGACACTGTATCACACTCTCTTCTGTGCTGGAAGTTCATGCGGGTGCAGCTATGCTGTGAGCGGAATCAATCTGACAGCCTACGCGCCAGGCACCGTAGAGCAGAGCAGAGCGATCGAGCTGGGGTGCTCTCGTATGATCACAGCAACGGCGTGCGGGCGAAGGCACGTTGCGGATTTGATTCTGATATCGCGTCTGCCGGCAAGTGATCTCCTCATCCTGATTCGGTAGCAGCATGCTGATTCCTGAGTTGTTGTTTTGGGTAATGTAACAGGATCTGGTAGCAGCATGCATGCTGCACCAGAGGCTAGAGAGCCCCCAGCCTGATCGTCTCCGGCCGATCGATGGTGCGATGCTTGGAAAATACAATGCAAAGGATGTATGTGGTTATGTATTTATTTATTTATTTGGAGAAAAGATGTACTGGAGTATGTGGATTTCAATGACGTGAAAGAAGGGCAAGCAAACACACGAGTGAGAGGAGACCAAACACGCCCAAAACATTTTCTAGTAGCGGATCAGATACGTCTGATCATGTGGCGTCATTGCATCAGGCCGCGCTCGCGCTGGATCAACACGACGATTGCTTCGGACGAACGAAAGGTCGGCTGCAAAACTGACGCGAGCTGCTGCCTGGTGCCTACACGCATGCACACAACAATGCATCAATGCTCTGCACTTCCTCACTTTCATTTCATGTATAAATATGCACCCTAGAGGCAGACAGCTTATCGTCAGCCTGCCCGGGCGAACTGAAGACGAACTCGCTCCACAACTCCAAGAAGCATCGAGCAGCGAGGCCTTTTTATTCTTTCTTGAAGTAATGTCAAAGACGGGGGCATTGGATCTTGCTTCGGGCTTGGGAGGATCCATTGGCAAGGACCAAGTCAAATCGGCCGTTGAACAGTACTTTCTCTCTTTCCATATCCTTCAATAATTTTGTTATTTTTCTTTCCCGGCTTAAGCAATTGTCTTTTTTTTTTCTGTTCGGTGCCATGACGAAGCATATAGAATGATGAACTAGAGAGATTTGCTAGCTATTGGTTCCTTCTCAGGTGGACTGCAAGATGTTTCCAGCTTTATAAAAGAAATAGTTCACAAGTAAATAGTTCACAAGTAAATTTTCAAAATCTCAATCACCTAAGAACTTGCAAGTGTGTAATTTAAATCGTGCAAAGTAAATGCTCAAAATTCGGCAAATGGAGGGCAAGCTAAACTTTGTTTTTACAAAATCAGTGCAATTATGGTTTAATAAATATGCTGTTAGAAGGGATTTTGTAAAAGAATGTGGCCTTTTTTCATCCTTTCTTCGGGAAAAAAAATGTCTAAAAGAAATCCGAAATGGCCAATTTGCAAATAAGGGGCCTCCAGTAGCGTTAAGGGGGAAAAAACCTGCTACACCTTGCTCCTCCTACGGAGACCGGCGGCAATCGCATACCCCCCTCCGCCCGCCGCCTCGGGCTCCCAGCCACGTCCAACTTAAACCACTGGCCGGGCAGCACTGTCTCCCGTAGCTCCACCGTCGCTTCTCCGTCGAGCGACGGCAATGCGGCAAGTCTTCTCGCACCGCGTGCAGCTTTTCGCGGCCGCACGCAAGTCGTTCGGCGAATTGCCGGAGTCAGCTGAGCACCGGCGTCGGCGTCGGTTGCTGTGTTCCTCCACCAACTATGCTCGATGCTAAGCTTCTGGCGTTCTGTTCGCTCTACCTGAGTCCTGACAGTTCATCAACCAACGCTAGCTGATCAGCAGTCATGTAATCATCGCCACGTGCAGGAGCCTCCAGCTGCTTCGGTGAGTGTTTCGCCATTTCGTCCAGGAGGCATGGATGTTATACTAGAATGGGCGTGCATATTTTGATGCCGAGAGAGGGATGCTATTCATTTATTGTAGGTTTTTTGATATATAGTGTTCGAGGGGAGAAAATCATTCTTTTTCCTCAGTCTTTGAGATAATAATTGCCAATTATATGTTATGGACAGTGTATCGATTCACTAGTCCATAGATTCAAACAGGCACACTGCACTAGGGGAAGATCCACTTTAGGCTATATGCAATTCCCCGATCCTGGACAATTTCAGTTTGTACCTGCTCTTATTTCTAAGGTTTATATGGTTTATCCGAAATGATCATCTCAACAGTCACATAACAGAACATAAACGTGCCCTCTCTTTGACTGCATCATTCTAATTGATTTTCATTTCATTAGGTATGTCAGGTACCATGATCTACACGGAGGTGAAGAAGAATCAAGGATGTCAAATTACACTGATCTGGTAGTCTTCAGTAATGCTTAACAACTTCCTTCAGTTTTTGTTAATGTTTGGGAGTCAAAATTTCAAATATGCACTAATCCTATTGCACGGCTCAGGTAAACAAGTATTATGATCTTGCTACTAGCTTCTACGAATATGGCTGGGGTGACTCGTTTCATTTTGCTGGCAGGTGGGCTGCATACATTGCTGTTGTTATTACTATTTGATAATACCTGTTTATCTTTGATTAAGATGTTGAACTATTCTGTCATAATGGTGCCACGTTCTTTTGTCAACTCCTTGTATATATTTCAGATGGCACGATGAAACTTTTCGCGAAAGCATTAAGCGGCATCAGCATTTTATTGCACTACAGCTGGGGCTTAAGAAGGGGATGAAGGTTGGTGGATCAGCGTAACTCTTTTGCTATTAAGCATAGAAATATGAACATAAGTGCTAAAAGAATTCAAAGATAGGTATAGAGTATAGTTTCCCAAGTAACATCTAAGGCAAATTTTCTTTACCCTCTGATACCTCCAGTATAATGCTCTTGTTCTGAAATACTTGTTCATCAACTCATTATTTGTTTTTAAGGCCACTAAAAATCATTTTATTCTATTTGAGGTTCTGGACGTGGGATGTGGAATTGGTGGACCTTTAATAGAAATAGCCAGATTCAGGTAATGATATGAAGTATAGTTTCATTTCGCGTTGAGTTAATTGAGACGTGAAAATCATGCAAAACAATATGACCCTTCCGATGATTTTTATTGTAGCTCAACACTCATAACTGGATTGAACAACAATGATTACCAGATGTCAAGGGGCAAGGTTCATATGTTTGATCATCTTCCTCTTGGAATAGAAAACAAAACTTTCAGCATATTCATATATCAGAGTTTAAAATCGGTTTCTGTCATTACAGGAGCTCCTTTTTTCAGCTGGTTTGAGTGAGCAATGCAACTTTGTGAAGGTAAATTGGCGTTGTTTGTTTTGTGTCCTTTGGGTCGTTCTCTTTTCTAGCTATGGATAGTGAAGAAGCAAGGGTAGCTTATATTCTATTTGTAATTTAGGGGGACTTCATGAACATGCCAATCCCTGAGAACACCTTTGATGCAGCATATGCATTACAGGCCACATGTCATGCACCTGATGCGGTGTGACTCGAAACATGCTTCTGACCAGATCACTGGTTAAGTCATGAGCGTACATCTGCATTGTTATTTACGTCTTATTTCTCCCCGGTTCTTACAGCGAGGCGTCTACAGGGAGATCCACCGAGTGCTGAAACCAGGGCGGTATTTCGCTTTAGATGAATGGTGCATGACTGATCGATTTGATCCAAACAATGCTAAACATTTGGCCATCAAAGCCGAGATTGAGCTCGGCGATGGTTTGCCTGACATCCGCACCACTCGGCAGTGTGTCCAAGCTATGAAAGATGCAGGATTCGAGGTGTTGTACGCATATATCAACCAACAAAGATCCACGTGGAAGTACTTTTGTATGCTGGAATGATTTCGTTCATCTCTTATTGAAGGTTACCTTTGCAAGGGATCTCTCTGAGGATTTTCCTTGCCCATGGTACCAGCCAATGGATCCTAGTCATTTCTCATGGACTAGCTTCCAGTGCACACGCCCCGGACGCTTCATCACTCGTGCAATTGTAATACAAAAAGACTGGCCTTTAAGATGATTCTCTATTTCATTATGTGGTCTGCAGTTTTTGGTCCCGAGGTGTTTTACTCTGCTGACTTATATTTTCTTTTTGCAGCTCAACACACTGGAGTTCCTCCATATTGCCCCAGCCGGCAGCATGAGAGTCTACCACTTCCTGCAGACTGCCTCTGAAGGCCTCCTAAAGGGTGGCCGGTAAGTCTTCTCTTCGCCTTTTTCAATACAAAGGCAACTGGAGCTGCTCCAATGATGAATCAAATTCATTTTCCATAGAAGTAATGGGTTATGCATGATCTCAGGGAAGGGATCTTCACGGCAACTTTCTTCGTTGTTGGCCGCAAACCTCTCCAGGAGACTGAAACAGTGAATGGCGATCTTTGATTTGTTTGGACAGTTGAAGCTGCCATACAATGTCGTAAGTACTATGTGCTTGTACAGAGTAGCGAACTGCCTACTTCTTCTGTACCGTAGTGTTGTTTCAGTCCTACGCTTTAATTTGTATAGAGGCGTTGGATCTCATTTCCAAGATGCTTGTTTTACTGTACTGGGTTACCCGTTACTGTTAGAAAATATACGTTGCTTTATTGTACCGCCACTTAAAGTTGCAATTGCATTTTTTTTTTCTTGGCATCGATGTAAAGCGTAGATTTGCCAAATGTGAATATCAATAGGTTCGTCACCAGAATTATTTCTAAGTGATTATAACTAGATTGAATTTAATTAGTATGCATAGGTTACCAAGAGTCATGATTGTGAATAGCACAATGTTTTATTTCCTTAAGCAGAAGCTAAATTTGACCAGAGGTTTACTTCAGAGTAAGTACTAGTTCAATCCAAAATGTCCATGGATGCATCAGTACGTACATCATAGTGAAACAGGGGAAAGAGAGAGTAGTAGTACAACATCTGAACAATCCACAGACCACAACTGCAATATATAATGAACCAGAAAAAAAAATCAAACCCAGACACACATCATGGCAAAAGAATGACAGGTAGACACACGCACACGACCACCGGTGGGTAGCACACTACTAGCACTCTACTGTAGCATCGCCATGGAGGCGACCGCGGCCAATGCCATGGCAACGACGGCCCGGTAGCCAGCGCTAGCGGCGGCGCCATTGGCGTTGGGTGCGGGAGCGCTGGTCGTCGCGTCAGGCGAGCTGTCCGTCGACGCCGCTGGCGGTGACGCCGACGCGCTGCTGTCGCTGGGGGGCGGCGCGGAGCTCGCCGGCGCCGGCGCCGGCGAGGCCTTCTTCTTCTTGGACGCGGCGGGCGCCGGGGAAGGGGCGTCAGAGGAGCGCGGTTTGAGGACGCGGATGTTGACCTTCTGGCCGGCGGCGCAGTGGCCGGGGACGCCGCAGATGAAGAAGCGGTGGCCGGGGCTCTTGATGACGATCTTGTCGTCGCCGGAGGTGTGCGTGGCGATCGGCGTCGAGTTGGTGCAGCTGTCGTAGTCGGCCTTCTTCACCTCAAGCACGTTGTGGATGCCCTTGGGGTACTGGAACTCTGCACGCGGCAATGCAAGTGGGTGGTGCCATGATCATCAGCAGCAGAATTCAGAACGAAAACGTGTTCATTTAAAAATCTTCTACGCCGAAATGATCACGAAAAGAACAAAAATGAAAAAAAGGAAGCGGCTAGAATGCAACAAAACGTGCAGTCTAAGGTCCACGTCCAATGATGCTTATATACTACTACTCATAAATCGCCAAAAATGTCAAAGTGCTTCACTTTACAACTACTGGGTTCACAGTGGTATACCGATAGATGCCCGGTGGTTGCAGCCAAATGATAGTTCGGCAACTACTGTAGGATCTTTAGGATAACTATATATTGTCCGACATTATGTTCCAAGTGTGCAACCTGAATTCCAGCTACACCGAACAAACCATAATGTAGATGGCATGGTAGATCATGCACTGCAGCACAATATATGATGCTAGGAACCATTTACCTCAAATTCGAGCTAGCGAAGGTTATATCATCTGTTTATGCTAAAGTTCAGGCTGTGTATTGATTGATCCAGCTGTCAATGAGCATACTACTTTGGACAGCCTCAAAGTCATATGCCATAAACTAGTAACAAGGGACATCAACGAGGCCGGTTTCTTGGCTGGCTTTTCTGATTCAGATCTCCAGTAAAATTGGATCGTATTACCGTGCGCGCCACCTGCATGAGACCTCCGTGAACGGCCCTTAATAAAACTGCATAAAGCTCTGCAGTTATGTACAGCGCAGCGTGCAGTAATAAAAAACATAAAAGTGGTGGTAACAGAGCTGTTTTGCCTCTAATCTCTTTCAGTGGCGTGGTTAAAGCAAGACTCTTCATCTAGACGCAAGATAAAAGGAGAAGAAGGAGGCATTGTAAAAGTACTGACGGTGACAAGTGACTGGAATTCATCTTTGAGCCAACGAGGAAAGGTCCGTAACAGCATATGGTGCGTACTCAACATTGACTAGCATGTGGATCTACTATTGATATGATTACGAAAGAAGCTATACTGAGAGGATCAGCTAGCTCTGTTACTGTACAAACATTGTATAGCCAAACAAAGTTTCATCCGCTTTATTTATCTTAATTCTCAGCTGGCCACCAACAATAACAGTCTGAAACTCTGAATAATGGTACTTAAAATGTAGAGTGAGAAGAGTACTATAGGGCTTGCCTATGGTGTCTCCGATATGGAAAGTCTTCTTCCCGGCCCAGTCGGAGTAGTTGACGCTGCCGAGGATCGTCCACCCGTTGGTGTCGCCGACCTTGTAGAGGACCGCCGACGATGTTGTGGCCATGGCGAGCCCAAGCGCGAGCACCAGCAAGTGCTTCATGCTCATGGCCATTGCTGCACTTGCTCTCCCCTACCCAACCTCAGGCCTTCTGATCTTGAGAGGACGAGAGAGAAGATGCCAAGAGCAGGGAAGACGAAAGGAATGTAGCTGCGCTAGCTTTGCGTGTGCCTACGCTATGCCGAGGAGCACCATTTATAGATCGTTGATTACTTTCAGCATTGACGTTTTTGCCCCTGTTCTCGACGACGTGCTCTGTTTTTTTCCTGTTTTCCTTGCACTTGGTGGAGGCAGGTTCTTGTGCTGTTTTAGCTCTTGTTCCTTGAGTAAAGCAAACTCAAAAGCTGGCCGTGAATCCAAGGCTTGATCATGAGGCTAGCTGTTTCGTCTGGTCTCTGCCGCCAATGGGCGTGAGTGGCCTCTGCTGGTGAGTTGGAGATCGTTTTCTTTTCATAGAAGCAAGCAACAGTTGTAGGCATGCATGCATGGGCTTCCTTTTTGATCTCTTCGGTGCTTGTAACGGGGCAGGTCTTTTTCGTTCCACGGATGAAGAGAGCCAGGAACAAGTCCGGGCCACGATGAGCCGTATGAATGAAGTCTTGTATCGTGAGGAGATGCTATGGCTCCAACGCTCGCGGATTACTTGGTTGAAGGACGGAGATCGAAATACCAAGTATTTTCATAGGCAGGCACAATGGCGCGTGAAGAAGAATAAAATTAAGCGTCTCAAGGACCGCAATGATCAGTGGTGCGAGAATCCAAAGCTGCTTGCCGACATGTCTAAGGATTTTTTCCAGGTGTTGTATACGCAGGACCAAGGAGTGGAGCCGGATGTTGTCCTGGATTCGTTCACATGCAAGGTGACGGAGGATATGAATTCACTACTGTGCAAAGACTTTAGTGACGAGGAAATCGGTGATGCTCTTTTCCAAATTGGGCCGCTAAAAAAGCCCCCGGCCCGGACGGATTCCCTGCGCGTTTCTTCCAGCGGAACTGGGCAGTTATGCGAGAGGATGTTGTGCGGGCAGTCAAGGAGTTCTTCCGCACGGGGCAGATGCCAGACGGTGCGAATGAAACTGCAATTGTGCTTATTCCGAAGAAGGATCACCCTGAGGTACTTGCTGATTTCCGTCCCATTAGTTTGTGCAACGTAATGTATAAGATAGTCTCAAAGTGTATGGTAAATCGTCTTCGGTCGTTGTTGCATGATTTAATTTCCCCAAATCAGAGCGCCTTTATCCCAGGAAGAATGATAACTGACAATGCTCTCATTGCCTTTGAGTGTCTGCATGCTATTCAACACTCTACTTGAGAAAGGAATAATTTTTGTGCCTATAAGTTGGATTTATCTAAGGCTTATGATCGTGTGGATTGGTCGTTTCTTGAGAAAGTTCTAGTGAAGCAGGGCTTTTCACCAATGTGGGTACAGTGGGTCATGTCTTGTGTAACCACGGTACGCTACTCGGTCCGCTTCAATGGGGTTCCGCTGGAATCCTTTGCACCATCACGCGGTTTACGCCAAGGAGATCCTTTGTCCCCGTATTTGTTCCTCTTTGTAGCAGAAGCTTTATCTGTGTCATTGCAGAAGGAAGTGGATAATCATAATATAGTTGAGCTGAAGATCTCTTGCAGTGCTCCCAGAATTTCACATTTACTTTTTGCTGATGATGCTCTTCTATTTTTTAAGGCTAATTGTGACCAGGCCACTCGCGTAAAGGAGGTGATCAGCAGGTTCGAACATGGAATAGGCCAGCTGCTGAGCCCAGCGAAATGCTCTCTACTGTCCAGAGAACAGTTAGATGAGACATGCAAAACCCAGATCAAAGATATATTAGGCGTGCAGAAGATTGATTTTGAACCCAAATATCTTGGCTTACCAACCCCGGATGGTAGACAGAAGGGAGAGAGGTTTCAACTGCTGCGGGAAAGATTTGGGAAACGTTTGACAGTGTGGTCAGAAAAGTTCATGTCGGTCGCTGCTAAGGAGACTCTCATTAAGTCAGTGGAGCAAGCCATCCCAACTTATATTATGAGTGTTTTCCAACTAACCAAAACCACTTGCGAAGAGCTGGCTCGAGGAATTAGAAATTTCTGGTGGGGTACAGAATCTGGGGAAAGAAAAACCTATTGGTTAGCCTGGGAGAAATTTACCAGGAGCAAAGAAAAAGGAGGATTGGGTTTTAGAGACTTTCATTTGTTTAACCAAGCATTACTGGCACGCCAAGCATGGAGACTTATTGAATTTCCTGATAGCCTTTGTGTTAGACTGCTTCGTGCTAAATACTACCCCAATGGTGATTTACTGGACACGGCCTTCCCAACGCAAGTGTCGCCGACTTGGCGAGCTATTATGTTTGGTCTAGAACTCCTTAAGAAAGGCGCAACCTGGCGGGTGGGTGACGGAAGTAAGGTCAAGATATGGAGACACCTGTGGATTCCGAGGCCGATATTTTTGAAACCGGCAGGGAAAAGGAGACCATGCAGATTAAAGCGGGTATCTCAGCTTATCGACAGCAACACAGGTACGTGGGATGTTGAGCTGTTGCGCAGGTTTTTCCATCAGCATGATGTAGAGGAGATTCTGAAAATCCATGTCCCTTCTCCACCAAGTCCTGAGCTGGTGGCGTGGCACTTTGAGACAACAGGCTGCTTCACAGTGCGAAGTGCCTACCGTCTTGCTGTCGAGCTGAAGGACTTGCAGGAGGGTGGTGCAGGTGCAGGTTCCAGTTCCAACCCGAATGGTGCAAGGCCAATGTGGAAGAAGCTATGGAAGCTCCCAGTGCCCCCAAAGGTGAGATCTTTTGCCTGGAAGCTGATCCATCATGGGTTGCCAACGCGGGTTGATAAGATGAAGCGGCGACTGGAGGAACAGGGTACATGTGAGATATGTGGACTGGAAAATGAAGATGACTACCATGCTGTTATGAGATGTGATCATGCTGTGGCTCTGCGAGACGCGATGCGAGAAGTCTGGACGCTGCCAGCTGAACGGACTCTCGGAAATTCAGGCCCAGAGTGGCTACTGAATGTCATTAACGATAATGATGTAGACTCTGGGGCACACTTGCTTATGATCCTGTGGAGAGCTTGGTTCGTGAGAAACGAAATGACACATGGTAAAGGCCGGGTTCCTGTGCAGGTCTCGGCGAAATTCCTTGCTGAATATTGGGAGGAACTGTGCTCTGTCCGACAAGTGCAAGTAGAAGATAAGAAAGGAAAGCAGGCGCTAGGAGGTGGAGCTCGACAGCGAGTGGAAACATCTATGCAGAAGCTGAAGAGATGGATCCCTCCCGACCCAGGTTGGGTTAAGATTAACGTGGATGGTGCTTTCACTGAAGCTACTGGGGAGGCCGGTATCGGCATCGTCATGAGGGACAACGTGGGCAGAGTACTGTTGTCGTCATGGAGAGTCCTGTTCAGGGCGAACAGCGCTGAGGAAGTTGAGGCACTCGCGTGTAGAGAAGGACTAGCGCTTGCAGCTGAATGGACGAGGCAACAAGCTGTACTGGAGTCAGATTGTGCCAGGGTCATCCAGTTCCTAAAAACTCCGGGGGAGCAACGGTCGAGCGTTGGTTATGTTATCAAGGAAGCACTGGCCTTTGCTTCTCAGCTGCCGGCGGTGGTCTTCAGACATACGAGAAGAGAGCAGAATGTCGTGGCTCATGAGCTCGCACAGTTAGCTAAACGATTGTGTCATAGTGCAGTGTGGCGTAATCGTGTTCCTTCGTGTGCTGAGCAGCTAGTTGCTCATGATTGTAATTTCACCTTGAGTAACTAATAAAGCTCTTCTTCTTCGCAAAAAAAGATGTACACTATTTTATTCGGATTTGCTATGTTTCTGTTGACTGACTGAGGTGCGATAATGGAAGTTGGCGAGACATATTCAGTTAAGACTTTGAGGCTACGCCGTATTCGTGAGGATATTTGTTAGGAGCAGGTGAACAGATTCAGAGTTTAATTAGGCGTCTATGACGGTTTTGGCTGTATGCTATGAGGTGATTTTAGAAAAAAAAATGAAACAAGGGGGCCATCGCCTCCTGTTGGCTACAACAAAGCTCCGTAAGTGATGGGACGAGTTTGGCCATCAGTGAAGCTTCAATTTACGTACATGAATTAGAACAAAATGTAATTTACACAAATGTAAAAAAAAATACTTCACAATATTGATATAGACATTTCAGGCTCATCACACTCACACAACCTTTTGTCAACTTCTTCTATATATACATGTTGATGTATTCATTACAAGTATTGATTAGCTACCTAAGATATCATCATTTCAGGAGGGGACGGTGAGAGAATCGTTGAAGGGTTTGATCTATACTCCTCACCGTCGATGAACGGCTAAGCATTAGATTCAACAAGGATCTTGTCATACTTCACTCTACCTGTAGTGTCGAGTCTCTCTAGCGGTAGTGTTGGAGCCATTGACAGGATCAGGGGTGGAACTTTATTGTGGCCAAAGGTGGACATGCCCCCCCCCCCCCCCCCCCCCTCCCTCTCCTGACTTTTGTAAAATTACTTAATAATCCTTGATTTGAGAGAAAAGATGCAAATCTGGTACCTTCCTTGCAAATGTTCTAGGGCCCCTTGTAAAGTTGTTAGATGGCCCCCTCACCCCTTTAAAGTTGTTAGATGCCCCCTCCCTAAAATCCTAAACCCTAGAGCTCAGTTTCGCCTTTACAAGACATCACCAGTCGCCGGCAATGTTAGGTGAAGGTTGAAGACGATGGCTAGGTGGGCGAACACTATGTTTTCAGTTGGGTGGGTAACATCCTCGGGAATGGTTTTAACAGCAGATGGAACATACTATGTTTACGAACTGGACATCCTCATGTTTCACGTGCGTGCTATATGTTTTTAGCAGCTGGTGGAACATACTCCGTGTTAAGAGTTCAATTAGGTGTCCATGACGTTTTTTTTGTTTTTGGTTAACATGTCTCCATGACGGTTTTGGCGGGAGGCTTGACGGAACCGATCCCAATTCATCGATTCGCACCCCTTAAGATACCCTCTGCTGCGCGGCAACTCTCTTTCTTCTTCCGGCCCCAGCAGCTCCGAACGAAGCACCTCTCCCGCGCCTCATCATGGGTTCCGGGCCCGTGCCTACCGGAGTCACCGCCGGGCGGATCACGTCCCGACCCCTGGACTGGGTGATGCTCGACTGCGAATTCCGCCGCTCGCGCGACCACGATTTCACGGACGCCAACTGGGCGTACGGGGTCACCTCCTCCGGCGACCGCGTCGGCGTCGGCCTTAGCGCGGCGACGCCACCCGAGACCTCCCTCCTCCTTTTGGACTGGTGTCCCGACACGAGCAAGGAGGACGACGACGGACGACAGAGATTCGTCGGGTATGGATACGAACCAAACGAGTGGCCATCGGACGCGGCCAGAGCCGTGGCGGCGTACCGCGGCGCCATCCTCCTGCGCCTCGTTCTCCCAACCACGCGCGGCAACCGCGACGAGGAGTTCTTCGTGTACCAGGCTCGCCCGGCCGCCGCGACGACGACGCTCACGAGGCTCCCCGCCTGCGGACGACACGAGCGCGTAAACTATTTCGATACAAACAACATGGGCATCCTGTGCCGCGACGGCGACGGCGGTAGAGGAGGAGACTTCACCGTGGCGCACCTGACGGTGACTCACAATCGCGACGACACGGTGACGGCCGAGCTCTGCCGCCTGCGCGGCCGGGACGGCGCGTGGAGAGCCGCGCCCCTGCCGATCCGCCACGGCGACGACGGCAGAGGCGACGACTTGCTCTGGTGGGAGACCGACGCGGTCGTCAACCTCGGCGACTCCACCATCGGCTGGGTCGATTACCTGAGGGGCATCCTGTTCTGCGACGACGTTCTCTGCCCGAACCCCGAGCTCCAATACGTCCCGCTTCCCGTGAACCCTCACGAGGGTTACGAGAACGACGGGGTCGGCGGGCGAAGGACGCTGTCTCCGTTTCGAAGCGTGTGCGTGACGACGACGACGACGAACCGCAACAACGGCGCTCCGGCCATCAAGTTCGTCGACGTCGCGCCATGGAACGTCTGGTTCTACGGCACCCCGGACTACTCTCGCCGTATCCCCGCCATCACCTCGTGGACGCTGAGCGGCGACCGGCGGACGTGGGTGGAGGACGGCAGGATCGACGTCGTCGATTTCTTCGCCCTCGCCAAGCGCCACAACCTCCCGTGCGTCCTGCCGCAGTACCCCGTCGTGGACATGAAACGCCCGCAAACCATTTACGTGGCCTTGAGCGAGGACGGATTATATGTGGATGACAAGATGTTCCTCGTCGCGGTGGACATGAAAAGCAAGACGATTGGTGGGTATCTTTACTATGCATGCATCTACAAATCGGACGAGGAGGGTAACATCGATATTGGTGTAACCTACAATTTGCCGTTCCTGCCGTGCGAATTCTCCAGGTACCTGGGCCTGGTTGCGCTTGACACCATGGCTCCTCCAAGCGTTTCTGATTCTGACGACGCCGTTTCAGAACGCCCCTGCGCAAGCACTGCTGCAGGGAATGTTATACGGTTTGGTTCCGTTTCTTTCGATGGCGGAATATGTAGCAAGGAAGTATGTACTGCTGCTGGCCTTCGGTCCAAGTTGATTTTTGGAGGTTCATGCCGCAAGAAAGCAGAGAAGAAGAGGCCTTCGATTGTTCAGATAGGAAGTATGTGCGTGGAGATCAGAGACGCGTTGTTCTCTGCTCCCTTGTGTCAGAAGCCGATTATGAGGTTTGGTTAGACAACCTGTGCTACTTTCCGCCAAGCTTGATAATGTTTGGTTTAGTACTATCAGCAAGCTTGAGTAGTCATTTGTTTGCAAGCATCGTCTGCATTTTGTAACTAATTAAAAATATTCAAGCTGAACCAGCACAACCTTCGTGCAACATATGTGCGCGCTACGTACTCATCTGAACTCGATTGTTATACTCTGCAATATTGGAAGATAAATCATCAGTAGTAGCAAATAAATAAACTACAGCAATCCTGTGTCGTATGCAAAAGCAACGTCGCCAAAAAGTCCAAATGAACATGTACATACTAAGATTTATTTTATCATTAAAGAAAGTTGAAATATACCTTATAACTTTGCATGTTTGAACTAATATTTTGAATAAGACGAATGGTCAAAATTAGCGAAAAAAATCAATAGCGTCAACAAATTAAAAAACCGGAGACAGTACGGGGTAAGCTCTAATTCTCTAAAATTGAGGATGTAATGGGTTGCCCTTAGCAGGACAGCGGTGGCGAGCCATTGAAACATGGAGTAATTATCAATTGCTATGAGGTGATTCTAAATGGAAGAAAAATTGAAGCCAGGGGGGCCATGGCCCCTGTTGGCCACAAGAAAGCAATACTTCAGATCATCACTCATACAGTCTGTTATCAACTTCTTCTACATAAACATGCTGATGTAACCATTACAAGTTATAGAGTAGCTAGCTAAGAGATCATCATTTCAGGAGGGAATGTGAGAGAGTCGTTGAGTGGCTTGATCCACACCTTTCCGCCGATGAACGGCTGCGCTTCAGACTCAACGAGGTTTTTGACATACTTTACTCTAGTAGCAGTGCTGGAGCCATTGCCATAACTAAGGCAGACCTTGATTGTGGCTATGGGTGAAGCTACATTGACCCCGGGGGGGGGGGGGGGGGGGGGGGGGGGGGTGAAGTTTCAGTGATTAGCATCTCATTTTCACATCATATGCACTCAGCGGCACTCGGATCTTCATAACCCAACTGACTTTATTAAATTGCTTAATAGTCTTTGGTATTGATGCAACGGCGGGCTATGTTTTTAGCAGTCGTTGGAACATACTCCTACTCCGTATTCAGAGTTCAATCAGGCGTCCATGACGTTTTTTTTCTTCTTTCCTTTGGTTAACATGTGTCCATACGGTTTTGGCGGTACACGCTCCACGGAACCGATCCCAATTCATCTCCACACCCCTTAGATATCCTCCTCTGCTACGCCGCAACGATCGAGGACCTCTTTTCCGTTCTTCCGGCCCCGCCACCTCCTCCCCTGCCACGCCGCATCATCCGTTCCGGTGCCGTGCCTGCCGGATTCGCCACCGAGCGGATCATGTACCGGCCCCTGGACTGGGTGATGCTCAACTGCGACGTCCGCCTCTCGCGCGACCACGGTTTCACGAACGCCAGCTGGGCGTACGGGGTCACCTCCTCCGGCGACCGCATCGGCGTCGGCCTCAGCGCGGCGTCGCCACCCCAGACCTCCCACCTCCTCTTGGACTGGCGTCCGGACACGAGCAAGGAGGAGGAGGAGGATGAAGAACGACAGAGATTCAGACATCGATACGAACCAAACGAGTGGTCGTCGGACGCGGCCAGAGCCGTGGCGATGCACCGCGGCGCCATCCTCCTGCGCTTCCTCCTCCCCACCACGCGCAGCCGCCGGGGCGACGAGGAGATCTTCGTGTACCAGGCTCGCCCGGCCGCCGCGACGACGCTCACGAGGCTCCCCGCGGACGGCACGATCGCGTAAACGTCTTCCTTGAAAACAACATGGGCATCCTGTGCCGTGACGACGGCAGAGGAGGAGGAGGAGACTTCGCCGTGGCGCACCTGACGGTGTCGTCGTTGCCCCTGGGGCCCGAGCGCGGCCTGGTGACAGCCGAGCTCTGCCGCGTGCGCGGCGGGGACGGCGCGTGGAGCACCACGCCCCTGCCGATCCGCGACGACTTGCTCTGGTGGGAGACCGACGCGGTCGTCAGCCTCGGCGACTCCACCATCGGCTGGGTCGATTACCTGAGGGGCATCCTGTTCTGCGACGACGTTCTCAGCCCGAACCCCGAGCTCCGCTACGTCCCGCTGCCCGTGACTCCTTGCGACGGCAACGAGGCTCGGCTCAAGGACGGCGGCAGGAACATGCCGCCGTATCGAAGCGTGTGCGTGACCAACGACGGCGGCGGCGCAACCATCAAGTTCGTCGACGTCACGCCATGGAACGTTTGGTCTACGGCACCCCGGACTACTCTCGCCGCATCCCCGCCATCACCTCGTGGACGCTGAGCGGCGACCGGCGGACATGGATCGAGGACGGCAGGATCGACGTCGCCGATTTCTTCGCCCTCGCCAAGCGCCACGACCTTCCGTGCGTCCTGCCGCAGTACCCCGTCGTGGACATGAACCGCCTGCAAACCATTTACGTGGCCTTGAGCGACGGGTTATACACTGATGACAAGATGTTCCTTGTCGCGGTTGATATGACGAGCAAGACGACGATCGACGAGTCTCTTCACTATGCGTGCGTCTACGAATCGGACGGCGAGGGCGACGTCCATGTTTATGTTACCTACAATTTGCCGTTCCTGCCGAGTGAGTTCTCCAGGTACCTGGGCCTGGCTGCGCCGCTTGACACCATGGCTCCGCAAAGCGTTTCTGACACCGTTTCGGAAAGCCCATATGCTGCTGCTGGGAATGCTATACGTTTGGTTCCGTTTCTTTCGATGGCGGAATATATACCGAGGAGGAGCAAGTGTGTACTGCTGCTGGCCTTCGGTCCAAGTTGATTTTTGGAGGTGCGGCATGCCTGAAGAATGCAGAGAAGAAGAGGCCTTGCATTGTTCAGATAGGAAGTATGGGCGTGGAGATCAAAGATTTATTGTTGTGTCCCTTTTATAAGAAGCCAATTTTGAAAGTCGGTTAGCCAAGCTTAGATGCCGATTTCATCGGTCAGTCGGATAATGTTTCTGTTAATATCTGCAAAATCTGAATGGTTTGTTTGCAAGCAGCTACATTAACTCGAGGTTACGGTTCAAGATGAACTAGTGAGGTGGAATTGTGTGAGCGTGCACTAAAAGGATTTATGACTGAGATTTTGTAGATCTCTCAGTCATATTTTTAGAACAATGAAATTGTGTTGTCGGAACAACAAAACTGTACTGCTGGAACAATTAGTTTTTTTTTTTTGAAGGTCAACGGGGGGGGGGGGGGGGGGGGGGGGGGGATCTTGCAATCCCCACCTGATATCCATTAAATTTACTGGTAGCCCAGAAAGGCTCATAAGTTATTTACATGAGATGGAGTTTGAGGAAAGGAGATTGTGTATATGACTACATTTACACGAAAGAAATTGCACCATGCGTTCGAGACGCTGTAGTCTTCACGAGGCATTCGACACCGCCAGAGAAATGCTTCATCCTTACAAGTCCGCAGCAATCGATCGACTGACTGTGGTTCGTGGCGGAATACCACCTCATTTTTGTGCTTCCAGAGGAGCCAACAACAAAGCTGCACAAAACAGTCAAAGTGTTTGGCGGGGATGGACGATGGGCGCTGTAGTTCCCATGCTCGACGGACTGAAATGGATGGAGGAGGAACAAACCCCAGAGATGACCAGAAAGCTTGGGCAAAGCTGCATTCAAACATGATGTGGTTTGGTGTCTCTGGTGCTGCACTGCACAGCTCACAGATATCATCCGGCACAATCTTTTTGTATAAGAGATTGGACCTGGACGGAATTCTTTCCTGAACAAGCAACCAGCTGAAGAACTGTACCCGAGGAGGTGCTTTGTTTTTCCACACGAACTGAGCAAAGTCACATGGAGTGCTTGTGCCAGCGACTAGCATTTTGTAGATAGGCCCGGTACAGAGTTTGTTCTCTTTGTTGATGAAAGGGCTGCTGCGCTTATCCTGCTCAAGCGAGAGCGTCACATGCTGAATTACAGGCAATAGCTGCTGCAGTTCTTCAGTGGCCACCCGAGTGAGTCGCGGGACCAACTGACCGTGGATGCCTTCTGCCAACACAGCTGCAACCGATGCTTTAGTCTTCGTAACAATTAGTTTTTAGGTGGAACATTTTTGTTTTTCTATAAAACATTTTTTTTGACACAATTGAATGAGATATGACTGAAAAAAATAACTGAGATATAGCAAAATCTCAGTCAGAATTCGGTATCGTCGAGCGCCGCAACCTGCCGTGCGTTCGGCCGCCGAGTTCCTCGTCGTCGACGCGAAACACCCCCAGACCGTATACGTGGTGTTGAACGACGGGTTGCCTACCGACGAGACATTCGTGGTCGCAGTTGATGTGCAGAGCAAGACGATCGGTGCGTCTTTTCAGTATACATGCATCTTCGAGGCGCGTGGTGAAGGCGACGTCTACGACGACACGACCTCGCGGCGCAACCTCGCCTACCACGAGCCGTTCCTGCGGTGCGACTTCAAGAATCCGGGCATGGTTCTACAGCCTGATGACGCCGCGGCTCCAAGCAGAGTTTCTGACAGCAACAGCGTTTCACAAAGCCGATGCGCGAGCGCTCCTGCTATACGATTTCGGTCCAAGTTGAGTTTTGGAGGTGGCGGCGCGGCTCAAGAACGCAGAGAAGAAGCGCCCTTCCGTGTTGGTGAGCCGGGGGACCGTGGTGGAAATAAATGGAGGTTCAGAGTTCGGTTAGGTATCCATGGCGTCGGTTTTGTTGGTGAAACTCGACGCAACCGACCTCATCAACTCAATTATAGGAGTCCTCTGATGCGCCGCATCTCTCTCTCTCTCTCTCTCATCTCCAACGCCGCCACACCTCCGAACGAACTGAAGCCGTAAGCGCGCCGCGTCATCGATCATGCGATCCGGCGCCGACGGGCCTGCCGCCGAGAGGACCATGTCGCGACCCCTGGACTGGATTATGCTCGATTGCTACGCCCGCCGCCCATCATGCGGCGGCGACGATCCCGGGAACTCCACGTGGGCGTACGGGCTCACCTCCACCGGCGACCGCGTCGGCGTCGGCCTCAGCGCGGCGGCGCCGCCCGGGACCTCCCACCTCCTCCTGGACTCGCGTCCCGACAACACGGCGGAAGAGGAGCGTCGCCGTCGACCGAACGAGTGTTCGGCGGCCCAGGCCGTGGCGGCCCACCGCAGCTCCATCCTCCTGTTCTTGGTCCTCCCCAACGAGGTGACGGACTTCTTCGTCTACCAGGCGCGCCCGGCCGTGACGACGACGCTCAAAAGGCTCCCCCCATGCGGCCATAAACCCTATGCCGTGAGGGAGACCGTTGGGATCCTATGCCCCGACGGCGAGGACGAGTTCGCCGTGGCGCACCTTACGGTGGCTCACCATTACACGCCCGTCAACGGCGGCCTCTCGGTGAGAGCCGAGCTCTGCCGCATGCTCAGCCGGGAGGGCCCCCGCTCATCATGGCGCACAACCCAGAACCTCCCGATCCGCTTCACCGGCGAGGAAAGATGGGAGGATCTGATCTGGTGGGAGACTGACGCGGTCGTTCCCTTTGGCGATTCCACCCTCTGCTGGGTCGACTACTTGAGGGGCGTCCTCTTCTGCGACGACGCTCTTAGCCCGAACAACCCAGCTGACCTCCGCTACGTCCCGCTGCCGGTGGAGCCTCTTCACTGGGAAGCTAGCGACCGAAGGAGGACCCTGCCTCTGTACCGAAGCCTGTGCGTCACGAACGACGGCGCTTCCATCAAGTTCGTCGACGTCGCGCCGTGGAACGCTTGGTTCGGCGGCACCCCGGACTACTCCCGCCGTATCCCCGCCATCACCTCGTGGACACTGAGCGGCGGCGATCGGAGCACATGGGTAGAGGATGGCAGGGTAGATGTTGCTGATTTCTTCGCCATCTCAAGGCGCCTCGACCTACCGTGCGTCCTACCGACGTTCCCGCTCGTGGACATCAAAGACCCACGGACCGTCTACGTTGTGCTGACTGAGGGATTCGTTCCTGCTGCTGATGGCAGCAACGCGTGTGTGGTTGCGGTTAACATGTCAAGGAAGACGATAGCTGTGTCTACCTCCGGATCACCTTGTACCGCCCACAACCTCTCCAATTATGAACCGTTCCTGCCTTGTGAATTCTCCAAGTATCTGGGTCTCATCACTACCGTGACTGCTGCTGATGACACCTGCACGATGGCTCCTGCTGGGAATGTTACTATCAAATTTGGTTCTCTCTGTTTTGATGAGATTTGTAGCAAGGAGGAGCAAGCAGTTCTTGCTGCTGGCCATGGGTCCAAGATGATTTTTAGAGGTGTGCCACCACGGCTCAAGGAAGAAGAGAAGAAGAAGAAGCCTTCTACTATTCAGATAGGTACTATGGCCGTGATCACAGATGTGTCGTCTGGTCAGTTGTGAGATTTTGTTAGCTTTATTTTATAAAATATACTTGAGTTCGGTTCATGTCTGCAAGTCGGTCTGGTGAAAGTATTTGCGAGTTTCATCCTTTCATACTAGCAATTATCTGTCGTGTGCAAGCAACGTACGCCAAATATATGAACATAACATGTACATATAAGAGTTTTAGTTAATCACAAGCACCACCACCAAAACGATCATGAAAGGTTGTCAATAAAATTACATATGGATCCACCGCAACATCATCAACAAGCACGCACGCCCAGCATCGATCATCTAATCAATAAAGCTTGGAGATCTATATGTCGAAGACGTTCTTGCCGGTGAACTTGACCTCGATGGGGCTGACGTTCTTGCCAATGCTGCGGTAGTTCTGGCCGACGCCCTGCCTGCCGGCGTTGACCTTCTCCGGGTAGACGCCGTCCTTGGGGTGCAGGTACTGCACCTCGCCGTTGGGGAAGACACGGTAGAACTGGTAGTTGATCTTGTACTTGGAGCGCAGCCTGGTGCCCAGCGCCAGGCACTGCTCCTTGCGCGCCAGCTTCAGCAGGTTGGGCCCCTCCCGCATGATGGCGGCGCCGCCCGTGGGCATCTCGAACACCTGCTCCTTGGGCGACGTCCACGTGATGACGTAGAACTCCTCCACCTGGGCCTTGCGCAGCAGCCCGCCCGTGCTGCCGCCGAAGATGGGCGACGGCGTGTTCGGGTCCAGCTGCGGCGGGACGAAGCCCTTGGGGGCCTCCTCCACGGCGGGCTCCTCGGCCGCCGCGGCCCGCAGCGGCGCCGGGCCGCGCGAGGACGACGACGGGATGGAGAGCTGGGACGAGCGGGGCTTGCTGGCCGGCGACCAGGCGGCAGCCAGAAGGTGGCGCGTCGCGGCGGAGGCTTGCGTGGCCATGGCCATGCGTGCTTGTTTCTTCCTTCCTTTGGGGGCGCGAGCGGGCAAACAGGCGGTGACCGAGTGATGAAGGAGCAGTGGAGGAGGCGAAGTACGCAGCTAAGAGGTGATGGAGCGTTCGGGTGGCGGGAGTGGGTGGCGAAGTGGATAAGGCGATATGAGCTCGGCCAATGGGGAGTGCGGAATTTGATACGAACAGAGGCTGGGCATCCACACATGTCACCGCGGGTCCGTCGCGCCACATGACGCCGCGCTGGACGACGACGCCGCGGATCAGAGTCAGATGACACTGATAACATGGCAAAAGCCTACTGGCATCACGGTTAACTCTACTGCACTAGCGAATTATGGAACCGTGTTGGGTTGAATAAGGATATGCAGACTTAAATTACTGTCAAGGTTGACCTAACATGGATCGCTTCCTTTTCGTTGTCTCCATGGGCCCATTAGTCCTAATCTCTAGGCTGAACTGTAATCCTCCGGCGAACTGACGCACTTGATCGTGCACGCGGATATTTTTCAGTGATCACCGTGCGTTTCTGGTTCCACGACCAAGAAGAGGCAGCAAGAGCGCATCGCCCGCGAATCACTCACGGGCCGTGGCACCTTGCTTTCTGTGGGCTGATATGGGCTGGCCTCGCGTGACCACTGGCCACGGCTTGTTATGGGCCAACATGGACCGTCCCGTCGCGCCACTGGGTTGTAGCAGGCCGCTGAACGGCTGAAAAGTCCAAGAAGCATTGCGGCCTAAGAAGGAAACAGGAGGAGGAGAAATAAGTCAATAACTGCTTACACAGATTTTCGGATTTTCCTCTCAATCAGCAAAAGATACGACAAATATCCCATGATAATAATCAGTCTGAAACTAATTTAAAACTTACTATAATTTAACGAAATTATAATCACGTTAGGAAAAAAATCAGCCTGAATGTAGCAATAATCTTTGCTATACGCCGCTGCAGCCACTGGTACAAAATTACGGTTCCCTACGCTAACGTTTCGTGCACGAGCCGTAGCCCGTAATTCAAGCGCAGGTAAATCTCTCTCTGACACACAGGGTCGCTTTTTTCCCGCAACGCCCGCCTAGGGCGCCAAACAGAAGCGACGAAGGAAAAAAAACTCTGCCTCCTTCCAGCCGTGCAGATCTCATTCGACGGCCACGATTATTCCCAGGGCAGGAAGACCATCCATATAGCGGCGGAAGAGAAGAGTGGGTGGGTGCCGGTGCCTGCTTGTTCTTCTTCCCCAAAGCAGGCGCAGCCCAACAAGCAAAATCCCACCAAGAACTCCTTCCCAAACTCCTAGTTCACACTGATTTTGCTTGCCGGTTTCTCGTAGTTTTGTTGGAGCCAATCGACGCCGGAGCAGAAAATCTGTAAGCAGTTGTTTCTCCTTTCCATTCATCTGTGATTTGGGAGAGATTTTTTTGTTTTGGTTTCCGGCGGAGTTGAATGGAGTCGTTTCCGCCTCAGAATCTGGATCCTGTTGGATTACTTTGTAGTTGTAGTTGGAAGGATTTTGCTCCTGTATGAACTGTTCTCGATCTGGTTTTGGCGCTTGTTTTGGCGGCGGGGTTGTGTTTGGAGCCGAGCGTTAAGTTCTTCCTCTCCCCCCTTTTCGATTCCGTTTTGGTTTCGTTTGAGGGGTGTTTAGGACCAGATGTTCCGCTGGAGAAGCACAGGCAACCATCTCGCCTGCTTTTGCTGTATGATTTGGTGCTGCGCGGCCGTATTTTGGACTAGATTTTTGGCTCTTGAGCGTTAGATTTGCCTGTGACGTTCTGCTTCTTGAAGAGAGAATGGATTTACCCCTGTACCAGATCGGTGGAAGCAATAGGGTTTTGCCCTTTTAGTAGTCTTCATGCAAAGCAGATTGATGTTTCCTCTTCAATCTTGGTACAAGCTGGGGCAGCAGGATCCGTGGTGTTAGATGGAGCGAAAGAACCCTGTGTTTTGTGTCATGCGGCTTTGTTGTCTTTTGATTCGACTCATGTCCCTGCTTTTTCCTCTAAAATTGTTTTTCTGGGGCTGCAATTCGAGGTCTTGTTCATTTTTCTTGGCTCCCGATTCTACTTTGCTGCCCATCTATGAATTATCCCTTGTTAATCTGCATCCGGCTCTTTCAGGATACTGATGGACCAGGAGGTGAAGGACTTGAGGCCCTCAAGGTCCCCCAGCGAGCCAAATCTCTTCCTGCAATGGGGCAGCCGCAAGCGGCTTCGCTGCGTCAAGTCGCGGGACGATGGCTCACCATCACCGTCGCCATCTGAAGTTCTCAGACGTGCCTTGCCGCGAGCAACTCGGCCTATTGACATTGCATTTCGTTCGCCACGCCGTCCTAGCACACTTCACCGTAGGTAAGTTCACTACAGGGGATTTAATCTCATTGTACATTGTTATATCAAGAATTGCCCTAATGGGATGCTCAAAATGCCTTGTGGTGCCAGGAAATCTGATTCTCTAGTGAACGAGTACAAGCAGTCAATTGCGCTCTCACCAGACAAGGACCGGTATTACTCCACTAGGGGTTCACCATTTCCTTTTGAGGCGAATGGATTTGATTTCGGCGGTGTGGCAGAAGAGAAAGGAACCACTGCATTGCCCAGGTTCTTCATCGCGCTGTCTAACAAGGAAAAGGAGGAGGATTTCTTAGCTATGAAGGGCTGCAAGCTCCCACAGAGGCCAAAGAAGAGGCCAAAGTTGATGCAGAAGTGCTTGCTTGTAATGCTCACTTCCACAAAACTTCTTGTTCTTTTCGTCACTATGCTCATACTCATTCATTTGACACTTGTTTTCTGTTTCGTTTCTGTGTGTGATAATAGATGGTGAGCCCGGGAGCTTGGTTATCAGATTTGTCACATGAGAGATATGAAGTTAGAGAGAAGAAGAGCTCAAGAAAGGTAAACCGTGTTAATTGATTCTCTTTTGCTTCAAGCAGTACACACTGTCCTATCTGTTCAAATTTATATTTTGCCAGTTTATTCTTGTCGGATGCTAATAGGAGCAAAATAACCTGCAGAGGGCGGCCAGAGGCTTGAAGGCTTTGTGCATGGAGAGTGATTCAGATTAGAGGTTTAGAGGAGGCACGGTATGATGAATTTTGGACATAACTTTAGCTAGAGGCAGATCTCTCTAGTAGCTGATAATGCTGGTTCTTAAATTAGGCAAACTCCAACCTCTAATCCAGTGGGCGGCTGTTCTACTCTCCCTGTCTCACCCCTATTGTACTTCCACCCTCTCTTTAGTTAGAAAAAATTTCAAGAACTATGCATGCTGACGAAATATGATATATTAGACAATCAATGATCTGGTGAGGTGCAGCTCAGTATTTCTGTCACCTTTTTGGTTGGATTACTTATATTAACCTCAGAAAACTGTACACAAGTTTGGGCTTTTGAGGAACAATGGAAGTTGGAGGTTGACTGATCTTCGGTTGCTGTAACCTGTAATAGTAAAGACCAGTTTCTGGACGAAATATGGTGGTTATTCGATCAAATTGATTGTCTAATTTGCAATGTGTATTTGTCCCTTTGGGGCTCGTCTGGATTGGAGTAAATTTTTTCCTTTCCTATGTTTTTCCTGTGAAATTGAACTGTTTCTTATGAAATTCCTGTGCGATTCTTGTGAAATTCCTGCGTTGCAAAGGAGCCCTTGGGATGGATTGCCTTCGGCTGCACCAGGACGCCATAGGATCTTGTCATCGTCATGTGTTTCGAGTTGTTCAACTAATGTGTTATGTTATCAGCTGTTCTGAACTTCTGATTCGCAAAAAGAATAAAATAAAGGGACTGTTCTAGAATAAAATAAAGGGACTGTTCTGGTGGGTTTTTGAAATTTCTGGTTGTGTTGTTTGGTCTCTGCAGCTCATTCGCAATGGAGGAATCATCCTCCATTCCTGTGGGAATTGAACTATTTCCTGTAAAATTTTTGTGAAATTCCTGCGTTTCGATTTTGATTCTTGTGTTCACCTCGTACCCTGTAATTTGTGATGGGCCGTCCCTAGAAAGATCAAGACGGGCCAGTCGTCGTACCGTTAAACGTCAAAGGAACTTCTGGCCTGCTTTCCTCTCTCATTTGGCCCATACGGCATCCCACTACCTAGTGGAAGCCGACTTTCCTCCCTGCCAGCATCGCGGCGCCGCCCATTTTCCTCCGTCGCCGCCGTCCCCGCGGCTTCCGGCGGCGTACGATCTCCCTCCCATCGTCATCCCTCTACCACCGCTGCTGAGCAGCCTCCACCAGCCCGAGCAATCCGAGCGAGTCCAACCTAGACACGTCATCGTGTTTTTCTGCGCCGTCCGATGGGTACAAATCGAACTTTCTGGTGATAAGAAAGAGCAACAGCACGAGGTACACCAAACCTTTTGGTCTGTTCTGTTGGTCGGTCGGTCCCTTCCCGTGTCAATCGCCGAACGATGGAGGAAACCCTAGCCGTCGAAGCGCCCGCCGCCGGCGAGACAGCCACCGCAGCGGTGGGGGAGGCTCCTGAGCAGAAGGAAGAGACGCTCGAGGAGGTGCTCGGGAGGCACAGGTTAGCCTCTTCTCCACGCTTCGCTTCCTTACTCTATTGTCTTCTCTGTGGATTGGATGGCTAAAAGGCATGCTCTGTTTCCAAATGTTATCATTTTACGCGTTGCTTTCGTTTAGATTGTGCGCCTCGCGAGAAACCGTAGTGAGGATTGTAGGTTTAGGTAAACGCCCTGTTAGGAAACTATCAGTTTCCCTCCGTGGTGTGTAGTGTACTCGAGGATGTAATTAGGATTCATTGGAACGGCTAAGGATTTGCCGAGCTGCTCATCTGTTTCAATTTCGCGTCGAACTTGATTAACATTTTTCTGCGTCCTGGTTTAAATTATACAAACAGTGCAAATTGATTCACTCCTACCTAAGAAACTAGGCATATTGACCTAGATGCTAGAATTGTTCTCAGGCCACTGGTTGCTAGAATTTACATGTCGCAGTTAAAATGCCTCACCATTACAGCTAAAAACTATTTGGAGGCGAATTAAAGATCTGTAGCATGAACACTTCTTTGGTTTTGCTTAAGTGATGACACAGGTATACAGATGAGCGGATTAGGTGTGCTAAGCAATTTCCACTGAAAGTGTACACTTTGTGCATGTTTAAAGCATCTGGAATATTTCTCAGTGATACGATCATTGGTGATGCCTAATGCCTTTGTTATCATTCTGGCTTCATATGGTAGAATGCTAGATGGGTGCAAATTAGCAGTGGCGAAGTAACATGCAGATTGCGTCTACTCCATTTGAGGATAATGTTAAAAAAAAAATGTAGCATGAACGTTTCAATTTTGCCAATTTTGCAGGTTTAGGTAACGCCCTGTTAGGAAACTATCAGTTTCCTTTCGTGGTTGTAGTGTACTCGAGAGGGGATGTAATTAGGATTCATTGGAACGGCTAAGGATTTGCCGAGCTGCTCATCTGTTTAAATTTGATGCCAAACTTGATTAACATTTTTCTGCGTCCTGGTTTAAATTATGCAAACAGTGCAAATTGATTTACTCCTACAGTCCTACCTAAGAAACTACGCATATTGACCTAGATGCTATAATTGTTCTCAGACCACTGGTTGCTAGAATTTACATGACGCAATTAAAATGCCTCACCATTACAGCTAAAAACTATTTGGATGTGAATTAAAGATCTGTAGCATGAACACTTCTTTTGTTTTTTAAGTGATGACACATGTACACGGATGAGCGGATTAGGTTTGCTATGCAATTTCCACTGTGAGTGTACACTTTGTGCATTTTTAAAGCATCTGGAAGATTCTCAGTGATACGATCATTGGCGATGCCTAATGCCTTTGTTATCATTCTGGCTTCGTATGGTAGAATGCTGGATGGGTGCAAATTAGCAGTTGTGAAATACAAGTAACATGCAGATTTTGTCTACTCCACTTGAGATAACGTAAAAAAAAGATATGTAGCATGAACGTTTCAATTTTGCCAATCAGTCTAAAGGATAGGGCTAGTCACCGGGAATGGGGTCGATGGTGCATTCTGCGACCCCGGGACAGCTTCCCCATTCGAGAGTCAGGGTCGAACGGGGTCGATGTCCTGGGGGTTGAATCGCGGCCCCGGTTCCGCAGAGGCGCTTCGCGGGAAGCGGCTACGTCCTCCTCCGCTTCGGCGCGCGTGAGGGAGGGAAGCCGCCGACGGCAGCGCGAGGGAGGGAGTGCAGCAGGCAGCGATGGTGTCAGCGAGAGGGAGGAAGGGCAACCGGCAACGCTCGGGAGGGGTCCATAGCCCTCTGTGCATGAGGGAGGAGCATGTTTGGACGAGGTGGTGGCGTTGTGCTGGACTGCTGGAAGCAAAAACAGGACGCGGGGTTAGGGTTGTCTATGTGGGCTGACTGGGCCGGGTCTAGTGTTCTGGAACAAGACAACGGAGCACAGCACAGCCTATATCTCCCTTTCCTTTTTTTTCATTTTCTTTTTTTCCTAACCACATAAAGGATACAATCCTTATGAGGCTCATCGATCTGTGTCATCAACCCAGATTAGTTTGGGGGTCGTGTACTGCGTCCCGAATTATCGTTCCGAAGAGGTATTGTTATGGGCCAGGATCAGCTGGCCCAGCCCACAAAGAGGGCGGCAGCCCCTAGGGTTAGGGCTGCCGCCGCCTCTCTAGCGCCGCCGCCAGGAGGGTGGCTAGGTGGGGCTGCGGCTCCACCTTCTAAAAGTGGCTAGGATTTAATTAGGAAAGGTTATTGTAAGTTAGGAAGGATGAGATCAATTGATAAGATCCCATCTATAGAGATTGCTTAGAGGTTAAGTCATAGGTTGCTTGGGAGTCAAGTTAGGCCTCTCTATATAATGAGAGGATTGTATTCAGATTGAATCAAGAAAAGAATAGTAAGGGTTTAACCCTACAACTCTCTCTCTCTCTCTCAACAGCCGCCGCCCCCCTTCTCTCTCTCTGCGCTCACGCCTCCTCCTCTGCCATAGCCGCCGCCTCCCTCCACCATAGCCACAAAGGGGGCAGCAGCCCCCTTTGATCATAACAGGTATACCCACTTCGTACCTCATTTTTTCAAGTTTCAACCCGCGTACCTTGACCCCATCGACCCGGATTCGCGGTGACTATGGCTACGCCAATATAGCAATTTTTAGTTTTGCTTTTTGTCGCTACTGTTATGTATATCTCACTTTTGTTTCTGTGTTCTTTCACCTTCCTGTAACTTCTCTTCCTCTCTTTTATTCCCCTCTTCTTGGTTCTTATGGGTTTCATCTCTAGCCTACGCCAACTTGCTTTGGACTAAAAAGTTTTGTTGTTGTTATCGAATCACATTTAGATCACATCAATTTGATCCAGATCCAGAGACTAGTACATGATATCATCAGTTACTTTGCGAAGATGTAAGCATGATGTTTACATTCCTTGGATTGTGTAATGGACCCTTGTTGGTTCGAAATCTGAATATTTCAATATTGTTTGTTTAAAGATATCATAAAGTTAGAGTAAGGAAATGTTTTATTGGAAAACTAGGAGACTTTCAGCAATGATAGACACATCGAGATGTTTGGCCTTATTGTTGTATGTTGTATGACACAGAAAGGTAAATGTTTCAGAAGTTTGTAGGAGGCAGAAATACAATCAAATCTAATACAATGTAGTATTTAAGTCTTAACGAATACAAAAAATCATACAGCTGTAAATTTGTTGGTTCGAGACAATTGAGAAACACTTATCTGGAGCTGACTGGGTACGAATATTGTACTGCATTATGCACCACATTTATGGTCATACTGGCTCCCAATAATATTATGACCTGCAAGACTATGGTTGTTCTTACATTTGGCAACTTGTTTTATGGCGCAAATTCAGCGGAGTACCTGAATGCTTTCGTGTTGGACCTTGCTGTTTTTTGTATTTTTTTTTTTCATCCTTGAATGTTCTTTGCCTGTTTACTCTATTGCTTCACAAATGCGGTGGAGTTACGTCCTCTTACAACTTTCTGGATCATAAACCCGGTCTTCTGTTTTTTTGTATAAAACAGGAAAGAGAAATCCAAGCTCCAGGATAAGGAAACAAGCCTGAAAAAAGCAGCCGCCAAAGGAAGCAAAGCTGAGCAGAAAGCTAAGAAAAAGCAGGTCGAAGAAGAGATATCACGCCTCTCAGCCGAGTTAGAGACAAGACATGCTGCAGAACTTGCTTCATTTGGGTACAAGCCCTCAGGCAGCTCAGATAAGGGAAACCTTGATAATTTAGTGAAGGCCATAGCTGGTGTTTCTGTGTCCAGCAACTCAGAATCCGCAAAACCCAGCAAGGGTGCACGGCGGCGAGAGAAGAAGGCGAAGGAAGAAGCTGCTCGAGAGCAGCGGATTCAAGAAGAACAAAGCAATCTTGTTAGTGATCGGATGATGGAAGACGAGAAGCTTGAAAAGAAGCTGGAGCCGTTGGGCCTGACCATCCAGGAGATAAAACCAGATGGCCACTGCCTGTACCGTGCTGTTGAAAACCAGCTGTCACTTCATTCCAATGGCACCACACACAGTTACCAGGAGCTTCGGCAAATGACAGCCAAGTATATGAGGGAGCATGCTGCCGATTTTCTTCCCTTTTTCTTAGCAGAAGGCAAGGTTGAGACCGGGCCAGATCCATCGGAGAGCTTTGAGAGGTACTGCCAAGAGATTGAGTCCACTGCTGCTTGGGGTGGGCAACTCGAGCTGGGTGCACTGACCCACTGCCTGAAGAAGCACATTGTGGTATACTCGGGCTCCTTTCCGGATGTGGAAATGGGGAAAGAATACAAATCTGGATCTGAAGCTAATAGCAGTGTCAGGCTGTCCTATCATAGGCATGCCTATGGCCTCGGTGAGCACTACAACTCAGTGATTCCAACCGAATTATCTTAACATTAGAAATTCCATATTCTCCTCTAATATGTTTGATTGTTTACCGGTTGTAAGGTCAGATTCTAAATACAATAGGTGACTTGTTTTTTTGTTGCTTTTTTAATTGTCTTGTCATCAGTTGATGAAGGTTCAGTGTATCAAACAAAGTTGTACACGGGATTCTGTTTCCCAAACAATTTTGCTCTCGGTTATATGATTGATGCGTTGAGGTTGTGAACTGTTTCTATTCTCATTAGCTGTAATTTATTGCTGCTCGTAACTTGTTGCTGTGGAACTCATGAGCAAACCACTGCTACATTCCTTCGTATGCGTTCCGAGAACTGTGCGCCGTTCCTGCTTTCGTAATTGATTGTCAGTTTTCTTTTCTCTTCGCTGGTTTTAAATACCAGTGTGTCAGTGTGCTTCCTGCTGTTCTGAGCGCAATTTATCAAATAATTTGAAATGGAGGGAATAGAAAACAGAGGAACCGGCACATCATCAAGCCAGCAGTACACTAATCAGTCAACTGCATGTTTCAAAAGGGCATCAAGATCCATGGACAAGCACAAATAGGCTACGATAAAATGAAGTTACGTAGTCTGAAACATCGACGTCAGTACAGATATGGAGATTGGCACTTGAGACAATCCCCAACAAGCAAGCAACCCCATTCGTGATGCCTCTGATAGAACAATCCCTTGACTTTAGTCCCTCCCTTCCTGCCAAACAAAACAGTCTTCAGGTTAGATCGACGCAGAGCTAGAAAGGACATGTTACTAGAGTGTATCAAACAATTCATTTGGTACGTGGAGTGTACTCACAAACAAGAGAAAGGTAGTGGTACACAGATTCAGCATGTCTGGATGGAATAATAACCAGAGTAAAGGCACGAGTAGTGCGCTTAGACACCTGCAAATTTACGTCACTCCCATTTATAGTCTCAGTTCTGTTTTATATAGTCAAATTAGCAATCATCTTTAAGATTTGATACCTTTAAGGTCTTTGAGAAATGAGAGAGTATTCATTGACAAAGCTTAGCATACGGCTAAAGGGGGCCTCCCCCCTCCTCTCAAGACACATGCGCACCCATTGTTTCTCCTGCTAAATATTTACAAGTAAAACTAACAAAAATGTATTCTGGTAATTGATATGTTATCCGTCCAGAATGAGCTATGATGGATTGACTTTCGTATCCACGGACAGCTGACCTCGAGTTCTGGATTGGGTTGTGCACCCCCGAGCAAAGAGAGAAGGAGCAATTTCATCTCTTGCTGACCGCCGTCCGATTTGCGTGAATGGCCCATCCTCAAAAACTTTGATCTGACGCAGCGAGCATTGACGTCAGAGGATCACATGCCCCCCCCCCCCCCCCCCCCCCCCCCCCCCCCAATCTTCCTTTTCCTGGTAAAAGTTTACAAGTAATCCTAATCAAAATGTACTCCAATATTTGAGATGTTCTTCATCCATAATAAGTTACGATGTTTCTGTGTGAAGCCTATATATTCTAATAATATGATTTTACAAGAGTAAAACCCACACACCGGCAAATAATTCTACGAGCTCGATAGAGCATGTTTAACTCTCCTAGGCAAAGAAAGAAAGAAAGGCGAAAGAGCATATAGCCTAATGGTTATAAGAGACTCAGTAGCACCTGAGATCCTGGGTTTGACTCCTTGTAGGAGCGAATTTTCTAGGATTTAACGGCGTTGTGCGTTCAGTGGGAGGCGACGTGGCTGTCGACAACGAGACGCGAGTGGTGACTTCGTCAATCTCAAAGATTTGCCGCTCAGTCATCGAAGATGCTCATAGGGGTAGGGTTTGTGTATGTGCGTTCATAAGGGTGAGTGTGCGTGCATTATTAGTGTCTTCAGTTGTACTGTGTAATCGAAAAAAAAGAAAGAAAGAAAGAAAGAGAACTTTTCAAGTATAATTCATGGGTGAAAGGTATCACTTTTCCATCAATCGATACATAATCTACTAATTCTCGACAGAAACTGAAATGTTTCTGCTAGCCAAAGGCACCCTGAAATTTCAGAGGATGGAGGCTGCACTTGCTCTCCTTTTATATAGATAAATTTTTTCCTTGTATTTTTTTCAGTACAGCCAGACAGACACAGCACCGCGTTACGGGGCGGGCCTGCATGGGTTCAAGGGTATTCAAATGATATTTTTGACAAAAAACTTTTATACAAAATGTATCTTATATATATGCATGAAGAAAAACAAACATTTAAACATTCTCAATCTAAACAAAAAGAAGCCCATCTATTTTGATATGTTGATCATTTAGTACCATTTTTGCAGGGTTTGGGGTTATAAAAAAAAATAGTTTTTGCTTTGCATTATCTAGCAAAACAATGTATTTGACTTGTTTCGGATTATCCAAATTATCTAGTGAAGCCGTTTAGCAAAACAGCTTATCCAAATAACTTATTAGGAGGATGAGCCGTAAAAAACTACTTTTATCGGCTTGCACAAAACAACTTGTCGCACTACTACAAAACAGAAAATGGCTTATTTATCGCATGAATTGTTTTTTAATGCTTGAAAAGCTTACTTATTGCCATAAATCAAAGCAAAAGCACTATCGTGAACCGCCTAACGGGGCCTTAATTATGTGACTATCCAAAATTTTGGTTGTCAAAAAACATTTGAATACCCATACTGTAAATCCTGGGCCCGCCACTGACCGCGTAATCGTTCTCATCGGTCGATGCCCGTCACAACTCCACGCGAACGCGAACGCGGCACAAACGCAGTACTGCCGATAGACACAAGACAAAGATGCTGATCAACGACAACGCAATTCGACGGCTGCTACCTCCTTTGCGTCGACGGCCGCTACCTCCTAGTCCTCCCTCTTGTTCATCGCGCGATCACCTCCGTCTTGCACGGGACCGGCACTGCGCCGCCAGGTGCGTGCTTCCCGTCCCGCGCGCGCAATTATGATGCCGGAGATGATGACCTCGTCGTCGGGGTGGTGCACGACCAGCACGTCGAACCCGCCGCGGCCGACGTCCTCAGGGTCCACGACGGGGTGCAGTACGTGCAGGAACCCGCACCACGAGAGCGCCGCGCCGTCAGACATGTGCGCGCCACCATATCGAAATTTTGTCCTCGGCCACCACGCTGACAAGCGCGGCCAGGAACGCGACGTCGTGCTCGCGCAGTTCCTCGATCGGCGACGTGGGCCGGGCACGTGGCACGCCAGGAGCTCAGGTCCATGTGGTTGCGGTAGTAGCTAGGGGAAAGCGCGCGGGCGGGCGAGGTGGTCGACGAAGCCCGCGAGCATGTCGGAGTAGTGCGCCTCCCTCGACTCGAGCTCAGGGCTCGCGGTTCTGGACCGCCATGTCACTGGCGAAAAGTTGTCAAGCTCAGAGCTCGCTCGCGTTGAAACAGAGGCGGTTACAGCCCGGATCGTGCTAGCTGGAGGACAGAACGCGCTGATGCTCGATGGTCAGTGGTCACTGCAATGCGCCGGCGGTGTTGTGCTTGTTGTATTGGTATATACATACATGGCGCCGGAACGCACGCACAACCGGCCATTCGCATATGCGACAGGGCAGGTGGAGACTGGAGAAGAAGACAGTGCACGCTTCGTTTTCGCGAAGGGGCGAATAGAGCAAGCTGCATGGCGCGCTTCATGCGTTCACAGCCAATGGCCTCTTACATGCCGTTGTTTTATGCGCTTCTATACTGGAGATATGGCGGACTAAATAGTGCGGTGGATTGTTGCGGATCTTCACTTTGCGTAACGCCATCGTTTACATTCTTACTGATAAATTTCGAATCACTCCAGTGCGCACCCAGTTTAATTTTGTGTAATTAAGGTTCTGCAGTTTCATGCTGATCGATCATGACTCAAGTGTACAACACGAGAGACTATAATATGAATAAAGTGTACAATTATTTGTGCAACTGCATCACAACCAGAATATCCAATAGGTAAGATGGCCGTGGCAGAGGCTCATTTATATTATAAAAAGGGATCAAAACACCTAGCCATAACAAGGTTTACAAATGAATCGCATGTGTAAGCTTAAGTCAAAAATGCAAACAATATATTTTAAATGAAACATTAAAAAGATAATGACATCCCAAGCTTTTATAGCCGGATTTAGGATCAAAATTAGGTTTGCGTAAAAACACGGATGTAACCTTCATCAAAATAATAGGCAACATGTGTAATGACCACATTCGCAAGTTCAATTGAATACTACGCAAACAATGTAATTTAAACCAAGCTTACCTAATGAAATCTGATTCAACTTTTCTTTTAGAGAAGAAAAAGGAACACTTTTTATGATATATGTCCAACTATGCAATTTGGTATACATTCATCATTTTTACACGTACTAATGGTATCAGTTTTGGTGAATATAAGGAGTGGCACACCCTCATCTATAACCTACACTAAAAGATACCTCGTGCCGCCACAAGCACTGCTAGATAAATAGGGTCCAAAATGAGAAGGATATGCTACAGTTAGTCTATATTACCTCAATATATTAGATGTATAAGACAAAGGTTATTTGAATCGCAAATCATTTTTTCTAGGGTTGCTTGATTTGTATCTCATTAAATGTGAAAAGATAAAATTATTATGAGTTTTATATGAAACCATGCATTGCCATGAGACTACAATCTTCCGACATGATTTAAGGATGATTCAAACTACTTAACAGCGGATAACCAACCGTGACCTATACCTAAGGAGATAGAATTGCATGTTCTGAAAACAAGGATATTACCATACTTTGTTTACACATTATGTGGAATGCACATGCAACACTTAATATACATATACTTGAAAGCAAACAATGTTAATATGAAAATATGAGACGTGGCACAATGAAGACCATGAAAGGTTTTCTCAATAATATCAAACATAAAAAACATTTTACATTTTAAATGCATATACCACTATATATGTCCATTGAGAATTTGAGATAGGACTGATGTATGCGGATGTAGAGGTAGGATAAACTTATAAACTTTGAGCAATTAATTTGGGGGGTGGGGGGGGGGGGGGGGGGGGGGGGGGGGGGGGGGGGGGGGGGGGGGGGGGGGGCGCACTGAAGTGGTCTTGATTAAAATGACGAGCAAAATAACCATTTTCTTTCTCTACTAGTTTGAGGTTTGAACTCTGGAATCCTTGATACAAAAGACGGAGGGAGTATGTAATTTGTTGCTTGGCTTGTTGCCTGCTCACACCGGTTGGTCTATTGAAGTTTATTGCTTAGTCGTGCTAGGCATAGAAGGCACAACGTAAGGTCGAGGGAGGTTCAGAGAGCAGTGGATATGGGCTAAAAATTATCACCGATTCCTTTTTTGAGCGTCAATGCTCCCCTTGTCGTCCGCGTGCACGAAGGACAGCGTGACTCGCTCGAGCTACGGCCATGCGGGTCATGGACACGGTCGACGGCGGCGGCCCCATGGTGGTCAAGGGATGCCAAGGCTGTCTAAAACACACGGCCGATGCAATTGCAAACCGTGCGTACGTGCCTGGACCTCGCCTTCGTCCTTGACCAAGCAAGGACCATGGAGTGTAGGTTCCGTTCCTCTGCCTGTGCAGGCTCGATCTGCCTTGCCATTTCCCCATGCGGGCTCCCCGTGCTCCAACCATTTCCACGGAACCCAAGCTGCGTATTCCCTCTCCGGCCTGGTATGCTCACGTGACGTTTCATCTCATAGTGCCCGATCCGCGCCGCGCTAAGGTAGGGCGCGTCGCTGAAATTTGAGCGGCGTCAAGGATGATTTCCAGTTTGGCTGGCGCCCCTCCGAGTTCCCGGACATGGGTACAGAGCCCTGCGTCGGCCTCGCCTCCTCTGTCGTCGACTCGGTGCTCTACACAGCACTGTTCAAATGTCCACGACGTGTGCATGCATCATCTTTGGTCTTCCGTATGGTGGCGCCCTATATCATTACTGGCATCTGGCCGGACAAAGGTAGATGGGGCACTGCTGCCTGCCGAGCATGTGACCTGCGATTGCGAGTGCATCATCCTGAAACCTGCCAAAAACTGAGAGTCGACAGTGACGACGAGTCACCTCTTCAACTCAAGCTTGCACAGTGACAAACATTGCTTCTGGATTATACGTGGCCGCCCCGAACTACGATCCAAGTCTACGAGTGCACGTCATATTACCGATTACGCAAATAGCAGTAGATAGAACGGGGTTTGCATGTTCAGGAGATGGCAATAGCCACACCCTGAACACACGTTCGCAGCAGTTCGTCAATGCTGATGTTCAAACCTACCAACTCCTTCCTATTCCCCATACGCAAGCGGTGCAGGTTTGTTTATCGTTGGGAAGTTGTGGCACATGCTCCCTGAACTCACAAACGGCCCAAATTTTCCAGCAGCACCACGTCTGTTCTTGTTCTGCCCCAAACTGTCGTTCAAACTCATCCTTGTCTGTTCAACCAACCATGCAGTAAGATCAGCTGGGGATTGATTGTTCAGACTTCAGAGTCTGGTGTTGCATGTACAAACATACTACTGAAAGATCGATGCATTCCTCCGCCCCAGTAATTCGCAAACCTTTAGCTAAAATTATTCGGTCAATGAGAGAAACAGGGAGTTCAGCACTCGAGACATGTTTTCAGAGATGCTTGCATGTTTGACGGTTGACCACTACAAGAATCTCAGATGGAAAACCTCTGTCAACACTATGTTCAACATAGTGTCAGTATGGTTGCAAGTTATTTTTTACTCGGCAATTAGTAAAGGGAGACATCCATCAGTGGCGCACACGCTGCTGCTTAAATGAGCCTGAATTCTGCCCATTCCACCTTTCGGTGCGCCGCACTGACATTCACAAAGGAGAAAAAAGGAGGTAGGCCACACTGACATGAAAAAAGCACAGCCCATAACCAGAAACACGAGTGAATCTACCATATAGGAAAAGGAGGTAGGCCACCATTAGGGCATCACCACACCACCACATGCCATGCTTCTCTTCAGAAGCATGACACTACCAAGAAAAAGGAAAACTCAATAGAGAAACTACAGAGAGAGCAGCATCAACACGACCCATTCACATCACATGACACACTACCTAAGCTACAGAAAACTGATTCTCACGGTGTATTACACTCGAATGGTTGAGCAAGCTCGGTTACTTTGGTTAGGGGCAGCTCGAGCTCCTGCCGGGGCCTCCATAGTAGAAGTACGTGCCCCACTCGGCATTGTTGCCGTTCTGGACATCGTAGCAGTTCGATTGCTCCGTGAACGTGCCCACCCCCTTCGGCGCTTTCAGGTTGTTAGTGCTGTCCACCACCTGAATGTTTTTGAAGTAGCTCGACTTGCTGAATCCTTCCTCCGGGAAGTGGCCGCTGCCCATCTGCGTTGATGTGTGCGCACCGTCGGGCTGCGAGTTCACCACCTCCCCACCCCACTCGATCATTGACGCACTGTCGGCGAGGTAGGAGAAGAGGAAGGATGGCCAGTAGCCGAGAACATAATCTTTGCCGAATTGCATCCACCAGTTGCCCTCTTTTGGGTCCTGCACAAAATAAATTATAAGAGTGAATCATTAGTACCCACACAATGGAAAATTATTCTACCAAAATCATTCACATAGATATATGTTCATATCTAGTCGTCAGTATCAGGGAATAGTAGCCGTTTAGCATTCAGAGAATATATTCATGCTGTTGTACCAAGCAAATCATGCACTCATTACCCATGCTCAATGGCAACGAAAAATGCTCCACTTTCTATCTCAACACTTAGGATGCCACTTGCTGGTTGAGGTGAAAAGTAGCAATGGTTCTTTCTTTTGAAAAAATGAAAAGACGAGTAATCATTAGCGGTAAGAAAGGTTGTTTAGTAAAGAAGTATGATAACTACAGGATGGAGGAAACTAATCTTCAAAGCCCCAGGGCTCAGTCAAGGAGTACGACTAAGAGCATAACAGCAAGTGGGCAAAAGATTCTCTGGATGTCTCTGATAATTCTGAACGTACTAGGCGTGGCATGTGGAGAGTTTCTAGTTTAATTACTTGCTCACCTTCCAGATCAATAGACTGATATCGTATTGGGAGCCAGAGTAGCTTGAGGTTGGGAAGATGCTAGCTCCCATGGCAATCTCGCTGTTAATCTGAACAAACCCGGAACACAGTATGTTGTAGCAACCCGTTGCTTGGTATGCATCACTCTGTACGTCGTCAGACATAAATACAGTTAGAGGTCTCAAACAATTAAGAAACCAAAAGTACAGGCACAGCTCATGAAGTGCAAAACTGTTGGTAATGGAATGTGCAAAACTTACGGTCCAGTAAGTGAACAGCCTTGTGTTGTTGTCCCCATAAAGGTCCGGACTAACCTGAATAAACAATAAGAAGCACATCAGTGATTCAGAGCTCGTGATAGCAAACACTGCAGTGCGGCATGGCTACCAACCGCGAAATCGGTGCTGCATTTACTCAACACTGAACATGAATATGAAGCTCATTAGCTGTGGGTGTCTCTACCTGCCAGCCAGCCTCTATGCTGTTGAGATCCTCACCAAATGACCCCCCCAAGATCCAGAGCTGAGACAAGCTAAATTCGTTAGGCTGCTCAATCTTGGGCGCCCACACATTGATGGTCGCCTTGGCACCATAGTACTTGTCACCTTGAACGTACGCTATCGCATGCTGCAATTGTCAACAAGAGTTATGACTATTATACTTCAATACCATCTAACAAATCAGAAAGACAGAGGCTGATATGTGCACGTACTTGATGGCCGCCCTCGTTGAGCATGGTAGGACTGACGGACATTGGGTTCGCAGTGGTGTGCCGCTTCCTGCCATATCGCCGCATCGAGCTTGCCCTGAGCAGGTCGTCCTTCTTGGTTCTCCTGATTGGGACGGTGTCCTTCGGGCACCTGCCTCCCTGATGCCAGAGCTGAACCATAGGCTTCTCCGCATCGCTGGTGGAGGCCACATTGCTCTTGGAATCGTCGTACAGGCCCTCCGGGTGATAGTTCGGCCTCATCTGCAAAGATCAAAACGCGTTGAATGCAACAATCCAAACAAATCCTTGGCTGCCATTGTTGCAAGCAAGCAGATGGATTTATGTACCTGGATGGTGTGGTTCTTGAGGAATGGGTGATCAAATGCTGGCTGACGAGAGATGTGCACGCAGTCTATGATGTCCCCATCTGGGCTCTGCTCGATTTGCAATCAGAAAACGACTGAATTAGATGTCTTTGACTAAGAATTGGAAGAAAGCAAAATGACTACTCGGACAATCTATGAGCTGAAAAACATGCTCAACACAAGCAAGAAAAGAGGTTCAGACAAAAACGAGCACAAAGTGTGCATAAAAGAGAAAGATAAGAACTCTTGTGCAAATTGTAAAGAGAGAAAGTGAATTTTCCCTCAAGAACAACCACAAAAGGAAGCCCCAAAAGCCATCCTTTTTTTTTTGAATCAGAGTACAACCTGATTAGCCAAGAGCAATACCTACCTCCTGGCTTGTGCTTGCTCAAATGCTCCCAAATGCAGCAAGCACGAAGCATCAACTAAAGCAAGGGAAGTTCTTCCTTATTTCTCACTAGAAAAAGAAAAGAAAAAAAAATCCCCAAACAAGCAGTTCAAATCTGCCTGAGAGCAACCGCAAACAAACCGGCTCGACTAACCTCCGAGGAAAAAAAAATCCCAACGGTAACAAGTTGACGCACCTCGATGCTCTTCACTGCCGGCTTGTTGAGCCGCTTGAGGTGCCGGTGCATCCTCGCCGCCGGCGACCTGGCAGCGGCAGCCGCGGCGCAAGACAGGCAGATCACCGCCACGAGCAGGCACGCGACGGCCCGCGCGGTGTCCATGGGCGGCGCTTGGTCGCACCTCTACCACCTCCCCCTGCCCCTTCTCCTGGTCTCCTCGCCACTCGCGCCCTCCACCGCCGGCGAAGCCACCCCCCTGCCTCTTTTTCGCGCAACGAGCCCCTCGCCGGCGGCCGCGCGGCTGCCTCCGAGGACTGATTCGAGAATTTTGAAACAATGCGGGGTGCGAGGTGGGAGTAACGGCTGCTCGCCTTGGGGCGCTCGTCGTCTCGGTTGGGAGCGGAGCGGCCACTACCGCTTACAAGTGGGCAGTGAGGAGCACTCTCGCTGGCCGCTGCTGCCTTTTGCCATTTCCGAGCTTTAGTGTTGGTCTATGGACGAAAATGCCCTTGTATGATGCAGAGATTATTAGGCACACCCAGCGCACGCATCAGACCGGGGCCAACCCCCACTGATATGTGGGCTAGCCGGATGGGTTTGTTTTGTCGTCGATGCTAGAATCTGATCAGTGGCGCTGATAAAAGTTCGTCAATTGCCAACATTAGGAGAGTGAAGAGGAGGGTCCAGTATTTATAGTTTTACAAAGAAATCTTTGAATGATACATTTTCTCTGATGATGATGAAGCGGAGCACTACCAAAACAACAGTCAATTGTGTCGTCATTGTAGATACAGGCTTCATCTTGATTCTTCTGTCAGAGTCATGAATACACATAATGTCATTTATAGAGGCGAAAAACTTATTTTCTAGAGGGTGGCTTGAATTTCTTAGTCTAACTTACCATAAGGAGAAGTAATTGTATTTAACATCATGCATGTGCTCTCGTATTTATAAGCAAAACATATTTTGATATACCGTGGACCTTAACTCACCCCACAAAGTCAACTTGTTTACTACTTTGTTGGAACATGATTTCGGATTCTCAAACCGTAGCTTTTGACATGTGATTTCATCCTTTCACAGTTCCACTGCCTTCTAAATTGCTCATTTCACGGTGACTCCGTGTGGTCAGAGGGCCAAACATTCTAAAACACAAAACCAATCGAAGACCAGCGACGAGTACTACGTACGGTTAAGGATAGCCGCTGACCTCCGTCCATGTTTCTCGCTCGCTCTACACTACTCCTCGTCATTTCTCTCGCTGGCCGCGTGTGGTTGGTAATTTTCGCATCTGCGATCGGCGTGGGTCCCGCGCTCGGCCCACCTGTCATCCCTGCCCATGCGGCGCCACCTCGGGCCCGGCGGCATCGCCCGTCCGCTTCTGCTCAGCCCGCCCACCCCACGCGGCACGTGGGAGCGCGCCCTCGCGCGCGTGTCGACAACCCCACATCGCCTGACGGATGACCAGCGGCCCGCCAAGCCAGGGCCCGCTCGTCAGCCACGTTCCACTAGTCCACCACGGCACCACGTGAGCTCGCCTTTTGGCGGCTCGTGCGATCGGAGCCGGAGCAATGAGCGAGCGTGCGTCCGCCGCATAGGATCCCCGCGATCTTTTCCGGACGCACGCTGCCTGCAGCCTGCACTGCACCGTCGCCGTTTAGCGTGAAAGGGCTCTTCTTCTTGCGCTTAGCAAAGCGATTAGCCGTAGCCCCGTTCTTACGGCGCCGGGAGCTTTACAAAAGCGGCGCGTTACGGATCGCGATTAATTAATTACTAATTTTTACCGGCGTCTCTTTTTGACTCTCGCGGGGTTTTACTTTTTACCACGCACGCATTGCACGCAAAGGCCACAAAAGCCAAGCCAACAGGCGTCAGAAATTTACCCTCAAGATTAATTAGTGTTGCCCAGTACACTCGATGTTAGGATCCACTAACCGGCAAGCGCCCGTACAGGCTTTCAGGAAACAGCGCCCGTAAGCACACCGACCGAGCTGTAGTTAACCGTGCCGGTTCCAGACATTGTTCGGATGTTTTTCCACTTTGGTACTACAGCAAACAGCAGCAGTGTTTGTTAAAAATAGGTGTACTGGATTAAGCAAGCAATGGCTCTGGTAAAAAACATGGGCATGGTAATTATACTGCTGGCGCTGCCGCACCTCGTGGTGTTTTGTTGGTTTACTGTAGACTGTGGCCTGAGCGACCAGCGACACATGGTCAAGTGCCATGATAGGGGTCCGCGTACGACCGGGATTGACCGGATCTTATTACAGCCTTGGTATGGGGTAAAAATACTAGTATACCCTCTTCAGCACAGAGCGGTAGTACAAAAATACTACACAGGGGTTCAGCTGTCAATAAAATAGTAAACCCTGCACTGGAGGAGCTGATACAAGATTGGACTCAGGTTGATTCAGAAAATACTTCTACAGTAGTCGTTTGCCAAAACCACCCAATGAACCTACTACTACGTCTCTGACCAAGTGACCAAGAATCCAAGATATAGGCTCATTTGGCCTACTGATCTGATATAGCACTAGCTCAAAGCACCTTCGTCTGAGCATCTAATTAAAGGAATGCATAACCATGATCATCTATCCCCTGGTCCAGAAGGTTAGTTGGGAGCTTGCCTTTAACGGGGGAGCACCACCGGAAGCAGTAATAAACAAAAAAAGGTCTCTTGCTGCAGCCGAACGTCGAAGGAAATCTGCACTTGATGGGATTTTTGTAGCTCAAACTAGACGGACATAGCAGAGTGACTTGTTACGCATTCCGAATTTCCCTCAATTAGTGAGCTCGCACTGCTAGCCACATAAGTAGAGCAGTACTAGTAACAGGAGTATCATTTTTGGCGTGCATTTGCTTCATCGACAAGCTGAAGCGCATGTAGACACGGTACAATCATCCAACAGAGGGAATCCACCCTGACGAGAAAGCCGTCGCTTTCGCACCTCGCTTTTCATGCAGAAACACATGAAAGACACCTTTCTTTGTTTCATGCTTGTATTTATTTCCAAACAAGAAAAGGACGATCACGAAAAGGCCAGTGATACTCTATACAAATGGCCACTTCCCTGCTAGCTAGAATAACGGAATCATTGCCCTGTCTCACCACCACCGCACCCAGCGAAGTGCAGCTTGTGTGGCACAAAAATGGGGTGTCGTTTGTAAAGAAAGTGCAAGGAAGGCTTCAGGCATCGTTCAGAAACACGGAGGAAACAGCCTAAAAACTCTGGAAGCTCACTTACAAGTCGCACCGCGTCAGGTAATGGCGCGAAGAGAGGAGAGAAATCACGGGCACGATTCAAGCCGTTGTCACGTGGTCTACTGTCAGTGATGGAGCAAAGCTGGCAGGTTTTGTCCAGTTACGCGACATCAGCTAATGGAAGTATGGGACAGTAAACACACGGGCTATCTTTTTTCAAGTCTTCACACCATCATTGGGTTATGGCGTTATGCTTATACTGCTAGCATTAAAATTCCAGCAACACAGATTTGTGACACCATGTTTTTCACTAGTCTAGTGGATTTAAAATACGACTCTGTTGATAGTTGCTCACAGCTGCTGCCCAGCTCGGATGTCCTGACAGAGATGTATCCCGAACAAGTCACACTCAAGTTTTTAATGTAAATTACACGATCAACTTCATGGGTTTTATTCCGATCTTATCCAGCTGCCAAGAACATGAATGATCACGTCATTTGGTCTACTGCTATAGCTCAAAGCACCTTCTTCAGAGCCATCTATAGAAACGTCTAGGCTCTACGTAGTACTTATTTCAGACCATTCTTATGAGCGTGTCCCTGACAAAATGATCACCCGTACCTTGCAGCATGCACCGACATAATTGGTGGTACGTGTTGAACATGAGTTGGGAGTCCGTCCTACTATCAAAGTGCGTTTCGTGTGTACCGTCCCAAGAAACCTGATCAATCAGGCGTTGAGTAAACAAGCAATATTCTCGTACTTGTGTACGATGTAGTATTAGTAGAGCTCGTCAAAGCTGACAAGTAACCGATCGACTAACTATGCCCTGCAAGCTCTTAATAATTCTATACGTACGATGCTAAGTCCCATTTGGAAATTCCTAGTATCCAAAATGGCCTCACGGAACAAAAATTCTTACTTCATCTATCCTAATTACCGCGACAGAGATTACGACAGAGGTCAATGATATGAAGCTTTACCCGTACCAGCTAGCCGACCAGGCCTCCACTGCGTCACGAACGGGAAAAGAACCTAAAAGTTGAGAACGGCATGCAGAACCTCTATTATCTCGCTTGCCCGTGAAGCAAGTATAGTCGCCAAGGCCAGGAGGTTACTGTCACCGCAAGCTATTTCATCACTGATCTTCCTCTCTCTAGGTTCCAAAGCAGAGATTAATGGAGCCCTAGCTAGCTTGTACGACTCCATGCCTTTCTATGTCGAGCACGGCCACGGGTCCATGGGAGGGGACCCGGCGTGTTCGCGGTCCATGAGGCCACTCATGTGCCGAGGTCACAACGAGGCCCAGCCTAATCCATGCAGCTAATGAGAAATGTGAGGGAGCTATACCTCGCAGCTGCAGCATCTGATACGTTTGGTTGGCAAGACGAAATTCAGAGAACGACTGGTCATCTAACGAACCTACTGCTCTCTGGTAGACTGGTACCAGAGTCCAGGAACGAAGGATGCAGCTACCGATTGTGTAAACGGCTAGAAGACAAGGCTTTAAATATCTTCAGAAAAATGTGATGGTCGTATATAACCAGGCACGAATTGACGCACGCATGTGAGATTGTGTGATGGAAGGGATCGTACCAGAACAATGTGAAGAAACCACGTCATGCTCCTCGGCGTAGAGATGTAGACAAATTTAGTACTTTCGTCAACCTGCCTCTTTGGTCTGAATACAAGAGGAAAACAAATGGGATATCAATGGAAGTAAAGCTGACAAAGGAAATGATATATACATAGTAAATTTCAGTGACCTTGATAATTGGCTACTGTAAAAAGGACGAAATGTTTTTACTGCACCTAAACATAAAGCTCAGAAAACACATGCAGTCGTATAGGATAATGTCCCCACTGTTGTCGCTATCTTTCCAGCTCAGCTGCTGAGCCACGGTTGGACCATGCGTCCTTGCCCATACAAATTCCTGACAAGGGGAGACAGGAATTTCATAACCACCAAATGGGTCACTAGACAATGGGCAATTAACTTGGGAACATTGATGATACCAGCCAAAATACAGCGTCAAATCATATAAAATATATTTGTTCTCCTGACAAAATCAACTTTCTTTAAGGAGCTCGATATAATTTTCCTGTCCTCAGGGATTCTCCATCTGTAGAGAAAAATATATATGTTTTCTGAATATATTGATGGCGACGGAACAAGTACCGGATCGTAGCAAAGAAAGTATGGCGCATGCCTTGCTCAGAAATACACATGGCATCAAGTACAGCTGTAATCTATGGAGCATGAAAAGTTCACCTGAACTGAAAATGACAGTACGATGGATCCATTTCTTTGTACTGTCCTCAGGAATAAAGCCATTTTAGATACGTGTAAACACGCAAAGGAATAACTATGCTTCATGTATTTGGCTTGTTGTCACTTTTACAACAGCACAGTGAGACATACTAGTATTTTCAAACAGGAATAGAGCCCATCTTCAATTCAAAAATGTAATTAAACAAATAGATTTCAATACATATGTGGCACCCATCACCCCTACTTGGTGATGATTTCAACTCAACGCCATACAATAGTAGATAATAAAAATTCCATCTCTGAGGTAATCAGGTATTATACTCGCTTATTGCACGTACGTGAGTCATGAAATTTTTCTTCTGTTATTGGGGCCAGACCGCCAGAGCTTACAACCTCAGACATGACACTGGGAAGTCAGGCAGCAAAATTCGTTGAGGATATTGCGATTACAAGTTCCAGCGACATCACTATTAAGTTAGCAGCGCACCCATTTATGCAAATATGTACAGTAGTTTGAGTATTTTGATCACTATCATTTTCCGTTGATGCTTTTCTTGGGATCCATTGCTATATATTGGAGAATAGGGCGCATATTGTTCATAATAAGTTCACTCCATCTCACTATCAAGCAAGCTTCCATTAGAAGTCAAAACCTCAACGAGCTTCTATTGGTGCTATTCTTTTCAATTCGCATCAGGAATTCAGGACACTAATTCTGAGGTTTCAACATTGTAACATGAACTAACATCAACAGAATAGCACAAAATACAAAGCTAACTCCAAGTCTCCAATAGCAGCAAAACAGGGCACTACAGCAGAGAAAGTCACCAAGAACAAAGCAGAGAATGCACTCAAACGAGTTATGCACGAGCGCACAAAAGGTCGATTATCTCCATGGCTTCATTTTAGGATATCGGAGAAGCCAACGTGTTACTATCATTTTGCGTAATAGAAGCACCGTCCCATAAGGTTACACTGCTAAAAAGCAATACTGAACTCTGAAATTGGAAACTATTACCCTAAACTGTCATATGTTTCTGACAACGTATTACTATCATTGTGCGTATAGAAACACGTCCTATAAGGTTACACAATACTCCTGAGTTTCAGCAGGATATCCATACTGCAAATTTATGGCGAAAACTTCGCCCAGATTCGAATAAAACTTTCAGGGGCGCAGCTTATTTTGCTAAATGTTAGCAATCCTATCTCACGAATTTGATCATCTTATCGTCCTCCAACGAAGTAGTCAGATCGCCGATGGTACTAAATGTGCTAGTTTGGACGAGTGATTCAGACTCCAGCCAATGGACAAACCCTTCTCCCACGAACAAGGATCACAAAGCTAAGCGAGATGATTCGCAGCGCAATCAGCGGTCGGAGATGAAACCGAAAGCGAAGGGCAGTCGCCTACCTCACAACGTGGAAGAAGGTGGGCCGGCGCGCAGCAGAACAGCGCGGAGACGACGGGATCGGCGGGGAGCGTCTCCGTCAGCAAGCCGCCGCCCGCGGCACCCAGCCTCAAACCAGCAGGAGCCCGCCCGCCCTCCACTTGCCCCCTTCGGCCTTCGTGGCCGCGCGGAAGGAGGGACGTTGCGCGAACTCGATCGGGGCCATCGGGCACCCCCGTTTGCCGCGCCGCGCCGCACCGCCGGGGTGGATGAATTCGGTGGGTTTGAACTTGCCGCCGGCGCTTCTGTGAATTTGGTTTGTCGCGATCGCGGTTGGGCTTTATTTGCAGTTGACTAGTCAAGCTGGCTCGTGGACCCACTGTCAGCGTGTGGCTTACCCTCCAACTGAGGCGTGCTAAGAAACTTAAACGCCTCCACGCAGTACGACTGACGGCGTACGTTGCGAATGCCAACAACGGCAGATCGTTTAACATGAGAACGTAGAGACCTGGAATTCGAACGGTATTTGAAAACATATTTGCAAAATACGGCAGCAACAATAGAAACAATGCAGCAATGTCAGATTACGGGTTGTGAACAAGAAACCATTTTGTTGTTACTTTCATGTATCACAAGGTCATGAACAGAAAATGCGCGAGTCCTTTGTCTGCCAGAATTCCTCAGGAAACAAGGAGCCATCTGCCACAGTTGCAGGTGCAGCAAAACTGATCACCCAGGGTCAATGTCGCAAGACCACTCAAATGTGATTGTGAACTGTCACGTATCTGCAAATTTAAGGACACTCCTCCCAGGCTCCCAATTATATAAAGACAAAAGAAAATACCATGGAGGTGCTAACACTTTCTTGTTAGATCTTAGAAAAAATAGCATTCTTCACACAGCAGCAAAACCAAAAATAAAAATAAAAAAAAATGAGAAGATGATAAAGCCATTCCTTCTTCTCTAATGCAACTGCAAATGAATAATTGCTCTTAATACTCGGCTTGTCACTCGTCCAGTAGCATCAATGAGACCTTATTTCCATAAAGGCAGGCAGACATCCTCAACTCAGATATGGAATAATGGGATCAAACAACTTTCAAACACATTACACATGTGACATTCGTCACCAAAACTTTCTGACGAGTTCACTTCATAATACAATGCAATAATCAAAACAACAATGGCACTAGCAGTTTCATCTACCAGGTATTCTTTATGTAGAGCCTCCCACCTATGGACTTATGAACAATGAGCATCCTAAAAATAATAGGCCCTGAAAACTACGAGATTGAAGGGCAGGTAGTTTAGCAGCCAGTACTGCGTATGAGTGTTCAGTCTTTCAACTTGAAGCCCAAATTCTCTCTTTCAGAGTCTTATAATCCTAAGCAGCCTGAAACATATGAACATTAGACGTGACGGGAAAAGGTACAAGTAGGACTTTCAATCTGAAAGTGCTTATATGCTTAGAAATGCCTCTATCAGAAGGATGAAGGGGATATTATTAAAAGGTCAGCTGAAAGGATCCCATGATATGTAAAATTATAGCGATTGATTTTCATATTTCCTTCAAATGCATTCTGTTATCAAGAATTTTTCAGTAGCTTAGTTTCACTAAGGTAGCGAAATTTGGTCAGGTTGCTGCTCATCCAAAGAAAGCATGATAATTTGGTCAGATGGTACTACACAAAACATGCTTCCTCATCACAGCAGAAGTAAATAAAGCAGAAAAATCATTGAAGGTACAACACCTAAAAGTTAAAACATGATCACTATTGAAAACATCACTTATCATTGTTATGAAAGTTGCAGCAACACTCGCTTATGCATACGTATGCAATAGTTTGACTGATCAAGAACTATCTTTTTTTATTTCACCTTCATATCATGTCTTTCACATTGCCGGTTTTAAGAGGAATATTTCTGTACTTCAAGAATAGGGTGCATTTATATCTGAAAAAGTTTGTTCCATCTGTTACTGTCAGCAAGTTGTAGAGATCACAACCTCAACCACATGTTGAATGCCACTATTTTCCCTAACTGCATGATAGACAAAAGTATCTGATCCTGAGGTACAAGAACCAAAAACCTGAACTACTACCTACACTACAAAACAGATTTTAATAACAGCAAAGCATGGCGCTAGCAAAAAAGAATCATGAAGACCACATGTTCTGTCCCCTTACAAGTGACTACTCGACATGTGTACATTGGAAAATGATTCATGAAGACAGAACACTCAACATGGACAACGAAATCAAAATTCATCCAAATAGGCAATTAAACATCTAAAGCCATTTAAAAAGTTTGAATCGGTGAATGCCATCTTAAAGGATTTTTTTTTTTACCTACGAATTGATTGAAACAAACGTGCTACTGAATTACAGCCATGTGCACATCTGAAGAAAATCATTAACGATTAACGAAGGTTTAAATTGGGAAATATGATCTAAGCCACATAACTGAAGTATCTCAACATACGATGCCCCTTTCCTCTGGATATGACAAAATCACCAAAATTCCAGCAGGATGCAACTCACATTTTTCAACTTATAGCAATAACATTTTCCAAAAATTGAGTGAAATTTTTCACTAGTGTGGAAATCATTTTGCTAAATTTGTTGAACAAACTGCACGAATTTGAAAGATCCGATCGTACCCTTAACAGTGACGACAAACCTGCGAACTATACGGTTAAAACCGTCACCAATCCATCCGGGTCGAATGGCCAGAACGCTTATCACAAATTCGTGCCCATTTGGATCGGTACTGCAGCCAGTGAACAAATCCTGTCCGACAAACTAGGATCACAAAGCTAAGGCAAGCTAATTTCCAGTGTAGCCAACGATTGGAGGGCAGTCGCGTACCTCAATCGACATGTTGTACATGGATGTCGATGCCGTCCTGATCCTCATCCGACGAAGACGACGAGGAGTCGGATGAGTCGGAGTAAACGAACGGATGCAGCAGATGCCTCGAGCGCTGTAGGGCAAGTAACTGGCGGTCGCGACGGCGAGGCAACGCGATGCGGAGCGGCACGCGGGCGTGGGGGATGAAAGGGACGCAGAGGAACGCGGCGAGGTGCGCGAGGAGGTGGAGCGGCGCGCAGCAGAGCAGCGCGAGGACGCGGTCGGGCGGGAGCAGCTCCGGATTGCACGCCACGCGCTGCCACGCCGCCGCCGACCCCCGCGCCACCCCCACCAGCCACCCCGGCCGCACCGCCATGTATACGAAATCGACCACCGAGGCTAAACACGAGGCCACCTCACCTCGCCTCCCAATTCGCCTTGGAGGGAAGGGCAGGCGCACACGGCACGAACGCGGGCGCCTCCGCCTGCCGTGCCGTGCCGCCGTGGGGATCTCGCCGCCGGGTTTGGGTGGACTCGGTGCTGCCCCTGTGAATTGTGTTTGCCGCGATCGCGATTCACAATCGGTTAGCTTTGCGCGCCGGAATTATATCGCTTTATCTACTCAGTTGCGTATGTGGACGCGGGGCTGTTGACTCGGCCGCCGACGGGTAGAACCCGCCTGTCAGCGGAATGTTCTCTTCTCAACAATTCTGAGCTGCCACAATCACAATTCGGACAAAAATTAGTGGTGTTTGATCTTACATTCTTGAAAAATCCCACATGCTGATATTCCTACTCGTAGACGAGATGTTTCAGAAATCAATCTATGCACCTCACTGTTTAGTTGTAGGAGCCAGTACCGAGAATTTCTTTGTGACAAATGTAACTAGGAAGTGAGGCGCGCTAACGCCGCGCCCGTCCATTTCTCGCGTACGGCCATGCAGCAGAGGTCATTTGTATAAACGGGTTTCTCCATTTTCTGGGGGACGGATGTTGTATATTTATGTCTGTTCTTTAACGTGTACGTTCTGTTCTGTTTATTGCATATTCGGCTGCTCCCTGGACCGTCTTTTTTATTTGTTTGCTGTTGATGGCACAAGTGTCAGAAATAGTGAATATTGTGGATTATCCTTCCTGATCAGATGCAGGTTCGATTAACTACACGGTTGATGGGAAAAAAACAGGGTGTTTGGAGCCATTTCTTTTGCAACAAATACATAGCACCACTGTAAGGACTTGTTTTTAGGAGCACAAATTGAGAACATCTGATGAGGTGAATATATTGTATGTACAAACAGTTGCAGATATAGAAAATATTACAATAGTGACATGCGGTGCTAAATCAGTTTGTGCCGCGCTCCATAACAGGCGCCAACAAACCTGTCCACCATAACAGTTCCATTCTGCAATAACCATTGCAATTTCCTAAAACGCAAGAAATGAATGAGCATGCAATATGTGGAACTGGGTGAAGAAGTCGAAAAATTATTTGACCAAACCAAATAGAATAACTCTGAATGCGATTCATAATTATGTAGGGAACATATCTGGTGGAAACCAACCCCTCCGTGCAAACTATGGAAACTTCAATCTGAACCACACAATGTTGATCAAGGGGGCGCTCAAGGGAGGTGGGAGGGATGATTTGCAAAAGCGACTTTGCTAATCACCCCTTCCACCTCCCCCGAGCTTGTAAATCACCCCTCCCACCTCCCCTGAGCGCCCCCCTTGGATCAACATCGTGCGGCTCAGATTGAAGTTTCCATAGTTTACACGGAGAGGTTGGTTTCCACCTATACGTTCCCAATTATGTATACTAACAACCTGAGAAGGCAAATGGATGGTTAAATACATGCAAAAACATGAAGATCCTAAGAAGAATAAGCGAGAATGAAGAAAAAAACTGATGACATGATTTTTGTGAATGGTGAAGGAATATCCTCACACCGATGCACTTGCTTTGTACGGTTTCTGAGGGCACCTATTTTAGATAGCACGTATGATCACCGTTCGTACAAATTTAATGGGCACATACTTATCTCATTGTTTTATTCTGTCAATATGCCTATCTGCTGATTGACGGGTAATCCGGTATAGATCGAAGTTATGAGAGGAATAGACATCCACCTTACCTTTAGTTTTAGTCTGAGGTATCCCCATTCAGCGAATAATCCACGTATTAATTTTAACCAAAAATCATGTGGTTGCATTAACAGGTAAGAATAACGTGGTAGTGAGATGTATAAGCTGATAGCTAGGAAAAAATCACTCATTTTTGCATCATGACAAAAGGCTATTTCTCATTCGGAAATCAAGATAAATAAATAGGCAGTTCCTTATACATATTGCAGGTTAGTATTTTCATAACCAAGATTGCAGGAAGCAGTCTGGTGTGGTTAAACTTACTTTGTAGAAGCACGTACTTTACAAAATATCAGAAATAAATTACAATTTAGGTAGAGGAATCTGATAACGCATGTTTTAAATTATCACAACCTCGATGTTGATACATATCAAAGAAAGAACACATATGGTACCATACATCAAGACACTTCAATGAGAAAAAAAAAAATCAGTTTACTGCGGTTAGACTTTTGTGCCATGTTATGAGGTAACAAATATAACATCAGTACGACCATATATGAAGACACTTCAATGAGGAAAAATAAAATCAGTTTACTGCGGTTAAGCTTTCGTGACATCTTATGAGCCAACAAATGTATTAATATGTTGCTGCTTGCGCCCTAAGTACGACAGGTGAGGACTTAACGAATATAGCATATCATGAGGAAACAAAAGCAAGGTTAAAAGTAAAACGGCTTGTTCGAGACTCCAAGTTACTTCAAGTTTGCCTGCGATTCTATTGCAAGGAAAACATAGCTGGCTATGCATAGATTCAGACTTAACCCGCAGACAAAGAATGTGTCAGACTTGAGTGGCAGACAGGTTAAAAGGATATAAAAAAATATTGGTTGATATCACTATGATGAAAACAGATTGCAGAACAAACATGCCACTAAATCGTGAGTTGTATCTAGGGAGACAGTCTGTGGAACGAACAAAAGAAGGTTAGATTCCAGATGCAGCTGCTGATTTAGTCCAACGGGATACGTAATAGTGGCGAACTGGCGGTGGAATAGAATCTGCAATAGGAGCTGATTATATTTCATAGTAATGAAATGTGATGATTGAGCAAACTGATTCACGCAAAAAACAAAAGATAGATGCCATTTTAGTGCAGGCAGTCAAATAAAATCCAGGTCCTCCTGAGACCACTGCCTGGCCAAAAGGATGCACTCCATGCTACCTGTCTATTATGGACTAATGGACAGATGGAACAAAGAAGACTGAATAATACAGTACCCAATGAGAAATGGATAGTGAACCAACCATCCCTCGATAGCCACCGGCAAGTGCATGCCACATTAAAGATAGGTGTTGTAGAATTATCTACTGTTGTAGTTTGGGGTTCCACAGATCGGCACTGTCCACAAAACAATACAGCCAGTCAAAAGGATGCTTCTTTATTAAGTCAATGAATTAGTCCCATTCTAGTAGTGAATATGACTTGCAGTTTAAGGAGAATTCGGTGAGGCTAAGAATTCGGTGAGGCTAAAGACGACAAATTGCTCAACACCCTACTGTAATCCTTCAAGTTGCAAGTTCAATCTCCATCTTTTCTCAGTATTCACTTTGCACAGACATGTTGCGAAGGTTAAATTCAATGTTCAACGTCCATCTTTCAATGCTCAAAGCCCATTTAGTTATATATGCAAAGAATAAACCCAAACATACCATGGTAACTTTCTCGATCACCAGAACAAAGCTCTCACGCTCAAACGTCAGGTCGAGCATGTTTGCTGCCACCACCTCCACCCCTGCAACTGGCAACAACATTTCACCACATAAATCATTCCCATTGCTACTGATCAAGCAAGCGTAAAGCACTTTTTTTCCACCGGCACAAGATGGCAGGCAGAGCAAACTGAAACCAGGTGAAATTACCGTCAGTCAGGCGCTCGTGCATCAGCTGGACTGGGACGGGGGAGTGGTCGACGCAAGTGATGGCATCGGCGATTCCCTCCTGTAGCAGCTCCTCCCCGAGCCGCGAGCTTCCGCATCCGATCTCGAGGACTTCACATGCATGCACCAAAGAAGCAGAGTTCCGTCAGTACTGAATGCGAAGCAAAGATTGGGTTTGGGGGAGAACGAACAGAGAGGAACACGAAGAGAGGAGCGGAGCGAGGAGTTGCGGAAGTGGGAGAAGTCATTGAAGCACTACAGTGCGAGGGGACGGCCACGCCGAGTGAAGGCTGCCGCCTCAGTCTCACGCCGCCTCGGCCGACGTCCTCTCGTGGCCTTCCGTGGCCCCGCCGTTGTGCCCTCCGCAGCGGCCAGGGATGCCGTCGGCACCGCCGTTTTGCTGACAGTGGAATGCCGGCCGTGAGCAGGGGCACAGGTGCGCGGCCAGGCCAAAGCCGCCGCGGCCCTCTACGGCCTGACGACGCGGATACAGAGAGGGAGGAGGAGGAAGAGGAGCCGGTGAGGCGGCGGCGCTCTACCTGGGGCGCGGGAAGAGGAGGAGCACGCGAGGGGGCGGTGCTCGGACGGGATACCGCAGCGGCGTCGCCCACGAGGACGACGGAGGAGAGAGGAGGCGTGGGGATGGCGAGGAGGAAGGGGGCGATGCGTTGACGCGGCGGCGGCGGCGGCTCGGGTTGTGGCGACGAATGAGGACGTAGCGTTTTCTTCGCTCGCTACTGGCGAGGCCCAAGCAAGCACGAGAAAAGACAGCGTCAAGTCGACGCAACGCAGAACAGCAGCAGGCCCCCCCCACACATGACGTGGCACGACTGGATTGGCTGAAGCCCGCAGAGGCCTCCGGAGGCCTCCGTTTTCTTACGCGATAAGGGTAAACATATTTCGTAGGATGCGCAATTTTGGATGAAGTGTTGGCGGGATGACAAGGAGATAGGAGTATACGATTAGCAGATAATCAGCATAGTCGAGCCCTATGACAGCAGCTACGATATTGCTAAACTGTGAAGCGCCACAGCTTTGCAAACAATCATGGTAGATACAATGTGCCCAATGAGATATATACCAAGGAAAGATCAAACAACAGAACGCTAAATGTAACACCTAGGTGAAGCAGAACAGTTTTAGACTTCATATAACAAGTCAATAAAGGTTGAACATACAGCTTGTTTCCATTAATTAGAGGGTAAAAAATATGACCTACAGGCGATGGTCAATGCACCACTGCAATAAGGGAAATGGAATTTCAACAAGAAAGAAAGAGTATCATCCACTGCATTTTATTGCATGCATTCTGAAGTGTCATTAAGAGAAAAATCACGAGCATCTCAACAAAACGCCTTATGGGATGGTTCTCTGGTAAAGCGGAAGGGCTCCCAGCGCTTCACGTTCCGCAGCCTCCTTTTGCACCTGCAATTATTGCGGTCAAACGAAGTCAGTTTGGCATGGATTTGAACTAAGTGGGACATAATTTTTCAGCATAAGGCCAAGTCAAGAACCTTGCTTGCATCACAAGGCTTAATCATGAGCTTGAAGGTCAGCAATTTCTTAGGCAGTAAAATCAATGTTGTTTATCGGCATAGACCCCCTCTATTCGTTTGGTTGCAACAAATACTCATGTTAAGTTGCCAAGGGTGTTCACAAACGTTCATGGTACTCGATATTAGTCACATGCCACAATAAGTTCACCGTGAATTTGAATTATCTATGACTGCAATATCATGTCCGGTGCTCTAGTTGTCAAAAATCAAAAAATAGTCAACATAATGGTCAAGAAACAAATGGCTGAGACAGATTTTCTGTTCCTGTTCTGGACCAATTTAAGACTAGTGAGTGTAATGGGTATACATCTGCACAAGATAAATTGAACCGTTGACATAACTTAATGGATCATTCACGGAATCTAACTTATACATATAAATAATCCAGAAAATTGTAATGGCTTCAGATTATGACATCCTCAAGTATCTTAATACTCATGAATGGTGATGAGAACGAAACATGTGGTATGTAGACTAGCTGCCATATTCATGAAAATACAAGAGGCTTTTTAAACAATAGGTGAAATGACAATGTAAGGTATCAGAAAATGCGCTTACCAGAGCCAACATATCACTCAGATAGCTCTTGAATGGTGTCTGAATTGCCTGTGAAAACAATACATGTTTAAGAACACGTGATTTTATAAAAGTAAATGCAAATGCAATGGTATGATGCATATGCATTACTTAATGAGTTGCTGCTCATTTCAAAGATGTTTTCCAGAACAAGTAGTCAATAACTTGTTGATGAGTTGCTTCTCCCACAGATCAAAAAATCGTTCATGGGTATAGTGAATTGAGGGTTGTCAATAACTTATACTCTACAATATATGTCAGGCTGAAGCGGGAAAAAAGGATGCAGGTTGAGCCTAGAGTATTCATCTCAAACAGGAAAAACAGCATACTATATACGAAAAGGCTTATGAGACTGAAAAAATTGAACCAAGCCCCTCCTCACTCTATGTAAACTGATTTAAAATTACATGTGCAACATCATACAATAAGGCATGTTTGTCAATATATATCTAAAAAAAACTAACCCTGTCACCTGAAGACTTATACAACGAAATACTATAACATTTCGCATTCTAGGTATAATGATCATTGTAATTTTGTGGATAGAACATGCCCTAATCAGAACCATTGACCTTCTAAATTGAGCCAAAACATGGAAATGCAACTTGATCAACCAGGTTACCATACAAGACATCTGCCACGCGGGATAATCTGGATCATCAGCACAAGCGGGATAACCTAATACATTTCATTTCATAAGCAATTATCTACCGCATCACAGCATTGTGGAGGCATTGTGGAGGCCGCGTCACTGCACGAACCCTCAAAAAGCAACATAAGACTAAGCTCATGCGAATGCGCCAACGATCCATATACGAATCATCGGAGAGATCCAGATCAGGGTATGCGGATGGGGAGGGGAAGGAAAGGGACGGACCTGGAGGTTCTCGGGGAGGTACTGGTGCTTCATGGAAAGGTCCATGGCGCGCTTGAGGCGCTGGTTGCGGGCGTCGACCACCTCCGTGGGCAGCCTCCCGAGCGCCTCCTTGATGTGCAGGTCAAATTTGGGGTCGTACAGGTCGTCGTACCTCAGCCCTACGGATCACGAATCAACCGCATCGCCAGTAAGATCAAGAACACAAGAACATAGGAGATGGAATAGCGAGATCGAGGCCAGATCGGATCCGCTCGGGCGAGATGGATCAGCGGGATGCTTACCGTATTTCCTGAGGCGCGAGGAGATGGTTTGCATGTGGAGGCGCGCGAGGGGGTTGCGGCGCGGGTTCACGAACCACTGCGAGAAGGCGGACAACATCGACGACATGGTGGCTGGCGGCGCCGGGGATCCTCCTCTCGTCCTGCGCGGCGGCGGGATGCTGCTTCTTCCTCGCCTCCTCGCTTTTGTGGGAGATGATGGTGGGTGGCCGTGGTCTCGGGCCGGGGGCGTAGGGAAGTTTCAATGGGCTGAAGTGTGGTGGGCCGAAGCAGGGGAATGACTGGATTGACCCGTTACTGTTTATAGTTTATACAGAACGAAAAGTCACTTGTTCAGTACTTTTCCGGTACCAAAATATCAGTATGGCACCTCAGAAATAGTTTTACTTAAGGCACCTTTAAATCTTGGTCTAATAAAATAGTTATAACTTAATAGTGCCTCGTCCTCAAATTAAGACACCTTTAAATCTTCGTGTAATAAAATGTTATACTTAAGCGACATTACCAAACACCACAACACCACTCACTCTTCCAATGTCAGTATCGGGAAACAGTATGATTTCTGCAGCAGTTAGTCGTGAACAAACCAAGTACGGTTTCTGTTAAACACTTAGTTCAGCAGTCATACTGATATTTTGGTAAGCGACATTACCAAACACCACAAAATCACTCTTCCAATGTCAGTATCAGGAGGCAGTATGATTTCTGCAGCAGTTATTCGTGAACAAACCAAGTACAGTTTCTGTTACACTGGAATCAGGTAATCCAGACAGGAGAAAACAACCGCTCCCCACTTCCCCTAGTTCAGCAGTCACAACCATCGGTTCTGATTTGTGAGGCTCTTCTCAAATTTTAGTATCCAAGGATGCCAATAAATTTTTGTATCCCCTTACCAGGAATGAAATATTGTATGAAAACTACAATGATTTAGGCAACTAACCAGGTTGCACCCAGAATAAATTACTGGAATGATGGACAGGCACTAACACAAAAAACACTGCTTATTAAGGAGAACCAGGCATCAATAAAGCATCAATGAGACACCCGAAGTTTCTGCATGGAAAGGTCCTGATGGAGCGCTTTTGTAAATTTGGTACGAGCAGGATTTTAAACAGCAAATTGATCCAACCCCTTTGGCCCAGGATCAAACCTGCACTGCTCACTACTGTATTTTGGAAAATAAGAATTGGGATTTGTTTTGGCAGCCCTCCTACTAGCATAGGAAAGAGTAGATAAATTAAAGAATTAAAGAATCATCCAACGGCCAAAAAAGACTAAAGTTTGATTTAGCTAGAGCTACAACAATGCAGGTTTTCAGCAATACAAAGGCTGAAAGACCACAACCAGATTTAGTGTAGCCCAGGCTCAAGGAACATAGAGGTTTCCTGATGCTGGCAACGTCTCAGGTTTTTCCCGAACAATGTTCATATGAAGAAGTCAATGAACAAAACTGCCCACCAACTACATAGTGAGCTCATGGGTTGATTTGTTTAGTGTTCCTCGGCCCATCTCAGCAGCACACGAACTTGTTCAGCAGTTTCAACAAATTCTTGTGTAGAGTCATGATGAGATTTGCCAATCTTCTGATGAAAAGGAAACACCAACTGAATTAGAAAATTAGGAAATATTAAAGAAGACAAAAGATGATATATAAATTAGTGTTCCTATCAGTGAAGGAAAAAAATTGAGTTCAAGAGAGGTTCAATTTATTAGTCCTGACTATGCCTTCTAATTGCCCCATCATAGCTGAAATAGTCTGGAGTTGGAAGAGTTGTTTGTTGGTAAATTTAACTGCTTGTTATTCCATCAATCCAATCTCTTCACAGAAATCAAAAGTAGGTTTACACCCGGCTTACTGGGTGGACAAAAAACCATAATAGAACAAGAAAAATAATGCTGAAAATACAAAGAAAGTGCATAAACTAAACGACATCACAGATCATGTCTTTAAGAGACGTATAAAGCAGTATCAACCAAGGGTTTACATCCAGCGGCTAGAAGTTGTACCGTCTGAACTTCAGCATTCTAGTCTCCAACAAAAGATATGTATATTCAGATATCCACAGATAAGAACAAAAAGCATTGTCAGGGTTACATACCTTGATGCTGAAGTATTCATGTGTCTTGATTCCTTATATTCTACTTTTCCACAGGATCAAAGTTACATAGTGTTGTACTCTATAAGCCTGTCATGCAGTAACAGCTGTGACAGATATCAAGAAGCAACTAAAAATATTTCGGGCAATGTTACCAACAAATAGACTGTGTCTGAACTTTGATACACTACATCATGACAACATTCTTTAAGAGCATTGCCACAGTTAACTATTTAGAGCATCAGAATCATCCTCACTTAAGCAGCAAAAGGGAGGGAAACAGAGTGACAAATTTACTGGGATCACATAATCTTGCCAGCTATTCAAACAACACGTTTATAAGATGGCAAAAAAGAAAAGAAAAATGAAATGAAAGAACATATCTCGGAGAGCCTCCCATGAACAGACAGGCGACAAAACATCTTGTTAGAACTAAAGGGAGGCAGGTGCAGAAGCAAATTGTGATCCTGCAAAAACCTATTCAACCTTCCACGCATGCAGGACCAGCGAGAAACCAAGACCTTGCAACTGTGACTCCCTCAAAATTTGCGAGTATGACCATGGCATGGACTTCTCAGGTGCCTGGCATGTCTGAAACATGAACACCGCATTGCTCGCATTTGATCCAAAAAGCCAACTGTGGACATCCCAGAACACCTCCACAGGCAAGCCATCAACAAGAATTGTCTGATTTCCCCTGAATTTCCATGCTAGGCGCTTCACCTGCATCACGGGCTTCTTATCAACTCGTATCTCAAGACATGGATCCTTGAGGCCGACCGTATCACACTCAATCACAATGTCATGGAATTGGCCATTGTCACAGAATTGCGCCTTAGCAGAGTAAATCTTCTTGCCATATATGTGCTCCTTCCTTGCCACAAACACTGCATTCAGCATTGGCCGATTGGCACCTGTCTTCCTGTAAGCATCCTTCTTCATGTCGCCGAGCAATAGCACGAGCTCAAGGTCGAACACCACGGCGACATAGAACCCCTCCGATGGTTCCGGTCCGGCACCGAACTTGGCGCCTGATAGGTCCCAGAAGATCTCGATCTTGCCGTCCTCGACGTCGAGACTCTTGGACCCCTTCTTCTTGGAGAAGAGCCAGGGCTTGATGTCCACCTTGCACAGGCTGTGGCCGGACAGGTCGTCGACGCCGACGGTGAGGCCCTGCCCCATGAGGCTCTTGCACCAAGTGACTGAGATCACGCAGGGCCGGCCCGAGAACTGCGTCTGGTAGAGGCAGGTCACCACGTTCTGCGCGGCGCCCTTGCCGGCGCTCGACGACGACGACGCCGCGTCCGCGATCTGGACGCCGCTCTCCCCGAAGCAGGACGGGAAGTCCCTCATGCTCGCCCGCGCCTTTCAGCGAACACGTGGCGTGCAGACCGCTCGGATCACCGCGCCGAGCCCCGCTCTTCAGCTCCGCTCACCGCAGCAATCCGCACCACCCGGCGAACCGGCCAGCAATGTCGACGACGAGATGGCCCACCGCGCACAGATCGGTCTTGAAGATACGCGGGCCGCCGTTGAAGATTTCCCGATCCGGCAATGCCACCGCCGGTGGCCGCAAGATCCCGCCTTTACTGCAAAAGGCAGCACAGCCAGCCGCCCAAAAAGCAAGCGGCAGCAGAGCGATTGATCTCGCAGCACGACTTCTTCACGACGCCTCCCTCTTTCAAAGCAATCCAGCGGCGCGTCCGCGAAAAGAGGCCGGTTTCGCCGCGGAACTGCAGTAACGGAGCAATCTTGTAGCCGAAACTGCCGCCTTTACCACACAAGAAACGGCACCAGGAAGAGCAAGCAAAACGGATGCTTCTCCCCTGGTAACGCTTCAGGCGAGCCAGAAGAACCAAGCAACCATCACAGTATGCAGAGATTGATTCAGAAATCAGAACATGGAGAGGAGGTGGACGAGGAGGGATGCACATCCATGGGCCAGGAGAGTGAAGGACGAGCAATTGGAGTACTAGAAGCAGCAACCACTGCGAGCAGTGCAGTCTTGCAGAGAGGAGCGAAGCAAGCAGCAAGGAACTCACAAGAAGTAGTGGAGGTGGTGAGGGGGGAAGGAGACAAAAGGTTTGGGGGAGGGAGGATACAGTACAGCCATACAAGACACAGCGCGCACTGGCAGCCAACTCACTTTCTTTCATGGAGGGGAGAGGAGAGCGAGGCAGGAGGAGCTGCAGCGGCTGCCTGCTCCTTGCTTTTTGTGACTGCCGCGATTGCTCAGGCAACTGTTACCACTAGCTATCAGTACATTGCTACGAGTACTCCCTCCATTCCAAAATAGTTGTCACTGGACATCATGTTTGACTCTTCGTCTTATTTAAAAAAATTATTTAAATATAAAAACAAATATATCATGATTAAAATATATTCAATGATAAAACAAATTGTAAAACAATAAATAAAATTTGCGCAAAAAATTTGAATAAGACGAGCAGTCAAAAAAGTCAACAGCGACATCTATTTTGTCCAGTAGCAAAGATTGAGTACTGCAAATCTGGGATTCTGGGGAAGTCAACAATAAAAACCATTCACTTCAGATGATTTATCCGTACTGTCTCGTGCTCAAGAAACTCGGACAGAGAACAAGTTTTATGCTGGTGGTAGTTGTGTTTCATGGCAAAATTGCTCTATAGTCTAAACGACAGGCTCGGTTTTTCTCACATACAGATGGATTGTTTTTCTCGGTTCAAATTGCATATGGTGGCACTTTCCTGTCTCTCCGATTCTCGCTCTCCTAATACTACCAGTTCTTTTTGTGAGTTTCTTTGTTTGTTCAGGACAGCCGGTTCACATGCAGTACAGTGGAAAATGACTGGAGTGTGTCCTGCTACAGGTGCTCCGTGAGACCATCTCCTGCTGTTTTGTCTGACCAAAAAAAAAAAGTTCCGCGTTTAGGATTTATTCGAAAAATAAAATAGGCAAATCAAAGCATCACTTGCCCACTTGCTCTCCTGAGGCCCCGTTCGGTTCCCCCTATAAAACACCCTCTAAAATTTATACCTCTCTAAAGTAAAAAGAATCTTACTATTTAGGGGTACTAAATAAAATTTAATTGCAAAACCTTTCTGCAGACGGGCGTTATTTTTCAAGACGAATCTAACGAGCCTAATTAAGCAATGTTTTGACACAGTGATGCTACAGTAACCATCGTCTAATCGCCGCTTAATTACCCTCATTACGTTCGTCTCGCGAAATAGAGAGGGGTCCTGGACTTAGTTTTGTAATTTGACTTTGTTTAGTACACATAAATGCTGCCGACATCTTTGATGTGACTGCTACAGCACCCTTTAAAGTGATCCAAACGCACCCTGACTTATATATTTCCCTCCAAGCTTGGCTTTGCGTTCAATATTCAAGTGGAAATGGAGTTTATACTTATAAGAAAATTGATGACGCATGCGTCCTCAATCATTGCCTCCACGTAGCAGATTCTTTATACAACGTTCAGTATATTTATAATAACAATATATTATCATATAAACTGGTACCCTTATCTATAGCAGGATAAAAAGAATTTTTGTAAGTGAAATCTATCCGGTCTTGCTACTCAACATGTTCGATCTTCTATGTGATCAATCGAAGCACGCGTGGATAAAAACAGACAAGTGAAAATACAGATGCACGTAGTGTACCACGCTGTGAAGTACTGAAATCAATGAGAAGGACAACGGTTTTCTTGGATCTGGGCCCATTTCATCTCATCCGTTAACTGCACGCCCACGAGGCCACATTTACTACCTCCTGGAGATCATAATCATCTCATCCTCACGCCCACGAGGCCACATTTACTACCTCCTGGAGATCATAATCATCTCATCCTCACGCTGCTTCGTCTCCAATAAAAGGTACCCAAAATTTCCTGCCATTTTCTGAAGATGAATTTACTTCAGCATCTTTATTATAAGTGTTTTCCAAAAATTCTAGGGTTGGAGTTAGGCCCGTACTTATTTATAACTTGTTCGAGCACAGCACTGAATTACCCGTGGAATGTAATTTTTCTCGTCTTTTCAGTTGTTGGCTGATTATGTCGATGTTGTAAGGCATGTAGAAAAGGCAATACGATTGTACATAATTACAATTTTAAATTTAGTTTTAGATTCTGCTTTTTCATTTATGCATCATGATGTGTTGTATTTTTGTGTGAAAAGAGTGAGCCATAATGTAGGTTCTTTTTGTTGCACCTACTTCACTAGAACTAGTGGAACGTTTACTAGCAAAGAAAAAGGGAGCTAAAGCAACACTTCTTAGTTCTTACCTTAATGAACTGAAAGGTAACAGTTCCAAATTCTGGTGTGGGAGTAGAACGCTCGCACGTTAAGGGTACAAACGTTATTGTTCATGAAGAAATACTTGTTTAGGGCCCCATCTCAAGTTCAGCTACTCACATAGAGCCAACTAAAAACATGGTAGGTATTGGTGTTTCAGTTGGCATTTATTTCCAATCTAACAGCGTTTTAGTAATACATGACTCTGGAAGCTCGAAACTTGGAAGTACTACTTCACCATATATTAGTATTACAGTCAACGTACTTGTCTATTTTTGTGAGCCCGAGTGACCAATCGGTGCCGTTGGACCTAACCCTTTGCTAATATGATATAGTACCAATTTGAGAGGGCAGGTATCATTCATAAGTCAGTTCCAAAAAGGCAGAAGTGCAAATCGATAAAGTTAAAGAAGAAGATCACCGGAATCGGCTGCCTGGGCGAGTGAGGATGCTATACTGAAATACTATTCATTGTAATTCCTATGAGCTATAGTTCCTCATCGTTCTGCTACACGAACATTTATTCCAAAATTAGATCTCTTGGACCAATGCAAGTTCCTACAGGCCCAAGGTGATCTTAAATTTACACAACGTAGTAAAGTCTGTGCTTTGCTGCTACGATCGAGGTTGTTACCCTACCTGTGATCACTAGAAAAGCATGCAAATATGCAGATGCACCTCATAACACACCATCACCATGTGTAGGGATGTGTTGTTTCAAGTACATAGAATAATAATGTGCACTCTTGTTGTCACTTTGCTTTCTGACCTGCTGGCGATTTTGGCGCATATATATTCTTATCATGTCTAGGCCCCATGACAGAAAACCTGTGTTCAGCCGGGGATTGCAGAAAATGGTATCCAGAAAAATATGATGGCATGAAGATTGCGTGCCAATATCTATGTTCGGCCTTTTAGTTACGTTATATCTGATCCATCAAATAGAAACGATAGTTTGTGAAAATATATACAGGCATAACTCACAAATGATGTATCCAGAAAAAGAGAAAGAGCAAATATCATCTCGCAATTGTCAGTATACCTATTTTAGTCGTCTTAACGTGATCTCATCTATTTTCTCTATTTTAAAGGCACATCAAATAGTTGTACCTTTTTTAGAGACATTAAATATTTTTGCCTGGAAGTTCCCCTTGTATTTTTCTGTGTTTTTGGTCGATAGTCTCGTTTACGTTTACAATTAAGCAGAGTAAGCTTTGCTCTGGTTTGGTGGCAATGATAGTAACGAAAAGGTAAAGTGAATGGCTTTACAGGAGAAGCCTATCAGTTAGTGATAAAAAAGTGCCATGCACACTAATGATGGAGTAGTACTCTGCTATGATAACAGATCCTGCATGCATACCCAGCAGTAGCTGTAAGCCGCGCCGGATGTCGCGTATGAAGTATAGAGATTTGTTCAGGGTGAAAGAGTCTCGTCAGATTACAAAAAGATCAGTCATGGAAAGGTCTGAAAATCACGCTGACAATCATTGCACTGCTGTTGTTGCAGAACTCGTCTGCCCCTTGAGGGAACGATTGGATGAACTCGTTATCACCAGAAGCCCACATGCAGAGACTTTTTTACTGGAACTTCGCAATACAATTCAGGCAGTAACATAAGTTTTCTGAAAACGAATACGAAATTTCGTCTGTTTGGAACACGGGAAGTTTTCCTACTCCTATTGGTAGTATACCAATTTCACTGTTTCCAATCAGGCTCCTCAAACTTGAGAAGTCCTCATCAGTCAGCAGCAGCAATGCAGCGTGAGTACCCCACACTCAGCGCCCTGAGACTAGAGAGACGCGAGTTCGTGGGGCCGCAATCAGAGACGTACGCCAACACTGTCCGTCGCTCACATCACGCGCACGCGGCGTCAAAAAAAGTTTGAACTCATTGTGCCGCCACACCACGCAGACACACACAGTGCCGAGCATGCAGGAGCAGGACTGGATGGAGCTTTTGCTTTGCTTGATCTTCACTTATCCTCCCTCACACTAGCAGTGCCTCTGATGAATAAGGCTGTCTCTTTTGTTACTAGGCTGGACCGGAGATTGCAGCCAGCTACATAGCATGGCATAAAGTGGAGGAGAGCTAGAGAGGAAGAGTAGTGAGCACCCAGCTCAGGGGACAGACAGCATGCCTTGCTCCTGTCCTCTTTCCTGCCTGGAGGATCCCAAACGGCAGAGGCATTTGCTTGTGATAGGCTTAACCTGCGGTGCTTGTGCTTATAACTGTGAAAAGCCACATAGAGTGCGAAGAGACGAAACAGTGCGGAGAAATTTCATGAGAACATTCCAATTTTCTGAAGAAATTCCGGTGTTTCAAACGGATCGTGATGCAAGAGTGTCTGCAACAACGACAGCGTGATGGAGCACGGGGAAAACCTGCACACCTCTAGCTAGCGCTCGAGCAGATGAGATTTTTCGCCTTTCGGCTGTGTTGCTGGCCTGGTCAGGTGGTCTCCTCTTTACCCTGCTTCCCTCGTCGCTCCTAGTCCTACCACCGTCATGTCACCGTCCCCGTCATCGTCCGCATGCACGCACGATCATCTCACGCCATGCACGGGAGCAAAGAAATTGGACGCAATCAGGGGCGCTTATCGCGACGCCCTTTTCCGTCTCTTTATTTCACCGTGCTCCATCATTTGGAGATTGCCCTGCCCCTGCTGTGATCGGAGACAGTTGAGCAAATCTTCGCCAGCCAGCCTTGAGGAACCGACCGACCATAATTCCGCGTGCACAGGTGACCTCGTGCGACGGATGTGAAGGAACTGAATTACTAATCGCTTGGCGTTAGATGGAGCTTTGCTTTCGATCGATTGATCGATCGGGGCCAAACCAAGCCACACAATGACACACACACGTGGTGGTTAAGCTATAGCAACATCAGTACGTATGAACGAACGAATAGGAGCAAGTGGAGTGGAGGGCGCCATTGCTGCGCGGCGCTCGACCAACTGACCGGTTTCTCTTTCGCAGGTGCACGCTTTGCGTCTGGATTTTGTCCGTCGTCCGTGGAGGCGAGCAATGCCTCGTCAGCACGGAGAAGATTCTCTCTCGCTATTAATTTAATTCCTGCGTGCGTGCCGCATGGCGCGCCGTTTCGAAGGGTGGGCAGGTAACCTAACGCCACGAACAAGTAGCCTCGCGCGTTTGGAACGTGTGAATTTGGACTAAATTTTCAGTTCGTTTCCGCATTAACCAGAAGGATTTTTTCTGTAGCGTGATCTTGTCGGTCTAAAAGCGGACTGAATTTCGTTCGTGCAGGTCGTTCTGCATTTCTTTCTCCTCTGACGAAAGGCCGCCTTCTTGGAACGCTGTTGTTGTAACGACCAGGCCGAGGATTCGGATCGAGCATTCATTGCTCGCGCCAAGATGCCAATTACTACTCTTCGTGTGCCGTGACGTCGCGTGCATTGAAGCCGGCGGGGCACGTTCCCTCCGTCAGGTTGTTGAGCCGGCGGGGCACGTTCCCTCACCTCATTCGGCGCGTTCGGTTGGAGGATGCAGTTGCAGTTGCAGTTTGAATAGTGAGAGATAATACTGTAGGAAGATTCGCGCATTGTAGCAATTTAGTTGACTGTAGCAGCAGGAGCAGCAGCAGCCGGAGGATTTTCCTCCAGCCGAACACAGCCATTGTCACTCACCGGCTGAGCTGAGCGGCGCGCGAGAATGGAGGGGGATGCGTTGGCCGACCTGACAAGACATTTATAGCCGACCACGTACGTACGCCATACCGGCCAGTCACTATACGTGACCTGGAGCGTCGTAATATCTGGTCAATTTGTCTCCTGTTTTCTTGACCGCGAGAAAAGAAAGCGAGGAATTTTTGTGGCCGGGCTCTCGGCACGCACAAAGAAAGCCATTTGATGGCCCTTGATTGAAGCTATAATGGAATCATAAAGCCCAGTGTCACAATGGGCTTGAATACAATGCGTGCCCAACTGTTTTCATGGCCCATGGCCGTACTCGTCCAAAGCCCATTAGTAAAATCATTGTTGTACTTGCACGCAACGGCAGCAAGAGAGAGCCGTTGTCTCTCAAAAAAGAAAAAAAAAGCAAGAGAGAGCCGTTGAAAATGCGCAAGCAGCTGTTAGCGTCGGCGTCACGGACAACGGTGTCAAAGGCGTCAGGCTCATCTTCCTGGATCGGTCCCGGCCATTGCTGTCACAGAGCGCTGTTGAATTCAAAGATGGCTTCTTCTTATCATCCGACATATAAGATCTTTTGCCGCGTTGCCCGTCCCTGGATGATCACCTTGTCATTTTCCTGTATTTTTTCACGGGTTTTCTAGGAATTATGATTAATAGGAGACACGATGACTTCGGTGCCATGCGGTGTACTAATAATCGACAGACAAATCAACGTCTCGCATGGCGGGCAGATTCAGCGAACATTCATGCACATCCAGATGACGGAGTCCTCGGGAAGAGATTTGAATCTGATATCCATTCATCCATATCAAAAATCTGCGTGCTACTGTACGCGAACTTGAGTAGGAAATGTACACCTGGCAATAGATGATACGGAGTAGTATACACAAGGGAATGTACATGCAATGCAAAGCAAGCTATAGAGCACTGGACCTAGTATGACACTTTTCATGAATAAAATTCCAGGTTCTGAGTCTTCTGACGCATCAAAACCCATGATAGTAGCCACCAAATGATATGCTTGCCCGTGGGGATGATGATCCTCCCATGACTGATGACATGGTCTGGTTCAGTCTGGATGCCTGCTGCACAACCTGCTGGATTCTCTGCAGACCAAACAAGGAGTAGCAAAGTGTCAGGATTCCCATATTCTTTATTTAGCCATAATAAAGTAATCAAATGTCCCATTTTGTGATCCAGCCAAAACTCAAAAGAATCTCTCTTCATTTGTTTGCACCAAAGTATAAGTGAAGCCTAAGTAAGGCACCGTCTATCTTAATCTAAGAACATATCATCAGAATGTTGCAGGCATTAAAGTACTGAATTGCCTACAGGGAAAAAAAAATACTGAATTGCAAACAGGGAAAAGAACCACCAACCTGATCATCAGCATACATCTGGAGCTGGATCTTGTGGTTTGGCCTGTTGTGCTGCTGCTTGCCACCAAGCAGGAAGATGCAGAATGTTGCAGCTGCAACCCCAAACGAGCACAGCGCCCCAACACCATGAACTCTCAGATTGCCAACTCTGAAACCAATATTCTTGAAGGCGCTTTCATCCTCACCAGCAAACTGTTGACCAGGTGCAGCTGCTTCAACCAGCACCTCGTCCTGATCAACTTTCTTCACACCATCAGGAAACTTGATCACCTCATGCTCCTCCTCTTCTGCATCAGAGATCAGTATCTCAGTCACCTTAGACATGGCCTCCTCTCGCTTCGGTTCCATATGCACGACATCGATGTCCTTGAACTTGGTGACCAGAACATTTCCTTGGACATCTAGTGATGTTTGCACTTGCAGAAGTGGTTTCTTGGCTTCTTCATCTTGAGATGCAGCAGCAAAGTGGTCCATGTCGACCATGACCAATTTGGCGCCTAGCAAGAGCTGATCCTTACCGCCAACATCGCCATGGTCATTGCCGCACTCCTCCATGAAGGAGCTCTTGTGGTCAGGCAGGAGCTCCCACTCATCAAGGCAGATTGCATCCATGGAAGAAGCACCTCGATCTGCTAATGGCGAACTAGTGCACGGAAAAGTCTGGATCAGGGAGCTAAATAGATGCACAATTGCTTTCAGCTGTAAGGTTATGGAGTGTGGTCAAGAATGGATGCTTCTCAGGAATCAATTCAAGTGGTGGCGTGGAAGGATACTTTACATTATACTGGAGGAAAACAGCCGAAGAAGAACCAACCAGTGGGGACAAGGACACTTCTTGCAGCAAGGGAGAGTGGCAAGCCAATTTGAAGAGTTTGTGTCTGGCTTTAGCCCCTGCTAGTTTTTTTGGGTTGCGAATAGCCTTCCTGCTAGGTGACAAGGGTGAAAATGATCTTTGTGGCCTACCATTTGGGACTTCTTCCTTGCTTTCTTTCTACTCATCCTTTCCATGTTTTTACACATTCCAGTCACGCTGGAAAAATGTGAATTGTTTGGACCGTTCGGTAAGAAAAGAACAATTATAGATCAATGGATTATTCCTTTTTTATAACAAAAATTCTGAGGTTTCTTCATGTCGAGTTAGCCAGAGACTGTTACTTGGGCCAAATAAGCGTTGAATCTATTAAATAACGAAAATTTAAACTTAATTATTGTAAACGTTTACTATTATGTCCAAAAAATGTTTTTTTATTGAAAATGAGTACCGTATAGTGCCCCGTATCTCTGAAAATGGCCACACACACACGCTAAATTATTTTGTAGTAGTCTTAATTTGACGGTATAACAAACTCTGTCGTTTTCAGTAGCTGTCAGAATTAGGGTGACGCTACCACCTAATCCTGATCCACGTCCATCCTTTTCCATCACATCATGAAGAACGCTTCCAGAATGTTACCTGCAAGTCACAAATCAAATTCACAGAAATTCGCATTACATACTAGATGAAGGTCAAGCAAAGACGAAGGTAATGAAATAAATAAGGACTACGAAGGGAGGATTACGCACCAGCTAAGCACGGCAGATATCGCGGCACCTGTTCTGAATCTTCCGCAGAAATTCAAGTTGCTGTAGTACACCACGGAGTGATCATGCACTCCATAACACACAGCCGTCCTACAAGACGAGCTGGAGTGCTGGGCACAAACATGACTAGCGATGAATAACCGTGAAGGACCATAGAAAACATAACAAATCATGAGGAAATTAAAAAATCGCTTAAAAAGAGAACATATCGGATTTCATATTACTCCCTCCGCCCCTAAATATAGGGCTTTCTAGCATTCAAACACCGAAATAGTCAATGTGTTAAAAAACTACCATACCCTTCATTTTTACCTTCATATACCCACCCACTAACTCTCCCACCAACCCTAAAGTTTGTCCTATCTGTAAAATGCCCTACATGTAAGAAAAAGTTTCAAACTCCAAAACGCCCTATATTAAAGGACGGAGGGAGTATCTTGTTTCATCCAAACATGTGACTCTTACAATTGAAGATAGCAGCTGGGTGTCTTAATAACAAACCAGAACAAGACTCAACTGCCCCGGCTTCAAGCCCTTCAAGCTGGTGCATAACATAATACAAAGTGAAACCAAGTTCTTTTATAGAAATTACACGAAAGTTACTTGTACCGTACTGCAAACAGAATGAAAACCTAAAAAATCTACAAAGATGTTCACCATACATCACAAATTTACAGTAGCAAATTAACACAAAGATTAGGCACTGCATCAGCAAATGCAAGGTATTCCTAATATACAACATGATGTCCTCAAAATTTACATGCCTGTAAGGTTTCCCCCCTTCTTGACTGCACAGAATAGAGAACCATGATACATAGGTGGATGGGAAACAAATATTTTGTGGTTTTGGACAACGTGAGCAGCTACCCTAATGAACAGCATCTCAAGGAAGAGGAAAAAAAAAAAAGCTAAGCTTGCCTTGAAGAGGACGATTCACCCAGTGAAACAGAAGCAAAAGAGGACGCCCAAGCACGAGCATTACTTGCACTTTTCCTTAGGTCAGTTGCCTTGTTGCTCAGTCTAAGCTTGCTCCAAAGCCTCTTCACATCAATCACATTCAATGCTCGTTCCACAAGCTGGTTTGATCTCCTACGGATCCCCAGGTTAAAGTTTCGGAAGCGTGCAGCTAAGAAGGCTCTCAGATAAGAGAGCATAATAGGTACAAAGTGAGCCACAACCCTCATCACGATAAAGAGAACCGCAAGCAGCAAAAAGGGCTCATGTTTTGCAAGTTCACGCAAAGATCGATCCCATGGCATGACTGATCTCAAGCTTCCTGCACTTTCTTGTTGATCAATATCAAGATATGCAATTGGATCAAGACCTGCAGCAGGAAAACGTCCTTAGAAAATTCTTTGAAGTACTACACACAACCAAATGATAGATACAATTATCAACAAATGTAGCGTGCAGCATATCCCTGTTAGGTTGCCTCGACAATGGAGTCTGATCCACATTACAAAGAAAACGTGTTGTGAGCATGCCCACTTGCACCATGCTGCTTGTGTACATTCAATATCAGCAATTATCCAAAAGGATCAAAGAGTAGAAGGTTACAGTAAGTTCACAATCCTGGTCCATGGCCACACGAGGGCCATGAGCACCATGATGCTTTGTCATTTATAGTGCAGCTGAATCACCATTAGGCTACCATAATAATTACCAAGGTTAATACCAAAATTCACTCGACCAATTCAACATATAAAAAGGGAAAATAATCCAAAAACTTCCAACAAAGGAAATCCAAGGGTTGTAGTTTCATTTCTCAACTATATCCATATGAGGTGCTCAAGTGCAGTTTTTTTTTTTTTTTTTTTTTTTTTTTGGTGTGTGTGGGGAGGGGGTACAAGTGCAGACTTGAAAGAATATATGTTGTGATCATTCAATACTATGTATGAATAAAAAACTGAGCAATGAAGATACCCGTAGTTTTCTTGTAGAAATCCACCAGAGAGTTGAGATCTTTAGAACCCCTATATCGAACCATTGTAGTCTCATTTACCAGAAGAATGGCTGGGAATCCACGGACGCCATATCTTGAAAACAAACTACAGTAAGCATATGCAGTACAATGAGCAGTATTCCACTGAACAATATTTGTTCACAAATGGACAAGTTGCCCTCAATTCACTATACAATAATTGAAGAGTTTAAAGTTCACTTACCTAGGCGTGGCAGAAGATTCTTCGACGGCGAAATGATGTATCTGAGGGTACATAGTGCTGATAGCTTCAAATATTGGTCGAATTTTGCTTGAAAAGGGACACCATGCAGCGTAAAAGAGAATGGAGTATGAAGCACCCCTACGCCGAAGGTTCAACTCTTTATCAACAGCCTCTCCTCCCACCTTCAGCAGAAGACATGAATATTAAGTACTATATACCAAAAACTACAATTTTCCAAAATTTAGAAATATGGACAAATCTGTATTCCATAAATACATGATTTTCTATTAATCAAGTAAAAATATGTGTCAGTAGTGGCTGACATTAAAGCTGACTAATAAACCTACAGAAAATTAGGACGAGCACCATAAATTTCCAAGTCTCATCAAAAGTAGGAGTAGCTTTAGGTTGACACTACTCCCCAGTGTTGTTAAAGATCCTATTCAAATTTTGCATTTCCACTCTGTATAAGACACATGTAACCATCAAACATGCTGCAAGTTTGGTGCTAACTTTTAAAACAGAAACCATCTTAATCATGCAATGTCCTTGCAGAACTCTTGTGGCACTACAGAGAGAGTTAGGACAATATATACATATATCTACATATTCTTTTAAGGAACACATGGATCTGTTGCTAATAAACTAAAATTCTAAAAATTTAGATATCATGCATAGGAAAAACAGCTAATATTCCCATCAAGAAGAGCATGTACCCAGAGCATCCAGAAGTCAATTATATTAACTGTTTCTGTTTCAGTGCAGACAGACACTTTTTTATGCATTAGACCACTTAAATGTTTCTTTTGGAAACTGCACTTAAATATTTGTAATTTCTGTAACTCACACTCAGAGAATGTTATGCTATACAAGTATACATTACTACTAAAACAACTTCTCCCCTATCAAATTACTTTGATTAAGCATGAAAGGCATGCATATCTTTCAATTGTATGGTACCTACGAGCACCCTCAACAGGTGTTTCTTTGCTGGAATCTTAAACACACACAGTCATGCTACTCACTCCGGTTTTTATATAGTAGTATGTTGGTTAGTTCAAAATTGAACTAAGCAATGTCGTATATGAAAAATCAGAGAAGTATTTATGTTTCTGCCATATTGCTCCATCATTTGGGTTCGAACCTAACCACAGACTCAGTTCCCAACTCCCTCTAACCCAAATTGTGTCTAATATGTTTATTCTCCTTCACAGCGCCAATCCTACGTGGCTGCCCTAGCTTGCTCCAATTTATTACTGGCCGATCATGTTCATCAACTCATTCGTTTGCGCCGGTTTATTGCATATATTTGTTCTGAGAAAGTTTCATCTTGCTACCTTTGCCTCTTTAATTAATCAATAAGGCTAGTATTAATTCACAATGAACAAGGTTCCCACACATCATGGTACGGATCCATTACATGATTTACATCTTTATGTCTCTATATAACATCCGTTGTGTTGCACCCAAATAGCATATAGTATTTGATAACCGATTTCACTACTATTTGACCCCATTGACATGGAAATGTTTGACCGGAAGAGGAAATACCACGCGAGCTGCTATCGGGTGGGTTAGACTGTCCGATGAGGCGGCGGCCGAAGGCGGGAGGAGGGCATCTACCTCGAGAGGCGGGGACGGCTCGATCCGTACGAAGGGGCAGCGCGATCCGATGGCGTCGACGAACGGCGGCAAACTCCTCCGGGAGCATGTGCCTCCCTGCCCCGCCCCAGGCGAAGCCGAAGCGCCGGCGCCAGCGACGCCAAGGAGGAGCGCGACGGCGACAGCGGCGGCGGTGGCGAAGCGCATCATAGCCTCCCTCCCTCCCTCCCTCTCTCTCTCTCTCTCTCTCTCTCGCCTCTCCCTCTCTCTCGTTCTCGCTCTTCAATTTTTCCGCTCTGGAAATTCCTGCGCGTGTCGGGGCTAGATTTGGCTAAAGATGAAAATCCGCGAGGTTATTCTGGGGACGCGTTGTGATGGGTGCGGGTGGTGGGGCTCGCTGCGACACGTGTGCTGCCGTGGTCTGGTTTTTTTTTTTTTAAGGAAATACGCCCCGAAGGGCTTTCATTCATATGCAATAAAACTTACAAAGTTTAACCCAGGAGGGCCACCTACATAGTAGGTCTTTTACAGGGCAGTTTCTAAAATGATCAGCATTTGAGCAACTAAAAGTAGAGCTGCTGCAATTTTCTAACAGAGCGTTTCTAGCTAGAGTATCAGCTATATGGTTTTCTTTTCTAGGAATATAATGGAAGCTAATACTCTTGCTCTCTAAAAAGTACTGAATATCTTTGATGCCCTGTCTTATTCTCCAATCCAGAACTTTTCCATGAGGCTGCTTCAAGAATCAATCAAGGCTTTACAGTCAGAGAGGATATCACATTCCTGGACCTGTAACATATTTAAGATTTGCGATGCAAGTAACATGCTTAAGGTTCCAGCATGAAGAGGAGTGTCGGCCTGGGATGTTTTTGCTTGAATTTTCAGGCTCCACAACTCCTGATTCCATATGAAGATTCCAAGTCCTGAATCTTGACCTTGGCGGAAGGAAGCATCAATCCTGCAACAACACTTGTGACTAGAAATATATTTTGATTCATTATGAAAAGAAACAGGAAGGTCAGCAAGACCTTCACCCGAAAATTGTTCGATCTCATATGCCTCATATTGGGCTATTTGATAAGCTGAGGCCTGAAAGATAACTGAATGGACGGCCTTTTCTTTCTTTTGAAACCTGTGATCATTTCTTGCCTTCCATATGAACCAGAGAATATAACAAAAAAGGTCAATGTCTTTAGGATCACTTAAATAAGAGAAAATATTGCAAATCATATCAGAGCAAGAGCCAACAAGCTGGTCTGTTTTGATACCAAACGGAGAAGCGAACCAGACCGCTCTCGCAAAAGAACAGTGAAAGAAAATATGTTCATCATTCTCCGGTTGCTGACAGCGAGAGCAATTAGAAGAGATGTTATTCATTCTCTTGTGAACTCGCTTAGCATTAGCTATATTTTTCGTCATAAGTCTCCATATAAACATTTGAACTCTAGGTAAAATCTTTTGTTCTTCCAAATCAAATTAATAATAGACATAGTGTTACTTGATCTGTTCAATTTACTTACCCTTTTCTCTATTTCTTCTTGGTGAATAAGCTTGTACGCACTTTGAGCTGTCCAAATCCCTTTTTTGTTTGGCTTCCAGATTAACACATCAGGGCCTCCAGCTTGTGTTAATGGAATCTGCATAACTTGATTGACAAATTCTGAGCTGAAAATAGATAAAAGGAGAGGTTGATTCCATCTCTTAGGGTTATTTAGCCACAGCTCATTAACTTTAGACAGGAAGGTTACTATTAAAAGCCTCATCTTTGATGTATAAATGGATAGAGTCCCAATTAGGGCACCATGGTTGATTCCAAATTGAGAGATCACCATCAAAAAGTTGCCATTGAACAGCTTTGAGAAGGATGTCCCTTACCTTTAGAATAGAATCCCAAGTCCAGGATTTAGAACCATAGTTGCCTGCCTTCCAGAATGAGGTGTTAGGAAAGTATTTACCTTTTAAAATTTTGACCCATAGAGCATTAGGATCGGTAATCATTCTCCATGCCAGCCCTGTAATCAAAGCAGTGTTTAAACTCGAAAGGTCTCTGAATCCAAGTCCACCTGCACCTTTAGGAATACAAAAATTATCCCAAGCTGTTAGACAAAGGGGTTTTTTGTTGTGATCAGGGTTATTTCCTTTCCACCAAAAGTGCCTGATAATACCAGTAAGCTCTTTAGTTAGAGATTTAGGGAAAAGAACATGCGACATGTAATATATAGGAATCGATGAAAACACTGACTTAATAAGAGTGGAACGCCCTGCATGAGAGATCATGTTTGCTTTCCAATTATTAAATTTGGATTTGAACTTGTTTTTAAGGAAAGCATACACCTTGGTTTTAGGAGTATGAGTTATGAATAAAGGATGACCAAGGTGGATGGAACTGTGACTCATATCTGAGACTTGAAAGAGAATTTTAATATTTTCCTGCATTACACTTGGAGTGTTTGTGCTAAAAGAATTGAAGACTTGCTCCAATTTGGGATTTGTCCTGAGTCCCTGCAAAAAGAGTCTAGAATGTCTTTGATGATCTGAGCCTCTTGGATAGTAGCTTTCCCACATATAATAACATCATCTGCAAACAAAAGAGAATGGATAGGTGGGGCAAGAGGAGCCAATTTAATACCACTGATTCTATTATTAGAAACTGCATCTTGCAACCTGCATGTAAGTTCATTGATGGCAATAATAAAAAGATATGGCGAGAGAGGACATCCTTGCCGTATTCCCCTCGTACTTCGAAACTTACCATATGATTGGCCGTTTATGATGACAGAGAAAACAGGCCATTCAAAACATGTTGCAACAAGATCAATAAAATGGTCATTAAATCCCAAACGACGCATTGCATATCTAATGAAGCTCCATTCGATTCTGTCAAAAGCTTTTGCAAGGTCTAACTTTAACATAAAACCATTGCATTTCCAATACTTAAGCTGAAAGGAATGAACAAGTTCATGGGCAAGAATGATGTTTTCAGAAATTCTACGCCCTTTGACAAAAGCATATTGGGAGTTGATAATACAATCAGGTAAGTACGGCTGCATTTTGAGAGCAAGAGACTTGGCAATGATTTTGTAAACAACATTACAAAGGCTGATAGGTCTATAATCTAGAGGAGTGACACAAACAGACTTTTTTGGAATGAGAACAATATTAGTTTTCTTAAGACTCTCAGGCATGTATTTGTTCAAATAAAAATCTCTTACCAGTTTATATAGATCCTCTCCAATCCAGCTCCAAGCAAATCTGAAAAATGTGACATTAAAACCATCGGGACCTGGAGCAGCATTTCCTCTCATATTTTTGAGGATATTGAAAATTTCATCTTTAGATGGAGCCTCAGTTAAACTTTCATCTTGGATCCGACCTGGTTCTGAAACAATATATTGTTCATCAATTTCCTGCAAGGAAGAGGAAAAGAGATTTTCAAAGTAATTTATGAAACAGTATGCAATCTCCTCGTCCTTGTTAACTATAACACCATCGGAATTGGAGATGGAGTTAATTCTATTTTTCCTCCTTCTTTTAATAACACTGTTATGAAAGAAGGAAGAGTTTCTATCTCCTTGCGTGATCCATCTTTTCTTACACCGCTGCCTGTAGTACTCTGTGATTTTATTTTGAATAAAGGCATGCTTCCTTGCTAATTCATCCTCGAGTCTGTGATTCTGCTCCAAATGCTCATACAGACATCCTTAAAATCACTTTCAAATAACCACCAGTTTTCAAATTTAAAAGCCCTTTTCCTTTTAAAATTTTTGGAGAGAGGAACAGCAAGGATAGGGGCATGATCACCATAAATCAGAGGAAGATGATAGACATTGGTATTAGGAAAAGTACTACACCAAACTGAGTTTGCAAGACATCTGTCCAACCTTTGAAAAGTGGGTTTAGAAGAAAAGCGCCTGTTAGTCCATGTATAGGCAGGGCCATTATATCCTAAATCTATTAGACCACAATTATTTATAATATTACGAAAAGAAAAGATACGATTACAATTGGGTAAAGAAGCGCTAAACTTTTCATCAACATCAAGGAGCTCATTCAAGTCTCCCATACAGAAGAGAGGATTATTATCCACTTTAGCAAAATCAGAAACTACTGCCCAAATATCATCAGTACGACGATGGTAAGGATCACCATAAACACAAACCAACCTAAGCTTTATATTAGCCTGACTATAATTTACATTAGCTAAAATATAATTGGAACTAGTCCTGACAACAGTAACTTCTATATCTTCAGTCCACAAAAGCCATAAACCTCCTGATATGCCTTCAGCAGGAACAATGAAACCATTGCTCACAGGGAAAGCTTGAACAATATCATCAGGAGTGTATTTGTTAGATTTTACCTCAGATAGGAAAATTACCTTAGCTTTGGTGGAGCTAATTAATCTTGAGAGGTGACGCATCTTAGCACTGTAGAGGGAACCACCTGTCCCTCGGCAATTCCATGAGAGAAAATTCATAGAGAGATTAGGAGAAACAGGTGAGAGGCAGGAAGAATGAAGAAGATTTGTGGAAGGGGTGGGGTAAAAAGGCATCTCGCCTACATCCATATAGGAAAACGCGAATGAAAACAGAACCAAAAAGTACAAAGCAGCAGCAATCAGAAAGTGTGAGGTGGAGACATCAAGAAAATGGAGAAAAGGAGCTGCGATACATAGATACGAGAAGCGAAAGCAGAGAAACAAGCAGCAGCTGCCGGCTTGGACAGCGCCCAACAGAACAGCAGAAACGACTCACATTTTTCCTTCCTTCAAAGCTGAGGAAATCTCCTTAGAAAGCAGACCAAACACGCAACAAGACCACTAATCGGAGGATGTTTCAACGTCTGAGCAAGATAAGATTAGGATCGAGCGAACTAGAGATGCAGATTGAAGGGAAAACGATTGGGGAAGAAAAAGCTACAGGAAGAGCTACAGTTGTTAGAAGTCGCTAGAGCTCCCGATCCGTCCGCTCCGGCATGTGGGTTCGCACGTCGACTGGATTTAGCTTAAGGTTTTCCATTGTTGGAAGCGTGGGAAAAGAGCTCTTTTTTGTGGTCTGGTTGGTTGGTTGGGGCGCTGGTCACTGCGCGCCGACGGGCGGGGACAGATGGGGCCCCTACGTCAGCATCGTTTCTAGATTTTTGGACGGTCAACAATCATCAGGAAGAAAGGAAACAGGCCCAGCCCATATTTTGCTTACTAGGCCACATTTCAGGCCGAATGGTGTGGGCATGCGCGGCCCATATCGCGCAGTTGCAGCGATCTGCTCCCTTCTCTCTCTCGCTCGCTGCTCCCCGCGAACGCGAAAGGGCAACGCCGTCGCCGACTTCGCGATGCAGATCCTCCGGCGGAAGCTTCTGGAAGCTTCCCGCCGCCTCTCTCTCTTCTCCGCGGCGGCCGCGACGCAGCACCGCGGTGCCCATGCCGTCGCGTACCTGGCTGCGGCCATGCGTGCACCGACCACAGGCTCCCTCGCCGCCGCCCCGTGGGCCGCCACCCAGCGCCGCGGCGCCAAGATGCTCGGCTCCGACGTACGGATTACCTTGCGTCCTTTCTTCTTCCCTCTTCTGCTTCTCTGCGAACTTGATCCATACTATGGGTTTAGTTTGGGTTTTAATTGCCAGATGCACTTAACTATGTTAATTTCTGTTGTTTTGTTGAATTCGCCTCGAAAATGGTTAAGAGGATTTGTAAGTATTGGGGGAAGCACTAGGGGTGCGATCATTTGTGATGGCTGCGGCTGCAGCCACCATCATGCTGGTCGCTTAATTGTCAGGCTGTGCGTTTATTGCTGTAATTATCATTAGACATGTTACTGATAATACATGTCTTGGATTGAAGTGTGCGAATTGTGTAGTACGAGGAGTGAGGATTCCGTAAAGGGCTGTCCTGAAGCGAATTAATTGCAACTAGCAGTCATTAGCAAGTGTTTCCCATGGTCTAAAACAGCGTGTGCAAAAAATGAAAGTTCTATAACAATGTTCTCTTTTCAGTTTTGCTGTCTGTTCTCTTTCTGAAGCACTATGCAACTATGCGTTCATTAACCCGGAAACTTATTCTTGTCTTGCAGGTGAAACTTGGAAATGTGATACAGAGAAGAGGTGTGTGTTTACATACTCTTTTTGTTTTACTTTTCCCTTCAAGTGTTGTGGACTGTTACTTATTCTTCCCTTTGGTCAACCTTGAAATCAAGGTCGCATTTATCAGGTAAAAATTGCTATTTGTATTCTGCATCCATTTTAGTCACTGTATCAATTAAGTTTATACTAGCCATACCTCTGTCCGCTACATGAAGAGGTGCAGTATTCTCCCCTGACTTGCTTGATTTGTGTTCAGGTGATAAAAGCACAGCATTCGCATCAAGGAAGAGGAGGAGCCACAATACAGGTTATTACTTTGTTTCATTCTTTCATGGTTCACAGCAACCGACACAGAATACTTCATTATCACAGCCGCAAGTAACAAACATTTATTTGTTTTATTCTTAACTCGTGATCGTTGCAGGTGGAACTAAGGGATGTTGACACTGGAAATAAAATAACAGAAAGATTCCGTACTGATGAGGCTCTTGAGAGTATGAACTCTTTTCTTCTTTTCTTATATGAAAGACACCTTTAACAATAAATAACTAATAAACATTGGCCTTTATGTCATAGCCTAATTGTCCCCATGGAGTCACATATAACTTTTTCCACTGAAATGTGCTCTTGTGCGTTTTACATGAGCAGTGGTTTCTTGTGTTGACAAGATATATGTATTCTCTTATGGTATTGCATGGCATTAATGCATCAAGCCAGTTTCAGACAGTCGACCTATGGAACAAGAGGGAACAAACTAATTTGAGTTGATGACCATATCGGACCCACATGGTCGTGCTGAGGATTCGATAAAGTGGTGTGTATTAACCAGCTAGTCGGTAGTCTAAGGACAAAGATCTGATAGGCCAATCATGACCAAGAGCACTTCCAAACTGACACATTGTATTAATGATGTACCTAATTTCATTGCCATGAATGGATCCCATTTGGCATGTTTATTCACATAAACATATTATATTAGCAGTATTTGAAAAACAGGCAAAAATTGATTTGTCACCAAATATACCTAGGATTTGTGAGAAGCTGACCAAAATAATCTGGTTTCAGCTGCCTGCATTCTACCCCAATCCAACCCCACCCCCCCTCTCTCTGCCTGGCCATCTTTTTTGAGACAGAGCCCAAGCTGGTAGCTTGTATTGAAATTGGACTCACCACCATTGATATTTGGAAATAATCTACGCTGGCTGCCCAACAGTACCCAGTCCATTGGCAGTTTTGAATTATGGTGACAAATTTGGTTCAGCTTTATGTCTTAAATTTGTATAATCTTGTTCATCATGTTATTCTAATCATTGTAACTTTGTGTTGATGCGTTCAGGGGTTTTTGTTGAGGAGAAATCATTCACTTATCTGTATCAGGAAGGAGACAATATCACACTGATGGAGTAGGTTTCATTTCCAGTTTTTATTATCATTAAACTAACCACATGCCAATCTATGATGCTGTCTATTTATTTGCATATCTTAATCCCGATCTTATCTGATATCATTTTGTCAGGCCTGAAACATTTGAGCAGCTTGAAGTTTCAAAGGAACTGTTTGGCAAATCTGCTGCTTATCTGAAAGGTCCAACTGAATTTTAACTGACAACAAAAGGAATGATAGTTTTCAGTAATAACAGATACTATGCTTCACCTTCACTTAAGCAAAATAGAGAATTCCAAAAAAACATTTTCACTTAACTCTTGGGAACTAGTGTTGGCATCAATCACCCTTGGAATAACGTGTGTAGGATTAATGTTGTAGCCCTTTAGCATGCCCTCTAGCATGGCCATGAAGAACAACCCTTTATTTGATTGGCCATCAGCTCCCACATGCGAATCATTCTTCCCTGATTCGCCAGAAAAGATGACCCTTGCGTTTCCTTTGATGTGGATTTAATGGGCCACATTGGGAGTTTAGTTCTTTTTTGGTATTTGTTCTTAGGCTTAAACGAAAATGAAAGCTGGATGGAGGGAGTATTTTACAATTCCCTGTCATATGTGAAAGCTGCACGTCAAATTCAAACTAGAGTTTTCCGTAAGACTGAGTTTTTATATTTTTGTGAATGTTTCAGTTTCCTTGTATTGTCAGGATTAACTTTTATTTTCAGCAAATGTAAAGAAAGTAATGGCTAGAAGCTTACCAACTTTGGCATTTGTAGTGCTCATGCTGATTCTGTTTGCTCAATTTTGCAATTTTTTCTTTACAGTTTTTAACATCTTTGTGACCTTACCTAATTTTCTCACTTGTAACAGATGAAATGAAGGTGAGTTTACAATACTTCGATGGCCGGCCAATGTCTGCTTCAGTTCCCCAACGAGTGACTTGTACTGTTGTCGAAGCACAGCCTAATACAAAAGGACTAACTGCTCAACCTCAGTGAGTTTTTACATTGTTTCACCATCCAGTTATTCTTATATCAGTAATCTTTTTAATTATATACTTCTGAATATTTTTTGGTTATTTGTTGCTTTTACCAGTTTTATGGGCATGCTTATAGTTTTATTTAGGGTGCTTATAGTTCTTAGACTTGATATATGCTGGACTTCTGTTTGTACTCTCTGGCTCAAAAAATCAAAAAAAGCTACCTTGTGAAAATTCGGCAATAAGATTGTGATTCCATGCTGTCCAAACGATTAATGATTAAGTGTCTAATGTGAGGTTAGTTTTCTTACAGCAAGGGAAAACCTTTCTATGGGTGCACAAACAAAATTAATAGTTAATTGCTCTGAGGGAGACTTGAAACATTATCTGCATGTGCACTACCTTGTTGCTGCAGGCAGCAGAACTTTGGCAGTTGCAGTACTGTAGTAGGCTTGTTTCCATCACTCAGAACTTGCAGATCAAACTGTACAGACTTTACTAAATTAGCTCCCGCATCCTTTATGCTGTGCCCGGTTCCACTGTCGCATCCTCCAACCCATGCATTTTGTGACGATAATTTTTTGTCCTCAGATCTCCATTAAACTGTCATGCTTATGATATATAGTTTGTGAGTGCGGAGTGCCTAAATCATACTGCAGCTGTTTGTGAGTGCCTAAATCTTACTCTGGTATTGAAATGTGTCCTGTAATCTGGGATCCAAGACTTTATGTAGTTCTTTACATTGCTTGCACGTAGAACTTATGAGAACTGGTATTATTGAGTGTTGCATGTCATTTAGCCATTCTTCTATAGCACTACTGTTAAATTAAATCCATGAACTGGCTCAATGCATCTTTTACTAGTACCAGCTTCATAAACTTTTATTGCCAGATGTTTGAGGATCAGGGTTATACTGTTAGCTAAGCACATGTCTGTAAATGCAGGTATAAAAGGGTCTTGCTTGATAACGGTCTTACAGTGCTTGTAAGTTCTCGGGCGTTATTTTGTATTATCTGTTTATCAAGCCTTTAAATGAACGTTTGAAGTACTCCTATTATATGAACTTTGCCACTTTTTCTGTATGTATGGACTGCAGTATACATGTTTTCTTTTGCAATATCCTTTTTAGACCATTTATGTATGGAATTAGTTCCTATTGGCTGAAAGTACTTTTTAGTAATTGTGTCCTAGATATATATGACTGCGTGTGCAAAGGTAATGTGTATAACTCTTATTCCCATCATCGACACCCTCTGTTTGTCTTCCTTTTGTTGACTAAAAATTTAGCCACTATAGCCTGGTTTATCCTCTTTACCTCACCTGTTTGATTAAGGCTGCACCTTGATTTTACCTTAAAATATGTAACTTTTTTCTTGAAACTTCTCGGGATGCATATCTATTGGTAATAGAAGTTAAAAAATGGATACCATCATCTTTGCACTACTTACTATCAACACCCTTTTACCATTTTCATAGGCACCGCCTTTTATTGAAGTGGGTGAGAAGATTGTAGTCAGCACAGCAGATGATTCATATATGACGAGGTAAGTCATGGAAATTCTTATCATTTACTTGTTTAACTTCTAAACGAGTGATCAATTGATTGACACGTCTTCTGATGGTTAAACTATTGGTAAATCATTGAAGTGGTTTTGCATTTCAGGGCCTAAGGGATCTTGTGGATGCCACTTGGTTCTCCCCAATTGGAGTCACGTGTGATTTTCATACTTTGTACTTGGATAAGTTTTTGCTCCTGCAGCTGCAATAGACGTCAACCTTGTCCACCGGCACAGATAAGATAACCAAGAACTCAATAGTTAGCTGCATATTCATCCAATACATTCCTGTCATGGTAAACCATGGAAATTTTGCGGGAACTCACATAGAGAAGCTATTTTGATAGACACACTGGATAAGCACACAATGTATTGTTTACTGGTATGTGGAATAATGGGATTTGATTGTCTGGATTTCCATCCAAATAAGGACGGATTTTTTTCATTGTTTCATGTATTGTGTATGACTTCCAAATTCTGTAGCAAATCTCAGATCCTATACACAGCATTCTGTTAGTGAACGTTTATCAAATAAATATTGCACTTCGCACACATTTCTAAGTTGTTGGTCTCAAACTACAAAGTCGCAACAAAACAACAGTTTTCTGTACGAATCACTTGTAGGCATCCCGTTAAGCAATATCTTCAGTTACTCCACCAGCGTTTTCCCCTTTTCTCTGCCACCCCCCCCCCCCCCCCCACCCCCCCCCCCCCCCCCCCCCCCCCCTTCTTTTTTCTAGAACATTTTGGGCCAGTGTCTTGGCTGCCTTTTTCTCGCTATTTATCTCTGAACCACTCTGGTTTCTCCAAGTTAGCTTCTGCTAACAAGGCAACACTATAAGAGCGTTTTATTCCTGCTTTCTTAATGCAAGGACCGTGCACCTGCCATTTCTTCTCAAGGAAAAAAAGTTCACTTGTAAGCATGGACGTAATCTTGGAAGTAAAAGTTCTTCTGGATGAAGTTTGCGACCCAGCGGGACGCTGCGAAGCACAACACGGCCATGGAGACGACTGTGGCTCTCTGAACAGTCGATGTGGCGAGTATCCCCTTGGCGACGGCAAGGAACCCGATAATGGCAACCGAGGCAATCTGGAGAGCAACTTCGAGTGCCTTCATGGCCTTCAGCGCCGCGCTGCAGCTTGTGCACTGCACGACGTGTGACCAGTACCTGTCGTTTGATCAATTAGGCATTGTAATTCCAATTGTGGCTGAAGATGTTCAGGTGGCATCAGCAATTAGTGAACCAATGAGTTATCTGGCGTTTGATGTTTCAGGTCAGTGTGGCTGAAGATGGTAAGAGGTTCTGGATTTATTTACCTGTCCATGAGCTTATCCTTGGTAGGTGTTAGCGGTAGCTGATCGACTTGTGGGGTTGCCCAGCCTATTTGGTTCTTACTGAATTTTCTGAACCAGTTTCTGAAGGCGATGACCATGTTGTCCGACGATGTGGGCACATAGCAAAGTTTCTGCCAGTTATCAAGGCCTGCTGCGGCAAATTTTCTCTCCTGAAAAGAATTCAGAAGCTTTGAATGAAGACGGATAAAAAATGCACCTGAAAGGTCCTGAATCACAGCTAGAGCTAGAGCAAAATTTGCTACTGTATTATTGTGTTGCACATTTCCCTTGCCTCGAGATGGAGCAGGTAAATGTCTGAATCCAGTACACGATTCTGGTTGATGTGGTAGAACCACCGTGGTAGAATCCTGTCGAGCCAAACCCCAACGTTCCTGGGGAATGTCCAGATCAGTCTGCTCCTCCCAGGAGACACTGGGACACAGAAGAACACCAGCATGAATCGAGGCGTCTTCTTCTTGCCCTGACTGGCCTACAGGAACAATCAGGAAACAATGCTGATACTTTCAGGTTGTTATGCGAGTTCCTTGCAGCTTCATTTGATTAACAGAGGGGGTTTACACCTCTTGGCGGAAGGGTGAGCCATAGAATGTGCACGGCGCGATGAACTGGAAGGACCCCTGGTCTTGCGCTGTCAAAAACCCATCTTTGGTTGCCGCCTCTATCTTCATCTTGATCGGGCCGCCGCCTTCTTCATCGTACTCGACTGTGAAGGAAATAAACAGCTCCAATCAGCTATGCTGAATGCAGAGGATTGTTACTCACTCCTTTCCAGCATAAAGTCTAGTGAAAATTCAATAGACTCTAGACTTCAAGAACAACTTAGTTCAAAAGAGGTCGAGCTGTAATTTTCGAACAACTTAATTTTGGTTCAATAGACTCTAGACTTCAAGTGAACAACTTAGTTCGTAAGGTATGATGTTCATGTCAGGTCATGGACATATCTCCCGGGATCTTCCTTCTTGCGGATTCCTTGTAGCAAGCCGTTGTGCTCGTAAGGGACGTGAGCAGAGCAGGGTCCATGAGATTCTCTACCAAAATATCATACCTGCAATGACAAAGATTTACCAGCTACGAATGAATTGTAGATAATAAGCATATCAGCATTCTGAGGAAGCGTACCCGTAGAAAAGATCCCTGGTAGCATACGAGGTGACGAACACTGGGTCATCGATTTCAGGGATGAACGGCGGGCGCTTCCTCTGCAGCACGCCCTTGTACTCGGGCTCGGCCCTCGGGTAGAACCACAGGATCTTGTTCTGCACCACGCACGGGTACGACGCCACGCACGCCTTGCTGTTCTTGTGCACCTGCACCGGCATTGATCGATGGGAACTCAGCGACCACGGAGAAGAACAAAGTAAGGTCATTGCTGGTGAAGGAGGCTGTGAGGTGGGCGTGGCTGAACCGGCGGGCCGAGGGCAGGGGCCTGGGGGATGAACTTGCAGGCGCCGGCGACATCGAAGCACCAGCCGTGGTACACGCACTGGAGGCGGCCCTTGTCGTCGACGCGGCCCGCGGAGAGCGGCGCGAGGCGGTGCGGGCACGCGTCATCGAACACGCGCCACTCGCCGGCGCCGCCGTCGTGCCAGGCGACGACGCTGAGCCCCAGCACCGTCTTCCCGTGCGGGGCTCGCGGGTCGAGGTCGCAGACGGGGGCCAGAGGGGTACCACTGGTCCAGCCAGTCGAACGCTTCGTCATCCCCGGACGACGGCTTTTCCTCCGTCCGCGGCGTCTCGGCCGCCACGGCGGACACCGAAGTCGGCAGCCGGGCGGCGCGGCGCCACCGACGACGCGGCACGAGGCGGGTGCCGCTTAGCTTCCTGGAGTTCAATAATGGAGCGGCGGGGGGGCCGGCATTGTGGCGCCAAGTGCACGAAGCGCGCGGCAGGAGGAGGAGGGAGAGGGGTTCCATGGCGCGGCGAGTGCGGGGGAGACGTTCCGCGGCGTGCGTGTGGGAGACTGGGAGCACCTGAGGACAGTGGACACAACCAACCACGGCTCTCTGAATAGTCGCCGTTCTCCGTGGGTTTTTTGAGATAATTCTCCTTTTTTTTTTGAGAGGATTTTGAGATAATTCTCCTTGGCTGTTGGAGTGGCGGGAGTCGTTAGTCGCGGTGGGCCGGGTAGCAGCTGTACGGCTAACTGTTGGGCCGTGGACGTCTGGGCTACTCCAATCCACTTATGATTCTTTCACAATTTTGTCCTACCTGCGTTGGTGTATATATTCTCATTCTTTTTTTTTTTTTTTGCGAAAGGAGGGGATTATATTAAACTTGTAAACAGTACAACCCACACCCTTTACATAAAAGCCCCTGGGCACTTTTACAGGAAAGTCCTCAAAGAAAAGGAAATTACAAAGAAGTCCCTTATCTTGTCGAACCCTCCCGAAGCAACATCTCTTCACCGCCGGAATCCGCCGCCGGCGCCGTCCAGTCTCCTCCGCCCTCCAAGATCGCGAGCACAACACTTTGTTGACGAAGCCGATTAGATCAACACGACGAAGGCACCAAGCCGGCCATCGCGAACATCTCAAAAGGAGGAAGGAAAACCGAACGGCGACCAACCAAGATCCAGCAGCAAAGAGCAAAAACCCGAAGAAATCAACGCCAAAACGAGACGCCAACCACTCGGGACTGACTTCCACCATCGCCGACGCCGCCGGCGAGAGGAAACAAAAGCCCATCCCCACTTCCGCAAAAGAAAGGAAGGCACAAAAGCTCCACACGGTCTCACCGAAGATGTCGTCGCCGCCGTCGACAACTCCACCACCAGATCGACCAAGGGAGAAAAGAGATCCACCCGACATCACCGAGAGCAACGCCGGGAGACCAAACCCTAACGGGCTAACCCTAGACTACTACTAAACCTAGCAGCTAGACAGGACCGGACGGCAGCTCCGCCGATCTCTCAGCCCTCCGGAGCCCAGGGGGCCGCCGGAGGGGGGAGAGATCGGACGGGAGCCACCGCCGGAAAAGCGCTCGCCTCTATCGCCCCCTCTCTCCTGTAGCAAGGGTATATATTCTCATTCGATAGCCACCTGCCGTGAAAGGGGTCTTGGCCTAGTGGTTAAGTCATCCGAGTAACACCTCTCAGGTCCTGGGTTCGACTCCCCGTGGGAGCGAATTTTCAAGGATTTAACGGCATTTGTGCTTTCAGTGGTAGGCGACGCTCCCGTCGACAGCGAGGCGCCAGTGGTGACTTCGTATCTCTGGATTTGCCGGCTCAGTCTTCGAAGATGCTCATAGGGGTAGGGTTTGCGTACGTGTGTTCATAGGGGTGAGTGTGCGTGCGTTGTGAGTGTCTGAGTTGTACTGTGTAATCTCAAAAAAAAAAAAAGATAGCCACCTGCCTTTTTTTGATGGTTATGATTTTTTTTATAAATCATTCAATCGATTTTGCACTTCAGAGCTCGGGGATCTAGCTTGTGGACGACGCTTTGTTCTCCCAAAATGTACGTGCGCTTTTCATACTTGGGATGTTTTCGCTCCTGCATATTTTCCATAAACGCTCGGACGCCAGCACAAAACTACAACCAAGAACTGACTAGTTGCGTCTCTTGATAAGGGCCAATTGCTCTGCATGTTCCTCCAATACATTCCTGTCATCGTAAACCATGAATATGTTAGTCTCAAAAAAAAAACCATGAATATGTTACTAGAACACAGATAAAGAAGATATTTTAATTACTAGACACTCAAAGTACCTATAAGTATCTCCCTTGTATGGTTTTCCTTTTGTCGAATGATCGGATTTTATCATTGGATTTCCATTCGTGGAATAAGCACGAAGTTTGATTATTGTTGCACATCCGATATATGATTTCCATATTCTGTAGCAATATCTCAGATTCTATATATATTAGCACTGCAGGAATATACAACGGCTACCAAAATCAACTACATGTTGCGCTTCCTACACATTTCTAATTTTTTGGTTGCAAACTACACACTCACGACGAGAGCAGAACGGATCACTTGTAAGCATGGACGTAATCTTGGAAGTAAAAGTTCTTCTCGATGAAGTTTGCGAGCCAGCGTGAGGCGGCGAAGCACAACACGGCCATGGACACTACCACGGCTCTCTGAATAGTCGACGTAACCAGTGTGCCGTTGGCGACGGCGAGGAACCCGACGACTGCAACCGAGGCGACCTGGAGGACAACTTCGAGTGCCTTCATGGCCTTCAGGGCGGCGCTGCAGCTCGTGCACTGCGCGACGTGCGACCAATATCTGCCGATGACAACAGCAACGAGGCATAATAGGTCGGAGTGAACCAATGAGTTATCTGGTGTTTGATGTTTCAGGTCGTGTGACTGAATATTGGTTTACCTTTCCATGAGCTGATCCTTGGTAGGGGTTGGTGGCAGCTGATTGACCTGTGGGGTTGCCCAGCCAATCTGGTTCTTGCAAAATTTTCTGAACCAGGTTCTGAAGGCGATGACCATGTTATCCGACTCTGTGGGCACATAGCAAGCTTTCTGCCAGTTGTCAAGACCCACTGCTGCGAATTTGCGCTCCTGTAAAAGAATTCATAAGGGAAGAATGGAGGATCAAAACACTTGAATAACTAAGCCTGAGCTAGAGCAAATTTGAATGCCTATAATGGTACTGTTTCTCAACATACTGTGCCTGACATATAGTGATGCACATTTCCATTTTGATTACCTCGACATGGAGGAGGTAAATGTCTGAATCCAATATACGATTCTGGTTTATGTGGTAGAACCACCGTGGAACAATCTTGTCAAGCCAAACCCCAACATTCCTCGGGAACGCCCAGATAACTCTGCTCCTCCCTGGAGCAACCGGGATGCAGAAGAACACAAGCAGGACTTGAGGCGTCTTCTTCTTACCCTGACCGGCCTGCAGAAACAAGCAAGAGAAAAAGCTGATCAGTTCAAATTGTAATATGAATTCCTTCCAGCTTCACTTGCAATGACAAACAAAGGAAATACACCTCTTGGCGGATTGGTGAGCCGTGGAATGTGCATGGTGCCTCAAACTGAAAGTAGCCTCGTTCGGCCGCCGACAAAAACCCATTTATGCTGGCCGTCTCTATCTTCATCTTCATCGGACCACCACCCTCTACATCATACTCAACTGTGATGAAACGAAACATCCCAATCAGGTATCCAGAATGCAAAGCATTGTTCGTTATTCACTTCTTCGCATGAGACCACCGGTTCACTGTAAGCTCGACAAATTCTAGACATAAACATGACTTAATTTGCATTGTTAAAGATACGTATTGTGTTCATATAAGATCAGAGACATATCTGCCTGGATCTTCTTTCTTGCGGATTCCGCGCATCAGCCCTTTGTGCGCATAGGGGACATGAGCAGGGTCCATGAGGTTCTCTACTAGAACATCATACCTGCAATGGAACAGTGCCACAAGCATGACCCAACCGCTAATATGCAATGCAGGCAGGTAAACCAGTGAAATAAGCAGATCAGGATTCAGAAAAATGCTCAGCCTTTACCCATAGAAGAGATCCCTGATGCCGTACACGGTGACGAACTCGGGATCATCAATCTCAGGGATGAATGGTGGCCGCTTCCTCTGTAACACGTCCTTGTATTCGGGCTCGGCTCTCGGATAGAACCACAGGATGTTGTTCTGTACCACGCAGGGGTACGACGCCACGCACGCCTTGCTGTTCTTGTGCACCTGCGGCGGAAATTGCGAGAGAGATTTCGATGTCAATTTGCGGCAACGAATAATAGAAGAATAAGAGATTCCGATGCGTACTTGGGGACCGAGGGCAGGGGCCTGGGGAATAAACTTGCAGGCTCCGGCGCCATCGAAGCACCAGCCGTGGTACACGCACTGGAGGCGGCCCTTGTCGTCGATGCGTCCCTCGGAGAGCGGTGCGAGGCGGTGCGGGCACGCGTCGTCGAACACGCGCCACTCGCCGGCGCCGCGGTCGTACCAGGCGACGACGCTGAGCCCGAGCACCGTCTTCCCGTGCGGGGCGCGGGGGTCGAGATCGCACACGGGGGCCAGAGGGTACCACTGGTCCAGCCAGTCGAACCTCTCCTCCCCGGACGGCGACGGGGACGGCGCCTCCTCCGTCCGCGGCGTCTCGGCCGCCACGGCGGACGCCGACAGCCGGGCGGCGCGGCGCCATCGTCGCGGCGCGAGGCGGGTGCCGCTGAGCCTCCTGGAAGTTAATGGCCCTGCGGTGGCGGCGGCGGCGGCGGCGGCAGGTGGCAGCGAGGGACCCGAGACGCGCGGCGGGAAGAGGAGGGACAGGGGGTCCATAGCGCGGAGTCTCCCGGCGGCCGGCGGCGAGTGCGGCGGAAACGGGTGGACGGTTCGCTGTGTGCGAGAAGCGGGGAACTCGTGGCTGTGGTGTGGCGGGAGTTGTGGGCGCGTAGTCGCGGTGGGCCGGCTGGCAACAGCGGGATCAGCAGCTCCGATCACCTAAGCAGTGGACACCTGGGGTTACTCCAATTCACCAATTTTCCTCTAAATGTTGGGTGCATATCCCGTGAATAGCAGGAAAAAATTGGAAACTTAAAAACTCTATTAAAAGCCATAGTTAAAGGTTTTAACCATTTTTGAAAAAATTATCATTCATAGTTAAGGCAACCTACGATGCGCCCAAAACTGCATTTAACTCGACACCGTTTGCAGGGTAGGAAATGTAACACTGGTACACACAAGATACGAATATAAAAAATGTAACAATGTGTGCACTGAATAACATAAAATAGTTTACTTTGTTCTAAACATCAAATTTCTCATTTCTTTATCTTGCAACATTTGGGGAAGAGCCGCCGCGGTCGCTTGGCTGGCTGGACAGTTGAGCTGAGCTAACACTTCCAGCGTTCGGCGTCTCCAAGATTGTGGGCCGAGCGGAATTTGTGTTACTTTACGTGAATGCTAGCTCAAAGATCACCTCAGCAGCGCCCAAGCTTGGCTCAGGCGCGCTACTCACTTCGTTTTATATTAAGTGTCATTCTAATATCATTTAATTTTTTAAAATAAGTGTCATTCTAATTTTCTGATGCAGTTTTCATTTTATTTCTCTCTTATTTCACTGCTCATTGTTTGTGCTTTTTATATTTTTTCATCTTTTTTTAATTTCTGTGTTTAACAATGACACTTATTTTGAAATATAACACGCACGCGCCTCTGCCACGCCTCTGGGAAGCTCAGACTATCTCCAACGATAGCCGGCGACCCAAACCCTTTTTAAGTGTCCATTTCCTTCAAGATAGAACCCCAAAAAGCTTCCATCTCCAACGGAGCACCTAAAATGAGCACGCAAAAGAACTGTACCTCCTCCTTCCTCCTCCATTCCGACGCGCCACGCCACCCCGCCGCCGACCCGCTCCCGCGCCGATGCGCCGCCGCCGCCCCCGCTCCCGCGCCGCCGCGCCCGCGCCGACGCGCCCCCGCGCCGCCCCGCGAGCCCCCGCTCCGCCGCCATCGCCCCGCCCCCTTCATCTCCAACGGCAAGACGCAAAACCGAATGAACACTTCTTCCTCCTCTCGATGCCGCCGCCGCCAAGCGCTGCCCCGCCATCATCGTCGCTCTCGATGTCCTCGTCGCGGCCCCCGCGGTGGCGCTTGAGCTCGGACTCGAAGAAGGGGTCCTCGTCGAGGCCCTCTTGCGGGGGCGCGGCGCCATGGTGGCTTGCTGGTGGGGAGAGGAGGAGGTGGAGGTGGCCGCCGGGACGAGCACCGCCGCCGTGCGCGGGACGGGCGGAGCGGGAAGCGGGGAATCGAGGACGGCCACCTGGAGGACCTCTCCGGCATCGCCTTCGCCGGGGCTCCGCGCTGCCGCGCCCTCGCCGGACCCCGCGCTGCCACGGCCGGCGATTGAGATCTGAGAGAGAGCGAGAGCGAGAGAGAAAGGAAGAGGAAAAGGAAAGAACGATTCGGCGCTGGGTGGCGAGGGCAGGCGACGCAGCACTGCGTCGCGGAGGGGGCGGCGCCGAAACTGCGTGCCTGCTTTGCGTCGTCCGTTGGAGACGATTTTTACCGGTTTCTAGACCCATTTTGTGTGTTATGTGGATAATGCGTCGTCCGTTGGAGACAGTCTCACCTCGCAAAATCACGGGCAGCAGCAGCTCCGGCGAGCAGGCCGCCGGCTGACAGAGAAAGTGGTGTAGGTGTAGGCCATGGCGGCGCGCGCGAAGGGGAGCGTGTGGGAGATCCAGGAGCGCGACGTGGAGGCGGCCGGGCTGGCCCCCGCCGACGCGGCCGCCTTCCTCGCCGCGCTCCGCTCCGCCGCCGCCGGGGCAGCCGACGAGGCGGAAGTGTGGGTGGCGGTCGTGGCGGCGGGGGTGCTGCGGCCGGAGCACCCGTACGCGCTCCACCAGCTCGTCTACTACTCCGTCTACGCTGGATGGGACCGCGCCGTCAGGGGCCCGCCCCCGTTCTGGTTCCCATCCCCGTAAGTCCCTGGCCGATCGCGGTCTCCTCGACCCTTTCCGAAACTTTATACTTCCGATTCGATCGAAACAAGCAGCTGATGGAGCACGGCGTTGTGTGATGGTGTTGGATCTTCGGGAGCAGTTTGACTTTATGTGATCATGTTAATGTAGCAGAGGATAGCAAAGGTCAAGCTTCGACTAGTTAAGCAGAATATTGCATAGCATAACTTCCTACTAAGTGCTGTTCTGTAGCATCAAGTGTTTTACTGTTCCAGGGTTGACTCTAAGCAAACAAACCTGGGGAGATTGATGGAAGCAGATGGACCCAAGCTGTTAGGGTCAGCATATAAAGACCCAATATCAAGTTTCAACCTCTTTCACAAGTTTTCAGTGGAGAATCAAGAGGTCAGTTGCTCTTAATTAGTCACATACTCCACTGTAAAACACTTCCTTTCAGGATGGATGTTTTTAGTTTACGTCCGATGATGTGATACATCCTCCTGGGCAATTCTTTCCTTTTTAGGTATATTGGTCACTGGTGATAAATGAGCTCTCAGTCAAGTTCCAGCAAAAACCAAAGTCAATTCTAGATACATCAGATAGATCGAAGAAAGGAGGAACATGGCTTCCAGGTGCAGTACTTAACATTGCCGAATGCTGTCTGCTACCTTGGCCTTCCCAAAACAGGACCGATGAGAGTACAGCCATTGTTTGGAGGGATGAAGGTCTTGATGATAATCCAGTGAACCGTATGTCATTGAGGGAGCTTCGCTGTCAAGTGATGTAAGTTTTTCTTTCTTTTCTGCACTACTTAGAGTTGAAGAATGCACAAAAGTCCTGTTTCTCTGCGAATTATCTGCAGCATGATCTTGTTGCATTTGTGTTTACAGGACTGTCGCAAATGCCCTTGATACCATGTTCCAGAAAGGGGATCGGATTGCAATAGATATGCCTATGACTTGCAATGCAGTCATCATATATTTGGCAATCATCCTTGGTGGCTTTGTTGTTGTATCAATACCAGATAGTTTTGCGCCTCAGGAAATTGGTAGTCGCATGGGTATTGCAAAAGCAGTGGCTATTTTTACACAGGTGAGACGTTGAACCGGTTTTTTATGGTACATCCTTTTAGTGCTTTAGTGGGTTTGTTCTCAATTTCACAAGATTTCAGGATTGCATAATTAGAGGAGGGAAGAATATTCCACTCTACAGGTATGATTGATCAGTTGACTTTCGTTTGTGTTTGTAATCTGCTGTCTTGATTTTGCTGAAAATTAAAAAAAAAAAGACAACTAAAGAGCAAACGGGTAGTTCATTTAAACATAATAGTGCCCAGCTCTGCAGTAAAGAAACTGGATATGAAACTAAGAACTATCAGCTCATTTTTTATTTCGTTCTCATTTTTGCACCTAACATGTAAAAGCTGTAGCTTGTACTGTGGAGAACTTTAATTCATACGTTTTCTTAAGTGAATTGAAGTACTGAACAATCATAAACTACCTGCTCATAATAATTCTGATATTTAGCCGTGTCGTGCAAGGTACATCGTCTAAAACTATTGTAATTCCTGCCACTGGAGGCTCTCTTGGAGTTACACTAAGGAATGGTGATATGTCATGGGAAGATTTTCTATCTCGTGCTGCTGGAAGGTAGGCATTAAGTTTGTTCTTTCCCTTGATAGAACATGAAAATAGAGCACATCTACGTTGCAAAAGAAAAGTTGATATAACCAGAACTATCTCTTGTATTTGCAGGTCATCTATTTATTCTCCAGTGTATCAGTCTGCAGACGTGTTAACTAGTATACTTTTTTCGTCAGGAACAACTGGTACAGTATCCCAAACTATCTCCTTTATTTTCCTGCTTGCACGAGCTTTTCATTTTTCCCATCTGAATTTTTTCTGTTTCATTTCCTTCTTACGCAGGAGAGCCAAAAGCTGTACCATGGACACAGCTTGCTCCCATAAGATGTGGATCTGATATGTGGGCTCATTTGGATGTTTGCCCACAGGACATCAGTTGCTGGCCTACTAGTCTGGGCTGGGGTATGGGGCCTATAATCTTGTACTCATGCTTTCTAACTGGTGCAACTTTGGCTTTCTATCATGGATCTCCGCTTGGACATGGTTTCTGCAAATTTGTTCAGGTGTGTTTTGCATAACGTGCACTTTCACTTGCTTTCTGCTGCTAAACATAGTTCTGTAGTAGATTTTTGCGATTCATTAAGCTATGGTCTATTAGTCCCCGTGCAACTAGCATAGGCATAGTACTTCAAATTTCTTTTTTTATATATACTAGTTGTATGCCCGTGCGCTGCCATGGACAAACAAAATTCTACCAAAATAATGAAATTATTTGCAATATATATTATTTTATTTCTCATATTGTGGGCCTCATTCCTGGAATGTGCACCGCCTAAAATCTAGTCAAACTATTTTCAGTACAATTGACATGAAGCTCACATCTTAAAATTAAATAAAAGAAAAAAGATCCAATCGCAACCCAAGACATCAGGTCACAAACTCTGAAACACTTTCATTGGCAATAAGCCAATAAATGAGAAACGAGACAACAAAGCCAAACAAAATATGCTCACATTAGATATGCATGAAAAGGTTGAGAGATCTAGCAAGGTAACAAGGAATGAAAAATCATATTACAAGACACCTATCAAAAGTGCAAGCCAAGTAAAAAATAAATTAAGAAATGAATGGTGATCAATTCTTTAAGGTGGACTGATGACCATACCTATGAATTAGTTGCAATCCAAAGTGCATACCACATAAAAGAGATAATTGAATAATGATCAATTAATCTCTAGGTGGACTTCAGATGACCTACCAAAGACTTAGTTGTTTAGTAATAAACAATGTCGCTTCAGATACAACTGATAAGGTAGAGTTTTATTAAAGCAATATTCACAATTGAACAATTAATACTTAAAATAAAAATCAGTTTGCCAAGCACTTCACAATTGTTGCTGCGATATATATTTTGCAGGATGCTGGTGTGACTGTATTAGGAAGTGTGCCTAGCTTGGTGAAGTCATGGAAAGCTGGAAACTGTGCTAAAGGGCTTGACTGGACTAAAATCAGGTGATTGATAGTATGGGATGGCACTCATCTTCAACAAACTATGGTAGAAGATAGTTACAGTATTATACTTGCAGGGTACTAGGAACAACCGGGGAGGCTTCTGATATTGATGATAGTCTGTGGCTATCTTCACGTGCGTCATACAAGCCCATTGTTGAAATATGTGGGGGCACGGAGCTGGCATCCTCGTACATTCAGGGGAGTCTTTTGCGACCACGAGCTTTTGGAACTTTTAGTGGTGCATCCATGTCCGCTGGTTTTGTCATACTTGATGAACAGGGAGATCCATATGTCAGTATTATCCTTTGAAATACCCAATTCAGTAATTTTTGTTTAGGTCATAACTGTTTGAGTTGATTTTGTAGCCTTATGATCTACCCTGTGCTGGAGAAGTGGGTCTCTTCCCTGTATACTTTGGCGCTACTGACCGGCTCCTCAATGCTGACCACAATAAAGTTTACTTTGATGGCATGCCAATGTACAAAGAGAGGGTATGGATCTGCATTTCACGTATATCCATTCATAGGTTGTTAAGTGAGCAGTCCTTATTTGAAAATATTAACAGGCAAGGTCAAATGGTTGCTTGTCCGTCTACCTAAACCCTGATGAAATTTGCGCTGAATAGAACCAACATTAGCATTACTCACTTGTAAATATTATTTGCTAAACCAAATGGATGGATTCAGGTTCATGCTATTAGAAGTTATAGCCAAGCTGGTGAATGATCTTTTATTTAATGGTGCTGCAGCAACTCCGACGACATGGAGACATAATTCAGAGGACTGTAGGTGGATACTATATTGTACAAGGCAGAGCAGATGACACCATGAACCTTGGAGGAATTAAGGTCAGAACCACTTTTCAATGCATGTGATCACCTTTTTTTTAATGATATGTTATCGTGCTTGCATGTTATGTTACCAAATCCATTGTTCTAATCTGGGTATGCAGACAAGCTCAGTGGAGATAGAACGAGTATGTAATAGAGCTGACGAGGGGCTGCTACAAACAGCAGCAGTCAGCATCAAACCTGCAGGCGGGGGACCAGAGCAATTGGCTATCTTAGCAGTGCTAAAAGATAGATCAGCCTCATACGATGTAAGTCTTCTGAAGAGCAAGTTCCAGAGAGCCATTCAGAAGAACCTCAACCCTCTCTTCAAGGTAACCTTCTGTTTTCAGATGCTATAAGTTCATGTGATCAGATGTATGTGCATGCATGAGGAGATCGTTTGCTGGTCTTGCAGGTGAGCTATGTCAAAATTGTTCCGGAGTTCCCAAGAACCGCTTCGAACAAGTTGCTGAGAAGAGTCCTGAGGGATCAGTTGAAGCAGGAGCTCTCCAGTCGCAGCAAACTATGACCTCCAATGGATACTTACTCCTCAGTCCTCACACTGCTCAACGAAGGCGGCCTTTTCACATGCCTATGATCCATCTTCCATAGCAGCAGCTTGAATAAAGTAGCATTGCTCACTGGCGTTTATGTAGAGAAATTCAAAGTACTGATTATATATACTCATTGTACCTTTTGGAGGGAAGCCACTGGGCAGAATCTGAACTAAACGGATGCTGGTTGTTGCTCCGGGGTTCAGACATTGTTACGTCAAATAAATTTGTATGTGAATAAAAAAAAGGTGGACACGGGTGATACCATCATTGTTACATTATTTAGATGTTCAAATAAATATGCCTTTTTTTTTGCACATTAACAGGATGTTATTCTGCTTTAGGCTGGGATTGCATGTGCTCCTATGTTCAGCTGGTAGCATAAAGAGTAAAACAGGAGTAATAGTAAGTATTTCTTCTCTCTCTTGTCCGACAAAGTAGTTTTTTTATCTCTTTTTAATCATTGTAATCGTGAAGTTTGTATTGAACTATTATTGTTGATTTTGCTATGTTCTCTTCAATTTTTGTGCGGTATTTTTTTATCGGTCCACCTCTCAATCTCACTTCCAATAGTGTAGAGTCAGTCGCCAGTGGCTAAGCCACCGCCCACCGGTCCCGTTCTGCAGCGCCCGAACTTGGCCGAGTCGCGCCACCAAACGGGGACACAGTACCGACACACGCACGCGCGGCCTCTGCCACGCCTCGTACCTACCCACTGGGGATCTTCGGTCTTCCCCACCTCGCAGGAACACCACTCTCTCTCTCGCGCGCGCACGGGCAGCAGCAGCAGCTCCGACGAGCAGGCTGCCGGTTGAGAGAGAGAGAGAGTGGTGTAGCCGTGTAGGATGGCGGCGCGCGCGAAGGGGAACGTGTGGGAGATTCAAGCTCGCAACGTGGAGGCGGCCGGGCTGGCCCCCGCCGACGCGGCCGCCTTCCTCGCCGCGCTCCGCTCCGCCGCCGCCGGGGCAGCCGATGAGGCGGCCGCGTGGGCCGCGGTGGCGGCGGCCGGGGTGCTGCGGCCGGAGCACCCGCACGCGCTCCACCAGCTCGTCTACTACTCCGTCTACGCCGGCTGGGACCGCGACGCCAGGGGCCCGCCGCCGTTCTGGTTCCCGTCCCCGTAAGTCCATCGCGGTCTCCCTATCTGTTTCCGGAGCTTAATACTTCCGAATCGATCGAAACAAGCAGCTAATGGAGTACGGCGTTGTGTGATAGTATTGGATCGAAACAAGTAGAGGATAGCAAAGCTCAAGCTTTGACTAGTTAAGCAGAACATTGCATAGCGTAACTTCAGACTTGCTGCTATCTGCTATGTCTAATAGCATCAGTAAGACTGATTGATTGTTGGTGCTATATCAAGTACACCGTATGATGCTGATGACAAAAGTGTTTTACTATTGCAGGGTTGACTGTAAGCAAACAAACCTGGGGAGATTGATGGAGGAAAATGGACCTAAGCTGTTAGGGCCAGCATATAAAGACCCAATATCAAGTTTCAACCTCTTTCACAAGTTTTCGGTGGAGAATCAAGAGGTCGGTTGCTTTTAATTAGTCAAATACTCTGCACTGTAAAACACTTCCTTTTAGGATGGATGCTTTTAGTTAACGTCCGATGATGTGATATATCCTCCTTGGCGATTCTTTCTTTTTTAGGTATATTGGTCACTGGTGCTAAATGAGCTCTCAGTCAAGTTCCACCAAAAACCAAAGTCAATTCTAGATACATCAGATAGATCGAAGAAAGGAGGAGCATGGCTTCCAGGTGCAGTACTTAACATTGCCGAATGTTGTCTGCTACCTTGGCCTTCCCAAAACAGGACCGATGACAGTACAGCCATTGTTTGGAGGGATGAAGGTCTTGATGATCATCCTGTGAACCGTATGTCATTGAGGGAGCTTCGCTGTCAGGTGATGTAAGTTTTTCTCTTTTCTGCACTACTTAGAGTTGAAGAATGCACAAAAGTCATGTTTTCTGTGAATTATCTGCAGCATGATGTTGTTGCATTTGTGTTTTCAGGACTGTTGCAAATGCCCTTGATACCATGTTCCAGAAAGGGGATCCGATTGCAATAGATATGCCTATGACTTGCAATGCAGTCATCATATATTTGGCGATCATCCTTGGTGGCTTTGTTGTTGTGTCAATAGCAGATAGTTTTGCACCTCAGGAGATAGGTAGTCGCATTGGTATTGCAAAAGCAGTGGCTATTTTTACACAGGTGAGACTTTGAACCGTTTTTTTTATGGTACATCCTTTTAGTCCTTTAGTGGGTTTGTTCTAAATTTCACAAGATTTCAGGATTTCATAATTAGAGGAGGGAAGAAAGTTCCACTCTACAGGTATGATTGATCAGTTCACGTTCGTTTGGGTTTGTATTCTACTGTCTGGAGTTTGCTGAAAATTTAAAGAAAGACAACTAAAGAGCAAACAGGTAGTTCATTTAAACATACTAGTGCCCAGCTCTGCTGTAAAGAACTGGATGTGAAACTAAGAAAACATCAGCTCATTTTTTTTATTTTCTCCTCATTTTTGCACCTAACATGTACAAGTTGTAGCTTGTACCGTGGAGAACTTTAATTCATACGTTTTCTTAAGTGACCTTAAGTACTGAACAATCATAAACTACCTGCTCATAATAATTCCGATATTTAGCCGCGTCGTGCAAGGTACATCGTCTAAAGCTATTGTGATTCCTGCAACTGGAGGGTCTCTTGGAGTTACACTAAGGAATGGTGATATGCCATGGGAAGATTTTCTATCTCGTGCTGCTGGAAGGTAGGCATTAAGTTTGTTCTTTCCCCTTATGGAAGATGAAAATAGAGCACATCTAAACCGCAAAAGAAAAGTTGTCGTTGATGTAATCAGAACTCTCTCTTGTATTTGCAGGTCATCTATTTATTCTCCAGTCTATCAGTCTGCAGACGCGCTAACTAATATACTTTTTTCGTCAGGAACAACTGGTACAGTATCCCAAACTATCTCCTTTGTTTTACTGCTTGCACAAGCTTTTCGTTTTTCACGTCTGATTTGTTTATGTTTCATTTCCTTCTTACGCAGGAGAGCCAAAAGCTATACCATGGACACATCTTGCTCCCATAAGATGTGGATCTGATACGTGGGCTCATTTGGATGTTCGCCCAGAGGACATCGGTTGCTGGCCTACTAATCTGGGCTGGGTTATGGGACCTATAATCTTGTACTCATGCTTTCTAAATGGTGCGACTTTGGCTTTATATCATGGATCTCCGCTTGGACGTGGTTTCTGCAAATTTGTTCAGGTGTGTTTGCATAGTGTGCACTTTCCAGTTGTATTTTGCATAATGTGCACTTTCACTTTCTTTCAGCTCCTATGAATTGATGCAGTTTAGTACATCATATTTGCACTAGCCTCAGCTCAATTTTTCGTGTCTGAACGACTTCATTTCTAGGATGGAGGGAGTAGTTCTGTAGTAGAATTTTGAGATTCATTAATCTATTGTCTATTAATCCCCGTGCAACTAGCATAGGCATAGTACTTCAAATTTCTTCTTTTATATATATCTGTCTAGCTCCCTAATTTCATTTTGTTCAATAAATAAAACCTTTAAATAAGGTAGAGTTTTATTAAAGCAATATTCACAATTGAACAATTAATATTTAAAAGAAAAAATCAGTTTGCCAAGCACTTCAGAATTATTGCAGCGGTATATATTTTGCAGGATGCTGGTGTGACTGTATTAGGAAGTGTGCCTAGCTTGGTGAAGTCATGGAAAGCTGGAAACTGTGCTAAAGGGCTTGACTGGACTAAAATCAGGTGATTGATACTATGGGATGGTACTCATCTTCAACAAAATATGGTAGAAGGATAGTTACAGTATTATACTTGCAGGGTACTAGGAACAACAGGGGAGGCTTCTGATATTGATGATAATCTGTGGCTATCTTCACGGGCGTCATACAAGCCCATTGTTGAATGTTGTGGGGGCACGGAGCTGGCATCCTCGTACATTCAGGGGAGTCTTTTGCGACCACAAGCTTTTGGAACTTTTAGTGGCGCATCCATGTCCACTGGTTTTGTCATACTTGATGAACAGGGAAATCCATATGTGAGTATTATCCTTAGAAATTCCCAGTTCGGTAATTTTATTTGGGCCATAACTGTTTGAGTTGATTTTGTAGCCTGATGATCTACCCTGTGCTGGAGAAGTGGGTCTCTTCCCTGTATACTTTGGCTCTACTGATCGGCTCCTCAATGCTGACCACAATAAAGTTTACTTTGATGGCATGCCAATGTACAAAGGGAGGGTATGGACCTGCATTTCACGTATATCCATTCATAGGTTGTTAAGTCAAATGTTTGCTTGTCCGTCTACCTAAACCTGATGAAATTTGCGCTGAATATAACCAGCATTAGCATTACTCACTTGTTATTTGCTAAGCCAAATGGATAGATTCAGATTCATACTATTAGAAGTTATAACCAAACCGGTGAATGATCTTTTATTTAATGGTGCTGCAGCAACTCCGACGACATGGAGACATAATCCAGAGGACTGTAGGCGGATACTATATTGTACAAGGCAGAGCAGATGACACCATGAACCTTGGAGGAATTAAGGTCTGACCTACTTTTCGATGCATGTGTTCACTTCCTTTTAATGATATATGTTCACTTGTTACCATGTAATGAAACCAAATCCACTGTTCTCATCTGGGTATGCAGACAAGCTCAGTGGAGATAGAACGAGTATGCAATAGAGCTGACGAGGGTCTGTTAGAAACAGCAGCAGTCAGCATCAAACCTGCTGGCGGGGGACCAGAGCAACTGGCTATCTTAGCAGTGCTAAAAGATAGGTCAGCCTCGTACGATGTAAATCTCCTTAAGAGCAAGTTCCAGAGAGCCATTCAGAAGAACCTCAACCCTCTCTTCAAGGTAAATCTTCTGTTTTTCGATGCTAAGTTCCTGTGATCAGATGTCTGTCCATATATATGCGGAAATCATTTATTGATCTTGACAGGTGAGCTATGTCAAAATTGTTCCCGAGTTCCCGAGAACCGCTTCGAACAAGCTGCTGAGAAGAGTTCTGAGGGATCAATTGAAGCAGGAGCTCTCCAACCGCAGCAAGCTATGACCTACGAGCCATACTCCTCACACTCATCGACCACGAAGGCCTTCTGTCATGCCATATGCTCCATCTCCCCTAGCAGTAGCTTGAATAAAGTAGCATTGCTCACTGTGTTTGTGTAGACAGCTTCAAAATACTACTAGTTATATACTCATTGTACCTTTAGGAGGGGAGCCCATAGAAAGAATCTGAACTATAAATGGATGCTGGTTGTTGCACCGGGGTTCAGTCATTGTTTCGTTAAATAAATTTGTGTGTGAATAAAAATTTGAACACGGATGATAGCCTGATACCTCCACTGTTGCATTAAATGGTTTTATTTGAGGTCCTTTTTTTCTTTTGCGCATTAACAGGATGTTATACTCTGCTCTAGGATGGGGTTGCATGAGGGCGCGCACGCCTTGCTCTTTGTGATCCTGAATTATCAAAGGAGGAGGTTGTGATGCTGATCGGTCGGCGTTTCTGCTGCTAGAACGTCAGCTGTTTTCCACGCGCGGGAAGCGGCCCTTGTTATCGGCGGTGGTCGGCGAACATCGTCAAACACGAGCGCGCAGCCTCCGCTAACTTCACGTGCTTTCGCATGAATTGACCCGCGTAAAGATAGAAAATGAATGGTCTGCACGGAGACCAAGGACAGTTTATTGATTACTCCAGTGTTCAACCTCAATCATCAGTGAACGACAGATCCGTGAGTGAGTGCACAGGACACTGGACACTGGCCATGGCCTTCGCGAAGAGCGTGTGGGAGATCCAGGCCCGACACGTGGAGGCCGCGGGGCTCGGTGCCGCCTACTCGGCCGCCTTCCTTGCCGCACTCCGTTCCGCCGCTGCTGGCGCTGCAGCGCGAGCCGACGAGGCGGCAGTGTGGGAGGCGGTGGCGGCGTCCGGGGTGCTGCGGCCGGAGCACCCGCACGCGCTCCATCAGCTCGTCTACTACTCCGTCTACGCCGGCTGGGACCGCACCGCCAGGGGCCCGCCGCCGTACTGGTTCCCCTCACGGTGAGTCGTCCACTCATCCTTCGTCGCAGTCGCTACACCATCCATTCACATTGGTCAGATTGATAGGTTGTACTAGGTTGTAAATGCTCCTTAGGATATTAATGGCACAAGTGTTTCAACCTTTACAGGATTGACTGCAAGCAAACGAACCTTGGGAGAATAATGGAGGTAAATGGACCTAAGCTGTTAGGGTCGTCGTACAAGGACCCTGTTTCGAGTTTTAACCTCTTCTACCGGTTCTCGTTGGAGCATCAAGAGGTCAGTTGCCATAGGTTAGCCAAACACTCTGCAGACTATATGTAAAGACAAACCATAGTTCTGAATTCTCTCTTTAATGTCACTTCAGAATTTCATATCATATTGCACGGAGGATATCTAATTCTGAATGTAATATTTTGGATGGATACCAGAAATTTTCTTTTGGATGGACACTTTTATTTGCGTTTGAAAAGGCGAATAACAATGTTTTCTTAGGTCTACTGGTCAATGGTGCTAAAGGAGCTCTCAGTCAAGTTCCAACAAGAACCCAAGTCAATTCTTGACGCATCAGACAGATCAAAGAAGGGAGGAACATGGTTTCCAGGTGCAGTGCTTAACATTGCCGAATGTTGTCTGCTACCTTGGCCTTCCCAAAACCGGACTGATGACAGTACGGCCATTGTTTGGAGGGATGAGGGCCTTGATGATTTTCCAGTTAGCCGTATGTCACTGAAGGAGCTTCGCAGTCAAGTGATGTATTTCATTTTTTTTCTGGACTAAGAGTTGAAAGATAGTAAAAAATATATTTGGATTGTCTGCAAATTGTGCTGCATTACATATTTGTTGTATCGGTGTTTTCAGGACTGTTGCAAGTTGCCTGGATACCATGTTCCAGAAAGGAGATCGGATTGCTATCGACATGCCAATGACATGCAATGCAGTCATAATATATTTGGCAATCATCCTTGGTGGCTTTGTCGTTGTGTCAATATCAGATAGTTTCACACCTCAGGAGATCAGTACCCGCATGGATGTCTCAGAAGCAAAGGCCATTTTCACTCAGGTGAGAGATTAAGCAAACCTTTATAGTTATACATCCCTTCCACACAGTACTTTAGTGGGGCTTATTCTAACTTTCACAAGATTTCAGGATTTCATAGTTAGAGGAGGGCAGAAGATTCCACTTTACAGGTATGGTTGATCAGACTATCTTAATTTGGATTTGTTGTCTAGTAATCTAATTTACTCAGGAATTAAAAGAAATGCAATAATTTAATTTACATGTACATTGTTTTTGTGCCTGGCATGTAAATGTCATAGTCTGCAATTAAGTTTGACTGCATCCTATTTTTGAAACACATGCTTGTAATTCAGAGAACTTGCTTTTTTCTCTCTTTATTTATATGTTGCTTAACAGAACTGAAGTACGGAACAAATAAGAACAGAGGAGTGTTATGGTGCACAATACCACAAGTATTATTCTGGTGGTATCACAAAGGGTACCAATTTCACGACAATATTTATTTATTTTTCCTAAAATACCATAGTATTATTAATTCTATTCTAAATACCACATTATATGCTGGTGATATTGTGTGCCGTAATAAAACTCCTCACAGAGACACATCTTAGCAGCTCATAATGATTCTGTTGTTTAGCCGTGTTGTGCAAGGGACTTCATGTAAAGCTATTGTGATCCCTGCATCTGGAGGCTTTCTCGAAGTTACACTAAAGAATGGTGATGTCTCCTGGAAGGACTTTCTTTCTCGTGCTGCTGGAAGGTAGGCAGTAAACCTGGCTTGCTAAATGTAAAAGAAAAGGAAAAAAGGAAAACAACAACTTAGATGACTTTGCATGTCTTCCTCTCTGTAAAACTCTAGCACGCCTACATTGCAGCAGAAATATATTATCTTGATATGAGCAAGCATTATGTCTTGGATATGCAGGTCATCTGTTTATTCTCCATGTTATCAGTTTGCCGACGCCATAACCAACATACTTTTTTCTTCAGGAACAACTGGTACAGAGTATCGTGATATTGTTTCCTTATTTGACTTCTTGCACTATTTCTCATGGTCGCTTATCACTTTTTCTGTTTCATTTCCTTTATGTGCAGGGGAGCCAAAGGCTATACCATGGACTCAGCTTTGTCCCATAAGAGCCGCAGCTGATATATGGGCACATGTCGATGTTCATCCACAGGACATATTCTGTTGGCCTACAAATCTTGGCTGGGTTGCACTTGCAGGACCTATAGTCTTGTACTCGTGCTTTCTTAGTGGTGCAACTTTGGCTTTATATCATGGATCTCCACTGGGACGTAGTTTCTGCAAATTTGTACAGGTATAGTTGGCACCATATACCCATTTACTTGTTCGTTCAAGAATATTAATCCTTGCCACTTGCATATATTGTAGTAGTGTGGTTGTTGGGCTACATCATGTTGCATATTTCATATTTGGATATAAGGTCCGTTTATACTAAGATTATTTTTTGTGAAATATAATGTGCAGGATGCTGGTGTGAATATATTAGGAACCGTTCCTGGCTTGGTTAAGTCATGGAAAGCTGGGAACTGCACTGGGCTTGACTGGTCCAAAATTAGGTGTGAAGCTTTTTTTTACACAATCAGAGAGCATTCAGTTTCATCACAATATAATAGGACATTACAATATTATAATTGCAGAGTACTTGCCTCGGCCGGTGAGGCTTCCGATATGGATGATGATCTTTGGTTATCAGCACGTGCCTCATACAAGCCCATAATCGAGTGTTGTGGGGGCACTGAGCTAGCTTCAGCATACATTCAAGGGAATCTTTTGCAACCTCAAGCTTTTGGAGCTTTCAGTGGGGCGTCCATGTCCACTGGATTTGTCATACTTGACGAACAGGGAAATCCATATGTAAGTATAGTTCCTTGAAATTTCTAAGTTTGGTGCCTTGATTAAATGCATAACCATTTAAGTCTGCTGTGATAGCCTGATGACACACCTTGTGCTAGAGAAGTGGGTCTCTTCCCTGTATATTTTGGCGCTACCGATCGGCTTCTCAACGCTGACCACAACAAGGTTTATTTTGATGGAATGCCCATTTTCAAAGGAAGGGTATGGGCTTGCATGTCTCAATTCTCTGTTTGAATTGAGTTGTTAACTTTGTTGTATTCTTAACAAGTAAGGTCACATGGTTCCTTGGCTATCTAACCATGTGATGAATATGCCAACCATGACCATCGTTCGCTTGCGAAGATTATTTTCTTAACCAAATAGATGTACTGAATCAACATGCTATTAAAAGTTATAAGTTGTAGAACATAACTATGAATAATCTTACTTTGAAATGCTGCTGCAGCAACTCCGACGACATGGAGATATAATCCAGAGGACTAGAGGTGGATACTACATTGTACAAGGCAGAGCAGATGACACCATGAACCTTGGAGGAATTAAGGTCAAACCTCCTCTTTCCAATATTTCTGCTCCCTTGTAATCTTGGTTGCATTGCATGAAACCAAGTCCATTGTTCTCATCTTTATGTGCAGACAAGTTCAGTGGAGATAGAACGGGTATGCAACAGAGCCGACGAGGGGCTCCTAGAAACAGCAGCGGTTAGCATCAAACCTGATGGCGGGGGACCAGATCAACTGGTTATCTTAGCAGTGCTAAAAGATAGATCAGCCGCGTACAATGTAAATCAACTTAAGAGCAAGCTCCAGAGAGCCATTCAGAAGAACCTCAACCCTCTCTTCAAGGTAAAAGGATTCTGCTTACTATTGATAATGTCCAATGATAAATCCAGACACACACAGACACCTGTAAACTGAGATCATTCTTGATAGGTGAGCTATGTTAAAGTTGTTCCCGAGTTTCCAAGAACTGCTTCCAACAAGCTGCTGAGAAGGGTCCTGCGGAACCAGTTGAAGCAGGAACTCTCAAATCGCTGCAAGCTATGAAGTCTGAGCTCTGTAGAGTACACCACATCTACTCGTCAAAAGCTTTTCGCATATTACTCACTATTTAACTCTGGATAATATCCAGTGGATATGTAACTGGCATTGGTTGCTGGGGTATGCGGAGAACTTCAGAGTACCCGTTGTTGTATTGTGTTCAGACATGGCAAAGCAGTAACAAAACTAATGGGATTTCTTGCCCTATATTTCGCTACTTATTTTTTTCTCGAACATTGATTGCTTAAGTCTGCTGAAATCTCCAGGGAATTTCTGTCACGGCCTCCAGAGTACTGTAGTTGTTAAGTCAAATTGTGTTCGTTGGTATAATTGGAAATGGTGTACCATGCTGCTACCTGCCATCCAACTTATTCTGAGCTTCTCATGTTGTTCAGTTGTGCAGGCAATAGCTTCTCTAGTTCAGGTCGAAAATTTGCTTCTCTAGCACTGCAAAGAAAGATGCATTGGCATCCATATCAATCTCGTAACATCCAATTTTTCCTGTGTTTTTCCCTTAGAGACAGGGGAGTCAAATGTCACTATTATCATTGAACCACTGCATGCCCAATTATTCTTGCGATTTCAGCAGACTTAAGCAAGTAACGCATCATATTGGAAAAACAAAGCTGTATTCATATTTTCATCATCATGTCGAAGCAAAGGCAGACAACAAGAGAGCATCCAAATATTGACTTTTTATGTGCACCTGCCTGTAATAATTTCTACTAGTAGACGGCTAAATTGACTAGTGTTAATCTCAGTTGACAAAGAACAGTATTGAGGGCCAAAATTCTCCAGCACGTCAAAGCTGAAGGAGTCAAGATTCAAGATGCACCATGTTGTTTTCTCGATGATTTTCCTTGCATTAAACAACACTAGTTCTTAGTATCGATCCCGACGTGAACTCTCATAGTGCGTCACGATATGTGCTCTGGGGATTGAATTGAACTGCCAAATCCGATGCATGTTCTATTGGTTTTTGGCTTATTTTCCAGACCATTTTGTTTTGTACTCTGGGTCGTCGGCAAATGATTCTGCAGATATAAAATAGAGTTCAATATATAACAAATCCGTTTACCTCAGACTACTAGTACTACACAGTTAAACCTGGACACCTGGTTGGTAACTCATGCACAGACATCGAGGAGAGTAAGCTTCAAGTCACGAAAATTTCAGGTCATCCATGCTCTCTTTTTTTCCACACGGATGAAAAACAGAAATGGAAAAAGGAGGATACAATAACTAGTCGCACTAGTTAAGCTGCCTTGAGCCTTGAGAACTTTCTTGGTTTTTTTTTTTTGATCAAACATACCTGTATTTATATTAAGGAAATACAACCATACAACCATACAGATACGAATACAAGGATACGGACAGCTGTACCGCACAAAGTGCAAAGAGGCCCTTAGCAAAGAAAGAAATTACACACAGGTCCCTGGACCTCGAGCACATCGATGGCGACGAGATCCGCCTTCGCCGGCCACGCCAGCGCCTGCATCGCTCGCCGCCGCCACCAACCCAACGCCGAGAAGGACTCCATCGCACAAAGGCTTCAACGAGCCGGGGAAGACACTCACCGCGGAACGGCGAGATGGGCCAGAGCTGAACGACCAATCGGCCGGGGCCACGCCCCGAGCACCTTCCCGGCTGGCCCGCCGCTCGCCGACATTAAGGGCGTGATCCATTCGAGAGCCGCTAGTTGACGCCCTACTTCGGCTCTATGATCTTGCTTGTAGATACAACTCCTTTGAAGGCAAGTGGAAGATGACTAGAGAGGAATTCACCGACATGATCTATTGGATGATTCCCGAGCCCGAGAGAGAGTATCTTGACTACGGGTGGGAGTCAAGGGGAAGTGCACTCACCGTGAGGCAAGCTATGGAGATTGCTCTCTCGCTTGATCATCAAGTGGGAAATGTGATTTCTCACAACACCGGTGGAAGCAACAACACTATGCCCTTAAAAGCTCCCTTTGAATTGGAAGGAATTTGTTTCCGCTTAGTACATCCTTTGAAATTGAACTTTTTTTTTGAAATATATATATATATAATAATAGATTGCGGTGGATGCCTATGTTTTTAGTCTGACGTGTAAAGATAATACACCAGCAAACAACAAATTTTGTTTTTGTAGAAGATGGATTTGCACATCTAAAAAAAGGACTTGCAGTCCATACTCACCCATCTCAGTCACGTAGCACCTTATAGCACCATATCGAATAACAGTTATGATATCAGGCTAAAACTTTATTCAAGGCTTGATGCATAGAAATTGAAGGAAACGTTCGAATCCTGTCAAGATAAATTAGGGAGAGAGAGTGTGGAAGTGGAATAGCCAATCAGATGAAAGAGTTAGAACCTTCCAAAAGTCAAAGTCAAGTTTCATGACGCAACCAAACCAAAATAGTGGAGGGAAATAAGAAGGAAAAAAAATAAAACGAGGAGTCCCCGCGACCCCGCGTGTTGGTCCGGTCCAGAGCGGGGGGCGGCCGGCAACAACGAAACGAACGAACGCCACCACCTCCTCCTCCTCACCCTGTCGCCGTCCCCCTTCCAGTTCCCGCGATCCAGACGACCCCGTCCGCATCGGCCTGCGCCCGCCATCCCGCCCGCCTCCACCGCTACAAGAATCCGCCGCGGCGGGCGCAGGAGATCCCGCGCCAAGAAAGAGTGTCCCGTCCTGTCCAAGAACCAGGCTTTGACATCGGCGAGGGGATGGAGGCTGTCGCGGCTGCTGGTGGCGCGGGTCTGACCAGGTGGCAGGCGGCGGCGCTGTCGGCGGTGGCCGGGTGGGTATGGGCGGCCTCGTTCTACGACCTCACGCGGCGGACGCGCAAGCTGGTCCAGCCGTGGGTCACCCGCCGGGTGCTCGCTGAGACGCCGGCCATCATCAGGTTCCAGGTCCGTCCACTCGCGCACCACTCCGTTTTCTTCCGACCAATCTGTAATTAATAACGACGAATAAAACTGGGGGAAAGAATAGAAGATAGAAATTTGGTTGCATTTGTATTTCTTGCTGAATGGTGGAATCTATGCATGCTGTGATGCGTGTTCTCTGTTCTTGATGTTTTTAGGATCGGTTACATTGGGAAGGGCCAGATAGAGGGAGGGTGGTGATTGAATCGACTAGAGTCATTTGAGATGAACTTGGATTGAATTAGTTGCCTTAATTGTAGTGGATTTGGTAACAAACAATGATAATTCTCGTGCCTTGAAAAATATTGATACTTTGTTTTATGGATTAACAGCTTCTATGTTTGAGCTGTCTGAATTGAAAATTCTGAAGTTAAGTTTTCTGTGGCTGTTGAATTATTGCAGAGGGTACAACACAAGTTGCTGGACAATTTCTTCTCTGTGCTGTCATGCGTTGTCTCTGTGCCATTCTATACGGGATTTCTCCCTCTCCTCTTCTGGGTACGTCATCTGTGTTGCCTTTCACTGATTTCCTTGCTTCGTTCAATATAAGCAATTCCCTCAGTTTGATTTGGTATTCATTTTTATATAAATACTATTGCAGAGTGGACACAGCAAGCTGGCCAGGCAGATGACCCTGCTCATGGCATTTTGCGATTACCTCGGCAACACTGTGAAGGTTATCATCTATATTCATCACACAATGGAAACAAATCAGGATGTGTTGGAGTAGGTTTCACTGTTGACACTCTGGATGTTTCTGCATGCAGGACTTGGTGTCAGCTCCTCGGCCAAGCTCTCCTCCAGTTAGAAGGGTAACAGCTACTGAAGATGAGAAAGAAAACGCCATGGAGTATGGGCTGCCTTCATCGCATGCCCTGAATACTGTTTGTTTGATGGGGTACGCTCCTGTTCTTATATCTGGATAAGGGAATCTCGAAAGGAATTCATGGCTAATGCTACTTCTGATCAATGCAGATACCTTTTGCATTATGTCCTCACATATGGACCACATGGCAGTATTATGATCGCTGCTGGTCTATCTCTTGGTTTCCTGCTTGTTATGCTGGTTGGCATTGGTGAGTCTGAGATCTTTAGGTAACCGTTTATCAGTTTCCAGATATATATACTGAGTACTGACGATTGGCTTTCTTGAAATTGACAGCAAGAATATATTTGGGTATGCACAGCTTAACCGATGTTATTGCTGGGATCTGTTTTGGCATCATCATCCTTGCATTCTGGTTGGTTGTCCATGACTATGTCGATGCCTTTGTTGTCTCTGGGCAAAACGGTATGTCCATACACCTCATTGCTTTTGTACTGCCAATTTTTGTGGCACATAATATGTGATATTGGAAGTTGAAAAGTATCCTCACAATGCCCCCCTCTTTGCAGTTGCATCCTTCTGGGCAGGCCTTTCTTTATTGATGTGCTTTGCATATCCAAAGCCAGAGTTCCCTACTCCGAGCTTTGAATACCATACAGCATTCAACGGAGTTGCTTTCGGAATTGTAAGAATTCTGTTTCTGACTCATAATTACTTGACGAAGAAGTTTATTGCCCCCTAAAGGCCGAAATCTGCTGCTCACTCGTACTGGGTTCTTGTCAAACTGAAGATATGATCTGTGATTCTTCTCGCTGGTCTTAGACTGGAAAACCAAAGTGCTTTGAGATAAATAACATGGCATGCTCCTGGTTCTGAACTTGATCAACCATATGTTTATCAATGACCAAATATTATTGTGCCAAATAAATTATGCAGCGCAAAAAAATTCTATAATAGGATTTGCTTGTTCAATCTCTATCTTGGTATCTCCTATGTGTTTGCTTCATAAAAGAAAGTCTTTAGGTCTTCCTCTTATGTTGACTTATAAACCTGTTATTCATTCTGAATTATATGATCTGGATGAGTACCTCTGACATTATTTTTTCACATGCCTGATTCAGGTCTTCGGCATTCAGCAAACTTACTTCCATTTCCACACGCCTGACGTCCCCCTCATCTTCAGCCCACAACTGCCTCTCCTTGTGTTTGTCGGGCGTGTCCTCGTCGGGATCCCAACCATCTTGGTTGTGAAATTCTGCAGCAAAGCGCTGTCCAAGTGGCTGCTGCCCGTCATGTGCTACACCCTGGGAATCCCCATTGTATCATCCTGCTATGTTCCAGCCCTCAAGGTCGACAACAGCAAGAACAAGGCTGATGCCAAGCAGGCCGGCTATCTGCAGAAGGTCTTCTCCCTCTTCCCTCAGAAGGCTTACGATGTGGACACCGGCATCAGGTTCGTCCAATATGCCAGCCTTGCGTGGTCCGTGGTGGACCTGGTGCCAGCCATATTCACCCATTTGAATTTGTAGCCAACCACAGGGTCATATATTCATTTCATTCTCTTTATGGAGCTCCCAACGCGGTGTTCCAACTCGTAAGACATCACATCTTATGAGGCTGTAAATCCTACGATCTCGGGTTTTTTTTTTTTTTGTATTGTATTTTTGCTTAGCTGTCCCGGAATGGTGGTGTTTCTGTAGAGCTGTTTAACAGGCAATCAGGTACTATGTAGTAGTATTGATGTATTATATTATGAATATCGTTTTGTGAGACCAGTGACCGGCAAGAGCACTACTGATAGTGCCTCCTTACAGTACTGGATTGAATTCCAACACTTGAACGCAAAGAAACGACTTTTCTTGCCTTGCATGTTTGTGTTGGTGGACCCTCTACGAGGATGCGACTTGCATATTCTGGTCTCTACGTCCGAATATGATGTCATCATAGCATCGCAGGATAGGAGAAATGAGAACAGAATGTGAAGGCATATTTTCTGCGAAGTTTTAAGGCTGATGATGACGAGCAGTTCTGAACACTTAAGTTCGAAATCTGAATGCCAGTGCAATTCCATTTGAGGATGTGTATGTAATCCTGCGACCAGGCGGGCAGAGCGCTGCACAGAAATGAATTGGCTGGTGGAGAAAGCGATGGGGGAGAATGGAGGGAATACTAATCGCAATTTGCCATCTGATTCCCAGCGAATCCAGAGACGTGCACGACCGTGTCCATTGTCACGAGCGACCAGCTGCGGCCGCAGACATGACACGTTATGTGGGCACCAGAACCAGGCGGCCTTCTGGAAGCTATATTCTGCTTTTTCAACGAAAAATAAATAAAATTCCAAAAACAATAGACACCAAACCCCGATGGTGAGAGATGGAAGACCCAGAACAGTTGAGAGATGAAAGACCCAGAACAGTAAATCTAAAAGATATAATTCCGCAGCATTTGCTGTGAGAATATCAGGATGGGAGTACTGTCAATTGCTCGTATATATGCCACAAATAGATTCATTTCGCAGATGATCAAACATTCACTCCATGAGCGCATCAGTACGGCATAGCATGTTTCAGCATTTAAGGATGGTTGGTTTCTAGTCATGGAGAACAAACTCATCGGCATTATCACTGCACCCTCAGCAACGGTATTGAATGAAATACAGGGTTCAGATAAACAAATGTTCCAATAGATTGTATTGCTATAGATCATGCATGATATTAAAAATGCAATGCGCATGGTCCGGGAGCAAACAAGACCATCAGTTTCACTGTCCCAGGTATCAATGGTGTTCGTCCAGCGAAGCCATTAAACAACTAAAATAAAAAACAGAAGCAAACCAGGGGACAAGTGCAGGTTGCCGAAGGTGATACTTGACTACATGAAATGTAATTCTATACGGCAAATCGAGATACAGTGAGGAAAAAAAAACCTAATGGCCTGACACAGAACCATACAATTGTTCACCTCTACAAAAATCACAAAAGAAAAAAGAAAAAAAAGTGAAACAAGTGAGAAGGAAAGGGGATGAAAATGAATACAAAGGGAATGGTTTCCTCTCATAATACAGATTGCTGCTTGATGCTTCAACTCACCACTGCAGCCCCCAAGCCAAAAGCATCAACCAGTTAGAGATAAGTGAGAACACAATGAATCCTTCCAGCAGTAGGTATACACTTGAATCACGATGCAGCAAAGAAGCTCGCAATAGCCAGAGTGCCATGGACAAAAATAATAAGAATAGCACACGGGGGGATTCGAGCAAAAAATATCTGCAACCAGGAAACTTCACCTATCTATCAAACCTTTTGTTGCAGATCCACATCATTTTTTTCATCACAGGAAATAGTCAGGTGTCCTACGAGTTACATCTGGCTCTCCCCTTCTTGGGGCCGGCTCAAACTGCAGAATTACACATGACAATTCATAAGACGCCACAAAAATAAACATTAAGGAAGAACAGAGGAAGAAAAATAAAATCAATGTTACAGTAGTACAAGATCTGTCAATGGCCATGATAATAAAGTATCAAATTGTTAATAAAGTATCATTTATAAGCCATTCAAATTAGCAATTCCAAACTGCGACTGGTCCGAATTATATTTGCATCTTCCAAGCTATGTCTACAATATGCAAATCTAATCAATTCAAATATTTTACTTGTTTGGTTGATGTGCAAGAAAAACAACTTCTTTTCTATGATTGCTAAGTTATAAATGATCACGAGGCCCGTTAGTGAGATGGTGCAAAGAACATTACCTGGATGAAAGTATGCTCCCTGCAATCATCCACTTCCAAGATTGATGCCATGTTCCCACAGCGATAACAATAATTTGGTGCACTAAATATGGTGACAACTTTTTGCTCCTGTATAACGTAATAAAGGTAGTAGAATATTAGTCCAACATAATACTAGAACCACAAACAAGCGTACACTTATGTCATTGATACTTACATGAGCCCAATTGAATCCCTCCATGACCAACTGGTGAGCTCTGGCAATAAGTCTTAAGTTATTGGTATGGTTGAACTGCTCCGATATATCCTGTAACAGTAGAATTTATGGTGTCAGTAAAAAAGAACTATTAAAAATTATAAGGAACCAACATAATTCCATACCTGTCCGAAGGTATACCCAGCACCACGTGGAGAAATACCCCAACCACATCGATCATCTGGATCAGACCACAGAAGATCACACATTGGACCTTCATGAGGAACTTCTTGGACACGGTCGAAGTTACGAATGTTATCAAGAGTCTCAATGGATGGTGATAATCCACCATGCAAGCAAAATATTTCTGACTCGACCTATGAAACCGAACAGCTAGAATGTCAATTTCACTAGACAGGCATGTAAATCATTCCAGTCAAGAAAAACAGCATTTACATACCAATGCCGTCAAAGGGAAGTAGTCAAACAGATCTGTAAAGGTTTTCCACACGTTTGCATTTCCATACCTGAAATGCACAAAAGACGGGATTCTCGTAAACGTATATTTCACTGAATATAGAATGGCGGATTCATCAACGCTCAACACTGTTCGTAGTTCAGAACATAGGACTAGAAGATCAGTAAGTTGCATAAATTATCACATAAAAACTTACGCCGCAGACAGTACGAACCACAAAAAGGATTTACACGGTAACTGGAAAACAGTAGATTCTCTCAAAACTTCTCACATGGTCCATCAATTTGTTGGTTTGTCATCACAAAGCAGCAACTTCAACAAAGGTAGTACTCAATTTCAACAAAGGTAGCACTTCTAGGCATTTGCAAATAAAGTATGTTCATCTTGGGCTATCTTCAGCAGTTCAAAGCTCACAAGGTAGAATGTGTCCTATAATACTAGTTGGGAGATATCCATAGTCATGTCTAAACAAAAAGAAAAATTCTAGAACGCCATGTTTTCAAGTACAAAAGTAAGGAGTTTGATTATTTTTTCAGTAAATTAGTCATTAAACCGTTTTTCTCATTAAGTACTGCTTAGTGCTGCAAAACAGGGATCAAGAAAAGAGTTTCCAGGGAATAATAACCAAAACAATTGACCAGAGCAAAGGTACTCACTTCCTCAAACACTCATCATAGAATCCATAAACTTGAGTAATCTGCAAACAAATTAGCATTCAACTAAAATTGTAAGTTTACAGCTGATAACAGAGAACAAAGAGATGCAGCAAAAAACAAAATACCTGTCGACTTTCATGGTTTCCTCTGAGAATGGTGATACGCTGAGGATAGCGAACTTTCAAAGCCACCAAAAGCTGTTTGTTTACAGGGGCTACATTAGTACAATGCAGCGGTAAAGGTGTAGTTTAGAAATTTATGCATGCCATCAAATACAAATATGATCAGCTAGCGTGCACACGGCATGCCAATGGTCCATTTGATCAATATGAGTAAGGAACCATGTTATGGTGCTAGCATAAGGCTATAATGATTTTAATGTCTTAAAATTGCTCTTACCGTGACAGTTTCGACAGAATAGTACCCACGGTCAACATAATCTCCCATAAACAAGTAGTTTGTATCTGGGCACTGGTAAGAAGAAGAAAATGACAAGAAATCGAGATCAGGACTGGTTTTCATTGATCAAAGATACAGAAGAATGTGAACAAGTAAAACAACATATACCTTCCCACCAATCCGAAAGAGTTCAGCAAGATCATGAAATTGTCCATGAATATCACCACATATTGTAACAGGACTCTTTACAGGCTGCAAGTATGCCAAACAAATCGCCCAAAGTCAAATAGCGCAAACAAATAAGAACTACATCTCTGAACATTGCATCTAAAAAGGTACAAATGATCTGAACGAGTACATTGCATCTTCCATTTGCAGGCGAATTGAAAGAGAAATTTGAAGACATACCAAGTTGACAAAAAATGATACAGAAATATGAGTGTGGATTGCCCAGTCTAGAATACAGTTGGACACTAGCATTTCATGGGGAAAAAAAACTAGGTACAGTCAAAACATTTTTATCACAGGCTAAACATTCACTGTATTGAAAACTATTGTAAGGTTTGGTACATGTTCATGCTCCTTTTTTCGTACCAGGGATATTCAGTGCTATATTTATTAAGTATAAGAAAGTGGATTCAGTGCTAGATTCAGTTTATTCAGGTCCGACAATAATGAATATTTAGTTATTTAGCCAGGTGTTGCAAAGATATGTTGAAAGAATACTGATATCAAGTACAGTAAAATAAATAGCCATGACCCAACACGAGGTGAATATCATAAGTGCTTAGAGATGCAAACAACACACCTGAACATTGCTTTCCTCCATCAAAATCTCCTTCGCCTTCTCACATAGCGCCCTGACCTGTACAGTAAACGGACGAAATCACAATCTCCTTCCGACCAGAGCAAATCGACAGCAACTGCTACAAGCTACCCTTGCAAATGGATCCACTAATCACAAAAGGTTGGGGTTTTGACATCTTGGGAGGAGTTCTAAGACCGCTGAGTCGCTAAAATACTCCTTTGTGGCATAAATCGGGTGAGAAAAGTTATACCGTTATCAAAGATCTCAGGGAAATGGGCAAACATCGGTGTTTCGGTTCATGCAGGCAAGTCGGAAAAGCTAGAGTGAGCTCTAGGAGGGAGAAAAAAAAGTCAATTTTCCGTGTTCTCGTCCCACGACACCTTAATCCGCGAAACACAGGCCTCGTGCCACATCCAGAAATCACGCCCACCCCGGTGACAGCCCCACCCCCAGCCGGCAGCCGCCCGAGCAAACCAAACGCTCCCCCGTCAGCCATTTCCGCACAAACCAGCAGCGGGACGCGTCCCGGTACCCGATCTCCCCCGGGACCCGGCCCCGCGCCCCGCAATTCCGCCAGATCTGGCGACGCACCCCCGACAGGGAACGGAGGAGAGCGAGCGACGGAGATGCGTTACCTCGGGCTCCGGGAGCGGCTTGCACTGCATGAGCCGCTCGATCTGTTCGTCGAGGCCGCCATGGGGGCTGCTCATCTTCTTCGCCGGGGCGCGTGTAACCCTAGATCTGGGCGGCCGGCACGGGCGCGGGGGCGCGCGCGTGAGGAGGCGGAGGCGGAGAGAAACGAGCGGTGGGGAGGAGGGAGGGGGCAAAAGGTCTGGACAGGTGCAAGGGACGGTGGTTATATAATTGTGGTTTTGGAGGCTCTGGTATAATACTACTAGCTCCTTCCGAGGCGAATGAGCGGACGGACCAGCGCAGTGCTCGCCGTCGTGCCGAACTGGTCGTGGTGGGGAGAATGGGCATCGGTGACGTGACGTGCCACGTCGGTCTGTGTATGGATAGCTATCAACGCTGAGCCTGTTGCCAAAACCACTGGAACTACTTGATGCAATCAACGATGACACACAAATCTTCGCACGAAGAAGTAAGGCGCCATAGAATATTTGCTCGTGTGAAGAGGAAAGTGAAACAGTGTGTGCGTGTGTTTGTACATATAGGTGATATATATGTATTGTGTCCACGGAAAAAAAAATTGATATGTCAATTTTCACAAAAGTCTGACATGCGGGCGAGCAAAAGCGGCGGCGCACAGGTGAGGAGCGTAAGCGGCCGAGACGAAAAGGCAGGCAGAAGGCGCACGAGGGCGATGATAGGTAGGGGTCACGAGGTCGGAGATGACGCGCGAGCTTGCAAAGGCGGCGGCGAGCGGGCAAGTGCGACATCAGGCGTCTGATGGTCATGCTCCATTTGTCTAGCGAGAGGAAGAAGAAGATGAAGAAAAAGGAGCGAGACAATTTCATCCAAAAATGATAGATGGGCGTTATAATGGTACGGTAACGGTTTTGTGGTCCTTTGAAGGAAACCCACGGTTTCGTGAAGCTCATCCGTAACATGATCATAAAACAAAGTTGGGCTGGACACGAAAAAGGAAAAAGTCCGTTTGACCTCCCTCAACTATCATAGGAGTTGCAATTTTTCCCTCGAACTACAAAACCGGGTAACCAGACTCCCTCAACTCATCTAGTCGGTGCAAGTTTCCTCTCTCGGCGGTTTTGTAAGCGGTTTCGTCCGACGTGGCACAGTGGGTCCCACCTGTCGGATGCCACGTCACTTTTTTCTTTTCTTTTTCTTTTTTTTCCTTCTCTTCCTCTCTACCGCCCCTTCCGTTCGCGCCGCCGCCCGTGCCTGCTCCCGCCTCCACCGCCCCTCCCGCCCGCGCCGCGCTCCTCTGCCTCGCCTCCGCCGCCCGCGCCTCCGCGTAGCCGTCCAGCGCGCGTACGACCCCACGCCGACCGCGGAGAAGCGTCACGGGTGACGCATTTTGCTCGCCACCGCACGGCACACGCGGCAGCCATGGCCGCCGGCATTATCTCAGTGCGCCGCCGCCCTTATCCATCTTCAAACAGCCTCGGCGCCCTATAAATAGCTCGGCCACCTTCCCCTCCTTCCCATCCGCCGCCGCGTGCTCTTCCCGGAGCACATCTCCACTCACAACGCCACCCTCCCCTTCTTCTGCCCTGATCCCGGCCGCCGCCGCCGATTGGCCGCCTCCGGCAAGCCTTCCGCCTCCCTTACAGTTCCTACAGCACCACCTAGACCCCCTCTCACTCACGCGCCACTCAGCGAAGCTCGGGAGCCTCGGGAGCAAGGAGCTCGATGGAGCGCCGCCGCCGCCGGAGCCCCTCCTCGTCGCCGACTGCTCTCTCGCCATCGTCCGAGCTCGCCGACCCCCTGGTGAGACTCGCCGCTGTCCCTTCTCTCTATTCCCGCGCACAAACTTCCTCTCTCTGCACTACACGCGCATGAGCACCTCGCACCGCCACCGCCGCTCAACTCTGGCGAGCTCGCGCCGCCGCCCTGTACCTCCCCGACGACGACATCCACCACCAACAGCTTCGCCTGCTCACGCTGCACCTCCCCATGTGGTCGCCGCCCTCCTCCGGCCACCGTAGCTTCGTCCCGGCGAAGTTCCGGCGAAGCACGGGCTGGCACAGCGTGTGGGAGAGAGGAAGAGAGGGAAAAAAAAGAAAAAGAAAAGAAAAGGTGACGTGGCATCCGACAGGTGGGACCCACTGTGCCACGTCGGACGAAACCGCTTACAAAACCGTCGAGGGAGGAAACTTGGACCGACTAGATGAGTTGAGGGAGTCTGGTTACCCGGTTTTATAGTTCGGGGGAAAAGTTGCAACTCCTATGATAGTTTTTTTTTTTGAGATTACACAGTACAACTAAGACACTCACAACGCACGCACACTCACCCCTATGAACACACGTACGCAAACCCTACCCCTATGAGTATCTTCGAAGACTGAGCCAGCAAATCTAGAGATACGAAGTCACCACTGGCGCCTCGCTGTCGACGGGAGCGTCGTCTACCACTGAAAGCACAAATGCCGTTAAATCCTTGAAAATTCGCTCCCACCGGGAGTCGAACCCAGGACCTGAGAGATGTTACTCAGAAGCCTTAACCACTAGGCTAAGACCCCTTTCACAACTCCTATGATAGTTGAGGGAGGTCAAACGGACTTTTCCCCACGAAAAACTCCCACCGAGCAAACAAATGAACCAGCCCATGGAGTGCAGCTCGGCCTGATGGGCCGCGCAATTCAGCCTGGCCCAGATGAATTTTGGTGCATGTTTTCTGTGAGCCTTAGTGATAAATGCTCTTCGTAAATTTCCTTTGGCTAGCTACTGACTGCCCGACGGTCATCAGAACCTTGCAAGGGTATTTCAAAAAAAAAATCAGAATCTTACAAGGTGCAGAGCAGGTATTGGTCGGTACGCCAGATCATTCGAAAAAATCAAGATCAGAACATGGGTTTGAAAAGGTGAAATTTGGATCTGAAAGCCGGAGATCAAATCTCGAGCATATGTCTTAGGTCATAGCTCGCTTCATAATTATAGACATGTGTAGTTTTTATTTTTTAACACTCACGGCAGGGTGTTTGTTACTGAATAATAAAAGGGTGGTATTCTTTAAAAAAAAAACCCGGTACATTGCAGTCGGAAAAGAGCAGAAGATATTTTCTGTTGCGTCCCCGGGCCCTCGCCTCGCGTAGCTCCTCCCGACCTCCCCTGGACCCTGGTTGCATCCTGCCTGCTGCGCCCTTCCGGCATCACTTCTGTTGTTGGCTTGTTGCTGCTGCTGCTTCGCCTGCTCCTCCTCGCTTGTGCTCCTCTCCTCCCGCTTCCTTTTATCTAGGGTTTCTCGCACCACGCATCTGCACCCTGCGCCCGCTTCGCTTCGCTAGGCTTTCTTCGCCGGCACGCGTCCGACTATCCCCCACCGCCATCTCGTGCAGGCTCTCCCCTACCGCCAGCCGCGCCGGACACGCCCCCGTACCAGATCCTGGCGTCCTCGGGCCGCTACCCCGCATCTCACCGCGGTCCTCATCGTTTGGGGTGGAGTCGAGATCCGTACGAACTCGGATTGATTTCTCCCTTCGCTGGTAAGGAAGCCTGCTTGGATGGATTACTCGTCTCGTTCTGCGGAATTCGTTGTTTGTCGTGGGTCCTACGATCCAAACGTTTCGTTCGGGGATGGATACTGCGATCGATCCAGTTTGCTACGTGTTAGGGCAATGCTATCACTTAATTTTCGTTCCGCCCCTTAATTATCAGCATACTTTTGTTTTTAGTGCACATTGCTGTGATTGGTGAGGAAATGTATATGTACGCTTGAACGCAATTTGGGTTGTGTCTTCCAGAACATTTGTCATTATTGATAGGGTATGGGAATTTGTTGTGCTCGGGAAAAGAAAGCTGCTCTTGTGGTTACAGTTTTCTACATTTTGATGATCTAAGTATTTGCTGCGTTTTGTTACTGACATTTATTCTTTTTTAGTTAAAATAAGCTAATTCGTTTGTGTGACCTTGATGTTTCCAGGCCTTAGTGATCAGCAGTAGCACCTTCATCTGAGGCCTTTTGCAAAATTATGCGATCTTCATGGGCTGACTCAGTTGCGAACGCCGAGGAATCGGCGCCCGCGACTGTTAATACTGCTGCCGCACCTGTTGCTAATCACCAGAACTCACGCCCCACCCTCAGATCGTACGTTCCTCCACACCTTCGTGGCCGCTCGGCTGGTTCTCCCTCTGAGAACGAGGCACCTCATTCGGTGCCTGCTCCCGGTCCAGGTCCAGCTGCTGTGCAGCCTTCTGGGTACGCAGCTGCTGTTGGCGGTGGCTCACGTTGGGGTGGCCCGACTGGCAGTGGTGGTAGCAATGCTATAGTTGGTCCGCGCCAAAGTGGCAGCGGCGGGGGTGGCCGCGGCGGGGGCGGTGGTTGGAACTCCCGCCCTGGGTGGGACCGCAGAGACCGTGAACCAAACCCTTTTGCTGATAGTGAGGCTGCAGATGTTGAGTTTGAGAGTCAGGAGAACACGGGCATCAACTTTGACGCGTATGAGGATATTCCTGTGGAGACAAGTGGCCATGACGTCCCTCCCCCGGTCAACACATTTGCAGAGATTGATTTGGGTGATGCGCTGAATCAGAACATACAGAGGTGCAAGTATGTGAAGCCAACACCAGTGCAGCGACATGCCATTCCGATTGTCGTTGCGGGGCGGGATCTCATGGCCTGTGCTCAGACAGGATCTGGGAAGACTGCAGCCTTTTGTTTCCCAATTATCAGTGGGATCTTGAAATCAAGGCCACCCCCAAGGCAGAGAGGTTCAAGGACAGCATATCCTGTTGCGCTGATATTGTCCCCTACCCGTGAGCTATCTGTGCAGGTAGACACTCAACATTTTTCCTTTCTCGTTACTTTTCTCCTGTTCATTGTCTTTGATTTTCTGTGATTAACTTTTGATGCTTCAGATTCATGAAGAAGCGAAGAAGTTCTCATACCAGACTGGTGTTAGAGTGGTTGTTGCATATGGTGGAGCACCAATACATCAACAGGTTAAACTTTGCGTTATGATTCTTTACTATGTAGATTACATTGTGGGTCTTTTAACTTACTGCATGTGTTAGCTTGTCTACTATGGAAGTTTGTGAAAATTCCTCATACTGTGCCAGCTTACGTTTGATTGCTATTATGCCTTGAAAATTGGGGAAGGTCATGTAGGTTGCAGGAGTGCTCGACAGGATGAAAGATTTCTAACCTCATCTCCCTGGAACTATGGTGTCGCTCGTGCTGTGCACCAGCAGAGCATATGCAATAATTATTTTCCTTTATTCATTGAAGTGCCACTCCTATATGGAGTCAGCATTCCTTACAACTTCGCTTAACAACTAAAAAGATTGATCTTTAACAAAGCAATCTTGAAGCTAGTCAATCCAATCTTATCTAATCAGACTAATGGCAAGAACTTATCTTAAGGCTTCATCCAGCATCCCTCTGTAGAGGTAGCCTACATAACAGATTCACCTGTTGGTACCTAGATAGATGTTAAAATTTAATTTATTGTATTGTTTTTCCTGAAATGGGAGGCAGACGAACTGTTCATCGCTGGATAGTTAGTGGTAGTTGTCCACCTAAATGGTGCTACAATTATTCAGAAAATTTGAGTTAGTTTCAGATAGAGGATCCTTATGCGTTGGTCTTGCTTTAGTAAACATATAAATACGGCCTTACGTTGATGAATCAAGTATGTGATCCTATTAAGTTGTCATTTTATACATCCAGCCATCCAGATTCTTCAGTAGGAAGAACGTATGGTGGTAAAACTTGTATCTGTTCACCTATGCCCTTTTTATCTGCGGTCGCGTATAAGCGTATGTGCGAGGTAGTCAGGATGTATCTGTATCAGAAAAAATGTTGCAAACTCGTTGCACAATCGTATATATCAAGGAGTGTTTGAGAACATGACAATTGTCAAGAAGGAACTTAGCTCTTGGCCATAGTGTGTCTTACATAACATTCTTTTTTTGTAAAAGACAAAAGTGCTTACCTTATTTTTTATTTTTATTTTTTTGGGTTGTAGTTGAGGGAGTTGGAAAGAGGTGTTGAAATCCTTGTGGCAACTCCTGGTCGTCTGATGGATCTGCTGGAGAGGGCTAGAGTATCGCTGCAAATGATAAGATACCTAGCTCTTGATGAAGCTGATCGAATGCTTGATATGGGGTTTGAGCCACAGATACGTAAAATTGTTGAGCAAATGGACATGCCTCCTCGTGGTGTGAGGCAGACAATGTTGTTTAGTGCTACTTTTCCAAAAGAGATACAGGTATGTACCCTATTTGAACTTCCAGTTTTAAACATAAAATGCGTCATAGTTGATGATCATCTATGTTTTGTTGGTTGTCTAGCATTTTGGCTGAGCTGCTGGGGCAGTCGGAACTTGACAGTTTATATTTAACGTTTGCAGCATTTGCTTCTCATTAAAAGCCATCCTCTGGAGACGATGGGCCATGTTCATTGTTGTACATTGTTTCAATTAATTTTAATTGAACATCAACTCTAAATTTGTTTCGAAATTGGCCTGACTAGCTGTATAAATGCAGATTTCGCATTTCAAAATCTGAAATGGAACAAAATATCCATATTAGCATGTTTCTTTTATAGTTTATGATTATGATTTCGTCATTATGAAAACTTGCTAGTACATATGCTTATTGATTGCATTGAAAGGTGAATGGCAGCCACAGTATATGGATTTTCACTCATGATCTCTAAGATTTGATGTTGGGAATCAATTTGCATTTAGTCGGTGCCTTCATTAGAGAATGTTAGAAAACTGGTTGTCCATTTCTTGCTGTATAGGCCTGCTACATTCGCTAATGTCATTTACTCATTTTCATAATTTTTATTTTCACAGCGCCTTGCTTCAGATTTCCTAGCAGACTACATCTTCCTTGCTGTTGGAAGGGTTGGTTCAAGTACTGATTTGATTGCTCAGAGGGTGGAGTTTGTCCTTGAAGCGGACAAACGAAGTTACCTCATGGACCTTCTCCATGCGCAAAAAGCTAATGGTGCTCATGGAAAGGTACTGAATAGGTTTTCGGAGTTTGAATTGTGCTTTGTCAGTTGGACATTTTAGATTTTTAAAACTTGCTACCCTTTGTGTTATCAGTTGGGCCTTTTAAATTAACATCTTTATCATGTTTGCAGCAATCGCTCACCTTGGTATTTGTGGAGACAAAGAGAGGTGCTGATGCTCTTGAGGATTGGCTGTATAAAAATGGGTTTCCTGCTACAAGTATTCATGGCGACCGGTCACAGCAGGTATTGAAGAGTTCTTGCTTATTTGAAGCAACATTTGAAAGCACTTCAGATAGGATTTATATTGAATCGAAAATACTGTTTAAATGTTGTTATATCCTTTGAACTCACATACTGTGCTTTCTGTCTGATAATGACAATTTTTGTTCTTTGTCACATTTGAAAGCACTTCAGATATGACTTATATTGAATTGTAAATACTGTTTATATCCTTGCAACTTACTGTGTTTTCTGTCTGATAATGACATTTTTTGTGCTTTGTCTGTCTTGTTCAGGAAAGAGAGTATGCACTGAGGTCATTTAAGAGCGGAGCAACTCCCATTCTTGTTGCAACTGATGTAGCTGCTCGTGGACTTGACATACCACATGTTGCTCATGTCATCAATTTTGATCTCCCAAATGACATTGATGACTATGTTCATCGTATTGGGAGGACAGGGCGAGCAGGGAAATCTGGTTTAGCGACTGCCTTCTTCAACGAGGGAAATTTAAGTCTGGCGAGGCCATTATGTGAGCTGATGCAGGAAGCTAACCAGGATGTCCCTCCATGGCTCGAGCGGTATGCTGCCCGTTCTTCATACGGAGGTGGTGGGGGCAGAAACCGTCGATCAGGTGGTGCTCGATTTGGTGGCCGTGATTTCCGCCGAGACCGAGACTTCAGAGGCGGCGGCGGAGGCGGCGGTGGTTATGGTGGTGGCGGCAGCGGCGGCGGCTACAGTGGAGGTGGTGGATATGGTGGCGGCTACAGTGGTGGTGGCGCAACTAGTTCCTGGGACTAAGTGCTGATTCCTAGTCATTGTGAGAATTCAAACGAAATGATTGTAATCTATTGACTTCAACTGAAAATTGATCCGAGTTTGTAGTAGGCGGTTGGTATGATGCTGGAGAAAGCTCCTTCACTGTTGATTATTGCCGAGTCTCTATATTTCCCTGATGATACTCCTACATTAGTCCCGGTACTTTTCATCTTTATTAGCTCTTCTCTTGGCTTTTACGACCGATTGATTTGTTTTCTTTTAGATGCTTCTCAAAATGTCTGCTCTCAGGAAGTTTATATTAGCCGCTACAGTTGGTTTTCAGAGAGACAGCCCATACGGCTAAAATAAGTGCTGAGGTTGCTTTTCAAAGAGATTTGCCGAATGAGGTTTGTATGAAAGCATGTCATCTTGCAATGGTCAGGGCACGTAAATATACCATGACTATGACAGTTCGTTGACATGGTCAGGGCTTAGTTCATTTGCTGTAAATAGATTGCTGAAAGAAAACTAAATAAAAGAAGGAAAAAGAATATTACTCTCCAATGGTTTTGTAGCCAGTATAGTCATAACAATGAGACTTCTCGGCTCAGAACGTAAATGTTCTTCCACTACAGTCTACAGTTTTCTGACAAACAATTTGCACGCCGATTTTTGCAACAAAATGTGGAAAAAGTACAACAAAGTAAAACACATAACTAATGTGCTAGCTACTAGCTGAACAAACACGTTCTAGGATCATGCTACAATTTTCATCTCCAAACAACTTCCGACAATACACCAGTAGAGGGGGAAAAAAGAACTAAAGAATTGATATTAGCATGGCATCATGGCAGCCGAAGGGTGCAACCATATCTATCTGCAGTCAGCACTTCTCACATCCCCTTGAAGACAACCTGGAGAACTAGAAACTCAACTTGGTGTCAGCATCAGGCTGTAGAGGAGCAAATCTGACGGTAAAAAACAGTTGCCGAAACACTTGTCTGGTGTAGATGCTCCCCAGTCTCCATAAAGGACAAGGGACCACCTAGTGGGCATCACTTGGCATACAGTACTCCAAGAACAATAGCCACCAACAGCAGAAGAACCATGATCTGAGAATGCCAAAGAATCAACGTGAGAAAATAATATTGTAGAATAATGGTATGATTGGCAGTTTGGCTACTTTTTTTCTCTCTCGAATATGCAGGAGAGCTGCGTATCCTTACATTAAGAAGAAAAACAGGGTAAGAACCCGTACACCACACACCACACATCCACTCTATTTGGTTACATTCGCGCACGTGTTAGTTAAGAGGCGACGAAGATTAACTCCAACTCAACTCCTAGTCTCGGGATAGGGGCTACTCACCAGCATAGGGCTGTACTTTGACTTATCCGAATCGTATCCCCTACACAATCAAGATAATTTGGTCAAACTGAAGATACCTTGCAAAATGCAACTTTAAAACATTCAGTGTACCTTCTCTTTAGCACACCAGATAGCTTGCAAGTTTGCTTTATTGAATCCACACGTTCCCGTGTTAGAGCGGCATTCGGATCCTTATCGTCAATCTGGAACACATAAAAAACAGCCTATGCATAAACTCTCAAAATAAAAGAGCAGACAAGCCTTTAGAACCCATGGCATTGGCCAACAACATGTGATAGAACGCCCTGGCAGTTAAATAAACTAATCATCTTGGCAAATGAACAAAAAAAATAAATAAATAACAACACCAAAAATGACAATGCTTGAAATTCGCCTGAAGCAAAGAAACTTGATCAAGGAACAGTGGAACACTATACCATATCTATCTATATGAATACAACTAGACTGTTTTCTGTAGCAAAGATCAGTATTACATGGTGTACCTTTGATTCTAACAATGATGAGAACTCGTAGAAAGCAGTATAGACATCTGACATTGAGTTTGTCTCATCAATCACTCTTGCAGTAAGCCCTAAACAGGAAAGAAGATGTTAAAAAGTCTCAGGTATAAAAAGACATATAACTGCACAACATAAACTGTTATGTAATCTAACAGAAAAAACAAAGTAAAAGAACAATTCAAAAGATGCTTGTAAAGGGAGCAGATATAGATATAACGATATTACAGTGTCTTTTATACTAGTTTAATTACCTATTATGAATCACAGTCAATTGTAGTCAACTGCACCTTCATTAGACCAAGAAGCAAAGCATAAAAACACACCATTTCGGTGCACATCTTTCTCAAAACAACCCGAAACAGTTGCATAGGTTGGTAGTGTGTGTCATGTATGAGTCTATTAAATGGGCATGAGGCAGCGATATACACATATTACTTCACTAAAGTGTTATGTGGTGCATTACTAATCAATCGCAAATCAGACAACAGTAATCACGAGAACAAAGGTAGAGGAAATTTAGTGTGCAAAAGAATGCATTACAGAACTTAGCCATAAAAGGAGTCATTATGCGTAGTGTACAAGATGAATAATGGAGAACAAGTAGACGTTTTTTGTGAGGTAAAGGCAGGTAAGTATTGTATGAATTTGATGTCTCATATCTTACCACGTCTCATCTTCACAACCCCTCTAAAGACATTCACATTGTTGTAGCAAATAGCACAAGTTCCAATCGCCATTATCTGAAAAAAGGAAAGAACTGCTTAACATAATTCCTGAAACGAAGTTTTCTCAGTATATCGAAGAACTAAGCATAAAAGTATAGAACACAACTAAGGGAAAAAAATATATTTGAATAAAACAGACAGGCGAATCTTAGCCTCGAGCAGTCAAGATAATATAGCAACTGAGCAAATATTAATACATGTATTCAACCTAATCAGTTCCCTCATCTACTCCAACGTTCCAAGCAGCAAACTCTTTGGTAGTTAGGATACAGTTCCAAATTATATTCTGTTTGCATTCGGAATAGATCAATCCTATGATTATAGCATCACAACATCAGACAGCCTTCATCAGTGTTATAACGCAAAGAAAGCACAAGGAAAAGGTAGGAGAAGCTAATTGTTGACAGAAGATGCACCAACGTGTAACATTCAGCTTGATAATATAACGGATACATCTATTATGAACCAATCCATCTCTGATTTCATCTGAGAATCAATGAAATAAATGTTTAATGACCAAAAATCGCAGCTATTACCAGAAACCCAGTTCTTTGGCCCAGCAATTATGAGCTATAAGGTAGGTTCAGTGATTGTAGCAGAGTTTCTTTCCAGAGGCACAGGCACAAAAAAGACACCCAACCAACCTAGGAGGAACTAGCCAACCAGGTGACTTTTAATTAAGAAGAAATAGGCACCCAAATTCGCGCCAAAGAGGACTTGAACCTGGATGGTCAGGGTGTAAACCAACGCCCTTAACCAACTGAGCTAGGCTCAATTCCTTTGAAATTAGGGTTTATGAATGCAGCATCTGTACATATTTGGAAAATTAATTCGCACAGTGGATATTTGTCAAAATGTGCAAAGTACCTGGGGTATGGCGCAAAAACGGAAAATAGCATTATCCTTCAAAGCTGCCATGTACTTAAGGCAGTCTTCAGCATGAATCAGTGCATTCGTCACCATGTCATTCAAGCACTGTACTGCCTTCTCTGAATTTTCTTCATATTTGAACTCCTGGTTTCACAGAAAAGCATGTAGTATGATTATGGGAGAAAAAATAATTCAATCCGCGCAATAAGCTTGAGTGAGCTAGACTAAATTGATTATTTATTGTGTACTTAATCCGAGTTACTATCAGGGATCCACAGAAAGGTTTTATGTATGATTTTTAGTCATTTGGAACATAGATGAAGCTACTCAATAGGGCAGGGAGGGGGGTAAAGAATTGCATACCTCAAGTGTATTAGCGTATTTACTCCATATCTCTCGAGGCCAGAACATACGGGACTTTGGTATCTCGTTGATGTCCTCCAAGTAGTCCCTAATTATATTAGTTTTCTGATATACGAGTTTAAATACTTGTCAGCAAAGCAAGCAACTAGAAAAATATTTCACATAGAGAGTAAAAATATAAAATTGACTCGATGACACCTAATTCTATACCTGCAAAAATAAACCCATTGAATTTGACAGTGATTTGGGAGCCAGATCTTCTGTCCCAGCAGCATGAAATAGCCTGGAAAGTCCATAGCCAACCAGTCCTGCTACATAGTGACAATATTCATCATAGTCATCAATAGTTTCAACCTACAGAAAGAAAGATATTACATGTTAGCTCAGAACAATGCTCAATCAACATTGATTTAAAATATAATGGAATTCAGGTCTAAAAGCTAGCACTCAAAATGGTTCTCGCCCAAAGAAATCTCAGTTTACTCGCATTTTTTTTTCAATGCAAGTGCAAAAGCACTATATGCACAGATGAGAATATCTAGTGAAAATATGATAGCAAAGAATTTTTAGTCATGGCAGGTATTATCATATTTCGGGTTCATCACAAAGGCATGGGAAAAGTTTGTTGTGGAGAGGGATGCAGTGTCATGTGGACTACGACTGGCCTGACAGTTTCATTGTCAAGAGCCATGAAGTCTAAAAACTGTACTCCCTCCGTTTTTTTAATTGATGTCGCCGTTGACTTTTTGAGTTATGTTTGACCATTCGTCTTATTCAAAAAATTTCAAAAATTATCATATATTTTGTTATGGTTGTTTTATCACTAAAGTAAATTGAAGCATAACTTATAAGTTTGCAAATTTGAACTAAAATTTTGAATAAGACGAACGGTCAAACGTAACTTAAAAAGTCAACGGCGACATCAATTTAAGAACGGAGGTAGTAGTTGATAGCTTCATTTCATACCGAGAAGTGGTCAAAAGGTGAACGCATTGATATGACAGCTGAAAACTGGAGTTGCGTGCCAGCAGCCAAACAATGTGGCAAAACTGCTTCAGGCATAACCTGTGTCCCTATGGTCATCAAGTGAATGCCAGCAAAGAATATGAATTCATGTTCCGAGTTAACCACACTACTTTCTACTCATCAGATAGTCTATATTGTATATGAGGAGGCATAATTCTGTTCTTTTTTCAGTCATGAAATTCACAATGGCGCTCCTGGACAACATCAAATCCCTAAAAAAAAACCACAGTACTGGATCCTAGATAGTATTGTGACTAGGCTTGGTATTTAGATGGATATGTAACATACCTCCTTGCATATAAATTTTGCCATCCCTGCTCCCATTAGCATAGTGATTTCTTCAATTGCCTTTTGATAACTGAAAAACAAAAGAAAGGTATTCACCACAAGTTGTTAAAAACTAATATATGAGAAAATGAATAAAATGGTAGAGAAAACTTCCACTGCAGCCTATGCATTAGCATGCACTGTACATGAAACTGTTAAACAAAGCTAGTTCTGAAATGGTAACTTCAGATACATCACTGCGCAATTCATTTAACTTAGTAAAATGTGTACTTTCTTCAAGGACAAAATTATTGACATAAAAAGGTTTTCTGCAAGTGTAACTATCAGCACTTTGTTTCATCCGTATACAGCCTGGTAACGACATGATTTTAAAGTTACGCAGTACCACCCAGTAAAAGCTCCATATTTAGCAAGTTAGTTGTTTCCTATATAAGTGATTGAGCAACAAAACTTCAATTTACATGAAACCTCAATTTCGGTAATTGTAAAGCATGGATAAGCAAAAGTCTGAAGAAATTACCCTTCACCAAGCTCCAGGAAAGCCGTGGACACCAAGCGAAACTTATCCATCAGCATTTTATAGTTATTTGTTCCGCCTGCAAGGTCAGTGATAGTACACAAGTCAGCATCATCACTTTAAATGAAGCAACAGGGAACCATTGATTAGCAGAGGACCGCATATTCTGTGGAGGAGGAGGGATTAGCGTACACGAATAGTGCCAGTCACGGTCGTAGATGTGCCGGTAGAATTCCTGGAGGATGGGCACCTTCTCCTCGACCGGGATGCTGGTGTCATCCTCTGCATTCGATCCGAAAACAGAAGATATTAATTCCTGGGGCGAAGCATTAACTTGGCAAACCACATCACATAATCATGGTCCAATTCAAACAATTCCGAAAATATCGTCATTTAAGATTAAGAGATGTACAAGTAACTAACCAACGGTGTCGAGAGCTCGGAGCACGAGGTAGAAGATGCAGACCTGCGCGATCGCAACAACGGCCGTCAGAAACTCCCCATAAACCCACACTCACAGAGCACAAGGCGGGGACGAAGTGGAAAACAGGGAACAAATCATAAGCGGCGCGCGCTTCGGATCCAAGCAGCACAGAATTGATTCCGATGGGAGGAGGAAGGAAGTGGATGATGCACGGACCGCATTGCGGAGTTCGGGGCCGAGCTGCTGGATGACGAGGGCGAAGCTGCGGGAGACCTTCTGGAGCATGGAGTAGCAGAAGCCCCAGTGCTCCTCCGGCGGGATCTGGCGCTTGATCTGCCCCGCCGCCACCCGCAGCTTCACCAGCGCCACCACCTCCTCCGGCCGCGACAGCGCGCCCATCGCCTCCGATCCAACCGACCGACCGCTCTCTGCTTCTGCTGCAGCTCCCCTACACCGACCGATCGATCTCTCCGGCAATACGATCTTACTCGCAGCAACGCTGGTGCGGTTTCGGGTGCGGCGGGAGGAGGAGGAGGAGGGAGGCGGCCTCCGATAATTTCTAGAGCTTCCCGTGGGAGGGAAGAGACGGACGCGATATGGGGGGATGAGATGGGCGTCGCCGTCCCACGCGCTGTCCTCTGGCGTTGGTCGTTGGTGTCGTTTCGAAATTACTCGGGGTCAGCCGGGTCGCGATCGCCCCGGGTCGAAATTACTCGCGTGCCCTGCAGCGTGGCGCCTTCTGTATGACGGATGGGCCCAAAAGTATTCTTGGCCCACAAGTGAGTTGCCGAGACTGGCGGCGACACTGTTCGCTTCCGCCCACAGATAGAGGTAGGAGTAGGAGCTCGTGACACGCTCGTGGGTGGAGCCGGCGGAGGAGTGGGTGAGAATGCGATGCGCGCTGCCTGGGGAGCGATCCAGTTGGAAAGATGCCGGCGCGGAGGAGCATCAGCATCGGATCTGCTTTTGTCGCGTCTGCCCTGAAATCCGCACTAGCTGTTTACACGTGTACTAGTCACATGCCCGTGCGTTGCTAAGGAAAAAAAATAAAATCCTAACCCACTATTTTTGTTCTGAATATCACTATAAGATTATATAATTGGTAGTAATAAAGTAATCAAATTTTTCTCATAGCATTGTGCCTTGATTTTTGCGTCAAATGAAGTATTTTTTTCCACTGCCTTTTCTCATAGCATTGTACAGTAAGTATGGCAAGTGTGAACTTTTGTATGCAATTTTTCATATAACTACAATTTTGTACAAGTTTTATTCAAACATTTTTCATTGTTGCATTTACATCACATGCTTCAAAGCGATGTGGCTTCCATTTTCTGGCCCATTCAGCCCACCAACCTACCCTAACCAATCCTGATCCCCATGCTCAGGCCACTCACGCATCCAACGCTGCCTTTTTTTTTCCCTGCTTGTCTTGTTCCCCAACGCAATCGCACAGCTGCCGCTGCCCGAAATCCCTTGCCACCATCCATCAGCTTGCATCAGGAACTCGCAAAATCAGTCTTCCGTCTTCTTACTCCCTCTCTTCTCTCGATTTCTCCGCAAACCATCAGTACAAAGCAAAATTGCTGCTATCTGCCTTTGGACTGAGCAGTGGTGAGTCAGGCAACGGCGTGAAATGTTTCGTACGTGATTGGAAGCGGAGTCTGCTAGTGCCGGATGGTGGTGTGGTGGGGCGCTGGGCTTGTTGCGAAGGAGAGCAAGCCGTGCCCGGTCGGAGGTGGGAGGGAGCGAGCGATGCTGGGACCTCGGCTACCAGAGATGGAGGGAGGGAGGGAGCGAGCGAGATGTGCGGGTGCGGCGTGTGGGCTTCGGACAGAAGCCAGGGCGGGGCGTGGGAGATCGGGCCCACATGTCGGCGCTAAACTGAGGAGGCGAGGCCACGACCACCACCAGCCACCAACTGCGGTTTTTAAAGCAGTAGAGATACTCGCTCCGTGCAGACCACCACACAAACTATTCCACGCGTGCCACTTGTCTCGCGACTCCCTTTTTTTTTCATTTTGCTCGTAATAACTTGTCCAACAATTTGTTGGTAGAAAAAAGTTGTTGATAGGCTCAACCAGAGAGGAAAATTACGTACGTCTATGCTTTTATTGCTTGTCTACGCTTCCATTAATCTAGTAGGACTACTCCTTGCCAATAGACCATGTTTCGATAGGCAAAGACAAAGTACTTCATTCGTTTCAGTTAAGTGTCATTTTAGTAATATATACATATAATTTTTTCACTGTAAACGTTTTTCTCACATTCCAATACAATTCTCTCTTTATATATCTCTCTTTCTTCACTGTTCATCATTTTTTGGCATGCTCTTCTTAATTCTTATGTCCAAGCGTATAAGAGCATGCATTATAATCGGCGAGGAGCTGACGAAATCCTACGTGGAGGAAAGAGAAAGCAGGAGAGAGAGTGGAGTGAGCGACTCACAAGACGCCAGCACAGAGCAAGCGAAGAGCACCGAGCCACGACGCTTCTCTATTTCATTGGCTGCACGACGCTGGAAGCTACGCCACTCTCTGCCGCCGCATTAACTACTATTCATGCTGGATTTTATTTCGCCATATTAACGGTGCCGAGCTATCAATACTAGTGCTTGCGGTACCCGAGAGAAAATTTTGAATTTTTTCGTGCTTATAAAGAAATCTTTTTAAGGACGACGAGCGAGATGCAGCACCAGTGGTACGCTGAAGGAACCAGCACCAGCAGCAACCCGTTCTTTCATCACCGTCCACAAGGCCGCTCTAGAAGGATGCTCAGGCATGCCGGTTTTGGAAGAGACATGAATGCACGATAACAAGGCCAGTGGACCAATGGTACGGTGTTCGTGGACACATCCGCCGTGCCTCAGGACGGGAACACGTGAGCGGACTCTCCGGCAACCCGGCCCCTTCTTTCCAAACAACCAACAAACCAACACCAGAGCAGAGAGTGTTTTGGGAGAAAGCTGAATGCAACAGTCCACCATCTGCAAAGACGGCGCTCGAGCGGAATGGGGACAAACCAGATGGGCTCCCAATGCAGGCCAGGCAGAGGATACGCCGCAACTTCTTCCTCTCCACGAGGTGAGCAGCTGATGACCGCCGCCGCTCGGGGACGGCTTCCAGATGCGACGGCTGCGTGTGCGTGGTCACTCATCCCCGGTACTGTAGGCGCTTGATCGTGGAGAGCGACGTCAGATTTTTTTTTTTTTTTGAGGACAAGAGAGCGACGTCAGATGAGGTGCTGGTCCGCGATCTGGATGACGCCGCCTCCGGGCCTCGGCCGTACTCCCCAAACGGCATCCGACAGAGCGGCGGGCCGCGGGTCATCATCTTGCAGGCCGCTCTATTCGCATGGAAACTTCTATACTCTTCTGTCTGGGCCGAGGTGGGATTCGGCGGGTGCGGAAATGGGACGGGCCTCGTTCGAAATTCCTTTGCGCGCCCTGCTGCGGAGCGGGACAGACGAGAACAATAATCTTCGCACTGATGACCCGCAACTGCATCCAATATTCCAATGCCGAAACTTCTCAAGCAAGTTTTGGAATCTGCCGGGAACTTTTGGACCCCGAATCCAAATCATAATATACTAATTGGAAATTGTTATTTGGTGAATGCATCCAGCGGGGAAAATACAAGATCTGTGACATGGCAGTAAAACATCCATTTCAGGTGTCTAATCCTACAAATCGTGGGCACTCATTCGGAGTTTAAAAACCTTGCATGTGAAGCGCGAGATGATGGTATGCGGGCGGATGCGGCAAACAGCGATGCATCAACCACTCCTCCACTTCCCTGTACAAATTGCCTTCATGTTACCAAACCACACACACACTCCGATCCTGCGTCCAATACGTACCTCGAGGTCTCTGCAGCTTCGCTCTTGCTTCTTCATTGCTCGTCTCTGACAGACCACGGCGATCGATGGAAGAAGCAGCCCGCCTCGTCGACGGCGCCTCGAAGCTCAACGTGGTGCTGTTCCCGTGGCTGGCGTTCGGTCACTTCATCCCGTACCTGGAGCTCGCCAAGCGGCTGGCGGCGAGGGGCCACGCCGTCACCTTCCTCTCCACCCCGCGGAACATCGCCAGGCTCCCGCCCGTCCCCGCGCACCTGTCTTCCCGCATCCGCCTCGTGGCGCTACCGGCGCCGAAAGTGGACGGCCTGCCGGAGGGCGCCGAGTCCACGGCCGACGTGCCGCCGGAGATGAACGAGCTCATCAAGAAGGCGGTCGACGGCCTGGCCGCCCCGTTCGCGGCGTTCCTCGCCGACGCCGTAGCCGGCGGCGGGACGACGAAGCCGGACTGGGTCTTCAACGACTTCTGCCACCACTGGGTCCCGGCGATCGCCGGCGCGCACGGGGTGCCGTGCGCGACGTTCATGATCGTGCAGGCCGCCACGGTCGCCTTCGTGGGGCCGCGGGGCGGGCGTGGGCCGAGCCCGCCGACGTGGCGCGACTTCACCGCGACGCCCGAGTGGTGCGGCGGCGCAGAGGCGTTCCCCCCCGCCGTGGCGTACCGGCCGCACGAGGCCGAGTGGATCGCCCCCGCGTTCCGGCCCAACGCGTCGGGGGTATCCGACATGGACCGCATGTGGGGGATCATCGAGGGCTCTCGCCTCACCATCTTCCGCGGCTGCGAGGAGCTCGATCCGGGAGTGTCTGCCCTCCTCGCCGACATTTTCAAGAGGCCCTTCGTCCCTGCAGGAGTCTTGTTCCAGCCTGATTTCTCCGACGACGGCGGCGAACGTTCCGAGGTCCTCAAATGGTTGGACGGCCATCCTCCGAAGTCCGTCATCTACGTCGCGCTGGGAAGCGAGGCGCCGCTGACGGCTGAAACCCTCCACGAGCTCGCGCTGGGCCTGGAGCTCGCCAGCGTCCGCTTCCTGTGGGCGTTCCGGAAGCCGGCCGGCATGTCGGCGCCGGACTCCCACGTAGTCGCGCTGTTGCCGCCCGGATTCGAGCAGCGGACGCACGGGCGCGGGCTGGTGTTGTCGTACCCCATTTCTGGAGCACTAGTGATTACCCGTATCAGTCCCTGGATCAGACGCTGATACGCTCACTTACACAGAATGTCGTCACAAAGTCATCACTTACATTATTACCAAGTCTCATACAAGCCACTTCTTACATAAAGGGTCTTTCAACAAAGGCCTCTGGCCTTAAACTTACAGCAAGCTCCACATCTACAAACTACTACTAGATACTGCTACAGCGGAAGACGTAAACAAAGCCACTACTACAGGCGACTTGAGCGCAGAAGGAACCCTACTCTTCATCTCCATCATCCTGATACTCGTACTCGGGCTCTTCATCTGAGTGATTTAAAGCAAGGGTGAGTACATAAGGTACTCAGCAAGTCCTAACACAAGGGGAGTTATATGCAAGGACAAAACAAGGCAAAAGCTGAGGTTCATCATAACAGCGAAAAGCAATCTTGATGCAGGGGTTTCTGTGAAAACAAAGCAGTTTGCAACTACTATCAAGTATTATCTTTAAATTAGTGGGGTTGGTTGGCCCTGGGGGAGATGCAATCCATCCCGCCAGTTCCCACTTTTAATGCTGGCCGACAACCAGCGCACGGCTCCACACCGGTGTATTCCAAAAACACGCCAAGGATAAACTCACACCGTTATACTAATCTTGTGTGGCCAAAGCTTTCGCGTCGTTCATTGCCGTGGATCACGGCTATCCGGATAGATTCATAACTCTGCAGAGGTTGTACACGATTCCCCACAAGGTACACCTGTCCTCCCTCCCGTCGAAGTTTGGACAGGCATATTGAGGTCCCGTACCTACTTGGTGTCGCCACGGCACCACCCACAGAAAATCTGCGACCAGGGGCTTCAATCATCATATAATAAGGCCTGAAATATCACCATATGCCGGATCCGCGTCCCACTGTCGGCGAATCTTCTCCTGGCTTCCATGTGCAACTCCTGCCTCCCGGTGGGTACCGTGGAAACACTATAGTAGGGTGTGGTTCCAAATCTTTCCCATACAAGACTTGTGGATGTACGTAGGTGCTAGGCCAGGCGGCACAGGAACCGGTCCTTATACGACCGAAACAGGCATCTTCAATAGCTATCCTCACAGAGGAGTCGCATCCCAGAGATAGCCCTCCCCACTGATGACTACCTCGCCTGTTTCCGCCAAAGCATCCCCACTAGCAGTTGCACAATTGTCACTAAACCCACCCACTTTTCATATCCACACTCACTCCACCAAGTACTCACGCATTTTTACACTAAAAAGTATGTATAGCAAGATTAATTAAGTACACAGTGTGAACAGGTCCTAAGCGGCATTTCATTCCAACATATCATTAAAAGAGTAATGACGTTGGTCCTAGGTTTAACAACGGAAACAGGATAATCAACAGCAAGGTATGGCTATTAATAAGTATTTAGGACATACTAAGCATTTAAATCAACATGTATGATTATTTGTAAAGCAGGCTCTAATTAGGATAAATTTACAATCATAGGATCAACATGATCAAAAGGGATTAGGACTTGCCTTCACCAAAGTCTTCCTCCTCTACGTCCTCGTAATCCGGGTCGGATCCTTCCTCGAGAACTTGATCGTCTATAACAAAAAGAGATAACGATCGAATAAATCTACCGCTCAACACAAATTAACAATCATTAAATTAAATAAAAGCCAAATAAAGATCAAATGAAGAAGTCATTAGTGGCATTGGGTAGATCATGAATTTTGATGAATTTGGGTGGAAGAATCGCTGGAATCGGAATTAAAACGTAGAAGATATGAATAAAACAAGATTGAGAAAGGAAATTGATCAGGATTAAGCTAAGTAATTAAGTATAGCTCAAATCCTAATTTATTTGGAGTAACCAAGGATTGGACAGTGATTAGAAAGAATAAGGTATTTTTAGGAATTTTCTGGGATTTTTCTGTTATTGGGAAAGTGTCGGAATAGGTTTCTGTGTACACTAACCGGGTGTACATAGCAAAATTTGTGTGTTTGAGAGGCTGACAGGTGGGGTCAGGGGGCCCGGTACACTGTCGCTTACTGTGCTGTGGACTCGGTCCACAGAGCTGTGGACCGAGGTGATTTGTGCGCGTGGTCCACCGTGGTCCGGGTGTACCACGTGGCTGCTGACTCAGCGGGACGACTCGGTCGTGTGGGCCCGCGTGCCGACGTGGCTCGCCACGTCGGACGACGGCGCGGTGCGTCAGCGCGCGGCGGCCGGAAACAGGGGACGCGGCGGCGCGTCGCCGGAATTCACGCCGGCGGCGGCTACAGCGGTCGGAAGAGCACGGGGAGTAGCCCTAGGTGATCTACGCGCGACGGCGAGTCTAGCGGGGTAGCACATCGACGTCGGCGGCGAGAAGAGCGGCGGCGCGCGCTCGCCGGAGTTCGGCGGCGCGGCGGTGCGCGAGGTGAAAACACACGTGTGCGTGCTCGCGCTCGAACCCGTGCTGTCGTGAGGGCTCTGTGTTCGACGGCGAAACGTCCAGTGGGGCGCATCGACGTGAACTGCGGCCGGAGAGACGACGCGAGCTCGCCGGACTTGGGCGGCGCGTCGATGTGTGAAGAAGAACACGTGCGCGTGCGGTTAGGCTCGAGTTTGTGCTACCGTGCGGGTGCGCGTGAGTGCGGGGAAGCTTGCGCGTGCTTCGGTTCGGTCGGGCGTGGCTGGAAAACTCGCCGGCGACGAGGTCGCGCGGCGGCGGGTGAAGGTGCTCGGTGCGAGAGCTCGTGCGCTCGGAAAAGGAGAAGAAGGACTAGCGCAAGAGAGAGAGAAGAAGGTTGCGGTGCTCACGGCGGGCTCGACGGAGGAGAAGAGGGGCCGGAGACGGTTCGCCGGCGTGGTCACGGTGGCCGGAACCCTAGCCGCCCTTGAAAACCATCACGCCGAGTTTGTCTGCACAAACAAGACATCGCGCAGGGTCAATCACGGCACGGCGGAGCCATTTGAAGGGAGAAGAAGAGAAGAGGAGCTCACGCTTCGCGACGGAGAGGTCGGACGGGTGCTCGCCGGAGAAGAAGGAGAGGTTGGGGAAAAGTGAAATGCAGGGCGAGTGGCTGCGAGGCGAGGCGAATGCGAGTGCGGATAAGAGAGAGGGAAGGAATGCGGACGTTTTCGACTTAAGAGGAGGGGAGGAGATAAGGCCGGCGGTGGAAATTTGTCGTCGATCGTCGGCCGTCGTCGATGAAGTTAAAACTCGTCGCGACGGAACGGGAGTTGCGGCTCGAGGCGAGGGGCGCTGGCTCCGCACATCCACCTCCACGCGTCCACCCATATTGCGGCTCGAGGCGAGGGGTGCGAACCGGGACGGCGTCGGCGACGGAGCGTCGGGAGGTGCGCCGGCGGCGACGCGTCGCGCGGTGGACGAAGACGTCCGCGGGACGGCGCTTCGCGGGCCGGCCGAGCTGGGCCGACGCGGATGGGCCGCGGTGGGCTGCGGGAGAAGGAGAGAAAAAAAGAAACGGGCTGGGCCGGAGAAAAGAAAAGGAAGAAAGCAGCCCGGGAGGGAAAAGAAAGGTTTGAACTTTTCCAGAGATCAAAAGAACTCCAAATTTGAATGGATTTCAAATTTGGCAAAAGCACAAAATCAAATTAACACCTAAATAAAACAATAAAAACCCAAATATGCTCATGGTGAGGTTTTATGCACAAAGAAAAATTCGGAAAATTGGATTTGGCATGCATTTGCTTCCTAAATTACTAGAATTTGTTTGAACTTCGAAAAATTTCAAATTTTTAGTGATTTTTGCAAATGGGCAAACACAGGGTGTTACAAACCTACCCCAATTAAGGTGAATCTCGTCCTCGAGATTCAGACTCTTCTTCGAACAGATAGGGAAACTCTTTCTTCAGATCATCCTCTCGTTCCCATGTAGCTTCTGCTTCCGTATGATTACTCCATTGTACTCAGCAAAACCGTACTGAATTCCTTCTTGTTAACCTTGTTGCAATATCCAAAATCTTGATTGGTCTCTCCTGATATCTGAGATCCGGTTGAAGATCCATTACTTCCGGTGGAACAATCTCTTCTGGAACTCTGAGACATTTCTTCATTTGAGAAACATGGAAGACATTATGTACATCTGACATTTCTTCAGGAAGCTCGAGGCGGTATGCCACGGCTCCTATCTTCTCAAGTACTTTGAAGGGTCCGATATATCTTGGTGCCAACTTTCCTCGGACTCTGAACCTTCGAGTACCTCGTATCGGTGATACCTTGAGATATACATAGTCTCCTACTTCAAAACTCAAATCCCTGCGTCTTGTGTCTGCGTAGCTTTTCTGCCTGCTTTGGGCTACTTTTAGGTTTTCTCTTATCAAGGCTACTTTCTCTTCAGCGTCTCGAATAACAGCAGGTCCAAAGAAAGACCGTTCTCCCACTTCTGACCACATCAGAGGGGTTCTGCACTTTCTGCCATATAAAGCTTCAAAGGGTGACATCTGTAGACTAGCTTGATAGCTGTTATTGTAGGAGAACTCTGCGAAGGATAGACTTTTCTCCCAATCTTTTCCATAGGCTAGGACACATGCTCTCAACATATCCTCTAGTATTTGATTGACTCTTTCAGTTTGTCCATCTGTCTGGGGGTGATAGGCAGAGCTGTAGTCCAACTTTGTTCTCAGTAGCTTATGCAGACTTTTCCAGAACTTCGAGGTAAACTGAGCACCTCGATCTGACACTATTCTGCTCGGCACTCCATGTAGTTTGAGTATGTTATCCACATACAACTGACCATACCTATCTCCTCGGTAGGCCGTCTTCACAGCAATAAAGTGTGCCACTTTGGTCAGACGATCTACTATGACCCATATCGAGTCATTTCCTTTCTGAGTGCGGGGTAATCCCACAATGAAGTCCATACTGATCTCATCCCATTTCCAGACTGGAATATGAAGTGGCTGCAATAATCCTGCAGGTCTCTTGTGTTCTGCTTTAACCCTTCGGCAGATATCACATCGGGCAACGAACTCTGCGATATCCCTTTTCATTCCTGTCCACCAGTATTTCTGTTTCAGGTCCATGTACATCTTGGTACATCCTGGATGGATGGAGTATGCCGAATTGTGGGCTTCATCCATGATAAGCTGTTGATATCCACCATTCTTAGGTACACATATCCGATCTTTGTACCATAAGGTGTCTTGATCATCCACTCTAAATCCTGGTGCTTTATCCACTCCTGTTTTACCCTTTATTTCCTGTATTTCTTCATCCGTCTTCTGAGCTGCTTGGATTTTACTTTCCAGAGTTGGCTCAACACACAAGGTGTTTAACTGGCCTGCATCTGTGAAGTGGAGATTCAACTGCTCACACTCTGCCAGTAATTCAGGTCTTCGTTCATGCATCTCAATACGATTACAGTGAACCTTGCGACTCAAAGCATCTGCCACCACATTGGCCTTTCCAGGGTGATAGTGTAACTCGAGGTTATAATCCTTGATCAATTCTAACCATCTTCTTTGTCTGAGATTTAGATCTGATTGGGTGAAAATGTATTTCAAGCTTTTATGATCTGTATAGATTTCACACTCATTTCCAATAAGATAGTGTCTCCAGATTTTGAGTGCATGCACGACTGCTGCTAATTCTAGATCATGTGTCGGGTAATTCTGCTCATGAACTTTCAGCTGTCTTGATGCATAAGCCACTACTCGTCCATCTTGCATAAGGACACAACCCAAGCCTTGACGAGATGCGTCGCAAAATACGACAAAATCTCGATGGATATCTGGCAAAATTAATACTGGGGCTGTCGTCAGTCTTCTTTTTAATTCCTGAAAACTCTTCTCACAGGCATCTGTCCATTTGAATTCTTGTCCTTTTTGTGTCAATGTGGTCATGGGTCTGGCTAACTTGGAGAATCCTTCTATGAATCTGCGGTAGTAACCTGCCAATCCAAGAAAACTCCTGATTTCGGTCACATTGGTCGGTTGCTTCCAGTTGGTAACTGCTTCAACCTTGGCTGGGTCTACTGCAATTCCTTCTTCTGTCAGAACATGACCAAGAAAGGCTACTTCTTTTAACCAGAATTCACACTTACTGAACTTGGCATAGAGCTCGTGTGCTCTCAATTTTTCAAGTACAACTCTCAAATGCTCTTCATGCTCTTCAGCACTCTTGGAATAAATCAGGATGTCGTCAATGAAGACCACGACAAACTGATCCAATTCTTCCATAAAAACCTTGTTCATTAAATTCATGAAGTATGCCGGTGCATTGGTAAGACCAAAAGGCATTACTGTGAACTCATACTGTCCATATCTGGTGACAAAAGCTGTCTTCAGTACATCTCCTTCTCGAATCTTGAGTTGATAATAGCCAGATCTTAGGTCAATCTTAGAGAAGAACTTGGCTCCCTTCAATTGGTCGAACAAATCATCGATTCTGGGCAGTGGGTACTTGTTCTTGATAGTGACTTCATTGAGCGAACGATAATCAATGCACATTCTGAGACTACCATCTTTCTTCTTTACAAAGAGAACAGGTGATCCCCAAGGAGAAGAGCTTGGTCTGATATAACCCTTCTCTTGTAATTCTGCTATTTGTGTCTTCAATTCTGCTAGCTCATTGGCTGCCATCCGATAGGGTCTCTTGGCTATGGGAGATGTTCCTGGAATCAGCTCTATGATAAACTCTATGTCTCGGTCAGGCGGCATTCCTGGTAACTCATCTGGGAAGACATCTGGATATTCACAGACCACTGGTACTTCCTCCAGGGATTTGGCTTCTAGATTGCATACAATAGGTGTGACTTTTACTCTTCTTGGTTCACACTCTACCTTGACTCCTTTATGGTTTACCAAATATACCTTTCGAGTATCACAGGCTATATTGCCTTGATGTTTGCTTAACCAATCCATTCCAAGTATAACATCTATTCCTGCAGATTTGAGAACCACTAGATCTGCTAGGAACACTACCCCACATAAAAGAAGTTTTACCCGGGGACATCCCAACAAACATTTGATTTTTGCCCCAGGGGATTGGGTAATCAAGGGTTGTTTGAGCGAAACAGTTGGAAAACCATGTGCAGCAACAAATCTTGAAGATATGAAAGAATGCGAAGCTCCAGAATCAAACAAAACTGTTGCAAGAGTTGAATTGACAAGATACTCACCAAGTACAACGTCTGGTGCTTCCTCAGCTTCCTGGGTGTCAATGTGGTTGACTCTGCCTCGACCATAGGTCTGATTGTTCCTACGCTGTGTCCTGAGGGTTGCTGTCCACCACGTCCCACTCCTGACGCTGCAGTTCTGGTGTTACTTGCCTGATGGGTCTGAGCTGGAGTCTGATTCCGATTCAGATAGGGGCACTTAGCAATCATATGACCTGGTTCGCGGCAGTGAAAGCATGTCCTCTTGTCAGATTGAGCTGGCTGGGCAACACTAGAGCTGCTCTTCTGCTGACTGCTTGAACCTGGGTTGCGATAAGAAGGTGCTGATTGCTGCTGACTGGGTGCTGAGGTTCTGTATTGCATAGTTGGTTTAGGCTTCTGATATGGATTATACCTTGACCTCTGGTTCCTTTCTTGTTGCCTGAACTTCTGCGCACTGAACTTGCGCTTGCGGTCAGTCTCTAGGTGAGAACGAGCATCTTCCAACAGAATGGCACGGTTTATTAAAGTGTTGAAGTCTGGATAGATGTGAGTGGTCAGCTGCATCTTCAGACTGGGAACAAGTCCTTTCCTGAAGCGGTCCTGCTTCTTCTTGTCAGTGTTCACATCCTCAGGTGCATAACGTGCCAGCTTCATAAACTTCCTGATATACTGGTTCACGGTCATGGCACCTTGCTTCAGAGAGCGAAACTCATCAGCCTTCATTTCCATGATACCTTCAGGGATGTGATACCTCCTGAACTCCTCCTGGAATTCTTCCCAGTGATAGCATCTGCATTTTCCGCTGCCTCACGGTAGTTATCCCACCATTCACTTGCTGCTCCAATAAGTTGGTGAGATGCCAGGAGAACTTTCTCTTCATCATTGGCATTGACTGCTTGCAGCTTTTTGATAATGCCTCTCAGCCAATCATCTGCTGCCAGGGGGTCTTCCTCAGAACCTTCAAAAGTCGGTGGTCTGAGCCTCATGAATTCAGACATCTTGGACTGGGAACCAGGTGTACGGTCCAGAAGTCCTTGGGCTATAATCTCCATCAGGCGGGTCTGGTTGTCCATCACGGCCACCAGGTTGGTGACAGGTGCTTGAGGTATTCTTCCACCTCTACCACCACCTCTTCCACCTCTACCACCGCCTCTTCCACCTCTACCACGGTTCTGTTGACCTCCACGTCGATTCTGGTTGTCAGCAACCTCCTCTTCATCTTCCTGTTGATTCTGGCTTGCTTCCTCCTCTTGGTGGTCTTGGTCATCACGGTCTTCACGCTGTTGACGCTGCCAGATTCTGGCGGATCTTTTAGGGGGCATCTGTTCATTTGATTAACGATAGCCGAAGGTGAGATCAAGTCGAGATTATGCGTGCGAACTTTAACGAGAAAACAGCGTAACTATATGCACTAACTACACACAAACAAGAAGATCCAACATCATTACATCATTACAGCATACATTATTCATTATAACAAAGGTTCGATCATACATGCAACGGATACAACTATTAAACAGACCGACAACATGGTGACCCTATGGTACAACGACACACAACTGCTGACTACTACAACTACTCTGACTACAAGCACACACTAGTACAAGCACTACTGGTAGCTATCTCCTCGGACAACTGCTGCTCACTGCTCGAAACCGCGGGACCTGCGCCACTCAAGGTACAGGTCGAAGGGCTCACTCCACTGACTGTGTGCAAGGAGCTGCTGGTGGTACTCGAGGAAGCCTGCACCGCTAAGTAACTGGGGTCCAGGGGCCTGCTGCAGAACTGGAGGAAAGTACTGGGCTGAAGGTGCAGCAAACACTGGCTGGTACGGTGCTGGTGGTGCAACGACTGCTGACAGGTACTGAACAGGAGCAACTGCTGGGTAGAAGTGTGCTGGTGGTACAACGCCGACTGGGGGCTCCTGCACAGGTGGCACAACAGGTGCTGGCTGAGGCTGAACTGGTGGGTCCTCAACAGCAGGGTAGTCTCCGTCCATCAGATCATCGTCGCCTGTGAGGTCGACGATCTGGTCTGCCATGGAGTCCTCCGACTCCTCCGACTGGTCGTCCTCAACCGGAGCCTCGGGACCTCCGTGCACTGGAAACTGGTCCCCGGACTCCACTGACTGCGCTGCTCCGTCACTCTGGTAAGACAACCCGAGATGCGGGATGTTCTCTGACTGCTCATCCTCAGGGGGATCCTCACCCTGAGGGTAGTCCTCTGGTGCCTCTGACTCCTCTGACTCGGAGCTGTCAACTGCCATCTCAGTGTCCTCTGTGGGCTCCTCGTCAGTCCCCACTGAGTCCTCGTGCGCTGAGAAGTCGTCATTGTCGTCGGAGCTGTCAGTGTCCATCTGGTCGTCGGATCCAAACTCTGGGTCATTGCCTGGGACTAGCGTGACCCACAAGGTGGTCGGAGCTGGGACAACCTCGGTAGGTGCTGGAACTGAGACATCCTCTGTAGGAACAAGAGCTGGATCAACCTCTGGGGAAACTGGAACTAGAGCATCCTCTGCTGAAGCTGGAACTGGAGTAACTGCTGCACGGACTGGGGATGGAACCACCTCTGTAGGGGCTGGTGCTGTCGGCTGTGCTGCTCCTGACGATCCTGAGCCTCCTGGTGAGTCAGAACCCTGAGAGTCTCCAGTCGACTCTGAGTCTGTAGTGTCTGGATCGTCGTCTGAGTCTGTCGGACAGGCGTAGTGCAAGTGACGGCTGGGTAGTCCAACCCTCGGGGTGAACCTGTGACGGGGTCCTCCGTGAGCGCTACGACAACTCTCGTAAGAGCGGTTCAGCTTCTTGATCAGGTACAGTGCATCCTCTCTCCAAAGCCTCGTCGTGATCCCTAGAGTGGACTGCGTCTCTGCGTGGTCTGCCTGAGCCTGAGCGAGCTGGGTCTGTGTCTCTGCAAGCTGGGACTGGGTCTGCTCAAGCTGCTCTTTGAGTGCTCTCTCCCTGGTCTCGGCCTCCTCAGCTCTGGTGATGCATCTCGAAAACTCTCGCTGGCGTAGCTCGTACAGGTCGTCCAGGGCGAGAAGGTACCGAACAGTAGCAACCAAGGCGGGGCTGTCCTCGGTCTGGCTCAAACCCTCGAGTGCACTCCACCTACTACGCCACACTGGGCGTGGGTAGGCGTAGAGCGGGAAGTAGCGGGACGGTGTAGCTCGGACGTCCTGCTCGTGTCGCTCGCAGAAGAGGAGCAGGGCCTTGCGGGCCCCTGCCTGGTAAGCGTCGTCGCGTGAAGCGCCGAAGGTCGTGGCTGTCAACGGCCCCCACTCAGTGCGCTCGGGTGACTGGAGGATCGTCACGCGAACCTCGCACTTCTGGGTGCCGTGCTCGACGAGGCGACGGGTGCGGTACTCCGGGTGGTCGGTGTAGCCGAAACGCTGCAGGGTCTCCCAAAGGACTGTGGGAAAACCTGCGACGCCCTTCTGGTAGCTGAGGGTCCACTCGTCGTCTACCACCTGGATCTCCATCTGTTCAACAGAAGTTGAAGATGGGTGAGAGAAGTAGTAACAAAATTTTACAAAATGAAAGTAGAACAAGTAGTAGAATTTTGTAATATAGTTTATATATATAAAATATCACTCACTCACACTCGAACCAAGCTAGGGTCCATCCTACGGTCAAGCATGGCTCTGATACCACTCTGTCGTACCCCATTTCTGGAGCACTAGTGATTACCCGTATCAGTCCCTGGATCAGACGCTGATACGCTCACTTACACAGAATGTCATCACAGAGTCATCACTTACATTATTACCAAGTCTCATACAAGCCACTTCTTACATAAAGGGTCTTTCAACAAAGGCCTCTGGCCTTAAACTTACAGCAAGCTCCACATCTACAAACTACTACTAGACACTGCTACAGCGGAAGACGTAAACAAAGCCACTACTACAGGCGACTTGAGTGCAGAAGGAACCCTACTCTTCATCTCCATCATCCTGATACTCGTACTCGGGCTCTTCATCTGAGTGATTTAAAGCAAGGGTGAGTACATAAGGTACTCAGCAAGTCCTAACACAAGGGAGTTATATGCAAGGACAAAACAAGGTAAAAGCTGAGGTTCATCATAACAGCGAAAAGCAATCTTTATGCAGGGGTTTCTGTGAAAGCAAAGCAGTTTGCAACTACTATCAAGTATTATCTTTAAATTAGTGGGGTTGGTTGGCCCTGGGGGAGATGCAATCCATCCCGCCAGTTCCCACTTTTAATGCTGGCCGACAACCAGCGCACGGCTCCACACCGGTGTATTCCAAAAACACGCCAAGGATAAACTCACACCGTTATACTAATCTTGTGTGGCCAAAGCTTTCGCGTCGTTCATTGCCGTGGAACACGGCTATCCGGATAGATTCATAACTCTGCAGAGGTTGTACACGATTCCCCACAAGGTACACCTGTCCTCCCTCCCGTCGAAGTTTGGACAGGCATACTGAGGTCCCGTACCTACTTGGTGTCGCCACGGCACCACCCACGGAAAATCTGCGACCAGGGGCTTCAATCATCATATAATAAGGCCTGAAATATCACCATATGCCGGATCCGCGTCCCACTGTCGGCGAATCTTCTCCTGGCTTCCATGTGCAACTCCTGCCTCCCGGTGGGTACCGTGGAAACACTATAGTAGGGTGTGGTTCCAAATCTTTCCCATACAAGACTTGTGGCTGTACGTAGGTGCTAGGCCAGGCGGCACAGGAACCGGTCCTTATACGACCGAAACAGGCATCTTCAATAGCTATCCTCACAGAGGAGTCGCATCCCAGAGATAGCCCTCCCCACTGATGACTACCTCGCCTGTTTCCGCCAAAGCATCCCCACTAGCAGTTGCACAATTGTCACTAAACCCACCCACTTTTCATATCCACACTCACTCCACCAAGTACTCACGCATTTTTACACTAAAAAGTATGTATAGCAAGATTAATTAAGTACACAGTGTGAACAGGTCCTAAGCGGCATTTCATTCCAACATATCATTAAAAGAGTAATGACGTTGGTCCTAGGTTTAACAACGGAAACAGGATAATCAACAGCAAGGTATGGCTATTAACAAGTATTTAGGACATACTAAGCATTTAAATCAACATGCATGATTATTTGTAAAGCAGGCTCTAATTAGGATAAATTTACAATCATAGGATCAACATGATCAAAAGGGATTAGGACTTGCCTTCACCAAAGTCTTCCTCCTCTACGTCCTCGTAATCCGGGTCGGATCCTTCCTCGAGAACTTGATCGTCTATAACAAAAAGAGATAACGATCGAATAAATCTACCGCTCAACACAAAATTAACAATCATTAAATTAAATAAAAGCCAAATAAAGATCAAATGAAGAAGTCATTAGTGGCATTGGGTAGATCATGAATTTTGATGAATTTGGGTGGAAGAATCGCTGGAATCGGAATTAAAACGTAGAAGATATGAATAAAACAAGATTGAGAAAGGAAATTGATCAGGATTAAGCTAAGTAATTAAGTATAGCTCAAATCCTAATTTATTTGGAGTAACCAAGGATTGGACAGTGATTAGAAAGAATAAGGTATTTTTAGGAATTTTCTGGGATTTTTCTGTTATTGGGAAAGTGTCGGAATAGGTTTCTGTGTACACTAGCCGGGTGTACATAGCAAAATTTGTGTGTTTGAGAGGCTGACAGGTGGGGTCAGGGGGCCCGGTACACTGTCGCTTACTGTGCTGTGGACTCGGTCCACAGAGCTGTGGACCGAGGTGATTTGTGCGCGTGGTCCACCGTGGTCCGGGTGTACCACGTGGCTGCTGACTCAGCGGGACGACTTGGTCGTGTGGGCCCGCGTGCGGACGTGGCTCGCCACGTCGGACGACGGCGCGGTGCGTCAGCGCGCGGCGGCCGGAAACAGGGGACGCGGCGGCGCGTCGCCGGAAATCACGCCGGCGGCGGCTGCAGCGGTCGGAAGAGCACGGGGAGTAGCCCTAGGTGATCTACGCGCGACGGCGAGTCTAGCGGGGTAGCACATCGACGTCGGCGGCGAGAAGAGCGGCGACGCGCGCTCGCCGGAGTTCGGCGGCGCGGCGGTGCGCGAGGTGAAAACACACGTGTGCGTGCTCGCGCTCGAAACCGTGCTGTCGTGAGGGCTCTGTGTTCGACGGCGAAACGTCCAGTGGGGCGCATCGACGTGAACGGCGGCCGGAGAGACGACGCGAGCTCGCCGGACTTGGGCGGCGCGTCGATGTGTGAAGAAGAACACGTGCGCGTGCGGTTAGGCTCGAGTTTGTGCTACCGTGCGGGTGCGCGTGAGTGCGGGGAAGCTTGCGCGTGCTTCGGTTCGGTCGGGCGTGGCTGGAAAACTCGCCGGCGACGAGGTCGCGCGGCGGCGGGTGAAGGTGCTCGGTGCGAGAGCTCGTGCGCACGGAAAAGGAGAAGAAGGACTAGCGCAAGAGAGAGAGAAGAAGGTTGCGGTGCTCACGGCGGGCTCGACGGAGGAGAAGAGAGGCCGGAGACGGGTCGCCGGCGTGGTCACGGTGGCCGGAACCCTAGCCGCCCTTGAAAACCATCACGCCGAGTTTGTCTGCACAAACAAGACATCGCGCAGGGTCAATCACGGCACGGCGGAGCCATTTGAAGGGAGAAGAAGAGAAGAGAAGCTCACGCTTCGCGACGGAGAGGTCGGACGGGTGCTCGCCGGAGAAGAAGGAGAGGTTGGGGAAAAGTGAAATGCAGGGCGAGTGGCTGCGAGGCGAGGCGAATGCGAGTGCGGATAAGAGAGAGGGAAGGAATGCGGACGTTTTCGACTTAAGAGGAGGGGAGGAGATAAGGCCGGCGGTGGAAATTTGTCGTCGATCGTCGGCCGTCGTCGATGAAGTTAAAACTCGACGCGACGGAACGGGAGTTGCGGCTCGAGGCGAGGGGCGCTGGCTCCGCACATCCACCTCCACGCGTCCACCCATATTGCGGCTCGAGGCGAGGGGTGCGAACCGGGACGGCGTCGGCGACGGAGCGTCGGGAGGTGCGCCGGCGGCGACGCGTCGCGCGGTGGACGAAGACGTCCGCGGGACGGCGCTTCGCGGGCCGGCCGAGCTGGGCCGACGCGGATGGGCCGCGGTGGGCTGCGGGAGAAGGAGAGAAAAAAGAAACGGGCTGGGCCGGAGAAAAGAAAAGGAAGAAAGCAGCCCGGGAGGGAAAAGAAAGGTTTGAACTTTTCCAGAGATCAAAAGAACTCCAAATTTGAATGGTTTCAAATTTGGCAAGAGCTCAAAATCAAATTAACACCTAAATAAAACAATAAAAACCCAAATATGCTCATGGTGAGGTTTTATGCACAAAGAAAAATTCGGAAAATTGGATTTGGCATGCATTTGCTTCCTAAATTACTAGAATTTGTTTGAACTTCGAAAAATTTCAAATTTTTAGTGATTTTTGCAAATGGGCAAACACAGGGTGTTACAAACCTACCCCACTTAAGGTGAATCTCGTCCTCGAGATTCAGACTCTTCTTCGAACAGATAGGGAAACTCTTTCTTCAGATCATCCTCTCGTTCCCATGTAGCTTCTGCTTCCGTATGATTACTCCATTGTACTCGGCAAAACCGTACTGAATTCCTTCTTGTTAACCTTGTTGCAATATCCAAAATCTTGATTGGTCTCTCCTGATATCTGAGATCCGGTTGAAGATCCATTACTTCCGGTGGAACAATCTCTTCTGGAACTCTGAGACATTTCTTCATTTGAGAAACATGGAAGACATTATGTACATCTGACATTTCTTCAGGAAGCTCGAGGCGGTATGCCACGGCTCCTATCTTCTCAAGTACTTTGAAGGGTCCGATATATCTTGGTGCCAACTTTCCTCGGACTCTGAACCTTCGAGTACCTCGTATCGGTGATACCTTGAGATATACATAGTCTCCTACTTCAAAACTCAAATCCCTGCGTCTTGTGTCTGCGTAGCTTTTCTGCCTGCTTTGGGCTACTTTTAGGTTTTCTCTTATCAAGGCTACTTTCTCTTCAGCGTCTCGAATAACAGCAGGTCCAAAGAAAGACCGTTCTCCCACTTCTGACCACATCAGAGGGGTTCTGCACTTTCTGCCATATAAAGCTTCAAAGGGTGACATCTGTAGACTAGCTTGATAGCTGTTATTGTAGGAGAACTCTGCGAAGGATAGACTTTTCTCCCAATCTTTTCCATAGGCTAGGACACATGCTCTCAACATATCCTCTAGTATTTGATTGACTCTTTCAGTTTGTCCATCTGTCTGGGGGTGATAGGCAGAGCTGTAGTCCAACTTTGTTTTCAGTAGCTTATGCAGACTTTTCCAGAACTTCGAGGTAAACTGAGCACCTCGATCTGACACTATTCTGCTCGGCACTCCATGTAGTTTGAGTATGTTATCCACATACAACTGACCATACCTATCTCCTCGGTAGGCCGTCTTCACAGCAATAAAGTGTGCCACTTTGGTCAGACGATCTACTATGACCCATATCGAGTCATTTCCTTTCTGAGTGCGGGGTAATCCCACAATGAAGTCCATACTGATCTCATCCCATTTCCAGACTGGAATATGAAGTGGCTGCAATAATCCTGCAGGTCTCTTGTGTTCTGCTTTAACCCTTCGGCAGATATCACATCGGGCAACGAACTCTGCGATATCCCTTTTCATTCCTGTCCACCAGTATTTCTGTTTCAGGTCCATGTACATCTTGGTACATCCTGGATGGATGGAGTATGCCGAATTGTGGGCTTCATCCATGATAAGCTGTTGATATCCACCATTCTTAGGTACACATATCCGATCTTTGTACCATAAGGTGTCTTGATCATCCACTCTAAATCCTGGTGCTTTATCCACTCCTGTTTTACCCTTTATTTCCTGTATTTCTTCATCCGTCTTCTGAGCTGCTTGGATTTTACTTTCCAGAGTTGGCTCAACACACAAGGTGTTTAACTGGCCTGCATCTGTGAAGTGGAGATTCAACTGCTCACACTCTGCCAGTAATTCAGGTCTTCGTTCATGCATCTCAATACGATTACAGTGAACCTTGCGACTCAAAGCATCTGCCACCACATTGGCCTTTCCAGGGTGATAGTGTAACTCGAGGTTATAATCCTTGATCAATTCTAACCATCTTCTTTGTCTGAGATTTAGATCTGATTGGGTGAAAATGTATTTCAAGCTTTTATGATCTGTATAGATTTCACACTTATTTCCAATAAGATAGTGTCTCCAGATCTTGAGTGCATGCACGACTGCTGCTAATTCTAGATCATGTGTCGGGTAATTCTGCTCATGAACTTTCAGCTGTCTTGATGCATAAGCCACTACTCGTCCATCTTGCATAAGGACACAACCCAAGCCTTGACGAGATGCGTCGCAAAATACGACAAAATCTCGATGGATATCTGGCAAAATTAATACTGGGGCTGTCGTCAGTCTTCTTTTTAATTCCTGAAAACTCTTCTCACAGGCATCTGTCCATTTGAATTCTTGTCCTTTTTGTGTCAATGTGGTCATGGGTCTGGCTAACTTGGAGAATCCTTCTATGAATCTGCGGTAGTAACCTGCCAATCCAAGAAAACTCCTGATTTCGGTCACATTGGTCGGTTGCTTCCAGTTGGTAACTGCTTCAACCTTGGCTGGGTCTACTGCAATTCCTTCTTCTGTCAGAACATGACCAAGAAAGGCTACTTCTTTTAACCAGAATTCACACTTACTGAACTTGGCATAGAGCTCGTGTGCTCTCAATTTTTCAAGTACAACTCTCAAATGCTCTTCATGCTCTTCAGCACTCTTGGAATAAATCAGGATGTCGTCAATGAAGACCACGACAAACTGATCCAATTCTTCCATAAAAACCTTGTTCATTAAATTCATGAAGTATGCCGGTGCATTGGTAAGACCAAAAGGCATTACTGTGAACTCATACTGTCCATATCTGGTGACAAAAGCTGTCTTCAGTACATCTCCTTCTCGAATCTTGAGTTGATAATAGCCAGATCTTAGGTCAATCTTAGAGAAGAACTTGGCTCCCTTCAATTGGTCGAACAAATCATCGATTCTGGGCAGTGGGTACTTGTTCTTGATAGTGACTTCATTGAGCGAACGATAGTCAATGCACATTCTGAGACTACCATCTTTCTTCTTTACAAAGAGAACAGGTGATCCCCAAGGAGAAGAGCTTGGTCTGATATAACCCTTCTCTTGTAATTCTGCTATTTGTGTCTTCAATTCTGCTAGCTCATTGGCTGCCATCCGATAGGGTCTCTTGGCTATGGGAGATGTTCCTGGAATCAGCTCTATGATAAACTCTATGTCTCGGTCAGGCGGCATTCCTGGTAACTCATCTGGGAAGACATCTGGATATTCACAGACCACTGGTACTTCCTCCAGGGATTTGGCTTCTAGATTGCATACCATAGGTGTGACTTTTACTCTTCTTGGTTCACACTCTACCTTGACTCCTTTATGGTTTACCAAAGATACCTTTCGAGTATCACAGGCTATATTGCCTTGATGTTTGCTTAACCAATCCATTCCAAGTATAACATCTATTCCTGCAGATTTGAGAACCACTAGATCTGCTAGGAACACTACCCCACATAAAAGAAGTTTTACCCGGGGACATCCCAACAAACATTTGATTTTTGCCCCAGGGGATTGGGTAATCAAGGGTTGTTTGAGCGAAACAGTTGGAAAACCATGTGCAGCAACAAATCTTGAAGATATGAAAGAATGCGAAGCTCCAGAATCAAACAAAACTGTTGCAAGAGTTGAATTGACAAGATACTCACCAAGTACAACGTCTGGTGCTTCCTCAGCTTCCTGGGTGTCAATGTGGTTGACTCTGCCTCGACCATAGGTCTGATTGTTCCTACGCTGGTGTCCTGAGGGTTGCTGTCCACCACGTCCCACTCCTGACGCTGCAGTTCTGGTGTTACTTGCCTGATGGGTCTGAGCTGGAGTCTGATTCCGATTCAGATAGGGGCACTTAGCAATCATATGACCTGGTTCGCGGCAGTGAAAGCATGTCCTCTTGTCGGATTGAGCTGGCTGGGCAACACTAGAGCTGCTCTTCTGCTGACTGCTTGAACCTGGGTTGCGATAAGAAGGTGCTGATTGCTGCTGACTGGGTGCTGAGGTTCTGTATTGCATAGTTGGTTTAGGCTTCTGATATGGATTATACCTTGACCTCTGGTTCCTTTCTTGTTGCCTGAACTTCTGCGCACTGAACTTGCGCTTGCGGTCAGTCTCTAGGTGAGAACGAGCATCTTCCAACAGAATGGCACGGTTTATTAAAGTGTTGAAGTCTGGATAGATGTGAGTGGTCAGCTGCATCTTCAGACTGGGAACAAGTCCTTTCCTGAAGCGGTCCTGCTTCTTCTTGTCAGTGTTCACATCCTCAGGTGCATAACGTGCCAGCTTCATAAACTTCCTGATATACTGGTTCACGGTCATGGCACCTTGCTTCAGAGAGCGAAACTCATCAGCCTTCATTTCCATGATACCTTCAGGGATGTGATACCTCCTGAACTCCTCCTGGAATTCTTCCCAGGTGATAGCATCTGCATTTTCCGCTGCCTCACGGTAGTTATCCCACCATTCACTTGCTGCTCCAATAAGTTGGTGAGATGCCAGGAGAACTTTCTCTTCATCATTGGCATTGACTGCTTGCAGCTTTTTGATAATGCCTCTCAGCCAATCATCTGCTGCCAGGGGGTCTTCCTCAGAACCTTCAAAAGTCGGTGGTCTGAGCCTCATGAATTCAGACATCTTGGACTGGGAACCAGGTGTACGGTCCAGAAGTCCTTGGGCTATAATCTCCATCAGGCGGGTCTGGTTGTCCATTACGGCCACCAGGTTGGTGACAGGTGCTTGAGGTATTCTTCCACCTCTACCACCACCTCTTCCACCTCTACCACCGCCTCTTCCACCTCTACCACGGTTCTGTTGACCTCCACGTCGATTCTGGTTGTCAGCAACCTCCTCTTCAACTTCCTGTTGATTCTGGCTTGCTTCCTCCTCTTGGTGGTCTTGGTCATCACGGTCTTCACGCTGTTGACGCTGCCAGATTCTGGCGGATCTTTTAGGGGGCATCTGTTCATTTGATTAACGATAGCCGAAGGTGAGATCAAGTCGAGATTATGCGTGCGAACTTTAACGAGAAAACAGCGTAACTATATGCACTAACTACACACAAACAAGAAGATCCAACATCATTACATCATTACAGCATACATTATTCATTATAACAAAGGTTCGATCATACATGCAACGGATACAACTATTAAACAGACCGACAACATGGTGACCCTATGGTACAACGACACACAACTGCTGACTACTACAACTACTCTGACTACAAGCACACACTAGTACAAGCACTACTGGTAGCTATCTCCTCGGACAACTGCTGCTCACTGCTCGAAACCGCGGGACCTGCGCCACTCAAGGTACAGGTCGAAGGGCTCACTCCACTGACTGTGTGCAAGGAGCTGCTGGTGGTACTCGAGGAAGCCTGCACCGCTAAGTAACTGGGGTCCAGGGGCCTGCTGCAGAACTGGAGGAAAGTACTGGGCTGAAGGTGCAGCAAACACTGGCTGGTACGGTGCTGGTGGTGCAACGACTGCTGACAGGTACTGAACAGGAGCAACTGCTGGGTAGAAGTGTGCTGGTGGTACAACGCCGACTGGGGGCTCCTGCACAGGTGGCACAACAGGTGCTGGCTGAGGCTGAACTGATGGGTCCTCAACAGCAGGGTAGTCTCCGTCCATCAGATCATCGTCGCCTGTGAGGTCGACGACCTGATCTGCCATGGAGTCCTCCGACTCCTCCGACTGGTCGTCCTCAACCGGAGCCTCGGGACCTCCGTGCACTGGAAACTGGTCCTCGGACTCCACTGACTGCGCTGCTCCGTCACTCTGGTAAGACAACCCGTGAAGCGGAAAGTTCTCCGACTGCTCATCCTCAGGGGGATCCTCACCCTGAGGGTGGTCCTCTGGTGCCTCTGACTCCTCTGACTCGGAGCTGTCAACTGCCATCTCAGTGTCCTCTGTCGGCTCCTCGTCAGTCCCCACTGAGTCCTCGTGAGCTGAGAAGTCGTCATCGTCGTCGGAGCTGTCAGTGTCCATCTGGTCGTCGGATCCAAACTCTGGGTCATTGCCTGGGACTAGCGTGACCCACAAGGTGGTCGGAGCTGGGACAACCTCGGTAGGTGCTGGAACTGAGACATCCTCTGTAGGAACAAGAGCTGGATCAACCTCTGGGGAAACTGGAACTAGAGCATCCTCTGCTGAAGCTGGAACTGGAGTAACTGCTGCACGGACTGGGGATGGAACCACCTCTGTAGGGGCTGGTGCTGTCGGCTGTGCTGCTCCTGACGATCCTGAGCCTCCTGGTGAGTCAGAACCCTGAGAGTCTCCAGTCGACTCTGAGTCTGTAGTGTCTGGATCGTCGTCTGAGTCTGTCGGACAGGCGTAGTGCAAGTGACGGCTGGGTAGTCCAACCCTCGGGGTGAACCTGTGACGGGGTCCTCCGTGAGCACTACGACAACTCTCGTAAGAGCGGTTCAGCTTCTTGATCAGGTACAGTGCATCCTCTCTCCAAAGCCTCGTCGTGATCCCTAGAGTGGACTGCGTCTCTGCGTGGTCTGCCTGAGCCTGAGCGAGCTGGGTCTGTGTCTCTGCAAGCTGGGACTGGGTCTGCTCAAGCTGCTCTTTGAGTGCTCTCTCCCTGGTCTCGGCCTCCTCAGCTCTGGTGATGCATCTCGAAAACTCTCGCTGGCGTAGCTCGTACAGGTCGTCCAGGGCGAGAAGGTACCGAACAGTAGCAACCAAGGCGGGGCTGTCCTCGGTCTGGCTCAAACCCTCGAGTGCACTCCACCTACTACGCCACACTGGGCGTGGGTAGGCGTAGAGCGGGAAGTAGCGGGACGGTGTAGCTCGGACGTCCTGCTCGTGTCGCTCGCAGAAGAGGAGCAGGGCCTTGCGGGCCCCTGCCTGGTAAGCGTCGTCGCGTGAAGCGCCGAAGGTCGTGGCTGTCAACGGCCCCCACTCAGTGCGCTCGGGTGACTGGAGGATCGTCACGCGAACCTCGCACTTCTGGGTGCCGTGCTCGACGAGGCGACGGGTGCGGTACTCCGGGTGGTCGGTGTAGCCGAAACGCTGCAGGGTCTCCCAAAGGACTGTGGGAAAACCTGCGACGCCCCTCTGGTAGCTGAGGATCCACTCGTCGTCTACCACCTGGATCTCCATCTGTTCAACAGAAGTTGAAGATGGGTGAGAGAAGTAGTAACAAAATTTTACAAAATGAAAGTAGAACAAGTAGTAGAATTTTTGTAATATAGTTTATATATATAAAATATCACTCACTCACACTCGAACCAAGCTAGGGTCCATCCTACGGTCAAGCATGGCTCTGATACCACTCTGTCGTACCCCATTTCTGGAGCACTAGTGATTACCCGTATCAGTCCCTGGATCAGACGCTGATACGCTCACTTACACAGAATGTCGTCACAAAGTCATCACTTACATTATTACCAAGTCTCATACAAGCCACTTCTTACATAAAGGGTCTTTCAACAAAGGCCTCTGGCCTTAAACTTACAGCAAGCTCCACATCTACAAACTACTACTAGATACTGCTACAGCGGAAGACGTAAACAAAGCCACTACTACAGGCGACTTGAGTGCAGAAGGAACCCTACTCTTCATCTCCATCATCCTGATACTCGTACTCGGGCTCTTCATCTGAGTGATTTAAAGCAAGGGTGAGTACATAAGGTACTCAGCAAGTCCTAACACAAGGGGAGTTATATGCAAGGACAAAACAAGGCAAAAGCTGAGGTTCATCATAACAGCGAAAAGCAATCTTGATGCAGGGGTTTCTGTGAAAACAAAGCAGTTTGCAACTACTATCAAGTATTATCTTTAAATTAGTGGGGTTGGTTGGCCCTGGGGGAGATGCAATCCATCCCGCCAGTTCCCACTTTTAATGCTGGCCGACAACCAGCGCACGGCTCCACACCGGTGTATTCCAAAAACACGCCAAGGATAAACTCACACCGTTATACTAATCTTGTGTGGCCAAAGCTTTCGCGTCGTTCATTGCCGTGGATCACGGCTATCCGGATAGATTCATAACTCTGCAGAGGTTGTACACGATTCCCCACAAGGTACACCTGTCCTCCCTCCCGTCGAAGTTTGGACAGGCATATTGAGGTCCCGTACCTACTTGGTGTCGCCACGGCACCACCCACGGAAAATCTGCGACCAGGGGCTTCAATCATCATATAATAAGGCCTGAAATATCACCATATGCCGGATCCGCGTCCCACTGTCGGCGAATCTTCTCCTGGCTTCCATGTGCAACTCCTGCCTCCCGGTGGGTACCGTGGAAACACTATAGTAGGGTGTGGTTCCAAATCTTTCCCATACAAGACTTGTGGATGTACGTAGGTGCTAGGCCAGGCGGCACAGGAACCGGTCCTTATACGACCGAAACAGGCATCTTCAATAGCTATCCTCACAGAGGAGTCGCATCCCAGAGATAGCCCTCCCCACTGATGACTACCTCGCCTGTTTCCGCCAAAGCATCCCCACTAGCAGTTGCACAATTGTCACTAAACCCACCCACTTTTCATATCCACACTCACTCCACCAAGTACTCACGCATTTTTACACTAAAAAGTATGTATAGCAAGATTAATTAAGTACACAGTGTGAACAGGTCCTAAGCGGCATTTCATTCCAACATATCATTAAAAGAGTAATGACGTTGGTCCTAGGTTTAACAACGGAAACAGGATAATCAACAGCAAGGTATGGCTATTAATAAGTATTTTAGGACATACTAAGCATTTAAATCAACATGTATGATTATTTGTAAAGCAGGCTCTAATTAGGATAAATTTACAATCATAGGATCAACATGATCAAAAGGGATTAGGACTTGCCTTCACCAAAGTCTTCCTCCTCTACGTCCTCGTAATCCGGGTCGGATCCTTCCTCGAGAACTTGATCGTCTATAACAAAAAGAGATAACGATCGAATAAATCTACCGCTCAACACAAAATTAACAATCATTAAATTAAATAAAAGCCAAATAAAGATCAAATGAAGAAGTCATTAGTGGCATTGGGTAGATCATGAATTTTGATGAATTTGGGTGGAAGAATCGCTGGAATCGGAATTAAAACGTAGAAGATATGAATAAAACAAGATTGAGAAAGGAAATTGATCAGGATTAAGCTAAGTAATTAAGTATAGCTCAAATCCTAATTTATTTGGAGTAACCAAGGATTGGACAGTGATTAGAAAGAATAAGGTATTTTTAGGAATTTTCTGGGATTTTTCTGTTATTGGGAAAGTGTCGGAATAGGTTTCTGTGTACACTAGCCGGGTGTACATAGCAAAATTTGTGTGTTTGAGAGGCTGACAGGTGGGGTCAGGGGGCCCGGTACACTGTCGCTTACTGTGCTGTGGACTCGGTCCACAGAGCTGTGGACCGAGGTGATTTGTGCGCGTGGTCCACCGTGGTCCGGGTGTACCACGTGGCTGCTGACTCAGCGGGACGACTCGGTCGTGTGGGCCCGCGTGCCGACGTGGCTCGCCACGTCGGACGACGGCGCGGTGCGTCAGCGCGCGGCGGCCGGAAACAGGGGACGCGGCGGCGCGTCGCCGGAATTCACGCCGGCGGCGGCTACAGCGGTCGGAAGAGCACGGGGAGTAGCCCTAGGTGATCTACGCGCGACGGCGAGTCTAGCGGGGTAGCACATCGACGTCGGCGGCGAGAAGAGCGGCGGCGCGCGCTCGCCGGAGTTCGGCGGCGCGGCGGTGCGCGAGGTGAAAACACACGTGTGCGTGCTCGCGCTCGAACCCGTGCTGTCGTGAGGGCTCTGTGTTCGACGGCGAAACGTCCAGTGGGGCGCATCGACGTGAACTGCGGCCGGAGAGACGACGCGAGCTCGCCGGACTTGGGCGGCGCGTCGATGTGTGAAGAAGAACACGTGCGCGTGCGGTTAGGCTCGAGTTTGTGCTACCGTGCGGGTGCGCGTGAGTGCGGGGAAGCTTGCGCGTGCTTCGGTTCGGTCGGGCGTGGCTGGAAAACTCGCCGGCGACGAGGTCGCGCGGCGGCGGGTGAAGGTGCTCGGTGCGAGAGCTCGTGCGCTCGGAAAAGGAGAAGAAGGACTAGCGCAAGAGAGAGAGAAGAAGGTTGCGGTGCTCACGGCGGGCTCGACGGAGGAGAAGAGGGGCCGGAGACGGTTCGCCGGCGTGGTCACGGTGGCCGGAACCCTAGCCGCCCTTGAAAACCATCACGCCGAGTTTGTCTGCACAAACAAGACATCGCGCAGGGTCAATCACGGCACGGCGGAGCCATTTGAAGGGAGAAGAAGAGAAGAGGAGCTCACGCTTCGCGACGGAGAGGTCGGACGGGTGCTCGCCGGAGAAGAAGGAGAGGTTGGGGAAAAGTGAAATGCAGGGCGAGTGGCTGCGAGGCGAGGCGAATGCGAGTGCGGATAAGAGAGAGGGAAGGAATGCGGACGTTTTCGACTTAAGAGGAGGGGAGGAGATAAGGCCGGCGGTGGAAATTTGTCGTCGATCGTCGGCCGTCGTCGATGAAGTTAAAACTCGTCGCGACGGAACGGGAGTTGCGGCTCGAGGCGAGGGGCGCTGGCTCCGCACATCCACCTCCACGCGTCCACCCATATTGCGGCTCGAGGCGAGGGGTGCGAACCGGGACGGCGTCGGCGACGGAGCGTCGGGAGGTGCGCCGGCGGCGACGCGTCGCGCGGTGGACGAAGACGTCCGCGGGACGGCGCTTCGCGGGCCGGCCGAGCTGGGCCGACGCGGATGGGCCGCGGTGGGCTGCGGGAGAAGGAGAGAAAAAAAGAAACGGGCTGGGCCGGAGAAAAGAAAAGGAAGAAAGCAGCCCGGGAGGGAAAAGAAAGGTTTGAACTTTTCCAGAGATCAAAAGAACTCCAAATTTGAATGGATTTCAAATTTGGCAAAAGCACAAAATCAAATTAACACCTAAATAAAACAATAAAAACCCAAATATGCTCATGGTGAGGTTTTATGCACAAAGAAAAATTCGGAAAATTGGATTTGGCATGCATTTGCTTCCTAAATTACTAGAATTTGTTTGAATTTCGAAAAATTTCAAATTTTTAGTGATTTTTGCAAATGGGCAAACACAGGGTGTTACAGGTGTGGACGGGGTGGGTGCCGCAAGTGCGGGTGCTCGCGCACGGCGCGGTGGGTGCGTTCCTGACGCACTGCGGGTGGGGCTCCACCATCGAGAGCCTCGCGTTCGGGCACCCCATGGTGATGCTGCCCTTTGTCGTGGACCAGCCCATCGTCGCGCGGACCATGGCGCTGCGCGGCGTCGGCGTCGAGGTGGCCAGGGATGAGGATAGAGAAGGGGCGTTCGGGAGGGACGCCGTCGCGACGGCGGTACGGCGCGTCATGGTGGAGGAAGAAGGCAAGGTGTTCGCGAGCAACGCGGCGAAGCTCAAGGAAGTTCTCGGCGATCAGCGGCGGCAGGATGGGTACGTGGATGTGCTTGTGGACTACCTCAGGCGCTACAAGGATATATAACGAATGGTCTCAACACCTGTGCTGACCACCAACCAAACCATATGCTTTACAAGCTCTTGTAGATACCGATTTGCAATGTTTCTGTTCATTTCGTGCTGAATGTGTTTCGATGTACTGGTCCATCGACCCGCGAAAAGTTTTTTAAGCTCTTAAGAGCATGTCCTCTGGAACATGCAGCCGTTCAACCCTCACTTTGAGATCCGCGCGAGATAGGCCCACATGTGGGAATACCCTGGGAAAATGATGCTATACCTGGCAGGGGTGTATCGGTTACGTTGGTCATTTCGAGCAATATACGCGCTCCACTTTCTGGTTCACGGGGCCCACCCGGACGAAAATGTTTTCTTTCGTCAACACTTTGTGCTTGGTGGTTGAATTATTGGTCCCCATCTCCATCCCCGAGCTTGCTCTCTTCGCCTTCCTCTCTGCCGCCGTCCATGGCAGCTCGGTCTGCAGGTGAGGCAACGCCGGCCAACATGTTTCCGCCTCTTTCCGTTGACGTGCAACCTCCTCCGTTCCTTGTTGTCGCGGCCGCCGCAGATCCATGCAATCTCGTGACTCCGCCGCCGCCATCTGTTGTTCATGGTGTTGTTGGTATTCCGTCGCCGCCACCGTTTGTCCTTGGTAGTCCTGCTGGTCGGCCGCCGCCTTTCATCTTCCCCGGTTTCGTTGGGCGACTGCCGCCGCAGATCTTTCGGCGGACGGCTGCGGAGGGCACGGCAGCGGAGGGTACCGCGGCAGAGCGGACGGCGACGCAGGATTCGGTTCACTTTTTGTTGTTTGCTTTTTGGGAGTTGCTGCGTCTGGAGCAAAATGTTGGCTCGCATCTTGTTTTCACCAAATCCTTCTTCGAGTTGTTCCGGCTGGAACTAATTGATGGTTCTTTTTTTCTTTCCACCCAACCTTGCAGATGGCCAGAAATGAAGAGCTATGTCTTGATCTAGATGATGATTTTTTTCGACGGAAGATCTAGATGACGATAGCAGTGGCAATTTTGTTTTGCCTAGAAAGCTTCGTGATTCGAGGAAGTAGACTCCATCGCCGTGAGTTAGGGAAAAAAGGAACACCAGGGAGAGTGAAGGAGAGGATGCCTCTGGTCGCAAGGTTGAAGAAGAGTCACGGGGTCAGTCGTATTACGGGTGCTTCCTCTGCTGACTTTGCTTGGGATTGGGAAATTGGGCTGAGAGACATTTTGTGACGTGATGCATCATGGAGCCATCTCCCATGTTACTTTGCCTCTTCCCACACAGAGGTGCCATGTGAAATCCATCAGGCAATACACACAACTGAAAGTCATTTTTACTATTTCTGTTGCTATAGTTTTTACTGTGGTACGTATCCTCATGAAAAAAAGAATCGCATGCTATGGGACGATCGACTGGCCCACAAACACAGTTGTTCCCCCCTTTTCTTTACCATTTATAAAAGAAGGAGTTGGTGGTAGCCGGTGGTCGTCTGTCGCCGTGCTCGCTACAGTACTCGGCGCCGACATGTGGGCCCCACTTGCTACAGTACTTGGCGCCGACTCTCGTGGTGACTGGTCGGTCGTCCATCGCTCCACTCTCGTGCCGATAGCTGGGCCCCACTGCAACCCACCAGTCCACCACTCCTCTCGCGAACAAAAAGAAACCAGCGCCCACCGGCCACCGCTCCTCCCTCTCGATCCCCTCGCTGCGATCTCCTCTGCCTGACGCCGGCGGGGAAGGGCTCCATGGCAGCGGCATATCTGCCTCCATGTCGCAGCCCTTCTCATGCTTGGATGTAGGATCCGAGGTGAGCATGCTCGCTGGAGAGGTCCCATCCCAGGGTCGATTCAATCTGAGCGGCACATCAGCCTTCACAACGAGGTCTCCGGTCTCTGCCAAGCTCAGCCCGAGCCCGTTGATGTCCATGGGAAGTGAGGCTGGGCGAGGAGAGCTTCTGACTTGAATCTGGTAGTAAGAAGAAAGGTCGGATGAATATCGATGGGCCTAGCCATGGGTTTGCTTCCTAGACACTCCCTCCAGATCCACTGCTGCGTTGCTAAATCAAATGGAAAACTAGGGTAGCTATGAGGAGGAGTATACAGAGAATGAACTTCACATGGACAGCAAGCGCAAGATCCTTTATTAGTGGCGGTGGATTTTGATGGGAGCTCAAGAGAGAGAAGGGAGTGGCCGAGAGGAAGAAACAAAGCTCTTCTGTGACTGAGGTAGAAGAAGATGAGTTTTTTTATTTGATGGGTCCCACTGGTGGTGTCTAGCGGCGCGGTTAAGCCAAAACAGAGAAAATAACGCACATAGGATCCCAAAGAAAACCTACTCTACTGTCAAATTTGCTATCCACACCAAGATACAACTTGTTGCAATCATGAGATTTTTTTTTTCATCTTAAGCGTGAAAATTGAATGTTAAAGTACTGGTGTCAATGCATATTGAAGGTCCCAACCTCTACAAACTATAATTCTAATTTCAAAAAAATAACTACAAGTATTTGTTTACATCAAAATTAAGAATGAGATCGTTCTTAAAATTTTATGTGAAAGTTTGAAAATAATTACGTTTATGTATATATAATACACAATGGTGTCATATTATTCCATAAACAAGCAACAAAGTGACACACCAAATGGTACGAAGAATTTCTTTGAACATCATGAGAAAAATCTTTTTTTTTCATTCCTCTAGAATTAAGATTTTTTATTTAAATTTTAAAACCGTAGCAACGCACGGGTCATTGGCTAGTAGCCAAGAAACATTTCAATTGCCTGTCTTAGTCATCATAATCCTTTCCATTGGACATGAATAACATGAAGATTAAGAAAATAATGCTAATGAATTGTTGCATTATTCCATCCTTCTATTCCCAATGTTTGGACCATACATGATGAATACATGGGACCTAAAGAAACCAAAATACCTGCATTTAGAATGCGTTTTGTTTCTAGAAATCTAAAAAGTGGTGACTGAAGCTCACCAGAGTCAAACAACAAAATGTCGTCCCTTATGTGTATGCAAACACAGTTACAACACAAGTATGCCTCCCAAAAAAACTACTTAACCCAAAAATGACTAGTCATACAAAGCCCATCATCAATGTAAGAAACGACGGCGTTTGGCAACTTGATGAAACGGGATGAAACGGATAGGAACGGCGGTGGCGCAGATCAACAGGAACATAGTCGTGGTCTTGCTCAAAGCTCGAGCTGGACATGGCATCACTCATCAAGTATAAGCTGCTACTCCATCACCGACTTCATCACTATTTCCATAGCCTTCAACTTCACCAACTTCTCCGCCAACAATCACCGGTGGATCTTGCTTTGCAACAGCCTCGACTCCTCCGGCTTGTTCCCGTGGACAAAGGAATAAGCATTAACTGCAATGCTGAAGAGAATGAATACAGGTGCGTAATGAATGTATGGGGCCTGGCTGATGAAACCTAAAGTATAAAAGGAAATTAAGGCAAGGTACATGAGTCTAGTTGTCAGTAACTAGTTGCTCAAACCAGTTGGATGCTCATTTATAAAACATACCAAACATATAGTTGTTCCCTCCTTTTCCCATGTGTGAGGTAGAAGCAGCTTAGTTTATAAATCACACAAACAAAGTATTGGGTGTTCAACTTACTGCAAATCAAAGATCATCACAGCACAAAGCACAATCAACATGTTTAGCTGCGCAATCACAGCAGCAGCCTGAACTAACATTTAATATTATACTCGCCTGCCTAGTGCATGTGAGATAAAAGTGGCATGCAGGACAGGGACCCTCCCAAAACCCAAGTAGGTCACAGTCATGCATGGACTGGAGGCGCTATCAATTGTTTCTAACCTATTATCATGTCCGAAACAAAATGTACAAGCATGGTTTCAAATACACTCTTTCACTCAACAGTAATCCCAGAGAGTGAGTACAAAACATTAACCCCTGTAAGGTGATATTTCTAAATGTTTAGAAAGCTTCATGATAATTGAGAGAAACAAGAACACTGGCCTCTGGAAAAGCAAGGGTGGAGTGAGTTGCATGTGCAGACGTGTGCACCCACTCCTATTGCTCTGTCCTGGCTACAGAACATGGCGCATCTCCAAAATTTAGCTCAAAAAACACAGCACATCTATTTTTATATTTTTACTTATTAACTTCGTATTGCAATTCGTATGCTTCTGAAATGTATAGTTGACAGTGCCACAGAAATTCAGCACAATAGAACACACATGACCTTATAAATCAACTGAAATGTTGCACAACACCATAGGGCAGTCCAAGGTTTGGAATGTTGCACAACACCATAGGGAACTCTGGAGTTCACATACGTGCTAGCTGTCTGGTTTGAAATGCATTTCCACATTCGGCTAAGCAGCCTGGTTCAGCAGGGGAACCATGCTACTTATAGTAATGCACATGGCACACCTATGCACATGCTTCCTGTGTGGTTTGAAATGCATTTCCACATCCGGCTAACCAGCCTAGTTCAGCTGTTGTACAATAGTGGGGAACCATGCTACTTATAGTAATGCACATGGCACACATATGCACATGCTTTTGTTACCTGTATAGGCAGCACATATGAATTCAGTTGTTTTGCTTTGCATCCCAGTGCTATTGACATCACCGTGCTTGTATGGTAGCAGAATTGTTCAATTGTTTGATGATTTTGTTGTTTACTGGATAATTGTCCAACCGTTTCCTCTTTTTACCTAGTAGTACAAGCTTAGTTGCATCTCCATTTGTTGCTTTTCTGTATAGTTGACACCTGCTTCACCTCTTTTCATTTTGTAATGTGTTTTTTCTTGTTGGCTGTGAACACATGTCCCCAGTAATCATAACATTTTATTGGTTCCAAAAATATCGATTAGTTGTTTCTGGGTGAATAGCAATTAAACTGAGTGCACTTATATGAATTGTTTTTGCTGTATAGTGCAAAAGGTGTTACCATTCCCTCCTAACCAAAATAAAACACATTTGAAGGCCTGCAGAAACAAGCCAAAGCTTCCTCCACGAAAGATTGTTAAGGGATTGTTCTCAAACAATTAATTTGTGACTGAATGGTGCTACCAAAAAAAAAAAATTGCTGACAACAGTTGAGACAAATCATAAATTCTTTTAAGAAACTTTAGAGGCAAATCAAAAATGGTAACAACAATGGGAGTTCTTGTAAAATCAATGCTTTCATACCTTGTGTTTATATCTTGTAGAGCATCCACTTAGTTAGAAAAGCTCATTCACTTATTTGTATACTGAATGACTGTTGTAAACTCGTGCTCACGTGCAAAAACTTGTCAGGATAATATAACGATTAATCTCGACACAGTAGAAGAACTTTTAAGAAAAAATATTGAGAAGTAAAAGTTACATTGGTACAAAATTCAACGGAGATTATTGATCAAATTAGGTGTGTAAGTTATATTCATACCAGTACAACCATATACAACAACACACTGTCTATCATGCTTTCCCCTGTATCATGCTTTCCCCTGTACCATGGTCAGTTACCAGCACCTTTTGACTAACCCTTACTAAGAATAGCAAACTTTTGTTTCAAGCCTGCACACATGATAGACAATGCATGGATTTGGATGGATACACATGCTGCCAAAATTACAAGGTGGGCAAGAAGTTCACCAACTTTGTAGGTTCACCAAGGAGTTCAGAAACTTAAAGCACACCAACTACAGACCAATTTGTTCTAAAACTTTTCAGATTGAGATCATCCAATCGGTTGTGGCTGGTTCCCAAGGGAAATGAAACATGGTGCCCGTGATGATAGACCTAACTCACATGGTTCTCATTTGATTAAATAACCAATCAAATAAACAAGGGAGTTCATCAACTTTTAATGGTGACTAAACCCAAACTTAAATTTTTGGAATAACTAAGCAAATAAGCAAAAAAAAAAAAGTTCAAGGATGCTATATTTACTTAGATACGGCCATATTTTTCACGGTGACTAAAGAACCAAACAAACATAGCAGCGGGATTAAACATAGCTTCAGGGCCAATGAAATTCAGTTAGGTGCAGACCAAACTTAGGTTCACACAAAATCCACAAGCTCAGGAAAATATTACAATTTAACAATCAGGAACCCCCCAAAAAACACAAGTTCATATTAGTTACGGCTAGATGAATGTTTTCGATCCTTGCTCAGGGTTCAATCAGGTGAATTACCACAAAAGAACTTTACCAAGACTGACATTGTTCTCCCGCAAGTAACCAACCATGTCTTTGGTGGATTTGTCAATGCTGAAAAGAGTGCCGCTTCTCTGCACAACTCTTTACCAATGGATGGTTGTGCTCATCCCCAAAAGTCTTGGTATACCACTCATTGGTGTCCTTTTTACGTAGCAACCTAAGTCTTGCTTTACAGCCACATTTGGTAGTTGATCGGACATTCTTACCCGGTTTACCCTAGCAAATATAATGCAGTGAATAAGCTAAGCACACTATTTTAAACCAAAATGTAACATACGGAACAGTTCAGAATAGAAACAATATTTGCAGTAATGATGCAGTACCAATATTTTAATAATTAGCTTGATGGACAACATTTTCACTTAACTAATGCATACAGCCAACATTAAATTGTATCTCCCTCGTTGGTAAATTGGATACAATATGTAAAAACTGAAGAAAAAAAAAGCCCAGTCATACTTCATTCCAGCATATTACATGACACAAAAGTTTCATGGCTGCAAATATACCTCATTCCACTACTCTACTCCATTATAGTAACAATTGCAGAGAGCATATTGGAATTTGACAAGTGGTACTAATCAGATTGAATAAATGATAAATCAAGAAGAGTGAAATCTGACCGAGAGATAAAAAACATACCGCGCGTTGGCATCTTAACTACTGCATGTTTTTCATTTCTCCCCGTAAGCAGTAACATAATTAGACTTGTTCTGGTTAGCACCTTTCCGGATACTGAACCCCATTTTCCATGACTATAAATTGTAGAATTGACAGGCATCTTCAAGAGAAGGAAATGTTTCACCAACTTATTTTGGAAGAAACATCTGCTTCTGAGAACCAGAATTCCTCATAGCAGCTTCTATTGCCCCCATTGCTAGGTCATTTGCAGCAAATGGGCTAGTCCTGCCCCATTTCGATAGCCTGGCAAAACAACCAAAAAAAGGTTTCACTATCAGTATGTTTTGTTTAAGTATGACTAAAAAGGCGTCACTAAACAATGGAGGGTGGATAAAGAGCTTCACAAACTAACACTCCCAAAGGGCCATCGTCACTTGAAGAATATCCAGCCGGAAAATCATCTTTCTCACTTGCACAAATAGTGGATCGGTGAGAATATCCTCATTGCTAGTACAAGATGCCTTCATTGCACTTTCTACGGCAACATGAGGTCAGGGAAATAGTTGTACTCTACATTTTTGTTTACATATTTTTATTGCTATAAAAGTATTGGTCAGTTGCGTACAATTATCGAACAAAAAATGACTTCAGCGAAGGAGCACGCGTGTGAATGTGTGTGTGTGTTGGGGGGGGGGGGGGGGGGGGGGGGGGGGGGTGGCATGAGCTTCTCTGTTGCTTGTTTTGCACACTTAATTTCAAAATCATGCCTCCACCAATGCCTTAAATCCAAATCATACTTGTTGAAATGTGTTATCCAATCTGTTGGAAGCATCCAACGGAAAAAAATCAAGAGAAAGTCTTCTGACTTAGCAGGAACAACATCCGTTTAAGGTGTCCAATCATACAAATCGTGTGGTGGACAATTTTGAAGTTTTTAAACTACGCCACGTGAGGCACGAGATGGCATGCGGATGCGGCATATCTCGATGCAGCAACAACTTCCCTGTACAAATAGCTTTCGGACTCCCAAAGTCCACACACACTCCCCAATACCTCAAGATCTTTGCAGCTTTGATCGGGCTTCATTGCTCATCTCTGACAGACGACGAGGATCGATGGAAGAAGCAACCGGCTCCGGCGCCACCAAGCTCAACGTGGTGCTGTTCCCGTGGCTGGCGTTCGGGCACCTCATCCCGTACCTCGAGCTCGCCAAGCGCCTCGCGGCGAGGGGCCACGCCGTCACCTTCCTCTCGACCGCGCGTAACATCGCCAGGCTCCCGCCCGTGCCCGCGAGCCTGTCTCCCCGCATCCGCCTCGTGGCGCTGCCGGCGCCGAAAGTGGACGGCCTGCCGGATGGCGCCGAGTCCACGGCCGACGTGCCGCCGGAGATGAACGAGCTCATCAAGAAGGCGGTCGACGGCCTGGCCGCCCCGTTCGCGGCGTTCCTCGACGACGCCGTCGCCGGCGGCGGAGGGGCGTCGAAGCCCGACTGGATCGTGAACGACTTCTGCCACCACTGGCTCCCGCCGATCGCCGGCGCGCACGGGGTGCCGTGCGCCACGTTCTTCATCGTGCAGCCCACCGCGATCGCCTTCTTGGGCCCACGGCACGGGCGCGGTGGTCCCAGCCCGCCGACGTGGGAGGACTTCACCGCGCCGCCCGAGTGGTGCCGCGGCTGCCCGTCGTCGTCGCTCCCTCCGACCGTGGCGTACCGCCGGCACGAGGCCGAGTGGATCGCCACCGTGTTCCGGCCCAACGCGTCGGGGGTGTCCGACATGGGCCGCATGTGGGGGATCATCGAACGGTCTCGCCTCACCATCTTCCGCAGCTGCGAGGAGCTCGATCCGGGAGTGTTCGCCCTCCTCACCGATGTTTTCCAAACTCCAGCAGTCCCCGCCGGAGTCCTGTTCCAGCCTGATTTCTCCGACGACGACGGCGCATCAGGCGAACGTTCCGAGGTCCTCAAATGGTTGGACGGCCAGCCACCGAAGTCCGTCGTCTACGTCGCGCTGGGAAGCGAGGCGCCACTCACTGCCAACACTCTGCACGAGCTCGCGCTGGGCCTGGAGCTCGCCGGCGTCCGCTTCCTGTGGGCGTTCCGGAAGCCGGCCGGCATGTCGGCGCCGGACTCCGACGTGGCCGCGCTGCTGCCGCCCGGGTTCGAGGAGCGGACGCGCGGGCGCGGCGCGGTGCGGACGGGGTGGGTCCCGCAGACGCGGGTGCTCGCGCACGCCGCGGTGGCCGCGTTTCTGACGCACTGCGGGTGGGGCTCCACCATCGAGAGCCTCGCGTTCGGGCACCCCATGGTCATGCTGCCCTTCGTGGTGGACCAGCCCCTCGTCGCGCGGACCATGGCGCTGCGCGGCGTCGGCATCGAGGTGGCCAGGGACGACACCGACGGATCCTTCGTTAGAGAAGACGTCGCCGCGGCGGTGCGGCGCGTCGTGGTGGAGGAGGAAGGGAAGGTGTTCACGAGCAACGCGGCCAAGCTCAAGGAAGCTCTCGGCGATCAGCGGCGGCAGGATGGGTACGTGGACGAGCTCGTGGACTACCTCAGGCGCTACAAGGATATATAGCGGCTGTTCGGAAGTCGGAACACCGCCTGTGCTGTCCAACAAAACCAGGCTCGAGTTGCATAACAGAGGCAGCGGAAAATCACGCGAACGTGTTTGGAATTTGCATTGTTATGTTCGAATACTTTCCGTTTACTTAATTTGGAGAGCGATTAAACTCTGTCAGTACTTGTGTCAGTGTCAGTGGTTTCCATTTTTCTTTTCTCCTACAGTAATGCTTTATAGACTAGTTTGTCTTCATGTCAGTTTTTTCAAAAGAAAGAATCATGTAGATATATGAGTGCTGCTATCAGTACAAAAAAAAAAGAGCTGTCTCTTTCTTAGATGACTGATCTCTCAGCCACTTTTCAACCATTGGGTGCAGATCACCCTCCTGACCTTGTTCTCTTTTATCTTTAATACAAAATTTGCATAAACACTTCTACCCATGTCTTCAGCAGAAGCCTTCTATAAGTCTTGAGATAAGAACACAAGTGTCTTATTTCCGGCTACAGATATGAATGTCAGTCCGGTTTAACCAACCATTTTCTCACTTTACAGCAACACTTCAAATTTCGAAACGATATGCTTAAAAAATGCCCAGCACGTTGAAACTTGAAAGCACTGCAACTCAAAAGTCTCCAACCATTTGCACAAAAAAACGTGGAAAAAGATACAACAAAGTAAAACACATGTGCCGTCTACTAGCTGAATAAACACATGTTTCAGGATACATGTTACAATTTTCATCTCCAAACAAGTTCAGACACAGTACACCAGTCGAGAAACAAAACAACTAGAGAATTGATATTAGCATGGCACAATAGCAGCTGAGGGTGCAACCATATCTGCAGTCAGCACTGCACTTCTGAATTTCACGGCCACTTGAAGACGATGGACAGAACCTAAAAAACAAGAAACTCAACTTGAGTCAGCGTCAAATGGTAGAGGAACAAATCTGACGGTACAAAATTGTTGCTGAAACCACTTGCCTGGTGTAAATGCTCTCCAGTCTCCATTAAGGACAACGGACCACCTAGAGGGTATCTCTTGGCAATGACATATAACATTCCAATAACAATAGCCACCAAAAGAAGAAGAGCCATGATCTGAGAAGGCCACAGAAGCAACTTGAGAAAATTCTATTGTAGGATAATGACATCATTTGACAGTTTATGGGCTACTCACCAGCAGAGGCCTGTACTTTGACTTGTCTTACCCCCTACACAATCAAGATAAGTTGGTCAAACTGAAGTATGCCAACTGCAAAAATGCAACTCTAAATCATTCAGCGTACCTTCTCCTTATCACACCAGATAACTTGCAAGTTTGCTTTATTGAATCCACACGTTTCCGTGTTAGCGCAGCATTCGGATCGTCATTGTCAATCTGGCCATATAAAAAGCATTCCCATGCATAAATTCTCAATTAAAACAATTACAGTAGCAGACAAGCCTTTGGAACCCATGGCCATTGGCCAACACCATGTGACAGTTAAATAACCGATAAACTAATCATCTGGGATAACATTAGCAAATGGACAGATAAATAAATGACAAGAACATAAATAACTACAGTTGGACTCTATGTTTTCTGTAGCAAAGATCGGGAGTACATTGTGTACCTTTGATTCTAACAATGACGAGAACTCGTAGAAAGCAGTATAGACGTCTGACATTGATTTTGTCTCATCAATCACTCTTGCAGTGAGTCCTAAAGAGGGAAGAAGATGTTAAAAGTCCATGCTCAGGTATAAACAGATATATAAACTGTTAGGTAATCTAATAGAAAAAACATAGTGGGGGGGGGGGGGGGGGGGGATTAGATAGATAAACTACAACGTGCCTTTTATACTAGTTCGATTACTGATTGTAGCCACAGGCAATTTTGGTCAACTGCGCATCCATTAGCCAAAGATGCAAAGCATAAAAAACACCATTTAGGTCTTCCTCAAAACAACCCAATACAGTTTCGTACTCTAGGTTGCTACTGTGTCATGTATGAGTCCATTAAATGAAGAACATGAGGTAGCGATACACACAAATTACTTCACAAAGGCGTTTCATGTGTTGCATTACTAATCAATCACAAAATCAGACAATAGTAACAATGAGAATGCATAGCATAAATTTAGTGTGCAAAAATAATGGATTACAGAACTTAGCCATAAAAAGACTTATTATGCATAGTGTGCAAGATGATATAATGGAGAACAAGTAGACGTATTCCGGGAGGTAGAGGCAGGTAAGTATTGTAGAAATTTAATGTCTCGTATCTGACCTCGTCTCATCTTCACAACCCCTCTAAAGACATTCTCATTGTCGTAGCAAAGAGCACAAGTTCCAATCGCCATTATCTGGGAAGAAAAAGAAACAATTGTTTAACATAATTTCCAGAAGGGAGTTTTTGCAGTAGTCCACTGAAGAACTTAGCATAGAACTATATAAACATGCTAGAGGAAAACAAAACTTGAATAAAACAGATAGGCTAGTCTTAGCCTCCAGCAGTCAATACGATATAGTAACTAAGGGCATGTTTGCTTCGACTCCCTGAAAATCTGCCTGGCAAAAGCAGTTTACTCTGGCGCTCGATTTTGAGCGCCTGGGGTTGAGATCACTACATAGCCCAGGCAGACTGCGACAGGGTCTCATCCAAACAACACCTAAGCAAAATATGGCTCATATATATTCAACCTAAAATTTATCAGCTCCCTCTTCCAACATTCAAACAGCAAACCCTTTTGGTAGCTACGATACATTTTCGATGCAGAGTATAGCATCACAATCTCAGACAGCCTTCATCATTGTTATAATGCAGAGAAAGCACAAGGAAACGGTTGGGGAAGCTAATTCTTTATAGATGGTTGCACCAACGTGTAAACTCAAGTATATGACGGAATGACGGATAAGTCTATGATGAAACAATCTACAGCTCTGATTCATCTAAAAATAAATGAAAGAATTTTTCAATGAACTGAAAGCACACAGCTAGTACCACAAACCCAGTCTAGGATTTGGTCTGTCTGATAAACGAGGGTACTTTACAGATATCAGGTTCTTTGCAGTAATTCTGAGCTATAAGTTAGTCCCACTGATTGCAGCAGAGTTTAACATGATTTTCCACAGAGGCACAGGCACAAAATCTTATTGTTTCATTTAAAAAGGGAATTCATGTAAAGCGAGTACATTCTTCATTATGGAATTGTGTACAGACTTGGAAAATTAATTTGCACAATAGACATTTGGCAAAATGTGCAACGTACCTGAGGTATTGCGCAAAAACGAAAAATATCATTATCCTTCAAAGCCGCCATGTACTTGAGGCAGTCTTCAGCATGAATCAGTGCATTCGTCACCATGTCATTCAAGCACTGTACTGCCTTCTCTGAATTTTCTTCATATTTGAAATCCTGGTTTCATATAAAAGCATGTAGTATCATTATGGGAAGCGAAATAATTCAACGTGCACAGTAAGCTTGAGTGAAGTAGACTACATTGATTATTGCTTGTGTGTTTAATTTGAGTTACCATAAACAGCCATCAGGGCTCCACAGAAAGGTTTAGCAAATAACACATCATGAAAACTCCAGGATGTGTGATCTTTTAGTCATTTTAAACATAGATGAAGCTACTTAATAGGGGAAAAAGGTAACTGAATTGCATACCTCAAGTTTATCAGCGTATTTACTCCATATCTCTCGAGGCCAGAACATACGGGACTGTGGTATCTCGTTTATGTCCTCCAAGTAATCCCTAATTATATTAGTTTTCTGATATACGAGTTTAAATACTTGTCAGCAAAGAAAGCAACTAGAAAAACTTCACATAGAGAGTGAACATATAGAGTTGACTCGATGCCATCTAATTCTATACCTGCAAAAATAAACCCATTGAATTCGAGAGTGAATCTGGAGCCAGATCCTCTCCCCCAGCTGCATGGAAGAGCCTGGAAAGTCCATAGCCAACCAGTCCTGCTACATGGTGACAATATTCATCATAGTCGTCAACAGTTTCAACCTACAGAAAGAAAGATGTCCCATGTTAACACAGAACAATGCTCAATCAGCATTGATTTGAAGCAGAATGGAATTCTGCTCTAAAATTTTGCAGTATGTTCTTACCCAAACCGCTATATGCACAGATGGGAATATATAGTGAATACGATAGCAAACAAGTTTCAGTTATAGAGTGCTGGTTGATTATCATATTTAGGGTTCATCGCAAGGGCACGGCAAAAGTTTGTTGTGGTATGGCACACAAAACATTTTGTGGTTTCATGTGAACTACAAACAGCTTGAAAGCTTCATTTTCAAGACCCACGAAATTAAATACAAAAAAAACTGCATAAGTGAACGCATTGATACAGAGAAGTGGTGAATATATAGGTGAACGCATTGATATGACAGCAGAAAAATAGAGTTGCGTGCCAGCAGCCAAACAACGTGGCAAAACTGCTTGTGACATAACCTGTAGTCCTATGGTCATGTAACATACCTCCTTGCATATAAACTTTGCCATTCCCGCTCCCATTCGTCTAGTGATTTCTTCAATCACCTTTTGATAACTGAAAAACAAAACATAGTTATTCACCACAAGATTGTTTAAAAAGCTAATATCCGAGAACAAGAATAAAACGGCGAAGAAAACTTCCCACTGCAGCCTATGCATTAGTATGTATACAAAAACGTTTAAACAAAGCTAGTTCTGAAATGGTAACTTCTGATATAGCAACAATATTGGACAATACATCACTGTTCAATGCATTTAGCTTAGGAAACTCCGGACTTGCTTGTTACTAGCAGGATGCCCATACCTTTGCCACGGATATAAACTAAAATAATGCATCGATCGATAATAGCAATGTCTTCAATGGTTAATGTTGGAAGTTCCACATCAAGCCGTTTATTAGCTTGCCAGTTGCCAGATATTACTTTCCACAAATTCTAATAATTTTAATTTGCTATTAAATTGTTCATGTACATACAAAATGCTTCTCATTTGTAGTAAAGAAAGAACAAACATTATCCACATAAAAAAGTTGTCTGTTTGTGTAACTATCAGCAATCCATGCACAGCCTGATCATGACATGAATTAAAGTTAGGCAGTACTAAAAGCTCCATACTTAGCAAGTCAGTTGTTTCTTGTATAAGCGACTGGACAACAAAACTTCAATCTACAAGAAGCCTCAATTTAGCAAGTTAGCAAGTTACAGTCGCAAAAAAAAAAAAGCAAGTTACAAAGTGCGGATAAGCAGAAGTCTGAAGAATTACCCTTGATCGAGCTCCAGGAAGGCCGTGGACACCAAGTGAAAGTTGTCCATCAGCACTCCATAGTGATTTGTGCCGCCTGCAAGGTCGATCGATCAGTCGTAGCATACAAGTCAGAGACCCATCAAAATGAAGCAACATGGATCCATTCAATATATATATAGCAAAGGGCGGCATATTGTTCTGCGGAGGAGGAGGGATTGCGCACAAGAATAGTGCCAGTCACGGTCGTAGATGTGCCGGTAGAATTCCTGGAGGATGGGCAACTTCTCCTCGACCGGGATGCGTGTGTCATCCTCTGCATTAAGTTTGATTCAAAAACATTTTATAGAAGCTATCAGAAGGGGCGAAGCATTAAGTTGGCAAGCAACATCATCATATAATCACACTCCAACGATCTCAAAAAAAAAAAATAATCACACTCCAACTCAAAAGTCAAAACGTTCGGAAAGAATCGTCACTGAAGTAAACATAAACACCAGCAGCGGTTACGGGGGGTTGCTCTAGTAACTAACCAACGGTGTCGAGGCCACGGAGCACGAGGTAGAAGACGCACACCTGCGCGATCGGAACAACGGCCGTCAGAAAGAAAAAAAAACCCACACTCGAACAGCACAACGCGTGGAAGAAGGGGAAAGAAACAGCGAACAAATCACATGCCATGTTCCTTTCAAAAAAAAAAAAGCCTACTACAGACAGGATTCGAGCAACGCGAAACAAATTCGATGGGAGGAGTAAGTGGTGATGTACTGACGGCATTGCGGGTTTCAGGGCCGAGCTGCTGGATGACGAGGGCGAAGCTGCGGGAGACCTTCTGGAGCATGGAGTAGCAGAAGCCCCAGTGCTCCTCGCGCGGGACCTGGCGCTTGATCTGCTCCGCCGCCACCCGCAGCTTCACCAGCGCCACCACCTCCTCCGGCCGCGACAGCAGCGCGCCCATCGCTTCCTCCGATCCAACCAGCAACCGATCGACCTCTGCTTCTGCTGCTGCTACCCCGATCGGTCGATCGATCGATCCGTCAACACGTACGCTCTTAATTACTCGCAGAGACGCTGGTGTGGTTTTGCGTGGCGTGGACCGTGGAGGAGCAGGGAAGCGGCCTCCGATTATTTATAGATAACTTCGCGTGAGAGGGGAGGAAGGAATGAGACGGCTAGATATGGGTGTCGACGTCCTCGCGTCTGGTCGGTTTTGCCGCGTCGGAGCGTGACGGCCCTCGCCTCTGCCCCTGCGGTCTGGATGCGGCGGCGTGGATGCGGTACGTTCCACGTGGCGCTCACCGCAACGGACGCCGGTGGCAGTGCCGGGAGATCGATGCCATGCCATGGGCGGCCGTACGTTCCACGTGGCGCTCCCAGCAACGGACGCCGGTGGTGGCAGTGCCGGGTGATGTGCTCTGGTAGAAGCGGCCGGATGCAGTCGCGGACCGGCGGCGATCGAGGCCATGGACGGGTCCGGCAACGCGTTGGTTCACGCCGGCGTTGACCGGGGCAGGTGGCGAGCATCGCGTCGGATTCAGTATGTTTTATTAGTCATCGCGTCTTCCTGAAAATCTGGATCTGGTTCGCTTGTTCCGTCTTCTGCGCCACGAGGAGCAGCTCGTGGGCTCGCGGCAGCTGCCCCCCGCTGTTCGCTCGTGGACGGACGGCAACCATCCCAGATGTGGCCGCTGCGTAGTCATCATCCGGTGCGTGATCGTGGACTCGATCGCGACGTCGTGGGTGGTCGCCGCCAGCCTGCCCTGACGATAACCACCTCACTGAACCTCGTTCGGGATGCTGCAACAGACGAGAACCGCCTCACTGAACCATCATCCCATTAATTATGGAACAACTGCATCCAATTAATACTGAAACTTTTCGGTCCCAAATCCAGATCATACTGCTTGAAACGTGTTATCCTGTTGAGTGCATCTATTCCTACGAGAAAAATTCAAGAGGGTAAACGACGCGTCAGTCCTGTGACGTCCATTTCAGGAGTCCAATCATCCTACAAATCGCGTCGACGGATGGATGATGTTACAGTTGGCCGGCTACTGCCAGCCGCCTGATCGGACAAGTGCTCCTTCTTTTTGGTGCTAGTAGTGTTTCGTTTGGCCCTGTTTCTTCTTTCTCTTTTGGCCAGAAGCCTGGCCGGCTTGTTTCTTGTTATGAACCTCACATGTCTGCTGTCTCATACCCTGAACGCAGCAGCCACTGCTTCGCTGCTATGGGGGACTGTAAACTCTGCCTTTCTTGCTAAATAAATGAATGGGCAGAGCATCTGCCGTTTTCCCTTCAAGAAAAAATCGCCTCGACACATTCGAAGTTTAAAAACCCCGCCACGTGAGGCGCGAGGTGGCATGCGTACGCGGCATATAGCGATGCATCAACAAATTCCTTGTTGTACAAACAGCCCAACCTCGACGACGGCGACGGCGACTCCAATTTATCCGGAGAACGTTCCGAGATCCTCCGATCGATGGTTGGACAGCCAGCCTCACGAGTCACCTCATTTTTTTTTTAGAAAATAGGTTTTCCCTTTTTCTTTATTCAAGCAACTCACGAGTCCGTCATATACGTCGCACTGGCAAGCGAGGGACAGGGATCCGCTGCCGTAGCCCATGGTCACCGACATGTGGGCCCGGCCTCACGTGTCGGTGACCACTGCACGGGTGTGCAGTAACTCAGCAGATCCCTGTCCGGAAGCGAGGTGTCGATGATATGAGAACCAGGTATACTCAAGATACAACAAGGCCGAGTGATCCAGTAATGGGAAATCAGTTTGGCCCAAGAAGGCCCGGGTGGTCCGACGGACTTAAAGTCAGTCGGCCCACTCGGCCAGGAGATAAACATCAATCGACTTGTACTACAAGGCTGTTTACTATGTAACCGACTAGGTTTAGATCCATGTAACCCTGCACCCCCGACTATATAAGGCGGACAGGAGACCTACAGAAAACTCTCTCGCAATACATCATACCAGCACAGGACATAGGGTATTACGCCTTTGGCGGCCTGAACCTGTATAAACCCTCGTCTCCTGTGTTACCATCATGTTCTTGATTCTCGTACACCCGTAAAATAACTATCGAGGCCCTAAAACCTCGACAGTGGCGCGCCGGGAAGGGGGAGTACAAGAGTCCACCACGTCGAGCTCGATGGCTGTTAGCTTCATCAACGACTTCATCGCCGGCGACCGGATCTCTTTCGGGAGCCTGCACTTCATCGCCGACCGCCGTGGTGAGCTCCATCACGTCGACTCGGCGGTACCGGAGATCACTCGGCGGCCAACTCCGTCGACTCGGCAAGATCCAGATCCAGCTAGTCTGGGCTCCAGGTCAAGCCACGTCATCCTCCATGCAAGGAACTACGCGGATTACTCGCTTGCCGAGTTACGCGTCTGCATGGAGGCGGTCAAGATCGGATCTGCTACACCGAGCCTTGCTCGAGGTCCCGTTCGGTCTCCGTTCGGGCTCAACAACCAGGCCATGATCTGTCAAGATCTGAGTCCTGAGATCTTCGGATCCTTAGCAGATCCGTTACCCGAACAGATCGGATCCTTCGAGACCGACTCGTTCAGAGACTACCCCGATGAATCCGTGCTACGCACGCTTCCTTGGGAGAGCACATTTTTGAGCAGTACACCACCGTTTGAGTGCTTCATGGTGCAGATCACTGACGCAGCAGCCGCAGCGGCCGCCGGCGCCAACGGCGCCAACGGCGAGGAAGAAGAACCCCCGGCTGCCGAGGACTCTGCGCAGCGTAACATCAGGTTGCGCGGTCGGCAAGTCCACAACGACCTCATGCAAGAATACGAAGGGCATCAAGTCTTCACCACCCCTCAGGACAACGTGGTCGGCGCCACCACACTCCTGGATCAAGTTGCTCGGCAAATGGCCGTAAACCCCGATCCCGCCACCATCACCCCGATGGTGGAGAAAGCCAAAGCAATGACGGCCGCCGCGGCCCAGCAAGGCACCGCCGCGACTAACGCCCCCCTAGCCAGGGAGGACTCGGCAGGACGAGTCGCATCATCCGGCAGCGTTGACAAAACCTATTTCCTTTCTTCAGAGGACCGGTCCCAGACCCCGGAAGAAAAGCGACGGCGCCGAGCTCATGAACGACGTCCAGAGGCGCGCCGCAGCGCCTTAGATTGGCTTGGCCGACCCGAAGACCACCGCAACAGGGACCAACAGCGGTCACCCGCCAGGCGTCCCGTGTTGGAGCGCCTGACCTTTCCCAGAGGCGACCCCCGCCATGTGACTGCCGGGGATCGGCAAGAGGATCGCAACCACAGGCGCCACAACGAACGTCGCGATGCTGAAGTCGCAGCTCCAGAAGCCCCTCGCGGGCGGAACGACCGGCGTCATAGAGACGACCGAGACCACCGGCGCCCCAGAGGTGACCGAGATCAGCACCGCCAAGATGACCGTCATCACCGTGGTGGTCGTGACGACAACCGCGGTCGTGGTGATCGTGATCACCGACCCCGCCATGATGATCAAGACAGGCGGCGCCGTCGTGACGATCGCTCGCCGACCTACTACTCCGACGACTACGAGGAACCGGAACCCCGTCCGAGGCGCACCACCCAGGCTCGGGGGCTGCGCTGCCTGGCCGGTGACCTACGTCTTAACGGTTCCTGGCCGTCAGGCTTCAAGCCGAGTGCCACTTCCATTGAGAAGTACAACGGCACCACCGACCCCGAGGAGTGGCTGGGCATGTACGCCACTCAGATCTACGCAGCCGGAGGCGATGACAGTGTTCTAGCCAACTATCTCCCAGTGGTTCTCGCCCCGCCGATCAGGAGATGGCTCACCAACCTACCGGCAAACAGCTTCCAGTCGTGGGACGACCACTGTGAAGAGATGATCGCCCACTTCAAACCCACGGCTGACCGCTTGCCGACCGAGTACGATCTGTACCGAGTGAAACAGCGAGAGGGGGAGTTCATTCAGCGCTTCACCCGCAAGAAGAATGAGATCCCCAACATCTCCGACCACGATGTCATCAAGGCATTCAAGGAAGGCTGCTCCAGGCGGGAGCTCGTCGAGAAGCTGGGCCGCAAGCGCCCAAAGACTGCAGGCCACATGCTGATGATCGCCAACACCTTTGCTGGAGGTGAAGACTACTGGTCTGAGAATGCCAGAGAGGGCTTTCACCGCCGAGAAGAGCGCCGTCAGAGGAAGAACGACGATCCCGAGTCATCCCGACCTCACGAGCCATCTCGGCCTCGTGAACGCAAGCGGAAGGGAGACAACCTAGTGGCTGCGGTGGATAGGAACCGGCAGCGACGCCCCTCAAGGCAGGACGATTTTGAAGATCTTCTGGACAAACCCTACCACTTTCACCCCAACGTCTCGCACCCACACAAGTTGCGGGACTGCTACAAATACAAGGCTCTCATCGAGTACAGCCAGGGGAAGAGGCCGGAGGAGCAACAGAACCCCAAGAGGGATGAAGACAGAGACGGCCAGGGTTCGTACCGCGACCCACTCAAGGTGTTGAGCATCTTCGGCGGCCCGGCAGCATACGAATCCAGGAGAAAGCAGAAGCTAACTCTTCGGGCAGTCAACACTGTGGTTGAGACACCACGGTACCTCAAGTGGTCCGAAGTGAGCATCACCTTCGACCGCAAGGATCACCCTGATCACATACCCCAGCCTGGGAGGTATCCTTTGATACTATCGCCGATTGTCGGCACCGCTCGGCTCTCCAAGGTGATGGTCGATGGAGGCAGTGCCCTCGATATCCTCTTCATCAAGACTCTGGACGACATGGGCATCCCACGTTCAGAGATCCAGACAAGCTACGCGCCGTTCCATGGCATCATACCGGGCCAATTATTCTGCCACTCGGCCAGATCACTCTGTCGGTTGTGTTCGGAGGGTCCGAGAACTACCGTAAGGAGTTTATCACCTTTCAGGTGGCTGACTTCGAGTCGGCTTACCATGCCATCATCGGCCGACCTGCCCGGGCAAAGTTCATGGCAATCCCCCACTACACGTACCTGGTCCTCAAGATGCCAGCACCCAACGGAGTCATATCTCTCCGTGGAGACGTCAAGCAGTGCCTTGCGCTGGAGTCCGAGTGCCTCGAGTTGGCTGCGTCCACCGAGGCTAAGCTGGGGGCTGCCCAGCTCAAAGAAGCAGTCGCGTCCGTCGAAGACCCGGGTTCTGTCCTGTAACATCCCAGAAATCGAGCATACAAATTTTTGGAATAATTTAGTTCAAATCAATGACCAAATCCTATTCTCACTCGTATCTTTTCTAATTTCTGGAATGTTACTACTGTTCATTTCAACCACAAAACCAAAAATCTATCCGAAGATGATATCTCGTTAATCCCGAGTCCTTTTACCAAACCATGAATCGTTGAATTTGGACTCCCTTGAAAAGATCAAACAATTCTTCCTGGGCGCGAAGCTACTGGATCCTATCTCCTCAGGCCGGTCTGTTTAGCCCTTTCTCTTTTCTAGCCCGCGAACCAACCCAGGGGCCCAGCCAGTCGGCCCAGCCCAGCGCAGCCCGTACCTGTTCTCCTTTCCCCTTCCCCACGCCGGCCGTGCCGCTCGCTCGCACGCGCTCGCGCATCGCGCGCCACAAGCCGCCCTAGCCAGCGCGCGCCCGCCTCGGATTCCCCTTGACCCGCGACGTGGCTCATCCTGCGCCGCGTAGGGCTTACCCCGCGCCAGTTTCGCCGCGCCGCACCGCACCGGACGCCTTCCAGGTCGCTCGCGTCGCGACAGCAGCGCCGCCTCGAGCACGCGAGCCCACGCCCGAGCTACGTGTCGAGCATCCCGCCCTTCGGCTGCGCGCGGACGTCGATGATCGTCGCCCCTGCGGGAACCCTAGCCATCGTCGCGTCCATATAAAAGCCGCCTCCTTCTTCCTTTCTCTGGTTCGCCCTCCTTCCACCGCCTCCCGGCCTTGCGCCGCCACCCGCTAATCGTCGCCTTACCTTGCCCCGGCGCGGGCGAGGCCGTCGCCGTCGACAGCAAGCCGCAGAAGGGATCGCCAGTCCGTGGGAGCCGATCGACCGCCGCCGTGTCGCCATCGCCGCCGATCGTCTTCGTCAATTCCGGCCGAGCAGGTGCGCCTCCTCGTGCGCTTGTTCGTGCTCTTGATCCGCCTCGCCGTGGACTTCTTCCTCGGCAAGGATTCATGCGTCTTCTCCCTGCAGATCGCCCGGAACACCATCGTTGCCATCCCAACCTCGCCGCCGCCGGCCAAGTTCGCTGACTTCCACCGTCCCTCTTTCGGCCCGACGCGTCCACCTAGCCCTCGAGCAACCCTAGGTAAGCACCCTCTCCGCGCCGCCTCCCTCTTCCCTAGGCTTGACTGCGCGTAGCGGCTTCCTGTGTTGTTGCCACTGCCGCGCTAGAGCTCGTCGGCGCCGCCTTAGTGTTCCTGCTCGTCCAAGCCTTCCTGTGCCCGGATTCGGTGTTGTTGAGCTTCACGTGGGGTTTCTGGAGGTTTTCCTTTTGGCTTGTGGTGTGATTCGATGGCCGCAACGGCCAGTTCGTCGGTTCGCCATGGCCGCCGCCGTGCGCGCTCGTCGCCGGCGTGGTTCCAGCTTTGCGCTCTCTGTTGCTACTTGCCCGTGAGCATCAGTGGAGTTTGGGGTTCCTGTTGGTGGAGTTTTTACTGGGTTTTGCGCGTGCGTGGGTGGTCGAGGTCGTGCGCCGCCATGGCCCTACTCCGGCGGGCACATGCTAGGGCGCCGACGGACCGTGTGGGTTGAGTTCGAGGTTCTCTGGTGGCGGCTACACTTGCCCAACCTCTTGAGGAGCTCAGCCTTGCATTCTTGGGGACGCCGGTGCAGTTTCCTCGACGTCCCGACCGAGCGCCGCCGCGACCTAGATCTCGGCGACCTCTTCTCCGATGACCATCGACTCCTAGTCGATGAGGAGGCCCTACTCGGGCGCGGCCGTCCATGCCGGAGCTCGGGGACGGGTTTTGGGGTTCGATTCACCACAGCGCGCGGTAATAGGCGCCGCTCCGGCGATGCGCCGCCGAGCGCCACGGCGGAGGCGAGGGGGCGCCGCCCCTGGCCGATGAGCCGGCGTGGTGGGCAGGGTCCACAGATCGGGACTCCTTCATGAACCCGGTCCTTGCACAGTTCTGCGGTTCGCTGCACTTGGTCCACCGTGCGCCGCTCACTGCCCTGTCTATGGCAGGTGGGTCTGCCCGTGGACCCGCGCAGAGGATATTCCTCTGGAATATGCTCTGGCTGTTTTATTGGTTTTCCAGAAACTGGTTTACCTCCCTGAAACCTTAGAAAATTCATAGTAAATCCACTCCTTGTCCGAAAAATATGAATCCAGTCCCATATTTTTCCTCTCTTCGAGCACTACCTCCTGATATCCTTAGTTGACCCTTGACCCTTTAGGATTCCGGCGTAATCGTCTCATTCGATATCTAGGTTTGTCGTTTAAATAGTAAACCTTATCGTTTTGCGTTGCGGATCGTTCCTTTAGGCGAGGCGTACTACCAGGACCAGCAGGAGGACTTCACGAAGGACTACGACAACGATTGGGACCCAGCCTTGCCAGGCAAGCGCCTACACCCCCCTTGACCACTATTGATCCCATGATTTTATACTTGCACTATTTGATTGCATTATTCATTGATGAGCATGTCATACTTCAAATTGCTAGAATTGACCTAAGCCTGTGCCATGCCTTTATACCATATGATAAACCCTAGGACTGCTTTTATTGCATCATCACTGCTTAGCCTGCTAGATTGCATGGTTTCAAATGGGACACTATCGCACAATGCTTCTTTGTGTAAAATAAAATATTGAAAAGCTTCAAACATGAGTGTGTGATTTAAAGTAATAAGCTACTTGATTTTGCGGGGGCGGGCGAGATGGTCACTGTTATGGTGACGAGGAGTTGAGGAGTTGACTTGGAGCTTCTTGGGGAAAGACTCGTTTGTTGTGACTAGTTGGCGAGGATCATGCTGCCTCTAGTGTTTTGTTGAGACGTGGTCGGGACTACCTGCTAGGGTATGATCTCGATTGGTGAGAGGAAGATGCCCGCCCCGGCAGTATGAGGACCGGTTCCGTGCGATGACCTCACAGGCCGACTTACGTACTTACCACACACCCCTGTATGGGCGGGGCTTGATTTGGATCCTTGTGATGACTGGCATTTAGCCCGTAGGCAGCAGAGATCGTGTTAGGGGAGTGTGGACCTGTCACTCCCCGATAGGGATACCCCACCTGGCCAGTGGTAGGCCCGTCACAGCTTCAGGACCAACGTCGACCGCGCGGAGGAAGACAATGGAGCCCCATCCTGAAGAAGCGGGAAAGTGCCAGTTGTCACTTGGTGAAGGATCTTGTGAGAAGTCGCGGTGACTAGCTATCCCGCGGATTCTCTGTCTGTGGGTCCAGTTGTACACACTCTGCAGAGTTATGATCTATGCGCATAGCCGTGGCCCCGGTCATGGCCATTTCCCTGTGACTTTGCATGGATTAGTATTTGTTTTCACTATCCTTCCCATCTATTTGTTTTGTACCTGCCCCGAGGCAGTGACAGGGCCGGAGTAGCCCGGTGTAAAATTTACCCCCGAGAAGGAGATGTTTCTCGGGTCCACATAATAATATGCTTATTTTCGAGACTTCGGTCTCACTTTGATTTAAAATAAACTCATCATTGTTGCATATCCTTGATTGAAACCCGCATTTACGCAATGAGCCTTTGCCTACTACCTTGTCCACATATCCCTCAATTGCATATGCATTCACCTGGAGTAGCTTGTGGCGCTTGCTGAGTATCCGTACTCACCGTTTGCTACTTCAGAGGATGAGCCCGACTACAACTTCGAGGACGTCGACGACGACAGGGAGAACTAGAGGGTCTTCGTCAGCTACACTCAAGACTTGCATGTGGATTTGAGGTCGAGAAGATTCCGCTGCATCGAAGAACTAGTTATCGCCTAGTATTTCCTTTCATGTTAGTCTTCCTTGGCCTGCGAGCCATGTCTTGATGTATGGATGATCAATGTACCGTTTGATGGAGATTTGTGTTACCTTCTTTGGATCTTATTAATGCTTTATTGTCTATCTTTTGTGGTTATTTGGTATTTACTTGTGAATGGAAGCACATGGTAGCCCTGGGACTATCATAGAGGTGCTAGCGCACCGGGTTTCTACTTAGGTGGAAATTCGGGGCGTCACAGGTGGTATCAGAGCCATTCTTGACTGTAGGGCGAGACCCTAGCAATGGACGTACTAAGGACATGATCTAGAATTCCCAATCAGCTTTTACCAATCCTTGCATTATCTTGAAATCATAAATCCTTGTTATCTTTGAAATCTCTCTGCTTTACCTTGGTTTTATTGAAGACTCACAAGCAACAACGTTATCTTTCAGGAAGCAATGGAACTCGAGCGGTACTGCCTCCCGGGAGTCGAGTTCGGCGGGACTCGCTTCCAGACCACAGGGCCAGGGTACTGCGGATGTGTGGGACTTCTCAAGGATGTGTTGAGGCACTCTGGCTACACTCGGAACCTTTTCTACAAGGGAGTCAAGTACACCTTGAAGGGAGAGCTTTTCTGCGAGGTCCTCTTGGAAGTGCCGGCCTCCCACTACCGCCTCGACATCGACCCTTTCACTGTGACTGCCAGAGGCTCCAATGAGCATGAAGCAATGCAATTGGCGGCAAGACAGGCATTGCTAGCCTTGTGTGGACTGCTTCGCCCTTACCTCCGGACCACAGAGTACCGCTTGTTGCCGTATTCCACACTGGCACCAGGAGTCGTGAAGTACCCCTTTGAGGATGACTTCCTTCTGATCGACTACTCCCCCACTGAAGAAGATCTCTGCCACTTCAGCAAGTGTGTGAATGAACTTCTTGGATCTAGCTTAGCCAAGGCGGAGAGCTACCGCACGAGGCTTGACTTATCAGAGGAGAAGGCAACCCACCTGAGTACCACTGTTGAGGGCTTGGAGAAGGAACTAGCCTTGAAGACTCAGCTCTTGAAGATCAAGGATGAAGAAATCGACAAGCTCAAGAAGGAGGTGACCTACGCGACAACTACCTTGGCCAAGCTCCGTCAGAAGTGGGAGAAGAAGGTGAACAAGCTCAACTCCAAGTTAGGCAAGATGAAGATGAAGTTGGCTCTGACAAAGGACGACCCCAACACTTCTCGCCAGGATGGAGTCTTCGACGATCCACCGCTAGCGCTCCAAGCTATCCAGAGTTAGAGCTAGAGGGTCGAGACCTTGCTATGTGTTCAGAGCTTGATGAGTAGTCATGAGTTAGATCTACTACAGCCATGTACTGTGTGTAAGATCTAGAATAAGGATTTGTTGCGTTGTGCCTTTGGTCTGCGAACCATAGACAGGCCGTGCTATCTGCATCTTGTGTAATGCCCCTTAATGATATCGAATGCTATCGTGGTTACTCGTTGTTTCTGTTTCTTCAAATATCTTATCATTTTGTTCATGCAACATTCTCATATGCTCGTTATATATCATTTATCATATGTCACTCCTGCTCTTTATGTCTCTGTAAGTTTTGAGCTACTTTGGAATCTTCAATCAATCTTATGAGTGACCCTCTTTTGCAACAGATGCCTCCTAGAAGGTCTAACCGCCTCCTCAACCGGTTCAACGAGGCAGCAGAGGAGGAGGAAATGGAAGAGCTAGCTGTACGTGGACGTGGACGCGGCAGGCGTGCCGCTGCTCCTCGGGGCAGGGGCAGGGCACGAGGTGGAGCTCCTCCCCGGGGCAGGGCCAGAGGTGCCGGGGGCAGGGGCAGGGGCAGGGGTCGAGGACCGCCAGCCCACGAGGACGAGGAAGAAGTTGAGGAGGAAGAAGCTGGAGAAGAGGAGGAAGATCAGGATGAGGTACCACCAGCCGCGCCCAACCTAGCAGAGGTGATGGCCGAGCAGACCAGGTTGATGAGACAGCTCGTGGAACACTCTACCCAGAACCGCCAGAGGGGTCAAGGACGCGGACCTCGCGTGGAGAACGCTGAGTCCCGCATGGGTGCCTTTATGAGGATGAGGCCACTCACTTTTGACAGTTCAGAGGACCCACTCGTCGCCGATGACTGGTTACGCGACGTGGAGAAGAAGTTGGATGTACTCCAGTGCGATGATGAAGAGTGTGTACGTCTGGCTACACTTCAGCTGACAGGGGCTGCTAGCGCCTGGTGGGACAGCTACCTTGCCGCTCACGCGGCACCCAACACCATCACCTGGGATGAGTTTGTCGAGGAGTTCCGTTCTTACCACATTCCCGAGGGTGCAATGGATCTCAAGGCTGAGGAGTTCCGGAACTTGAGGATGGGATCCATGACTGTGTCCGAGTACGTGGACAAGTTCACTCGCCTGAGCCGCTACGCCCCACACGAGATGACCACCGAGAAGCGCAAGCAGGAGTGCTTCCGTCGAGGCCTGCACGTCGGGATGCTCCCACACCTGGTCATCAACAAGTACGCCACTCTCAGGGACTTGATCAACGCCACACTGCTTTTAGAGGGAGCAAGGAAGAAAGTGGATGGAGTCAGGCTGGGCAAGCGTAAGGCAATGGAGCAGGGTATAGGGCAGGGATCCTCACAGAGGCCGAGACAGAGTACCGGCTCACAGCAGAGGTACGGACAGACGGCTCGGGGAAGGTCCTACTCCCCAGCTCCCCGTCAGCACACTCCGAGTTTCCAGCAGGATGCCAGTGCAGGAAGACCCCGAGGGCCCCTCAGCAGGGTCAGACTGGAGGAGGGCCTCAGGATGCTACCCCTTCGTTCTACCACAACCGTTGCTACAACTGCGGTAAGGAAGGACACCGCGCTCGCGAGTGCCCAGACAAGCAGGGAAGTGCCTACCGCTACCCCAACAACAATACCTCTACACCAGTGCGCGCACCTCAGGCGCCGCAGCAGCAGCAGGGTGGGTCTCGCGCAGGACAGGCTACCCCGAGGTCATAGGGTGGGCAGCAGCAGTCAGGTACACGAAGCCGTCTCAACCACATCGCTGTCGAGGACACCCCAGAGTTCCCGCCGCCAGAGCAGGGTGAGTCTTTATGGTTTTCCGTATTAGGTTCAATTCCATATATGATCTCGTCGTAGACTTGTCGTGACCTTAGATCGTTGGTCGATATCTCGATAGTACGCGATCCTAGCCCCACCTAGACCAACCCATCGTCGCTTCGGTTCTTTACCTAAATCTTTCTTCGAATAAAATTCTTTCAAGGATAGTATCCTCAAAACAAAACCTTTCTTCCCGGCTCCCCTTTCCCGAAGCTTATGAAGACACCAAGATGGATTGGTATAATTAAGGTATGGAGTTTATTCGGAAGTAACCATTAACTCGTGATTTAGGTGATAAGTTTTTCCACGGATAATTTTCCCCCTCGATGGATTCAAGCTAAGCAATCTCGAGGACGAGATTTTTGTAAGGGGGGAGGTCTGTAACATCCCAGAAATCGAGCATACAAATTTTTGGAATAATTTAGTTCAAATCAATGACCAAATCCTATTCTCACTCGTATCTTTTCTAATTTCTGGAATGTTAGTACTGTTCATTTCGACCACAGAACCAAAAATCTATCCGAAGATGATATCTCGTTAATCCCGAGTCCTTTTACCAAACCATCCCTGTTTGAATCTTTGAATTTGGACTCCCTGAAAAGATCAAACAATTCTTCCTGGGCGCGAAGCTACTGGATCCTATCTCCTCAGGCCGGTCTGTTTAGCCCTTTCTCTTTTCTAGCCCGCGAACCAACCCAGGGGCCCAGCCAGTCGGCCCAGCCCAGCGCAGCCCGTACCTGTTCTCCTTTCCCCTTCCCCACGCCGGCCGTGCCGCTCGCTCGCACGCGCTCGCGCATCGCGCGCCACAAGCCGCCCTAGCCAGCGCGCGCCCGCCTCGGATTCCCCTTGACCCGCGACGTGGCTCATCCTGCGCCGCGTAGGGCTTACCCCGCGCCAGTTTCGCCGCGCCGCACCGCACCGGACGCCTTCCGGGTCGCTCGCGTCGCGACAGCAGCGCCGCCTCGAGCACGCGAGCCCACGCCCGAGCTACGTGTCGAGCATCCCGCCCTTCGGCTGCGCGCGGACGTCGATGATCGTCGCCCCTGCGGGAACCCTAGCCATCGTCGCGTCCATATAAAAGCCGCCTCCTTCTTCCTTTCTCTGGTTCGCCCTCCTTCCACCGCCTCCCGGCCTTGCGCCGCCACCCGCTAATCGTCGCCTTACCTTGCCCCGGCGCGGGCGAGGCCGTCGCCGTCGACAGCAAGCCGCAGAAGGGATCGCCAGTCCGTGGGAGCCGATCGACCGCCGCCGTGTCGCCATCGCCGCCGATCGTCTTCCTCAATTCCGGCCGAGCAGGTGCGCCTCCTCGTGCGCTTGTTCGTGCTCTTGATCCGCCTCGCCGTGGACTTCTTCCTCGGCAAGGATTCATCCGTCTTCTCCCTGCAGATCGCCCGGAACACCATCGTTGCCATCCCAATCTCGCCGCCGCCGGCCAAGTTCGCTGACTTCCACCGTCCCTCTTTCGGCCCGACGCGTCCACCTAGCCCTCGAGCAACCCTAGGTAAGCACCCTCTCCGCGCCGCCTCCCTCTTCCCTAGGCTTGACTGCGCGTAGCGGCTTCCTGTGTTGTTGCCACCGCCGCGCTAGAGCTCGTCGGCGCCGCCTTAGTGTTCCTGCTTGTCCAAGCCTTCCTGTGCCCGGATTCGGTGTTGTTGAGCTTCACGTGGGGTTTCTGGAGGTTTTCCTTTTGGCTTGTGGTGTGATTCGATGGCCGCAACGGCCAGTTCGTCGGTTCGCCATGGCCGCCACCGTGCGCGCTCGTCGCCAGCGTGGTTCCAGCTTTGCGCTCTCTGTTGCTACTTGCCCGTGAGCATCAGTGGAGTTTGGGGTTCCTGTTGGTGGAGTTTTTACTGGGTTTTGCGCGTGCGTGGGTGGTCGAGGTCATGCGCCGCCATGGCCCTACTCCGGCGGGCACATGCTAGGGCGCCGACGGACCGTGTGGGTTGAGTTCGAGGTTCTCTGGTGGCGGCTACACTTGCCCAACCTCTTGAGGAGCTCCGCCTTGCATTCTTGGGGACGCCGGTGCAGTTTCCTCGACGTCCCGACCGAGCGCCGCCGCGACCTAGATCTCGGCGACCTCTTCTCCGATGACCATCGACTCCTAGTCGATGAGGAGGCCCTACTCGGGCGCGGCCGTCCATGCCGGAGCTCGGGGACGGGTTTTGGGGTTCGATTCACCACAGCGCGCGGTAATAGGCGCCGCTCCGGCGATGCGCCGCCGAGCGCCACGGCGGAGGCGAGGGGGCGCCGCCCCTGGCCGATGAGCCGGCGTGGTGGGCAGGGTCCACAGATCGGGACTCCTTCATGAACCCGGTCCTTGCACAGTTCTGCGGTTCGCTGCACTTGGTCCACCGTGCGCCGCTCACTGCCCTGTCTATGGCAGGTGGGTCCGCCCGTGGACCCGCGCAGAGGATATTCCTCTGGAATATGCTCTGGCTGTTTTATTGGTTTTCCAGAAACTGGTTTACCTCCCTGAAACCTTAGAAAATTCATAGTAAATCCATTCCTTGTCCGAAAAATATGAATCCAGTCCCATATTTTTCCTCTCTTCGAGCACTACCTCCTGATATCCTTAGTTGACCCTTGACCCTTTAGGATTCCGGCGTAATCGTCTCATTCGATATCTAGGTTTGTCGTTTAAATAGTAAACCTTATCGTTTTGCGTTGCGGATCGTTCCTTTAGGCGAGGCGTACTACCAGGACCAGCAGGAGGACTTCACGGAGGACTACGACAACGATTGGGACCCAGCCTTGCCAGGCAAGCGCCTACACCCCCTTGACCACTATTGATCCCATGATTTTATACTTGCACTATTTGATTGCATTATTCATTGATGAGCATGTCATACTTCAAATTGCTAGAATTGACCTAAGCCTGTGCCATGCCTTTATACCATATGATAAACCCTAGGACTGCTTTTATTGCATCATCACTGCTTAGCCTGCTAGATTGCATGGTTTCAAATGGGACACTATCACACAATGCTTCTTTGTGTAAAATAAAATATTGAAAAGCTTCAAACATGAGTGTGTGATTTAAAGTAATAAGCTACTTGATTTTGCGGGGGCGGGCGAGGTGGTCACTGTTATGGTGACGAGGAGTTGAGGAGTTGACTTGGAGCTTCTTGGGGAAAGACTCGTTTGTTGTGACTAGTTGGCGAGGATCATGCCGCCTCTAGTGTTTTGTTGAGACGTGGTCGGGACTACCTGCTAGGGTATGATCTCGATTGGTGGAGAGGAAGATGCCCGCCCCGGCAGTATGAGGACCGGTTCCGTGCGATGACCTCACAGGCCGACTTACGTACTTACCACACACCCCTGTATGGGCGGGGCTTGATTTGGATCCTTGTGATGACTGGCATTTAGCCCGTAGGCAGCAGAGGTCGTGTTAGGGGAGTGTGGACCTGTCACTCCCCGATAGGGATACCCCACCTGGCCAGTGGTAGGCCCGTCACAGCTTCAGGACCAACGTCGACCGCGCGGAGGAAGACAATGGAGCCCCATCCTGAAGAAGCGGGAAAGTGCCAGTTGTCACTTGGTGAAGGATCTTGTGAGAAGTCGCGGTGACTAGCTATCCCGCGGATTCTCTGTCTGTGGGTCCAGTTGTACACACTCTGCAGAGTTATGATCTATGCGCATAGCCGTGGCCCCGGTCATGGCCATTTCCCTGTGACTTTGCATGGATTAGTATTTGTTTTCACTATCCTTCCCATCTATTTGTTTTGTACCTGCCCCGAGGCAGTGACAGGGCCGGAGTAGCCCGGTGTAAAATTTGTCCCCGAGAAGGAGATGTTTCTCGGGTCTACATAATAATATGCTTATTTTCGAGACTTCGGTCTCACTTTGTTTTTAAAAAGAAACTCATCATTGTTGCATATCTTTGATTGAAACCCGCATTTATGCAATGAGCCTTTGCCTACTACCTTGTCCACATATCCCTCAATTGCATATGCATTCACCTGGAGTAGCTTGTGGCGCTTGCTGAGTATCCGTACTCACCGTTTGCTACTTCATAGGATGAGCCCGACTACAACTTCGAGGACGTCGACGACGACAGGGAGAACTAGAGGGTCTTCGTCACCTACACTCAAGACTTGCCTGTGGATTTGAGGTCGAGAAGATTCCGCTGCATCGAAGAACTAGTTATCACCTAGTATTTCCTTTCATGTTAGTCTTCCTTGGCCTGCGAGCCATGTCTTGATGTATGGATGATCAATGTACCGTTTGATGGAGATTTATGTTACCTTCTTTGGATCTTATTAATGCTTTATTGTCTATCTTTTGTGGTTATTTGGTATTTACTTGTGAATGGAAGCACATGGTGGCCCTGGGACTATCATAGAGGTGCTAGCGCACCGGGTTTCTACTTAGGTGAAAATTCGGGGCGTCACAGGGCTTCGAAGAAGTCGGCTAAGTCGGCCATACAGGCAGGACCGGAGACCAAGAAGGTTGGCGTCAATGACGAGGACTCCACCAAGACGGCGGTCATCGGGGCAGCTCTGGACCCCAAATAGCAACTCGCGCTCACCAACTTCCTCAAGGACAACCGTGATATCTTCGCTTGGAAACCGTCTGACATGCCAGGTATCCCAAGGAGGTTGGTTGAGCACTCTCTTCACGTCGACGCCAACGCCAAGCAGATTCGTCAGCGCCTTCGCCGCTTCACCCCCGATAAAAAGGAGGCCATTAGGACTGATCTAGCCAAGTTGCTAGCAGCCGGCTTTATTAAAGAAGTCTTCCATCCCGAGTGGTTGGCTAACCCAGTTCTTGTAAGAAAGAAATCTGGAGAGTGGCGTATGTGCGTAGACTACACAGACCTGAATAGGTTCTGTCCTAAAGACCCATTCGGGCTCCCTCGCATCGATCAAGTTGTAGACTCCACCGCTGGTTGCAAGTTATTAAGCTTTCTTGATTGTTACTCCGGCTATCACCAGATTCCACTTAACGTGGATGATTGCATTAAGACTTCATTTATTACTCCCTTCGGGGCTTATTGTTATCTGACTATGCCTTTCGGCCTCAAGAACGCAGTAGCACGTACCAGCAGTGTATACAAGGCTGTCTCAAGGATCAGCTCCGCCGACGCAAAGTCGAGGCCTACATCGATGATGTGGTTATCAAGACCTGGGAAGGCGATGACCTCATTGCCGACCTGAAGGACGTCTTTGACGCTCTACGAGAATACGACATGAAGCTGAACCCTGAGAAGTGTGTATTCGGCGTGCCTTCGGGCAAACTGCTCAGATATATACTCACTCACCGGGGTATTGAAGCAAACCCTGAGAAGGTGGAGACGATTCTGAGGATGCCGACTCCTCAGAATATCAAGGACGTGCAGAAACTCTCCGGGTGCATGGCGGCACTCAGCCGCTTCATCTCGCGACTCGGTGAGCGTGGCCTTCCCTTTTTCAAGCTCCTGAAGAAACACGACAAGTTCGTCTGGAACGATGAGGCCAAACAAGCTTTTGAAGATCTCAAGTTGTACCTGAGCACACCACCGACCCTGGTTCCCCCAGGAGACAATGAGCCTTTGTTGCTATATGTCGGCGTCACCACCCATGTGGTCAGTGCGGCGCTGGTGGTGGAACGAGAGGAAGAAGGCCATGTCCAGAAGGTACAGCGCCCTGTCTACTTCGTCAGTGAAGTTTTGTCAGCATCCAAAGTCAAATACTTCCACATCCAGAAGATCATCTATGCCCTGCTCATGGCATCACGCAAGTTAATCCACTATTTCCAGTCTCACCCAATCACCATGGTTACTTCTTACGGGATTGGAGAAGTGCTCTACAACAGGCAGTCTACAGGCAAGATCTCCAAGTGGGCCATCGAGTTGAGCACTTATGATTTATCCTTCAAGCCCCAGACGGCTATTAAAGGCAAAGCTCTTGCCGACTTCATCGCCGAGTACATGGAGACTCAAATACCGGCTAAGCCCGAGACGTCCGAGTCATGGACGTTGTTCTTCGACGGCTCCCTGCAGCTCATGGGCGCGGGGGCTGGCATTCTCCTTGTTTCTCCCCAAGGTGATGAGCTCTCCTACGTTCTTCAACTCCACTTCAAGGCATCCAACAACGCGGCAGAGTATGAGGCGTTGCTTCACGGGTTAAAGATCGCTGAGTCTATCGGCGTCCGTCAGCTAACTGCCAAAGCGACTCCATGCTGGTAGTCAAGCAAGTTAATAAGGAATGGGACTGCCTTGATGATACAATGAGGGCCTACCTCCAAGAAATTCGCAAGATGGAATCCTGCTTTGACGGCCTGGAAGTTGTCTACATCCGTCGAGAGTTTAATCACAAAGCCGACTTTTTAGCCAATAAAGGCTCGAGTCGAGACCCAGTTTCTCCAGGGGTTTTTCTTCAACTCATACACCACCCTTCGGTCACGAAGGAGAAAGCCGAGTTAGCTACTCGCCCGCCGATTGACACGGGTAGTCCTGAGGAACAGCTTGAGGCTATGAATATTGATTTGGCGACTCCGTCAGAGCAAGACGACTGGATGGCACCGTTTACCGAGTGGTTGGTTCAAGGGAAGCTACCGACAGATACAGCACAAGCCGAGCAAATCCTCAGGAAAAGCAAGCTTTATTTCGTCGTTAAAGACACACTGTACCACAAGAGTGCAAAAGATATATATATGAAGTGTGTTCCAATCTCCAAGGGTAAAGAGCTGTTGCAGGACATTCACTCGGGAGTCTGCGGCAATCACGCAGCGGCTAGAACCCTGGTGGCTAAGGCCTATCGGCAAGGTTTCTTCTGGCCCACTGCCAGTCGGGACGCGAAGCATATCGTCAGGACCTGCGAAGGATGCCAGTTTTTCGCTCGGCAAGCTCATGTACCGGCTCAGGAACTACAAACAATACCCCTGTCATGGCCATTTGCAGTCTGGGGGCTAGACATGGTCGGCCCTTTCCAGAAGGCCAAGGGAGGCTACACTCATCTGTTGGTCATGGTTGACAAGTTTACCAAGTGGATTGAAGCTACTCCGATCAAGGATCAGACGGCAAGCAAGGCAATCGAGTTCGTGCGCAGCGTCATCTTCAGGTTTGGTGTCCCTAACCGCATCATCACGGATAATGGGCCCAATTTCAAAGCCGCCAAGTTCCAAGAGTTCTGCGACGACGTCGGGATCAAGGCATGCTACGCCTCACGCTCCCACCCCGAGTCCAACGGACAGGTCGAGCGGGCCAATGGCATGATTCTTCAAGGTATCAGACCGCGCGCATTTGACCGACTAAAGAAGTATGCGTCCAAGTGGATCGACGAGTTACCATCCGTGTTATGGGCCCTGCGCACCACTCCAAGCTCGGCAACCGGCCAAACACCCTTCTTCATGGTCTACGGTGCGGAGGCGGTTCTTCCGACTGAGTTGGACCACGGCGCTCCCAGGATCGAGTTCTTCAATGAAGCTAGAGCAGAAGACCAGCAGTCATTAGCGATTGACATGCTGGAGGAGGAGCAGGATCGCGCTTTCTTCAAGTCGGCCAAGTATCAGCAAGCAATGAGGCGATATCACCAGAAACACGTTCATGACCGTTCGTTCCGAGTTGGTGACCTCGTCCTCAAGAAGATATTAACCACCGAAGGCCGCCATAAGTTGTCCCCCATATGGGAGGGGCCTTATGTCGTAGCTGAAGTCACTCGGCCGGGGGCTTATCGGCTGACTACCGAAGACGGTACCCCGCTGCAGAGTTCCTGGAACATCAATCAGCTACGTCGCTTTTTTGCTTGACTTATTCTGTACTCGTCATTTGCTCAATAATAATCATCCCTCTTTCGTCATATTTGCGTTAATTCATTTTTGTCTCGTATGTTATGTTTTGAGTCTCTCTTTAAGCTAGCAAGTTGGTGAATTTTTCCCTGTCACGCCAACTCACATCAGGCTCCTGCTCACACTCTAACACTGACGGGTTAACGCATTCTGTTGCTAACACCCTAGGTTAACGAGTTCGGCTGAGTCACAACCGAGTTCGCCGTCCGCGGACTTCATTTATACTTAACGCTTTCAGAAGGGCAATATTGAACTACTCATACGAGGCATTATAATATAATTACTGACTACATAAAAACAACCTGTTCCAACATTATATATATACATCCTGCTGTTTTTACAAAGGTTTTTGCAGACTCGGCATTTTCACCGAGTTCACGGATCCACCGACACTTCCGAAATCATGGCGATCGCCGTGGCCCTTGTCTCTGCGATGATCTGCCGAGCTTTTGCTCGGTCCCCGGCGAAGCCCGTCTTCAAGCGCTCTTCGTCGATCCGAGGGTAGTGGGACTTCACCTTGCCCAGCACCACGCCAGCACACATGCGAGCGACGAACTCGCAGTGCTTCTTCATCTCCAACGGCACCTTCTCCAGCAATTCGGCCAACGGGCGGTCTCCTCTACGCTCGGCAGTCGGGTAGACGTACTGCACGACCTCCTGCCCGCTCAGCCCAAGCTCCGCATACTCGTCCTTAAGTTTGTCCAGTTCCTCTGCACGACACGAAGACTGTTAGCTGCCATTGTTGGTGCTTTCTAGGTGCACATTTTATATGACAAATATGGTGTTTTTAATACTTTATTATATCATAATTGCTAACAATTAACCCCCATTATCATATATATGCGTAGTTTCTGTGTATTCGGAAGATTTGCAGGAAACAGGTGAAAATCAAGAGACTACGAGTAAAGAGCTGCCGGAGGCCCGAAGAACGAGGAAATTGGAGTCCGTGCCGGTCGGCACGGCCCGTGTGCCGACCGGCACCATGGAGGTCGGGCCCCAAACTTGAAGCCCACTCGGAGAATATGAAGCCCAGAAGAAATATCAGAGTCGGAGTCGATGGAATCGAGCTCACAACCGAAAGAGACTATAAAGAGGAGATCTTGGTCGCGAAGTAAAAGGGGGAGAGACAGACATACAGAGGTTTTGACCTAGGTTGAAGGTTGTGGCGGCGAAGACGGCGATCACCGATCATCACCACCAAAAAGGAAGACTGTGCCGACCGGCACACCGCCGTGCCGATCGGCACCTGTGGGACCACGCCAAAATCCTGCGTCCTACTGTACCCATGTTCATGTGTTGCAGTATGATGCGTGAGTAGATCTCGTATTCTCTCCGCGGCGAGGGGAATCTGGTTATGTAACTCTCACGCTTACAATACTCTTTTGATGTGTTTGGTCTATGTGATGCTTTGAACTCGTATCCGATCAATACGTGTTTATTACATAGTGCAAGAAACCAGTGGGGAGCTATTAGTACCTTGTCGTGACAGGATCGGGGCGAACGAAACCACCATGTCTTGTAGAATACTAAACCTATCAATTGAACCATGACCTGAGTTGCATGCCAGTACCCCAAACCATAGGAGAGAATCCTTTCATAACCCTGATACAACCGCAGGCCCCTTTCATCTCTAGCTGTTAACCACCCTTTCCACACACACCCTTGCCATATTAATTTAGTAGTTTAAATAATAGTTTAAGTCCCGCTTGTTCTCTGTGGTTCGATATTAAACCTTAGAATACTCTAAGGGAAAAAGTGCTACAACTGTACACCGTCCTCTTGCGGTATATAAGTGGGTGCGTACAAACGACCAACAAGCACGTTTTCTGGCGCCGTTGCCGGGGAACAAGCCAGTTCTTTTACTATTTATTTATTCTACTAACCTCTAATCCTCTCTTTTCTAGTTTGTTTTTGTGTTTTCTTTCTGTGTTTTCAGGATGGGTACTCCTGAATCGGCTCATACGGTTAGGGAGCATTCACTACCGTCTCCGGGATTGCTGATTCCACAAACTTCCGATGAGAAAGTCACTGCTTCGTCATACGTTCTCAACCCGACCATCATCAAAATAGTCGAGAACAGCAAATTCTCTGGGACGAAGGACGAGAACCCGTACACACATCTGCAAGATCCAGAAGTTCTCTGTCAGACCTTTAAGCATGAGGGAGTGCCTCAGAATTGGTACAAATGGTTGCTATTTCCATTCTCTCTAGATGGAAGAGCAAAGATTGGTATAAATCTGCAGCCCGTGAAGCTAAGGGAAACTGGGATAAGCTTGTAGGAAATTTCTGTTTGCATTTCTTCCCGCTTCTGAAGGTGCAGAAACTGAGAAGAGAAGTGGTTAACTTCGAGCAAATGAAAGAAGAGACCCTCACGCAAGCATGGTTACGCTTCAAATCTTTATTGAAGCAAGGCCCCGATTTGGGCATGGATGATAACTTAACTGCTCAGACATTCTACATGTCTCTTAAAGGAACCTCCAGGATGCATTTGGATAGTTCAGCTGGAGGGAGTTTCCTCGACTTGACTGCTACTGCAGGTCTGGATCTTTTGAGTAAGATATCAAAGACTGAAGCTATGCATAGGCATTGGGAAGAATTCCAAGAAGATCCAATTCCCCCTGAAGGGTCGATGCTAGCAAAAGGTTCTTTGGATTTGAGAGCTGAAGCGGAAAGCTGTACAGTATCCGAAGTGGGATTAACAGTAAGAACGGAAGAACCAGCGCAAGGCGATCTAAAAAGACCCAGATTGGAGGAGGTGCCGACCGGAACGGCGTCTGTGCCGACCGGCACACTGAAGCCCATCGTGCCGACCGGCACATCTCCCGTGCCGACCGGCACGTTGCCTGCTGTTAAAGGGGTTTCCAAGACTGAAGCTGCAATATTAGAGGAGCACGAGAACAGCTTCGTGAATAAATTTCCAAGACCAGTAGGAGATCCAACCTTAAGCAATGCTAAACCATTGGACGAGTTTGAACCGTTGGATTGGATTCCCATTGATTTCAGCTCAAATCTGCTAAGTATGAGGAGAACATATGATCCGAGGTATGCCTCTTCTACAGGAATTCAGTATAACTTCCCTAAAGACACTAGAACTTCGGAAATACTGGACAATGTCATCATTGGTGAAGTATTGGGGAAATTGTATAAGGATGATATGGAAATTGATCAGATGGAGGTTCAACAAGCAAAGAAACTATTTGATAGTTGTTTTGTCCCATCGCCGTATGAAGGATTGTGCGGAGTATATGCAGTTGGCCTTACGGAACGAACGGAAGTTGATCCTTACATACCGTGCGAGATTGGATATAGAAGCTTTCCTAAAGCATTATGTGATTTTGGTTCCCGCGTCAGTTTGATGACGTATGAAGCATTCATGGATATGCCTTATGACATAAAAGGAAGATTGTTAGGAACCGAGCTTGAGCTAATCATGGCGGATGGAAGGAGAGCCAAACCACTGGGAGTTATCAAAGATCTAAACATCGAGGTGAAAAAGAATACTATTCCGGTGGATATTTTTGTTCTTGATAAAGGTGAAGTTGGAGTCGAAGATATTATTTTGGGAAGACCTTTCTTAAAGCTTGTACGAGCCGTAATAGATGCTGGAAAAGGTCACCTCAAATTGACTCTGGGTGGAGAGGAAGTCCTCTTTGAATTCGAAGACCCACCCGTCGTTCAAGAAAGTGACGACCCACCCTCTCTCCAAGAATTCTTCACAGAAAAAGACGAAGAAATTAGTTCAGGATACTCAGACCCGTTAAACAAACTGTTTGCGAAGTCAGATAAAGAAGAGGCCGAGATTCAGGACTGTGCCGACCGGCACGTGCCCTGTGCCGATCGGCACAGCTGTGGTGCCGACCGGCACGTAGGTGAAAATCCTCAATTTGAGCCTTTGGGTAATCTGGATCCTGGTGCAGCACCAGAAGTAGAACAGAAGCCACTTCCTGACGGTCTGAGATACGAATACTTAGGCAAAGATAAAACTTATCCCGTCATCGTCAATAGTGCTTTGAATGAAGAAGAGACAACACGATTGCTTGCTGTTCTGAGAAAATACAAGAAGGCGATCGGATATTGTCTTGATGATATCAAAGGAATAAGTCCAGCTTTTTGCACACATAAGATCAATCTTGAAGAATCAGCTAAGCCAGTCGTTGAAGGCATGCGAAGACTGAAAGAGGGCATGAAGGAAGTTGTGAAGAAAGAAGTGCTGAGACTTCTTAATGCAGGAATGATTTATCCAGTTGCTGATAGTGAATGGGTGAGTCCAGTACATTGCGTGCCAAAGAAAGGAGGACTAACAGTCGTGCCTAATGAGAATAATGAGCTGATCCCTCAACGGACAGTTACAGGATGGCGAATGTGCATTGATTACAGGAAACTGAATACCGCTACAAAGAAAGACCATTATCCATTACCGTTCATCGATGAGATGCTTGAAAGGTTAGCCAAGAACTCTTATTTTTGCTATCTCGACGGTTATAGTGGTTTCTTTCAAATCCCTGTTAGACCTGAAGATCAGCATAAGACCACTTTCACTTGTCCTTATGGAACTTATGCTTATCGACGAATGCCATTCGGTCTTTGCAACGCACCAGCCACATTTCAGAGATGCATGAATGCTATATTTGCTGAATTCATTGAAGACATTATGGAGGTATTTATGGATGATTTCTCTGTTCATGGTACTGATTTTGATCACTGCTTAGCAAATTTAGAGAAAGTACTAAAGAGGTGCGTAGAAGTTGATCTGGTTCTTAATTGGGAGAAATGTCACTTCATGGTAACCGAAGGGATTGTCTTGGGGCATGTTATTTCTAACCGAGGTATTGAAGTAGACAAAGCTAAAATATCCACAGTTGAAAGGTTGCCACCACCTACTGATATTAAGACACTACGCAGTTTTCTTGGACATGCAAATTTTTATCGTAGATTTGTGAAGGATTATTCAAAGATTGCTAAGCCATTAACAGAATTGCTGCAAAAGGATGTTGAATTTGAGATGAATGATGAAAGGCTTACTGCTTTCCGGAAGTTGAAAGAAGCGTTATGTTCGGCACCTATTATGCAACCTCCGGATTGGAATTTACCTTTTGAGATTATGTGCGATGCAAGTGATTATGCAGTAGGTGCAGTTCTTGGACAACGAAAAGAAGGTAAAGTGCATGCTATCTACTATGCTAGTAAAACTCTTAATGAAGCCCAGATTAATTATACAACAACAGAGAAAGAGATGCTAGCTGTTATATTTGCTTTTGAGAAATTTAGATCCTACATCCTCAATTCTAAGGTCATTGTTTATACGGATCATGCTGCTATTAGATATCTTGTCTCTAAAAAGGAATCGAAACCTAGATTGCTTCGTTGGGTTTTGATGTTACAAGAGTTTGATCTGGAAATTAGAGACAAGAAAGGGGTTGAGAATTCAGTAGCAGATCATCTGTCTCGCTTGACGCTTGAGAACAAGGAGGGATGCATTGGTGATGCCATGGCGCAAGAGCAGCTATTTCGAGTTAAGGATCATCGAGAATCATGGATGCAAGACATCATAAACGGATTCAAAGGGAAGCTAGATGATTGTAACAAGAATTCAAGAAAGAAGATTGTCAGTGAGATGCGAAAATTCATATGGGATGATCCTTATTTATACAAATATTGTGAAGATTGAGCTGTTCGAAGGTGCGTACCTCGCGACGAATGCGAAAGCATATTGGAAAAATGCCATTCATCTGAGTATGGTGGACATTATGGACACTTTCGAACACAAGCAAAGGTATGGGCTAGTGGATTTTATTGGCCTTCGATGCATGAAGATGCGAAAAGGTATGTAGCTAGATGCCCTCAATGCCAAAGAATTGGAAACGTTAATGCTCGTAATGCTATGCCTTTGAAGTATAACTTGCAAGTTGATATATTCGATGTTTGGGGCATGGATTTCATGGGACCGTTTGTTAATTCTCATGGTTATGAATATATTTTGGTTGCTGTGGATTATGTCTCAAAATGGGTAGAAGCAATACCATGCCGAGTCAGTACAACCCATGAATCCAAGGTAATGTTGAATGAGTGCATATTTCCAAGATATGGTGTTCCTAGAGTCATTATCACAGATGGTGGAACTCATCTTACCGGACATGAGTTTACTAAAGCCTTGAAGAAGATGGGTATTGAGCATCGAATTGGAACAGCCTATCATCCACAGACCAATGGCCAAGCAGAAACTTCTAATAAGCAGTTGAAAGGAATTCTGCAGAAAATTGTTACAAGAGAAGGAAAGGATTGGTCAAACAAGTTGAATGGCGCACTTTGGGCTTATCGCACAGCATTCAAGACACCAATAGGTATGACACCCTATCAATTCGTCTATGGAAAGACTTGTCATTTGCCTGTAGAGTTAGAACATAGAGCATATTGGGCAATCAAAGAGATGAATTTGGATTTAGATGCTGCTGCGGTAAAAGAAAGATTCAAATTAGTGAACTCGAGGAAATGCGCTTAAAGGCTTATGAGAGTGCAGCAATCTATAAAGAAAAAACAAAGAAGTGGTATGATAAGAAGCTTTTGAAAAAGGAATTTCATGAAGGAGATAGAGTGCTTCTATTCAATTCAAGATTTCGGTTATTCGGTAAAGGCAAATTGAAAAGTAAATGGGATGGACCGTATCTTGTTCATAAAATTCTCCCTTCCGGAGCTGTTGTCATCATGGATGGAAAGCAAAATACATACACGGTGAATGGCCAACGGCTAAAGGTATATCTTGAACCCGACACTTTTGAATTAAAGTCATTTGATATATATTTTGTGAATTGAGTGATTGGGTGGTCGAGCTTAACGACGTAAAACAAAAGCACTGTTGTATTTACTGTTTTTCTGTGTGTTTTGTGATTTTATTGAGTCGTTCGAGGCAACTTTGCCTCCGTGCCGACCGGCACAGCATGTGCCGATCGGCACGATAGAGTCCGTGTCGTTTTGAGTCGAGTTTTTGCCCTTCCTCCAAGACATGCTTCGATGACTTCCAAATTTAAGAGATAGAGTCCGGTTCGATCAAGAGAATTAAGGATATATATATGAAGGAGTTGTCTCGGATCTCAGCATCAAAAAAATCGAGCGCCGCCGGAGTTCCCACCAAACCCTAGAGCAGAAAACAATGCAAGGCGGCGAAATCGGAAGCGGAGGCGACGGTGCCGACCGGCACGCCGGAGGTGCCGACCGGCACGAAGCCGTACTTTCGCCAATGAGCCCAACTCTGCCATGGGAGAGCAACAGGAGCCTCAACCCCACCGAGGACGATCCAATCGTCTGGTCGCACCTGAAGCAACGATGGATGATGAAGAGTGAAGCGGACGCGTTCAATAGAGAGAAGAAGGAGATGGATGAAGCCCTTCGGAAGAAGGTTCGAGAAGTGCTGGTACGCAAAGGTAAATCCAAAGTTGATGATAGCACACCGGTCTCCGATAGGTATACAATGGATCGACTTCTCGCTATGGAACGTCCTTTCACATATGATGATCTTATCACCTTTGAATCGATCCTTACTGATAGCGAGAAGGAAGAGTTAGACAAAGACTGCTTTCTGACCATCCATAGGTCTAGGCTGAACGATGGAAGGAACCCTGATAGATGTGCCGACCGGCACAGGCGTTGTGCCGATCGGCACAGTACACTACCACGCGTCCTGACCGACTGGGAAGACCTCCAAGAGAAGATTCTGCACAAGAACACCAGAGGTTTCGGATGTAAGTGTTTTTACTGTATGAAAGACCATCAGAGGCAGATTGAGAATTATCTAGCAGATCCTGAATGCATCCCTGCTACTTTCGTCTTTGATGATGGCTTTCCCGTTGCTAAAGGGCGCATGACCCCTAAAGAGATCAACGATGAAATTCAGAGGCGTATTGACAGGGACAATGCTGCAAAGAGGAGAGCACGCAACCTGGCAGATCTAGAAGCGTATTTTGCAAAGAACGGTGGGTGTGCCGACCGGCACGGCCCTTGTGCCGATCGGCACGACGTCAAGGTTGTGAATTTCATTGAAATATCTGATGATTCCTCTGATGATGAGCCAGACCCTAAGCGATCAAAAGAAGTAGAGGAAGTTCGGCGTTCCGCTCGTCTTTCTTCAAAGCCAAGAGCCAGATATACCTCGGAATCAGTGAGTTATATAGAGGCATCCCCTGCACATGAACACCCATTAGCTAATCTTGTTGCAAAGGATGAAGAAGATCCCGAAGAGGATCCAGAAGAAGATCCTGAGGAAGAACCAATGGAAGATGAGCCAGAACCTACTAATTCCAAACCACCCAGTGCAGAAGGAGCTACAGGAGACCTTGCAGGAGCTCAAGGAAGTGCAGGACCGCGTCATCAGGTGAATGGTGCCTCGTGCCGATCGGCACGGGCGCCGTGCCGACCGGCACCTCGGGGTTTTGACAGAAACTCGCCCCTGAGAGATGAACGTCATGATCGTCCTGCCAACTGCTGTCCAATCTGCAGAAGAAACATCGAACGTCTCTATTATGATATGGAGAGATGCTATAGGCACCATCGGGACATTGATATAAGGATTGATGACATGGAGAGCATGGCCGCGGCGGATTACTCTTTTCTCATGAGGAACATTCGAAGCATCTTTAGCATATTGAGGAGGCATGGCATTTCGGATTAGGTTGGTCTAGTCGTTTTTCTTTTGCAATAGGGACATTGCAAGGTTTGAGTGTGGGGGATTCGCCCTTACACTTCTTAAGGTCGTTTGCTTCGATTTAGTATGGTTTGAGTTAGTGTGTGAAAGTGTGAGAGTTTTTCTTAGAGAGATTTGAGATGGTGTGCTTAGTCAAGCTTCGAGGTCAAGAATTATTGCAACGTCTTGAATAAAGTTAGTGTTAGTTGTCGAAATGTTACCCCATATTCTTGACTTTGTTTTTGACGACCGTTTTGCCAATCTACTTGAGTTCATTGAATAATCGCTTGGCTTTATATACCCACTTTTCGAAAACCCCTTCTATCATCATAAGTTGAAGCATGTAGCTAAGGATTTGATTTTGTACCTATTACACTAAGCCAAGTGAGATGAGAGAAGCCTACACATAAACCTTTTGATAGGAAGACGTCTTTGTCAACTCTTTGCTCTTGATTACGACTAAGCTAGAAGGGAGAAGTTTCATTTGTTCATCTCAGTTTGCTAGCCATCTATCATCAAAATTCTTTCTACGCAAAAACCGATATTTCATCGTTTCTCCCTCCTCCTTGATACAACCTACAAGCAAATGTGGAGTATAAACAGATTTCGTTCCAAAATATGCTCTGATAGCAGTCTGCAAGGAAATAAACGAAGAAAAAGAAGGAGAAGAATTAAATTGGTCAGGTGCCGACCGGCACAGCCTGTGCCGATCGGCACAAAAGGAAAATAAAGGAAAATGGTCAAAAAGAAAGAGAATAATGAATATCAAAGGAAGCAGACTGCAGAAAGAGTTAAATTCTAAAAAGATCTGTATATGCTCCAGGCTTGATCCCTTCTTAATTCTATGTCATTCATTCTCGATTGTTTCCTTTTCCCTTGATCCTTGTGCTTATAATCTGAATTCCTATGATGAAAACTCCCTTTTAGAAGGCATGATTGAGCGAATTGTTGACTTAGTTGTTCTTTCGATTCAATTTGGTTATATTACTTTCCAAGATCCACAAAAGAGCCTTATATTGTAGAATAGGAGAGGGAAGGAAATACATTTGAGCGATTGAGTGAAGTCTGAAGCTTTTGCATTCTTCTTACTCGATATGAAGGGAGATAAAAATATTCGTTTGATAAGCCTTGTGATTGATTTGGTCGACTCAAGTTTTGAGGTGAAACTGTTTTCAAAAATCGAGAGAAAGTCTTGTGGAGGGATACTAATTCGACGAGATGATTGACAATGGCTAAGTTGAAGACTTGTGAGAGTTTTTGCTTCTTGACATGACGAAAGCACGGTGATGATTTTCTTGATTCGTGTTGCTCGAGGACTAGCAATGATTTGAGTGTGGGGGAGCTGTTGGTGCTTTCTAGGTGCACATTTTATATGACAAATATGGTGTTTTTAATACTTTATTATATCATAATTGCTAACAATTAACCCCCATTATCATAAATATGCGTAGTTTCTGTGTATTCGGAAGATTTGCAGGAAACAGGTGAAAATCAAGAGACTACGAGTAAAGAGCTGCCGGAGGCCCGAAGAACGAGGAAATTGGAGTCCGTGCCGGTCGGCACGGCCCGTGTGCCGACCGGCACCATGGAGGTCGGGCCCCAAACTTGAAGCCCACTCGGAGAATATGAAGCACAGAAGAAATATCAGAGTCGGAGTCGATGGAATCGAGCTCACAACCGAAAGAGACTATAAAGAGGAGATCTTGGTCGCGAAGTAAAAGGGGGAGAGACAGACATACAGAGGTTTTGACCTAGGTTGAAGGTTGTGGCGGCGAAGACGGCGATCACCGATCATCACCACCAAAAAGGAAGACTGTGCCGACCGGCACACCGCCGTGCCGATCGGCACCTGTGGGACCACGCCAAAATCCTGCGTCCTACTGTACCCATGTTCATGTGTTGCAGTATGATGCGTGAGTAGATCTCGTATTCTCTCCGCGGCGAGGGGAATCTGGTTATGTAACTCTCACGCTTACAATACTCTTTTGATGTGTTTGGTCTATGTGATGCTTTGAACTCGTATCCGATCAATACGTGTTTATTACATAGTGCAATAAACCAGTGGGGAGCTATTAGTACCTTGTCGTGACAGGATCGGGGCGAACGAAACCACCATGTCTTGTAGAATACTAAACCTATCAATTGAACCATGACCTGAGTTGCATGCCAGTACCCCAAACCATAGGAGAGAATCCTTTTCATAACCCTGATATAACCGCAGGCCCCTTTCATCTCTAGCTGTTAACCACCCTTTCCACACACACCCTTGCCATATTAATTTAGTAGTTTAAATAATAGTTTAAGTCCCGCTTGTTCTCTGTGGTTCGATATTAAACCTTGGAATACTCTAAGGGAAAAAGTGCTACAACTGTACACCGTCCTCTTGCGGTATATAAGTGGGTGCGTACAAACGACCAACAACCATCAAATGCAAGGAAGTCGGGATATACACACTCACCTTTGTGGTTCGTCATGAGCAATGTTTGCTGAGCGGTCATCTGTGAGATCTCCTCCTCCTTCGTTGCGAGCTGTTTCTCCAGAGCTTTATACTTCTTCTTCAAGTTGTCGAGCTCCTCCGAAGACGTCTTCCATTCGGCTTGCTTGTTCCTCAAGGTTTGAACAGCAATCTTCTCCGCATCGATGGCCTTGTTCAGCTCTTCAAAGTAGGTCTTCTCTTTGTCCTTTTGGGACTCAATTTGGGTTTGAGCCTGAGTGAGCTGACCTTGCATCTCGACAAGTTCGGCTTCTTTAGCTTTATAAGCCTGGTTCAGCTTGCCGACCTGTTCGTTCAGCGCTTCGGCCCTGGATTTCGCACGCTCCAAGTCCTCTGAGGTGGACGGAACTGCCGATGTGACAGGATATCAAATAACTGACTTGTATAGTCGAGGCTTGGTAAAGCTTTACGATATACTCACCGGTCGTCTTCATCGCCAAGTTCTTCTCCTGCTGCAGCTGCTGGATGAGCTCATCTTTTGCCATGGCCTCGGCCAGCAGAGTCTTCAATTGTTTCTCCATGGCTGTTTGCTTCTCCAGCTGCGTCTTCATGCCACGGATTATTTGGTCTTTCGCCTTCAAGCTCTCCTCCGTCGCCTATTCAACAAGATCTTCAGTCCAAGAAAGAACTTCCAAGATAAAGACAACACGCTGTACTCTACTTACATTGAACACAGTGTTGAGCGCAGTGTGATGATGGTGGAAGCTCGTCGCATTGTTGAACTCTGCATGTGCTCCATTTAGCAGATGGTCGTCAACCTGTTTCAGCAGTCGGCAGAGCTCAGATTCTTCAACAGCTTGCTCTTCTTCCACTCGGGAAACAGTCTGTTCACTCGGCACTGCAAGAGTTGCAGTTTTCTCCACTGCAGCTGTGGTTGTTTCTGGAACAATTGTCTCAGCAGCTCCAGCAGTCGACGGGGCGGCTATTGCAGCCTCTGGTGGTACATCACCTTGTGTGCCTGCCTCCCCTTCAGCACGGCACTCCCCTTCAGCAGTATGCCTCTCTTCATGGCTGTTGGCGGTTCTTATGCGATAAAATTAAATTCATTAATTCCGCAAGCGCACGGATCACCATTGTAGCATTTCACCTTGGAGTATTCCAGAGTTATCGTATTTATATTTCCGCAGGGAAGTAGAGCAAAAGGGTGCTGAACAGTAGCAATGCACTGGATAATTTGGAGAAAGACATAATGTATCAACTATACTTGAGACGGGGGTAAGATAGGCATGATATATTTAGGTGGCACACACATCCTCAAATCCAAGGTAATAAAAGAAAAACTGTAGTATACATTTGGGAGAGCAACGAGATAGAGCTAAGGCTACCTGTATGTTTACCTAGTATTTACTCTTTCTAATAGTCTAATCTACAAAGGTTATCTACTCTAGTTAAGATCACACACATACAAGTCATGTCGTTTCGGGGCACACACGTGCTAGGTCAACCGATGATGCTAGTTCAAACCTAGGGAACCGTATGCTATAATTAAGACCCTGCTGAGTCCAACCCGGACGTGGTGGATTACAGAGACCGGTGCAGCTGTCACATACACTCGCGGCTACCATCCTCCGTTGGGTTGGATGCCAAACGTGCATAGTCCAAGATCTAAGCGCCACGCTTACAACCCGCCTAGAGGAACTACTCTTGATCAACGGAGCAGTCCTATCTAAGAATAAACAAGCACAGATTTCACACGACGTCATCTCGACGAAGGCACTCTACGTACTTGCGTACTCCAACAATCACGAATCCCACAACAAGACTTCTACGAGCACTTACTTAACAGAATAAATAAACTAAATAGAAAAGAATTACTAAAAGAAATAAATAAAGATAAAACTAATTATTGAATAAAATAATATCTCAAAAGAGTAAGGATACAAAGAACTATACCGAACTCCGAGAATACTCCGGAAGCCCGAGAGAGCTCTCACTCTACTCTACTCTACTCTAACTCTCAAAGCTACTACTAAACTAACGAACACTTGGATGAAGTGTGATGGTGCGAATTGCTTCGGAGGCCGAGGGGTCCAATTTATAGGTCTCCAAGGCGGTGGAAGCACGTCTGCCGACTTTGGAGAGACGGCGCCGCCAAAGCCGGCCGGCCGGCCTAGGGGGGTGGCCGGCCGGCCGTCCCTTCTGGCGGTTTGCCACCGACTTCTGCCTCAACGCTCCAGATCACTCCCTGAAGGCGGTCTAAAGGTCGGCTAGTTGCTGGGGTCGGCAGAATTGAAGTGAGGGCCAAGTAAAGGCCCAAATGGCCCACCTCTGATAAGTCGGCGCAAATCCGCTGGGTTGGGCCTTGAATTATGTGTTGTGGACCAGTTTCCAGCCCACTGGAGGAAGTCTGGGGCCTGCGGCCACCAGGTGGGGCCGGCCAGCCTAGGGTGGGGCCGGCCAGCCAGGGATTTTCCCTGGCTGGGCCCACTTTTCTCCATTATTCACTCCTGCATCCAAATATCCACCAAAACCTGTGGAGTAGCATTATTCCTATCTACTATGCACAAAATCTTGGTGTTATACATTTATTTACCGGTAGGGTGGCAGTCAAATCATGGTTTAATGACCGCCAACAATGGCCAGCGCCAACTACATGATGTACTTCTTCGGCTTCATCACCGCGTCCTTCTTGGCTACTTGCTCCGGCACCAGTCAAGTCGGGCAACTCGGCGTTTCTCTGCGGGTTCTCCTCTTCAGGCATGTCTTCAGTCCGGCTGGCTGTGCTCCCGCCAGGACCCAAGTCCTCGATGAGCGCTCCCCCGCTCATGAACGACTGCTCTGCAGTCTCCTGGATGGGCGTTTCACCTCTTCGCGGACTTGGAGGAGCGTCTCGCTCTGGCTCATCAGTCGGCACTTCAGTACAGGGAGACCTGCAGTTACACAAGTCATCAGTTGGATTCTTCTTCGCAGTTCTCACTCGACAACACTTGTGAGATTCACTTACAGTGTGGAGAGGGTGAGGTTGATACGGTCTTCATATGATACTTCCCTGGGAGCAGAGGCACCCCTTTGGCCATCTTGCTCACCTGAGGTTCCCTCTGGGGCTCGGCTTTCTTGGGTCTTTGGAGGCGTTCTTCGGCTTCGTGGCGACGGCGATGCAGAAGGGCTCACAGTCATAGTGGCCCTGCGTGATTCATACACGATTATTCCACCACTCGGGTTCGAGGATGAGGCTCCCCGAGTGGTCGGCCGTTGTACGTCTCTCTTCGTTTTCTTCAGTGGAGGTGGGACGGGCAGCGACTCCTCCACTCGGTCTTCTCCAGCATCTTGCTGAGGGGTCTCTCGACTCTCTTCTTCGTCGTCGCTCGGTATAGCTGCATCAATGGCAGCATCCGCGGAGTTTCTCTCCTCTTCACTTGAGTCGATGTCCATGATGTCTTTTCCCCTTTTCTTCTTGGGAGCAGGCTTGACATGCATGGGCTCGCTAGGTCCATCCGAGCGAAATTCAATCTCCATAGCCTGCACGAAATCATATACTTGGATACATTACAACAAAGGCAGAATGAGTTACATAGGTATTGACCTCAGATAAGTATACTTACAGGTGGAGGGGGATCCTTGATATGATAGCCAACTATGGGTGGTACCTCCACTTCAGTCCCAACAGCGAAGAAATCCCTCACTCGGTTTTCAATGATGGTGGCTGTGTCTCCAGGAATATTTTCATTGCTCGGATCCTCTTTGCCGCGCCATCTCCAAGCTGGCTCAGCTCTGTCCTTTAGAGGTTGGAACTTTCTGCCGCAGAACATAACAGCAATGCTTGGACCAGTGAGTGGATCATGTTCTTCATTATCCTTCAAATCGTCGATCATCGCAAGCAGATCGGTCACTTCAGATTTCTCATCAGCTGTTAAAGGTTTTCTCCAAGTATCTCGCTGCACAGGAGCTACACTTTTGAAGGCTGGCAGACTCGGCGAGTGGTTCTTCACATAAAACCAGCCTGAGTGCCACCCCTTGAGTGCTGATGAGAACGGCATATCAAAGTAGATCTTCTTGCCTTAATTGGAATCCACAACCTCCAACAATAGCCAGGCTGGCATTTGATTTCATCTTCAAAACGAACAAGTGCCGGAACAGATTGAAATGTGGACGAATACCCAGGAAGACCTCACAGAGGGTGATGAAGACGGCGATGTGCAGGATCGAGTTAGGGTTTAAGTTGTGCAACTCCACACCATAGAAATGCAGGATACTCCGAAAGAAGGCATGGGTTGGCAACCCTAATCCACGGCGCACGAATGCATCAAAAATGACGACCTCATCAGGGGACGGAGTGGGGAATTGCTCACCGGCGGCGGGACGCCATCCAATCACTTCGCGGTCCGGTAGCAACCCCGCGCTGGTCAGTTCTTGGCACTTCTCCTCTGTCATGATGGACTCCGGCCAGCGGTTGCCTTCATCGGCTGGCGGCGGCGGGCTTGCCTTCTGCTTCCGCGAGGCGGCTCTCTTCTTTCCGACCATGGCTTCAACGGGAGATTCTTCAACCGCGGCTCTTCACTGGCAAATCTTCAACGGCGGCTTCGATTCTTCACCGCTGGCTTCAATAGCAACTTCGATTTCCTCACTGGCAGCGTGATCTTGTTGATGGCAGCGCAATCCCCTCGATGGCGGCACCAATGGCGGCTTGGAGTTCGCTGGAATGGCGGATTGGAGTTCGTCGGATTGGCGTTGGGAGTTTGTTGATTTGGATCTTGGCGGAATGGCAAGCGATAAGGAAGGTGAACTGTCGCAAGTGTGTTGAGGAAGATAGCAATACAGTGATTTAAAGGAGCGGGAAAATTTCACGCACGGTTCAGATCTGTTGACCTAATTTGGATGGTCTATACTTTCTGGCCGTTATAACATGTTTACTTCAGCGTTTTATCTCCAGTAACAACCAAATTCAGTCGGCTGGCTGATATTTGAGGCCGTAACCACTCGGCTCTTCTTCTGGTTACTTCTAGATGACAAATGACACACACACAAGTAATTTTTATTCTTCACCTGATGGTACATGGCAAGTGGATACAAGATTACAGCATGCAAGACATTACACATTGTTGATACAAGATATTCGATGGTTCTCTTCAAGATCTTCATCTTTTATTCCCTTCTTGGTGGATCTTGACGAGTGCGGCTTCGGGTACGACTTGCAACTGGACGATTGATGGGCTGCCATGGAGGCAGACCATTAGGCAGATAGCGACGGTGAGGATTTCCAGTGGCTTCATCCCCAGATGAGACATCAATGTATTCTGGCAGAGATGGATCAAATGGACCTGGAGGTGGCAGCACAACATTCAGTGGAGGTACTATTGGTGGAGCTTCAATGATGGCTAAGTTCTCAAGGTTTGGCATGGCTACAATTGGTGGTTGTGGTTCAGCTGGGGGCTGCTGGTTGGAACTGGAGGCACCTTTCTTTTTCGAGCTGTTGGTTTTCTTCATCTTCAGCTGACTTCGATGGATACTTGGGGGCTGTGGTCGCAGCTCATTTATAGCAGAGCTGTGACTGTTTTTGATAAGGATGCTGCGGTGGAAAGGCAGAAGACGACGATTCAAGCGGTATCTTGGGCATTATTGGTTTTACTGTGTTCCCGTGGGTCGTTTTGGACAGCACACACGTGATCGGCATAGTAACTTTTGGCAGCACACTGATGGCATTCAGTTCATTCGGCATATTCTGAGTTTGGTACATCTTCTTCTTAGCTTCTTTGGAGTCTATGAACAACTCTACGACTTCTTCATAGACTCGGGGGCTAGCCCACGTGGGCTCACTGGCGTGAGCCCACATCGCACTTCTATGCTTCTTCACTCGGACAGTCGGCAGTCGGATATTCAGGATTATTTTCTTCTTAGCTTCTTTGGAGTCTATGAACAACTTTACGACTTCTTCATAGACTCGGGGGCTAGCCCACGTGGGCTCACTTGCGTGAGCCCACGTCACGCTTCGTTCAGTCAGGCGAGCAAGTTTTACTTTGTCAGATCTGGATTCAAGTTCAGCGGATGTCTTCATGCAGATATATTCTACAGCTTCTATTAGAGTCTATGAACAACTCTGCGACTTCTTCATAGACTCGGGGGCTACATCCATAGGATGCACTAGACGTGCACCCTATGCTTCTCCACTCGGCCGGTTAGTGGCCATACTCTTCGGGCTACAGATGCACAAGATCTTCACTCGGACATTGAAGACCTACGGAAGGTTTTTCCCAGAATTGAACTCGCTCTTTGAGTCGGTTTTATGAACTGCAGTGAAGAGCGAGGCGGTCGCCAAAACCTACGAGCTGTCATCATCCTGGGCACAAGTTGCTGGATGGGCTTAGATTCCGGCCGAGTGAAAGCTCGGTTCGAGACTCGTCACTCACTTCTGGTTTTTAACAGCTGTAGTGCACCAGTTGTGGGGAGTTCCCATAACTCCCATGGAGTTCCCCTTTACGGTAATAGATTTGTCTATATGCCAGGCTCTTTTTAGACCTTCTGCCTAATCCTTTGGATTACCCAGAAGCTCGGGGGCTGCACCTTACAGGTGTGTTTTAAAAAAAATCCTGCTGGTAAGCATACTTTTTAAAGTCTTGGTCAACTTCGAGTTGAATGCTACTGACAGGTAGGACACGCTTTATGAGCCCAGCCTTTGATCCCGACGTCAGTCGGCATTGGGTGTTCCTTCATCTTCATGCCTAATTCGAGGCCTTGCTGATCTTGATGTTCCCATGATTCAGTTTCTTCATTGGGTTATTTCGGTAACTATTACTCTTTAGAGTTCTTTTTTATTGACCAGCTATGCTGAGAATCATCGTACATGGAGCTGGAACCAGTCGGAAGTCTTCAAGATCAATCAAAAAGAACTCGGGGGCTACTGTCGATGATATGAGACCCGGGTATACTCAAGATACAACAAGGCCGAGTAATCCAGTAATGGGGAATCAGTTTGGCCCAAGAAGGCCCGGGTGGTCCGACGGACTTAAAGTCAGTCGGCCCACTCGGCCAGGAGATAAACATCTATCGACTTGTACTACAAGGCTGTTTACTATGTAACCGACTAGGTTTAGATCCATGTAACCCTGCACCCCTGACTATATAAGGCGGGCAGGAGACCTACAGAAAACTCTCTCGCAATACATCATACCAGCACAGGACATAGGGTATTACGCCTTTGGCCGCCTGAACCTGTATAAACCCTCGTCTCCTGTGTTACCATCGTGTTCTTGATTCTCGTACACCTGTAAAATAACTATCGAGGCCCTAAAACCTCGACACGAGGCGCCGCTGACTGCCAACACCCCGCACGAGCTCGCCGGCGTCCGATTAATTCTCTCGGCTTTGGTATGGCATGGCGAGCAGCGTGTTTGGAACGAAAATCGAGCAAATTTGCTGTGGCGAGCAGGGTGTTTGGAATTTTGGATCTTCGCTTTCCACCTTCATAAATCACAACACTGCATCCTTCCTTCCGTGTCCTCTGATCAATCGAGCTGTATTAGCTATGAATATCTCATCCCCAATTAATGTTTTTGTGTATACTTTAGAGAGCGATAATAAACTCTTTTTTTACCTGTAATATAACTAGCAAAGTACCTGTGCGTTGCAATGGGAGAAAAAAAAATCACAAAACTATCATTCTTGTAGCTATAAATGATCCAGCAGGATTATATATGGATATCAAAAAAGATTGCCTTCTCTACCTTTTTTTCTGTATGAACACAAAAAGGCACCGCCACAAAGTTTGAAAGAAAACCCAAAGATTCCTACTTCTATGTTTCAATTTAAATTCAATAAAGTCATCGAATCCTACTTCTATGTTTCAATTTAAATTCAATAAAGTCATCGAATCTCTAGCACCAATATGTACTTATGCACCGTGATGAACATTAAACTGAAACGAACTCTCAACTATCTGGAGGGCGTAGAGTTTTTAATAGCAGTAATAGACGCCAAGCAAGGAACGAATTGACATGTCCTATCTCAATGTTGTAGCAAGTTATATATTATTATCCAAACAAGATAGGAAGAAAGGTGTATGTAGCTCACTGATTGGGCTCATCCAAAGAACGCATGCAGGAAAACCTCCAAGCAACATGAGAGGGCTGAGACATAGAAAGCCTGCAGGGAAAGAAGGACGCAAAACAATCACAAAAACAACAGCAAAGGGCAAAATCGTTTTTCCCAAGACCATCCAGCCCACGAGGCCCAACCCTCTCTCCTATCGGAAGGAACAAAGCCAATACCTCTAGCAGGTAAGGCCCATGTGTGGCCCGACTTGCGACAAAGCTCAAAGTCGATGTTCTTCTTAGGGGTGAACTAGTAAAAATGCACGTGCGCCACGCACGTGATCGAGAAAAATGCACTACTTGGCAAGACATTTGTAGGTTAAATTGAAATTCCAATGCATCTTCAATGGAAGATAAAAAAGGGAAAAAATTATTGTACTATTTATTTATACCAAAATACACCTTTAAATACAATATGTTTAGCTTAATCTCACTGGAAGAAAACATATCTGTGTAATTCCAAAAAGAAACACAATCTCATCTAAGGACCAACAAATGAAAGGAATGCCTTAGGTATTCAGAAGCATATATTCTAGCATGCATGTAAAAGTTTCATTATTCAAGCATGCATGTAAAAGTTTTAGACGAAAACATGAACACAAAAAAAACATGTACCATTTCTTAGGTATTCAAAAGCTGCATATGCAGAGTTTGTGCTATAGTTTTTCCTGTCCCTACTGTTTTCCTTCCCCGATGTCTGAAGTACTGCATTGTACAGAAAAAGATAGATGCATTATATATTGCAATATTAACTGCATAACAGAAAGTTATTCTGGATTTATACCAACATATGTATTGCAATGTTAACTACAGTTCGTGGAATTATAAATCAGCATGCCATATATATCTTGTTGATTATGTCAAAGCTTAGAATATCTAGGGAGGAAAACAATCGTCTGCCCTGATGAGTCGTTACTCATTAGAACAAACAATTACAGTGAAATAGCAGTCCCATAATTAAACAAAATATATAATGGTTAAACAACCAGCCTATTTTTAAAAGGGGACAAAATAGTTCTGCATTGCTCAGGTGCAGGACATAAAGCTTATGATCCTAGGTGGCTTTATCTATTCAAACCTGTGGCTGCTGTCCAATAATCTTTTACAGATTGTAGTAGGTATCCAAAAAGAAAAATGCAAGACAGATAGAAAAGAAAAGTACTCCTACCTCACTTCGATCTGAAATAATAGAGATGGAGAAGTCGCATGTAATTCAGGGCATCGGTGGTAAAAGAGCTTTCGGCAGCTCGATCTAAAGCATACGTTGAAGGAACGTGTCAAACCATGCCAATTGTCTAATTGTCCTAAATCTCTTTACGAAATCCACACCACAATGCCAGCATTTTCACCAAGGAGATGCAAACTCACCTGATGCCGAGTTGCAGCTGCAGCATGAGCTCGTAGTTCTTGTGCCCCTTGGAGATGGTCTGCCCAGGTCGCTTACCCTCCGGCGTTGGTGCCCACGGACGACGCCCAGCACGATCCTCCGCTGGCTACTCGCCAGGCACTTCTGGGTGGCCGCATGTACGTCGTCATTGCTCCTCCGACGGCCGCGGCCTCCTTGTAGAGCATGGACACCTCGAGCGCGTTGACGATGTCGCAGGTGATGTCGCCAGCCTCGCCCTCTGATTCCCAGATGCAGATCCGCGGCGCCGCCTTCTCGCCCACCCCCTGGACGGAATACCTCTTCCTCACCGCGCCGGCGCACCCCGCGGCCACCGGCGGGAAGAACGTGCCGCTGATGGCCGGCAGGTCGACGCAGCTCCGCGGCCAGGAGCCGACGTAGCGGCTGCCGTCGGGCCACGTGAAGATCCCGGTGCCCCTGGGCACGCCGTTCTCCCAGACGCCGTCGTAGCGGCTCCCGTTGGCCCTGATGAGGACGCCGCGGCCGGAAATTACCCCGGCGCGCCACTCGCCGACGTACTGGTTGGAATTTCTTGAATTTTACAGATTTATCTGTAGACAGAAGAAAATAAATCATATAAAATTCTCAGAAAACTGACCATGGCAGAAAATAGGGAGGTAGAACACCATCTAAGGAACATTCAGGCAAGTTTATCAAAGAGAAGGCTATAACTAATTCTAACTACAGAAACAAGGGGTATATTATACATGGATGAAAAGAGCATGCCAAGAGGGTTCTAAAAAGGCTGGTGTTGCATTTTGCTCATGATTAAATATTTTAATATGAAATAAACAATGTTTAGCTTCTATCATTTTTACAGGGCGACACGTCAAGAAACTTTGATCAACTTGATGTGAATTGGAAAGATCTACTCAATAGGAGTCCAAACAAATTTAGTTTGCAATTTTTGGACTTCTAAAACTCCAGATATGGATTTTTTAATTTTATTCGATTTCTGGGAAAGTTCGAGTTAATTACAAATCTGCCATCGTCGTCTTTACAGAGCTTAAACAGTGCGGGACGGCCGGACTGAACAGAACTTCGCCGGAGCTGCGTCGGGACAAGGAAAAAAGGGACGAGGAGGGGAAAGGAAAGGCTCTAGGTGACGCGAATAACGAGACGAACTCACAGTCGGGGTCCTCAAGGGCGGAAACTCACCGTAGAATGGTCGATGGCATGCGGTGGCGGGCGGAGGAGGTTCTGCGATGTCTCAATCTAGTCGTGGTGGCTGGGAAGATGCACTTGCTGGTCCTGGAGCTTCACTGTGACGTGTAGAAGACCTTCATGGCACACGTTGACGTCGAGGAGGGCCGGGAGGTAGAGTTCATCGGTGGAGCAGAATGCGTACAACGACGGCGATGGGGAAAAGTGAACTTTCGGCGATCTTGTTGGAGAAATCAAAGGGTAAACAGATCAGGGATACGCCCCAAAGGTTTGCGCACTCAAATAAGGAAGAATGAGAGAACGGGGCTCACTATGAACGGCGAATTTCTTGGTCAATCTGCAGGTTGCGCCGTGGCCCTCCTGGAGGTTGCGCCGCCACTGGCCCTCGTAGTAGTCCCCGTTGGCGTAGCTCTTGGCGCCGACCCCGTGGCGGCGGTCCGCCACCCACGCGCCGCGGTAGGTGGCGCCGTCGGAGAAAGGTAGGAGCGCCGCCGCAGGAACCGTCGTCTCGCGCAAGAAAGAAAGGAATGCCGCCGCGCCACGCAGAACCCTGCCACACGTTCGACCTAAACAAATTGAATGAATGGAAAGAAAGCGAGGAAGAAGGAAATTGAAGGCGTGCAATCCGGGCGGGCTGCTGCGGGCGGGTAGGAAAATCGCCAGGTGAAAAAAGTCACGCCGATGTCAGGATTTTTGGCCTAAATCTGACGGGAGTAACGCTGAAAATGTCCCCTCCTCCGCCATGGGCCCGGATTTGGCAGGATTTGACGGTAGATTAGGAAGGTTAGGGTGCTAATCAACGGTAGATCAACAGGTGGGTATAACCTGGCAGGGTAGAAATCATTTTCCGCCCAACTGGTTCTTTATCTTAGGGGTGAAAACGGTCGGAAACGATCGAAAAATACCATTATCATTTCCTAACTATATTATTTAGTCGAAAACGAAATCGAAACCGGTAACCGCGGAAATGAAAACGATATCGAAAATGTCGGAACATCGAGAACGAAACTATCGGAACGAAAATATGTCGATATCGGTCAGGAAACGATAATTGTAATCGAAAATAACGAGCTCCAATATAAATGATTAGCTAATACGTGTTGAGATTGGACTCCATTTGGTAGCAACTAGCAGCTGGATGGAAATGATGCGTCCGTGCCCAAGGCAGTCGGGCAATATTTGGATAGTAATAAGTGCCATGTCAAAATAATGATTCCTCACTTCCATGCTTAGTCTATTATTTCCATAGGAGGGAGTTGTGTTTACATCTTGGGCTGGCTGGCTAAGGAAAGATACGATTGCAATCTGCCGACGTTCAGCCTGTAGTGATAAATACGGTATTTTCGACGGAAATTTTCGAGGTAATACGGTATAACCGGCCATTCGATCGAAAATTCCCTCTATCGTTTCCATTTTCGTTTCCGTTTAGTTTTTCCCGTTTTCACTTTCGTTTCCAAATTTCCCATAATCGTTTTCCCATTTCTTATTCTTCCGGAAACGATTGTCGGTAAATCGGGAATTTCCATCACCGTTTTCATCCCTAGTTCTTCTACCTCACGACGGCATCGTCTCAGAAGAAAACAAGACGCCATTAGAGACAGTTGGAGCTCGCGGATCGAACAGATTAAAGCAAACCAATGCCAATGGACGAGCAAAATGGATTCAAAATCGTCTCCACCTTCGTTTCCCCTCCAGAAATCTCTAAAACTCACAAAAATCCGAAAATCCTAAATCGAGTTGAACTCGGTGAAAACGAATTCGAGTTCGGCTCAGAATCGGTAGAGGTGGTCTGAATCTGAAAATTGAGGCTGAAAGATCCGGCTGACGACCTCTTTGACACTTATATAATAAAATAAACAGGGTTTACCTTCATGTCAGTTTTCAAAAGAAAGAGTCAGGTAGGAGTGCTACTATCAAGATTTTATTACCATATCACCAAAAATACGGAATCAAAATATCATATGGGAACAATTCTATGTACTGGAACAAGTATCGATCGAATAGTTTCAACCATGTAATCAATCATGGCCGCGCCACGCTATCCTTTCCGGTTCTTGGCCTTGATGAGCTTGATGATCTCGGCGTCCACCTGGAAGCTCTTGGCCAACACGGCGTCAGGTATCTCCGGCTCGGCCCCGAACAGCGCCGGCGCCGCGAGCACGACGCCGGGGAGCTGGCTGTTGAACACGGTCATGGCCCGGGCGGCGCTCTTGCCGACGTTGTACTGGAAGTGCATGAGCCCGCGCGGGATGACGAAGCTCTCGCCCTCACCCACCACCTTGGAGTAGAACTTGCCCTCCGTGCTGACGAAGCCCACGAGCATCTCGCCGACGACGACGTGCACGAGCTCGGCGGCGCGCGGGTGGCTGTGCAGCGGGTTCACGCCGCCGGGGGCGAGGTCGACGCGGTTGATGGACACGCCGAGCGTGTTCAGCCCCGGGAACGCCTCCACGTTGCCCGGCGTCACGCCGGAGCCCATCGGGTTGTCCGTGCTCGCGGCGCGCGCGTGCGCCGCGAAGAAGAAGTCGTCGGAGACCACCGACGACGCCGGCTTGCACGGGAGGCCTGGGAACGCGGCCGCTCCCTCGCCGCCGCCGTGCGGCGCGGCCACGCAGAAGTCCTGCACCGGCTCGGGGTCGCCGCGGCAGGTGGCGACGAGCGTCGCGGACAGGAGGAGGATGAGGAGGAGCGACGATGGCGATGGCTTCGACGACATGGCTTCGGAGCAGCTCTGTCTTCCTACTGCGCTGATCAGCGTGAATAGGTTGTCGTTTCGGAGTTACGCTGCGAGGGCTATAAGACGGGGAGGTCTGGTCCAGAGGGGGCAAATGTCAACGAAGTTGAATGGTTCAAAAGTTCAGTGAAAGTCATCGCGACTTGTAAGTGGGATACGGACAGGTCTTGCTCGATGTTTCCATGCAATATCATATCTCCTTTGTAAGTTGTGGTTGGTGTTCTGGTGACCCTCAAAATACTTCTCCTGGGCAACGCTTTCAGATTCAAGCATTTTCTCTAGTGGCAACGAGCCGGTTGATCCTGCGTCCTGGCCGTCAGATCGTAATCGAATTGCTTTTTTCAGATAATATATAATCGAATAACCGCTCCTCGTCGATAGGATATTGGTAATCATCGCCAGCGATGACGAGACAAAAGGCATGACGCGCAGGGGCGGGTCGTGTGTTTGGTAGAGACTCGGTCAGTGCGACTCCCCGAGAGATTTTGTGCACCAATGGCAGGTGAAATGAAGGCTCGCCGTTACGGCGCTTTTGCGAGGTCGGCCAAAGTCACCCGAGCGCCCGAGAAATGTTGGTGCCAGCAGAACGCAGCAGGTACAATCTGAATGCGGTGTTAGCGTACCTGGTCGGGTGGCGGCTGTTTGGTTGGTCGCGAGCTCGTGTTTTCCGCGGCCGCAGGTAGGGCGCCGCCGCCGCGGGGCGTCATGCAACCGCAAGCACTGGCTCACGTACCCGTTTGGTTCACCGTCGCAGCTCATGTCGCCGCACGGATCGCCTGCCGGAACTAGCCATACATCAAGCCAGAGTCTCAGGTCAAGTCTGATGGAGGACATGGGCTGGAGCCTGGAGCTCGTTGCCACACATTGGTACTCCGTAGTCACCAGATATAACAGACCAAGCACCGGGAAAAGATTTTTTTGTACGCAGACAACCACTCACCAATATACACTAGCACAACAGTAAATAGGTACAGCAAGACGAGGCGTATACTACCGCGAACTATACAAGGGCCTGCATATGTCTACACAAATTCTAGCCTGCACATTAAGAGCTGCCGTGGGATCTGACTGATGACACGGATTGCGCGGATAGGGAGGCCGTCGGGCTGTTCACCTCCCTCTCCCCATTGGAAACTCGAGGTTTCCCACTGATCCTGCTGATGGCTTCCTGAGCAACGTCGATGAACCAGTCGTCGCTTGGAAGCACACTGCACATTTGCGCGAGTATGTCAGCATCAATTTGAATTTCGCAGATTGCTTGAAAAAAAATATTGAATTTCGCAAGACAGGTGTTGTAGCCTATAGGCTTGCAAGCGCACACCTGTATGCCTTTCACGTGCAAATATTGTAACATAAACAATAATACACTTTCAACTAATTTTGCAGACTGAAAATATTTTATCAGCCACTAGAAATGTTATCTGCAAATGAGATAAAATATAGAGATACCTGTCAGGGTTCATTCCAGTAGCAGAAAATGCTGCCATCGCTCTATCGATGATATCCAATATGACTTGATGGACATGCCGAGATAAGAAACGCCCTTGTCCAAACAGTATGACAAATTGCATATCCAGGTAGAACTGAAAAGGAGGGAAAAGTTACAAAAATGAACCAGTGGCATATAAGGAGCTAAAGAGACCAGATCTCACCTGTTGAAGTCCAAGGGGACCAAGGGGAGTCGGTCCCTCTTCAATCTCTTCCCAAAAACTCTGATCTTCTGAGAGCCACAGTATGACTGTCTCTGTAAGTCGCATCATTAACAATGTAGAAAACCTTTCCCTACCAACAAACAGGTCTGCAGCAATGCTTGCCAATTTATTCAACCTTGCATACAATTCCTGCAATAAACTGGAGATGAGAAGCTACAAAAGACGAGACCTTCGCAAAATTATCAAGGTGCCACATGCTAGGTCAATTACACATGACCTATCAAACTGTCACCACGTGAAAAATAGTTTGGAAGTACCTGGAAAATCAGAGACGGAATCCATTCTGGGTCTTCAACAGTACTGTCCATACTGATGTACATTTCTGCACTCAGATGGGTGCCACCATCTTCAGTGAATATAAGATCAAGGGCATGCTGTCTGCAGAAACTATCTCTAAGCTTGTCTACTGTACGATGTAGTTTCCTTTTCCATTCTCGTTGCTCTGCCGCGCGATTCGGTTTGTCAGGGCCTCTTTTACGCATGCTGCCCATGTTTATTTGGTTCATAGAGTACAGCTTCATAGCTGCTCTAGGTAGCAACTCTTCAGCTAGTAAAGATGCATTAGCTAGCAATGCTAACTGTTGCTCCTCTGTCTCTGCCATTCTAACAATCCTATTCCCTAAACCTTCCAAATTCACTTCATCATCCACAGAACCTGGAAGAGCACTTATGAGCAAATTTACATATGAATTGAATATTTTCAGAAGTCCATCCATTATGGAGCCGCCTAGCTGTAAGCTAACCAACGGTCCAACATCCTCAAAGAAGTCCTGCATATCAGAGTTTCAACATACACTAAATGAATACATGTATTGACTTTCAAAGTAAAAAAGGACATATAGGGTACATGCCGCAGTCAGAAGTGTACAAAAGAAACAATTAACATTCTCACAAAAAAGAGAGAGATCATTTGACATATATATCGTCACATATTACTGGGGGATGAAACCAAAGGAACCTATATAATTCAACTTGATTGATAAAAGAGAAGATCAAAACAAAGACATCGCAGTTACAATTGCTGGAAACCTTTCTTTTCACTTAGTAAAGAAACAGAACATTTACCTGAACCATTGAATTGAAACGGTGAGCACTGTTTGAGAGCTTTGGTTGTATTGCCAGGTTACCAGCAGATGATCTAGAAAATGGACGTACACCCGTTGGAGGATGGGTCAGTACCCAGTCATCAGCGGCAGCTAAAGCAGCAGTACTCATCAATTCTCCTCAAACTGGACTCTAGTGCTTGCTCAACTGAGGGCATAAACTGCTTCATCAGAATTGCAGAAAGTGATAGACCACGAGCTTCCAGCAAGTCTGAGTAACCGAGTGCTATCTGAACACATTCTGCAGCAGCTCTTAAGCCGCCACCTGCAGCACAAGAGGCCAAGGCATGCCTCTTTACAAGCAGTGCAAATGACATTACCTGCTTCGAAGCCCATGTTACCAGTTCAGATGCATACGATGATTCATCACCAAAGACTTCCATAGAGTCGCTAAGAGCCTGAGAGATAACAGAAAAAACTTGATGTGCAAGAGATGCAGTGTATGCTCCACCATATGTTGTGCTAGATGGATGTATAGTTTGCATTTTTAGTTTAAGCCTTTGATCATGTGCACTTAGCAACAAACTATGAGCACCAGGTCCATCGCCAAGTCTCTTGAGAGCGGAAGCTGCAGCACGAAGTTCAACACCACGAGTAGAAGACTGACAAGCAGCTTCTGCTAGCTGATCTGCCAACTTCTGCCGATTTTCAGATATAGTCCTATTTAAAGCCATAATGTCAGAAGTGGTTAGAGTCTCCTTCTGTTTTGCATCAGCAGCAATTCGTTCTGCTTCATCCAGTGCATCCAGTGCTTCGTCCACTCTTCTTTCGGCTAACAAAACATCAAGCATGTCAGGGAAATCTGCACACCATCTCTGTAATTCAGATGGCTCCTGATCCTCCACAACGGATATGTCCTGTTCTTCAGAACCTTCAAAACTTGTGGTCAACGAATCAATCTGAACTCCTTCAGATAAACTGTGAATCAGAGCCGATTGTGTGCTTAGCAAATTTCTAGTAGATAACAGCTCCCCTTCAAGGTTTGAAATCTCCTTCGATGTCCTGTACCAGGAGACTAGTTTTCAGAAATGTAACCCAGAATCATGAAATATGGAGGAGATGGCGAGCAAGAAAAAGTACACTAAAAAACAGTTCTGTGGAAATGCAGGCAGCTAGTATAAAATCTATGATTCTGCAGTTTGCATAACAGAATTAATGACTGGGCACAGGAAGGCACCAGAAAAGAGGGAAAAGTCGGAAACTATTGTAGCATTCATTCAAAACAGTAGCAGTGTCGGCTTATCATCACTAAGAACATCATTAGAAATTCCTCGTCCAGAAGACAACAGGCAAATTCACATCCATGTTTTGAAGGTGGTAAAAGAAATAAACAAGCAGCACAGAGCTACTAGTACATGGAATAATTTGCATGTTTCAGATATAAAATGTTATAAAAACAATCATTGAGGATAAGGTTAAGCGCTTATTCCCACACCTGATGAAGGCAGCATAATTGGCATAAACACTTCTACGCATCTCTTCAGCAGAAGCCTTCTTTAAATCTTGCAGATAAGAACACAAGTGTCTTATTTCCTGTTATAGATCCGAATGTCAGCCCCGTTTAACCAAGCATTTTGTACTTCGCAGCAATCATTTCAAATTTCAAAACGATATGCTTAAAAAATGGCAAGCATGTTGAAAGCATTGCAACTCAAAAGACCATGCCTGTGTAAAAAGCCATGTGCGTGAAATGATCCTGCTTAGGGCATGTACAATGCCATGCATGGTGCTTAGAAGAAGTGCTTAAAGGAAAAAAACCATTAAGTACTTGTACAAAAACTTGTTTCCTACAATGCAAAGGGGTTCTTAAATATGTCTATCCACCTTGCTAAACACCTTAAACATCAGGTGCTAACTTAGGCATCTTTCCCCTAATATAAGCCCCTAGTGCCAAGAATAAACCAGATTTTGGCTTAAGAACCCCCTATAGAAGCAAGAATGGATGAACAGATATTCTTATTAAAAGCAAAAATGATGTTCTTTTTACCGTTTACCCATGTATTGACACTTTGAAATAAACCACGTTCATCAAATGAATTGATTAGACTTTGCATGCTTCATAGCCACATAAGAAGTATGGCCCAGAAAGAAGAAGGAAACTTTCTGGAGATTTACAGCCTGATGTGGAGGACACCCATATTTGGAGATTTTCTTCAGATGGTCAATACTCAGCTAAGTCTGCATGTGAAAGTTTATTTGTGGGATCTACACAGTTCGGACCATGGGAGAGAATTTGGAAAACCTGGGCACCTGCAAAGTGCCGCTTCTTTCTCTGGTTGGTGGCGCATAAGAGGTGCTGGACAGCTGATAGGCTCCAACGGAGAGGAATGAACCATCCAGAGAGATGCCCACTTTGTGATCAGGAAGAAAAGACCATTGACCATCTGCTAGTATCGTGTGTCTTTTCCCGGCAATTTTGGTTTCTATTCTTGAGGCAGGTCGGCTTGAATTCTCTTGCCCCACAACCTATGGATGATTCTTTTGACACATGGTGGGAGAGAGTTAGTGCATCAACTACTGGAATGCTACGACAGGGGCTTAATTCTCTTATCATCCTTGGAGTTTGGACAATATGGAAGCATCGCAATCGCTGTGTCTTTGATGGAGCAAATCCTAACATTGCTGAAACGTTGATACTAGCAGGGGAGGATTGTAGGTTATGGTCGATGGCAGGAGCTCGAGGAGTTTCCTTCTTGACTGCCCTAGTGCCGGGTGATTAATTAATGTTTGGTAGTCAGGTCGTCTTTTGTTGTTTGTTAAAGGCGCGGATGATTTTTTGTGACAGCGTGTGTTTGGTGTGTGTTGTACTGGGTTCTTGTCCCAATTTTTCTTCTTAATATAATGAAGCGCAGCTCTCCTGCGTTTTCGAGGAAAAAAAAAAGAAGAAGGAAACTAAACACAGCACCCTTTCACTAACCAAGTGAAACAGCAGCCCTCTAGAGTCCAGAAAAGGAACATATACCGCTCAGATAAGACTATCCCAGACCAAATGACAGGTTTATGAAACAAAACAAAGGTAGAAATACACATAAAAGAGCTGCAGGATTCAAAAGTTTCACTTGAATCTATACATGATCAACTTATCGGATGACTTCGTTCACGCATTCAATTAACTCTCTGCATAAATATGGTTAAAAACACTTCAAATTCTAGTAGAGCCAACATACAGCACAACAATCACATTTTTGTACTTCGGTACCGTGCCGCCTTAATACTACAGCAGAACTTGCAGCTTCAAAAATATATCTTCCAAACTTAGAATATCTCATTTCGTCTATGCGATGGAACGATAACTCATGACAAAGTTGTCTATCATCTGACCTAAGCAAAAACAAGCGCTCAATACACGCATCAAATTCTTATACAGCGCAACAACCACGGCCAATTTCACTTCCCTATCCCAGGTGATTAATGAAACACTAGGCCTCGCATCCCTCGCAATTTTGGAGCAAAAGAAAAAGTGATATTGCCACCAATGCATGCGGAACGGATACGGATGGACTCCTCACCTTCTCGTTCATAGTCCGGCACTTGGACTGCACATAGGAGTCAGGGTCGAAGTTGTCGGTCTTGAATATCTTGAGCTTATCCGCGAGCTGCACCCCGCCATCGCTGCCCGTGGCGCCGGCCGCCGCGTTCACGGGGAACACGCCGGAGTGGCCGGAGGGCCGCGACCTCGACGACTTGGCGGAAGCCATCAGCCAAGCGGAACCCTACCCCCAGGGCACAAGCCTTCCTCACCTCCAAGCTCTTCCGGGAGATTTAGAAGCTTCTAGAAGTGAATTTCTCGCTCGCTGGGGGGACTTGGCTCTAGGCTTTGGTCATTTTTGGTGTCTCGATTTGCGCGTTTCGAGAATTCGGGGAAGAAGGAACTGACTCACGGAGACTCGTGTGGTCGTGTTGGACGATTGCCAAAGGTGGAAAGCTAAAGCTGAGCAGGTATCTCTTCGATGATTTTGTTAATTTTTCCTTTTCAGACTAGGGGAAAGAGACACACCGAGAGTATAAATGGTAAAAAGTGACGAATAAAACTATGTAGAAATTGAGAAAATAACAAAGCAAGTTGCCTTGTTCGGCTGAGTTCTCCGTGACTAATGGACATTGTTTATGTATATGATTTTCCTTTTTTTTCGAGGATGTATACGAGTATCTTCTTAAAATGGACATCAAATTTAATTAATCAGGACTTTATTTCAAGAGGTTTTGTTTCCTCTCACGTCACAGCTTATGCATGAATAGCTAGTGAAAAGCGTCTTCATTTCTTTCTGCTCTAAGAATTTGCTTTAATAAGTTACCGTGGAATCCTGTTGTTTGGCACAAGTTTTGGGAGGAGGATGCTACAATAGGCTGAGCCAGAGGAGAAGTAAGGTGATTAGACTGACAGCTAGAGTTTCTTGCTTACGGTCAAAGGCTAAAAATGGCACTCTGTTTTTTTGACGTGAGTCGTTGTAAAACACTTAATATTAGTACCAAAATTGTAGCGAGAATAGCCCACGATTTTATTCAATGAATAGGATTTTGGTCTCCTCATTTCAAATTGGAGAAACATTTCACTATTTGGTCTTGTCATCTTATTGACAAGTATCACGTTTTCTATTTTGTTTCATTTAAACAGTCTACCCTGAAAAGTATCCCGTGGACAAAAACACAATTGTTCTTACAGAGCGCCAAATAACAGAGTTGAATTTTCTTTAACATGAAGGAAAATCCTAGTATTACACATCACCCTGCGGTTGCTTACACAAGAAAATGGAAGATAAACCTATATCAAACTTTGGAATCAAAGCTGCAACACCAGTGGATGAGATTGAGACAGACAGCTGGACAAATCTCTGCTCACCACGTTCAAATCCCAGGCCGGGAGGCGGCCCAACAGCCTGGGAGTACAAGCTGTTGCTGGTGCACAGTCATCACAAACATCTCACAAAGCTAGAAAAAAGAGTACACTCGTCGTTTGCTCATCTCTTTTATCTCCGTGTAGCTTTCTTCAATCCAACCATTCCTTGTATCTCCCTGTCTCGGCTATCCATGACATTTTTCTCACGCGAGAATGGAGACGGCGGCGAGCAGCGCCGAGATGAGGAAGAACAAGAGCGTGCAGGGCTGTCTTGCGGCGCCGGCGTCCCCTGTCGATGCGGTGGTCGCCGTGCTTGTGCTCTTCCCGCCCGCGCCACCTGCAACAACACAACGAACGGAGGAGACGTACGTGAGCGTGTGGGCAAAATTGGGCAAGTAGTCAGTCCCTAACATTCTACTCCTTCCGTTCTTAAAATGATGTCGCCGTTGACTTTTTGAATTACGTTTGACCGCTCGTCTTATTAAAAAAAAGTTTAAAAATTATCAAATATTTTGTTATAGTTTGTTTTATCACTAGTGAAATTTGAAACATAACTTGTAATTTTGCATATTTAAGCTAATATTTTGAATAAGACGAAAGGTCAAACATAACTCAAAAAGTCAACGGCGACATTAATTAAAAAATGGAGAGAGTAGCAGATAAAAAGTACAAGAACGGCCATCTGGTAATCTGTCAGCACAATACAGTATCACATACTGGTAGGATGACAGGATTTTTGCCTGAAAAAAGTTGACACTGGTGCTGGAACGCGACAGGTGTGCCCTTGAACATTCCAACTTTACTCGCTACTCGTGCAAGTTTTAACTCCTGGAGCGAGCTAGCACTCCAATTCCAGCCTTCCAGGACAAACATATTTCGTCTGTATAGTTGGTCACGTACGTATGTCCCCGGTTCCAAGTACACACGACTGGTACACGGTTAGGGCGCGGACAACAGATAACGTTCCATTTTCATGACACCTCAGGCATGAATTAATGCACATTACTCATGCGGCGTTTTCTATAGCTTTCTCGCCATAACTGGACATGGCACGTCGGGATAGCCAGCGTCGGCACGTCACGATCGTACTAACGGAACGCTGAAAAGAAGGGTTTTCGGTGGTTTATTTACGCCAAGGACCACCACCACGGTACATGGCCATTGGCCACGCGTGCAAGCTACTCCAGGGGTTGATGCAGATGGAGTATCCTAATTAACTGAAAATAAGAATGAGATCAGGTGGCCATGTGATTTTTGTACCAGCTTAGCAAGCAACACGGTTTATGATGCAAACTGTCAGTAAGTAACGAAGGTTGAACAGAGGCTTACCGGTTGCAGCCCCAGCAGGTGCGGCGGTGCCGTTTTGGGACTCGTGCTTCTTGGCGTACTCCTTGAAGATCTGCGCGTCGGGGGAGTCGGGCGCCATGTTGAGTATCTCTGCAACAGCCAAAACAGCACCGACACGTCAGGTACAGGACACGGACGGCGGGAAAGAGGACATTGATTGAAGCCCCGTTCGGATCACTTTAGAGGGTGCTGTAGCAGTCACATCAAAGATGCCAGCACGATTTATGTGTACTAAACAAAGTCAAATTACAAAATTAAGTCCAGGACCCCCCATCTATTTCGCGAGACGAACGTAATGAGGGTAATTAAGCGGCGATTAGACGATGGTTACTGTAGCATCACTGTGTCAAAACATTGATTAATTAGGCTCGTTAGATTCGTCTCGAAAAATAACGCCCGTCTGCAGAAAGGTTTTGCAATTAAATTTTATTTAGTACCCCTAAATAGTAAGATTCTTTTTAGAGGGGTATAAAGTTTAGAGGGTGTTTTAGAGGGGGAACCGAACGCCACATGAATCCCCCCCACATCTACCCAAGTTCTGGTAGGCTGGCAAGTCGTGGCAGCTTGTTTACGAGGGTCCAAACCACCGCCAGGTTACTGCACAAGTACACTTTGTTGTTTTGTGCTACTAGGACTACAGACTACAGTGCTACTGTACGTACAAAGAGGAAGCTGTTCTAACCACCGGAGAACAGTGTGGCGCGCACGACCTGCCGTTAGGAGTTCAGAGTAATCCCTGCATCTGCAGGTCGATCAGCAGTTACTCTGCTGTCGTCAACTTTCAGCTTGATCAGGTTCGGGCAAGTGCTTAGACTGACTCCAACAATGGGAGCCAGTTTGGAGAGCTATTTCAACCTTTGCCTTGCATCTACAGTGTCAACAATGGGAGCCAATTTCTTCTTCTCCAACAATAGGAGCCAAATGCAAAAGCAATCCCGCGCGCGACGCCCGGCCGCCTCACCGCGGCTGCCCGCCACCCCGCGCCCGCCGCGCCTTGCCGCGCCGCTCGGCCGCCTCCCCGCCGCGGCCGCCCCCCGTCACCCGGCCCGCCTGCCACCCCGCGCCTGCGCGCCTCCCCGCGCCCGCCGCGCCTTGCCCGGCCGCCCCTCGCCCGCCGCGCCTCGCCCAGCCGCGCCCCCGCCGCGCCTCGCCTCGCCCTGTCCAACGCGCCGCCGCCTCCGCCCCGCGTCCGAGGAAGGGGAAGAGGGGAGCCCCCGCCGCGCGCCTGCCGCGCCGCACGACCCGCCGCGCCGCCGCGTTCTGCTTCTTCAGTTGTTCCTCAAAATCTTTTCTCCCCCTTTACAAGCTCAAGTCGCAAATCCGCAAAATTCGCAGAACTAACTACGGATTGGACCAAATTGATCACACAAGTGGCCTATACGCCTGCTAATGAATCCATTTTGCCTATTACGGGCATCAATCTGGAAAGGCATGCCGCTGGCGATCGATCTCCGGGAGACAGGTGATGGTCGACCATGGAGGAGTGAAGCAGAAACTGCTTGAGAGCGGCACCGGCTCGCCCCGCGCGCGTCGCGGCTCTGCTCCAGCGCGCGTCGCGCCTCTGCTCCAGCGCCGCCGCTCCAGGCCACGTCGCCGCCGCGCATGCCGTCCTCCCTCCGCGACCTGCTCGCGCGGGACCGCCTCGACGCCGAAGCTCCACTGCTTCACCGCCGCTCCAGGCCACGTCGCCGCCGCTCGCGCGCCCCGTGTCCTCTCTCCTCCACGCGTCCTCTGCTCCGTCGCTCGCGCGGATGCATGTTGAGGAGAGAGGGCGTCCAAATCTAGCTCGCCTCTCTCCTCAAAGCCAAAAATGGCTGCTCGTTTGGCTTGCCTGTTGGAGAACATTTCTACGATGCACAGTAGCGAACTCGAGGCAAAAATGGCTTTAGCTATCGTTGTTGAAGTCAGCCTTATACTACTAGCAGTCAGTAGACGGTTTCTGCAGCCGGTGCAACGCGAGAAGTAATTACTAGCAGGGGATCGATCGACACGTACTTGGGCAGTCGGAGAAGGTTGCCGGGAAGTTGCAGGTCGCCGGCAGGTCCATGGCGCGGGTGACGTTGAACTGGAATCCCAGCGCGGGCTCGTCGCGGTCCTTGACGAGCACGCAGAGGCACTTCTTGCTGGCCGTCACCACCTGCTTCAGCCCCGCGCAGCAGTCGGGCGTCGGCGCCCGCGACGTCGCCCTCACCTGCACGTACGTCAGGCACGTCGCCAGCGCCATCAGCTTGTCCGCGCACTCGGCGCGGTCCGCCGCGAAGTCGCCGCGCGCCACCGGCGCCGCAGCGGACATCATCGCCATCGCCAGGACGACGACGAGCAGCGACCGAGATCGCATGCCACTACCGACCGGGAACGCCATCGTCATCGGCTGATCGACGGGTTTGTACTGGCGCTGTGGCTTTCGTCGCCTCTGCTTTGGAGGTTGTGAGTGATACATGGCTGGGGTGCGTTGGGCCAGGATATATAGGACGATCTCGCGGTTGTCCTTCGCTAGCGAGGGGAGGGCGCGACCGAGCGTAGAGTGGCGCGCAGCGGAGTGATGAGACGATCGATCAATTATTGCTGATGATGGGGCCGGCGTATGCTCGCGATTGATTAAGGAGTTGGTTGGGGGGATCGCGTCGCGTGCGCGTGTACGTGCGGCTCGATCACGGCGTATGTGCCGATGACATGCGCTGTACGTGCCGTGGCCTCGCGAGTTCAGCTTCCAGGCTTTATTATTACAGGTAGAGGGCGTCGCGCGTACGTGGACCTGGAGGATTGGATGGCGCGGCTGTGCAAGCGCCAAGCGGTCGGAGTGATCTTCTCTGAAGTCTGAACAGAGGCCGGTCAGTACGGCATTCCGTCCCATGCATACCCTTCATGTGAAACCACGACGTGCACGACCGATGGAACCAAGGATAACTGGGCGTCCGATCTCGAAAGTTCAGAGTACCGACACACACTACAGTACATACTAGGTCGGTCAGTACGGCATTCAGTCACATTTATAGCATAACCTTCACGTGCTTCAATGTCAGTTTTTAAGTACTGCAGGCTCCTCGCCGCCGTCGCCGGTCGGCCGGCCAGCTGCTGGTAAACACCACTGTTGGATCGGAGTACGTACGGTCCATCCGCTGGTCATGCATACACGGACGAACAGTGCAATCATTTTGATGTGGTTTTACGCCTTGTGATTATGGAGTAGGATCAACAGCTGCGTGCTCCTTAATGACGTCCATCTTCCCATCCGTCCGTCCGGCCGGGATTGATTGGCGACGGATCGGAAGCTCCTACGTTTCAGGAGCGTGCAAGTCGTGTCGTATACAGTACGTGTGTCTATGTGGTAGCAGCGGGCTAGCGTGGCTACCCGCTGATCTGCATATATCAACGGGTTTAATTCCGGCTTTCAACTTTCGTGGAAAACAGCTCGAGCACGTGTTGTTGGTTCGCGTTACCCGTACTTGTTACTTTGAGATTGCTCTGGAACAAAGCTGCTAATAAATGAGAGTGCAAATGCTGATCTAGACACGTTGTTCATGCGCTACATCGCGCAGTGTTATTATGATCGGGAGGCGGAGGAAAAGCTTAAATGCGTCAGAAGAACATGAGAGCTCACAACCACACAAACACACATGGGGCCAATATATGGCACATGGATTATGGAAGTGGTTACATGGTGTTTTCAACGCAGGCACACACATTCCAATCGAATCCTCCCGATGTGACGAATGATGAAGTGCCCAATGGCCGATGTTACTACTACTACTACTACTACCACCACAGTTGTTGATTTTGACACACGCGTACAACGACCTGCCATGCGTGTCATCAGAATCTAGTAAACGTTTTCAAAAGGGAGATGCTAATTAAGTAGCCGCCAGCAATTAACTGAACATGTTTATTCGGTTATACAGCTCCATCAATCGCTTACACATTCCATCGGATTATTCGTATATCTCATTCATCGGTCTGAGAAAGAGTTTCGTGCCGCACTCCTCAATCAGCATCGCATTTGTAAATAAACTTAGACCAAAGTGGTTGCATAGCCCCATCAAACCAGACGCCCTCAGCCACAGGTCGTTGGCGAAAATGGATGGTGCACTGCAGCCTGTAGCCGCCTTGGCTCAACATGTCGCCACACCCGCACTTGAATGTGCAACGGCACTGAAAGCGAGAAAACTAGCAATAGCATGGGCCTGGGTTTCGCCCTTACTCGAATCGCCATGCGAATGGATTCCAATCTTGACTTGTGTTGACCCGTTTATCATGCCGCGAGGACCTTCTAATTCTTGTGAAATCACGTGAAAATTTTATACTCCTAGTACCTCTAAACGAGCAGACTCCGGCGCACGAGACGTGCTTGTGGCTGGAAGCGCTTCCACGCAAGCACGCACGCGCCGCCGTCGCGGTCACGTCGTCGCTGCGAGGGGTGGTGGTTCGCGCTTGGCGCGGCGCGGCGGCGTGCTTCGTCGCGGGTTCGCGCGGCCGGACGGACGGACGGATGGTTAGTGTTTATGTTTGTGGGGCTGATCCGCGCTTCCGGCATGTCGGGCGTGCCGGTACGTGTTCTTTTCTCCTTCACTGCTTCGCGGTGCCGCGATGATCTTGCCAACAGTCGGGCTGTCTCTTCTCTTTACGGATGATGGAGGAGTCGCCGTCGGCGCATTCAAAAGGATCATTAATGTTTGGTCCATGATGACATGATGATGGTAGGAGTAGTAACTCGATGTATCCTATGGATCTTGCGTAACGGCATTTTCTTGGTCTACCAGACCAGACTCTTCCTTCATGCGCAGATGGGTGATCAATCAGACAATTTTGCAGATTTTTAGATGAACTTGTTAAATCATTTACCACAGACTGACAGCTTTTGCACTTAATAACGTCCTTAACGGGCACAATTCTACACGTCGGAAGCTGAAGAGCAAACAAAAAAAATACTCGTCCATGCAGTGCTCGCCAATACTGTCAGTATAGCATCATACAATGTGCACTTGATCAAAAGAAGTGTAACTGCAAAAAAAGGTCTGAACCTAGACCCGTTTTAAGATTGAAGAGGATGTGTACAGCACTAAATAGATTAGGGGGTACAGCAATCACCATCAGATGCTTGTACCATCTGAATGTGAAATGACGATTGGAGGTGCCTGTACACTAGCCTACTCTGAAAGGAAAAAGGTGGGCAACATGTCGTGCTCCCTCATTTCATCTCAGGACATCTTCGCCGTATCAGCTTTGCTCAATTCTGTAGGTTCGTAGTTAAGAAGCTTGTGCAGGGGGAGAACAAGTGGTGCCACCAAAGCCAACGCAATGCAAAGTAGCGCTCCAATCCCAACCCACCAGGCAAAACGTGGGATGCCAAGCATAAGCTCATCGCAAACTGCAGACACAGTCAAAATATGCATGATTTGATCAGAAATTATTTAGGTGGTTTCAGCATATAGGCGTTGGCTATAGCATAACGAATTTGTTTTACATGATTCTTAATTAGGGCGTTCATAAAGAGGACCATATAATTTATAGACAGAAATCACTGAGTACTGGCAACCCATTAATTCGCCAGACATGCAATAAGCTTACTGATTGATGCTACTCTGAAAGTTAAGTATGAACCTGAGATGACTGCTATTTAGTGGGAGTGCAGAGCTATTCCTTCCATCAAATTTTCAAACAAACTTCAGGTCCACTATGGGTAGAAAGAAATTAAGGTTTCAATCTAAGACCAGATGAAGCGTGTATACTAAAAAACAAGTGAATGCCTAGCATTTTCTAATGTAATATAAATGGGGACAGCAGAAATTCATGCCACGATGTTTCTTTGATCATCTGACTAGTAAGATGCATACAACCTTTCAAATTTGGAGTAGCATCAATAATAAAGTCCTTACGATATACTAGTAATAACTAGATAACCATGTGTGATAACAAGCACTGAGCACTGACGAAGCAAGATATAAAATGCATGAGGCTGACGAGGATTTACATTCTACAGCAGAGGTGTCAAATTAGGAAACCTGATCCACCCAATTATTTCTTGTGGCAGTATAGAAAGGAGTACATTGCTCTAGTTAATAAATATGCTACCATAAATTTCCAACATGTTAAACTAATCTGATCTGAATATCTTAGAAGAAAATCAAATGAATAACAATGAAATAATAATACCGTACCAATGTTAAAAAGCGCAAGCTCTCTTTCCGGCACATTTGGCTTCGCAACTATGCCCTCAGGCTCCACAGTGACAAGAACATAAACCTACATACAGAGGTCAAAATTCATATCATCAAGGAGCACCTTAGACATTCTGCGAACAAAAGCAACAAATCTGGCTAAATAGTCGATGACTATGAACGAACACTAACTGGGTCACTGCTCTCGGCCTTGAAAATTATCTTCTCCGTGTTGAGCAGCCTCCTGTTCTTGCCCCCCAAATCCTCTGCAGAGTCAGGGTCGTCCACAAGCCGAATCGAGAAGCTCGAGGGTATCTACGAGCAGAAGCATATCAGTCAATAAAGGAACAGCTGAGCTGGTGAAACGACGATTCTTGCGTCTGTTTTACGATGTTCTTCTTCTACAGTGTAATGGTAAGGGTCAGATCGTACGGAGGCCGGGTAGGAGATCTTGACTTCGTACCACGCTGACGGCCGCAGCCCGTCGATCCTGTAGACCCGCCGGCCGTGGCGCAGCGGCATCGTCTCGCCGAACAGCTCCTTTCCGACGCCAAGCGTCCTCACCTCCGCGCTGCAGGGGGCACGGACGGAGGTCTCGGTCAGGGGACAGTGCAAAATGTAAGATGTGCTGAATGGGTCAGGGGGGAGGAAGGGCGAACCTGTGTGCAGCGGAGGAGAGCAGCGGAGCGGGGAAGAGGAGGAAGACGAGGAGGCAGAGGACGTTGCACCCGTCGCCGTGACGGCGCGGCGCGGCGAGCCGGCGCGCCGGAGGTGGCATCTCTGAGATGACGACGGCGTCGGAGATGCGCCGGCCGCCGGGGGACGCTGCCATGTGGGGGTGCCTTGTGGAAGCTAGATGGGCTGTAAACTATTGTTGGGCTACGTGAACAGATGCGTTTTGGTTCGTGATTCATGAGTTTGGGCTAATGGGCCATTCATGCAGTAATAAAGGCCCCTTTTGTTTCGGGGCCCGAGGCAGCCGCCCCACTTGCTTGAGTTTGATCGACAAATGTGCTCAAAAAAAAAAATTGCTTGAGTTTGAGCGAGCTGCCGTGCAAATGCGCAGAGGGGGAGGGAAACTGGGAGTGGGAGCGCAACTTGGGATGGCGCAGCAGTGGAAGGGAAACTGGAGGACTGGAGGCGTGTGCGGCGTGCGCCTCCTCTCCTTTGCCTGCTGAAAAGGAGGTGCTTTTCAATGGTGCTGGCCCCGCTGGCCACCGAGCGAGCCAACGAGATACGGAGCCGCGAAAGTTGCTTTCGGCATCTCGATGCCATTCCACCATGTATGGCAGCATCTCGGCTCCAGTTCAACGAGCGCACCATGGGTCAGAGAAATACTGGCCGAAAGTACAAACCGAAAGAATCGTAGGAGAAACCGATCAAATTTTTCAGGCAACTGCCACATACGAAAAAACGCACGTTGAATGCTGCAACAAACACGCAACGCGTGACTCTGGAGTCGGACACTGCCATTTTTCCTATCCGCTTCACGTTTTCTGTACTCGCGTGAAGAAAAAGGCGATACGCTCCCTTCGAACTTAACGCTATCTGTTTTTTTTAAAAAAAATACTTAAACGCATTTCGGGGCAAATTTGCGCCCAAGTGGGGTCTCTGCTACAGAGTTCGGAGGAGATGATTCGATGTGCTGTTCGAATTCTCACGCTGGATGCAAAACTTCAGAGTCCGTTCCATCTCTACTTTGACAGATCAAGTTTTTTAGGCAACACTGGACGCCGCAATACGGGGGAAAAGCACGTTAAATGGTGCACATTTTCAGCTGGAGGAGGAAAATTGCGAGTGAAAACCGCCAAACGTTTCTTCACACTCTCATGCTGCACTGCGCACGCAATGCGTGACCCTGGACACTGCTTAGTTTTTTTCTCTCGGCTTCACGTTTTTATGTACTCGCATGGAGGAAAATAGGGTACATTTCCTTCCAACTTATCGCCATTTGGGACAAATTTGCGCCCAAGTGGGTCTCTCGTACCGAGTTCGAAAAGGACACTAGATATGATTCAACATGCTGTTTGAATTCTCACGCTGGATGCAAAACTTCAGACTTTCAGAATCCGTTCCATGTCCTTTAGCACCAACTGTACTTACTAGGAATAATGTAGCGGACAAATCCGAAGTTCCTGAACTCCGTGGACCCAAACGTTTTGGCAAATTGACCAGTCGCAATCTTTACGAGCCATGGACCAGTTCAAGATTGCTGCCCTGCCACTACCCGGGTCACTAGCGCATCAGATGGGTTTGGAGTTTGGATATGACAGTGAACAGTATTGACCGAGCCACCACTTCGTGATCACCATTTTTGTGAAAGAAAACAAGATCATCGTTGCAAATAGTTGTATTTTTTGGCACTCTATGAAGGACACAATTGATGGACTTGGCTGGAAAGGGTCAAAGGAAAAGCTACAAACAAAACAGTACTAGTTTTTTTTGATAGGAAAACAGTGCTACTTACTAAAATGGTTCAACATTTGGCTTCACGCAATGCAGTGCTGGCGGCGATTTTTTCCTTGTAACTTTTTGTGATACTCATTGATGTCTTTTTTTTAGCGAGTACTCATTGATGTATTTCTTTATATACTATACATATTTCGGGAACTTTTATTCATTGCCGGGAGAGAGATATAACAGATAAGCTGCCAGCATAAAAATACGCCTTAAAATGCAGACATGGGAACGTGTCAGGGGAAGGGCCAAAACTACACTTGGACAGCAACAAAATACTAAAATACTACTCGTATTCCAACCGCTCGACCGGACCAAAACAAAAGACCAAAATCATTGTGTCAGTAAGCAAACAATGCAAATCCATGAGGCCGTGTCAGGCCAATCAGGTTAGCCCAAACGACCGGAGCATGTTCCAACGTCGTTTGCCTCTCACATGCCATTTCGATACGGTCATCTGTTTCGTTCGGGTCCAATTTTTAATCCCAAGTGCTGGCTCCGAAAATCCATTGGTCAACACAGTGCCCCACCGCACGGGATCCCTCGCTCACGCGAAACAGCAGTCACGGCCGGCACGCCGGCTTTAATCCACGTGGATCCCTCCATCCCCACCTGACCACCCGTACATGGACGTGGTCCACGAAATGAACCACTACGATGCAGAAGGCACAGGTCAGGGGAACCCATGCACCGGGATCACGCAACCCAACCTCGCAACGATCACGCCGACCCCAATTCTCCCCACAGGTTTTATTCTACGCACGACTTTTTAAATCGCGAAAGCTCCAAATTACATTCGCCTAGGCTCAAGAGGGGATTATCGAGTAAACTACGCGAGGTTTACGCGATCGAAACCGCCGTTGTTCAAATTAAGCGAGCTAGTTAGTGTATAACACGTCCGTCCTAAGGACCTTTAACTTTCCTTCCCCTTTCATTCGCGTCGCCTTGGCCGCCTCCGCCGCTGCTTCGCTTCCTCCGCGGGCGCACCCACCAAGGTGCGCGCGCAGCCTCGCACACCACACCTCGCCCTGCACTCCCGCGCGCGCCCAGGCCGTTCCTCCTCCGCCGCCGCTGCCCTAGGGTTAGGGTTCGCGTCGCGCGGCCGAGGACGTCGCCGGGCGTAATGCGGAGGGGACCGGCGGCCTGCCGCCGCCGCGTGATCCAGGGGTTCGTGGCGGTCCTCCTCGCGTATGCGCTCTTCGTGCTGTTCCTCGAGTCGCCCGTCCTCGTTCACACGTCCCCGCCCCCGCCCCCGCCCGGCGCGGGGCGTTCCACCTCGACGTCGCGGGCGCTCCACCTCGACGGCGCAGGGGAGGGCTTGGGCGCCGTGCCGGTGCGGCCCTCGAAGCACCCGCACCGGGATACCCTCGAGGCGGAGGCGGAGGTGGAGCCGATACCGGAGCGCGGTTTGTCGGGGATCGTCTCCCGCCTCGACCTCCGCCACCTGAACTCCACCCGCTCCGGCTCGCTCCGCAAGGTCGCCGCCGAGGCCGCGGCCGCGGGTGCCCTCGTGTTCTCCGACTTGCAGAGTCTCGAGACGCCCCTAACGTCCGCGGAGGATTCGCCCGACGAGGAGGAGAGGAACAAGTGCCCGCACTCGATCGTCCTCAGCGGCGACGAGTTCCGTGAGAGGGGGCAGGCGGTGGAGCTTCCATGCGGGCTGACGCTGGGGTCGTATATCACTGTGGCCGCGACGCCGCACGCGGCACATCCGGAGCGGGACCCTAAGATCACGCTGCTGAGGGACGGGGACGGGCCGATCATGGTGTCACAGTTCATGATGGAGCTGCAGGGGCTCAAGACGGTGGACGGCGAGGATCCGCCCAGAATTCTCCACTTCAATCCCCGCCTCCGTGGAGACTGGAGCGGCAAGCCGGTGATCGAGCAGAATACCTGCTACCGCATGCAGTGGGGCACTTCACTCCGCTGCGAGGGCTGGAGGTCCCGCGCCGACGAGGAGACTGGTCTGCACCCTCCACTCTGTTCATCAGATAAAGTTCTGTGACTTATTGATTACTGTGGTTCAAGAATTTTGTTTGGTTGTATTATTCTGCAGTGGATGGAATGGTGAAGTGTGAGAATTGGATTCGGGATGATGAAGGGAGGTCGGAGGAGTCGAAGTCATCATCATGGTGGCTGAACCGGCTCATTGGGCGCACAAAGAAGGTCCCCGTTAATTGGCCATACCCATTCGTTGAGGACCGCATGTTTGTTCTTACCCTCTCTGCTGGATTGGAGGGTTACCATGTGAATGTTGATGGGCGGCATGTGACATCATTTCCATACCGCACTGTAAGTGTCTCTCACGTTTTTATGAAAAGATGGGGAATGGATTGCATTGTTCATTCTGGTGCGTTGCTTTGTAAGTTTGACACCGTCACTCGATTTTGTCTTTGGTGGTGCTGGCAGGGGTTTGTGCTTGAGGATGCCACTGGCTTATCATTGAATGGGGACCTTGATGTGCAATCAATATTTGCGGGTACTTTGCCCACTACACATCCTAGTTTTTCTCCACAGAAGCTCCTAGAGATGTTGCCCGATTGGCAGGCCCCTCCCCTTTCACAGGAACCAGTTGAGATTTTCATAGGTATCTTGTCAGCCGGCAACCATTTTGCTGAGCGTATGGCTGTCAGGAAGACATGGATGTCTGCTGCCCAGAAGTCCTTGAATGTTGTTGCCCGGTTTTTTGTTGCCCTGGTAACTATTGAATACTAAACTTGATGTCTTTTGATTGCTTAAGAAGTCCTCGTTTTTTTTTAAAAAAAAGATGAACCTGAGCTGGAGAATTCTCTTATCTGCAGCATGGCAGGAATGAAGTCAATGTGGAGCTCAAAAAGGAGGCTGAGTATTTTAGGGACATTGTTATTGTACCTTTCATGGACAGCTATGATCTGGTTGTTCTGAAGACAATTGCGATATGCGATTATGGGGTATGTCTAAGATCCTCCTCTTTTCCAAGTCAGCTACTTTGATTCTGCTGTAGATGACATCTTCTCACAAAAGTGAATTTTTCCTCTTAGGTCCATATGGTATCTGCTAAATATATAATGAAGTGCGACGATGATACTTTTGTTAGACTTGAATCTGTTATGTCTGAAGTGAAGAAAATTCGAAACGGTGAAAGCCTCTATATTGGGAACATGAATTATCACCACAAGCCACTGCGCTATGGGAAGTGGGCTGTTACCTACGAGGTAAGCTTGATATTTGGTTCCACCGTGACCTCACATGCCGTTTCTTTAATCTGTTGATGACGCTTCACTACACTGCCGGTTGTTCAACACATTTGGCTATTAAACAACATTAGCCTCAAATCTCGTTCACATAATTAGCCTTGATCTTATTCACCCAGTAGGGTCTGAATTGTTCATGTAATCATAAAAGGAAGAAAATTGATTCATGGCATTTTGTCGTACAGTTTAATGTTTGTGAAAGAAAATCCAGTTATGATTCTTTTACTGTTATAATCATGCAACAGAATTGAACATGGCAGTGCTCATAACAGGGCTAGAATACTGCCGTTTACTGGCTGCATTAACTATAACTCTCACTCCATAAGTTAAATTCCATGACTTGTTATCATTCCTATGGAACAAATGCATTCAACACCTCCCAAGTTGTTTCATGTTATAGTTTTTATGTCTGGCTTCTGGTATGAACAACCATGTGCATTTTTTTTAACTTGTTTACTGAGGAAACTGTAGCTTTGAATCATCTTCTGTACAACACTTGTATCCTTTTAATTTGTGTCATCTTTAATTACCTTGTTTCGTTGCTACAATCAAGAACTTATTTATGTATGTGCCTCTGAGATCAGCTTGCTTTATCACATTAATCACAAATAGGTGGATTTTCGTCCTGGAAAGATTGATTGCTGCCGACTGTATCCTGTGCTCATATCCCCTCAAATTTTGATATAGCAACCCACTATGTGCTGATTATATGATAGTTTAGAAACATTTTCTTAATCATTTCTGCATTCAATATAAAAATGGAACATTGGTCAGCACACATTTAGTCTTCGCATCAGTAAAAGATGCATTCCTTTGTTGCTGGATGTTGTGTTACATTGGGACAATTGCGTCATTGCTTTGTTTAATCAATCTGTAGGAAAATAGATATCTTACTCTAAATTTGATTCCGCAATCTCTGACCGCTTGGCACGAGTGACTTTTTGACACTTACCACAGCAGTATCCTACTTCACATGATTGTTTCACTTCTCTGTATGTCAGTGGAAAACTAGATGGGCTACTTCGAGACATGTGTTTTGTTCTTTTCTTCTCATTTTCCTACCAAGTTCCTCTTCATGTAGTCTGGACTGCCCCTAGATGCCACATCAAATCATCCATTTTCAAATCTTTGATTATCTTCTGTACTTTACAGGAATGGCCAGAAGAGGATTATCCAATCTATGCGAATGGTCCTGGATATGTTATATCCTCTGATATTGCAGATTCCATTCTATCAGAATTTGTAGACCATAAATTAAGGGTAAGATTGGTTGATAGCCTCTGTCCTGTATAATTTTTTCCCATATAGTGAGCTGTTGCCAACAATATCTATAACTCAGGAATAATTTGATGCCCTTCTAATCATGTGTCCCTTAGAAAGTTCATAACCAAGCTACCGTAAATTATCCTGCCTTCATCATCGGTTTGAAAGACAATAACAGTGACATACATAATGATGCTGGCAGAATCTAATTTTCATTTTGTTGCTATGCAGCTTTTCAAAATGGAAGATGTGAGCATGGGCATGTGGGTTGAGCGGTTCAATAACACCAGGCCTGTTAAATACGTCCACAGTGTTAAGTTCTGTCAGTTTGGATGTATAGATGATTATTACACTGCACATTATCAATCACCAAGGCAGATGTTTTGTTTGTGGGACAAGCTCCAAGCTGGAAAAGCACAATGTTGCAATATGAGATAGCAATAATGAAGCTAGTGGAGTTGTAAGGACAACGCTCCTATGGTGACTCATCCTTGCTCGCAGAATTGTTGGCTGATCTGGAGCCAGTGAGATCCAAGAACATTCTTTGATGATAAATTAATCCCCTAGATGACTAACAATGGTCATAATTTGACGAATTTTGGTATAGCTGACCGGGTTGTGTTTCAGCTGGAATACAAGGGGAATGCAGAGCCTGTACGCTTTTCTGAAGAGAGCCTGCAGCGCTCTTCTTTTCTCAACATATAGACGAAGTTCTGAGGGCAGTATTAGAGCTGCTCTAAAACTTCATTTGTAAATGTTAAGGGTAGAAATCTTAGTTAAATTACTGGTGCCTTTTGTTGTCTGACTTTGGTTTAATCATAAACAACCCAGCTGGTACAGAAGAGCAATCTCGGTAGTTTGAATTTTGCCGTGCGAATTCTCCTTAACTAGGTCATGAGGTGTGACTAGCTTAGTTGACGCACACTTATGCAGTTCAAAGTTGCTGGCCACGTTTTATCTGCAATTCTATTATCTGCCAACATATCAAAACCTTGAAATTTTATTTTATATATGCACAAACTGTAAAAAATTCATGTGTAATATACGATTTTAGAGGTATATACGTAATGTACATTTCTAAGAGGAATATGTAATATACATGGTATATTTTTTCTTTTGAGATACCTATACATGGTATGCTTGATATGGTACAGCTTGTTTTTTTTTTGAGAGGATAAGATTTTTTTTTTTGAAGATACAATGAGATGGTTTTTTTTTTTTTTTTTTGGAGAACATGAGATGGTATAATTGAGTCGTGCAAAATTCATGTTTCCTCATTTTAAGAAGAGGCCCAACGCTGGGCCCAATCCTAAGAAGCCGTGAAACTTTCCTTCAGCATTAGCCCACGGGTTCGAAACTCAACACGCTCACGAAGGGAAGCCGTATAAAATCAGAGACCCAAACCGTCCACGGCAGCCGCCGCGCCGACCTGCCGTCGCGCGCCTCCTCTTCCTCCCGTCCCCGCCGCCTCTACCTCTCAACCCCCAATCCACCGGCTCGATGAGCCGCCGTGATCAGCATCAGTGGCCTCTTCCCGGTTACGGCTACGACCCCCGCGCCACCGGCGTGCAGTGGCATGGCGCCGCCTCGACGTCCGCCCCCGGCCCCGGCGCGGCGGCGGCGCAGGGGATGAACCCCTACGCCTACGCCCCCTTCCCCCAATTTGCGCCGAATCCCCTGAACGAAGTTGTCAATCACCTCCTCCACCAGAACCCCGCCGCCCTCGCCGTCTTCCACCAACTCCAGCAGCACCCTCAGGTGCAGCACCTCCCAACCCCCGTCTACCATCAGAACCCTACCCCGACCGTCCAGCACCGCCCGGCCAAGCCCGCCGCCGTCTCTTCACCCGCGCCGCCCCCTCCCCAGCCTAAGCCTAAGCCGCAGCCGCAGCCGCAGCCACAGCAGGTCGTGATTGGGAAGGCGCATGCGGCGGCGAGGAAAGCTCGGGAGGAGCTCTTGAAGAGCGGGGAGGGCGTTACGGGGTGGAAGCTGGCCCAAGCGGCGCTGGTGGCGCTCAAGGCCGACTCATGGGATTCCCTCGGCGTCCAGCTCCACGAAGTTCCCCTCCTGCGCGACATATTCCTCATTGAGGGCAAGGTCAGTGCTAGCTTTGAGTTTGAGCGCAGTAGCTTGCGGTGGAGTGTAGCTACATTAAAATCGAAACCTCGCAAGGCCTTTTTTTATTAAGAAAAAGGAAAAATTATGCGCAGTCAAAAGGAACTTAGTCCCCTTGTGATATTTAAGTCGTTATTGCTCTTGGCTCAAAAATGTGATAGGGTACACGACTAAGTTAGACCATTATTAGATAATAAATAATAATAGAAAAATTTGTCGCATCTGTGTGAAGGGTACATGATGGAAATCCTTGTGCTGAACTTGTTTCACAAGATTTACAGAAGTAAACAGAATTGAAGTATATATAAGCTGAACTCTAATATAAAATTGAGGAAGTATTAAAATACTTCGATCAAGTATTGTAAAATATGGTGAACTATTTAGATACAACTAGCTTGGTGATTGCCTTTTTATTTCTGGATGTGAACTCAGTCTTTCTTCTTTCCTTCATTGCTTTTTCGATGCATAAAACTGCAAAACTTGCTGATATGCTTTATCACTATCTAATCATCACTATCTGGTTGTTGACTTTATATGGCCATTACTTGGTATATGTCAGGTGAACACATTCATACATTGCTATGTTGCTGCAAGAAAAATTGTAACAGTTTATGATCTAGAGGTTGAAATATGCAAGAATGAAGGGATCGGGCAGTTTGAAGAGCTGGGTTTGGGTCCTTTTCTTCAGCACCCACTTGTTGTACATTATTTTTCGGCAGCTGCTGATTTGTCAATTGTGCCTAAGCTTACTAGCGAAGAGATTATCAGTTTCCTGCAGAAATATATGGATAATTCTAAGAAGAAAATCACAGTGGAAGACTTCTTAGATTATATCGCGGAGCAAAAGTCAATTTCCGGAAAGGAAAAGCTTGGTGTTCGTGTACAGAGCTTGGGGTATGTATTTGTCTAAGAATCTGGGAATACCATGTACTTCTTAACTTTCCACATGTGAATCTGAAATTAATAATCGTGTATTCTGTATAATCTAAAACATTACTTTCTATTGCCTCTGCCATTTCATGCTATTTCCAGAAAATTCTGCTTTTACCAATTTAGAGAGGTTTTGTAGGTTGCATATTTCCTTCCTTCGACAGGCCAGAAGATCAGAAATGGATTCTGTTAAGCCTCTTGGCAAGATGAGTGGGCCTGGTGGTAGCAGTAGAGAGAAGGATTTGTCAAAAAAGTCAAATCTTCGTACAGACAAGCAGGCATTGGACAAGAGGTTCAATTCCATAACCAGTCGTATAAAGCAGTTACCAGGCATCAATAAACATATTCATTTTGATTTGACCGATGATGAAGTTGGTGGCAGTATTAGTTCTGAAGATGATAAACTTGATGGTAATGAGAGTAAAAATGGCAGTTCTGCTCTTGATAACAAGGATGGTGATAAGCGTGCAAGCAGCTGCCCATATCCCTCAAAAAGCGAAGAAATGGAGAGGCTTGGTTTGAAATCTGAAGTTAGTAAAAGGCCAGCTTTAGAGAGTAGCAAGGTAACAGAGTGTGGGAAAAAGGTGAATCCTAGAGCAAAGAGGAAGGCTGAAGAAGATGAGGGCCCTGGCTCTTTGTGTGAACGGCCCAAGAAGCAGCAAAAGCTGCAAACCCAGAAGCATGAAGCATTGCCGAATTGTTTTCTAAGTATTGGTAAGCTGGAAAATTTTCTAACGACATGGAAGGAAACATGTCGTGAACATCCCGTTCAACAGGTATGATTAGCAATTAACATACATAATTAATCTTGTTAACTTCGAATAAGTGGTCATTGTTTAGAAAACATCTCGGTAGCAGATGGTCTAGCATATAATTTTGTGAATCTTAGTAACCTTCCAATATTTACGTCTATTGAGGAAACAATCACTGTGGTACATGGCTCCCTTTATCTTATGTCAGGGCATATAGCTTCCTTTCTCACTTGACTTATTTGAAGCGAACCACTGATTGTTTGGCAGCATGCATGCTCAATCTGGACTTAATTCTATTTCTAAAATTGCTTATGTCACCGATGCAGGTTTTGGAAATGATAGCAAATTACTATGCAAGAACACCGAAAGAGAAGAAGAGAATAATAAATTTCTGCTCACAGTACCCGGGCATTGGCCTCTTCAATGTTGCTGTGAGTTGTTTGTCCTTCTTTGTTCCTCTGACGTTTTACCGATATTATGTTTGTGAATGGCTTTTGATCGGTAGTTTCTACATGATAGAATTAATATTAGTGCAGATAATGCACGAAATTAAAATTTGGTAGACCATTTGACCTATCCTCTCGTTACAAGTTCCTCTTTGTATTGATCGAGTTGTACCTTTTCTTTTTCTTTCTAAGGAATATTTTTTATATGTTTCTATGCCCTTTCCCCCTCTTCTTTTTTTTTTTGTCTCTGTTCTCCATTCCTCTGCCACTGGATAACCTTTGGGCTTGTTTAAAACATCTATTAACTGTCATGTGATTTGGCATAGGGTTGACATAGATAATGTCATGTTTTTTTTATGGCTTGAGTAGTTATTTTGAAATCGTTTAACTGCCGAATGTGGACTGGGAACAAGGTGTGGTATATAATATTTCTGCTTCAGTCTGTGTGACCTTACAATTCAGGAAAACCTATATGCTCACTTGTTTTTGTGTAACAAATTTCAAAACCAGGTGGTGTTATTGCACGTTCTGAATCTGATTCTATGAATAGGCAAATTATAGTCCTTGGCAGAGAGAGATTTTTAGGCCATGCGTATTTTACTAGTTTGTTAGTCCATCCATTTCCCCCTTTTATTGAGATCTCTCTTAAACTTCTCTGCCACATGGATATGCAGGTTAAATCAATGGGATGTGGTCTGCTGGATAGTATTTATGATATGATACAACTCTCTGGTGAGAATAACATGTCTTCAAGCTCACTTCCCAACACTACCACTGAGATTATGGAAATCGAGCCTCCGTCTATAGAAAATACTAAATGTATTGCTAAAGGAGCCAGTGATAGCAGCAAGGACAGCAGCAATAGACATAGTACTTTTTCTCTCCCTATCTCTCAAAATTGTTATTGGCACTTAAAATCTGCCCTACCTCTTGCTACATAAAATAGCCCCTTTTCACATTTGTCATTTGTTTATGCAGGTGTTGCGGTTGATGATGTCATTAGGAAGATAAGTGAATATATTGAGTCCAACTTTAAAGTGCCTGGGGATGGAGCTTTGCTAGTGAGGATACTTCATGATTGTGAAACATGGGTAACTACCCAGTTTTCAGCCAAGCAATTTAGTGATCTTGGCCATGGGACATTCCTTGAGTTTTTGGAAAAAAATGGTCATCACTTTTCAACTATGTTGAGTGGTTTCTTGAATAGTGTGGGCTCTGATTCTTCTCTGGAAGTTTCTGTGCTGCAGCAACAAATTGAAGTTTTACTCTGCCAAGCTGAGAGTAATTGGCTGGAAAATGGCCACCTTTCAGAGGATTGTTTCTTTATGCTTCTCAAAAGGCAATTTCCTACTGTTAGCTTTGGTACTTTGCACGGAAAATCCGTGGAAAGACTTACTGGCTGTATTGAGAGGCAGAGAAAAAATATACAAACAAGTAGCATAAAGTTTTCCATCTCTTTGTTGGAGAAACAGTGGGCTGGAATTTCGCCAGTTAGACATGACAATGAGGATGGACTGGTAAATGATGTTGTTCAACAATCTTATTATTCTGGGACAGTTAGTTCACGAGAAGCAATTAATTGTTTACTGAAGGCTCCTATGTTGTCTGATCTGCTTCTTTGGTCACATTGGGATCTTCTATTTGCCCCTTCACTTGGTTCATTTGTTCACTGGCTGCTGAATACTGGTCCAGTTCAAGAGCTATCTTGCATTGTAACCACAGATGGTAGGTTTATTAGAGTAGATCCGTCAGTCACGGTTGACCAATTTCTAGAAGCTATCATTCAACGTTCACCATTTCAAGTGGCGGTGAAACTGCTTTCGTTGCTGCACATTTACGATGGATCTACGAACACTCCAACTTCATTATTAAAATGTTATGCACAGCGAGCAACGAGTATCATAATGGACAACAGCAATGATTTGACGAATTCCAAATCTGAAAGCAAACTATTTATGCCTGAGGAAACCGACATAAGTGCTGTACACCACGGCCACTCTACTCACATTAACCCTCATGCATCTGGTGCACGAAGTAGGTCTGATAGCTTATACAACATTGACAACACTGCTCGTTTAGTTGCCAAATTTATACTTGATTGTCTTGGCCATCTACCTTCAGAGTTCCGTAGTCTTGCAGCAGATATACTGTTGGCAGGACTTCGAATTGTTACCAAGAACTGCTATTCAGTCATGTTGCATGAAGCCACAGAAGATTGGCAGCTATGCATGCTTCATGATATTGGGTTGTCACTTGGAGTCGCGGAGTGGGTTGATGATTGCCGTAGGTTGTGTTTAACTGAAGAAGGTAACGCAAAGACGGAACTACATTCTTCTTTGAAGCATACAGCAGTAGCATCTGAGGGACCTACACATGAAAACTCTGACATATCTGTTTCTAACATTGCCAATATGATGAATAAGGAAAGAAAACAACCTCATGGCACAAATGATCAAGCTGTCACTATGGACAGCAGAGACCATAAGGTGTTAGATCTTGTTGGAACCAAGGCACATATTGGAGAATTACATACTGACAAATCTCCAGTGATGGGAGATGTGATTCTTGAGGAAGCAACTCTTGTTATTGAGACAATACGTCGTGAAGAGTTTGGTTTGGATCATGCGCAAAGTTACACTGAGAATAGCTTGTTGAAAAAGCAGCATGCTCGACTTGGCAGAGCATTGCATTGTCTTTCACAAGAACTATATTCCCAGGATTCACATTTACTTCTTGAGCTGGTAAGCTTCATGCTGGGCGCTTCTTCTTTACTTAATTCTGTTGTATGCGTTGAGGTTGTGTTCGCAGTATTTAGGTATGCTCCGCTCATCTGCTTACCTTATTACACTACTATACTACAGATACAGAATGCTGATGACAATACATATCTGGAGGATGTTGAACCAACTTTGGCATTCATTCTTCAGGAGAATGGTATTGTTGTTCTAAACAATGAGAGGGGCTTCTCTGCTGAGAACATTAGAGCACTTTGTGATATTGGTAACTCGACAAAGAAAGGATCAAACATGGGCTATATCGGAAATAAAGGGATTGGTTTTAAATCAGTTTTTCGGGTACGTTTACATTCTAATATTTTGTATTAAATCATCTTACTGCACTGTGCCCTTACAATCCCCTGACATCTCATTTATATAGTTTAATGATTTTCTTATTGTAACAATTGTCGTTCCCTAGATTGTAGTTATCACATGACTTGTTGAACTTTCAAGTTATTTTGTGGTAATAAATACCTTTAAATTTTGTCAATGATTTTGTAGGTAACTGATGCTCCAGAGATCCATTCAAATGGCTTCCATGTGAAATTTGACATTACAGAAGGCCAGATTGGTTTTGTACTGCCAACTTCAGTTCCACCTTATAATACTGGTCCTTTGAGTCGAATGTTATCGATTGAAGAGGACAATGACGCCAGGTCATTGTGGAACACGTGCATTCTACTTCCCTTCAGATCAAAATTTAGGGAGGGAACTGGTATGTGCTCCATTGTTTCCATGTTTTCAGATCTCCACCCATCTCTTCTCTTGTTCCTTCACCGACTAAAATGCATCAAGTATAAGAATTTGCTGAATGACTCACTACTGGTTATGAGAAGGGAGGCTCTTGGTGACGGCATTGTGAGAATCTCTCATGGGAGTGAGACAATGAGTTGGTTAGTAGTCAGCAAGAAGTTACAGGGTGCAGTTGTAAGGCATGATGTCTGTGCTACTGAGATATCTGTGGCATTTACTTTGCAGGAGACTGAGAAAGGAGAGTATGAGCCTTACTTGCAGCAACAACCAGTGTTTGCTTTTCTTCCTCTAAGGAATTATGGTCTTAAATTCATTCTTCAAGGTGATTTTATTTTACCTTCTTCCAGAGAGGAAGTGGATGCAGACAGTGCATGGAATCAGTGGTTGTTGTCTGAATTCCCATCTTTGTTTGTCAGCGCCCAGGAATCCTTTTGTGCTCTTCCCTGCTTCCAGAGGTGCCCTGGAAAGGCTGTCACAGCCTTCTTGAGTTTTATTCCCCTATCGGGAGAAGTTCATGGATTTTTCAGTCAACTCCCTCACTTGATCCTTTCCAAATTACGTCTGACCCGCTGCATGTTTTTGGATGGCTCCAGTTTACAATGGGTCTACCCATGCAATACGCTTAGGTGTTGGGACAAACAAACTAAAATGCTACTATCTGATGACTTACTGCATGAACATCTTGGTCTTGGGTACCTCTCAAAAGATATTGTTGTATCTGATAAGTTAGCAAGGGCCCTGGGTATTCATGATTATGGACCTAAGATTCTGATGGACACCATCTCATCTATTTGTCGAACTGATGGTTGTATTGAATCACTGGGACTGGAATGGTTATGTGCTTGGTTCGTTACCCTTTATTTCACGTTAATATCTCATTCTTCTCGAAATATTTCCTGGACAAGAAGCTTTGAAGATGATCTTTTAAATACGATTAGGAAAATACCATGCATCCCACTTTCAGATGGTTCATATATCTCTGTTGCAGATGGCCCCGTATGGTTGCCATATGATATTGTCACTTCTATTACTGAAAGCAGAAGCAGCATTCAGAATTTTCCAATTTTATATAGTAACCTTCGAACTGTAAGTCCATATCTTCTGTCTGCATCCTGCAAAAACAAATACCTCATGGAAGAAGTCAGAACAAATGATTTGGTAGACATTCTACTAAAAATCGGGGTGAGGAAATTGTCTGGGCATGACATCATCAAAAATCACATCATGATGTCCTTGCGTAATGATATAGATGCTACTATGGCTGATAAAATGATGATAGAGTATGTGACTTTTATTATGCTTCATCTTCAGTCTCCTTGTACCAGCTGCAACTTTGAAAAGGAAGAGATAGTGTCAGAGCTGCGGAAGAGGCCTATCTTCCTTACAAACCATGGATACAAGTGCCCAGCTGATGTACCGATTCACTTCAGTAAAGATTACGGAAATTCTATTGATGTGAGCAGGCTATTTCGCAATGTAGATTTTGATTGGATTGAACTTGATAGTACATATTTGATGAATCATGGTTCAGATTCCTCACCATTTGAAATGAAAAAATGGAGGCAGTTTTTTGAGGAAATGGGTGTAACTGATTTTGTGCAGATGGTGAAAGTTGAGAAAAATATACTGCAAGCTGATTCTTTTCTAGCAGGAAGTCATTCTAAAGGCGAGGCATGTGTTGTATATGACTGGGAGTCATCAGAATTGGCTAGTATTTTATCAATATTTTCTTCGAAAGGATGCCGTGAGAACTGTGTATATCTTCTGGAGGTTCTTGACAAATTCTGGGACGATTATTATAGCATGAAAGCTAGGAGCCTTGCAAATGCAAAACATTATGTTGAAAGCACAATGGTTGAGTCATCAATTTTGAAGTGTATCCGTGGCTTCAAATGGATAGCATCAAATATGGATGAGGATCTTCATTATGCAACAGATTTATTCTATGATTTTGAAAATGTGCGTTCGCTTCTTGGCAGTGTGGCCCCATATGCTGTACCGCAGGTTGGTAGTTGTATTTTTTAAATTCCTAATGAAACTGTACTGGAATTTACCAGTTACGTCACCTTATTTGTTTTCTGGAGCAGGTGTCTAGCAGTTCTCTTAGGAAGGACATTGGATTCAAAACAGAGGTATCACACAGTGATGCTCTCATGGTCCTGAAGTCTTGGATAACATCACAAGTTCCTTTTAGCGCAAGGTACTAGGTTTCTCCATGCAGACTAATTTGATGGAATAATTTCCTTCCCACCATTGCAGTGTTGAATCTTTTGATTCATAGAAAAGCTACCTATCGTGCAAGTTAGACTGCGATAAACTGTGATTGTTAACCTAAACATTTTGATAGCCCCTATTTATATTTATTATGTATCAACAGTGTTTTTGAGATAATGGTGTAAGAAAATTCATTTGGAATTTTGGGATGTTCAGCATCGCAAATTTGTTTTCCTTTTACTGTTTTCTTTGTTAATATATGGCAAATGGGTTGATCTTCCTTTCTTCAGTATGAACCAGATGTCCAAATTCTACAGCTTCTTGTCAGAAGGTGTGGCTGACTTAAAGATTGATATTAAAAGGGAATTCTTGTCATGCTCCTACATATTTACACCAATACAACGTCCTCGATCTAGCGAGGTCGTTCCTGGTACATTCTTTCCACCAGAAGACCTCTATTGGCATGACCCAACAGGATGTTCTGAACTGGCAGATGAGCTTATTTCAACTAACAAAACAAAAGCCGCATTCCCAAGAAGAATGCTTTCTGTAGCCTATCCAAATCTTTGTGAATTCTTTACTGAGATGTGTGGTGTACCAAAGACTCCAACGACATCCAATTATGTTGAAATATTGTTACGGTTATCGAATGTCGCATTGCCTTCCCAAGCAGTCAGTCATGTAAGTTGATTCTTTTGCTTGGAGTACGACTTTTTTTTTCTGGTATATTACTCTTGCCCATACTTTATTGTTTACTGTTAACTCTGTAGTTACTTCTAGAGGTATAGTTTCATTCTGAGGTAAAGATGCAAAAAAGTGTTGGCTTTTACGTGTTGCAAATTTGTCCCCTTTAACTTATTATTTCTTGTTTTCATGTTCTGTTTAGGTCTTCCGTGTATTTGTGAGGTGGGCTAATGATCTCAGTCTCGAAGCGGAGAAGATGAAGGATATATTGTACTTGAAAGAATCTCTTCAAAAATTGGAGACAACAATATTGCCCACCTCAGTTGATAAATGGGTGTCTCTACATCCTTCTTTTGGCCTTGTTTGCTGGGCAGATGATGATGAGTTGAAGCAGCAATTTAATGGTTCTAGTGCTGTTAATTTCATACAATTTGGTGACATTTCTTTGATGTATGGAAGGTTTGCTGCTTTGATGAAAAACTTAGGAATTCCAGCACTTTCTAAGGTAACAACAATCATCTCTCGATGTTTACAATTTCTGCTGCTTGTAGTATTTTTCTCAAGGTAGAAGGTATGTAGAAAATTATTTACACATGCCTCCTGTAAAGCCTGTGCAGCAAAGTTTGAATTTGCTATAACTTGCTCCTAGTCAATCTCTGCGATAAAAGTCGGCATGGTACAAGCAACTTTCTCTTAATCTTCAGGCTTAAGACATTTTCAACCATCCGATTTAATGACAATAAAATGATGAGAAATCAATACTTGTGATGACTGATGAAAAACCTGAAAACTGTCCGCAGGCAGAAAGTGCCTGTAACCTTGCCATTCCTCAATTTACCAAACTCATTCTCTTCTCTATTTGTGTTTTTTGGAAATGGGGATAAATTACTGTTTAGCATGATCATTTTTAGATATTACTGGTTAACTGCCATTCTTTATATGTAGATTAAGTTCATCAGGCTTCAGTCATCACAATGTGAACTTGTAACTGCAAGAACCACACTAATGAGCTGGACTAATCTGTTGGCTAGCAGCAGGAGAAAGTTCTAGTTATCGCAATCACATATAGGGCAACAGTATCATAAAGTTTAGAGTTACGGCAGAATGATGTAACATACTTACATACTCCCTCCATTCACAATTACATCTCATTCTAGACTTCTCTAGTTTTCTCAAATTACATGTCATTCTCACTTCCCAATACACCTTTCTCTCTTCCCATTACACCTCTATCTCTATCTCTATCCTCCTTGTTTTCTGTGCACCCACCTTTTCCACTTTTCCTTAATTCCCATGCCCAGAGCTAGAATGACATCTATTTCTGAACGGAGGTAGTACATGACATAGAGCATAGTATATTGAGAATATATACTTATTTTACCATTTATGCAACTGAATAATGGGTATTTCTTTTTATCTAATCTACCTTCAAATTTGGATCCCAAATTGGTAAGTGTATCGAATTGAATTTGTGAACTAATATTTCATATATCTCTTTGTGGTTCTTATCACTCTTTCTGCCTTTGCATAGGTTGTATATCGCGAAGCAATATTTTATGGTACAGCAGACAACAGAGAAAAGGCTGCTTTGATTTGTTGGCTTTTGCCATATATGCAACGGTACATCTATAAGATGCATAGGGACATATATATGAACTTCCAGAAAAACGAAATCAAGAAGCTTAGCACTCTGCAAGTTGTTGTTGTTGATAAGTTATTCCACAAGTATGTACTGAGAGGACTTGAGAGTTCGTCTCAGAAAAGATTTGAATGCCATTGTCTTTTGCAGGTGAGTACCTATCGCTGTATTCTGCCAGCACTTAATTAATGCTCGTCAACACTCCAAATGGCACCAGAGAAAATAGTTCATGAATAAAATTATACAAACTTTCTTAAAAATAAATCACCCGTTGTCTTCTGTACATAAGCTTCACTACTCTATGTTACTCATGCATGATGTGCCCAACATTGAAGCTTTCCTGTACATAATTCATCTGCCGTCAGCTTTATTTAACCAGTTACTGGTTTTCAGGGAAATACACTATATGCTACGCAAGGCGCTGATTCTCATTCAGTTTGTTTGGAACTCTCTAGAATATTTTTTGATGGATCCCCTGATCTGCATTTTGCAAATTTTCTACACATGATCAAAACCATGGCAGAATCTGGCACCTCGGCTGAGCGGTTAGAGTCTTTTATCTGTAATAACCAGAATGTGCCTGAGTTACCTGAGCATGAAGCTGTCTGGTCCTTTTCTTCCTTGACTGCAGCTGACCTAAGCTTTGATTCACAAATGGTTGAATTCAGATCTACAAGTGAACTGAATGTTCCCAATCATCAGAGGGCACCAGGAACTGTTTCGAGCTGGCCACCTAATAATTGGAAAACAGCACCTGACTTCAGAGTATCTCAGAAGAGCCAGCATGCGTACATGCCAGATGCAAAGGTTGATGCTGTGACTTTGTCAGAGTTGACCATGCATGCTAAGTGTGGACGCACAGAAGATACTTCGATTCCTGTTGAAATCGAAGGGGACTGGATTATAGAAGCAAACACAATGACAGAAAATACTTTACTTGCAGATAATACCGTGGCAAAACTTGATGAGCCTCAGGTGGTGATGTCTGTTGACCCTTCCGATGCACCTCTCTATTTGGACTTGGAGGCCGGAAGTTCAAGCCCAACTGTTGATGTAGAGGTTGCAGACTTCAATGAGGAACTGGCCAATGTTGCAGAAGAGAGGAGTATGGGTGCGGGGCCTTCAGATGCAAGCCAGCTAAGAACAGGAAGACTAGGTGAAGCTCTAGTGCACAAATTTTTCACTGAGCGACTAGGGTCCAATAATGTTAGGTGGGTGAATCAAGAAAGTGAAACGGGACTGCCTTATGATATTGTTATAACACGCAAAGGTAATTTCACTGAGTATGTGGAGGTCAAGGCAACTGTATCTTCGAAAAAGGATTGGTTCCATATCACATCGAGGGAATGGCAGTTTGCCCTGGAGAAAGGGGATTCTTTTAACATTGCCCGTGTTGTTGTGTCGGGTACAAAGAAAGCAAGTATTGAAATTTTTAAAAATCCATTCAAGCTTTATCAGCAGAAAGCATTGCGGCTTGCTCTATTGATATCCAGATAGCATACAAATTCGTCAGTGGCAACGAAAGCCAAATACCAATTTTGTTGAAGCGAACACGGCTAACCTTGTGCAGATTGTTCCAATTTTTCAGTATAAATCGCTGATTTGGCCTGCTTCTGCGATTAAGCATCTGTATCCCTCAAATAGAAGATGGAGATGTTTTCCTGATTGAACAACACTTATGTTTTTAAGCAGCAGAAGTGGGGATGGGGGGTAGTCCTTGCGATATTGCATGCTGTTCAGCTCTCTTGTAGGCTCCTCTTCTATATGCGACCATGTCACATGTCATGCCTTTAAATATACATCTGGTTTGTAATCAGTGCAATGTATTAGAGGTTAGGTAGATTTTTCTTTCATCTTGGACATGTTCTGTACAGAAGTGGATGTATCTCACTCGACATTACCATGAGTCATTAGCTAACAGTAATGCCAGAATGGCTTGGAATTCCAACATTCCAGCTTGGTTCGAACTGTTCATTCCATTTTGAAGCTAAGCCCCAATGTACAGTTTGTATTATTGGGATTTCTGCAGCGAGCAGGACCAAGATGCAGGTGGTCGCTCGTGCGCTCCCGCCAATGCATTCGCAGGGCTCAGGCAGGCTCCTTTCTCCAAGAGCTCTACCATGGCGGATGCCGAGGGCTGCTGCCGCCTTTGGCGACGTCGTCTCGCAAATCTCCATTTGTCTCTGAGGACCAAACAAAGTGTAATAAGCAACTCGTAGAGGAACTCAGAAAGCGACTCGAGGAGAAAAAAGGAACAACTGCTCCATCTGCAGCTTCAGGTGGACCCTGCCCGTAGCTCCTGTGTTTCGGAGAAGGCACCGCTCCTTCATTTGCTCCGAGAACTCCAAGCTGCAACACAACGCCAAGAAGAGCTGCAAGCTAAGATACAGAACAGAGAAAGAGAAACATCACAGTAAGCAGGCCCTACATTTCAAATACTATATACGCAACCATCGCACGCATGTCGTAACTCGTATTCCTAGTGATAATTTGCGTTGTCGCTGTATTTGCAGTCTCGATGCAGCGGTGCGTTACCTATGTACCATTGGGTTCACCGCTTTGACGTTGGCGTTTGCCATCGGCGTGCTGAGGATGTGAGTCTATAAGTTACGAACCGGGAAGGAGAAGTTTGTACTCTGCAGACTGTTTTGTTTGTCTTTAGACAGTTCAATTTTGAACCACCTCACCTGTTCCAACGCCAAATAAAACTGCCCGGAGGTAGTGCCATTCTATGCGATGAAACTCTGCATATGAAGGACCAAAGAGCTACTAGTATTTGTTCACTCATCCGTGCCAGCACTCATGTAGTCCGGTTTTATTTTGTTTTGGGGTGGGGGCTCCAGCCCCCCCTGCTGTATTTTTTTGAAAGAAAAGAGAAGGTTGAATCAGTTCAGCTTCTGCTCTGTTTAATTTGTCAGAAGCATGAAATCAACTACAATGTTCTAATTGTAAGGTCGAGCTGAACCATGGTTGTCAAGAAGGGTGGAGAGACTAGATTTCCAAATGCTAAGGTGTGTTTCTTTAGAACTTGTGGGAGAGCAACATATCCGTTGCATACAAAGAGGAAAGTCGAGAACTTATAAGTCATCTCGTGAATTTCTTGCAGGGAGGCCATTATAACATAAAAGACGAAACTTGGTAGTACTCCCTCTATTTCAAAATAAGCTTATTTTTAGGATTGGTCTAAATCAAACATACTTAAGTTTTAATTCGCAAAAAAAAAAACTTAAGTTTGGCCGATTTTATAGAGAAGAATATCAACATGTATGTATAACACAAAAATAAGCATACATTATGAAATATAAGTTATGATGAATCTAATTATACGAATTCGGTGTCATGATAAATGTTGATAGTCGATTCAATACGTTGGGTGGAACTAAAGATAGTTTGGTATTGATCGATTTTAAAATAAGTTTATTCTAGGACGAAAGTAGTGTTTGTGGAGACAGGGCGTGGAAATAATGGAGAATGTACCGGCGGAGCAGTACGTGTCACCGCACCAGATCGAGTAGCCGGCTCCCTAGTCTCGGCCGGCCGTGGCGCCCCGATGGTGCGTTAGGAACGCGGGAGAATTCCATCGATCGCGTTCAAAGTTCAAGCCTAACCGACCTACCTACCGGCCGGTTGCCGCTAGCTTCCACACGCGCCGACCCAACCCAACGCGATGACGCACGCGGTGGCACGGCACCGCTCGCTCTTTCTCGACGCGGACAGTGGCTATACGTCGGCGGTGGAGGAGGCATGGACAGCGCCGTGTGCGTTGTTGGACTCGCTCGCTCGTCGCCCCTTCGCTTCCTTCACCGCGTCGTTCTAACGTTCGCCTGACTCCAAGCGAACCGTCCTACCTAACCACGCGATTAGACAGGATGTGAGAAAGAACGGGGCAGCACCAACAGGAAAACTCGCTTCAACTGAAAATTTCATGGCGTGTATATATCCAACTTTGGCTTCGCCTCAGCAGCAGGGTTCAGCAAGCGAAACTACGTGCTGCCGGAATCAGGCTCACAGCTGAGCTGACGAGCAAAAATCGGGTGAAAAAGCCATGCTGTTTTCGCTGGCGTCGTCGGGTTGAAATCACGAACGCCGCGTGGTGCGTTCCTGCCTGCCCCCACACCGCCGCAACGGTCTGGTCTTTAAACACCAAAGCGAACGCCACGTCGCCGACCAGCCCCACACGATAAAAACCAGCCGCGCGCCGGTTCCAAACGGCTACTTGTTGACTGTGACTCACCTGGTTATCGTGGCCCCGCTCGCTCCCGTCGCGCGTTCCCCCGCCCGCCGCGCCATGCCGCCGAAGCGCGCGTGCCGCGCCGCGCTGCTCGCCGCGGCGGCGGCGTACCTCCTCTTCCTCCTCCTCTTCGAGCTGCCCTCCGTCGCCGTCTCCAACCGCCCCTCCCCCTCCTCCCGCCACGCCGCCACGCACCGCGCCCGCCGCCGCGAGCTCGAGGCCTCCGCGCTGCCGACTTCCTCCTCCCCGCTTCGTCCCGACAAGAGCGCCTTCCCGCGCCGCGCGCCTCTCGCCGTCTCGTCCCTCCGCTTCGACCGCCCCAACTCCTCTTCCTCCATCGACGCCGCCGCCTACTCCGCCTTCGCCGCCGCGCGGCCCCACCTCGCGCGCCTCCTCCTCTCCGGTTCCGCGCCACCGTCCTCCTCCTCTTCCCCTTCGCCCTCCCCATCCGTGTCCACGTCGTGCCCTGCGACGGTTACGGTGCCGAGTGACCAGCTCGCGAGCGGCAAGGGGGTGGCGGTGGAGCTGCCGTGCGGGATGGCGGTGGGATCGCGGGTCACGGTGGTGGCGCGGCCGAAGGGCGGACCAAGGATCGTACCGAGGAGGGAAGGTGATGCACCTATGATGGTGTCGCAGTTCATGGTCGAGCTTCTGGGGACCAAGGTCGTGCAGGGGGAGGAGCCGCCCAGGATTCTGCACTTCAACCCCAGGATCCGCGGGGACTTCAGCGGCCGCCCCGTGATCGAGCTCAACACTTGCTACCGGATGCAGTGGGCGCAGCCGCAGCGGTGCGAGGGATGGGCATCACGGCCAGATGAGGAGACCGGTGAGCAAGATTGCTTAGTTTAATCTAAGATTTTTTTTCCCATTGCGTACGAATTTGCAGAAAAAAAATGCTTTAATTAGTTGCTGGTTTCGAAATTCACCCAAAGATAAAGAGATGTTTTTTCCTTCAAGAATGTGTAGTTTAAAACGTTGCCTTGGTAGATCGGCTTGAAATTGAAGTTGTGTTGTTGACCTTTCAGTTGATGGGCAATTAAAGTGTGAGAAGTGGATTCGTGAAGATAACAGCAAGACCGAGTTAGACGAATCAAGAATAAAATTGTGGCTCAACCGTTTGATTGGTATGACGAATGAGGTGTCTGTGAATCAACCATACCCATTTCAAGAGGGAAGGCAGTTTGTTTTGACTGTAACAGCTGGTTTGGAAGGCTATCATATCAATGTGGATGGGCGGCATGTTGCATCTTTCCCTTACCGCACTGTGAGTTAGTTTATGGTACCTCTCAAGGGTTCCTGGTCAGTTTCCAGTGTTGTTCTAAGTAATTCTCTTCTGATGGTTAATTGTTGGTTTGACAGGGTTACAGTCTTGAGGATGCGACGGGATTATCTTTGAAAGGAGACCTTGATGTTGAGTCGATTTCTGCTAGTTATTTGCCCAGTTCACCTCCTAGTTTCGCTCCACAGAGATATCTGGAGATGTCTGAACAGTGGAAGGCCTCATCATTGCCAACTGAACCTGTTGAGCTTTTTATCGGCATCATTTCAGCTGCTAACCATTTTGCTGAGCGTATGGCTGTTCGGAAGTCATGGATGATTTCTACCAGGAGATCGTCTAATGTAGTTGCTCGATTCTTTGTTGCCCTGGTAAGTTTTTATAAATGATTTTTTTGGTTAATGTCTTATATTACAAGCTCTAATAAAATCAAAACGCTTCACAGAATGCTAAAAAGGAGGTCAATGAAGAGCTGAAGAAGGAGGCAGAGTACTTCGGGGACGTTGTTATAGTGCCATTCATGGATAGCTATGACCTTGTTGTTCTGAAAACAATTGCCATTGCCGAGTATGGGGTGAGTAATTGGGATTTTGTGGATGATTCTATTCTATACGCTCTGTAGCGAGCTTCAATTTCATTGCAGTAATCCTCAACAAGATTATTGCGAACTTGTTTTGTAGGTGAGGGTTGTTCCTGCAAACTACATAATGAAATGCGACGATGATACCTTTGTTCGGCTTGATTCTGTGTTAGATCAAGTGAAGAAGGTCCAAAGTGGAAAGAGCATGTACGTGGGAAATATAAACTACTATCATAGACCCTTACGATCTGGGAAATGGGCAGTAACTTATGAGGTAAGATTTTTCCTGTATAGTTGAAAAATTGCTGTGCCATGCTCTTCCTTCTCTAAAGGAAACCTAGTCAGATGGCCATCACTTATGCTAGGTTACATAATTTTCCCCCTCGGAGTTTGTTAATTAGCAGAAATCCATTGTGTTGGTTGATACTAGGTCACCACGGAAGAACCCTTCTGTTTTCTTCATAAATATAGTTACATATGGTATATTAGGGAATATCTTGTGCCTTTCTGAAAACAACACATATGCCATAACAGTGCTGGTCCTGCTAATATCTATCCTCTTTCGAACAGAATTTGCTATGGCGACCCGCTAAAAACATCTTCAAGCATCTCTCTGTCTTATTATTAATTTTTGACCACTATCACATTGCGTATTACATAAATTTGATATTTTGTTTGCTCCTAACAGGAATGGCCAGAGGAAGTGTACCCACCGTATGCTAATGGACCTGGCTATGTGATTTCATCAGATATTGCTCAATACATTTTATCCGAGCTTGATAACAAGACATTAAGAGTAAGTACATTGGTTAATCTATCGGTGATCATCAAATACATAGTTAGCGATTCCTTGTTTTTCAAATACTGGAGTCCCAAATCAGTGATTTCTAATATGGCTTTTTCATGACAGCTGTTCAAGATGGAAGATGTTAGTATGGGCATGTGGGTGGAGAAGTTCAGTATTACTCATCACCCTGTGGAGTATTTGCATGATGTCAGGTTCTATCAGCCTGGTTGCTTTGATGGTTACTTCACTGCGCATTACCAATCCCCACAACACATGATTTGTTTGTGGAGAAAACTGCAGTCTGGGAGCGCTCAATGCTGCAACGTAAGATGACAGTGACTACCTTGATTGGCTTATGGAGAGCCGAGAGCATATCGGTCATTGTGCTTCTGCACTGGTACGAGACGTCAGAAAGGATGAGTTTTGAAGCACCACTCTCTGAACCTCGTTTACATTCATTAATTCTTTCATTAGTAGCTGAATCAGATGCTGATGCTGACAACGATACACATGTTTTAGAACTGTTTCTGTAAATGTCAAATTCGTTTGACCTACCAAGCCTGACGGTTTATGTAACTACTTTTTGTATCGACCATTTGTTTGTATATAATATATTCTGATCATCGATTTTACATATTAAATCTGGCAGTGTCGGTGACGGAACTTCAGCACAAATTTGTGGTGGCAAAAGGAAATTTTTTTTTCTTTTTTTAGTCTAAATCTCTCTGTGAACCGGGTAGAGCCGGGAAAGTAGGCGAGAGAACCGATAGTGTTCCTCCCCGATCAGCACAACTACCACCACAATGCTTGTAGCCATCTCCGAGGAAGAGAGGCATGTTTGGGGTCCACTGTCATCTGACGGTGGTGGTGGGGCGAAACTTTTATGCCCACCTCGTTAATTAGGTCATCGGCATGTAGAAAAACGACGAGAGAAATCATGGCAATACATTATACGAGCTATTTTAATCATCAAATAAATAAATGTCTCGTTCTTTAAGTTGGACTCATAAGACAACAAAATCTAGTAGCCTTAGAGCTTCCCCAAAAAGAGAGCTAGCATCCATCTCTTGAGGAGGATTGATGAAAGAAAGGTGGGTCTCATTTTTTTTTTTAATTATGCTTAGAGATTATATTTTGAGGAAGAGCTAGTTATTCTCTCTCTCCTCTCTTTTGACAATATAAGAATATTTGTGTTGGCTTTTATAGCCTTCTTTGGAGAAGTTCTTACAGGACATGTTCCCGTGTTTGGCTATAGCTGGCCACATAGGCCAGGATAAAAAAGGGCCGGCCCAGAGCCCAATGGCCCGGTCCGAGCACGGCACGGACTATAGAAAAGTCGTGTCGGCCCGCAGCCCAGCTAGGATCGTGCTTGGGTCTAGACGCAAGCCCGCCGTGCCAGAGCGGCATGGGCCGTTTAGCGGATGGCCCGTTCAGCCCATCACGTGGCCCGTGTAGCACGGCCCAACCCGTGTAACCCTATTATATATATAAACTAAAAAAAGGAAAAAATAGTTTTTCAGCCATGGTCCGGCCTGGTCGTCTAACTCTGAGCGGGCCGTGTTTGGGCTTGGCCTCAGACCCGTTGTGCCGGCCTGGCCCGGTCCGTTAACCATAAGGGCCGTGTCGGCCCGTTGGCCAGCTATAGTTTTGGCGATAGGTGGCGCGATGGCTCGAATGCAACCTGTCGGTGATTGTCCAACATCGTCGTTTCTCGTGCAGCGGCGGATCAGTCTCCTCTCCTCCGCGCAGGAAGACGAAGACACATAGCCACGGGCTTCGGCGGCGACATTCCAACGGCACCGACGCAAGGACCAAGCTCGAACCACCGGCCCACCACCGACCGACCCCATCCCGTCCACGAACAGTGTCCACGATTCCCTTCTTCAGGCGGTCAGCAGTCAGCACAGGGCCGCGCATTAGCCCCCGGAGAGAGCGAGTCGCTTAGAATAATCCGCAACCATAATAACGTCCGTTGAAACCACGGCTGGATGGGGGATCCGATTCCCGCACCACGCCTGGTCGGGTCTGGAAGCTTCGCACGGTAGGCAACGAACAGTGGGCAATGGCTCGGTCGGCATTGGTGACCGCACGTGGACTAGCGCGGGCGGCACGCCGCACTCCCTCGACAGGACGGAGCCAGACGCTCCAAAACCACCAACCCACCGCATTCCTTTCCACGCGGCAAAACTGCAGCCAGCGTCCGCGCCCACAGAAACCTCCACGGCGGCAGCAAGCAAGCAGCAGCAGCAGCCGCCAGTTCCGGCCCCGCCCGACACGATTCGCCCGGCCCGTCGCCTCCCTCCCGCGTTTGTCCATTCGATTCCAGTGGGCGCCGCACTCCCGGCGACCGCGACACCATCTCGTTACTCGTACTATTACAAACTCATAAAAAAAGGAACCGATCGGCGCCACACCTCCGCTCCGCCGTCCGTGCCCGTGCTGCTCCCCGTTCCGGCGTCGCTCCCCATCCATGGCGCCGCCGGTCGTGCTCCTCCTCCTCCTCGTCGCCGCCGCACTCGCGCTCGCGCTCCGCCCGGTCCTCGCCCTCGGCGGCGGCTTCTACGACCCGGCGCGCGTCACGCAGCTCTCCTGGCGCCCGAGGTACGGCAACGCCGCCCCTGCTCTCAGTGCCTCTGCTCCCGTGTTTTGGCTTATCAGCGTCTGACGAGCGATGCTGATCTCGTGCGCTCTCGCAGGGCGTTCCTGTACAGCGGCTTCCTCTCCGACAGCGAGTGCGACCACCTCATCAAGCTGGTGAGTTGCTATTTATTGCTAATGCCGTCGTTGTTTCGCGGCGAGGTCGGAGGAATCAACCGCTCACCGGGTTTCCTTTCTTTTCTTTGCTTCTCTTGGGATGCCCGGTTCAGGCGAAGGGGGATTTGGAGAAGTCCATGGTGGCGGACAACGACTCCGGGAAGAGTGTCATGAGCCAGGTGCGCACCAGCTCCGGCACCTTCTTGGCCAAGCGCCAGGTACGATTCTCCTCTGCGGCCTGGACTTCCCCCCCCCCCCCCCCCCCCCCCCCCCCCCCCCCCCGCGCAATGCCAGCGGTTGATTCATCATGATGCATTTGGGATTTCTTAGCTCATTCATGCTCTGCTCTTTGGCACTGCTATGCTAAATGCCATTCAGGGATCAAGATAGCAAGAAATATATGTGTTTTTCTCATCGCGGAAAAAAAATGTTTTTGGTGATGTGTGAACATTGTACTAGCATTAGGTTAGCTGCTGATTTAGCTTCAAATGAACAAAGTGAGATCGATGAAATCACCCATAAACATGCACTATGGTACCAATGCATTTGGATATCTGCCTGCATGTCTGTTTCATCAGTAGACTCTTCATGAAGTATGCTCGCCTTCCGACTCGGAGCCACCCCCCGCTACAAGTAATATCACTGATGTATTTCTTCTTTAATCCATTAAGGATGACGTTGTCTCCGCGATCGAGAAACGAGTGGCTGCTTGGACATTTCTTCCCGAAGGTAATTTGCATTGACATCGTTTTTGTGTCGAAGCTAGATGGATATTCTCTAACAGGCTCTCCTATTTCTGGAGCAGAGAATGCTGAATCGATTCAGGTTCTGCGATATGAAATCGGTCAGAAGTATGATGCCCACTTTGATTATTTTCATGACAAAGTCAACCTGAAGCGTGGTGGCCATAGAGTTGCCACTGTGCTTATGTACTTGACAGATGTCATCAAGGGTGGAGAGACTGTATTTCCAGATGCCGCGGTATGCATTCAGAGATTACTACATTTTTGCTTTATTTAGCTTTAGTGTTCCTCTGTCAGGAACTCATAGTCATCTGGTAAATTGCTTGTAGGAAGGTTATTTACAATACAAGGACGAAACTTGGTCTGATTGTTCAAAATCCGGCCTGGCAGGTATTCATTCTTCAGTATCATGTCAAACGAAATATTCTCCTTAATAAGTAACCTACCTCTATCGCAGTGGCTGTTTACCCTTTCTTTTCTCGGAAACCTAATGGTAGTTTACTTAATTTTCAGCTAACCCATTTCACATCTCCATTGTCCTCTAACGAGGCTGTGCTCTTCCTTCCTGCAGTTAAGCCGAAAAAGGGAGATGCTGTACTGTTCTTCAGCCTGCATATTAATGCAACAACTGATCCAAGCAGTCTTCATGGGAGCTGCCCGGTTATTGAGGGTGAGAAATGGTCTGCCACAAAATGGATTCATGTCCGATCATTCGACAATCCTCCAAACGTAAGGGCAGATGCACCATGTTCGGATGACAATGAGCTTTGTCCTAAATGGGCCGCAATTGGGGAGTGTAAAAAGAACCCAACATACATGGTGGGCACAAAGGATACTCTTGGATTTTGCCGCAAAAGTTGCGGAGTCTGTTATGATTGAATCAACCATGCATTCTGAACTGATGTGGTGTGTTGGGCCGTAATTGACCGACTGTTTTCACCCCCATTCAGTTTTAATGGTTCCCGATTGTAACTAACCAATTAGAGTTTTTGAGTTGCATGGGAGTATTGCTTACTCCATGACGTGTAGTTTGACCTTACAGATATATAAAGAAACCGAATTTTGGTCAGGATTTGGCTGCAGAAGTTGCAGAGTCTGTGATGATTGAACCAACAACTGCAGTCTGAACGTTTCTTCAGCAGTGTCCCCTGTATAATTCAGTTTATACTTCCTCTTCAGAGTTCAGAAAAACTGATGAAAACTTCCCATTCTATCGGAAAAGTTGTAATGGCAACAACGCCTCTCTGCAAAACCTAGTTCTCAGAGCTTCACACCCCCATGTTTTTGCCAGCAAAACTCCCAGAATCCAGTTGTTATTTGCTCATTTTCTGCAATTGGAAAAGTACGGATGCTTCCGACATGTAGCGCGGCGAGATGATTCTTTCAATTTCCTTGCACAGACACGGGCTCATGCTGCTTGCCATCACTCGATGTAAAAAAATAAAAATAAAATAAAAATAAAAAATCCGCGCACATGCTGCTTGCCCTCGAAGGCTCCAGTTTTTCCGGAGCAATCGAGCGGCACCCACCAACTCGTCGCTGGCAATTGAAAGATGTCGAGAAAATGGACCACCAGCCTACAATCATGCATTAAGACTTTTTCCTCAGCGATGGCTCTTTCAGTGTTTTGCAAAGGATTTTCTAAAAACTGATAGACTTTGAATTAACCGTGTTTCTTAACGAGCTAGGCACTGCACGCACACATATCATGGCCGTACGGCCATAGCTCCAATATGGGAAGGCCTGGTGTTCAGCATCTTCTGGTCAAACACTGTCTGACTGGCAAATGAAAAAAAAAACACCCAAAAAATGGACACTTTCAAACATTCATTTCCATCAGAAAAAAAGCTTCCATTGATTCCAGCAAATGAACTGCTACACTTCATTTGGCCATTGAAATAAACTAGGCTCGACAGGCGCGCTCCGCCGCGCGTGAATCGACGTGGCTTCTGGCTTCTGCGATGTTGATGCGCTTGCCGGTCTGAATTTGATCAGAATAGCTCGTAAGTAAGAAAAAGTTGAAACGATTCTCAGAAAGATAGGCAAAGGTCTGATGAGACATGGACACGTACGTAAAAACAGGAAGGCCACGTGCTGTATATTCTTGCCTGGTTATCATCCTTCACGCGACACGCATGCAATTCCTTCTGTTGCTTTTGGTTCTTTTGGACCCATCCCATTGCATTCACCGCCGGCCTGACGCACGGAACACCGAAACTCACGACCCCTCGTAAAAAAAAAGAACACGGGACAGCGACCCGAAGCGTAACGCGTCGTCCAGCAGAGCCGGCCCCCCCGCGACGCGGCCAACAGGCCACGAAAATTCGATGAACGACAGGCCAGGAAAATCAGGCCCAGCAACCGTCAAAAGGAGAGCAGGACGGATCCAAAAACACAGCAGCGGCCGTATGGGCCAACCAGCCCAACAAAGTGAAACCAGACGAATACGCGTGCAGCACAAAGGAAAGGCGACGCTGGACGCAGTAAAAAACGGTGGAACACGCTCAGACGCAACGTGTCCATCCAGAATCTAAGCTACGTAGCCCAAAACGCTCTGGTGAGCTTTTGCCTCCTACAGTTGAAGATTAGGATATTGTGAAGGTAAATGCGGACCACAGCACAACAGTAACATGGAATGCATCTTATCACGCGCATTCAGAACTTCTACAACCGAATACTAAACAAAAAAAAATTGCGAGGTTTCGATGAACACACTATAAAAAACAAGATTGTAGTTCATTCATCCGTTACTCCAATGGAAAAAACAATATAAGCCCAGCCATCTTGTTTTACCATTCATTTTAGCAACTATATTTCTCCAATTCCAGGCCCCTAACTAACTCACCACCCCCTGATCGCTCAAACCCCATCTGACCATTCCTCGCTCTTCCATTCAAGCTACCAAAAAAAAAAATGACACGAAATAACAGAAAACATAAGCTATTCTGCTTAGCTATGTGCCCGTTCACAAACAATTTACTATCTCATGCCTAATCAAGGTGGTTGCATGTCGGCCTGTAACATATGTCATGAGTTTTTTTCCCCTTAAATAAACAACTAAGCTATTCTGCCTAACACATTTGCTCGTTCCCACAAGGTGATTGCATTTCAGGCTGTCACATTCCTTCACGCATCGGTAAAAATAAATTACAGCATAACTTAGGCGTTTTCGGTAAAACACGCGAGTGAAATAATTGGCAACTCGAGCAGCTTTCTATCTCCTATCTCCTGGTGCTTAGAACACAGGAACCAGACATCTCAATAAGAGAATTCCATATACATACAGAGATTCAGAAGAAAAAGACAACAGTAGAGCACATCATCTATTCCAGAAAGCCCTAAGGATTGTGCTGAAGTCAATTCATTGCCTAAGCCCCTAGCTTGCACTCAAGATGGTAAGCAAGTGGCAAGTAAAATAAACATATCACTTGCTTGGATAAGGCCTGAAGACCACTAGGGTCATCCACCAAAATTTGTAAAAGACAAACAAACAGCACTATATATGCAAATAATCTCTATCAAATTGCAAAGAAGCCCAGACAAAACCACCATAAAAACAAACACATCAAAAAATAGAGTGATTACTTAAACATTGCCCCTCCATTTTGAAACTAGGTTGTCATGCATAGTTAACAAAGAAATTGGGAACAATATCAATTGTATTTCTTTGTCATTTTGATTTACTATCAAACTAAACACCACAAATTGAAACTGTTTACGAAATCAAACAACTATCTTGAGCGGTACTGAACTGAATTTGATCTACATCAAACAATATGTGAATTAAAACTATTTTGATCCGTACTGGCAAGCTTGATCAGATCACTTCGACCAACAATCAAATTTCGTTCAAGCGACAGACATATAAGAACCAAAAGAATAGATGGAAATCAAATAACTGAAAGAGATGCAAATCTATAGTGCAAATTTTGAAGTGGCCAATGCTGCAAACTGGGTATCATTACCATGAGGTTGCATCCCAAAATTCCCATATTCCCATTTCACATCAAAATCTTAAAAAAACCATTATACCATATATAAGTATAATAACTAGCTAGGCAAATCGCAAAAGGCAACC